>JACJVT010000004.1:0-2400000 GCA_017656005.1 Incumbomyces lentus | reverse complement strand
AACGATGCAACAAGGCCACGAAAATGACACAGCATGGCCACACAACTTACACCAAGATCCTCTTCCGATAGACGGCGGCGGCGGCGATGATGACTTCGCGAAGTTTCTCGACCTTGATAATGAGTTCACCCATTTTGATACCACAGAGCCACAAACTATTGCTTCAGGTCTAGATACGCCCATGGGTCGCTTGACGTTTGCTCAGAATGCACAATCTCAACATCTGACCCCTCAACAGCAGGCTGTGCTGCATGACTTGGAAATGAGCATAGCAACGGGGCAACCACCTCTCAATTTCCCGCCGCTTCAGCGGGATTCACTTGCCCAGACACAACATCACCGGCAGCATTATCAACATTTCGAGCAGATACAACATCCGTATCAGCACCACGTACCGCCGACTCCTCTGAGCGCAGAGATGCAAGCAACAAAGTACGCTCAAACGGTTGAAATAGCGGGCGAACTCATCTTTGACCGTCAGAATCCTTCGTTCACGCCCCTTGTGTCTCCGGCACAGACGCCCCTCGAACACCCTTGGGCCGTACCCGATTTTATTGTCAACGACGACTTCTTCAGCCCGTTAACTTCTCCAGCCATAGAGGCGCAGCAGAATTTCTCGACTAACACCACCTCCTCGCCAGTCGATTTCAGCTCAGATCAACCCGTGGTCCCGAAGAAAGCACGCAAGAAGCTAAATCCAACGTCAAGAGTAGCCTCTACTCGAAGCGTTCGCTCCTCGCCCGCTTCTAAGCCCGTGTCTTGCCGAAAGCAGGAAGCTCTAAATTTGTTAGCGAAAGGCCAGCACAGCCAGAGTATTCCTGCACCGCAGAATTTACTACCAGGGGAGAACATTACAGCTCTGCTTGGTGGCGAGGGTTCGATATCCCCAGAGCCATACACTGAGTCGATGCGGCCACCCCCAGTGCCTCAGTCCAAAACTCCAAACACTCTCAAACCCCGATCGAGAACCGCTACTGCCCCCGCAACACCTGCAACCTTGATGAAGATTCCAGGGAAACAGGCGGAGATGGTCGTGCCTAATACCGGAGCCAGTGAGCCTCCAGAAGTCATGGAGGATATTACCCTGCCAGCAGCTGCTGAGGATCTGTCTTCACGTATGCCGTCCGAGCTGGACTACCAGCTACCGCACGCTGATGGAGACACAACACCTACGCTATCAGCGAAAACGCCCAAGCTCAGCGCACACAGTACTCCCCGCTCAGCCGAAGTCAAGACGTCAGGTAATGGCCAGGAAAATGTACCCAGAGCGTCACGAGGTGTTAGAGCAAGCAAGAAGCGTCAGAGCATTTCCCAAGTAACTGTTTCTCCTGCGCTAAGGCCTAAAATCTCTCCCAGTATTAGTCCTCTGGTACCAAGCACAGGTAAGAGCTCTTCAAATCTTCCTAAACTCCCATTAACCACGCCTGCAGTGTCTGGAAGCTCTATGTTGTCTGCAGAGTCTAGTGCACTATATCTAGCTTCGAAATCCAACTATCAGAACATAATCGATGGGACCCACCTGCCTGGTGTATCTTACCCCGAAACTCTGGCAGAGAACTTAAGCTCCAAACGGACTTCGCACAAACTCGCTGAGCAAGGCAGAAGAAACCGAATTAATGTTGCATTGAAAGAAATTGAATCACTTCTACCGATTTCTATGGTAGCAACTCGCAAGGACGCGGAAGGCGTCAAAGACGAGAACAGCGAACCAAGTGACAAGCCATCAGGAGGTCCAGGAGCAAGCAAGGCAACCACAGTGGAGATGGCGATTGTCTACATAAAAAATCTGCAGATGGAGCTTAAAGAAACTAAAGATAGGCTTGCGGCAGCAGAGAGGTCTCTGATGGCGGAAGGTGACATCAGCGACGAACAGTGTTCAAGCCAAAACAAAGCACGATAGGACACGAGTTCGCTGGACGATGGGCGCAGACGCTGTTACTTGAACAGGACGAGTCTCGTCAATTTGAGGTTGTTCAACACCTCAAAGCGCCCACACGTGCATGTATCATTTCTAGCATTTTGAAGGCTGGTTCAGGCCAGAAAAAGCTGAAAAATCGTACATCGACCAATAAATTTCTTGCTGCAGCCAGCAAACTTATGAACATGGTTGAGTTGCCTCTGCTTCAGCCGTACCTCATCGAACTTTGAATTGAGTCCGCAAGAGCTCGTTGTTTACTGGTTAAAGTGCAAGATTAGTGGGGACTCTGATGGAATGTCAAAGAACTTTAGCCTCGTCAGCCTCGCGTTAGTGCAGGTCGTGGTGCCTGCAGCCAGTCCCGAAATTTCTAGGTTCTATGAGATTCTACGTGAAGTGTGTTTATTTTACCATTTGCTTCCAGAATTGCAAACACAGTTCTTCAATCGCTTTTCCTCATCTCTCCAGACCAAGTCTACCTGTGTATTAATCTAAACTCTGACCCCCTTCGCATTGTAAGTCAAACACTCTACCTTCTACAACACAAGGACGAAAACCTTTCAGATACCAACCAAATTCAGACCACAAATCACAACGACTAATCAGTTGGACAGATAGGATCTTTGTGTAATTGTTCAAGATGGCTTCGGAGACTTTCGAGTTTCAGGCCGAGATCTCTCAGCTTCTCTCCCTCATCATCAACACAGTCTACTCAAACAAGGAGATCTTTTTGCGAGAGTTGATCTCCAACGCTTCTGATGCCCTTGACAAGATCCGCTATGAAGCACTCTCCGACCCGTCCAAGCTGGATACCGGCAAGGACCTGAGGATTGATATCATCCCAGACAAGGAGAGTAAGACCTTGACTATCCAAGACACTGGTATCGGCATGACAAAGGCTGACCTTGTCAACAACCTGGGAACAATTGCTCGATCTGGCACAAAACAATTCATGGAAGCACTCACCGCAGGTGCTGACATCTCCATGATTGGACAGTTCGGTGTTGGGTTTTATTCTGCTTATCTAGTTGCAGACAAGGTCACTGTCATCTCAAAACACAACGATGATGAACAGTACGTTTGGGAGTCTAGTGCGGGTGGCACCTTCACCCTAACACAGGATGTCGATGGAGAGCCACTTGGTCGCGGCACAAAATTGATCCTTCACCTCAAGGATGAACAGCTTGACTACCTAAATGAATCCAAGATCAAGGAAGTGGTCAAGAAGCACTCTGAATTCATCTCCTATCCTATCTACCTTCACGTTCTGAAAGAGACCGAGAAAGAAGTTCCCGACGAGGACGCCGAAGAAGTGGAAGACGATGGTAAGAAGGATGCCAAAGTTGAAGAGATCGACGATGATGAAGGAGAGGACAAGGAGAAAAAGAAGAAGACTAAGAAGATCAAAGAGTCCAAGGTCGAAGAAGAAGAACTCAACAAGACCAAGCCAATCTGGACACGAAATCCTTCTGAGATCGAGCAAGAAGAGTACGCTTCATTCTACAAGACTTTGTCCAATGATTGGGAAGATCATCTCGCGGTGAAGCACTTCTCTGTCGAGGGCCAGCTTGAATTCCGGGCCATCCTCTTCGTGCCAAAGCGAGCTCCATTCGACCTGTTCGAGACCAAGAAGACTAAGAACAACATCAAACTCTATGTTCGACGAGTTTTCATTACTGATGATGCTACCGACCTCATCCCTGAATGGTTGAGCTTCATCAAGGGCGTCGTCGACTCTGAGGATCTGCCCCTCAATTTGTCCCGTGAGACACTTCAGCAGAACAAGATTATGAAGGTCATCAAGAAGAACATTGTCAAGAAGTCTCTTGAACTCTTCAACGAAATCGCCGAGGACAAGGAGCAGTTTGACAAGTTCTACAGTGCTTTCAGCAAGAACATTAAGCTGGGCATTCACGAAGACTCGCAGAATCGACAGTCTCTGGCTAAACTTCTTCGGTTCAACTCCACCAAATCCGGCGATGATGCTACCTCGCTTACCGACTACATTACACGTATGGCAGAGCACCAAAAGCAGATTTACTACATTACGGGCGAGTCACTCAAGGCTGTCCAGAAATCTCCGTTCCTTGATACTCTCAAAGAGAAGGGATTTGAAGTTCTCTTCTTGGTTGATCCGATCGACGAATATGCTATGACCCAGCTCAAAGAGTTCGATGGCAAGAAACTAGTTGACATCACCAAAGATTTTGAGCTTGAAGAGACGGATGAGGAAAAGAAGGAACGTGAAAAAGAGGAGAAGGAATATGAGCCTCTCGCCAAGTCCCTTAAGAACATCCTTGGTGATAAGGTTGAGAAAGTTGTCGTCTCACACAAGCTCATCGGTTCACCTTGTGCCATCCGAACTGGACAGTTTGGTTGGTCTGCCAACATGGAGCGAATCATGAAGGCTCAAGCTCTCCGTGATACCTCCATGTCATCATACATGAGCTCCAAGAAAACTTTCGAAATCTCACCAAAATCGCCAATCATCAAAGAACTCAAGAAAAAAGTTGAGGCTGATGGTGAGAATGACCGAACTGTCAAGTCCATTACCCAGCTTCTGTTCGAGACCTCATTGCTTGTCTCTGGCTTCACCATTGACGATCCTGCCAGCTTTGCCGAGCGAATCCACAAGCTCGTTTCGCTTGGACTGAATGTCGACGAAGAGGCAGAGACCGCGGAAGAAAAGGCCGAGGAAGAAGCCGGATCTACTGAGGCCACTGGTGAGAGTGCAATGGAGGAAGTTGACTAAACGGATGTCATGCATTGTAGTCAAGATACCCCTTGGTCGTTGCGAATCAGGCGTTGTTATGATGCGGAAGGTTGATTACGGACAAGTCATGTCTCTCGTCGGCCAAAGTGCATTTCTACATAGATATACAAGAGGCATTGTCATGATATCCCTCTGATAGACATCCTCCTGCATACGTAAGTGGACAATGAGACATTACAAATGAAAATCTGTCTCCCAGAATCACTGGTGCGCCTGCCCCATTCATTTTCATGTGTCTTGTCATGGCTGTGCATTGGTCTTCATAGGATAGCTTTTTGAGTATTGCAATGCTTTTTCTGCGACCTTCCAATCTGTTGTTTGTCAAACACCAAAACGAAAAATCAACCACGAGATCAGCTTGGCTAAACATCTGCTACAATCGATGCGAGACATGGTTGGATACAACGTCATGCAATTTGAATCACTTCGATCTGCGGTTGGGGCTCCCAAGGACTGAGATCTGGACGTGCAATGGCTGATGGCTGTAATGCAATCCACAAGAGAAATCACTTGCAAGGTTTCTCTAAGGCTTCCACTCCATTGTCGAGACGGCTTGATAAAGGATGGATCGAAAACATCTACTCTAGAATATGACTCTGTCGAACGCAAAATTATCCACGCAGCCTCTCTCTGCGGAAAATCACAAAGGTTCTTTTGCGAACACAAATTCGTCGTGGAAAGGGGCGATCTCGGCAAGCACGTGAGGTGGACTATCTCGGATGATTTTTTACCGTCCCAGCTCTAGAAGCTGCCAAAAGCGTTTTGTGGCGTTGCAGGAAAGGGGCATATCCATCCCTTCCAGACCTGCTAGACCCATTATTCCGCTCCCAAGGCCGTATGGGGTATTTCAGTCGCGGTCCGGCCACGCGACTATGACTTGTGGCGCTAACCTCTCCTCGCTCGGTACACGCTTGATGTGACGATTATGGAACGGTGGGTAGATCGAGAACACTCCTGTGGATTGACTCTTTATGAGGACAACTTGAACTATGTGGCCTACCTCCAATAACTGTTTCAGCCGTGAACGCCAAATCCGGAGCTATCGGCATCAATTCAAGCCCTGCAGATAATCATGCAGAGCCAGGCACAGAAAGACGAGCCCTTGAATCGCTAGGCGCGACTCAAGAGGGACATGAGGACATGTTCTGGATGCATTTGAAGAAGCTGACCTGCATTCAATAGTTCCGATTGACCTCTCCTGTCCGCGACTCTTTTTAAAAGACGTGTCGTCGCCAGGGAGTAGCGGCTGTACTTTCCAACAGTCACTTTCTTGTCCTAGACTTTTAGAGCAAGTTGCCTCGCAAACATGGTAGTATCTGCCGGATTCAATTTCTACTCCAACGCTACTACCAGGCCAACAACAAGTGAATCAGTACAGCATCCTGCAACTTCCTCGCACAAGAGCTCTGCCGACATGGACATGGGGTGCTGTGCAGTGACCGAGACGTCCTTTCACGAAATTTCTCAAGAGAAGCCCTTTGCGAAAGCCTCCGCAACTACCGTCAGAATATCGCAAGATCTCGCAAGACCGAAGCGAAAGTCAAAACCACGACCATTTGACCAAATAGCACAGCGTTGCAGCGATCAGTCCATCGTCGTTAAGGGTTTCGTCATAGCATTTGTCACTGCTATCCCTTTCGTGGTGTTTTTGCTCGTGGCTCTTGGTCTTCCAAAGAGGTATGTAGGAGCATCAGAGCTCAATGTCAGTCTGGTGAGGCTTGCCAAATGGCTCCTTAGCTGCTGGGGAAGTTTCGTGGGCCTTCTTTACTGTGGCCGACTCGTCGCCATGATTGCCTCTTACGTCTGCACCATGTCGACTGCTACGTATCGGTTCCGAGGTTTAGCACGCGAGATTTGTCTAAGGATGACTCTCATGCTATGGGCAGGTGTCGGATATGCCATCATGCCAGAAATCTTTAACCATACCAAAACTCAGCCAGCACATATAAAAGCGGCCGCCAACGACTGGGTCAGTAAACTACGAAAGGCTTTCATATTTCTCATCATCGCTTTTGCCATAATCTTGGTCCAGGGGATTCTGTTCGAGCTTATCAAGATTCAGTATATTGAGGGCTTCATCGGACCACGAGCTGAGAAGGCATCGAACGAGCTCGAAGTCATCAAAGACCTTAACAACCTCGTTAGCCGCCACATCACCTCCGATGAAATTGGTATTGTCTCTAAAATACTGCGCAAAGTCTTCCTGCCAACAAACTCAAACGACCTGTATTACGTCATATCTCAGGGTGAAGGCGACGAGGAGAAGTGGAATGAATATGCGGCTAACATATGGTGTGCCATCTCGAACGGGAAAAGCTACCTGATGGCTCAAGACCTGTCATCACAGCTCCTTGCCATGAACCGTGATCCTGAGCGTGGTCGAGATCTGTTCATTCAGTTGGATGAAAGTTGCGACGGCCAAATCACTGAGGATGAAGTCACCAGGCTTGTCCACAAGATTGGTCTCCAACTCAACCGAAGGACTCAGGCCATGTCCGGAATCAGACATCTCATGCAGAAACTAGAGATCGTCCTCACCATCCTCGTACTTGGGTTGATTGTGTTCGTCTATGGTAAGTAGTCTTCCCCCAACTTCGAAACCATCTAACACTTCTTCCAGTTCAGTTCTTCGAGCAAGACTACGCCAAAAACATTGGCAACCTGTGGACGGGCATCGTCGGCCTCGCCTTTGCCTTTAGTGGTGCTGTCTCCGAATTTGTCAACAGCACCGTTTTCTGCTTCGGGAAGCATCCCTACGACATCGGCGACTTCGTTGAGGTTAAGGGCAAGAAATATATCGTCTCACGTATCTTTCTGACTCACACGAACTTTGAACAAGTCCAGAACGAGCATGTACGAGGCCTGGTCGTGCAGATGAGTCATGCAAGCCTGCAGGCTGAGCCGATCACCAACTGGACGAGGACAGTAGAAGATGCCACAATGCGGCACGCGGAGAGTGAGAGTGAGAGCTCTGTGAGGGATGGGAAGAGAAGCGACAATCTCGCAGATCTGGTCAGTGCTAAGCTGGATTATTTGAAGGCAACTGGGACAGCAAAGATGGTGAAGCAGGAGTAGCGGCGACTCCTGAATAAGCTGTCATTTGCTGTTCCTTGTTCGATTGATGAGCGAAGAGCGACGTGACACACATCTCCTATTGCGTTCATGGATATGCCGGAAAGATTTGTTATATCAGAGCAAGAATATCATTTGGTATAAGAACCAGGTATTGATCGATCCAAGGTCTCGTAGTAAGTGTTACGATATGTCAAAACGTTCGCATCTTGTCGATATTGACGACCGGTGCAACAGCGTTGCTCAGTAAGCACGCGCTAATCCTACTACAGCTAACGATGCGATACTACCCCTTCAGGCTTCATTCTTAGTCCAACACACTTGTCCAAGCCTTGAACAGCTCAACGCCATTGAGGTTGTACAGAATCCTCACTTGCTTCCTACCCATCTGCCTTTCCCCGATCCTCCATGTCCTCTTGATAGCCGTCTTCCGAATGTCGACCTTTGATCTACTGGCTGGTCAACGTGGTGCTCGGAGGCATATTTACCTGAAAGGAAAAGTATTTCTCCTTGAGTCGTTCTATCGCCGTCCATTCCTCTGTAGCTACCAAGCCCTATTGATGCTCCTCGGCGCGGGTTATCATGGCACTTCTACGGTACCGGAGACAGGCAACGAAAGTCTTGATTACGGTGCTCGTCCTCGGTATCGGCGTCTTATGCATAGGTACACGTCATCGAGGTAATATTATTGGAATCAGTCTAACTGACTGTTGCAGCGCTATACAGTCCTCCTTCGACACGAAAGTCCCGCGCGTCAGCAACATCTTCATGCAACTTTTCCTATTTGGAGCATATGAGTAGCGATAATGTCATGCATTATCAGAGACGGTGCACCATAGATCCGGTGACGACTCTGCTCTGGCTCACAATTACTCACAGTTCTCAGTCATGGGGGAAGCAGCATTTGTGTGGAACAAGGAAAGGGCTTTCCAGGATTACCTTGGGCTTGCCTCCACCCAGGTTGATGTCAAGACAACCTCTCTAGGCCTGTTGACAAGCTCACAAGACGAGTACAAATATTATAAGTTGATACTGCAGGAACACCACTTTCCAATTGTCAATATTTTGCTACATCCAGGTTACGACCAAGACCCGATGGTGGATAGAGGGAACCGACATGACCAAGCAGTCCAGACGCGTCGAAGAGCCGAATTGGCGAAGCTGAGAAATTACTTAATGTTCACAACCCTAGTGCATGAAGACCACATTTTGTGGCTTGATGCTGATGTTTACTATTTGGATCCGAATATAGTCAGGAGAATGGTACGACATAGCATTGAGCAGAGAGGGGCAGGTCTACTTACCGCGCGCTGTGCGGGTAAGGGCATCGACGATTACGATCGCAATGCGTGGCGGCAAGGCCCACGGGGATGGGATCTGAATAAGGAAGATATAGCAGCTGGAGAGCTCAAGCTACAAGGCCAGAAACACATCGCTGACTTATACAAGAACACGTCGAGTGATAATCTAGTCGAGCTTACGACTATCGGAGCAACAATATTGTATATTCGAGCTTCACTCGTTCGCCAAGGCTTGAACTTTCCACATCAATATGTTATTGGAACACGCTGGGCGAAGGATGGAAGGGACGGCATTGAATCTGAAGGCCTCTGTTACCGTGCACGAGATCTTGATGGGGGAAAGTGCGCATTTCTAGGTGGTGGCTGGCATATCGAACATACAAGTGACTAAAGGCTGCGGCTTTTCTCACTTCGCTGAACCGAACAGACTCAGCTTGGCTCAACCTGCCTCGCGATACATCAGCAGTCAAGCAAGCAATGTCATGTCTGACTATCTGTAGTCCGACGACCAAACATCCAAGATAGCTCTCAATTGCATCTCCGCCGCCTGGTCCTGGATATGCCTTGTACCAGTCATATGCTTATACCAGCCAGTCGTGATCTAGCAACGGCTGTGTCATGTCCATGGGTGCGATCATGGTATCTAGTCGCACGAACCAGGAGAATACCATCCTGCCCATACTCGTTCGTACGATTGATTCTGCTGTAACATGGTTGACCAAAAGCCTGTATGCAGCATCACGATGTGGCTTCAACGACAGCCGGAGTCCAATATACTCCTCAATAAGTGCTAGGTGAAGGATTGTAAGAAGAAGTGCATACTGGTGTTTTCCGTAGAAGTAGCTGTGCGGACTAGGTGATTAGCGAAACAGCTGGGAGAAGCATGTGCCGTCTGACCAGCTGAGTACGAACATTCAAGCGAACATGCTATTTGGCGTTTCTTGCATCTGTTACACACAGGTTTTTGATGAAACATGCTGGCGATGCTCGGGTTCAACGAGTTTGTTAGCATCATTCTCGCCCTTCAACAACGGACATTACGCACTTGTAGATGGGCATCATATGTAGTTGGCCTAAACTAAAAGAACGGCCTATGGAATCATTTACATAATTATGCTTCCTGTTTGCGTATCGTGAACATGCCCCTGAGAAACGATGAAAGTCCGTTCCAGGGTCCAGTCGGATATCATATCCGCAGGGAAGGCGAGATGCGGACAGATTGTACAGTTGGAGATCGTTCCTTCACAGCAACAAAAAAGGTGTGGCCTCTACGAGAGGTAGCAGACATCGATGAAATCCAAGTATAACCAACAGCCCCCCTCGTCACAGTCAAGTTAATATGGCGACTCCTCAGAAGGTGTCCCTTTACAATCTCACCGGTATGATATAAATCACTGGTGCTTTGCAGCAGCATCGTCTAAATTCTGTTTGCGATGCTAACATCAACTGACCTCTGACCAGAGCTCAAAACGTCGACCGATGATGCCCTTGCCCCAATTCTCACCTCTCTGCCTAAACCTTACAAATTTACCCAACAGCACTACTATGCCAATGTGCGTCTAGCCCTAGGCTATATTGCGGTCATCATAGCAGGAGTCCTCTTCTACGCCGACTGGAAGTTAGGATGGGATGCAACGAAAGTATATACCGCCCCTGCCTGCTTTGCATATTTTGTGCTCAATGGTGCATTGACGTACTGGCTGTGGATGGTCGAGAGTGGGAAAGTGTTTGTTGGTGTACGAGAGGGTGGTCAGAAGGTAAGTCAGAATGATCCTCGAAGTCGAGGATCGTTTGTCTCACCACAAGCTTGGTGAGGCCGAGCTCGCCCAAGGGGAAAAAATAAATTGTCCCACTAGACGGTGTATTGTATAACCAAATTGGGAAAGACCATGCTAATTCGCCATGTTAATGCAGCTCACTCTCACTTCATCGGTCACGAAATACAAGCCAATATACAAGCTCCAAATCCGCTACGAAGCACCTCAGACTGGCACCAGATTTGTGGACGATGAGACAATAGAAGGGAGTTTCACAGAGTGGTTCAATCTCCAGGGATTCCTTGACCAAAAGGCATTACGTCGCTGGCTCGCTGGCAAGATTGAAGTCATTGGTCTTGCTGACCCGCAAGCGAAGAAAGAATGGGACGATGCGCAAGAGGAAGAAAGAGTTGATGAAGAAATCGTTTCTGAGGGAGCCATAAGGTTAGGAGCAAAGGTTGCTGATGTTAAAATAGACAGTGCAAAGAAGAGGAGCAGGCCGAGGAAGATATGATCTGCATTCAAGCTCACAGGATGTCAGACTGGCATCCCGCTTTTGCTACCTCCGACAGAAGTGAGCGTCCTATACGCACAAGCGACTAGCCAGGAGAAGTGTCTTCGACCTTTATACCAGACAGTACGGCTGCAAATTGCTGGGAGAAACGAAGCCCCTCCGATCCAAAACCCAACTATTCTTATCTTAGGTCTTGCATTACAGCTACTATCTTCACCGAAAGCACGCTACTCAGAACGTTAGATGTGACCAGTGTGTCAAAGTCACTTCTGCGCTCGTGGAGGCAAATTCATATTGATATGGATCGTCTTTGGCTGCAGGTAATTCTTTATACCTTCAATCCCAGATTCCCTACCATATCCCGACTGTTTCCAGCCTCCGAAGGGTGTCTGTGGATTTGTGACGAAAGCCGAATTGATGCCGCACGTGCCAGCCTCGATCTGTTCCGCCACTCGAAGTGCACGACCAATGTCGGAAGTGTAAATCGTCGAGCCTAGTCCATATTGCGTGTCGTTGGCGAGTT
This sequence comes from Incumbomyces lentus, assembly GCA_017656005.1. Classification (NCBI taxonomy): domain Eukaryota; kingdom Fungi; phylum Ascomycota; class Eurotiomycetes; order Chaetothyriales; family Trichomeriaceae; genus Incumbomyces; species Incumbomyces lentus. The sequence goes on along the minus strand of JACJVT010000004.1, from coordinate 2,388,145 downwards.
TAAGGGCTTCTTCCTCGGTCTTGAAGGTTCGAACACTAATCACAGGCCCGAAAATCTCGTCGGTGTATACTTTCGAATTCAGGCCGGGGTTGAGCAGTACAGTCGGCAGTACGAACGCGCCCTTGTCGCCTTGCCTTTCGCCACCAGTCAGTACCTCTATGCCTTCAGACTTACCAGTGGTGATGAAGTCCATGACGCGGTCAAATTGCTTTTTATCTGCCAGCGGTCCAAACGCAGTATCGGTCAAGCTTGGGTCGCCCATCTTTTTCGCGGCTTTCTCGTAGGCAACTTTGACAGCCTTGATGAAGTCTGGTGCAATACCCTCCTGAACGAGCACCCGCGATGAGGCGAAGCAGATTTGGCCACTATTTCTTAAGAACGACTCGGATGAATGAAAGACCGCGTTGTCAATATCTGCATCGTCAAATATAATTGCTGGACTCTTGCCACCCAGTTCGAGCGTCACCTTTTTCAGATTTGACTTGGCAGCAGCTATTTGCACAGCCCTTCCAGCTGCCGCGCTTCCTGTGAACGCAATCTTCGCAATATCCATGTGGCTGGCCAACATCGACCCTACTTTCCCGTCGCCAGTAATGATGTTAATGACACCAGGAGGAAACCCAGCTTCATTCAAGAGCTCCCCGTATTGCGCAAGTGCAATCGGAGACTTCTCGCTGCTCTTCAACACGAAAGTATTGGCTGCCGCTACAGCGGGGGCCAACTTCCATGCCGCAAGCACATGGGAGCCGTTCCAGGCACAGATACCACTGCAGACGCCCAATGGAGCGTAGCTCACGATCTTATATGTGCCATCTGCACCGTCCGGAGGGTAAGACTCTCCCGGGATCTTTCCAGCATACCCAGCGTAGTATCGCCAGTACCCAGCGGTGCCCAAAATGCCTCGCTTAGCGACACTGATCGGCTGGCCCATGCACATTGACTCGAGTTTGGCCAGACGTTCGTGATTGGCCTCGAGCAAATCAGCAAATTTCAGCATGATGGCTCCGCGCGAGGCGCCCGAGGTGGCCTTCCATGCCGGAAGCGCTGCCTTGGCAGCTGCCACAGCTTTGTCAACGTCTGCGTCGGACGCTACTTGGACTTTGTCGGAAACAAGAGTGTCATCGTTGGGGTTGTAAATGGTGAGAGTCTCGGAGCTCGATGACGGGACATACTGTGGTGTTTATTCTGAATAAACATTGTTCGGACATCTCATCCGGTTCAGCAGCTGACTTACCTTGCCATTGATGAAAAGTTCTGTCTTGAAAGACATTATTGTTCTGACCGGGTCCCAATTATTTTTTCTGGCGATGCTGATTTCGAGGTCGTCAACTATTTAGTATGGATCTTATTACTTTATGTCCTTTTTCCTTTTTGGTACTATGGTTCAAAATATGAAGAAGCAAAACAAACTTATGCCTCGGCGTCTTTCCCCTGTCGTCCCCGCACAGCCCCAACTAAAATTTGGAGTTAATACTGCGTCACGATAAAACACTGAAGCCGACCTCGGAGAAGCAGACATGCAGTTATCTCGCCAAAACTCCGTGACCTGATCTGTGCTTGTGTTTGCGTTCTGTTCCCAAGCTTCTTCACGGTAATTAGAGCAGACAAGTACGAAAACGAATAACGCGTGCCAGGCGCCAATCACTACAGCAATACAGAATCTGATTAACTGGAATGCAGGAGCCCAGATTCATATGTCAGGTCTTGGCGAATAATTGAGTCTGCCTCAACAGCGCTCTTCATATGAATCTCCTTGTCAAAACCTCTCAGCTGTCCCTTAATCAAGACAACAGCAAACTCCATCCAACTGCAATATTTTCAGTGAGCCTCCGTCGGCGACTCCTCGAGACGAGATCGTGGTTGTGGTCGTTCTAGCCAAGCAGCCTATGCAAGATGAACACCACTCTTTTTCATCTCCTCCAGATACGCATCCCGTGCAGCTCGAACGATCTTTGCTTTCACTGTCCTTTTTGCATCCGCATATTGACCCTCGAAATGCGCAATTTGAGACGTCTCTTCAACCATAATATCATTGACCACCCAATTGATGTACTGTTTGAGACTGTCCCTCGTCGGCTGCAAATTCATCTCAAGCAGATACCCAAACCCTTGCTCAATTCGCCGTGCAGTCATCCACCGCTCGACAGCTTTTGCAATGGTGAAGTTTTTGGCTCGGTCGGCTGCGATCCGTGTAGGATCAATTCGATTCTCTTTCCCGAAGATAGGGCCCTTTGTCTTGAGCCAATACTTGGAATCTCCTCGTCCTTCTGGCACGCCCGGCTTCCAGACAATGCCCTCCCCCGGCGAATTGTTGATGCCATACCTAGCTGCGAAAGGGCAGCACACCTCAACAGCATCAGCCAGTCTTTGCAGCTCGAGTAATGTTGGGTTGTGTTCGGTGATGTCTGAGGTATCAAATTTCACAATTTGACTCCCGCATGCAAAGATGTTATAAATTCCTGCGTTTTCAGCTCGAACGTCTTTGTAGTCAGCATCCTTTTGCCAGACACCATTGATCTGAACTGACAGGATGACGAATCGGTTACTGAGTTTTGCAATACCAACCCCCTTCTGAACCTTGCCTCCAATCCATTCCCCCGCGATTATAAGAGGATAGGATTTGCTAACTTCAATTGCAGGATTATTCGCGCGAAACGTGGACAAGACCACTTCTTTTAGCATGTGCAGTGCGTCAGGAAATCGTGCCACATCCCGAGGCCATCCTTGCTGACTTTCATCCGCTTCGCAAATTCTGTTCCGAGACTGGAAACGGACGGAGGACAATGGTTGGGAGTCTTTCGAACGTGCGTCCAAGTCGTAAACAATATCGGCGTGCATTCCATGCAGCTTGACAGTTCCTTCTAGATCAACTATTTCTGGAAGCTTGCCTTCGTCTTTCAGATGTCTCATCTGACGGAGGAAATCAACATGCTTGCCAGATATCTTCGGGAACAAATGATCTTGGGTCTCCGGGTTTGCCGTTCTGGATGGTGGCTCTCGATCCATCTCGTTGTCTAGTTGGATGCGTCTGGCTTGTGATTTTCAAAATCTAGGCACATTCTCATACTTTCCTCTGCCAGGGCAGTCACTATCAATGCTTTTAGGAAGGACGTCGCAGAAACAACTTCGTTAGGCTACCAAGCGCCAAGAGTATACTTTCCAATGTGACTCTTCCGCATTGGATAGGGACTTCAGCCTGAAGTCAGCTTGGCTACACAATCCGACCATCCTGTAAGGATGTGAAGCCTGTCACAGGGTTTGGTGAGCGGACTGTGAGCCCTCAGCGCCCACGTCTTGACTTTGGACAACTGAGGGATAACGTAAATGCTTAATGGATGATTTCAAAATTATAGACTCAAGAGTACCATAAGGTCACAAATCTAAACTAACGATGAGATGCCTGGTGCGAGACTGTACTCATAATTTCGACCTCACCACTGCCTGTATTAGCCTAAACTTCAGGGCTTTGCGTGAAGTCATAATCTATTATTGTGCATTGAGACTCTTCTATCTTAAAGATCCAAGGATGCGCCCCTTGTTGGCTCTGACAACTCTGCAAAGCCGAGTGTCCAGATCCTCAGTCCTTGTGTCAACGCACATTGTATGGAACCAGGCATTGCCGTGGGTTGTTTAACCCCAATTCATCACATCTAAAATCCTTTGAAAGACCGCGAGCTCGTTGCCGTTCGCTGACCGGTGTCATCTTTCTTGCGCTTGACTCGACTTCCGAGAACCACCAACGCAGGGAATCTACCGCAATTAGTTAGGCTATTTCAGCTTTCTTGCGAGAGAAAGCCAAGAGGCATATCTTTTAGTAGCCCTGTTTAGATACTTTCATTGACCTAAAATTAACATGACCGGACTACAAGGACTGGTACAGGCACACAATTGTGTAGAAGCATCATCCCCATGAAGGTCAATCCTCTTCGGTGGGCTATGTGAGGAGATGTGACAATCTGTGCACATTTCGCAGCACAAAAGATCGGTTTTTCTATCATCTTTCATTAGATCCTGCTGGGGGAGGAGATGAGGACATAAATAGGGATATAAAGTAGCGTTTGGAGAGGCAAGATCGGAGAATGTATTTGAAAAGAATCCTTGTGCTATGTGAGTGATCATGCAGAATTTCAGAACAAATGCCAGCGTGTCAGAACACAAAGCAAAAGCATAGCTGGACCGATGACCTGTTGATATTCCCCGCAAAAGTTATCCGCAACTGAGCGCAGACTGCCGAAACCCGATAAGGAAAACGTCAAATTGCCTAGGGCTCTGAATTCAAGATCTTCACTTCATCAAGGCGTTCGGGGATCAGGCGTCGATGCAATATTCAGGTCTTGGAGTACATTGATGCAGATTTCGTCGTGACAATCCCGGATTATGCTTTTGCGCCGGCCACAGGGCATACCGCACCTTTAGGTGCTGCGGTGACAGATGGATGTTTCTCAACCTTTCCCTAAGGTATTGTGAGCATTCCGCAGACTGTGATTGTGTTATCCATTACCTTGTGATGAGATAGCGTCGCCTTCGTAACTGGGCAGGTGTCATTCTTCGCATTCTCGATTGACGGGTGATCAGGAGGGAGCACTGTCGTAACGGGTCTGTGTATCTGTGCGTCAGATATCTTCTTCGTCTTTGTCCAAGGCAACCGAGAACTCACCCCACTACGGGGCATATCTTGTCATCCATAGCCTGACTCTGTGGTTGAGAGACCACTCGCTCCAGGGCAGGACAAGCTGACGCATCTGTTGGGCTTGTACCAGTAGGTATCGGGACCCTTGGATGTTGAGCCAGGGTGTGGTGATGGTCAGTGGTCGCGTTAGTGACTGGGCATTTCTGACCAGGCTTGTCCAGATCAACCGAAGGGTGAGATGGAGGAAGGATTGAGTTGGTTGTCCCAACCACAGGGCACACTTGAGCAGATGCCATGATTCGATAGATTAGCAACGTCTACAGAGGCTCTCAGAGGTCGTGACCGGATTTTGAAGTGAACGAGTCAAAGTATTACAAGACAATGCGCACAGCGGACAAAGGGAAATGCACGACCTTTCAGACAGCGGATAGGCTTGATTTTGAATAGGCGCGGCCACGGTTCAGCAAGACCCAAAGGTTCTCGAGCCTAGCCTAGTGGTTCGGAGCCACTTGGTCATTTGTACGAAGTATGACAAAAGCCGTGTTGTTGTGTTGATTTAGACCCCATGAGCATATTTACCTGCGGAATTGGGAAGCCTAAGCATGAGAATACGGAGTATTTTCGTCATTCGCCCCAGGCTTGATAATGCCTGAGCTTTCATTGGCTCTAAGTCTTTTCCATAGAACACATTCCCCTTTCTAGGCATCAATAAACAATCCGTGACCAAATCTTGAACATCCCTACCTGTATACAAGACTTGCGTGCGGACCTCTGCTTGACCGATTGTTACAGTATCTTGCACAAGAACAAGCTGATCACTATATCGCATTGTAGTTTGCAATGATGTTTTCTTTGAGTCTTGGTAGGACTAATGGCATGGGAAATTCGCGTTTCTCACTACGACTAGACCATTGACACTCACATACTTTTTGGGCAGTGCACGTTTTCTGCAACAGAGACTACGCCTTTGGGTCGAGCAAGCTCAAATACAGCGCAATTAATGCATACAATGACTTTCAAGTTACCAGGGATTATTGGACTGCTAGACTCACGTCCAGATAGCTCGCTCAAGCGCTTCCACATCACCGCCCGCTTTCCGAACCGCAGCAACGGCAGCTTCACTCAACTTCTTTCTCTTATCCCGCGCCTCTTGTTCGCGCCGCGCACGTGTCTTAGAGCTACCACTTGGTGCCACATCGCTAAGTAGCTTATGCGCGTCCTTTGGTGTGAAGTTAACAAAGCCGATTGGTCCAAGGCCATCACCGCCAGGCGTTTTGGGCGTTTTGGGCGTTTTTGGTGGCCTAGAAGTCGATCTATGTCTGGGTGTTTCTGGCCCTTTCATCGGGCCAGGCTTGTGTATTGACTTCCGACGATGCTGGCTTGGCTCGCGTTTGTTTGGGGATCTCTGCCGCATTGCCCTTGAGCACCTTGTTGGAGATATCGATGGCGAAGGTGTTCGAGATGGAGCCGTGGCCCTTCGTCGTGGCGTTGTGAATGGCGAACCGTCCGGAAAGCTCTGTTTTGGAGGTGGTAGAGCCGGATACGAAGCGAGCGCATCATTGTGGCTTGAGCTCTTCTGCCCATGATACATTGCCTGTGAAGGCATCGACTGAAGTTGCGGATCATTTGGATGATATGGCACTGCGAGTCCGATTCCTTCGGGACCGATTGAATTGATGCCTAAACCCCCATCCTCAAGTCGTTCCGAGCTTAAGACATGATGCGTTGCTCTTCTTGGTTTGGGCTGCACGATGTCGGGATAGCTATCCTTTGACAGTTGCGTCGGTTGTGTTTGGTTGTCTGTTGTAGGTGGTGACCACCAGTTCTGCGGTGGAATTGTGTCGTACATGCTGTGTTGAGATTTTTCGTTCGACAGGTTCGAGAAGTGGGAGTTGTTTGAGCTATTTGAAGAATGAAGACTTTCACTGGTCGTCCAGTCTGACATGCCTTGGAAGTCTTCGTGTATGAACTGGTAGCTTTGATCATTCTGGTCTGGTGTGCATGAGAACACGTTGCGGCTTGCGGCATCTAAATTTGCGTTCACTATTGCGAACACGTCCCGTTTGCAATGAATTGGGTTTTGCCTTTGCGCGGACGGATGTTTTGTATGATGCGTGTTGGTTGCTGCACGAATGCCCCCCATTGGGGTTTTGCTTCCAACGTTTGTATATCTTGGGTGCTTACGCACGTAGTCTGACTGGATCGTGGAGCCGTGCCCGTTGAAAGTGAGATAGTCGAGAACGTCGTCGTTCAGATCGAGGCTGAAGTGCTGAAAGTCTTGCTGCCAGGCATCGACAAGGCCATGCCGGTCCTCGCAGTAAGACCTTGAGTACATCGGACTAGGTGATAAATTCATGGTGCGCTCACTCCTTTGTTGATCAGCCGTTCTGTGACAATGAGCCTTCTGCAACCGATCTGGAGATGAGCGCTTTGTCTCGTACGGCTGTGTCGTGCAACGAGGACTCCTCAGAGCTGAAGTGTCCTGTGATACAAGATGAGCAGGTGAGATGATGGATGGAGGGGGATTTTGCGCCTTTCGTGTTTTCCCGACAACCAACTGGGAGTCTGAATTTTGATTCAGGCACCACAATCCCTTGCGCCAGGGTTGAGGAGGCGATCGGTCGGATTGGCTTGCCTCTACATAACCTAAATCATATCCATTGGCCAAACTAGAGGTGTCAAAAGCAAGAGGGTCCGCCAACTCGTCATTTTCTGTTTTGATGTTCTCGCCACTGCAGCTCGTGGCATCGTACAGCTCTTTGTTAAAGAACTCGTCGAACGAATTAGGCGTAGGCTGTTCAACGCTCGGAAACAAAAGCTCGAGAGTCTTATCATCGGGCCTCAAAAGGCAATCAGGCGAGTTTGCTAGCGACATGGTGGCTGTACTTGCTTAGGCTGAAATCCGCATCGCGTGGAACAAATGTAAGGTGTGGGCGCAAGGGATAAAGGTAATAGTATCCCATCTGACAGGAAAGGGACGTGACTTTCTTTGTACACATCGCGACTGCCATTCCGTGGTTGGACGGTAGTTCCGGGCAACAGATTGGTTTTGCATATTTGTTGTCTCCCCAGGGGCCGATGCTTCATAGGAAGAAATAGGTCGAAAGGAATTTCGGAAGAGTGGCTAGGGGAATGAAAGCAAGAAACACTTGGGTGCTGACTAACCACCATAGGCTTATGTAGGCGTGCTCGGCAACAACTCCAAACTGACCAGCCCTTTTCCACTCAACCACAAACAGTTATAAGTGTGCCTGGTGATGCTGGCGGTTGCTTGCCGAATCGACACAGATTGATGTTTCGTTGAACTGGAGGCCAAACATCACCTGTGTGGCATATCGGCACTCACATTCTTTGAAGGAAAAATTTGTACTGTTGGATCCGTCAAATTCTGCGGCAGAGCATCCCTTCGAACTGTCGGCGATCCACTGCGTTTCTCACTACGTTTCAAGAGTTTGTCGACTTAGTTACATTAGTCTGCCCGAACCACAATCATTACTTTGCGAGGTGAGAGTGAAATGGCTTCAGGCAAATTTTTCGAGCGACTGATCTTTGCCTGGTCGACATTCTATCATAACAGGGCGATACCTGAACCTCCTGATGAACGGAATTGACCGCATCCATGCTGGCTAAGGTTGAAGCGTTTGACTTCACCGACCAAATGCTTGAACCCATCCTGGTTCAAGAAGAGATAAGTTGCGCACGGAACTTTTTGATCCAGAGGAACACAAGGAAGTACTAGGGACTAGCAAATTGAAACCAGATTTTGCCGTATGTCCGCAGTGAGTTATAGTAAACCTAAGGGTGACCTGGCTATCTAGATCATAGACCCAGACGAAACGCGAAGTGCAGGGCAAGGTCGTCGACTTTCAAATGAAACTCTTGAATTTTGTGAAATTTTCATGTCTATCATATCCATCGTGAAGTTTCATAGTGTAATGGTATCATGCCGTCTATATCATCAATCCTATAACCCAACTGTATGTGTAAAGAAGTACACAGAAGCACTTGAGATGGCAAGCACCATCAAAAGTTTTCTTTTCCATACACGAACCGGAAGCCTGTCTTCTGGCCCGGTTCGCTGTACATGTTACATTTGATGTGGAGCTGACTTCCGAGACCTGGCCACCATGTTAGCATCATCACTCGTAAGGCTTCAAAGTGGCGAAGCGCCGGCTTACCTTTAGGCCCACAGAAGAAAACGCCAGCTTCACCTGGGGTGTGCAACCTCTTGATGCCACGGAAGACCATATCCCAGTTCGGGCGGCCAAAGTTTGTTGGCGTGTGCAGTCCGGTAACGGCATCTGACTGTGAAGAATTGAGCATTATGTTTTGAGCGTCAGCGGCTGAGATCTTGGCTGTGAGATACTATGCTATGTTAGCAAGACATGTCCTTGAATGGTGATTGCGGAGACGCGCAGGGCAGGTCAACTTACAGCGTGGATCTCAATATTGTGGTCTCTGTCCTGGTTCTCGATCGCCAACAACAAACTTTTGAACCACTCCAGCGTCCCAAAATCCCTGCAGACCCAGAAGAAATACACCTTGCGTAAGCGTGTCTGTGAGCCGGGTTCAGTGCTGTTCATGCGATACCAAATACTCTTCAGGATACTTGCAAAAGGGGTAACGCCGATACCAGCGCCGACAAGGACCGCGGTCTCAAATTTAAAGACATCTTCGGAAGCCGAGCCAAAAGGGCCATCGAGATAGATACGTGGTAGCATTTTCTGCAGACCGCCAGGCGCCATTGACACGACCCGAGATTTGGCTCGATCAGCCCGATTGGCTGGGGATTTAGCATTAAGATCACAGCCCAATGCTTTGCCGAGGGCCTTGGTGAAGTTGCCCACCATTCGCACATGCACAGAGAGATGGTCTTCCTCCGGCGCAGAGGTGAGGGTGAATGGGTGGTACTGCCAGATTGATACCTCCGGACAGCAGAGGAAGATATACTGTCCAGCTCGCATCTTTGTCCGTTCCTTGTGGATCTGAATTTCAACGACGTTGCTCGGATGCTGGATGACTTTTGTCACGTATGTCTTGTGGCGCCCTCGGATTTCCCGCAAAATCCGTTCTAGCAGATAGGCGAATCCGCCATACATCCAGTACTCCCAGAACACACCGGTCCCAAAACAGGAAGGTGCCGTGTCGGCCTTGATCATGCAGAAGTTGCCGTGAATGGACCAGAAGAGAAAGAAGATGATGAACAGGTGATGTACCGACCAGAATCTTTCGTAATTTGCTCGTCGAGGCTTCTCAATAGACGTGCCTAGCATTGCCATTAATGCAAAAAGCATGACATATCCGGACCAACCTGGACCAGTCAAGAAGTTGATCTTGAGGAACCCGACGAACCCAAGCCGCTGCTTTGCAGCGAGCTGCGCAAAGTTGTTCCAGTGTGCGATGGTGTGTACCCAAGTGAAAAATACAATCGAGTAAGCTACGAGCTTGTGAAAGGTGATGTTCTTGTCGAATTGAATAATGCCGTTCAACGGGGTTTGGCGCAGCAGCGAAATCAATGTCCGACACACTGGGAAGAGTATGAGAGCAATGTCGACGAAGAGAACTAGAGCAGCTGCTCGCGCCGTAGGGTATGTAAGGCCAAACGTAGCTCTTGCATTTGTCAGGTTGTCTTTCAACTGGTAATTGATGAAGCCAAACGTGAAGATCATGGCATGCACCAGGACAAACACACCCACAAGGATGCGCCGAGAGCCTTCATTGACCATCCACCTATCCATTCTTTCCATAAAGGTTAGGTCCCTTGGAGCCTCTCCACTAACCTCGCCAGAAAGGAGGAGCCGCGACAAAGGTGTTGTGCGTGATCGCTCACTTCCGCTCGAAGTGGAAGAGTAGGTGCTACTCGCCCTTTCTAAAGGCTTTTCGAAATAGTATTTCGGTACCAAGTCTGACTCTCGCGAGTTCGTTCGTATGGTCTGCACCCATGGCTTGGTATTCGGCAGGTCCAATGGTAAGTAAGTAGGAGCTGCCATCCTGAAATAGAATTGTTTTGGCAATAGCCAGCACAATATCGATTGAAAGCTGGACCGTGGTTGAAGCTATAGATATGACTGGATTATGTTACAAGCCCCAGCCTGCTGAGGTTCTTGGTGGAAATCGACACGGTGCACTGGTTGAATCAGCAGTGTAGCAATGCACCAGCTCAGGTCAAAAAAAGCGAAGAGAAAGGTGCGTGAGGGGAAGATGGCCGTGAGGACGGGAAAGACAAGATCAACAGCGCCAAAACAGCACGTGGTTGAGGCAGAACAGAACGCGGTGAAGACAGTAGTGACCGAAGTAGATACTCCGTGACACTATCACATTTTCAGAGTGGCTACAGGTCCAACTCCATATGGGATGGAGAACGGAAGAACGGGAAGCGACAAATCTCCATCACAGCAAGTCGAAGTTCGCAGCATGAGATCCGTAAAGATGCAACTGGTTGGCTGGAAAAGAAAAATGTGCAGGAAGAGGTTGTATGGGTCAGGAGAAAGTCGAGGAAACCAACGATCGACAATGGCTGGCGTTTAATTCGGAATTTTGGCGTTTCAGCACGGTGATTGGTTAGGTGGTCGGGCTGAAACAGCAAGCCGTCCGACGACGTCTCATCTGAAGTATTCGGCGGGTCGAACGAGTTTCGCCTGCACCTCTCCGTGCTGAATCAGATGCGCCCCTTGCTTCGGCTTTGAACTTTGCATGTCTTACGCCAGCAATTCTGCTGCGAAAACAGGGCCAAGCAGTGAGTTACCATCGAGCTCGTTGGAGGAATGTGGCTACACTTTTTGCCTACGCGCATCGTGGAGTACTTACGATTTATCACACCACCTTGGATGCCGCAAAAATCAATATGCCATGTTTCGTGGTAGTCTTCGTTTGGACATGCGGTAAATGCAAACCCTGTTAAAATTGAACCGCACGAAGTAGCTCCGACTGCTAGCATGGACAACAGAATTTCCTCCTACAGGCTTGGGCGGAGGGGTTGAACGAAAATTGAAGCGCGACTTGGAAAACTTTGGAAAAAGTAAATGATGAATGAATGACCGCTAACCTTATTGCTGCAAAGATGATGTCGACTAGAGGCACTTACAACGTCCTGATAAGGAAATGAAAATCGACAGTGTTTTGATGTCGGGTCTCCAGCAGTCTTTGCTGTTCATGAGCGATGTAAGTGAATTGAAGCTGCTTCGTGAGAGTCGTGATCGGGTATGCTGAGAACCACCGATTACACCGCTTTGCCCATGGATCCCTAGCCTATTATTGAAGTTCTAACACTGTAAAGGCCGCCTTGACGCTTGTTGCCATATCTGAGTAAACACAAACGTTGCAATCATTTGCAGCATGTCTTCTTTATGAAAACGCATCCGCTTCATTCGATCTCCTCATCCTCCTGCATGCAACGGCTATTTGTCCGCCTGCGTGGCGCTAGATAGCAAACTTGCGGGTCCATTCTCTTGCTGTGGCCTCATACCTAGCCCTATCGGTTTTGTAGACATGTGCAATCTCAGGCACGAGCGGATCGTCAGGGTTGGGGTCGGTCAGCATGGAGCAAATCGACAACAAGACTGAGATTGTCAGTATTGCCATACGAGACGCTAGAGATCGCTGTTTATCTTACCTTTAGATATTGTAAGCGCCGGGCTCCATTGGTCTCGCAGAATATCTAAACAGATGCTGCCATTCGAGTTGATGTTGGGATGGTAGATCCTGGTCGTGAAATTAACCTTTGGAGGTTTGAATGGGTAATCGGTCGGGAAGTGGATGGCCAGGAAGAAGACACCGCCTTGAAAAGGACTCTCGGACGGACCCATAATCGTCGCCTGCCAGTGAAACAAGTCATCTCCCATCGGACCAGCGGAGCATGATGACGGAGGGTCTCTGCAGTAACAGTGTTAGCATCAGCAAATCGTAGTCGTCAAGGGCCGTTCGGTATGGGGCCAGGTAGCCGAAGACTCGCAGCAATGCATTGTTCGATGAACGTACCGGCCAAGGTCTGTGAGTTCCTTGTTGATGCGCTTCAAAGCCATGTCGATATTTAACCTGTTACCAAGAGGCCTTGAGTTTGTAGAAAGGGTTTGTAGACGGTTGAGTCGCAAGGACGCTGCGGGTCAGATCAGCACGAGACTTGGAAGACCGAGCCAGGTCGTGGTGCCTACAGGCAAGATTTTTCGGGCGATCCGGTTTTCAAAATATGATAGTTATGCTTATGATATGTTCTTCGACTGAATTGCTGGCTTAGCAAGGTGTTTTGAGGTTTTACGTGGTTGATTTTGAGCGAAAAGTGTAAGTGGAAGAACGAGAGATGAAAAAGATGACCGCAGTGCCTTCTGGTGGCATGGAACAACCCACGCCGCCAAACGGGGTTGCCGTCCAGTCTAACAAGCCGTGACTGGTCGATCAGGCTGCACTTCGGCCCAGAATTTTGCCCCGTATTCGGTGAGGCAGAGAGCAGCGTTGGTCACAGAATCTGAAAGATTTCTTTGGCAAAACGCTTGACAAAGGCCTACTGAGAGCTTTACCAATCTCTTACATATCAATTGGTTGCTCGCAATACGAATGTATCTCAAATCCTATCATTGACCGAGATGGCCGGCTGGTTTGCATCTCGTCGCGAGACCCCAACGCCACCTGATGACAAAGGCGAGAAATTACAACCAAGTTGAGCAATGACGTTTTTTATTCGTCGGTTGATCGTGTCAAACACTGGTGACATCAACTCGATACTAGTAACCTCGTTTTAATGAGAATCGCGATTAGGCAATGTGGACAACTGTATTTTCTCATTGGCCAATATCGTTATACGAAGGCTTGCAGTCCAGTAATGGCTCTGCCCAACACCAAAGCGTGGATGTCGCTCTGGCCTTCGTAGGTCTGTGTAACAAACAGGTTTGCAACGTGCCGACCAATGTGATACTCGTCGCTCACCGCGTTGCCACCAAATACTTCCTGCAGATTTCTGGAGTTCACTAATGCTCGATCACAGTTTTGCCGTTTGATCATCGAAATCATCTCAGGCGCTACAAGGCCCTGATCCTTCAGCCTACTGACTTGGTGAGCTGCGAGAATGCCATATGCAGCATCAGTAGCTGCGTCAGCCAGCTTCTTCTGCACAAGCTGGTATTTGGCAATGGGGTTATTTTTGAATTGCCTGCGCTCTAAACTGTACGTACGAGCACGATCAATGGCATCCTCGAGAGCACCCATAACACCCCAGGCTATACCCAGTCGAGCAGAGTTCAGACACGCAAACGGCCCTCTCAAGCCCTCAACTTCTGGAAACATGTTTTCTTTTGGCACAGGACACTCGTCGAGCTGTATCATGCCGGTGATAGATGCTCGGAGACCGTTCTTGTTCTTCAGAGGTGGAGTTTCGAAGCTACCTGGTGGGCACTGGTTTCGTTCAATCACGAAGCCACGAATCTTGCCAGTTTCCTGCAACTTCGCCCAAACGACGGCGATGTCTGCGATGGGAGAGTTGGTAATCCACGTCTTTGCGCCGGAGATCGAGTAGTAGCCCTCTTTAGACGGATGCGGCTTTGCCATGGTTTCCATGGCGCCAGGGTCTGAGCCGTGGTTCGGTTCTGTGAGGCCGAAACAGCCCACGAGTTGACCCTTTCCTAGCTTCTCCAGCCAGCGGTTTTTCTGCTCCTGTGTACCGAATTCCTCTATCGGACCCATGACCAAGGAGCTCTGTACAGACATACCGGATCTGTAGCCCGAATCCACTCTTTCTACCTCCCTCGTAATTAAGCCAGACGCAACGCTACTGACACCCGCACAGCCATATCCTTTGATAGTAGCCCCCAATAGCCCCAGCTCACCCATCTCAGTGAGAATTTCTCGGTGATAGTTTTCATCCCGATATGCATCAAGCACTCGAGGCAGGAGCTTTTCTTGACAATATGACCGTGCCGTCTCTTGAATTGCAACTTCTTCATCAGTGAGTAGGCTCTGCGTGTTCAGTGGATCGTCCCACTGGAATTTGGCCGGTGTAGAAGCATGTCTGCGACTTATTGTAGGAATTTGACGGGGTCTGGGGCTGCATCGTATGCCATGACGAACGAGGACAGACAACGATTTAGTTTGGGACATGTCGTGGGATATCAGTCGGTTCGAACGATTGACTACACATGCACATGTCAGTGGAAGGAATGCGAGATGAAAATCGCATGCACTAGGGGCATAACACCCTAATATCAATCTGGTACCGTGCAGAGTGCGTGCAGCTATGATGGTACCTTACGCTTTCACAAACTTTAAACCGAGGCTCACAAGGCGCGACCGAGCTCCACCGAGGCTCAGCTTCAAGTTGATCATGATCATGGCACGCAGTAGGCGGGTCCTTGACTCGAGTACGGAGGACACATGCGATATACGTGTTGGAAGAGTACCCTTCACAGCTAACAACTTGAAGCGTCCTTCTGTTTTAGGACGTTCCAATCGTACTAGTACCCGTCAAAGTGTGGGTACGGCAGCCTCGATTCTGAAAAGATGTTAGTTGACCACGTGCCTGACTCACTAGTTCAGACTAGCTCCAAAGTGAGCACGATGAGGTCACCCAAGGAAGTCGGCGCGTCTCAAGGCGCGAGGGTGATGGCCTGACGCGTGCACCTAGCGTTTTCGTGTTCAAGCAGTTCGTTGTAGTAGTATCTACTTCGTACTTTGCTTTTCGCATTTGACGGAAGAACACAACACTGTCGCCACAATGGGAATCAAACGCAAGTGTTCTTCGTATTTCGATTGTTCGTGTAAATATTAACGCTCTACTAGAACTTTACCACGTCATTGCGGACGAAGCGCCAGACGCCATCAAGACTGGCGAGATCAAGAATCATTTCGGGCGCAAAGTAGCCATCGATGCTTCAATGAGTATCTACAGTTTCTTGATTGCTGTCAGATCCGATGGGCAGCAGCTCATGTCTGATACTGGCGAAACAACATCACATCTTATGGGAATGTTCTATCGCACGTTACGCATGGTTGACAATGGTATTAAGCCTCTGTTCGTCTTTGATGGCGCACCCCCAAAGCTCAAGTCTGGGGAATTGGCAAAACGATTTGCACGCAAGAACGAAGCGAAGGAACAGCATGAGGAGGCTAAAGAGACCGGTACTGCAGAAGAAGTTGAACGGTTCTCGCGAAGAACGGTCAGAGTTACGAGGGAACACAACGAGGAGTGCCAAAGATTATTGAAGCTCATGGGTATACCATACATTGTTGCACCTACTGAAGCTGAAGCCCAATGCGCAGTGCTTGCTCGAGCCGGGAAAGTGTATGCAGCCGCATCTGAAGATATGGATACCTTATGCTTTAACTCGCCTATTCTACTACGGCATTTGACGTTCAGCGAGCAGCGCAAGGAACCGATCCAAGAAATCCACCTCCAGAAAGCGCTTGATGGACTCCATATGGACCGAGATCAATTCATCGATTTATGCATCCTTCTTGGATGTGACTACGTCGATCCTATCCCGAAAATCGGTCCCAACACAGCGTTGAAGCTCATTCGCGAACATGGTACTTTGGAAAGAGTGGTCGACTCGATTGAGAGCGACCCTAAGAAGAAGTATGTCATGCCACAGGACTGGCCTTTCAAGGACGCCAGAGAGCTCTTCTTGAATCCGGACGTTCGTTCAGCAGACGATCCTGAATGTGACTTTAAGTGGGAAGCTCCAGATGTGGAGGGGTTGGTGCAGTTCCTAGTGCACGAAAAGGGATTCAATGAGGATCGTGTACGTAATTCAGCCCAAAAGCTGCAAAAGAACGTCAAGGTGGCGCAGCAAGCACGAATGGAAGGTTTCTTTAAGCCAATTCCCAAAACTGAAGAGGAGAAAGCCAGCATGAAACGTAAGCATGACGAGAAAATAGCCGAATCGAAAAAGAGAAAGAAAGAAGAGGCTAAGAGCAAGAAAGACAGCAAGTCTAAAGTCCATGGAGCAGCATAGAATTTTGACTTGATCATAGGTTTCCAGTCTTAGCGAGCGTGGCGTTAGGCGGCTCCCTCGAAAGAGAGGTAGAAAGTCAGGTAGCCAAACACGATTTGTGTGAGCTTTCACATCTACCTACGGTAGCTTCCCATATAGTACGTTGCCCGACGAGAGAAAGTTTTCAAGTCGCTCATCTTCACTTAAAACGCGGGCGAGCCTACAATTTATGGCATATTTCAATCCGGAAATGCGTGATGTGATTTCATCTCACTACGCAGGCTTTGTTGGATGAATGCATACCCTGGAGAGGACAAGATGCCACTAGCGCTATGCTACAGGCTATTTGAAGCAGATGCTAGCACAAGATCATCAAGAAGATCCGAGGATCATCTTAGTGGAAGGGAGCAAATATTGTAATGGGAAAGAGGCAAGAAAGATGAAAAAGAGTCTACGATTTATTGGCATGGAGTCAACGGAGCCAATGGGAGCGGTAAGCAAGGTGCATCCGATCATACTGAGTTCGTCGCCCAGAAATACGCTGATTGGACAGTTGCAGCGGGAGCCAACTCAGATCATCCCAGTCACGAGCAACTATAAACATCATTCCCCGCCCGCGTCGCCGTGCGCGCCCTCCCCCAAGTGTTCTTTTTCTCTCTCTTCCAGTGCTGCCCGACTTATTCAAATCAGTTTCTGCAGTTCAAATACTAAATTCTTGGTCGCATATCAATCATTCAGGCCTTGAACATATTCAATAGCTTATACTCCAACAAAATGCCTCCCAAAAAGACTGCTAGCACTGCCGCTGCCACCAAAAAGGCCGCTGTCGCCCCCTCTCACCCTCCATTCAAAGGTGAGTTTCTTCCCACCCATGACAGCTGGACAATATCTAGCTATCATTCCTGAGTCGCGAAGCAACGCTGATCATTCTCGTATAGATATGGTCAAGGATGCCATCGTCAATGTGAGTCCATTTGCTTTGCGCCGCAGCACCTCGCTGTCGACCGGCTCGTATCACTGGTTTGGGATTTGCTTCATCGAAAATTGGCGCATGCTCCCAAACCTCGATCAACGTGTTCATATCATTGCTAACGCGTCTCATTGTTCAGCTGAAGGAACGGAATGGTAGCAGGTATGCCACACATCTTGTCGCGAACTCGAATGTAGCTTACTAATCTTATTTTCTTAGTCGGCAGGCCATCAAGAAATATGTCCGAGCAAACAACAATGTCGATGCAGCAGCAGCGGGCTTTGACAGGTTCTTCAACGATGCTATCACGAGGGGCGTGAAGTCCGGCGAGTTCGAACAGCCGAAGGGTACATACTGTCCCTTGCTTATTTCGAACAATTGGTTGCTAATCAGAATAGGCTCTTCTGGACCCGTAAAGCTTGCAAAGAAGACAACGAAAGAGCCTGAGAAGAAGGCTGTTGCCCCTAAAAAGGAGGCCAAGCCCAAGGTAGAGAAGAAGGAGAAGGAACCCAAGCCAAAAGCTGCCGCCGCCACCACTACCACCAAGAAGGCCCCGGCGCCGAAGAAAGTCCCCACCAAAGTCACCACGACAAAGAAGGCTGCTGCGCCCAAGAAGACTGACACTAAGACTAAGGCTAACAGTGCCAAACCTCGGGCTAAGACTGCTACCACAAAGACAGAGGCTCCTGTATGCACCCAAGTCATCATATGGGGTTCTTCAGCTGATAATGATTCCAGGCACCTGCAGTGACGGACACTCCCACAGTTCTTAAGAAAACCAAGTCTGGTCGCGTCACCAAACAGAAAGCCACTGCGAAGAAGGACACCAAGACGGCGACTACGAAAAAAGCTGCAGCAACCAAAAAGAAGTCGACGCCGAAGAAGGCCGAAGCATCATCGTGAACAGCACCTTACTGATGTCTAGAATAACGGCATGTGATGACTTGATGTTTGGTTCGCTTCTTATGTATGTTTGCGGCAAGGGTATTTGTATAGGTTAGGGGGTGTGCAGCTGGCATACCACCACATTGGGCCTGGGGTGATTTGCGAGAAGCGATGGCAACGATGATCAGTAGCGCAGGGAAATATCATGTTGGACAATCGTTCGCAAGCAGCTCCTGGGCGACCAGCACTGTAGGTGTAGGAGGTGGGCAGGCAGGGTCTTTCATTACCGTGGTGATGGCGTCTACGGAGCAGAGGGACAAGCTCCACGGGGATTGATTACACACTGGCAAGTTCGGATTTTATGGCTCGAAATGTCCTCAGCATTAGCTCCAGCGGAGCACAACTTATCTTCATGATTGAGTGCTGTAACAGTGAACGAGCCTTTCAATTTTGATATGGTGTATTATGTCTTACTCGAGAATGCTGTATTATTCTATGCTATGCTTCGGTCACCAAGGCTTGAAGGTCCGTCCAGACCGTGCAAAGACGCGACGCAGGGTACAGCTTCTAGCAAATTCCAAATTTTAGCCTGAATCGATGCAGAACATAGGAGCATTATTGACGCACGCCTAGCGACCATGGGCATGCTCCCAAAGGACCACGGGGGAATTCCGGGACCTTTAAGGCAAACTACGTGGCGTCCTGGGCCTTTTCGAGGTTTACGTAGCCGTAGCCGTAGCCGAGTGTGGATCTTGAGCTTGAAAAGCAAACCCAGACCACTCACAAGCCACATCTCCACGAGCTCGTTCAACGGCGTGAACGGCCTCGGTGGGTGGACCGTCTTCGACTAGACCCGTACGAGGTGGATCATGTATCCGAATCAGGCACGACCAGGATACTGCGGAGGACAACGAGACTGCGGTGGTGACGTCTACTACAAATCGTGATGGAGAGGCATTGTGGCTGAGGCAGAACGAGGCTCTTTAGAAACAAAGGATACCGTGTAGCGTCTACTGTGTGACAAGCGAACGGTTGCGATCTAAGACCATTTCTTCTTGGGTAAATGGTGTACGAGGGTACGGAGTAGGAACAGTTCACGAGCAAGTCTTAGTGGCTAATCTGCCTAAGGTGTACCGTCATGTGTGTTCATGCATGTGAAGGTACGTAGTGCACATTTCAGCTTGAGCCGAAACTCTTTTCGTGCGACGCGGCGCGGTGCGAAGAACCACCCCTAGTCTACTAGCCCTGGACAATAACTCCAATGTGCATTCGCCAACTTGAACGGGGGCAGCAAGCTCGTCCCCACCCGTCCCCCCCAAGCAAAAAGGCCTAGTGACTGATTGGCTTGCTTGGAAGTGGTGGGTTTGAATGTGCCTTGCCATTTACGCTTGAGAAGTCTATTGATGTTGTGGTCCTGAAAAGCCACCGGGTAATAAGTGTGGCGGTGTTCTTTGGATGGCTCGCATCCCTTCGACAGGGGTTGCTGTGCATACACCCATAGATTCTAGCTTCTCTTTTCTTTTCTTTCGTTTAAAGCCTACCCTGATAGTAGTCTAATGTCGGCGCAACTAGGTGATTAGTTAGTCGTGCATTACAAAGCGTACTCCGTACCGCGTGTACCCTCCACCGCCGACGGAAAAAGTTTGCTAAGCAGGCCAAGGATCTTTGCCCATTTCTGGCTCCACACTACTCTTTCTAGCTCTGTCAGTGACCCGTGATCAAGGCGAAGGGATAAGTTTGTGATGGGGGCCGAGTATCGTCACCTTCACTCCAAGCACGTCGCGCCTCAAAGAGGAAGGTATCCGCTTCGAACTTGTTTCAGTGCTCAGAATGAATGTCAGCAGTGGTGAGGCTATTCGCTTCTTCCTTTGTGCCTTGTGAGATCCATTTTGTGAAATTACTCACTCTAAGACCGAAATTCCAGTTGCCTTATTGCATCATGGATTGCAGTTTCTGCCCTGCATATATCTTGCATCTGCCTACCAACCAGGATGTCCCGTATGTTCCTGACCTGACAGGCTGCAGTCCACACTACCCGCGAACTGTTCGATCCGTTTCCTACTCTCCTAGCATTGGTCTGTGTCCCAGCTCGGGGCAGGACATCTCGTTCATACCACGACTTCGCCATTCCTAGCCTTTCCACTCCTGCTCCCTTCGCTACTAACTTTACGGAGCCCCCTTTGACCAGTGGCAAGTCTTTTTGGCGGCCTGAGATGCCAGAAGGTGCTGCGTATAAGGATTGACTCGCTGCACGTCAACGATGCAGGTCGACTGCACTCTTCATTGGTACATATAGCTGCCATCAGAACCACATTTACTCTTGTGGCGTCCCAATCATCACCCCGCTGCCTCAGACAAATCAGACACATACCCGGATGCTGAACGAGCGAAACGCGACATCAAATTATTCATAAGGTTGAGTGGCGGCAGCATCGACATCTTATCGTAGTTGCGGACCATCATTCGAAGTCTTATATGTATGTCAGAGAGACGTCGACGCTACAGTCTCTACGAAACTACACGATCCAGCCATCTTGTTGAAGATCGAGAACCACAGGTGGGCGGACCGCAAACTCAACGACGCATCACAAAACTTACGCCAACTTGGAAGCTCTACAACCCTTTCAAACTTCGAAGAAAGGTAGTCATCATCAAACCAACTACCGTTCATCGTCATTGCGAAGAGCGTATTGAACGTTCACCATCACCTCGCCGGTACCAGAGACGTGCAAGCACACCTTCACCGCTACGAAGACTTGATTCATCGCTACTTGACACCGACTTCACAATGTCACAGAGAGATTCTCCCCGTTCAAAACCTGGCTTCGTGCCCCTCCCTGATCCACTTCCAACGTGGCAGGAAGAGGAGAAGTTTAAGAAGGACAAGTCTACTAAGGACCGGACAAAGGAAAACGTCAAAGGACACAAAGCTTCTTATTCCTTGGACACCGGGTACGGCTCTGGCAACAGCTCTCCTTGGTCTGTGGAAGAGCGTTCTCCTGAACAGTACAGTCCTAAGCCGAGAAGTCCTAAGCCTCGAGCTGACACAACCCGCTACGAGACAATAAATGGGAAACCTCGCCCTGTCAAGTACATCGAAAAGGACGGCAAGATCGTACGCTACGTTAGCAGAAAGCCAGGATATCCTGTAGACAACGACTACGTTCCTGCTCCGAACACAGCGTCAGCTGAACCATACAAGACCAAATACAAGGCAGCTAAGCAGACAACTAAAGTCCTCCAACAAGCTCTTGCCGATCAAACAGAAATAGCTAAATTCAATCATGACGCTGCAAAGCAGGAAGAAGCTGGACGTCTCTCCTCAGCTGCCCAGATTGAGACTCTGGAGGCACGCCTTCGAGGGCTAACATTAGAACGGCAGATCCTCGAAGGTCGCGCAGCAGACTCGGACCGCAAACGCAAAGAAGCCGAGCGGAGACTTGAAGAAAAGGAAGTCAAAGAACAACTTGAAAAGCGTAGGGAGGAACTGAGGCTTCGCGAGGAAAGACTTGCCCAAAGGCAATGGGAGGAGATTGAAGCAAGTCCACGTCCCGGGCACAGGCGCCAATCTGCGCTACCTCCACTCGTCACGCAAGACGAGAAGAAGCTCTCCCGGAGGACCACTACGGCAGCTGCTACTGGTTATGGGCCGCCTGTGTCGACAAAGCCAGCTTGGTCCCCAGTCGCTCCAGCTACCACCATCCCTGGCATGGACGCCATCTTCGAAGCCCAGCGTGACTACGACGAGAGCCAAGCACAGGGGCACAACAATGTTGATAGGCGACGTGGAACAGAAGTCAGATATACGAATACGAGCAGGAATACCAGGGGCAGGCCTCGACGCGAGTCCTTTCACGATTGAGCTCAGCTCAGGCTCATTCTACGTACGTTATAAACACACGTTGCCAATTACACTACCGCGTGTGAAGAAAGACATGGCGCCCCACGGCAAACAGAAAAAGGACATTGGGACCGGATCACAAAAACCACTGCAGGCGCTTCACAGGTTCTATTCATAGATCGGTGTTCATATTCGTGTATTAGGCTCTGTTTTGGGTTGATTACAACGGCGCAAGAAGGAGGCGTTGGAACTAGAATCGAAAATTTTTTTATTAGATACCCAATCACATCTCCAATCGAGGGAAATATGGCGCTCAGGTGAAACGACAGGACCAGGAAACAAAATTCGGGATGTGGTGTTCATGTTTCTTGCATAGACTTACCATAAGGGAGAATTTCAAATATTACCCCGTATCTCGTATTGATCATGAAAAAAAAAGTGTTTTGAATGTCGTCTGCGAAGGATTGATCGCGACGCCCGTTTGACCCTTGAGCTCAATCCTCGTCAATCGGAATGCCGAGACACACCAGGCAGCAGAAAATTCCCAAAAAGAAAAAAAGGGGGCCAAAATCAGGGTAGCGAGGGTAGCTGCAGTTTCTCCGGAAACCTCTCCAAAAGAGGCAATGTGCATGGTACCTGGCCTTAAATCTATTAATCATACAAAGCTATGCTAAAAGACCGGGCACGCCCGGGTTCGATGCACGCCTTGACGCGCATCCACTTTGCTGAAACGCGCGTTCTGGTCTTCTTTTTCCCGGGCTCGTTGCAAGTGTCGGCTCAGCAACAAACAAACCCTCATAATGTCGTAATAATGAGGCTCAAAAGACCTCTGTGCCTAAGCCAGGAAGCGGAAGCGAGAGCGGAATTAAAACGCATTACGGCCGTACCTTGTCATCCAATAAGGCTTTTGACCATTACGTAAGTATTGTCGCGGGCTTGGGATGTACCCGTGGATTTAGACTGGGGCTCTAAGCTTTTGTAGAAGAGCTGTAGTCGCTCTTGTGTGTGCTCACCGATATCGTGGTCTCGTGTTTATAGATCAAGTTTTTGTGTACGATATACAAGCTCTCCTTTGAAAGCTTGCCAGGCCCATGGGCTACCCGACATCATGGATTGTACTATTAACCCCTGTGCTCCCCTTGCGGAATACCGGGTTGATCCGTAATTTCGCCCCCAAAAACCCTTGGGCGTTAAGCACCTGGGACAGCCCTCCCCAAAGTGAAGGTTTCGTAATCCATGCCTAATATTAATAATATCTTCCAAATTATGTACCTGAACACACCTGAATTAATTACTTTCTAAGGCCCCTCCACATCTCCGCCACCTCTGCCACCTCCGCCACCTCCGCCAAGGCCATCCGTCGCCGGATGTTCTTGGTAATAGTGCCTGCTTAAGGTATGTATAGTAGACAAACAAGACGAAATACCATATGATGGTTATTGCGCCACAATCCATGCACTTGCGAATCCTGCTGTATTCTGCATGGGTATAGTACTCCTTAGCTCTCTACGGGTGGCAAAATCAATCGTGTGTTTCTTGCCTCTTTGATCCTCAAAATGGGGGACTAGCTAGTATGTTTGACGAGCCTGTTTAGCTCGTTCCTATCGCTGTCCCATACAGGGTAACGTATGGGTCAAAATCTCGGAATTTCAGCCTTGTTAAAAGAGCCTAACCCAGTGAACCTCTATGACCTAGTGAGCCCAAATTTACGTTGTATCCCAAGCCCGCGAGCCGTTCACGCCGTTACAAGTCACAGTATCAGCCTTCTAGCTTGTTATCAAAACGTTGCTTGGCACGAGGGTTTCCCCTGCTCCTTGAGAAATTTGGGCCGGGACTGTTGCTTCTCGGTCATAGATAACCAGTCAGCCGCGGAGCATCAGACCAGGCTGATTGATGGCTACAGGAGTAATGTGGTAGGGGGTCTTCGAGCCTAGTCGCGTCGAGGGAAGTGACTATGGGTTTGCTAAGGATTAATTTCTCGATTTTGGTGCGAGGCTGAAAGATTGAGAATCTATTAAACTTTTCAGGGACGTTGACGACTGCCTCTGACGGCCCTTGCTGCGATTGCTGGCACTTTCAGATTGATGGTGATTGTTGTCTTAGACCATGGTAACAGTTTGCGCACACTCGACCTAGCTTATTTTCCCCCCTGGTCGGTACATAAGAGAGCAGAACTTAAGCTGTATTTTCGTCAAGAATACGGAAGCAGATCGAGTGGAAACTAGACTACTATCGCCAGTGTCTTATTGTCGACATGCCATGAATAAATCAGCAATAGACCCCAGCACGAGGTCCTAAGCCTCCACCAGAAACCCACACCCACAAACTCGCTCTGTTCGCCTGTCACGATACACGAAACTCCTTTCACTGCTTGCATGGATGTAGGGATGAATGTAATGGAACCTCTGACGAGTACCTCTAGGACTGCCCAACGATGCCGATTCCCTGGCCAACGTGCTGCACAGGTCTCATAGGTAGACTCGAGCTGGCCTTACGCTTTTCAGCAGTTGACCTAGGTGATGAGAGCCCGTTGGATTCACCATTCCCGTTAGTTGAGTCTGCTGAGGTTTGCGATTGTGTCGCCCTGCGAGGCTCTGGCAACGTTAGCTGGAAAACTCCCGCTTCGAGATCATCGTCATGGATGGCACTACTACTACCGATGTTCACGAGGTTGCGGGCTTCGTCGGTCAACATTTGCGCATCGACCTTCAGACCAAAGTCCATGAGAAAGCAAAAGCCGATCTCGAGACGACCTAGCTCAGACTCAGTAATGCCTCCGACTTTCGCGAATCGAGAATGAGGCCAGCTGAGATCTTCAAGGGCTTTCATAGCGATCCGAAGTCCAGCAAGAAGAAGGCGGTGCGCATTTCGGGGTGTGACAGGGCATATCTTCGCTTCAACGGCCAAATACGTGATATAGTGTGAGGTGGCGAGATACACTGCTGTCGACATGGGACAGTACTTGTGCATACGGGTCAGATAGTCCTCGAGTGAGATTGGCGGAGGCCGTTTTGAATAGAACTTTCGGGTCAGGGCTGCGTACTGTATAGTAGCTGGCTGCGAAGTCGAGCCATGGACAATAGGCTCATGCATGTGTGCTTCAGGAGAACCGATTGGTGTTCGTGTAAAAGGCACACCGTCGATTTTCTCGTGCTCAGTAGGGCCGGAGAAACCTGGAACAGCCAGATTGTTTGCCTTCTCAGGAGTCGCATTCGTATCGCCGGCTGGAGACCAAGAGCGGCCGGGAGTTGCAATCGCTGGCGTCGGTGGAATGTCTCCAGTCATGTCGACGAGGAGCTGAGTTCCACGACATAGTAATTTCAAAGCCGCAACAGGGTCGAGGTTGAAGATGTCAATATTGTCTGCGGTCAAGTGATCCAGTCCTTGTGGAGCTGGTGACTTAATGGGCGGCACTATACCAGCGTCTTTCGAAGGCTCTGGAGGCGGGGGCGGCCCACCAGCAGTAACGTCTGCGTTTGGCGACTGGGATTCTTGAACTTGCCCGGGACTTCCCATGGTCAGAGTGGGCGTCTTGACCAAATTTCTCTCCTCTTTTCAGTCGGGAAACCTAGGTCTCGACCTTTGTATGCTGATATCGCCTTCCCAAGACCTTGTCCGCATCATCTCCCGCGACTTGTTCCAGAATTCCAGTGCTCTTACTACGGCATTACACGACGCAGGAGGAGGACCAGACCCGAGAGATGAGAGAGCTCGCTGGCACACCGTTGCGGCTCAACTCCACAATGCGACACGGGAATCGAGCTGGTCGTTCAGGTTGAAGTGCGAGGGGTGTCGTTGGTAAGGTAGATAATTTGGCTTGTGGAGGAGGCCCCTTGAATGGGGATCAATAGCAAACTGCGAAGAGTTGCCAGTGAAGATGAAAGACAGGGCCAGTCAAGACCTCGGGAAGGTTCGGGTTGGCTGGAAATATGCGCGCAACACGTAACCTGGTGGCCCGGTGCTGGTCTCGGGCAGCTTGCAAAATTTGGATGGAAATCTGCCCGTGGCTTTGACCAGAGAGGTAATTCTGGATCTTTATTTGCGGGAAACACTCTAGGTTTATCGACGTAATTGCAAGACTATTGAAGAGAGCTCAGGCTCGAGAAGAGAAGCAGCCTCCATTACGCTTTCCGTAATGGAGGGGTCTGGACTAAATGCCTGGCTTGCCAAGCCAGCAGCCTTGAAATTTCATAATGAATACAATTACCGAACGTCCAAGCTGCTTTGTATTTTTCGATGACCCATCGCTCAGCCCCAGGTAGTCAAGCAAGTGAAATGCCCAAGAATTCTTGCTATCGAAGAACCTTTCGTGGGCGGTCTACAGCTGATGCTATATTGTAATTAACTGTAGTCGCCTGCCCTTGAGGAGCAACGAACTCTGGTGATGGCGAGAGCTCTTCTACAATACACTAGGGTACCCTAAACCGACAAATTACAGCCGGAGCATGCCCACTAAAACGCAAATCTTGGAATCTGGGGAAAGCAAAAAAAATTGGCGGACAATAATGCCGGTGAGCACGAACACTGGTGATGTGCACTTCTAGTCGTGTACGCACCATAAGGAATACCCATGACGTGGGTACTGCTGGTATTCCTTATCGTGTGTGGCACGACTACTCCGCACTCACAGCCATTGTGACACGCCATTCCTTGCTGCTGGCTCGAGAACAGCTCGAACTCGCCAACAAGCACTTGGTTGATCACCACGGCAACTTGCGTTCCAACAGCCCATGCTTGCCGCTGCCGGCCCGACGTAGCCCGCTCACTTCCCGCTTTCGCTTCGAATATCTCACTTTTGTGTGGCATCGTCCTAATATTTGAAAGACATATATTACTTCTCGTAGGAGCACCTTACGTGGTCCTAACATAGACAGTAACACGCACGAAAAGAACCCACACTCAACGACCTGGAGGCAATGCAACAGGGCTGGGCCCAACATCAGCTGCATTTGTATCTCTCTAGCCACAAATTCTAGCTCCGTATTCTATAACAGTTCCATCCAACCAAGCGCCCCTCAAAAAATGTCTCAAGCAGACCTATCAAGTCCTTTCTCGTACACCGCTACGGAAACTCTCCTTCTCATTCTTGACTACCACAGCCTCTTCGTGAACTTCATCAACGCGCAGGCTGCAGCCAAGCAGACAGCCGCGCTTAAGGCATGGGCGAAAACGCAGGATATCGCTGTTGCACATGCCTTGATCGATCCTGATCTTGCTCCACCACCGAACACCAAGGGCTTGGCACGCACTCAGGAAATCTTGGGCATGCTGAACGCTAAGAAGGAGCATTGGGAGGAGCCAGAGGGGATCAGGGCGGCTCCTGATGAGTCGGAGGAACTCTTCACACGACAGGCTGGGCTAGTGTCGGCGTTGACGTCGAAAAAGCCGTGTGACATCAATCCGTGGCTGAAGGAAAGGGGGTTCAAGAGCTTGATTCTGGCCGGGCTTAGCACAAGCGGCTGCACTATGAGGACAGCAACCGCTGCAACTGATGCTGGGTTTGTGGTCAGTGTGATCGGAGATGCCTGCCACGACAAACCTGAGACGCATAATGTGGTCTTGGAAACGATCCTGCCGATGAGAGCACATGTTTTTGGTCTTGACGAGTTGAAGAAGGAATGGGATAAGAAGACCGAGAACGACGCTGCGGCGAAAGTGAGTCTAGATTGAAGGATGTATCCAATCGCGCTTTACAGACAAGGTCTAACAAATCTATTTTTCACTGTCCTGGAGATTTAATCTTCTGAAAACCGACTCACAACCTCTAATGAGAATAATCCATACAGAGGGTAGCCATATAGCTTGATATGTGGCGGGTATGGATCAACTTAGCTGGCTCGGCCATTCATGAAGTGGATGCTGTATTCGTCGACAGCCTTCTCAAAGCTGCGACCTGGCCAGCTGGCGTGTTCTAAGGTAGCTGAGGTACATGGTTGGCTGTGACAGATAGTTCTGTAGAGGCAGGGTTGGGTGCGAATACACACAGTCGATTGAACACGATCACAAGGGAAGCAGTGATGGTTTCACATCCATTTGCTCACCATTATGCACAAAGCTGAGCTCGTCGGTCAATCACGTTGTGTTTTCCCCGTCTTTCCCATCAATTCTTTGACGATCATAGCGCGACAAATCGGATGGTAGAAGTCTTTGTTCTTCTCGAAGGTTTCAATGGCTAGGTCGACGTCCATAGCGATCAAATGCCGATAAAGCGGTCTTACAAATTTCATACGACCGACTTTGCCGAGCATGTCCACAACGAGCGTCTTGATGCTAGTATCACCACTCACAAGTGCAATTTGATAGTATCGAGATGATATCTCCACATTTCTTGTCTGTCGGAGTGAGTAGACTGTGCCTAGGTATTTTGCATGCGGGGTTGGCAGAGGCCTGGAGAAGAGCAAGACTCTTTCCAGGAACACTACAAGTTGGTTGGCAGACCAACTTTGTGTGTCTGTTGGCTTCGGTACGAAGTCTGAATTGTCGTCCCTCGTCAATTGTTCCCATTTGTCCGCAAGACTGTAGACCTCATCGACCAAAGTTGTATCAAAGTCTGGCTTAGGTGGGAAGCCAGGTTTGTAAAACCAAGAGTCCCAGTCGATTGACTCCAACTTCTCCAATGCTATTTTGTCGTTCTTGAAGAAGTCTAAAATGGTGGCCTTGAAATCGTAGCTATCCAGAGATTTCATACTCCACGTATTGAAATAGTGAGGGATGAAGGCGTCGAACTTGTCCTTGCCAATTAATTTTTCAATATAATAGAGGAAGGTAAACCCTTTCTCGTAAGGAACACTTGAGAAAGCGTCATCCGGGTCTTTGCCCTTGAGGTCAATCACAAGCTTGGTGAACTCGTGTGTTTCGCCGAAGTGCTTGATCGAATCTGTCAATGCTGACCAGCCAATGATAGCACTGAAATCACGCCATCTATCGCCGTTGCCGTGTAGGATAGCCTGGATCCGACGCTCGAGGTATGTTGTCCAGCCCTCATTAAGCCAAAAGTGTTCCCAACTAGCATTTGACACAAGATTCCCGGACCAGCTGTGACTCAATTCATGTGCAATGACGTCGACGTTCTGACGGTCCCCTGAAATGATGGTCGGTGTCGCAAACGTATAGATCGGGTTCTCCATACCTCCGTACGGAAACGAATTTGGAAGACATAAAATATTGAAGACGCCCCATTTGTAAGGGAAAACTATTGATTCTGCAGCCTTAAGCTGTTTCTCGGTGTCATTCTCAAGCTCCCATTGACAGTCAGCTAGCTCATCCGGACCCGTTGCAACGGTACTCCTCGGGCCAATTGGGGCGAAGGCTATGTCACCGCTGGCAATGGCGAACAAGTAAGATGGTATCGGTACAGGTTGTCGAAAACGGTATGTTTGTACTCCTTCGCACGATGTTGCAGGATCTGGAAGAGGTCCACATGGTAGACCGGACGCAACGACGGGAAGAGGCGAACGAATTTCGAATTCAAATGGTGCTTTCACGTCCGGTGTGTCCTGGCAGGGGAAAATTGATCGAGCATGGATGGCTTGACACTGGGAAAAGACATACGGATGCTTCTTGTTCGAAGTTTGAGCAGGCGTCATCCATTGCAACGCTGTACACGCTGCGGTCGTGGTAAAATGAATGCAGACGTCAAGAAGCTTCTCGTTCGCGACACCCTCGTCGAGAAGTATCTTCAAGGCGCTGCCATACGGTTCAACACGGGGGCCGGTTTCGAATTTGTGCTTTGCACCGTCGACTTCGACTCCATCAACTTGAACATGACTAGTGTCAAGCAAGATTTCCTTGGACTCTGCATTCGTAATCGATTTGAGCTTGTGAGTGATCTTTCCCTTCAATACCTGTTCACTAAATGAAATCTCTACTGAAACAGATGTGTGAGTTGTTTTCCAGTTGTTGTAATTGGACAGTGTGTTTGGATCTCTCGGGGTATTGATAATTGTGCTCGCCATCCTGTTGAGAAATTTCTTCGTGCCTGTAATTCTTGAAAAGGAGATATTTCGTCTTTGAAACAGGATGTTGGCTGCAAAGAGTCGTGTGGGCTGGGGCATGCATCCGAGTTGAAACCTCTGGAGTGGAAATGTTTGATTGATTGAAAGGGAAGGAGGAAAGCTGCGAACAGCTAATGTAGAAGAGGGAAGCAAACGAAACATGTGGGGTCAGTAATACCTAGGTAGTATTTACTACTGTCACTATCTGCGTACCTAGGTACCTAGGTCCATACTGACTGCCCAGGTGCACTGTACCTCTGTTTCAATGGGTACGTGCTCCGATGATCATTAGTCCTTCGCACAGAGTAAAACTTCGAGCTTGCTGGCAGCCCTGCAAAGGTATTAGTTACAGCGGGTGTAGGTATCAACCACGACCACACTCTTCCGGTTCTCAGGTACGAAGCAATGACACACGACGTGATGAAGCACGTCGGTACTCGAATAGACGTGGAAGCACCCCGGGGCCTGATTAGGCATCATGTTGGATGCTCTCGTGCTCCGTGAGACCGGGCACTTTAGAAGAGGCTGAATTTGAAAAACTATCAAAATTAATATAAGTTCTAGTTACTCTACTGCCGACTCGTGGCTCATCAAGATGGGCGTTGCCGGGTCGCGAACTATCACCATAATCAAAACTTTACGAAGCACGAGGGACACAGTTAGATTGTAGGAAATATTGGCATTGCTCCGTTCGCCAAAGGGAGCAACTCCTGCGCGGGAGCATTCTGAGCTCCCTGCTCCGATCTCGCACCGCCTCTATGATTAATTTTGCTCTATGTATTACTCGTAATGCTTAGACTTTCTATAAGGTCATGAGGAAACCGTACACCCATATTTACTGCCAGTTTTGCCAGGTGCAAAAACAGCCACCTGTTCCACCGTCAATTCCACCAGCATCTTGGTTGAAGCCGGCATCGCTGCCGAGTAAACCTGGTGCCGCATTGATGAGATGCCCGTCAAATGATCGGAATTCACCATTAAGTATTTTATCATCCTCTACAATCTTCCCATCCTTCATTCCGTAGCAGAACGTTGCCTTAGAGTCAATATCACCTCCATGCCTGTCAAGCAATATGGTTGCAGGATATGGGAACGAGCCCGGCCGATCAAAGTTTATTGCTGATGATTTCTGGTTCACCTTCTGCACAGCTCCTGGCTCTGTGAGGTTGGGATTGAATGGGGAAGATAACAAGCTCGCTCCGAAGGCTGGATTTGTGAATGCTTTGAACAAGAATCGGGTCTGTGAGAATGTGCACATGGCAGTGGCTTCCGATTTGAGACATCCTCCATTTTGATCGGCCTCAACAGGATCGCTACTGTTAGCAGCTGCCACATTGCCATCGATTCTGACCCCTGAGAGGTATATAGACTTGTCATAGTACACATAGAAGCCGTAGTGTTCGTCTTGTTGACCCCTATTGAACAACTTGATAGGTTGTGAGAGAGGATACGGCCTGCTTGGTAGTAACGAAGCAGGAGCTGCGGATCCATTACTGTTTACATCTGGAGCTGGCACAGCATTGGCAACAGAAGAATTTGATTGTCTCCGAGCGAGCCGGCTTTCGTCCGCGTCATTGAAACTAGATGGCTTTTGAGGAGAGGCAGGCATGAAGGTCATGTAAAAAGGTGTGTTCTCCCCTTCGAACGGTGCAGTTATGTTGTCGGTGGTATTACCTAGGAAGACTTGATCTGTCTGACTTGGCGGCGGTGGATTCGCCACGAATAGGTCATTGGTGAATGGATCGTTCGAGGTCTTGCCAAATTCTGTCTGAGTGCCCGACAAAGATAGCGTCATGTTTGTTGGCACCGTGCCATTTCTAAATTTGATCTCGAAACGGAAATTTGGCTGGTCGGGGTCGTTGGAGCCAGATTCGCCGCGGTCCTCCTTCGGCACTGAGCACGACCACATTGTGGTTGGCTGAGTGCACTGTTTCTGCTGCCCCACAAGATTGGGTGTTGCAATCGTTAAGATCCCGATAGGCATTGGCGGGAACCCAGTCAAGTTGAGCCACTGACTCTCGATAGGAGTCTTGTCTCCCTTTCTCGTCAGGGTGACGGCTATTACGATACAGGTGATGATCATGACAAGGATCAGCATAGAGATGCAAATGACCCAACGTCTTTTTGTGCCGAATTCAGGGCCTTTCCGGCTCAAACAGCGGCTATTCGGAATGCAGCCACGCCCACGCCAGAATCCATTATCCTTGTTTACGACAATAACTTCCTTTTCGTGCTTGTGCCTGAGCTTCTCAATGCTGAGTCTGCGACTCACGCTAGCGAGATCTGCGGCGGTAACAGGCGCAGCAGATACACTATCGTGGAGAGGTGGATATTCGGTCTCTGCGCTGATGAAAGCAGGTCTTTCAGGAAGTTTGGTTTGATAGCCGTGACTATTTGATAGCCCAGAAGATGCGTGCTTCGGCTCGACCCGGGAGAGTTGCACAGCTCCCGTGGGGGCGAGAGCTTTTTGAGTCCCTGGAGACATGGGTGAGGGTAGTGCGTTTGTATTAGATCGAGCGGCCAGCGCTTTTTCTGGAGATGTGTCAAATGCAGGTGGAGGTGCAGCCGTTCCCTGCGACACTAGAATCTCGATAACTTTTGGATCCGGTGAAGCCCAGGGACCATTTGGAAGGCGATCGCTGTTCAGAGACCCAGGATTTTTGTCAACAATTTGGGAGATAGGCATTGTCGGCATCGCATTAAGTACCACTTCTTTGTCTGTTGGTGTATCAACGACCAGGTGGGCGCCTTTGTCCCCTGATCCATCTTTTGCAAGGTTGTCAAGCTGCCTCGGTGTGACAATGGACATGGTGTCTGCTTGGTGGGTATTAGTTGATTGCTCTTCTGGTAAAGCTAACCTGTCGTCATCTGCATGACTAAGATCTTTATCGTGTCTAATTGCTGTATCGTTGGAGGTTCGCTGTTCCTTCAGATCTTCTTTCGTAGCCATGAGGTCTGCAAATGGACTATCTAGTAAAATGGCTCTGACATTCGTTTTGTCATATACAGAGTGCAGTTTTGGTAATCGTCGTTCACAAGAATGATTCACACATTCAAAGTATGGTTGACCTGAAAGCTGTTCCACAGCACAAGCGTGAAAATATTCTGCTGCCAGACCGGTACCCATTTGGGCAACCACAATCGCCGAGCCCAAGCCATTTAATTCTAGCTTTCGCTGCTGCTCATCGTCGGCTCTGAAGACGTCTTCCTGCTGGCGGGCGTCACATTCATTTCCACAGTCTGGCGAAAGTGAACAGATGCTCGCTCGACCCCCTGCGAAGCCCTGTCGACGTGGATGGTTAGGTGAAGTATCGTTGGGGGACACAGCACAAGATGGATCACCTTGAGTGGGCAGTATGAACGAGTGGGACTTCTGGGAGGTGACCGGGAGTGGCGGCACAGCAGCAGCATCAGTTGGCCGACGACCCTTCTGACTCGCCAGCGAGCTGGCACGTATTAATGGAGAAAGCATCAAGTTCCACCAGCCCTGGGACTTTGGCCGGGTAGTATCTGCGCTTTCCGCGAGAATGGACCCTGGGCTCTCTTGCGAACTCCTCCGACCGTTGTACCGTGGGATTTGCTTGTCGTCAATTTCAAGCTTGTTAGGGTAAACTGGCATCCCAAATGGGTCCATGCTTGATCTCTTGAGGGCTCTTGCTGATGAATCGCTCGATTCCAGCATGCGCCACCGATTCGTGCTGTTTGGTTGCAGCATCCACGGTTTCTGCTCTTCAGCTGGTGTGACCACGATTGCAGGACTTACAGGTGTCGTCATTGGAAGAGCACTGTTGGTGATATTCTGCTGGACAAAAGCAGCATCTTGTCTCGGTACAGTAATACCGATTGGGACCCGCTGGGTATATGGAGACATTTCTTTCTGCACAATCACCTCATGCACTTGTAATACAATGTCGTTATCTTTCGAGCCTTGATAGCGTGATCTTCGATTGTGCGTTTGTCCCGTCAGCGCATGAACGGGCGAAAATCTTCCATGATCATGAGGCGTAGTTGCGGATTTGACAGCTTTGTGGGAGATGATGGACCATGCTTTATTTTTTTGATGTGTCCGAGCTTTCTTCGCAGGGACCTCATGAAGGACAACAGCTTCCGGTTTCATCGGCATATTGGGGGCCCTGAATTTAGTAATTAGGCTCAAATCTGGCTTCTTGTCTCTCTCTTCCCCGTTGGCAGATTGAGGTGCTGACGCAGGATTTTGGTATCCAACAGTGCTCCGATATCTTTCCAGATCAAACTCGTCTTGCCCGCTCATGCTGCCGTCGTCCGTGTTGCTTAGGGAAGGCGCCGAGGATGGCGGTGAATCGAATGGATTTCGCGGCTGCACTTGTGGCGGCGCCCAATGCGCCCCGGGCTCTTGCTTTGGTAGGTTGCCTGGCATCTCAAAGTCTCGATCGTAGACGTGAAAATATTGCTCAGCCGTTCCCAGGTTTCGAGGAGTGGTTCGGCGGGCTGCGGCAGCTTCCAAACGTTGCTTGGGAAATTACAATTTATCAATCTTTGTTGCAGATCAGTTTTGAACGGGACTTTTCGGGTTGCGTAAGAATGGTTCAATCTATCGAGTTAGCAGAATCTGGGAGTGTAATCACTCAAATGTGTTGCTAAACATAAACGCTGAGAAGATAAAGAAATTCGTTTCTGGACAGAACAAGAAAGTTGAAGTGAAAGATTTGGAAGACATGGGTGCATGCGCCATACGAGACGTATTCGAGCGTTAAGTACATATCGGGCTGCATTGAGGACCGCGTCTCAGGTCGAGGTGGCAGCCATCAATCAGTTTTGGCCAGTATCGCAGCAATTCGCTGTAGCAGACGGGGTGGGAAATGACGAGCTTCGCAAGCGCACACGCGTGGAGAGTTTCACTCTATTCATGGTCCTGAAGGCGCTTGTCGCAAGTTGCTAGATGAACTAAGTAAGTCTGAAAGAATATTCAGTCGGACAGGCAAAAGCAAACTGAGGTCAAACGAGCGGGAAATCAGAGGCCTTGGCCAGCGCTTAACAGCCTGTGCGTTGAGGCCAATTGAGAGCGGATGTGGTGACGAGGCTCAAACGGACTCTCATCCGCTACGAAAAGCCTTCAACGCGCCTGACCTTTGGACCTTGTGAGTGGCTCGAGGTCAGTCAATTAACATGGAGTGGCCGTGGAATCGTCGCGAACACTGAATTAGGCTCTGGATCTTCGACCGTATTTTGACCTTTGCTACCAGATTCGAATCAATTATGTGGCGTAGGAACGGGTCTAACAGTCTGATAGGTTCCACAGAGCCAGTCAGTAAAAACATGCGCAATGCGACATTGGTACTGTCAGGTGAGCTTGTCTCATGCGAAGAAGTCACTGGCAGGGGAAAAGGTTTTGGCTTGCATCCGACGTTATTTCACCCGCACCGTAGGAGCCCCCTTGGCACTCCGTACTCTTTAACACTAATTAGCCGGCTTCTCGTATTCTGAGGAACTCCGTAGCTTCAAGTTCCACATTAGAGAGCGAGATCAACGTGGCATCATGCCACTGATACTCCACGGACTGCTCTTCTTAAAAGATGGAAACCTGTTTCCATGCAGATCATGAGGCTCTTAAATCAAACTTTGATGTCGAACATTCTACATGTGTACGTAAGCGGAAATGCCTGAGGGATACCACCGGATGCTTGCTAGGACGTCGGGCCTGATCGATCGTTATCGGCGAAGCTGTTAGGGGAAAGGTCAGGCCCAGGCACATCCTGGCAGCACGCGAGCGAAAGCCACGTTCAATAATGCTGCAGGGATATCGTGGTTCGTTGTTCTTCTCGTGTCAAAAATTATCGCAGTGGCGTCCTTCGCCACGTCTATCACGATCAAGATCAGACCATCATGCTTGGCGTGCTTGCGCAAGTCTTCTGGCGATCTTCGCTTTGTCGCATTGAGTTTCAAATTTTCGGCGTGAATCATGAAAGCTGCATTTAGACAACCATGCGAACGCCGTTAATTGCGTGAGATTGTGTACGATAAAGTTTACTGGGACTTCGTCGATCCGCAAGACATGGTTGCTCTCTCTCTGTGAAACCTCAAACTACATTATGGTGACTTCTATCTGCAGGTGCCGAGTGTGGAGAGGTTGCTGCGGCTGGGAATGGGTCTTTTCCCTTAACGGTATGTCGGGGTCTCAGTCCTCCCTCGTACTAGTAAAGCCAGCTGGTGCTTGCTGTGTTAAAGACACTGACAGCCTGCGACGAACCATCCTGCGCGGACAGAACAAGTGTGCGAATGCTCGAAATTCCATCATATTCATGTAGTGTACAGCGCGCAAGTCAAATTGTTGATGGTGTGGGGGCATCATCCTGCACATCCGAAATCTAGCAATTTCGGCATGCCCTGTGCTCAATAGGCAATACTTGATCCGACAGCAGTTCTGGTAAGCTTAGTCTGTTGACTTGACTTTTGACAATCAACTGCGGAGTCCAGAAAGTATCCAACAAAGCAGTTTGAGCGCTGTCCAAACAACAACCAAAGTGTTTTCAGATATGCCACGATCCAAATTTGGTCCAAGAAACCGACGTAATGGTCCTGGTTTTCGTTCGCAAGGGGGGATTTGCACGTGGGTATGTATAATCACGTTAGTCCACAAGGACCATTGTTCTTGAGATGGTCAAAGCGCTGGCCAATCCACACTCGGTTCGTCTGATGCAACGTTGTCGTTGGCAGTCCGTGGTAGTCCTCCTTCAGGGCCTGTAATCATGAACATGTCTACCCACTCTGAATGCAGCTTAAATGCCCTGACTTGACATTATCTTTCTACTCCGTACCAGCGGATCCAGCACGACAACTTTGCTAGACCGGGAATAGGATTGCAAGCGTCTCGAAAGGGAGGCTCCACAGGTTCAGCTCTTGGTGGAGGCTAGTCACAATTTGCAGGGACATGCTCCCTTTCGAGGGCAGCTTGTCATCATAGTGGCCTGTCTAAGCCCGATCCCACACGCGCAGATTAATCTCTAATTGGCACATGGGCGAGGTCCACGCAGGCGAAAGTCGCGACGCAAAGGGCACCACTGCACTTTAGCCTTGTTCACGGTGGTTCAGCTAGACTCGGACAGCACGCTTGCGAGCCAGTTGAGCATGGCAAGCCATGGTCATCGTGGCTGAGAAGCTGGATCGTCCGTCTGTGGAGAGACACTCCACCTGCGTGGTTAGCCCTCCCGTAAACTCTAGCAGCGTTTGGCCACTGTCCTCCCGCAACATTACTCTGCATACTGCCCTGCGACAAGTACATCGCACGCACTGGCTACATCGTCATTACCACCACCACACCACCACCACCACCACCTTTCACCTTCACCACCTCACGTGTTCGAAGGCTTATCTCATCTTCTTGTGCACGCTCGGCTCGACTCCGTTGGTGAATCGGATTTAAAATATTTCGTTCTCTGCTTCTTTTACAGGCTTCGTAACTTGCATGTCGAAGGAGAAATCGGCGCAAAGGTCGAAGTATCTCGAGAATTAGAACTGCCACAAACAAGTCCAACAGCGCAAACCCTCTTCAGCTCCCACGCTGCTGGAGCCGAGATTCGCAAAATCTTTGTCCTACCGATAGCCAATTGGCCCAAACAAGATTTCCCACTCATTCATCGCCCGGCCAACTGCCTACATTCTTTCTGCATTTCCTGCAGCCAGACCACTGTCCTGAAGCCGAGTGCATTCGTCAATCGGTCTTGCGAGCGGCCACCACAAAAGACAGGCCAGATATCCAGGAGGATCGGTCATTGCTGCAAAATCTGTCCTGCACCAGCAGTTCAGGTCCCCTGTGACCCGGCTGCTAATAGTACACTCTTTCTCGTGTCACTGAAATCGCCATCGCGGGTGGTGGTTGCTGCTCCTCGTCGAAAAGCCTGGCAGCACGAAACGCAGGTGTAACGGACACTTGCCGTGCCCAACTGTCGAAGAGTTTCAGATGAATGGTCGTGGCTAATCCACTGCGACCACCAACAAACCAGTCATAACACGAAAGATCTTGTGTAGTACGAGCAAGCGTGGGAAGGATATTCTACCTGAAATCGAGCCGCGCCGCTAGTTGGGTACTCGTGGGTCCCATATACGGCAACATTCTCAATTTTTGTGAGCTCACAATATCTGCAGCGTCCAAAGTGGAACACACATCATGGAGACTTCAGCGACACATCGGCCATGGGAGACAATTTCGTCCCCGCCTCACGCACAAAAGCTACCCTCCATAAGCACATTGACTCGAGACGTGGATAGTCGAACAAATGAAAAGCCTCCAAGCATGACGCCGAGAGACTCGGCCGGCAGTTGGACAGGTACGACAGGTGTTTGTAAGTCTTTTGGAATACCAATATTCCGCCTAGGTGCTAACATTTGCAGTATCAACTGCATCATCTACCAACACCATGCCCTATCTAACCTCTTCGACCAACCATTCTCCGTCTCAGCCACCTCAGCCGTACACTCCCACTGAGCCAAATCTACCAACATCAGCATTCTCTTCAACTCGTAATTCAGCTATCCCTAACCACAGCATTGACCTCAATCAACACCGTGGAAGTGGCGACTTTGAGGACTCGAGACGTACCAGTGTGGACAGCCGGATTTACCAAGGCATGGACTCTTTGAGACTTGGTGGCCCAACCTCACCATATACCCAGAGTGCGAACGTATCTCAGTCATCACTTGCTTCGAGTTTACAGCAACAAAGAGGCATACAGACCAATGGCCTTAGACACTCGGGTGGCAGTGGCCCTATTTCTCCCCATTGGTCAAGAAGTACAGTTCCCAGAAGTCTCGAAGCACGATTGCCCGGACGAATTGCGCCCCCTATCATGGAGCATCCAAGGTCAGAAGGCATGTTCGCGGCAGAACCCGTACGAGGTCAACCCTGGGCCTTCCCAGATCCCGAGGCAACCGGTGTGCGACCGGGCTCTACCATATCGCGAAGAAATAGTCAGGCTTCCTCTTTTACAAATTCGATCTATAGCGAGGTCAGGCATCTGCCACCAGGCCAGCAAGGTATGTAACGTTGAATTTGTATCTTTCTCAACAACTAATAATTCAGAACTCCCTGATCATCATCATCATACCACCGTGCCCGCTCACGACAGAGTTCAGTCTCTCAAAGGCGATCCAGATTCACCAACTACCACACCCTACAGTCGAACCCCCGAGCTCCGAGTCACACACAAACTTGCAGAGCGAAAGCGACGGAGTGAGATGAAAGACTGCTTCGAGCAGCTACGGGCCAAATTACCTGCCAACCAAAACAACAAATCTTCCAAATGGGAAACTTTGGCAAGAGGTCAGTCCTTTACGGGTGCCCGTGATCGTTGGCGCTAATCGATGATTGTAGCTATTGATTACATAAATCTACTTGAAGGTCAAAACAAACAAAATCGGATTGAACTCGACCGACAAAGAGATCAAATGCACCAGATGGAAATGCAAATTAAAGACCTATCAACCCGAGTCAACGGGTCAGGGAATTACCCGCCGCCACCAAGTTCGATTCAGTACAACGGAACTGCGCTATACACAAACGGCGTTGACTCGGATGCCTCAAGAACACTTCCTCCTATTGTTAACGGTGGAGCCATGCAAGGTGTTCAGTACGCAGAGAATGGTCGGTAAACTAAACCTTTGCGGTTGTTTGTAATTCAGCCCAGGTGTCGGACGAGAGGAAAAGGAAGCTTTGCTACGACAGACCACGTTGAAATGAACGAAGTCCTCCGAATCAGGAATAGAGTTCTGTCGGAATGTACATTTGATAAGCAGGGATGAGAAGCAGGGGCACACAGTTGCCATTGTTATTCGCATTGAACGAAAACGTGGTCCAGAGAATATCCAAGACATGACTAGATGACTCAAGTCAATGTCTCACGGTCCCCAAAAATGGACCTCGCACGGATCGAAACATTGGATAAGCAGCGCTTGCCCCGCTTTGTCATCAAGCATAGGGAGGACATCTTGTTGCGGAGTTTGGAAGATTTTGGTTGTGCGCAAACCTCAGCAGAAGTGCGCCGCGCTGTTGGCGTCTGAGAGTCAGCGTTACTTCATGTCATAAGATACCCTCCCTCGCTTTGATAGTAGCCTACATTCCACTAAATCAGTTGAAAAAAATAACTTGATCGTTTTGTAGAGCCCATGATCATTCGTGCATACACCGCATGATGTGCTAGTAGATGCTTTATCACGGCTACGCTGCCAGCAATTGCCCAACCTCAAAAATAGAGTTGCCATTGCCGAAACTGACCTGTGTCGGGGCAGGATAGTAGCATTCAACAAGCGAGAATCATAATCTTCCACCTCTCAGTTTTACACTATCCAATCGATTACCTTCGTCGTCCTGCTCTGCAACGCGCAAGTCAGGGAAATTCTTCGGCATTATCCTGCGGGGCCGGCTCCCGGGCACGACATTGTATTTGTCAAAATCAGCATCTGAATAGCCACACTCGCGTCTCAGGAAGTCCTCGTCGGTATCGACCAGCCCGTTCATCTTCTCCGCCGGAGCCCTCAACATGGCCAGGATCGCATCGCTGTAGATGGTTGGTTTGCGAAGATCTTTTCGCTTCTCCTTCAACACCGAGTCCATGCCAGCTGCTTGGACCTGTGAATTCAGCTCCGTTGCGGCGGACTCGATTGCGACCGCAGGCCAGATCGACGTGATGGCAAAATCCTTGTGGCCTTGCCGTTCGATGTCTTTGGCCAGACCCAGGGTCAAAATGGTCATGCTGAGCTTGGACATGGCGTAGGCGGTCTTGCCATGCACAAATCGCGAATAGATTGGAGGAGATACCACTATGATGCGGCAGTTGTAGGACTGCGACTTGATGTGAGGAAGCGCTGATTGGATGGTGCTGTACAGGCCTGGACAAGTGTTTTGCTTCGGTTAGCTGATGCCATCCGAGGTAGAGAGAGAGAGAGAGAGAGAGGGTCGCGGTGCGTATTACCTTCTGCGTTCACTTCTTGCATCAATTTGTAGCGCTTGAGAGTTGTTGTCTCAACGGCGCTCCAGAATATTGCCCCTGAATTGTACACGAGCACATCGATGCGTCCCAGGAGGCTGATCACATCGTTGATCAGCTTATCGATGCTGGCATGGTCGCGTGTGTTGACAGGCAACGCCAACGCTGAGTTGCCTGCCTCGGTGATTTCACGAGCAACAGTATTAATGGTTGATTGGGGAGAGTTTGGACTTGGAGGAAACTCAGCAGCTGGTATCTTGGATGCATCGGATGTTGTCTTCGCCGAAACCACAACTGGATGAGATGAAGGTTAGGGGATGTCAGAGCAAAAAATCGTTTGGACAAATCCGGCGCGAAGGCAGTGGGCATTCGACCTTTGTGCTCTAATTAATTACCTACCATAATATCCGTTCTTTGCAAGATCAATAGCAACTTGTCTACCGATGCCTCTACTTGCTCCAACAATAAGGGCAACCTGCTTTCCATGACTAGCCATATTGAAGGTAGGATATCCGTTCCGAGGAGAGAATGGCTTTCAACAAGGAGAAGCTGGTTGTTTACTGATCCTTATAGCTAGCATGGTTTTAACTTCCACCATGAAGAATAAATACACATTCATCGACCAACTTTGACGGATGTGACGGATCTAACTGGCCCTCCGTGAAGGTTGCAAGCTACTTAATGTTGTTTGGACCTCGGCTCATGTGTTTATTGTGGGGTTGGTTGCTTA
The DNA here is from genome assembly GCA_017656005.1 of Incumbomyces lentus. Classification (NCBI taxonomy): domain Eukaryota; kingdom Fungi; phylum Ascomycota; class Eurotiomycetes; order Chaetothyriales; family Trichomeriaceae; genus Incumbomyces; species Incumbomyces lentus. The sequence continues at coordinate 2,346,219 of JACJVT010000004.1, read as the reverse complement.
TCAATAGCAATAGTACGGCATGACCAGGTTACCATTTTGGTGGTTATCGAAAACCTGGATGGATGCCAGATCGCCGAGTCTTACGAAGGTTTCATATTCTACAAAAATTATGCTTCCGTGTTATTAGAGAATACGATTCCTGACCCAACTTTATCGCCGCATGAGCCACAATTGGCTTGAGGCTTGAGACGACTGCACTGCCCTCCGTGATTTAGCGTCCTTATCACGAAGTACCGAATCACCCCTAGCAACGTGAATGCAGCTTTACGATATGGACAAGCTTAGAATCGAAATCTCCATCAGATGATGCATTGTGAATGCCAACCCTGAACTTACGCCACTTTGTTTCCTAGCCGCAAAAATATGGCGGATGTCGCCAGGGATGTTCAAGTCATGCAACAGCTCACTCTGGTCGACATGCCAAAGGATCTGCTCCTATACGTGATCGACCTTCTCGACTGGCCTTCGCTCACTGTAGTACGCTGCATGTTTCGGTCTTTCTATGACATGATCCCAAAGGAGGATCTACCAAAGTACCACTCGGCCTGCGCCAAGGCTCTCCATCACGAAGAGCAAGTCGCCCTCCGTAACCTGGAAAAGGAGTATTGGGAGCAAGCAGAACAATCCTTCCTCGGCTTCCATTCGTCGTCGTACAGTTCCTCCAGCCTCGACCCGGACATCGTGGCCTTCATGGACAGGAAAACCTGCGTATACCCCAAGCTCCCCTGCTACCGTTGTCTCAAATGGCGGCGGTGCACCACGACGTCTCCCGGCTTCGAGACCGACTCGATGTTCTCCATGTCCATGTGCACCATGGGACGGAATCTCGGAGCCAAAGACGCCGTGAAACGCGTTTGTATCCCCTGCGGACTCCGCATGGGGATGTACCAGCCCGGCACCATCTTGAAGCACTCGATCATCTGCCGGAGCTGTCGGGAAATTTCGACCCCTCTTGAAGTGTTCACCCGGGAATGGCATGATACGAAATTGCTCTTCGATAGGCTGCATTACTGTGACAACTGTGCTGCGCAACTTCGTCGGGCGCTGACGGACGAGCAGATACGGCACGAACGGAAATGGAAGCGTTACGAGGATGGAATGGAAGCTTCCAAACAGTTTCGCCTGGCGAAGGGCAGGCGCATACGTGAGGCAAGAGGAATCGTGTTGAAGGGCGACGAACCAGCGAGCAGGAAACCTAGGTTTTGCAAGGTCATGGGCGAAATGAGGCTATGTCGGTGTGTGTAGGTGTTGGTGCCGGTATCTCTAGGCGGGAATGCTTTGGTAATAACCCAAAGTACTCTCTGACACGAAAATGCTTCCAATCGGCTGAGGTCTAGATATGGACGTCCACTCGCAGGCTGTGAGTCATTGCCTCAAAGACGCCGTGGAAGGTGGTCTCTTGAACGCTACAAAGCGCCAGGCATGTAGATGTAAGCATTCGCACGTGACGGTTCAACAAAGACATCTCATTGCAGGGCTTCGCTGCTCTTCAACAAGTGATGAGTGAGTCTACAGCGTAAATCTAGTCTCAATCACTTTCGGTTATTAACTCACGCGGTTCTATCTTCAAGTCCAGGAAGAGAGCGGCTGGTCGCAAGGGTTTCGCAGGTACACCCCTGATGTTGCGCTTATGCTTTGAAGAAATCGAGCATAGCCTTGAGGTTTTGCTCACTCCGCTCCTTTTTACTCAGCTCCTTCTGCATAGCTTTCTTCTCCAAACTTAATTCGGCGATCTTCTTTTTCCTTTCCTGCAGCTGAATGATTTTATCCTCAATACTAGCTTTCATTCGATACCTTTTGATAATGACCTCTCTTTTCTGTCCGATACGGTAAATCCGGTCTACAGCCTGTGACTCTGCAGCGGGATTCCACATCGGCTCCATGATGAATGCTCTCGATGCAGCCGTTAGATTCAAGCCTTGACCAGCGGCTTTGATCGATGCCAACAAGATGGTGACACTGCTGTCTTTGTTGAGGGCATCGAGAACCTTCCGTCGGTTTGCCAGAGACATGGAACCATCAATCCGAACAAACGTGTAGCCATTGTCGCCGAGCGCCTTTCCAACAAGGTCCAGGTGTGATGTGAATTCAGAGAAGATAACACACTTCAGAGGTGGCTCTCCCCGCTCTAGCAAAGGCACAGACTCTTCCTGCATGGCTTTGATGTCATTCAGGAGCTGTTTCGTTTTAGTGTGGGGCCCCGAGTAGTACCCATTTTTGTAAAGGATATCTTCGAACCCCAATGTCTCCTCCAGGCCCATTTCCAGTTGTTCTGCGTAACCCTTTGATATCGGAATATATTGCGGACTGTATGTGTAAACGCAGGAAATGCAAGGGCATTTAATGGCACGTCCGGTCTCCCTCTTTGAGTCGAAGTCTTCTTTATAGGGACGGAAACAGTCGGTGCATAGAGTGTCGAAACAAGGCAACACAATTGCGAGGGTACTTTCTGCGGTGATCTCTGGATCGCTGTTCGGAGAGTCTGGCGAAACATCTGTGAGTCGTTTCTCACATTGCGCGCAGAGGTCGACACTAGCCTCGGCCATTAGACTGAAGTGTTCGTAAGCCTTTCGCTTGTCGATTTCAAGAAGTTTGGGTTCTTCCTCAACATCAATCGCTTCCTCCGGCATGCTTCCCTTGAAGGCCTCAAGTTCTGATTCTTTGAGTAACTCTTTGCCGTGGTCACAGATCAGCCTGAGCACGGTGATGCCTTTTAGTACGCGGTGGTACTGATTGTGTGTGCCCTTCGATTTGCTTGCTACATTCATTTCTTTCACAACAACGCTGAAATGTTCTCTGAAAAAGTCATGCAGTCTTCTCTCGTCGGCCGTAAACTCAAGTTCAACGGCCAGATCTTGTCTGCTGGGAATGTCGATTTGGTCTCGAAGACGTCTTAATGTGAAAGAATCGACCATCACACGAAGTCGTTTTAGGAAATTGGGGTCACCACTTTGTGCGGGTTGCCGCACAAATTGGTTGAATCTGGCTGGTGTATCGTAAGGATACAGCCTTAGGAAAGTTGTCAATGACCCAAGATCATCGATGCGATTTTGGATGGGTGTTCCAGTGAGACACCATCGGCGTTCAGCAAAGAGACTGCACATCGACCGTGCCTGTGATGATTTTGATTCTCGTATGCAATGCGCCTCATCGAGAATGACGCGAAACCAGTTTATACATAGTAAAGGACTGGGCGCCTTGTCGTCTCTGTTCTTCCCACATGTCTCGTACGCTGCAGTGCTGTACGTTGTGATGACGATGTCGTTGTCAGCAAGCAGCAGAGGATCTCGCTCCCTGGTAGCCCCATGATAGATATGATATGTCATGGAACCCGGTCTAGTATGTTCCTTCATTTGATCCTCCCAATTCTTGACGGTGCTGACGGGGGTTACCAGCAGGGTAGCCCTGCTCGAACATGAAGGAAACGCCTCAGCTCTGTTGTGCTGCACGGGCTTGGCTTGTGCAAACTCGATTGCTTTAGGCATGGTACTTGCAACAAGAGCAAGCGCTTCAATTGTTTTGCCGAGTCCCATCACATCTGCCAACAGTCCGCCGAGTGATTGTTCAGGCTCTTGGTTGACTTGAATACCAGTCACTACTTCCTCGTACACCCAGTTGCCTCTATAGTTTGGCTTGTGGCGCCAAAGAGACGAATTCCCAGCCTCGTCTGTTGCAAACGATCTTGGTTGTTCTTGACGAAGCATGAAGGTAAGTGCCTGCTTCTGGTGTCGAAGCAGTGGTGTAATTATAGAATGTGGCGGTTCTGTTTCCGCTAATTCATTGCCTTCGCCCGCCTGATGATCGAAAAGTCTGGAAACTGCATCCGTAGCTTCTTCGATGGTCCGTGTGGTGTTCACGACATGGTGGCCAGTGGAAGGAGTGGGAACCGGCTTCTTCTTCTGCGCATGAGGGTTCTCTAATGGAATCCCAGCATCCGCGACCATGGGTGATCTGAACCAAATATTCTTCTGACCAAACCATTGGCCCATCTTTTGTGCATCACCTCTACGGCCATAGAGATTGATAACGATCCGTAGCTTATCAGAACACGGTTGGTGTGCCCATTCTCCAGGTTTCCGAGCCCTCGTTAAAAGTCGGCATTGGGTTCTCAGTTTAGAAAATGCGTCCATTGCAGGGGCCAAGGCATCCGCTAGCTGTGGCTCGATCTTTCCAAACATCAATCCGTGAGGATCAGTGCACTCGATTGTTTTGCCTTCTGTCTTCTGACGTTCTAGAACGACTTTAAAAACGGGCCACTGGCTCGACGCAAACTGTGAAGCTGTAATTAATCTGCCGGGCTTGGGCACCTTGTGTGCGTGGATATAGCCATCAATCATGCCATAGCAGACTTCCTTGTCATCAGCATTTCTGACGGCAACGATTTGGACATCGTCGTCGTTTTCTTCTTCATCTTCGGCAGTGAGATCGATTGCGAGAGATGGAATCGTTGTGCCGACCACATTCGGGTCTGGTTGAGGTTTAAAGTAATTTCCCACACCAGCATTGCCATGTCGTGACCTACTCCCAGCATGAGTATTGTTGAGCTTTTCGTCGGGCTCGGCAACGCGATCCGTCTTGATTTTCTTTGCTGGCCGCTGCTCAGAACGCTTCTCTGCACCATGTAACGCCTCCAAGAAACCAAAACTGGGGTTTATGTTTGGTTCCCCTTCGTTCGAATTGCTCTTACAGTGGTGTTAGGAGTTTTATATCAAAATTTGCTACACTGCGACGTACCTGACTTTGTATCGATCCGTTCTCTTGCGGACTGTCCGCGTTTGTCTTTTGTGCTTGGAGATCAGATTTTGATGCTCTAGGATTTAACAATGTACGTGGATCGTACAGCCTGACGGACTTTGAGGGCGATTGGGCTGCACTGGATTTGCTCGCGTTGACAGGTTGACTAGAATGCGAGGGTATTGGTGTAGAAGCTTCATCAGCGACATCTGGACCGTTTTCCCAGTTAGAAATCGGCTGTAAGATGCAAAATGTAGCAAGCATTGAAGCAAGTGGTTTTCCTGGTTGTTCGTTGCTGTCTCTTCCTAAAACAGCTGCAAGGGCGAAATACGTGGCTTCTGAAATTGGAAGTTCCTCCATCTATCCATCTGGCCGCATGGAAGTGTAACGGCTTTGTCGTCAAATCATGACACAGTTCGACAATATGCGGGAAATGGTGCACGACGGGTGTCTTGGTGCGAAACACTCACCTTTACCCGAGACGGTCTGTTTGTGGCCCTTTCGTGCTTTGGTGCCGGTGGCTTGCCTTTTCGGCTCCAACAGGGCTCTCATATCCATTTTCACTAACCCCTTTTCCTGGCAGACTTCAACGCTTCTTTCTTCGATTTGGCCTGTGCCAGTCAACTATCATTAATGAGGTTCGCGGCGGCATCATTTGAACTTCATCGTTGGGTGTTTTGGTGATCTAATCGATGAGAGCAATTATCAACTTGTATTGGTATTGGTGGCGTTCCCGATTGACGCTGAAGAACACGGTTTTCGCGTTGGGTATGAGATAATACGACGCTCAATATATCCTTTCCATCAGGAATACTCCACATTTTCTAACCCGCTTCGGCGAAAGACTCACTTCCAGGCGCACGTAACGTAAATTTGGGCTCAATGGATCATAGGGGTCCAATGGGTCAGGCTCTTTTAATGAGGCTGAAATTCAGAGATTTTGAAATCATGTTTTTTGGCAGCGGCTGACCCAGTGAACCCAGTGACCCATTGAGCCCAAATTTACGTTACCACGTGATTGTCATGCTTTTCCTAATGATTTTCTGCTGTAGCCTTGGAGAGATAGCCTGCATGGAATTCCTTCTGATCAGTTCAAAGTCGGGAAGAGTAGTGTTCTTTGCTGTCCTGAAATCATGATTAAGGTCCAGCCCGTCTCCAATTGCATCATGGCCAAGTCTTGTTGTCCTTTGTACCCACCGAGGCTCCCCGTGCAGTGACTAGGCGACCTTAATAAGGTGGTCCAAATGACAATCATTGACAATCATGAAACCCAATCACCGATTGAATCGACTAGAACCCTGATAGAGTGCTTCATGGACGTTGAATCTAGTCGACCACAGAAGGTGGTTATGCCAACCGAAGCATCGGGAGTTCTGATGAAAGCATTTTGTCGCGCAGTGAGGTCTAAAAGCCACTTGTAGTATATCCAAATTCTCTTGGAAACGTGTTAGCCAAACGTTAGTTAGACTTATTAGATGAGTTAAACTCTTACATTTATCTTCACCATAGAGATTGAGGGTGAAGATACACTAGACTCATTAATGGAAATCGAGAGGCGGTGAGGATTGTCAGACAGAGTTTTGTATGGATGATAGTGTTGGTGCACAACACAGTTCCGTATTCCACGCTATGCAATCGTTACAAGACAAACTAACATGCAAGCAGGAGCCCGACGGCGTTATCCAAAGGCCTTTCTTAGACCCTCGTAAATGGTGAAAATTATGGCCGAGCTGGGCGCTGCCCTGAACACCGTGATGCCACATCCCCGATAGAAACCTTGCAAACCCTGCAGCTTCCACAGCTCTCTGCCTACTCCCATGAAGGTTCCTCTAGCCTTCCCGCTCACATCCTCAGTCTGCATCCTCGACTTGATCGTGTCAGCCGGATAAAAGACAAAGTTATAGGCCATTCCTGCGGCGGCACCGCCCACCATCTGCTGCCAGATTTTGACGTCGTCGATCTTTTGTATGGATTTATCGTACTTTGTGAACAGAATCTTGACCCCTTCATAGGACCCGAACCAAGCTGCCGAGCCTCCAGTCTCCCGAATAAGAGTTCCGAGCTGGCCATGCCAAAGCCCCAATAGGCCGTGGGTGTGGAAGACGGAACGGATGATTGCTGGAATGGTGTTTGATTTCGGGCTACCAGTCCTAGGATCGATTGGGTTCAACGTCGAGACCTGCATTTTGCATTTGACGAGCTCAATTGGGGTCAATGCCACAGATGTAAATGCACCAGAGACCGCGCCGCAGAGGAGGAGGGTAGTAAAAGGGAGCTCGGTTTTGCCATTTTCAGATTTCGTCTTTTTGTTTTGCAAACTTGGTGCAAACCTGATGCAGAGGTCTTGCGCCACTCTGTAGCTGAAGAAGAGACAGGAAGTTTCGACTGCAGCGCCGAAAAGCGGTGCGCTGACACCTCTGTAGAGGGAGCGAATGGGACCCTCGCGGCTATTCAACGCCTGCCTGAACGCATCGATTGGACCGTTGAGTCGGACTGTTCCCGGAAGGTCACTTTGGCTTTGCAGCCTAACTTTGACCGTGTCAAAAGGATACTCGACGTATTTGCCTAGGATGCCGGCCGTGCTACCAAAAACAATGTCTTTTAGGGCTTCAACACCTTGACTATCGACGACGTGTGTAGAGGAAACATTGACCTCGTCCAGGCTTTCGAGGTTCGCCACGGCATTTTCGTGATTGAGAGCTGCCATGCAGCGAGGGCCTGGCTCGACGATGAGCTGGATTACTCAAAATAGAGTTGAAATATTGGGGGGGTAAAGTCAAGACTATCGTGGCAGCATCTTGCAGTAGAGAAGAACGGCAGACCTGAGTCTATGCCAGAAAAGGGTTTGAACCAGACCGCTCAGCCACGTCGCAGAAAAAAGCTTCAGTGGTGTCGCAGAGTTGTGTTGGCGGATTGTGAGCGTTTTCACCGTCACCACTGCTACGTCCAAAAATTTTACGACGCAGGTTCAGTCGTAATAGTGCACTTGCATTGGCACTAGCCAACTACTGTACTAGTGGCTGATTGATAAGATATGATCAGCGCAATAATTTTCAATTAGCGGCGATTCCGCCTTTAGCACGCAAGCACGCAACATCTGATCCTTCAATACTCGTACACCAGAGTTCGTGCGGCTCTTCATCCGACGGGTGCTTTGTAGCTACGAGGTCAACGTCGTCCCCTCCAAAATGACGGCTCCGGATGTCTCTGCCCCGCCACCGCCCCCCCCTCCCAATCATGCCAGCGCCACCACCGCACAAAATATCGGCATCAGGAAAAACGGAAAAAATTGGCACCTGCCGAAGAAAGCCTTCCGCCCGACGGCAGGCCAAACATCCTATGCGAAGCGCATGGCTCAAGACGAAGCAAGAAAGGCTACAAAGGTTAGAGAGCAGGAAATGAAAGAGGAGAAAGAGCAAGAACGAGATCGGCGGGTACAGGCAATAAAAGATAGGCGCAAGGCTAAGGAGGAGAAGGAGCGCTATGCCAAAATGGAGGAGAAGATGCACCGGAAACTAGTGGAGAGAAAGAAGAGGAGAGAAAAGAGAAACAAGCTATTGAACAGCTAAAAGCCGGACCCTTGGGCGTGATGGAGTGATCATGTCTCCAGCTCGAACAAAATACCTTCTGCTCGAACCGAACCGAACCATATCAACCAGTACTGAGTATCATTATTCACCTCTCCAAGCGCCATTCAGTCCAACAGTCTATTATACCAGCACTACGGGGATCTGTCAGTTTCCTTTGTAGGAAGAAACTTTTTAGACAAATGATCCGAGGAGATGGCCCAAAATCCGATCGCATACGAGCCGAGGATGTGAGACGCACGATCGCTTCCATGTCATTTTGTTCGATGACATTGTCGTTCAGGTTATCAGCATCGCCGATGAGGATCTACAGAGTTGCGAGCCTATCCAACGAAGGGAACCATAAACTCGCAGGCAGCTCCCAATCTGTAAGGAGGGCTAAACTTGTGGGGACGAAAGAAGGACAATCTCAGCCTAACCTGGCTGCATCTTAGACTCAAACACAATGCAACCTCCATATATCAGTTAGGCGTGCAAGCCTTGTGGTCGGGGCGCATTGACTGTTGCCATTACGGCTGAGTGCTTTGCTGTCGAATGCAGGTAGCTCATTTGCTGCGGAAAGCAGCCAAGTGGCGACAGCGTATTCAGCTAAGATTGGACATAATGTGGTACAAACCCTACGAGAGTTCAACCCAAGTTCTTCTTCAAATACCCGCACAAGGCATGGGCACATGACGAAAAAAGGGACGAGACTATGCTGCAGAAGGTAGAAGTGGATAGACCAACGCAACAAGGGCTAACCCATGTACAAGTACAGAGGGGTGTCTGCCCGGCTGTCGAAAAATAAGAATAACCGTAAGTATACGCCCCGTGGGACGTGTCACAGCGGTCAAACTGTGAAGAACAGATACTACACTTGATCAAAGCCAAATCGGCAAAGAAAAGCTGGAAGAAAGAAAAAGAAAGCACACGACAAGGAGCTGGGCGAACGAGGTATTTATACCGTGCTGAAGGAGCAATGCCAAGACCATGAATTTCCTCCTCTGGATGGAAGCCTGTTTTTGAGAACTGCTTTGCTGATTCTAGGCAGCTGGCATTCGCAGGCAACAGCAACCTTGGCAGTTCAAAAAGGAATTTGTATGACGTTTTTGAAGATCATTCCAGTAAACGGAAACAATGGGCATAGATAGGCTCACGTCGACACCGAGTGTCTTCAGCATTATGACTTCAGGGATAGTTTGCTAAATGTTCCTCGACGAGGCTTGCGTTCAGTCCCTTCTTCTTACTCCTCGAGCTGTTCGACACGTTCTTTTAGCATGGGATAAAACCTGATGCGATCCTGGACCGTGCTCTCCATCACGGGTTTGACGTCACATCCTCTCTCCAAAAGCAATTTCAAGACCTCGTCACTTTGGTCACCAGGCGGCCGATTAACGCTGAAAACGAGGGCCGTCCGACCAATTTCGTCCTTTTTATCGATGTCGCAGTCGTGTTGAAGCAGGAGTTTGACCAACTCAAGCCCCTGCTTTCGGTCGGCTCGCTTCGCAGCGTCCATCAACGCCGTCTGGCCTTGTTTGTTCTGAGCATTGAGATACTCGGGGGCCTGGATGGCCGGTTGTTCCAACAGGAGACACATTATGTCTGGCGCAAAGATGGCGTGGTGGAGTAGTGTCCAGCCATCTTCATCAATTATGGGCAATTCGGCATCGTCCATTTCTTCCAGCAATTCTTTGGTCACAGTAACATCCTTCAGTTTCACTGCGTCCAGCAGTGGATTCCTTGCGACTTGTAGTATGCTTTCGCGAGAGATGTTTCGTGACGTAAAAGATTCATTGTCAGAGTCACTATCCAGAGATATAGACAAAGCATCATCATCCACTTGATCTTCGTCACCCAGTATCTGACCCGGTGACTCGTATCGCTCTGATGAACTAGGATCTGCAGGTCGGGATGGCTCCGCATGAGGTGGACTTGTGGCATCTTCTGACTCTGCTTTCGTGGAACCTCTTTCGAGGTGCTGTGTAAGTTTTTGTTCCAACAACACCAAGGTCTGCTCGATCCTCTGCACTCTGGCGCTGTCCGCTCGTCTCGCCGCCCTTTCTACCCTTCGATCCGAGGAATGAAGAAGGTGGAACGCGAGAGAAATGTTGCTGTACTGTCGATCCAGTTGAGTTTGCTGGGCAGCAATGAAATCCTGTTCAAAGACAAACTTCACACGTTCCGGGACACTTCGCGCAAGACTGTCATCGCTCAGTTCACCCAAAGGCCGCAGTTTATGGGTCATTTCTTTCAGACATCGTCTGCACCGATTGACAGAGCTTCCGAGAGCTTTCTCAATCGCAAGCTCATGATCGGTGGCTCTGTGGCCTTCTTCTCGCTCCCGCACTCGACTCTTCAATTCGCGGCGAACACCAATGGCTACTTTTTCGAAGTCTTTGCATTGATCTAGCCATCGTCGAGCATCAGGTTTTGCGTGCACCACCTTTTTAACGAGGCAGATGAGCTCGTACGCAAGCGCGACTGACTCGATTAGGACACTTGTGGTGCTGCTTGCACAGGACGATCTTACCAACGTGATACGAAGAGCTCAAAGTTTGTAACGTTGTTGCCGACATGCCGGATGAAATCTTTTTTCTCACGACCGCGCCTCAAGCATTAGCTATCGACGATTGGCTGTATCATGCCCCCACAATACTGGACGAGGGTAAAGAGTTTTGGGTCTGGATGGTGTCTCGTGCTCGTTCGCAAGTTGAACACCAGCACCGCAAAATTGTCTCGGGAATTCAAAAGCATCTCTGCAGACACCTTGGGGTGATTAGCCCCATCAGCCACGACAGAACCCGTAACTACGTCAACGTCCAATGCTTTTCCTCTTTGAATTGTCATACCGCCCATGTGTGTGCCATGTGTAAATAGCATTGCAGTGTCTGCTGGTGGGGTTCGTAACCTTGAAAGTCTCCACCATTAAGCTTAGACCCACACCAACAGAGTGGGCGAATGCAGGCATCATCACTGCAGTTGAAGCTTGAAACCCCACGTTTCATCAGAACATTGGTGGTAATAGAGAGCTGCGCCTATAACTCCTCATCATTAGTGCCGAATGACCGAAATCTCAAGTCTTTGGTGCATGCTGCGAACTTGCCCCAGCCACACATCAAGCCGATCATTCATCGATTGGCGAGCTGCTCGTGGAACAAACACCGCCGAAGTCTGCCTCGACCTCCTTGAATGTTCGGATACACTAAGAAGCCTGTTTCCACCGCCACAGGAACATCATAGTGCTTTCCGATTCTCTCTAGGGTTTGCATAACACTGTAATGGCTAGGTAGGGCGCAAGCGCTTGACCCTTGCTTTCTCTGTGTAAAATCATACCAGGTTTGGAAAGGGCATGCTTGCCAACATGCGCTGGCACTAACTCAACCGGGTTACCGGATTGCTCTCCGCCCCTACAAGGCTGAATCATGATGAACTATATCGCAAGTTTGCGTGAACGGTTCAAAAACATCGCCCTTTGCTTCCAAACATGTTCAGTGCCGTAGCTGCGTCTCCCGGTCGACAGGTGTCTTCAGACCGTTGTTCAAGCAGGTCAATGGTACACATCAAGCTCGATACTGTGGTGACCTTTTTCAATGTGACAACTGAGCTTCAAGCGCCAAAGTGATACGAAGTATGGAAGGAAGGAGCCGCTCACACTTACGAAGCTTTGATTTCGGTGCCGATGATGATTTGCAGTAAGCATATCTACGTCTCATTTGTACCTGAATCGTACCATATACTGGTTTGGTGGAATTCAAGGTGATGTTGGCAAAGAACATTTGTCAAAAAGCTCGGACGTGTCTTGCCGTAGCGATATCTTTCCTGCCACGCAGTTCAGGTCCACCGGCGAGTCACTAATCGATTTGGCTGCAGAATAGACAATCCTCTGATTCACATGTCGCTTGCGAAGGTCAAGTCTGAAGCTCGCGAACTTGCCATAAAGATTAGCGAAGATCAACAACTCTTCAGCAAAGCAGGAGAACTTGCGAGGGACCCACCAAACTATGGGGTCGTTAGCGGCGGAGTGACAACCTTAGAGGGTGACGCCCTGGCGAACGAGCGCAACGCCAGTTTCTTGCGACAGCCAACGCCTCTAAAAGCAAGCACGGCTCTCCTCTGTCTATCGGCCTTGGTCCAAGGCTGGGCAGAGAGTATAGCAAATGTCGCCAATCTGACCTGGCCGCAAAATCTTGGACTCAATCCACAAAATGTGTCCTCGGATAGGTGGGCTTTTGCTGGGGTCAATTCGGTGACATGGTTTGCAGCTGGTGTAGTCGGCTGCGCACTTGCAGATCCTCTCCAAGCCTGGATACCAAAGCTAGGGAGAAGAGGCATTATTCTTATTTCAGGGTGTCTCTGTCTCCTTGGAGCGATCGGATCTGCAGCCAGCAGTACATGGCAAATGTTCATGGCCTTCAGGATCGTTTTCGGTGTTGGACTTGGCGCCAAAGCCTGCACTACACCGATCTTTGCCGCAGAAGTGTCGCCGAGCCATCTACGGTGCGTGTCCTAATGTGAGGCTTCGAAATTATGACTGACGTTCTTAGGGGTCGAATAATTATGAGTTGGCAATTATCCGTTGCTCTGGGCATAGCCCTTGGCTTTGCCTCGTCTTTGATTGTTTATGCGATCCGTCCTGTCAATATCGAGGAGCAAGCTTGGCGATGGCAGACTGCGTCAATAGTGTTGCCGCTCATATCATTGCTGACGTTGACTTCGGTGTGTCCAGAATCACCCCGGTATGAACTGAAAAGAGGCGAGTTTGGCAAAGCATATAAATCTTTGTGTGCGCTGCGTGAGACTCCTTTGCAAGCAGCACGTGATTTGATATACATCAATGCTCAAATCCAGGTAGAGTCTACGTTGCTTCCGATTCGGTCGAGGGACACTGGCGAATCCCCTGAGCACTATAACCAGTTCGGTCTCCAAGATGAGGTACGTCGCCTCAGCTACTGGACCAGACTAAAGCAGATTTTCGTCAACAAAAGGACATGGCGAGCTCAACAAGCTGCCTCGATCGTCATGATCGCACAGCAGCTGTGTGGTATAAACGCCATCGTCGGCTATTCGAGCAACATTCTGAAATTTCAAGGTGAAACCCTTGATGGAACCGTCCCATACTGGTTGAACTTTGGAATTGGTCTGGCCAACTTTATCTTCACAATCCCAGCATATTTTTTAATCGATTCCAGAGGAAGGCGCTTCCTTCTCCTAACCATGTATCCCGCGATGACCGTGACAATGTGTGGAGCGGCCGCGTCGTGGAAACATCCAGACGAGACGATGAGGGCTGGATTAGTGATCACTTTCATCTTCCTGTTCGTGATGGCATATTCGGTTGGTCAGGGTCCCGGTGAGTTGCACACCATGTTTTCAGCGAACGAAACATGAGCTGATATCAAGCAGTGGCGTTTACGTATGCTTCAGAAGTCTTTCCTCTTGTGTATCGAGAGATCGCGTTTGGTTTCGCGGTCAGCGTCAACATGCTTGGACTAGGTATGTAGAAAGGCTTTGAGTTGATTTTCCACCATTGACAAAGCTGCACCAGGTCTTCTTACTCTTGTTGTTCCGATTATCCAGATACCTGAGTCGATCAAGAGTATCAGTTACGAAAATGCTCAAGCTATTCTTTTGGGAGCATTTGCAGTATTGAACGTCATCGCAACTATTCTATGCTTCTTTTTGGTCCCTGAAACCGCAGGGACCATCATTGACCCCAGAAGAGGCCAGATTAATTCCATGTCTTTGGAAGAACTCCAATACATCTTCGGTGTACCCACACTCAGACATGCACGTTACCAGTTGACCGAAATGACACCCTGGATTTTGCGAAAAATTCGATGGGAACTTTGTCGCTTCTTGCCTATACATTTCGATGACCCAGGCGTGCCTGATGTTGTTTGGAGATGGGCTCAAGCGTCTGATCAAAATGCAAGTGAGCAAATTGGTGACGAAACGGACGCAGGATCTGAAAAGATGCCACCTCGCGCTGCTGAGGTCGAAGAAGTCCCTCGAAGCGGACCTCGTGAGAGAGTGCCAAGGAGTATTGATCTAGATGAGTGAATGGCTGGACCTCGGTATGGCGAAGGTCCGAGTTCCCAAATCATATACTTGCAAGTGCCAAAGCGATAGTGTAGTACCAAAGGAACACCTGTCCCAAGATTTGATTGAGCGTGTGAGTCTTGACGGGCATAGATTCGATGCTACTGTACTGGCATGGGCCAGATAGATGATGAGTAGTCCAACTCAGCATATTTCGGGCATGCGGGAGCGCAGATGAGTTACAACTTCAGCGTCTAACTTGTCGCTCATCTCTGCTTCGGGGTGTCCGTGCGAATTGTGAAACTTTGCATTGCACGGGATCGTCAGCACTTGTTCATGTCCCGACATTCTCTGATTCGCATGTCCTGCGCTTGCTCATCCCATATGTACACAGGACCACTGCCAACATTGTACTGATAATAATTCTCTGTACCACCAGAAACCATTGCTTTCCTCATAGTAATATTGATTCGTCCTTTGTTCGCTTCGTCAGTTTTACCGCTTCGTTTCGGGATTGAATGCAGCCAATTGCGTTGAGTTTCACCACGCATCAGAATCATGTCACCTGAGTTGAGAGCAAGTTTGATTGGAGTAGTATCTGGATACACCTTATCTAGTTTATTGGTATCAGCCTGTGATAGGGCCTTGCTGGCGTTGCCTCGACCAGCACCTGGAGGCTTGTGCTTCATCAGAAAATCTCGCCGTGCACCTAAGCTGAAGGATGCAATTGAAGGGTTGTCTCCGAGAAAACGTTCATCGTCACTGTGAAAGCTTATCGAATCTTGTCCACTGCTGTAGTAGTTCACAAGCACAAAGTTGTATGTATCAGAGGTCAGCGCCTCGGTCAGATTTTTGAGCAAAGCAAGGCAAGGAGGGATTGGTCGTGGAGCCACAACACAAGACTTGTACTTTCCAGGAGCGACTTCCTTGGTTTGGCTTTTGGCTTCGACTACAATTGTAGTCGAAGCATGAACTGGTGAGCCACTCCGAGGGGATGAAGACGTTGTCAAGAAATGCGAGGTTTCATCTATACCGAAGACAGTGGTATATCGGGGAGTGTTGACGTCAAAGGATTTCCCAAAACGACTCACAGAATATTTTACTCTGTAGAAAGGAAGCGAAGAACGCAGAAAACGAAAAAGGTCATCGGCAATTGGTTGAGGAATAAGAGGCTGAAAATAAAGGAGGTTAAGGTGTGGCTGATTCTTGATCACTTTACCAGACGCTGCAAGAAGCAATTCGTCTAACTTCTCCACAATATCTGTGGGCAAGTCAGCTATTGGAAATGGATACGTAGGGTGATCTGTCGAGGTGGCT
This sequence comes from Incumbomyces lentus, assembly GCA_017656005.1. Taxonomy (NCBI): domain Eukaryota; kingdom Fungi; phylum Ascomycota; class Eurotiomycetes; order Chaetothyriales; family Trichomeriaceae; genus Incumbomyces; species Incumbomyces lentus. The sequence goes on along the minus strand of JACJVT010000004.1, from coordinate 2,330,563 downwards.
GGTATTGTTTCGCTTGGGATACCGGGTTCACTCGCATCATTGAGGTGTGCCTGGGGCTTGCCACCAGCAGACGACTTGGTTTGCGATGTTGGGTTGATGTCTTGTTTTGTCCTTTTCGCGGCGGGGGAGAAGAATGAATCAAGACTTCGCTTAGACATGATCATACGAAGGTGCTTCAATGTCGAAACACCTCGACGATAGATTTCTGTATGTTGCGAATCACTCGCAAATGGAAACCGTGAAGAAAGAGGTAGGCGGGTTCGATTCGCTTGTATATATGACACGTTGTGGAACTAGAACGCGTCGGTGGCTCAAAACGGGTACCTATAAATGAACAATCTAAAGTTTAACTTAAATCATCAACGTATAGCAGCTGCTTTCCAGCATAACGTACATGGAGATCAAGAGCGAAATCCAGAGCATGGTCACTGATCTTTGAACAAAATCAAAGGTCGGTGGGATTCGACATTGACTAGCCCACGTGTCCGTGCCATCGAGCGGACCACAAAATTTCAGCAACGGCGCCGACCGCTAGCAGAAGACAAAGTCTGCCATTCGCATGAGTCTGACGAGAGACCAAGTGCTCTTCAAGATTGATGCTTGCGAGGCGACCATTTCAACCCAGGCACCTTTGCTTTGTTCATCTGTGCCGTCGCCTCCCGACACGAACATGCAATCTTCAAAACATGAGCACCCTTACAGCGGCGGATATAGCCCTGCCTCCGATAAACCGTGAGATGAAAGATCTCGATCGAGACTTTTTCTCCACAAGTGTCCCTACGTCTGCTCTCACCGTCTTCGACCCGCGAAAGATTCAATCAGTCAGATCAAGGCTCACGTCTTCACGGGATGTACTCTCTGCCTCTACAATAAAACCTATCGTCGACGATGACACAGTTACTGGCGCCAAATGCATAATCCTGCGCCCACATATCAAATGCTCAGACAGGTCCACGTGGAACAAAAATTGGGTCGATCTCATTGACGACGGTACCGTTAGAATACGTCCTTATGAGCTCACCTTGACTTACGACGACTGGTCCATGAGCGACATCATTGGGGCTATTTTGCCAGAGTCGTCCGACGAGGATGAACAGCATCCGTCAGGATTTGCACAAGTCGGCCATGTAGCACACCTCAACCTCCGCGAACAATATCTGCCATACAAAAATTTGATTGGCCAAGTTCTGCTTGACAAGAACCCTCAATTGAAGACGGTCATCAACAAGCTACGCGATGTTGGCACAGAATCTGCCTTCAGGACGTTTCCATATGAAGTCCTTGCAGGTCCGGACGACCTCGACGTGACGGTGCATCACGCCGATTGTGAATACAAGTTTAACTTCGGCGAGGTGTACTGGAACACCCGAAATGGCCATGAGCATGAACGGTTGATTTCGAAGTTCAAGGAAGGCGAAGCAATCTGCGATGTAACGGCAGGTGTTGGTCCATTCGCAATTCCATGCGGAAAGAAAGGGATTTGGGTACGAGCGAATGACCTTAACCCAGCCTGCCATGCCGCCTTGCACGCGGCCATAAGGGCGAACAAAGTTGCAAATTTTGTGACTTCAGCAAATACGGATGGTATTGATTTCATCAAAGCGGCCTCGCACGAGCTTTTGGAGGAACAGAGAACGTTCACAAAGAAGCCAAAAATCCATCTTTCTCGTAAAGCGGGTGCAGAGGAAAGGCGGAAGGCTACCAAATACGTCGAAGAAAACGCCATCACACTTAAAGAACCAGTAACTTTCGACCATTTTATCATCAATCTGCCGGCTTCTGGAATCGAATTTCTTCATGCGTTCAAGGGGATATATCACGGGCATGAGCAATTATTTTCTTCGACTGCGCCACGGAGGTTACCCATGGTCCATGTCTATACCTTCCAGGCACGAAGAGATACAGAGGCAGAGGAGCAAAAGGAGCTCCGAGATAGACTTTCGCAGAAACTTGGTCACCCACTTTCGGAAGCTGATGAAGTTGAGCTTCATCGTGCTCGACTGGTTGCGCCAAATAAACTCTACTACTGCGCTTCTTTCAGACTGCCGGCTGCTGTCGCATTCGCATCACCGGAGACCTGACCCGTGTTGGCCAAGCATGTCTGCACACGTCGACATTGCACACAAACGCTGTTTAGCTCGAGACTTACGGTGAGGTGAGAGACGAGGACCGTCCCTTCCCCAACTTGAAGGAGATTGATGGGTCGTGCATTAACACAACCACATCAACCAAAATTTCTCCGAGGCTCTCGACTTATCAATAGTCTGGCACAAAACCTCTTGGCTGCGGTCGGGGAGCTGCAAAGTGAATAAGTTAGGACTGCTACGAACCAGTGATTCCTCCTGCACAACCTGATCTGCAAAACATCACGACTTGTACAATCGTCGTCAATCGGTATAGACAAAGACAGCTACAGCGAGTATGCAAATTCGGTGGTCAAAGACCCACTACTGCTTGTATTCCAATTTTTAAGTGTGCGATGTCGACTGGGGTGGGTATCTAGGAGCAGTCCGAACTTCTGTAGTTACTGGTTCGAACAAAGAATTTCTGGTTTCTGCAGTGGCGGGCTCTTCGTAAGGTGAAATTGCACAACGATCAGAAGGCTGTGTACCTTATCCCGTCTCGAAGTGATAGCTACTGTAGCTAATCCCGCAAAGGTCTTCCGACAACGTTGCCAGGACTTAGACACAGTCATGATGCTTGTGTTGTTGCCTGCAGCAGTTAGATATTGCCTACGCTATCATCTTGTGTTTGTTTAAGCGCATCCCGAGCCGTGCACACTGAAATGGTACTCTAGACCATTACCGTAGATAACAATTGATGTTTCATTCAATGAAGAATATTGCTATTTTAGAAGTCTGATGTGATCCATGCTCTACCTGGAACACACACCCGTTGCTGATTGGAATTCCCACAAACGCCGTTGCGCTATGCTATTGTGCCTCAGTAGGGTGCCGAGTGATCGAGAAATTACGACTTGCCATCAGGCTTCTCATCTTCGACGGTGGGTTGTCTCGACTCGTTTGCGGTCGAACCAGCTTCTTCAGTGATAGTCTCCATTCTTTCTCCATTCTGCCTTTCCTGTTCTTCTCGTTGCCGCCTCTCGCGCTCAAGTCTGTTCTGCTCCTCCTCCATACTCATTCTCAGCGCCATAGCTAGGTCGGGGTCCGTAGCAGGATCGATGCCAAACTCAAACCCATTCTGGCCTCCATTTCCAGAAATCTCGACTCCTTCCATGCCTTCAGCACCGCTGGGAGCCCCGCTATTGACGATGGGTGTGGTGACGAGTCCGTCGGACAGCAAACCAGGGCCGGGCGGTATCACGGCCAAGTAATTGCCCTCGTTGCTTGCGCTTCCACCAACAGCTTCCACGAACTTTTCGAGTACGCTTCTCGTCTCGGAAGCGGTAGCATCGCCGAATGCAACAAAGTCTACACTGACGTTGTTCTTCTTGCACTTCTTTGCCAGTTTCACGAGCTCCTTCTCGCTGTCGTTGCCATCCTTCTTGGGATCGAGTTCACTGCAAATTAAGACCACAACTCTCTGCCTCTGTGACTTATTTGCTCTGTGTTTCAGCGCCAGCATCGCCACACTTATGGCCGTGCCTAATCGGATCGAGCCCTTGATCTTGGTGTCATGTAGACCTGCAAGTACGGCACCAAAATTGGTGGTTGGCGTGTTGAGCACTTGAGGGGAAGTGCCTGCCATCGATAAGAGACCGACAGCCGACTCTGGATTGGCTTGGGTTTTGGCATTGAATATTAGCGAGACAGCTTCGGACTGCGCCTGGAACCGAGTAGGTCTAGTCAAACAGATTAGAACTCATTCGCGGCCTCATTGTTTGGGTCAGCTTACAGGTAGTCACCATTCCGGCTGGTTTCGCTGTTATCGACACATATCACCGTTGCTTCGAGAGGCATCTTGACGACCAACGAACTGGGCAGAGACGAAATACCGGTTCACAAGATCAGGGATGGGAGACACAGATTGCCAGAATTTTGGGCTGATGAAGTAACAGGTTCACGCGGTCGAGGTCAGAGGCGAAACCCTGTCGTGATCATTGTTCCGATGCTTTTGGAGGTGCGAATGGTCAAAGGCACGAGAGTGACTGCGTCAACTGCGGACTTCAGCCTTGTCCAGACGAGGCTCCGCCCGATGGCCTCAGGCAATTTCAAGATATCAACGCGAACGCATGGGTACTTCACTGAGACCACCCCGCTACAGAAAGGGTTTTGATGAAGTCGCATTGAGCCCTTTTCAGGCCCTTCCCTTCTCGGAGATCTACTGGACCATGATAAAGCTGTGAAAACCTGGAGATGTTCTGTGGCTGCGTCCACAACATCTCACCTCGATCCTTACGATGCCTGTGTTCGCTCTCCTCATCATCTCGAAAGCCGGCTCACTAATATACCACCGAACCTTTCCGACCGCATCCTCGGCGAGCTCTCAGCCAACGACGGGTACCTTGGGTCTACCCGGCACTACCAGCCTTACCACAAACGACTACCTCATCCTGGCGGGTACCTTTCATGGTGTGCATGCCATCACTAAGAGCCTCACCCCACAATTCAATGTCTCGTCATCTGATGACCCTTCCGTAGCGAAGACTAACGGGGCGGGCGGAAGGTCCTCAAACTTGCGTTATCCTGTCCCGGATGTCCCTGTTACCGGTATTGAGAGTCTTGAGTCCGCCTTCTTCAAATTGACGGTCTTTCAGTCGCTTACGGGTACCAAATTCCTGCTGTTCACAGATCCGAGCATGCCAAACACCGATGGGTTGGTACGAGGGATTTATGAACGTTTTGCAGACCACGTATGCAAAAATCCTTTTTGGCCGGTCGATAACCCCATCCGTATCGATGGCTGGGAGAGGGCATTAACCCAGTTCTTGTTTAGGAGATGATCACCGTGAGAGCAACTCAAGACGCAGCGGCCACGGACTGTGAAGGCCGCAGCTTTTGGGCAAACATTAGAAGAAATTTTCTCAGGGCCAAACTTGTACGAACGGCGCTCTACGAGGATGCTGCAAGTCTGTCCTCTGTACCCGAAATACTCAGAGAAAGTCAGTACTTCCATTTTGGGTGAGAACCGTGGGATATAGTTTCTGCTCTTCTCAAATGAGAGCAATAAGGCACATACTATCCTATTTGGAACGGACCCAGCAGCGATTTCCATAGTGGAAATCTGACGAGTCTTCCCCTCCTCATTATATCACACATATTGATGTGCCATGTCGTCTTAAAGAATCAGCAAATAAGTAGCGGCGTACGCCATGTCTATGGGGAGAAGCTGGCGCCTTGCTCTAGATGCCCCTAGCAAGGATCGTTTGCGCATCATGCATTGGGACGGCCGGGGGTGGCCACACACTACGACGGGAGTTCTTTGACGTCTTTACGCAAGAATTCATATCAAACATCGAAATCAGTGCCAACATGTAGCCAACATGACTACATGCAATACAATATTAGATTACATACTTTTCGCGGCCACAGGCACTGCGATGTACAGACGCAGTCGTAAGCCTATTGACCATGCACCTAGAAACGAAACAAAAATCTATGTAGTAATGTACATTCTACGGCGGGTGTCGGGCTTTTTTCCGTCGGTGACTCCGTGGCTGTCCATTTCAAAGTGATTCGTTCTAAAGAAGGATTGGTTGTTCATAACTCTCGGCCGTGACATGAAAGTCGCGCGTGTCAGCCGATCAGACCAGAGGTGAACGCCACGATATTATAATATCGTATGACCATGTCATCCCTGAGACTCCGCACCACTAAAAAGTGGCGTCGTAAGCGGAAAGGATTACAGGATTTTGTATGTGCACGCCCTTCCTCGGATAATTTTTACAGGACCTGGACGTCTCGGTTGAGTTTCTGCAAGAGGAAGGCTGTACGAGATCTCCGGGGAGTGCACTAGTGAAGTGGATATTCCCAGCAGTATAAGGAGTAATTTGGTCAGCCCAAGTATTTGAAAAGGGCTGCCTAGTGGTGGCGAAAGTGCTGCGATAGACGTGCAGACTAGGCATTCGGCCGGAGAGGCCGTTTGAGGGAGGCGACAAGAATGGCTGGATGCGGGCGCGCGTTCAATTTCTGTGCCAAGCCTTGTTTGACCTTCGCCCCTGCGCTCAGACCCCTCGAGATGGAAAATATGCTCCTGCAGGAACGATTGGTGTCTGGTCGCTCACCACCTAGAAAATTAATTTGCCTCGGCAAATGACGTCGCTCCTCGTCTCTTTCTTGCACCAATCGTATCGAGACTGGACATTGAGTACTGCCAACTTGCTAGAAAAAATTTAATATTCCACAAACATCGTGCGTCCGAAGGCCCAACTTCCTTCCTGACTTATGCCGCGAGATTTGTCCAGGTAATAAACATACTGAATATATGGGTCTGCGCGTTGGGCGTTGGCAAGGCTTAGGTACCGGCGTCTATTGGTGTGACTAATCCTTCGTCGAGTTTGACTCTCAGCCAATCCCTTCGTGCTATGCTGATGGATGGCCCTTGTGATGCATCTCTAGCTCATGTTCATAGCTCCACTTTCGCTTCAAACCGTCGGGGTCAAAGACGCTAGCAACACTTTGTTGCCATTCTTTAGGCGTCACATAAATGGAAGCATGTGTTCCGGCAGGTTCCGTGCTAGAGCCGAAAGCGCTGTTGGCTGTTGCGAAGCTTTGGGGCACTTGCATCTGCTCGTGGACCTGCGTAGAATGCTGAGTAATGCTGGAATCAAAGTATGAATTGACGGCGTGTTGTTGCGAAGGTGTCAATTGTGGCTGTGGAGTGCTTTTTGAACGAGATTGGTAAAATGACAGGGGTGTGTGTATCGATTGGGATGTTGGGGATGGTGTATATGGGTGATGCGAGCTGTAGGCTCCTGCAGATGTCGGACTCGGCATATACGCCTGATTGCGTATCTGCGGATGAAAGGTCTGGTGTGGAATCGTGATAGGTGGGGACGAGGTATAACTTTGCGGTGGTGCTGGTGGTGGGGGCGGAGGTCCGAGTGCAGATTGGGGTATGGCAAACGCTGTCTGGAACTGATCAATAATTGGAGTCGGATTCCAAGTTTCAACGGCGCCAATCACGGGGTTCGAGTTGCTGGTTGAGGGTGTCTGATGATAATGGTTTGCGGATTTGTTGCCAGAGTAGACATGGTAGAATTGTTCCTCGTGCTGCTTCGGTGCTGATCGCGCGGAAATTGGCGAGGTAGAAAAGAAGGAACCCTGAGACATGGGACCTTTGTAAATTTGCTGGCTTGGCCCGTAAGCACCTTGTTGCAGGGGCTCTGAGGGCCTTCGTTCCTCCGAACTTCTGCTCTGCTCTGATGGAGTGCCGTACGGAAACGATGGCTTCAGCTCAAAAGGCTTGTAGAGATTTGCCGAAAAGGCAGCTCGTAGACCATGAATTTGAGCCTCAACTTCTGGCATCGGCCACTCAGCAATACATCTCTCGAGAATACGCATGTGTCGGACGAAAAATCCTTTCGCATCTGTATTATATTTGGGGTCTGGAGAAGTGATGGCAATCTATAACATGGTCAGTCTAAGTCTTTTCTCGGCTGAAGACCTTACCAAATGCACCATCACACAGGTAAGTATAGCATAAATAGGGAAACTGAGACCTCTCAGCATGCTTGCAAGACCCAGGATGTCAAATTGGTGGAGTATTGCTTCTTGATAGACACAGACCTGCTTCGCTGAATTATAGCACGTAGACATGATGTATTTCCACTTGTCATCCTTGGCGAAATCCTTGGACGCAGTCAGCTGCGGTTTGTATAACATGACGATGCCAAGTTGGTAATGGCAATGCATGTTAGCCAGAAAATGGGACGGTAGTTTGGGAGGAATTCCACCCGTGGCGAAACCAATGGTCAGGTCCTTAGGCACATCAGTCGGCCATTGCCTAAAGTCGTCATTATAAGCGACAAATTTGGGATCGTTCGCCCAGTCCTTGTTCGTTCGTTTGAGTTTGAGATACGTCTCTGTCATTCCTTTGATATTGCGAACGTTGCGTACCCAGTATGCGAATTGGCGGGATGTCTCGCGTTCGTATTCGTCGATGTCTGAATGTGGAGGGACTGGACTTGTTTCGACAGTGTCAGTATCCACGCCATAGTCGTTTCGGCCTTGTGGTGCTCCGACCATCAATTCCACCATCATGGCCAGCTGCCAAACTCTCGTTTTTGACAAACACTCTTCTCGGCCGGAGTTGCAATCGCCTCCGTTTGCATGAATATCAAGGTGCTCGTGCAAATCAAGATCTTTCGCCATGGCCACAATCTTCTTTACGGTGATCCAAGATCTGTAATAATATCCTCGCTTCGGAGTCTTCTCGCGCGCTTTCAGAAGCAGAAGGAGCGCTTGCACTGTGCTGAGGCGAGGCGTGTCTGCAAAGCTTTCTTCATGTCGGTTCGCAAGAGCGAGCCATTGAGACCCACCGGCAGGATCGTCAGAAACCTGACCAGCACAAGCTAGAACTGCTTCGAGCAGCAGCGGAGAAATAGCGTCGCGATCATGTTGCCATTGACGTATGAAATGGTTGTGGCATAGCACTGGTACGTAGGGATGAACATGCTCAAAAAAGTCGTCGAATGCTTTCAAGGCTTCTGTATCCGATGGCATAAGCGCAGGCGGTATGCGTATTCGCGACCCTGCAACAGTCGAGAAAGCAGGGAAATCCTCTTCGTCTTCTGCGATGGGTAGGGGTACCTCCTGCGGCGAACCGTACTGCTGTCGAATGTAGGGCGCCATTCCGGTATCCGAAATTCGAAGGTCTCCAAGGTTCTCTGCTAACTCTTCGGCCGTAACTGAACCAGTTGAATGAGGACTACCTACTGAATGCTGACCAATGTTACTGTTCACAGAGTCAAAAGAGGGGAATTTGTGCTGAAAATGTGTATTTGGTTGAGAGGTGTTGAGCCCGGTCGACCCATCTGATGCGGTAGGATAGTGAAAACCATGCTGCTCGTAAGGGTCTTGTGCGCTAGGAACCTCGTATGCTACGAAATTCTGCGTCAACTCTGGTTGCGTTCCATAACTGTGCAAAAATTGATGTTGATCTTGGGAGTACTGCTGGACAGGGTTACCGGATGGTTGGGATGCGAGAGGATCATAGCTCGTGTCACCGATGCTCAGCTCTCCGTCGAGACCGCCTACGGGAGGGACACAGCTAAGCTTGAGTCGCTTGCATGCCGCGCATGGCCAGCTATTAGTAGTCGCCGCATCGCATTTGATTTTCCTCCTTCGGCAGCCCTCGCAAGCTCTCATGACCTTCAATCGCTTATGCCGGTTGTGCTCATCCACGAAGACATAGTTCTTGGGACCTGGAGTCGGATGGCCGGACGCCTGGAATGACTGCATGCTTGCGGGTAAATGAGTGTGCTCGCATCTCTCCAGAATGGACATGAACGCTAGAGGTCGTCAAGTTGGGCAATATGTCCGTAGAGGCACACGGTCTAGAGACTGGACAACTCGAAACCTCCTGTCCTGACACACGACCTTGCTCGAGCCTGTGGGTCGTACACGTGAGGCGGATTCATCCGCAATGATCGATGCGGTGTGATTAGTGAAGTAGCCAATAAAAGTCGTGAAGATCAAGGAGAGTTTTCCGATCTAGGCGGACGATGAATATGCGTGGGAGGCGAGTCGTAGGTCGCAGAATGGCCAAGGCAAAGTTTCTCTGGGGAGCGGCAGCAGGAAAGGCACAGCACACACAGGTCTTGGAGTATCCTGCTACACGACTGGATATATTCGTATTGACGCCAAGTTGAGTAGAACGATCATCAAAACAGTCAGCGCGCTACTTTGAAGCAGTACCACGGAGGACGTTTGAGAGTGCTTTGTCAAACATTGACACCGTACATTTTTCTTCGATGGCAGTGTTTGCCAGAGAGAGTTCCAGACCGTTGCAGACATTGGCCAATTCTCATTTCTGCTAGACTCGCAACCATGAAGCAAGAGGCGGATAAGTCGCTGAATCATACGTAGGGCTGTGGATACTAGAGGGCTAAGGGACGTGACAAGTTCTGGCAAAGTGTGCACGCCTAGCGCCACAACTCTAATTCCACTGGACAACGCGGCTTACATCGGCATCAGTAGGTGTCATTGGGAACGCTCAGGTTCCCTAGTATTATTATGATAATCAGACTTCTATAGGGGTCTGGTGGCTGTGGGTCGATGACAACGAGTGTGGGACGTACGTTTTCAAGTGACCCTAGTTCTTCATTGTGTAGCGGTAACAGCGCCTTTTGTGACCCATCACTGCATGCTGAAGTCATTTGCTCATTTCTCTGATCAGCGCGGTTGTCCAGTACTCAGTGGCAGCTAAATTGCGGCCAGAAACAATTCCCTGTTCCAGAAAACGCCACGCCGCTATATTGCGGGGCTAGTCTCTGCACCATGCAGAACATCCAGTATGACGCATATTAGGAGCCGCGAAATGTGCAATCGAGAAGTTACACTCGAAACGACGATCGCTGATTAATGTAGGAGTGAGCTTCAAAGCAACCAGAAATTTTGGCAATCCAGCAAGCAGAAGAAATCATCAATCTTGGCTACCTCCAACGTTGCTTCTGATTCCCTGTGAATTGTAGGCACTGCGCGTACCCCTGTCGAGGGTGGACAAATTATACTTTCAAGTGCCCGTAACCTTGCTCCCAGATTCCCTGCTCGTCCTATCGATAACGAATTCATCATTCCTGCATTTGCATGTTGCTTTCATTTAAGGAGCAGTGGCCAAGTCATCGTTAAAACCCCGAGCGCTGCAAAATTTTGCAGCAAGAATTGCATGTGTACCGAGAAATGCGGCAAACAGGTGGTGGGAAAGATGACGAAGCTAAATAGCCTTCAAAATTCCTGCGTTGCAATACTAGTGACAAAATCAAGGTCTGAGTGGCTCAACAGCATCGGTGGATTGTATACGAAGTTACATTTGCCATTGGCTCTTGTTGTACAGAAGCATGTTGTGCGGGCATTAACATTCCTTCCGGATCGGCGACACCGAACTCTGTTACAATTCGGTCCACACTTAGACATTCAAGACTCTCTCACGTCGCAGGTGGATCACGCTACGGGCGACGGCTTATTATTGCAGAGCGCAGACCGATTTACTACTGTGAACATAGCAGGCACTTCGCGTAATTCACGTGATTCGCACAAGCTAAAGGGCTCAAGTTTGTTGAAAAGCTTGATTGGATGTGCTGGTAGAATGGTCCTCAGCTCTTGCGCTGCAGACTTGTTTTTCGCCCAAGAGAGGCTCTGCAATGGTCTGAGTGGTGACGATGGAAAACAGAGAGTATGCGAATGCGAATCCGGTCGTGTTAAATCCTTCAGATCTTCCAACGCGAAAGCGACGAAGTACGAGTCACAGTGGCGATGGCAAGACGGCTTCTCTCTTCTCATTTCCAGCGCCTCCCCTCGCGCGCGATCCATTCTATCGGTCTGCAATGTTCGAAGGGTCGGAAAGTGATGATGATACTGAGTGTGAAGCCATCGATGAACAGGAAATCTACGATCTTGTCGCCACAATGTCTGATCCCGAACATCCCATCACTCTCGGTGCCTTAGCAGTAGTATCTTTGCCTGACATTTCGATCAAATCCACCATTCCACATCGCCCTGACTCTCCTCTAAGAACGGTCACAGTGCTCATCACACCAACAATACAACACTGCTCGCTGGCTACCGTGATCGGCCTTGGCGTTCGCGTACGTCTAGAAGAGTCCTTGCCTGCCAGGTTTAGGGTTGATGTCAGGATCAAAGATGGGACACATTCGACTGCTGATGAGGTGAACAAGCAGCTCGCGGACAAAGAACGAGTAGCGGCTGCCTTATGGAACCCTACGCTCCAAAGCTTCATTAAGAAGATGCTTGAAACTTGTGAGTAAGGCAATCCTTAGATCTGGTCGGATCTCCATGCTTGTTAGTTGCACTACTTGTTCTGTCGACAGCCGCGATCGCAAACTGTTGCTGCAGATCGTTACGAGCAGGAACATAATCAGCAAATCAATATCGAAGACATGACCAGTTGAGGCATCGTCTGCAAGGATTCAAGCTAGCAGGCAACGCTCCAAGCTCAGCGGCAAAACATTGGAACTGAGTTACGGCCAATCTCGTCTACGTGACAGCACCGATTCTGGTCACGTATCAATATCACGCAGCTGTCCTTGTTGGAAGTCATTGTGAGCAGTGCATAATGCACAGAAAGCTCGATTTTCGTTCAATGCTGCTGACAGGAAGACCATGGAAGTTGGACCTTCAGTTTTGACCTTGGTTTGCTAAGCTCTCTTTGCCTGAAGTCTGACGCGAACCAAGCGCGATGGGAGACCTGCAAATTTAAATCTGCCCACAGGGTTCAGTGCGTTCGGAACTGAAGACCATCTCGTTCTCGGTTCCGAGCAACATTTTTTCAGGAGATGCTTTGCAGACTTGTCCTCTTCGATGGTCACAACGGAAACATAGTCTCACAGATCATCCTTGCGCCGAGAGAACCTGGAAGTATGGGGAGGCTCGCGTAATCGATCTCGTGCAGTTAAGGGCAAGAGCAGATAACAGTTGGCTGGCGAACTTGGTACTGTACTACTCTGTGCTACAGAACACTCTAGATTGATATTGATTCAAAAATGTATTCTACCTACCAACCATCATCGAGACCTTGGAATTCGTCATACTTTTACCTAAATCAAAATAACTGCACTCATGGGTGCTTTAGTGCCAACAAGCACGGGTAGGCTCGGCTTTGCCAAGTCTTACAAAATCCCGGCAAAATTTTTAACACCATAAAGTACCGGCCAATCAGACTCTACTCGCCGACAACGTGCGTACAACCAACATAGTGATTGGCGAAGCGAGGACCTCAACCTCTCAAGAAATTTTTGTGTCTGAAATCTACAGAGTTCGCCAACGATGTTTTGGCATGACCAACCAAGTAATTGCGCCGAGTCTATGCCTTCACAATGCCTAGATTCGTCTTCCGGCGCCGCCGTGGCTCCGCGTGCAGCTACCCTAGAATATGCCGGTCCGTTGTACTTATGTGGTTTTCTCATCCATCCCACGATCAGGGTTTTAGTCTTGTCAAAAGAAAACGAGAATTTGATATGCGTACTCCATTCGGTGGATTTGTTTCGTCTAATAAAACGGGGGGACGAGAAGGTCTCATCTGCACTTTCCTCTGCTTCTGACTTTGTCCTTGCCGTTCCAAACAAGACCAACCTCAATTCATTGCACGCACACAAATTGACTTTCTCGAACAGCATCCTAAAATTTTCAGCATTGCCGTACCCTTTCACAACCAATCACTCGTACCACGAGCTTCTAATATTTCGAAATAAAGTTTGTGCGAGCTTCATATTGACGTCTCCTCGAACCGACTACTTTGACGCCACATCTATACTTCAAGCATCCTTCAAGAGCACGTTCCACACAATATTGACGAATCATAGCAATCCTTTCAAACTCGTGCGGTTCGAGCACGTTTCCTGTGGAGGACTGGCTTGTGCTTTGAGCAGACCTTTCAGTCACTAGTCATTCATCGACATACTCCACTTCCAGGTGACGTGAGCTAGCTAGATTGCTTATTTTATATAAGCTCCGAGCCACTGGTGTTGCAAGCCCGACCTTAACATCTCTTTGATCAACGACACCAAGCTTTTGTTCTTATAAGAACGTCTTGTCGGGTCGGGTCAATCTCTGGATACAACACCTTTATCCATCAACTTCGATCGAATCCCCAGACTGTACTGCACCGGGAGTAGTCGCAATGACCGACTATGGGTTGGCTGCCCCCCATGGGCCTGATATGAGTGGAACACACCCTAACCTCGTACATCCTCATATCAACATGAACGAAGATGAAGTTCGCGTTTTCCAACGCTTGCTGAAGCCGGATGACTCCTACGACGAGGATGGAGTGTACTGGGCAGATATGAGTTGGTTCAAGCGTGCCCGATTCGTACTAAAGAATGATCGAATTGAAGCCAAGCGAGAATTGCAGAGTATGTGGGAGATGATAAAGAAAGATCCGTTGTCTCCAGTCGGCTTTTACTTTCGCAATATGGTCTTGCCGGGTGCAGGTCTCGGTCTCGAAGGCTATGTCCTCTTCTCCATCGGCAATCTGAAACCTTTGTTCGCAGCCGGCTTCCCAGCTTGTTGGGGAAAAGCGCCAAAGGGCGGGTATGCATGTAGCCACACGTGGCTGGCTGCCATTGAATACATGGAAATTGTTGGCATCATCGTTGGTCAGATTTTGGTGGGCGTCATCGGCGACTGGATTGGTCGACGATGGGGACTCATTCAAGACGCTACAATAATGTTCTTAGGTCTCATCATGCTAGTCGCAATGTGGGGTGTCACGCTTAACGGCTGGATCATCTGCTATGTCTGGTCTTTGTTTTTCTACGGTGTTGGAGTCGGTGGTGAATACCCAATGACTGCTACTTCTGGCATGGAGAACGCCGTTGGTTCTGGCAAAATCTCGACAAGGGAGGATCGGCTGCATCGAGGCCGGAAGGTTACGAGCGCTTTCCTGATGCAGGGCTGGGGTCAATTCTTCAACCAGGTCCTCCTCATCCTCCTGTTGCTCATCTTCCACCATGGGAGCGGCAACCCGCCATACTCAGAGATCGCGGTTCAGTGGACTTTCCGTGTATCTTTCGCCATCCCGGCTGTCGGAACTCTGTGGTTGATCTACTATCGTACCTACAAGATGCGGTCCGCTTCAAAGCAGCTTCAGCTACAAAAGAAGAAGTCAAATGTGACTGGCTATGACACCCAGTCCCTAAAGATGACGTTCTATCACTTCGGTGGTCGAGTCATCGCGACGGCGGGTGCATGGTACATGAACGACGTCTTCTTCTACGGCAATAAGCTATTTCAGAGTGAGTTCATCGGGGTCGTCACCAACCATAGCACTTCTATCATGCCCGGGTGGCTTTACAACCTCATCAATGTCGGTGTTTCACTCTGTGGTTACTATCTGGCTTCGTTTTTAATTGACAACAAACTCTACGGCCGCAAGCATATGCAAACGATTGGCTTTCTCATGGACTTCATCCTGTTCATGATTCCAGCTTTCAACCTGGATTACTTCACGTCACCTGAGCACATCAAGGCGTTCCAGACCATGTATTTCCTGTCCTCATTCTTCAATCAGTTTGGACCAAATTCAGTTACCTTCATCACAGCAGCGGAGGTCTATCCAACAGCCGTACGTGCCACAGCTCATGGGTTCAGCGCTGCATTTGGCAAACTGGGCGCGTTGACAGCCGCAGTCTTATACAACTACATTGACACTCAAACAAAGTTCTATGTCGTGCCGTGGTTCGGCCTGGCTGGCGTCTTGCTTTCTGTTGTTTTCTTGCCAGACACTACGGGTCTTGACCTTAAGGAACAAGAGCGACGTTGGGCATTCATTCGTTCTGGTCGTGGACACGAGTACCACGGTGTCGCGGTTCATCCAAAACACTTGTCATGGTTCGAGCGGATGCGGGGACTCGGCAAACAATACGATGCAGAACTCGACTATGCTCAGCGGGTCGCGGAGATGAGGAAAGAATGGGAAGTCCTCATGCAAGAGAAGGCTGATGAGAAGGCTGGTCACCTTGATGAAAGTGATTTGGATGAGCTTGGGCATGAGTTCACTAATGAAGTACACAACTACTTCAAGAAGACAGCCAAACCACCTATTCTAAACGGGAATCATGGCCAATCTGCAGATGATGGTGATGAGAAGCGAGCCGCTTAGTCTCTAGCGGAGTTTTCTGTCACTACTGAACAAGGTCTCAACGGTAGATAGTCTGGTGTAGGGTGCTTGTTTCGGTTTATGATTGGATCGGACCACATATATGGCTGGGGTCAGACACTAAAATTGTACCTACTTAGAACGAACAAAACATAGTCATTTTTCAGACAGACCACACTCCGTCGGTCGAAGGTCCTAGAGCTATGCCTGTTTACGAAGGCTGGAATTTCCCTACGTAGCACCGTAAATTTTGTGCCTCAAGGCTCGCAGCCTTAAGCCTTGCAAACCGCCGACCGGAGCCTCCTGTTACTTCACTAACTACGGCAAAATAAGTTGCGTGTGAAAGATAACACATTTACCAAATCTACAACTATAGGAGCTGCTCAAATTTGATAAGATGGCTGTCTTCGGCACGGAGCAGGTGATCCAGCGAGATCCAGCGTTATTGTAAGCCTGCTTTGACGAAATCGTTCGATGACGAACAACTTGGTTCCATTGTGTTTGTAGGAGGTCTACTAATGAGGCTTACAGCTACTGGATTCTTCTGCCCATCACTATTGTTATGATCCTTACCGGTGTCCTTAGACACTATGCTACAGTTCTCCTGCAGACTCCACCCAAACCGCCTTCACAACCCTCCGAAGCCCGCGAGCGACAATCTTTACAGCGGTCTGCCTTTCTGCGCTCGAATCTGCCAGCTTCAGGACTCTCAGCTGCCGCCTTCTCATTGCGGAAGGACTATTTGATCGAAAATTACAAAAAGGGCTCTTTTCTTAAAGGAGGTCCTGAGTCAAGAGGGCAAGCAGCCCCGAACCCAATGTCAGATCCCGCGGCAATGGAGGGCATGATGGGCATGATGAAGGGGAATATGGCCATGATGATCCCTCAGACTCTAATAATGTCTTGGATCAATGCTTTCTTTGCTGGATTTGTCATCCTAAAGCTCCCATTTCCGCTGACCATTCGATTCAAAACAATGTTGCAAGCTGGAGTCATGACACGGGATTTAGACGTGAGATGGGTATCCAGTCTGAGTTGGTACTTCTTGTGTCTCTTTGGGTTGCAGAGTGTTTTCATCTTCATATTGGGAAATGACAATGCGGCGAGTCAAGTGACACAACAAATGGCTATGGCAAATCCGATGGGAGCGGCAGCAGGTGGTGCACCAATGCAGCCTGGACAAGATCCAGACAAGATGTTCCTCGCGGAGGCTGAGAATCTAGAGGTGCTGGAATGGTGGAGTGTCTTGGATGGAGTTGAAGAAAGAATTTTGGTCAGTCGGTGAGTTGCAAGCATAGCATGACAGGGGCAGTAGATCACGCCTACCATCAATTTACTCATACGTTCTGGATCTCTCAAAACTCAATATCCGTTCCAGAACGACCGCACGCTCAAATCTCAAGCCGACTTTCCAAATCCAACGCAGTAACACTTTTAAACCCACAAGTTCCATGCTAATTGTTTCGATCTCTAAATCTTGTCAACGTGAGATCCGTTTTGTACTTCAAGGACCAACTTTTCTGCATGAACGGCAGTCAGGCCATACAAATGAAGTGGAAGCATCAGACTAAGACAGACTCTACAGTTGGGTGCATTTTTCAAATGCAATTGCAACAGTATCAACATTTTGAGTATTACGAACCCAGCTTGTATCTTGCAAGACATCTACATAATTGTTGTCTTAACTGTGCATAATTCCGCTGACTGTTTTTGGTAATCGAGGTGTGAGCAATTGAGCTGACACGCGACATTCTTTAATCCTGGAGGGGAGGTAAGGGAAAAGCCGTAGATCAGCCGGCTCTGTTGAGGTGAAAATGACGAAGTTGGTTTGACTGCTGCAGCCGTTGGTCGTTTCACACTACGAATTAGTGTTGTGAAGGCTTTGTACATTACCTTGGGCCACGTCTTCATGGCATAATACAGTGGGATTCAGCTTCCAAAACTCACGTTGTCTTCCTTACTGCATCGTTTTAATTCAATGTTGTCCTAACGTCTGGAAGCACGTGCTTCCGTTCAATTCGTCTTCGCCAATGCGGTGACTAGCCCAGTCCGGTGTTCCTAATATAAGTCGGTGGGCGAGGAACACTGGCATCACTTGATGGAAGAACAGGTAAGACCCTGCACTTAATTTTCCTGTCTCAGCCTGTCTTGGACATCAAACACAATCATTCGTCTTGTGCTAATGTACGGTTCCTTCAGATCGTCTCAGCGATCCAAATCGCCTGGGATCCCAAAGCTGCCCAATCACTCAAGGTTCCTGCCTTCGACTTTGTCAATGGTCTACGACAAGAGCCCACAGCGTGGCAACCGTGCCTCTCAATTTTCACCCAACTTCCTCGCCATACAGACGTGGTTCGAATTTTCAGTCTAGAGATTGTGAACAATGCTATCCGTGCAGGTATCATTGACCGGCCGGGTCTGGACCTGGTCAAGCAGCGGTTAATGGAGTATCTCAGAGAAGAATATGGCAAGCCGTCTGTCAGGGACACTGCCATTCCCGACAGCTCCAGTATTGAGAACAAGATTGCGCAGGGAATCACATACCTCTTTTGCTCGCTCTACGATACAACGTGGACCACCTTCTTTGATGACATGCTCAGCTTGACGGCAGACTCCTCAGGACACCGGACCAACCTCATTGGTGTCGCTTTCTATCTTAGAGTCATAAACTCAATCCACGACGAAATCGGTGACGTCTTGCAGGCTAGATCAAGAGAAGAGCAGGACAGAGCAAATCTACTAAAAGATTCCATACGTGCTAGAGATGTGGCTAAAGTCGCTCAGTCATGGCAAGAGATTCTAGGCCATTGGCGACTAGGGTATGGCACCGTGGGTGAATTGACGATGAAGGCCGTTGGGAAATGGGTCAGCTGGATTGACATCTCTTTTGTTGTAAACCCACAGATGTTGCAGTTCATCTCTCAGCAAGTTGATCAGCGCAGCATACAAGATCTCGGATACGAAGAAGAGCGGGCTAGGGATTCAGCGATTGATGCTCTGACGGAAATTGTGAGCAAGAAGATGTCCTCTGAGGATAAAGTCAGCATGATTGAATTTATGGGCATAAAGGCCATCGTGGACAAAGTCTCCAATTGGCCCATCCTAATCAGTCCGGACAAGTCGATCTACGATGTGGACCTTGCCGAAATTGTTGCTAGACTGGTCAACGCTGTAGTCTTGGACATTGTGCGAATCCTTGAAACCGAGCAGCAGTCATCAGAGACCTGGCGCAAAGCAGAACAAATGCTTCAGTCTTTCTTACCCCAGCTCCTACGATACTTTTCAGATACCTATGACGACGTATGTTCTCACGTACTTCAAGCCATGACAGACGTCTTGGCATTCTTTCGACGTGCCTTTCAGGGTGGTGAATTCGTTTCCCAAAGGGTAAGCATCCTCCTCCCGATCCTGCAGGCGATCTTTCGCAAGTCGCGAGTTTACGAATATTCCGATTATGACGGCGAATATGATGGCGAAAACACCGAAGAGGCCGAGTTCCTTGAGTTCCGAAAACGTTTGAGCAGCTTGCAAGCATCGATCGCTGCAGCCGATGAGCAATTGTACACCAATGCAGTCTCATCACTCGTGAACACCACCTTTGATACATTTCGAAGCCACGGTGCGCAACTTGATTGGAGAGACCTCGATCTCGCGTTGCATGAAATGTATCTACTCGGCGATCTCGCCGTCAAAAGTGGAGGGTTATATCAGAAAAACAAGCCCAATTCACTTGCAGCAGAACATCTCGTTCGCATGATGCTACTCATGGTGCAGTCAAATACCGGCACATACCCGGTGCGCGCCATTCAGGTTCAGTACATGGAGATCTGCGTTCGCTACTCGAGTTTTTTCGAGAAACATTCAGATTATCTGCAGAAAGTTCTTCAAACCTTTTTGCAATTGGCGCACAGTACACACTTGCGCGTCAGATTACGCGCGTGGTATTTGCTGCACAGATTTGCGCGCCAGCAACGCCATAATGTTGGACCAGTGGCAGATGCCATCGTACCAAATCTGCAAGACCTCCTTGTTATCAAAGCGGAGGTCCCAAATACTGGTGAGGAAGAGGACTCGGACGAAGAGACCCCTGACAACACATTTAGCAGCCAACTTTATCTATTCGAGACCATTGGCTGTATAATCAGCACCAGCAATGTCCCTGTGGACAAGCAAATTCATTATGCTCAGATCGTCATGCAGCCTATCTTCACTGATGTTCAAAACAATCTTGTTGTCGCAAAGTCGAGTAGACAGGCTTGCCTACAAGTTCACCACGATCTTATGGCTTTAGGCAATATTGCGAGAGGATACTTTGACTGGCAAGGCGCGAACACCATGCACGCTGCGAACAATATTCCAACAGCAATTACGGAGGCCTTCGCTCAAGTAGCAGAGGTTACCTTGATTGCGCTGGAGACGCTGCGGGCTTCCTTCGATGTTCGTACAGCCGCCAGGTTCACTTTCTCGCGCCTACTTGGCATGGTTGGTCAGCAAATGCTGCAACAATTACCGCGATGGGTTGATGGCCTTCTAACCGAGTCCTCAAGTCGAGATGAGATGGCGCAATTGCTCCGTCTCCTTGATCAAGTCACTTTTGGTTTCAAGAACGATGTTTTCAATTTTCTAGATGCCCTCTTTGGAAGTCTGCTGCAGCGTGTGTGGGCTGCCATCTCGGCTCCAACGACAGGTACCGACGACGAAGTCCAGCTTGCCGAACTCAAACGGGAGTATCTCAACTTTCTGCTCGTTGTACTTGGGCATGGCCTTGGTGGCATTTTGATAAGCACTACGAATCAAGCCCATTTCGAGACTGTGATAGAGTCGATTGAGCACTTCACCAAGGACGTCAGTGATCCTACCACCGCGAAGATGGCATTTCAACTTCTTGCCCGGATGTGCATCGTTTGGGGCGGGCCTGATGTTGTTTCAGGCCAGGTATCAACAGATATGACCCAAGCTCAACAACAAGAACTTCCAGGCTTCAAACACTTCATGATGTCTCGCTTCTCCTCCCTATGTTGGGCGATGCCGTCAAATCCGAATTTCAACCCGAAAGATGGCCAGTCACGGCAAGTACTCATGGAGGCAGCTGCACTACAAAAGTGCATCTATGCAAAGAATGGGGAAGACTACGTCAAATATTTGCGTGATACTGAATTCCCCGCGGTCGGATTGCAGAGTGGGCAGACAATGGATGGGTTCTTCGAGAAGCTGACTACCTTGGACGTTAAGAGTTGGAGAAGCTGGTTCGCTAAATTCGTCAGCTCAGGTGGTGCAGTGTAGGATGTCAAAAGCACAGAGCAGTAGAAATCAGAGAGGCGGAAGTGGGGGTTGCCATCCTAACGCCCATCTAGTGCCTGCTACGGGTAGTATCATCTGGCAACAATGCAAACTACAGACCGGTGTGGGCAGCATGTTGTTAGAATTTGTTGGGAGATCGTTTTAGCGTTGCATCTTCCTGGGATAGGAAAGACAGACGACAAAATCGCATATGCACTCACCTTAAATTTGTTTACATTCACATTTCACTAATTCGCACTCACGAAAACGAAAGATATTGTTCAATCTCAAACCGAGATGCTAAAGTCCAGTCGAGACCAGTCGCAGAGCTTAGAAACCAGCTTGAAAATGCAAACTCGTGAAAGCGAATGTAGATTAGTCTTGATCACGTACTTCCGCTTTGTGAGACTGATCCATGCCGTTCCAACAGATCGCTAGATCAATGCTGGGAGGGTTGTGACTATCTGACTCGTGACAATGGCATGTAGTAGTCTCGCCAGTAAAATCCCCTTTGGGGCTTTGAAGCACTGATTAATAGCAAATGAACCATGCCAATGGCCCACAAAAGCTACAAAGGGTCTCGGGCGTAGCGAGCACACAAATTTAATAAAGTGACTGGGGATGTGTGCGCGGACGGCGAAACGCGAGAATCTTGATGCCTAGCAGCCTGATTTCTTCTCACTCCCCAATTTGTGCGGCAAGGTTCCATCCCAAAAACTCCGCCTGCGCCTGCGCCTGCGCCTCCACCTCCACCTCCTCTTTCTTCACATAGTAAACAAACCGTACAGTATACTACCCGAGCCGCCCTCTCTCTCTCTCTCTCTGTGTGTGTGTGTGTGTGTGTCTCTCTCTCCCTCTAATCCTCTCTTTAAACACTCTCGGCTCCAAATTCCAAAAAATTTTTGTTGCAGAAAAAAAAAAAGGCAATGCTCCGCCGCCTCCCAACACCAATAACAATCACACCCGACGACCTCGCGGCCCTCGAAGACCAGCTCGCTCGTCGCCTGGCTTACGCGCACTACAAGAAGACCGGCGAAGACCCCGAGGGGCTCTTTAGTAGCAGTAGTAGTGGCGATGGCAATGCGCACACACACGCGTCCGCTGCCGGTGAGAGCAAGCGCCGGGAGAACGAGCTGAATAATAATACACGCGAGAAGCCAGTCGATCCGAATGACGAGTTGAAGCCGTTACCGGGGGATCGCGGTCGCATGGGGAGAGGTCGCGAAGAGCGCATCATGGGTGTCCCTGGAGCGCGGGGACGGTAGATCAGATCCTCGAACGCTTGGGTGCCGATTGAAGGGTACGATGGGGGAAATTTTGGTAGGATAATTTTCTACGATTTTCTACCGAAAGAAAAAGAGATGTCCTGTTTGCCGTGGCTTGCACGCGCTGTTACTTGGAGGGTTAGCAGCGATTCAACGACACTCTGTTGCTATTTCCTTGGTCACGTTGCTTTGGGAACTGCAAGGTTCGTGGGAACCCACGAGATACCTGACAATTTGGGACTGTGGTTGGATTTGTGTACATCGCCGCACTTACAATAAGACTGGCAGGTCTGGCGCCGCAGACCTGGGAGTCCTACTATGGAGCGCCACTGCAACATCTCAACAGGCACCCACAAGGAAATCATGTGAGTGCCAAAAATCTCATCGAAGCTATGAACCATGTGAAGATGCCTGCTCCTTCTGGAGAGCTCATGCACCTGCCACACACACCATTGCTGCCATGAGCCTGCGAGAATCTGACGAGAAGGTCTTAATACTCCGACCTAATGACAAAGTTGAACCATTACAGAATCAAGGATGAGACTAGAAGCCGAACGGATTGTTTGGTGCTAAAGGGCAAAGTTAGTCTTGAGAAATCCACATCAAGAAAGTCTAACTTACTTGCTGCAGACAAGTTGGCTCTGCGTCCTGTTGCCTGAGGCTGTAGTCTCTGCGCAGCCGGCTTCACGCCAAACTTAATGTCCGGAGCCGGTCCGGTCTTCTGGGGCATCAAAGGCGCCGGTGACGATTGTTCAGGCATGGGGGGCATTGGGGGCATTGGAGGATTGTTGGTGGCACCAAAGTTGTTTGACTGACCAAAGCCGGTAGGCTGGCTTTGCAGATGTTGCTGAAAACCAGTGGGCTGACTTTGCAATGGCGATTGGAAGCCCGCAAGCTGTGGCTGGAATTGTGGCTGGAATCCGGTAGGCTGTGGTTGCATTGCCTGCTGCTGCTGCTGGTTCTGTTGTGTTTGAAACTGGTTAAAGCTGTTAGGCTGCATCGATTGCCCGGCTTGAGGAAATCCGGTTTGTTGAGGCTGTAGGGCTGGTGGTAGCATGGAGTTAACACCACTTTGCTGCATATGTCCTGGTTGAGAGAAAGAGCCGAAACCGGTTGGTTGTGCTTGCAGCTGTGTTCTAGGATCAGTAAAGGGGCTGCCTGTGGCATTACCGTTGAGGAACGGCTGCTGAGACTGCCCAAATTGCTGCTGCTGTTGGAATCCACTGCCCTGAGCCGGAAACCCATTTTGCATGTGCATCCCAGGTTGCATGAAGCCGGTCTGCTGAGGTCGTAGAAATTGCTGCATTCGTTGTGCGGTCAGCTCGTCTAGACTTTGTCCGGGAGGTGCAGGATGTGATGTGCTAGGGACACCTGTTAGTTGCGGTTGAAGTGGCTGGACGCCAAATTGATTTTGCTGTGCCCCCGGAGGAGCAGAAGTTGTTCGGGGAGGGGGTGATAATAACGCTGAACCTGTGTAGCTCTGCTGTGGTGCCTGTGGTCGTTGTCGAGGAATGCCTGTCGGCTGACTTTGGAGTGTCTGGCCTACTTGTTGGAACAACTGTGGTGTTGCCCCAGTCTGGACAGGTTGTTCATGAGATGCAGAGACAGGGGACTGGACTGCGGGCTGGGATTGTGGTTGCGATGCAGGACGGGGAGGTACAGCGGTCGGCTCGAGCGGCTGATCAAGCAAAGAGAGCGCTTGTAGATTTTGGGATGGTGGTTTGGTGGCAACGACGGCACTGGTTGTGGGTGCGGTGGGCGTAGCTGCCTGCTTCGTCGTCGGTCGTGGCGTCCACGCATCGTCATCGAAGCCGTCTTTCTCCTGTGGTGGCGGTGCTCTAGTTGGCGGTGCTGCTTTCGCTTCAGCGGGTGCGTGGGCGCTCTCTTGCTGGAAAGCACCAGCGTCAACTGTGTCGGGATTCGTTCTATGGGTCTCAGGTCGTTTTCGCGTGTTGTCTTTCAGTGTACCACCGGGACCGGTGAACAGACTTCCAGCTGATCCGTCGGCCACGTCGCCATTGGGCCGATTCCTTCCGAACCTCTGGTCCAGGTGTTTCATCACTTTGAGCGCATCGCCTTCCTTAAGACCTAGGGTCCTCAGGGTCTCCATCTTGATGTCGGGGAGGACACTTTCGTCCATGGAGTCCCCGACCATGGCCTGGGCATAGCGCTCACACTGATGTGGACCAACACCAGCCGTTAGGAAGAAATCGAACCAGTCATAGCCCGGAGCACTGGTTTGTGGCACGGGTGATCTCGATGCCTCATCTGTAGTACCTTTCCGGCTTGCTTCTTGGTTCCTTCGCTTCATCTTAATAAGATCAGCCACTGGAATGTTATCATCGATCGACTCGTTCGTTACCTTTTCAACAAAGTCAAGGTCAACCTGGGACATTTTGGCAACGGGCACTGCGATCTTAACGCCGTTGACCTTGTGTAGATGGATCTTGCCATCTGCGATACCTATGAACTGGGCTTCGACCTTGAAGGAGCCGGAATGGTCCGTCCAGGTCCGTACTTTGGTCCGGTCGGGTTTCGACCGTGGCTTACCATCCGATTTGCTGGCTCTCTTGTCCTTCTTGGAGGAACGACGTTCCTCGTCTGCAAGACTGCTTCCTCGGTCGGGCAGAGATACTCCCCTTTGCCCTCGAGCTTCTTCTGTAGCGCGTTGGGTGCGATCGGCTCGCGCAGCTTCTTTGGCCAGCCTCTCCTCCTCCAATCTATTTTGCTGAACGGTTGACATTCCCGCGTTAATGCCTGAGCGAGTCTCGGGTTCGGCTTTGACAACACCTGTGATTTCAACGTAGCTGCTCGGCACAACACCTTCTTTACCATTTTTTACCCGTCTCACGTTCCACCATTCTTCAGACTTGGTATCGTCCAAAACAATGACCTCGTCTCCTTCGGCAACAGTGACTTCATCATCTCCCTGTGCCATGAAATCATAGAGAACTACACCCTTCTTTTGTCCGGCTCCTGAAGCGGCCGTGATGACTTCCTTCAACCCCTCGGCACGATGCGCACCCGCAATTTCCCCCAAGCCAGCAACAATTTCTTTGGCAGTATCTTTTGCACCAGCGTGGAGATCCAGACTCTTACTGGGGCGGTTGAGCTCGAGAAAGACATGCTTACCTTCAATAGAGTAGTGTGCTAGTTTATCTGCCGTCCATTCTTGGGTTGGGCCATCACGCGACTTTTCTGGTGAGAGCATGATGGTTCCAGTGGCGATATTTAAACCTAGGGTGATGGGCATCTTTTTTCTCTTTCCCATGGCCGAAACCATCTCGCTGATATTGTATAGATGAAAGCCGGTGGGTGACATAGGTTGTTCGCTAGCTCCGCGGAGCGCCGTGTGATCATCGTCGAAAGCAACTGGTGGAGGTGGTGGCGCATAACTCTGTGATTGCGGTCTTTGCGGTTTGGGAGGTGGCTGTTCTTCGTCGGCCGCTTCTGGGGTCAACTGCCTCGGAGGCAGGTGAGGTGAGACGACGGCTCGGGTGGCGGGAGGGGACGCCGGTGCGATGCCTCCCAGGATGCCGGCTAATCTCGCATCTGGAGCCTGAACATTGCGCAAAGGAGAGGCAGGCGGCGAAGGGTACTGGTCCGCCTCCACGCTGGGAACGGGTCGTGCTGGGAAGGCAGGGGCACTCCGGGAGTCCAGGTGTGCCGAAGGCGGCCCATGGGACGTGATCTCGATATAATTTGCAGGCGCAAAGCCGTAGTCGCCATCGACGGCCACCAAGGTCCAGTCGGGATCGGAGGTATCAAAGACCTGGATGGTGGCGTCTTCGCCAAAGGAAACCTCCTCTTCTGTTTGTCGAGCATAGTCATACAGGGCTTTGGCCGTGTGGATAGCCCGAGCATCCTCGACGTAATTGTTCGGTATTAGACCTTCTGGTTCATCTTCATCCTCAGCTGCAGCCCTCTTCTTCGCCTTCCACCAATCGTCATCGGAACCCTTCTCGAGGATGTAGAGAATGTCGCCCTCTTTGAGCTCAAGCTCACCGTCAGACTGAGGTCGGTAATCGTAGAGAGCGGTGCATATTGACATGAATCCCATGGCTGCTGTGGCGGACTAGCAAGCTCGGAGGTGCCAGACAATGTGGAACAGGAATCCCGTTGCCATTCACTGGAGGAATAGCTGAGAAGGCTGGCAAGAACGCTGTAGTCCTCTGCAGCGACAGGCCTGTCTTCACCAGCGTATCCAACTTACTTGTTACCACTCTTGCCGATAGGACCGAGCGCAGCGCCAACTAAAGTGTCTCGCTTGGTAGCCAGACAGTTGACAGACACGTCCTCTGCGAGCTTGGTATGAGAAGATGTGGCAACGAAGCAAGGGTGGTCTGGTCCGTGAAGCTGTAGTTAGGAGCCGTAGAGGACCGTGAATGCTCCGTAACAGTTACAGTATCATGCAACCTTCACACTAATCAAACGGTGCCCTAAGGTAATAATATTAATACTCCGTATTAATCATCCGCTGGAGCTAATAGCCAGATTGGCACGCTCGCCGCTGCCGCCGCGGAATGACGTTAGAGGCCCATTAGCCCCCTGTAAGACCCCAAGTCCGAGTCCTCTGCACCCTGCACACCCTGCACTGATGGGCTTGGCCCAATAATAAGCCCGGGCGACTAACCCCTGCTGGAAATGCATCTTAACAGGCTCGACTCGATTGTTTTATATTGTCGCACACACGACCTCTTCTTAATTTGGTGGCTTGAACAGTGTCGAGAGTCTTTTGAATCTCGCCGAGGGAACGGTGGGATGCATGGCTTTCCTTTTCCCGGCCACGCTGTGGACTGTTCTTGTTCTCCTTCGGTCTCAGCCTTCTTGGGCCAGCGAGCGAAAGTTTGATGTCAAGGACGACATCTTTGCCTTTCCACAGTATGACGTTTCCTTCCTCGACGACTACGTCTTACAACAAGATGCGATCGCAAGGCTCGCTTCACCACCCGAACAACGCGACCTAGACAGCATTTCGTACAAGTACGAATACCTTGTTGGGAATGGCACTCCCTACCTGTGCGCCATACCTCAAGTCGTGCTCAGAGTGAACGAGACCGAAGAAAATGGTGGTCTGCAAACGGAGCGTGATTTTGTCGCAGCTGCAGATCGAGGTTGGCAGTTGCTGAAAGACATGGAGGGACAGCAGTGCTTGTTTTACACCACCGGATGGTGGTCCTACCTGTTCTGCTACAATTCCTACGTCAAGCAGTATCACGCCCTCCCTGCTTCTCCACACACCCGTCAGTGGCCACCAGCGGAGGATCCCAACTTTCCCAGCTTCCTCCTAGGCACCTACGAGTCCATTAATGCGAAGAGGGCAACCATTGAGGGCAATGTCGCTTCCACCGCTGGCGACCTGCACACTCAATCTGAAACCACTTTCCTCGTTCAAAATTTGGATGGAGGCACTCCTTGTGATCTGACGGGTAAACCAAGGAAAGTAGAAGTCCAGTACCATTGCAGCCCTGGCACCACTGATCGCATTGGGTGGATCAAAGAGACGGCCACCTGCGCCTATCAAATGGTCATATACACCTCACGACTTTGCAATGACCTACTCTTTCAACCTCCAAAGGAAGCCCACTCGCACCAAATTGAGTGTCGACGTATCGCCTCGGATGAGGACGCCACTCAGCAGGATCTTCACCCTGGCGGCGTCCAAAACATTGACGACAGTCAGCACCAACGCATCATGGTCGGTAGAATTGAGCTTGGTGCAAAGATATTGGTCGGGAATGAGGGCCAAAAGATCGAACGCGGTAGGATCGTGTTGACCCCAGAGGAACAAGCTGAAACTGTGGTAATGCAGAAGGATGGCCAGATTCAATCACTGTCATCTGCAGAGCTGAAGAAGCTAGAGCTCAATCCTGATGAAGTAGCTGCATTTCAGAAACAAATGCAGAAACATGCTGGCGAGCATGACTGGAAGATTGAGCGGCTTGGCCATCCCAACGGTCAGCTCTCGCTAAGAGGTGTCGTGGATATGAAAAAGAAAGAAACCCAGAAAGCAGTGGAAGATAAGAATGTTGATGAAGACGAAAAGAGCGAAATGGGAAGTGAAGAACATTACAAGCATGAGTTATAGCATCAATTCTCAAGCTACGAGTACGCAACCACTACTATGCACTCGACTTGCTTTTGGTGTGAGTTGTTTATTGAGAAAAGCTCCGGCACTTGGTATCCTCATCAAGACATGCAATATCCAGCTTAATCGCGAAGAAATCTAAGAAAACACGGGCAACAGAACTAACGGGTGAGCTGCGTTTATCACGTGGCCCGATGGCAAGTCGATGAAACTATCCACAGCAATCTCTAGATCGGCAAGCAGACCTCACAAAGGGTACGCGATCAAATCAAGTCGCCATGATCATTTCAGAAAGTAAACGGTGGGCTTCTGAGTTGAACATGTCGGCTTTGTTTCGAACACACTGGCTGTTCAACTTTTTCAGGCATCATTGGACGCTCCATGACGAACCCGTCACAAATTTATCACCAAGATTCACAGGCCACGATAATTTTTAAGGAGACCTTTTATATCTATTCACGCGATTCCAAACAGAGGTCTTGCTGTCGCACCTATACTATCAGAACTCTAAGAATCGCATTCTTACGAACACAACTAAGCTCCCTTGGTTTTCGCCAGGAGAGTGTCAGTTCACAACGTGCCAAGAGTCTCCCACTCTCAACCCTTGAGGAAACGGATCAGTCGCGTCCAGAACAACCTGCTGGAAACTAGTGATCCATGCGCTGCCTTTGACGGTCGGAAGAACAGCCGAGTACTGACCTACTTTGGTTATCCCGCGAATGTGACTTTGAAACTCGGTACCCGTGATGCTGATGTGCCGAAAATTCTCTTTTTCTGCCAGCAGACCTCTCGTATGGAGCTGGGCCAAGCGAGCACAAGTCCCAGTCCCGCATGGACTTCTGTCGAGGCGGCCCGGCGAGACGACCACAGTGTTCAACGCTTTCTTGCCACCAGCTTCCGCCTCCAGAGGCCCTGTGAAGCAGAAATTAGTCACGCCACGAATTCCGGGATTTTCGGGATGCACAGGGGTAATCTTTGCCTGCACAGCCCGTTTGATTTTTTCACCATACTCGACAAGTTTTTCACCTTGCTGAGATTCGATCTTCAAGGGCGTCTGGCTGATATCCATAATGGCATATATCATTCCACCCCACGCGATATCACAGGTGAATGTCCCTAGTCCTGGAACGTCAACCTCAAAATCGAGTTCAAACACAAATGCGGGGACGTTATCAAATGCCACACTTTTGCATTTACCAGCCTCGCACTCGGCAGTCACCGGCACCAAGCCAGCAGCAGTATCGAGGTTCACAATGGTGATTGGCTCTTGCATCTTGAGCATTCCAGTCTCCAGAAGCACAGTCGTTGTGCAAATTGTGTTTGAACCCGACATAGGAGGATACTCCTCACTTTCCATAATGATAAATCCTGCATCTGCTCTCGGATCGCAAGGAGGTAGCACAAGGTTTGCATTTTTCGAAGCACGTCCGCGCGGTTCGTTCAACAACAGTTGCCGCAGGTCGTCTGCTTTAGTCCAGAAGTAGATCATCTTCTCATACATGGTCTTTCCCGGAACATCCAACACCCCACCAACGATGACATCCCCGACCTCTCCCGCTGCGTGAGCTCCCACAACATTGAACGTTCTCGAGAAATGCATTGTTCCGGTGTGGACAGAAAGCAGCAGAGACCTGGCAAACGACCTGACGGAGGGTATCAAGCAGGAAGACTATGGTGCCCACAGAGGACTCATCGAATACTAGACAAGGGATGTGAGTTTTGTGATGAACGGGACCACGGTCATCCGATGAAGCGTGCACAGCGATTTATATTCAAGCTCAAGAGCATCATAAAGAGCCGTCCGTTTCTTACCAGTAGATATAGGTCTGAGTACTAGAAAGTGGAATGTGCTTCCGAGACCTCGCATTGAATCGCTTGCTCTGAGTTTGACGATGATTGAACAAGGGCGTGAACAACCCAATGATCTTGACCCCACTTTCCCATCTGACGCCCGTTTATCTGACTCGGCTCCCTGAGGTGGCGAAAAAAATTCGAGATACACATCACCCTGTCCTTCATGTCATGCGCTTGCAGTCAGAACTCGCCTAAACAAGACGTTGATGTAGGTAGGGAATTGCTCCATTAACGTCATGGTCTTCTCCCAGCGTCCTTCATTGTAACACAACTTCCTCATCCATCTGGTGACCAACCCACGTACCGTGCCTCGCAACAGTTTTCATCTAGAATCAAAGCATTTTTACACCAGCTAGACTGAACATATACGCAACCCTTCGGCACCACCCAAGGTATGCTATGCGGCAAGCGGTATGTGTAAGGTAGTCCGTACGTTATTCTTTTCCAGAAGTATTTTTACAAGTCGACCGAACTCAGAACAGGCCTTTCTTTCTCTGTGGACGGCATTCATTCTCTATGAAAATTACGAAGTGATGTCCAAGTGTGGAAAACAAAAACTATCTGATCTTTTTTTTCGAACGAAGAAGATGAACGACGACCATGCGCATGATCATTTCCCGAAACTTCCCCAACGCACGCTGACCTCCAGAAAGCCCTTGCTGATTCTATGATATTGACCATCCCCCCGGAAGAACGAACGGCCCTTGGAGTATGTATCAGGGATCTCGAGCTTGTAGTCTGGAGTACAAGGAAGGCATTTTTCGTAAAGAACTGTCGAATTGGGTTTCCGCCATTTTCCGCGTCGTGTGAAGGGATCGATGTTTTTTCTCCTAGGCACACGATGAGCTATTCACGATTGTTTGTGACTCGAGTGCATCTCGTAGAAAGGTGTACCTTTGGCACCGTACTCGCCTAGGTAGTTCGTCTAGGGGGCGGAGTACTCCGCTACGCCTTTCGGTCGGCTCGTGAGAAATCTCGCTGAAACCATTAGAAGTTTGTGAGGCGAGATTGCCAAACATACTAACTACCCTTACCAGAGTTCACTGATCATGGTTGTCTAGTATATTTCCCCCCAGTAGCAGCCGGTGGGACCGTATGACAGTCGCATGGTCGGATGTGAATATGTACGACCTTGCTCTCCAATGCTCTTTTCTTCCAGCTTGGTGAGCTTATCCTTGCGTCGAATTGCTTCGCGCTCTCCTCTAGAGTCACAGGCTTCACGGAAGAGCCCGTTACAAAAATGAATGGCAACTTCCTGGTACCCGGGACTGCGAGCGGCAAAGTCCTGTACTCAGATGTCCCGCTCAGCATTTACGGCGGTGTTGATGCAAAGACAGGAGAAATCATCGATCGCCATCATCCGTTGTGTGGTGAAAATGTGCGAAATCGTATTCTCGCCATACCCAGTGGCCGGGGTTCGTGTTCAGGCAGTGGCGGCATTCTCGAGCTTTTGCTCATCGACTGTGCACCCGCAGCTTTGGTCTTTGCTGAGCTGGAACAGATCATAACTCTCGGGGTGTGGATTGCAGAGTCCATGTTTGAGAAGTCGATCCCAGTAGTAGTCCTTGATCCAACAGGTTTCTCTGCACTCCGAAATCAACAGGATGTTGTGATCACCGCTGACGGTCTACGTGATATGCATGCCTCGCTTTCGATTAAGCTGCAGCCATTGCCTGCTCTTACCACGTTCGCATTCAGGGTGAGTCCGGAGGACGAGGCGAGTCTTAGCGGACGGAGGGGAGAAGCTGCCAAGCTGTCGATGGAGATCTTGGTCCGCTTCGCCAAGATGCAAGGTGCGGATTCATTGATAGACGTGTCTCAAGCCCATATTGATGCCTGTCTCTACGTGGGTCCCGCCAGTCTTCTCTTCCCTGAGAAGTTACTGTCGTTAGGAGCAAAATGTGCTGTTCCTTGCACACTGAACGCCGTGATGATGGATCGACGACGGTGGAAAGAGCTTGGGGCGGATCCTGAAATGTCCTTGGCGGCGTCCAAGGTTGGTGACGCGTATCTGGATATGGGAGCAAAAGTCAGTTTCACGTGTGCTCCCTACTTACTGGAATCTGCTCCTAAGGTAGGCGAGCAGATAGGATGGGCAGAATCCAATGCAGTCATTTATGCCAATAGTGTTCTCGGTGCCAAAACACAGAAATATCCTGACTTCTTGGACGTTATCATTGCCATCACAGGTCGAGCTCCTAATGCAGGCTGTCACACAGAATCTGGCCGGCGACCAGCAGTGTGCATTGATCTTGCAGAGTTGAAAGATTTTGATGACTCCTTGTATCCCTTACTAGGCTACTGGATTGGACATCTGGTAGGCTCGAAGATTCCACTAGTTCTTGGACTTGAGAATAAGGCCCCAAGGCTTTCTGATCTGAAAGCTTTCAGCGCAGCTTTCGGCACCACCTCCGCGGCATCCATGTTCCACATGAGAGGTATTACACCCGAAGCAGGCGACTTTGAAAATATCACAATGGATCTTGAGCACGTGTCGGTAACTCTTGAGGATCTGAGGAATTCATGGAAAGGTCTCAACACATGCATAGACAACTCTGTGGGCCTGGTCTCTTTAGGGAACCCACATTTTGGCCTCGAAGAGTTTGCCAGTATGGCAAATTTGGTTCAAGGCCGGAGGCGGCACGCGTCCACGCCAGTTGTCGTCACTACCGGCCGTGCGGTTTACGATCAAGCTTCGAAGGCAGGATATCTGGAAGCTTTACATGATTTCGGTGCCTCAGTGATCACTGATACATGTTGGTGCTTTCTCGATGAACCGGTCGTGCCACCCACCGCCCTAAACTTGATGACCAATTCCGGCAAATATGCACACTATGGCCCAGCAGCCACTAAGCGTGGAGTTCACTTTGGGAGCTTATCAGATTGTATCGATGCAGCTGAAGCCGGATTTCGTGATTGCATCATGCCTAGCTGGCTCTGTCAGGACCTTTGTTGACAATGAAGTGGGATGAAGCCGTCTTCATCTTCCGGGTATGTCACCGTAAAACTCGAATGTAGCGATAGCCATGCTTGTGGTGGCATATCTGGATGAGACATTTATTTGCATCCGTTCTTTGTCTCGCAAATGCCATCACCGAGTCCTTAAATATCAGCAGCTATGTGAATGTTCAGTGTTGCCGCCAAACTTTGAACTTGATTCATCGAAGCAGGGCATTCATAAATGATCAAATCGAATTTCTATGCGTAGGGGGTATCAAAACCTTCGAAATGCATCCTAACCCAGAAAGTCCCAGCACCATCGTTGACTCATACCGGGAGCATGCCAAACCCATAAAGCATCCTTGTGACGAATGGAGCACCGTCGTATGCCCTATAACTGAGTCTGCCGCTTGATCTTATTTAATTCTTGACACAAAGTCTCCAAGTCCGCCTCGTTGACAATGCCTTCCTCGACCTTTTTCTCCAGGCTCGGTACCAGCGCTTTCGCTTCATCTGCATTGCTTGGAACGAGACTGCCTAGCTGAGAACGCTCGAAGGGCTCCATCCCCTGCGCGAAGCTATTGATGGTGCGTTCTGCCAACTCTGCGTCGCTCATTTCCTTGAAAACTGCGAATATCTCAAGGTAGTCCCGCGTTTTGGCAAGTGTCTCAGTGTCCTTGTATGGGTTCTTGATCGGGCCGTCCACACCCCCGTTGCGCTCCCTCGCGCGTTTTACGCGGGCCTCTAGGGATTTCTCAAGGATGATTCTCGCTTCAGAGAGGTTGAGAGTTGGTGCTTCACTGAACTCGCCCAATCTCAGATCTTTACCCGCTTCGAGGTCGTTTATCATGACCGGCCCTGGTGGTCCATCTTTAGACATTTCGGTCGCAGAGCTCTCAAAAGGTGTGATGTAAGGTTGCTTGTCACTTCGAGAGACTAGGATCTTGGGCTTTTGCTCCGTTGAGTAGTACGTGGCAAGAAGTCTTCAATTGAAAATAAGTGAGACTTCATATGGGCCGGCTTTTTCGTAGAGCCTCGCCCAATGTCAATCACGACAAGGCTCCGGTGCATCTTTCACTGGCGCTGCTGTGACAACTAACAACCAGTTTGTACTAACACTCTGCATCGTCCATTTCCACAAGACGTGCTACGCATCTATCTTAAGATGGATGCACTGTGTGTGAGATGTAGCCGTCTCGTTATGACAGGTGCTGCATCAAGCAAAGGTCGAGCTCAGCTAGGTTTCAGGAGCTTCTCTTCTACGCAATTGATGCAGGATAAAGGTAAGAATTTGTTCGACTACAGCGCCTGAATTTATTGACTGACAGGGGTAGATGAGCCTCGAGCAAGCGATAGTTCTCAACGGCCCTTAATACGCAAGACCTTCGTCGCTCAACGTCAAAGCGATAGTGACGCCCAACGTCCAGTACTACGTCGTAACACTGCTGCTGGAGCTCGGCAAGATCCGTCGCGTTCTTCCCAGCAGAGAGGCGAGCTTTTGAGAAGACCTGCGCCCCCTCTCCCTGGTCAAATCCTCCGCCGGACCGCCGGACAGCCCGGAGGCCAGCTTCTGCGGCGGACGGGAAGTCCAACTGCAAACCCAGGCAGAGGAGGAAGTAAAGCAACTGGTGCTACACAAGGTCAAACACCACAGCGACAGAGGGGCGTGGATAGGCGCAGGAGAGCTCGTAAACGGGACGAGGAGGATGTTGACAACGATGCTATCCGAAAGTCAATGGATCAATACATCACAAAGTTCATCGACCGACCGGACAATCCGACAGATCCTATACCCTACAATCCGAAGCAACCCACACTTGAAAGTCTGATGGCTGACTGGCCCAACACTCCTCTCTCAAATGCCAGTGTGACCGAGTCTATCATCCAAAAAGTCCAATGGCTCGCGAGACGACTCCCCCATGGATACCAGTCTCCAGAGCAGATAGCTGAGCATTATCTCAAGGGTGAACTCACCCGCTTTGAATCAGAAGCGGAGAAGCAACAGGTTCTCAGACTGGCCTCTGAGATGACTGCTCAGACGAAGCGAGAGGCTGACGAAGGAACCTTGCATAAGCACGAGATTCCTCGCTTTCAAGTCGTGGAGAATCCTGCCTTCACTCCACTGAACAGCAAATTGAGCGATAAAGATTATCTGTTGGACACAACTGTAAAGGGACTTTACGGAGAGGTTGCAAAACAGCAATACTCGTTCATGCAGAATGCTGCGAGAATGCTGAACAACAACGGGAGCTACGGGCCACTGCAGACACAGAAACTTCTAAGCAGATTGCAAGCTTTGATCCCTCGGGGCAAAACGCCAGCTGCGAAACAGGCGGAGAAGTCTTAAGACAAGCGATTAGCTTTCGTCAAGTTTTGCTCGCAAGTTTTGCTCGCAAGTTTAACATTCGGCCTTGACAATAAATTTCAATGTCAGCTTAGGCGTGTCTAGGGTAAGAGCAAGATCTTCCTCAACGATAATAAAAGTGCACGAGCACGTCGTTCAAGGCCAATAGTGTACTGTGCCAAGTTTAGATGGGGATTCCGTGCGCCCACAAATAATGGCCTTTCATTGGCTAGGAACTTCGGGCAAGCTTTCAACGGGCCTTCACTAGGCTACTTCGTACTAGTACTAGCGAATGCTCCAGGGCTCAAAGTCTCGAATTCTTCGTCCGCTGTGCCCCTGTCCCTACGTCCAGCACGTCCAGGTAAAGCTTTCCGGGTGTGGACGTGGTGGACTTGGCGTTCAATGTTATGCAAAGTTTGGACTCGAAGCTTCAAGCTGCCATTCTGTTTAACCTTTTGCCAAACGTCGTCCATCTAAATTTCAATTACCAAGGCCCTTACGAAAGCCGATCCTCAACGACTTTTTAGAGCTCTGAGTTAGCCGATATCTTATTGAGGAAGTCGTACCAATATCTGTCAGTAAGCTGTTCCCTGTTGCATGCATGGGTCCTTTGCCCAGGTCTGGCCTGATATTGTGGGCGGTGTGACGATAAGCCAGTCTCGCACGTTGTACCTTTGCACAAATAGCGTGGATGGTCGTTAGGCGAAGCTTGGCTTGCAGTCCCCTTGCGCCAGTCCTGCATTAGTTAGTTCCGCTCCTCGGGACTACGCAATCCGTACGATGTCGAAATCTAAACGTGGCCCGACCACCCCGACACCCCCGGCTGTCCATACGAAGCATCATCATTACTTGCGTATTCTCTCAACGCTCTGTGCTATCTGGCAAGACCCTAAATAACGTCAAAATGTCATCTCCGACAGAGCGAGTGCCTTATTTGCTTCGACTGTCTGCACATCGTGTCCTGGTTCGTGAAGGACGTTGACGAACTATCAAGCTAGTATTTAAGATCTGGTGGGAATAGCGTGACATGTGCCTCCCCGTGGCTCCATCGCGGCAAGCTTATATGCAGCTTTGCTTTTGAAACTCTCCTCGCATATCTCAAAGTACTCCAGCTATGGTCTGAATTCATGCATCAAGTGAAGCTCCCCTGTCATCGGCCTGGTCTAGCACCGGTTTTCTCCTCTGTCAGTCGAAATTCTTCACGACATGGTTCGTGTAAGTCCGGTACTATAGAACTATACGCACAACCGCCACAACATGACAGCCCGCTCCTTCGCATTAGGTCCTTGAGCTGCGTCTGGCCTCCTTGCCACTGTAATCGCTTGTCGTTATTGCCCTCAAATAGCTTCACAACCCCCCGCCTTCTTATTGAGTTGCCGAATTTTTTTGCTTTTATCATGAGCCCTCCCCTGAGCTCGCGGTTTTCCTTTGTCAGACTTCGTAGCCCATTTGCCTGAAGTCTTACAATCCCTTTTACTGGTTCTCTCGCTCGTCTTGACCATGACAAACATGAATTCGCTCATTCATATCGTCGGCGAAGAGCTACATGATTGGGAAGAGTCGGATAGTACTAACCGCTACTCTATTTTCACACAGAATCTTATGCTGGCGGAAAAGGTCAGCAAACACCTACACCTCACGCCAAGTCTCTCGAAACGGGGGGAAGAAGAAAGCAAGCTTTTGCACAGTGCTTCTAAGTCAGCGAGAAATGAACAGGCTCTCCCTTCCCAGGACCTTGCGCGCAACATACATGCAACCCCCATATGCCCTCGCTCAATACAGGCAAATATTGGGCGGTCACGCGTCCGCTCTAGGCAGCCAACGCTACGCGGTCAGCCATC
The DNA here is from genome assembly GCA_017656005.1 of Incumbomyces lentus. Lineage (NCBI taxonomy): Eukaryota > Fungi > Ascomycota > Eurotiomycetes > Chaetothyriales > Trichomeriaceae > Incumbomyces > Incumbomyces lentus. Next base: position 2,293,213 of record JACJVT010000004.1, on the reverse strand, counting down.
CCCTGGAGACTGGACTTGGAGACCAGCTATACCTCAACGAGTGAGCAGCATTCGCACAAGGAAATGGAAAGAGAACCGTAGTGGTCGGGCTGATTTAGCTACCTTCCATCGTCGAAGTTGTAAGCTGTTTTCGTCACTTGACTCTACACTATCGAACACTACCTCAACCTCGAACCATAGTCGAAGCAGTAGCTATACATCGCCCAGCCTAGCCTCGAGCATCACCACTCAAGCAACTTCGGTTGCCGAGAACACCACGCCACTATCCCTTTCATTTAACCTCGAGCTTGATCCCGGATTCATGATACAGGGTAGACAAACACCGGACTCTGGAATAACCCTCGATTCAGTCCACCCAATCTCCAGTACGACCTCTCAAATATCATCATCTCAATTGAGTCCCGAGATCACCTCAACAGAGCAAACGTTCTGGACGTCAGAAACGTCTCGTCAGGCAGAATATGCCAAGATTGATGCTGCTCATACTGGCTTTAAACGATTCGTGAAGAAAGTTCTTCCACGTCAATGGAGATGGGTCCATGGACAGCGGCGGCCCTTTTATCAGCAGTCTATGCACGGGATAGAGGCCAATAGCTTAGAACCCGACACAGACAGCGTGCGAAGATTTCGGATCAGTATTGGTCCAGACACGCAAGAAGTCAGTGGGCATGCAGAAAGTTGCTCTGCTTCTCGTGCTGAGAGTCCAATCTTTCCCAATCCCACCCAAGCAGCCGAGCGGCAAGTTCCTCCTAATCTGCAAAATAGACATTTCGGGAGCAAACCCTCTAGATTGCCCACCATTAGCAACATGCTTGGTAAAAGTCCATCCTCGGATGCATCAACGAGAGCGTCTGACGATGTTCGAAAGATCGGGAGCAAATTTAAGATTCGTTCTGCTTGGGCGTAAGCTTTCGTTCCGTAGCATATCAACATTGCCACCAGACACCGCTCATCTCGCAAGCCATCTAATTTCCGTCCTCTAAAACTCTTGAGAGGGAGTGTAACCAGTACATGGCAAACTCGATTCATATCTTCGGCTTTCCCTTAGGCAATGGTTTCACTCGCAACAGGCTTCCAACACGACACACGAGTGTCATAAGAATAGAATCGTCAAACGCCTCATTTATCATTTCTGACGCCATTTGTGGGGAGTGACTACAGCTGTTACAACGCACCGTGGCTCTGCGGAAGGTGATGTTGTCAATCAAGCAAAGCAGGAGAAGCAAACAGCGTGTCGGGAAAGGAAGAAAAAGTCGCAGAGCAACAATTTGGAGGACGCCGACAAGCACAGAGAGGGTTCCTACACTTTGCTCAGAAGCGAAACGGACTGGGGATTGGCGTTTCAGGGTCGGGAGAATTTCCTGGGAATGAAGGGGAGGCCCTAAGTTTTAATGGTCAAAAGTTGTGGCGTGGTGGTAACAGAGACAGAACCCCCCTAAATACCGGAGAAGTAGACAAAATGCATTGGTCACCTCAGCGCTTATGACTATACATGGTGTGGTGTTCAGAAGGAGGGACTCGTTGAAATCCGGCTGACCTGCCTTTTGCGATTCGCACTGTTTTCGGCAAGAGTTCGTTGTAGTTGCGTGTGTGCCGCTCGTTCGTGCTAAACTCGAATCTTGAACTTATATGTTGCGAAACCAGAGACTCTTGTGCTTCTTGCTCCGCGAAAAATTGGAGAGCCAGGTATCCATTTTCTTCTCCTCTTTTTTACCAACATTATCTTCGTCCAAACGAAAGGCCACTGTGGTTCTCTCGAAATTGATTCTCTTGACGCAATGCTGTTATAATGAAATAAATCGATTCCACAAGGCCGGAGCGCTGGCCTGATCGGACGTTCGAACAATTGCCCTCGCTCTATACACAGGGCGTTACATCGGCTTGACCGGTGCAGTCCCTCTTAGATTATCAAAACAGCCGTCGTCTATCAAAATGTTCTTTCTTCGTTACCTTGAGCGCGAAATCGACCTCCACCCTTCGTTCCTGGGCGCGGGCATCCACGAAAAGCTGACGGAAAGACTTTACGGGGATTTGGAGGGGAGCTGCAATGGAGAATACTATATTATCTGTATCATGGACATCTACGATATCTCGCCTGGAAAGGTGCGACCGGGGACGGGTACGATCGACTTTACCATTCTGTACCGGGCGATTGTGTGGAAGCCGTTCAAAGGAGAAGCTGTGAGCATATATCCCTCTAAGGAGTCTCGAGGACCCAGAAGCAGTAGAAAGAGCTGACCGGCGGGCTCCAGATCGATTGCATCGTACAAGGTGTCAAACCACAAGGTGTCTTTTGTGAGGCAGGGCCATTGAGTGTTTTCGTTTCGAAGATGGTGAGTGTGGACTCAGTCGCTCTGAAACGAGGGCTGCATGACTGAACGTGCGTTAGCACTTGCCCGCAGACTACAAATACAATCCTGATGCAACACCGGTGCAATATGCCGGACCCGACGGCGAGACTATCGAGAAGGGTACTACAGTGAGAGTGCAAATTCTTGGTCTCCGTAGTGACGTGGACCAACTCTTTGCAATTGGAAAGATGTCTTCCGGTTGGTTCGGGTATGTCTTACTAAAAGCCATGGAGGATGTGCTGCTGATCTGTCTCAGGCCTTCTGGCTGAAGTGATCCACCGAGTTGTATCTCCATTTATGACACTCTATTGCGACAGTGTACACGATATACCCCCTTTACGCCTAGCTTGCCGAGACTTCGAGACCTGATATTTAAAGGGCGTCTCTAGTTGTGAAGGCAGCTTACGAGCGCGGCAAGTAAGCACATGCCATCAAGGGATGCAAAATCAAAAGCAGGATATAGATGCGCTAGCAGCGCAGATGTGCGTTGGATGCCGATTTGAAGATACAGAAGTTGATATGCTCTACAAGCATTTAGCGGAGGTCGGCTGCAGCGAGACTATGACTGTGAGCCCCGATCGATTCTAGACGCGGGGATGACGACATCGAAACGAGATATTGGTCCTGGCAGATTAAAATAGCCAGTGTTCAACACTTGCTCTCTGACCAACGAGCAACGAAATCTAGGTGCGCGTTTTTGGATTGGTGAGAATGACGGATGCAGAATACAAGAGACGTAGAGCTTCAAGACTGGTGATTTTGCTTCGAGGTTTCTTAGGCGCTGCTCGTGAAGATTGCCAGTCACATTGTGGGCGTCCAGCGCCACCCGATCGGAACCCTGACTGCCTAGATGCCTCGCTCACCACCAGGAACGAACGGTAAGCCCAAGTACTATGCCTTGTACAGCGGGAGAAACCAACTGCGTCCGAGCTCAAGTTGGTCTCGGATAACCCAGATTTGAGCAACTTTGGTCTACACACTTCTGCAAGCGCCAACAACGACTAGAAAATATCATGTGAACGCGTGACTACATCGTGACTGTGGATTGTGTGTCAATATGTCCCTCCGTAGTGAGCCTCTGCTCGTCCCTGGTTGGACCACAATCGGCCATCCTTGTCACGCCGATCGTAACTAGCGCGTGTTATTGTTTACTCCCGCCGTACGCTCTGCACTCACCCCAAATACCAGTGATCGGCTGGCTCTGTTGTTGCACCACCAATATTCACACAGCACAAAACGTCTACTACATTGAAAATATTACAGATCGAAGTTGCTTAGGTATTTTGCACCATGGGGCTACAGGCTGTCTACGAGCGGTTTCTTCAATCACCTAATTCTCTGGCTTTGGCCGATGGGGCGGCACTTCAATATGTGACTACTTTGACGAGTTTCCAGGGCCAAGACAAGCTCATCAAACATCTCTACAACCAGAACAAAAATGTGGTGAAGAAAAAAAGCGAACGAATCGTCAGTGCCGTAGAAGGTCTGACTGCCGTTGCCGCCATCGTTGAGACCACCCTCGAGTTCCTGTCCAGTGGAGGTGCCTTTCTCCCAGGTCTAGACAGTTTCATCCTCAATAGAGTCGCAACACTGCCTGTGGTATGTGTGTAGATTGTGCTATAAGGAACCCTGCTAATACATCTAGACTCATTTTGTTCACTTCGACCAAGATGGCAAAATCACACAAATCCGCCTTAGCTGGGACCAGGCCGATCTACTAAAACAGGTCGAGGTGATTGGTGCAAGAAGCAGGAACTGGCCAGTTTATGCAGGAAAAGACCAAATCAAGATGATCACTGCCAGTGCGAACAGCGCCCACGAAGTCAATCCAGCACCGGCACTGACCCCTCGTGGAAGAGGCCGAAGTAGCGGTGCCAACCCCCGCCCCAGCCCGAGCAAGAAGTTCATTCGAGATCCTCATGCAAGTCTTGATTTGTACCAGAACCAAGAGGAGGAGAGAAGATCGGCTGTTCCCAACGCAGTTGCTCCACGTGAATCACATAAGCCTGCGCCTCGAGAAATGAGCGATCTGTTTGCTGCAGGACATGAGGACTACCAGCCAACAGCTCCGGGCACATCACCCAAGAAGGTGGTCGTGGACAACGTCGTGGCTCCCAAAGGTGCTGGTCACAAGAATTTCCAGCCTTCACGTCTATTTGATGACGAAAGTCCTGCGCCCAAGGAAACGAAGATATACAAGACCAACCCTGCCAGATACAATCATTTCGATATTGGCGATCAAGACGAGAATGATCCGTTCCAACATCGCGTCGAAAATATAAAGCCAAAGCAAATGCCGATCCGGCCCATGGGGAAAGAGCTCGTGTCTCAGTGGGACTTTGAGGACTTTGTCACCCCTGAAAAGAAGGGCCAACCCAAGGTTCGAGACCAAGATGTGGTGCATTTCAGCTACGATAACCAAGAGCAACAATCTGTCCCTGCAGCCAAGCAGCCCGGTAAAGCCCGAAAAGATGCAGAGGCTCACTTTGAATTCAAAGACAATGGCACCCCAGTTTATAGGCCTGCAGTGCCCAAGCCTCGGAAAGACGCAACTTCGCATTTCAGCATCTCTGACGAGCCAACACCAGGCCCTCGAAAGGTTGTAGGTCGCAGCAAAGCTGCTGCTCTGCTTTACGCTGATCCCGTATTTGGGGAAGTGGAGGATGACAGGCCCCTCTCCGACATCTCGAACAATGCTCGAAAAGATCTTACAAGCCACTGGGAAGCCATGGACGAGTCGCCGGCCAATGGCAAACGTGGAAAGCCGGGTCAAGCTCGAAAGGGCCTAGAAAGTCATTGGAGTGTTGGTGAGGACAACACTGCCCCTATGCAGACCGCACGGATCGGTGGTCGTAGGGATGCCGAAAAGAGCTTTTGGGACTTCTAGGTGCCATATTCGTGCGTCATGTTCGCTATTGATAACAGCCACGGGAGATCAGCAGAGAACTGCTATGGTTGAGAACATATTACGCCTCCGGCACGCGAGTGTGTCTATATCATATCATATGCTGAGGAGGGCAAGGAGGGTCATACACATCCACCATACCTTTGTGTTTTTGGGGTAAAAAAAAATATCGATTTGACAAATTGGCGTCCCTGAGCAGCAGCTGGGATGGCAGATTTTATTTGCATCGGCTAGTGCAGAGTGTTACCGCGCTACAGACGGATTTAGCGGCGTTATAGTCAGGTGTTTGTCGTGCCAGGGTCTTGCTTCAGGCCGCCCGCACCTCGATGTAAGAATGGTCGTGGACACTACGTCGTACGTGAATATGACTCATCGCACTGCAAAGTGCGCCTTAGAACGATTATCTTGCTTCATTTTAACGGAAACGGATGCTCTGGTGCTTTTTAAGACGGACGAAGGAGACGCATGGCGTGAAATCGAAATCTTGCTCTTATGGCAAAATAGCACGTGTAACACCACACCTGTGGGCGTCATTTGCAGTGGGGTGTTCAAGTGTTAAGAAGTTAATAGTAAGAAGCTTGAGCGCCCCTGACGCAATAGGAAAATTGATGATGTTAACTGGAAGTGTTGCTCTCGAATAAGGTAATTGGTAGAGTTTATCCTTCCTTCGTCTTGTCCAGGTCTCGAATGATAGTGTATGAACAACTCTTTTTTTCACCGCAATACTTCCTGTGTTACTCGTTCTTTAACTCCTGCATTTAGAACTGCGCTCATAACTCTCTCTACTATCTGCCGACTTAGTAGCCCTTACGGTCATCGGAGAGTGCTTATCTTCCTCCAACTCAACCGTTTGCGCAGAACGTATTACAGATTCTATTTACAGCAGCGATTGCTCTAGCAGTCAATTGTCTATGCAGCAAACCATTGTCTGACTGTGGTCGCAACAAATCTTCACATCGATTGCGCTGACGTGTCGAGACGAGCGGCGATAGTCTGGCCCTTCAAAGGCATGCGGCTGTCTCGTCCTTACCAGGACATCGCGTTACACCTACACTGCTGCCGCCATGCAGAACGAAGACTCCTCAATGACTCAAAACAGTCCTCGGCCAGCTAGCCCATCAACAGGCCCCAGGACTGACAATTACCGCGTAGTGCGGAAGAGAAACAGGGTACCTCTCTCATGTGGCCCCTGTCGACACAGAAAGCTCAAATGTAACAGACAATCCCCGTGCGACAACTGTATAAAGCGAGGTGACAGCCAGTCCTGCTCCTACGCTGCCCCAGCTGCGAAACGAAAAGGCACGAGTAGTAGCATCGGCAGCAATGGCGCGCCTGACGATATGCAGAACCGGATCGACAGGTTAGAAGGATTGGTACTGAGTCTGATGACGAATGGCAACTCAAGTGCAGGCTCGGGCGCCACTGCGGCACAGCAAGCGATCAGCGCAGCGACGAGCAGTATTGGGAGTGGAAGCCTCGGCCCAAACTTGGACAACAACCTTGATGAATCTATGATGGGCATGAACGAGGCTGACGATCAAGCGGACAGTGAGACAGACGGTGTCACGAAGAGCTTGGGAGTGCTTAAGGTCGACCAAGAGCGAAACAAGACATTCTACATTGGCGAGGCGCATTGGGTCGCTTTACTGAATGAAATCAGTGAAGTCAAAAACTATTTTTCCCACCACAAAAAGGAATACGAAGCCCAGCTGGAGAAGGTTGCTCAGTCGAGACGTAACACCGGCGCCGACACCAATCCAGGTCCGGCCTTGTTGTTCGGTGCGACTGCCCCGCCTCCTAGGAACGAGATTCTCAAAGCGCTGCCGAGTAAATATATGAGTGACATCCTGGTGGGACGGTATTTCAATAGCTTCGATCCCGCGACGCACATCCTTCACGGACCGAGCTTTCAAAGGCAGTACCAGACCCACTGGCAGGACCCGAGCAAAACGAGCATTGTCTGGGTCGGCATGCTCTTTGCCATCATGCGCCTCGCCATGCAGAGTTTCTCAAAAGAAGGAGATGAGCCGCCTGAATTCAAGGGCAAATGTCAAGATATGGCGAGCACGTTTCGCACAAATATGGCTCACTGTCTGATCACAGCAGACTTCACCAAGCCACATGCCTTCGTGATTGAAACCCTGATTTTTCACTTACACGCAGAATTCTCAAGCACCAGAGATTCAGAGGCAAGCATATGGGTTCTGATGGGCATGATTGTGCGCCTCTCAATGAGAATGGGCTTCCACAGAGACTCAAAGTTCTTCCCAGATCTGACCCCTTTCCAGGGGGAGATGCGCAGAAGAGTATGGAGTTTCGTAAGAACAGGTGATCTGCTATTCTCTTTCCAGCTTGCATTGCCACCCATGGTAAGATTAGGAGACTCGGATGCGGACTTGCCGAGAAACATATACGACGACGAGTTTGATGAGACTTCAACCGCTTTACCACCACCTCGACCGCAGACCGAGGCAACTCCAATTTCATACATGATTGCCAAAAGCAAGCTGTCCTTGGGCTTTGGTAGGGTACTTGAGGAGATTAGTGGTGTTCAAAGGAAAGGTTACGACGAGGTGCTCAAGATCGATAAGGCTTTGAGAGACATCTACGATACAGTGCCAGCCCATCTCAAGGTGCGCCCGATGTCGGAACAACAATTAGCTCCCATGGCACTAATAGCTGCTCGATTCGGCTTGGCAACCATATACAACAAAGCGCTTTGCGTACTGCACAGGAGGTACGTTCGCTTGGCTCGACCCGGGAATCGGTACATGTATAGCAGAAAAACTTGTCTCGAGTCAGCGATGCAGCTGCTCGACTACCAGGCTGCCACCCAGCAGCAGAGCCAAGAGCGTCCCTATATTGCCAGGATGAAGAACTTACGCAACCACGTGAGCTCGCTCGCTGCTCACGATTATCTCCTGGCCGGTACACTGATATGCATGGACTTGTACTCCACGAGGGAAAAGGTGCAAGACAATGCCAATGACGACTTAACGCCAAACACAAATAGCAGCGTTGCGACACCTGCCTCGAGCGCATCAGGCGGACGTGGTAGCATCAGCTCAAGTGATAATAGCACCTACATACCCGGTTTGCCCTACACGAGAGACGATTTTATAGCACAGCTTGAACGAAGTCGAGATATTTGGATGACACAGCGCGATTTTAGTATGGAGGCCTACAAAGCTAGTGAGCTCATCAACGTATTATTGTACCACCTCAAGACCCCTTTCTCATCACCAGCTCAATCAAACCTGCCGCCAACCCCGAGTGTCTTGAACAGTGGAGGTAGAGACGGAAATGATGAGCAAAACGCCGCCATGACGCTTGGCATGTTACAGGCCGGGAATATAGCTGGAGGCATGCCCAGTTCGCAGGCTATGCAAGCGGCGCAAATGGCGCAGCAGGCACAGATGCAGATGCCCGGCGGCACCGGCGACGGATCCTGGGAAAAGAATACCATGGACTCGCTCTTAGCAGGCAACCAGATGGGCAGCACGCAGAATGTATTCAATGGTAACGCGCAAGAAAATAGTGATTGGGGCTCCTTGTTCGGTGCTGGCAACGGCATGTTTCCACAAACGATCTTTGGGAACACTAACAGTGGTGCGGGCACCTCTGGGATGAATATCGATTGGGTAGGATCGCAATACTTTCCCCAGCTGCAAACTCTTCACTAACGCACGTATAGGAGGCTTGGGACCAGTACATGCAACCTGCGAATCTTTCACTCGACCCCATGGCGTCTCTATGGCCAAGTGACGGGTCCCCCAATAATAACAACAACTACTTTTCGCAGCCGAACCCCAGTGCTTCGCCCGATCAATATCCGAGTGCACAGTCTCGCATGAATGACGGCAACTTCAACATGAACAGCAATTTCTTCACAAGTGCACCTCAAAATCAGACTCAAAAGAGCCCAAACCAGCTGGACAGTAGTCTCGGAGACGGCAGTGGTGGTGCTGGAGACACGTTCATGGGTGCCAGCACGCCTGGCCCCGGGGGTGTTGGCCTAGGTGGGTGGAAGTGGACTGTAATGGATGGCAAGAAGTAACCATACCTTTTACGAGTGTGAGGGCCCGTGTCTGAAAAAGGATAGCAAAAAGACCGCCATCGCACGGATGGGTATCATGTATATTCGGATGGCTGGACGAACAAATGATTAGGAGGGACTTTGGATGTCAAATCCAGGCACTCGCTAGGAAAAGTATGACAATAGCGTTGGTGGATCACTTTGGCAAACTTTTTGGTTGGAGGTATCTTTTAGCCGTGTTCCCAAGTATGGGCAGCTTGGTCCCCACGAGAGAGATCATGTGCAGCGATATACACTAGCTCTTCCACGTCAAGTGAAGGGTAGTTCCGAGGACCGTTGTTGGACCATATCTTCCATCATACCGTTTAGATCTGTATAGTAAGTAGGGTAGGTTAAACGATATCCCTTCTCTGATCTAGACACCACTTGAAACTTGCAGAGCCGATGGTTAGACTAGCCGTGGAAGGTATCGAGAAATACTAAGCTCGGTGTTGGCGTTGGCGATCAGGTTATTGGTTTGGTGTTGCACCCTGCTCACAGCCCACGTGTTCTCCGCACATCCCCTTCACGAAGGAGCAAACCCTGCTGATATCGTACGAATCGGTACTGAGGAGCGTGCTTTCCGATGGAAGGGTGCAGAGCTGAGGAAGTGTGACGAGTCCTCGTGCAATCTTGTATCCAGTCGGATAGGTGAAGTGCTCTGCGAGGCGGTGAGCATCTGATACCCCGGTTTCCCTCTTCAACCTTACCTTTGCTCCCTCTCCTCTTCACTGGCACACGGTCTCAGCGAGAATCTCGTGATGACTGCCTCTTCTGCCAATGTGAGGGCTGCCAGGGACATCGTCTCCATAGTTCAGTCATGGGTATAAGGTGCCCCAGACGAAAACTTCGCCACGACCGGGCAACAGAATGGTTTCGAGTGCTGCCGAGGAGACTGTGTACGGCCCTGTCTTAAGGCACAGTCGTTCCTTGAGATAGCCCTACTGCTGTTTCTTGGCACGAGCGGGCTCTTCCTTCCTGTATGCAAATGCAGTTCCACGGCCCTAAGAAAAGGCTTCTGGTGCTGTTCGAGCTTTTGTCAAGCCGCCCACGAAAGTGAGAGACAGACAGCACTTTTGAAAATCCTCACAACTTGGCCGTAGCAGGCACGCCCACAGCCCTGGTGATCGCTTCATCCGTAGTCCACTTCTGTTGGGCTTCCTCTGCAAAACCAGGCAGCAGAAAGCTGACGTCAATCTCAACATTCCTCCCGCCAATCCCGCCTCCCGCACGACGCTCGCGGTCTTCCTCGCTCAAGCTGGGACTGTCAGGACCGCTGCCGATGAGGGCCTCCTGACAGTCGTCCTGCGGTACACCGTTTGCGAACTGCGTGACGAGGAAATCCACCCTGCGAGAGCCAAGGACGATCATCGGCGCGTGCCAGGTGCCAGGCGCATAGGTCACTGCTACATTCCCGTGCGCGCTGTCATTAAGTGGGGCGAGGAAGGCCCGGATGCGGGATAGATCAGGCGGATTTGGAGGCTCCGAGGAGGGCGAGTTGACAGTTGGAGCTACAACGATGAGCATGTAGGTCTTGTCGGTGTCTGTGCCCGTTGCGGAAGTGCTGGCTGGCTCCGAGTAGTTGAACGGGCAGAATGTCTGGGTCGTGTAAGGGTGGCGTTCGATGATACCGAGCTTGAGCTTGAGGCGTTTTGGACCTGTTGGAGTGTCGGAAACCACATATGTGTTCTGGCGTGGGAACGAGGAGAATATGCTCATCACGCCGGTACTGGCCACGGTCCCCTCCTGGGAGGAGACATCCTGGGCCGGATAGTTGTTCGTCAATGGCGAGACGGGCGATGTCTTTAGAGCGGTCGACTGGTTGGCAGCGACGGACTGAGGCTGATAGCCAGGATGTGCCGGAGGCGGTATCGGTCTAGGCCAGGTGCTGGAGGTTTGTGCGAGAGGCAGGGTGATGGTGACTCCGAACGGAGCAAATGTCGACGGAAGGAGTGATTCTGTACGGAGAGTGACTGGTGCTACAGGCTCGATGGTAGGTAGCGGCATTGTAGATGGCTGCAGTGGTGTTGAGAAGAATTCAAGCTTGAGTCATTGAACTTGGTGATTGGCAGAGACTCGAGTGTGTTTTTCATAAAATCATTTGTCTTGAGATGGGTCTCAGCACTTTTCATGAAAATATGTTTTCCCATTCCCGGATTATTTCCGCCGGACCACTCGCCCTAGTTCACCAGTCTCACTTTGACACAAAACTTATCTCAAGTCCTAATGGAGAGGTAGATAGCATTCTAGGTCCATGAGTACGGGGCATGGATGATAATGAAATAGTGTCAAGCGAAGTTATTGAGCAAGGTAAAGTTCGTTTTGGAAATCTAGACAGGTAATCTCAGGGTGTTTGAATCAATTCACTCGGCTAACCCTAGGCATCCTTTGAGAGACCCATACTTTGGTCGAAATCTGTGTTTCGTAGCCTGTTCTTTGACATAAATGCCTTGAAGAAGTGGAATCACATTGCTTCCGTCGTCCATGGCCACGTCCTGACTGGGGCCAGCATATCTTGAGCTCCTGGTGTACCATTGCAATGCTCATTGAGATATCTCGCCACTCGCCTCAGCATTTTCTGTGCTACCGAGAGCACCAGCCACATTGAACACAGTTCCAAATGACTTCGAAAAGCATAGTCATCACTAACCATATCTGGCAGCCTATCGGTATCTCCACAAGCTGAGAGTATTGTGTCGTTTCCAGGTCTTCCGTCGGCCTGCAGTGGTGTGGTTGTAGCCATGACCCTTTCCGAGACCCCGCGATTTCTTTCCAGTGGCAGTAAGGCCACGAGCTTCTCGGTGCTATGTATGATATCAGCAATCAAATATCCCCCACATAGAGCTAAACAAGTGCATAAGGTCATATGCGTAGGACATACCTTGTGAACCGGATTGACGATCCAGCTGATTCTCGGGTCCCGGCGAATAGCTTTGTGTTGAGGGTCGACGAGGATAACCTCGAAATACTTGTACGTGGAATCTTGATTGATCCAGTACGAGTTGAGGACTCGCAAGTTGGCGCATCTTCGACCGACTCGCTCTTCGGCAGTGGATCGGAGGGATCGTTGGTATTTCAGCTGATTAATACCCTGGTTGGTTGGCTTGCCTGTTTGTTACAGTGTTGTTAGTATCTGCTCATCTCTTCGCTCGCGTTCAAGCAACTGTGTAGATTTCAACCTACCATAGGTAGCACCCTTGGGAGAAGGCCTCTTTCGTCCACCTCGTCGGACACGGACACGGTAGATCACATAGCCCTGTTTGGCCTTGTACCCCAATCTTCGTGCCTTGTCTGGTCGAGAGGGTCGGCTTGCGCGATGGATGACATTCAGTTGTCGGAGCTATATTATGCACTCTCAGCAAATGTTCAACGAGTGTATAGCAAGACACAGGGTTTGTGCCACAAGTTCGAGAGTGGTCTCAAGAACGTCTTTCGACAAGATCTCTGTGCCTTCTCTTGCTATTTGTGTGTGTGGAAATAAATCATCTCACCTCCCAGCAGCGAACTCGTAGAAGGAATCGCAGGACATCGGATTGCTTCTTCTTGTGAAGTTCCTCCACGTATTTGAGAGCACCCATCTGTCATTAATCAGCTTCTTGCACCGCTATGAGTGTGCGATCGTGTTTACCTTGACTTATATGCCCGGCGAAGTGGTTGAGAGTGGATTGAGGTTGAAATGCTTGGTGCAGGTATTCGTTCGCACTGCGCTCGAAAAAGTGTGGGTGCCAAGCTTTGGTTGCAGGGAAATTTCCCGCCGCTTTTGGCGTTTAGTGCCGCCGCTTTTGGAGATTTTCCTCCATTGATGCCAAGATCTACCCCAGGTCATAAGGCTGCGTTTCGTTAGTATCGGACGCCCGTCACGTGGCCCGTGACTGAAGTTGGGGGTATAATCCTTGCTGGCGCAGTGGATTACAGTGGATTAGCCATAGCCAATTGACTCATCTCTTGGTGTTTACACACGTTGTAGCTATTATATCGCAGCCGTCGCCGTCGCCGTCGCCGTTAATAGAGGAATAGGAAGATAGCGAAGATATCGTGGGCTGCTGCTGCTTACCACCGTAAATGAAGATAAACGTCGTCGGAGCTAGTATTACCCTGGTTTACCTAGAAATATCGAGCGCGTAGCTTTTTTTGTCTTAATTTATCAAAACGCGGCGGATCAGCAGCTTGTTGGTTTGAAAAGTGACCAAGACAGTACTGACAGCTGTAGGTATCTCTACGCCAATTAACACCTCGCCTTCAAGCCACTTTACGCCGTTACCAGCTAAATTAAAGCTATATTGATGGCGTAGTTGGACGGGTCAGTTACTGATCAGTAACGGACGCTGAATCGAACACCTCCACCAAAATTAGATACTGACGTCCGATACTGCGTCAGTATCGGGCGAAACGAACGCAGCCCAAGCCTCTACTTATGTTCGTCTCGTCAGTACTCATCCGCACTGACGTGAATTATCCATCGAGCCAGTATTTAATTTGGTGTAGCTGTTCGTCTTGACGTCCAGTATTGAGGGGTCAAGGACCCAGCCCGACAAGGCATGTGGCTTTACGGACCATCTGGCTTTGTGGCTCCTCGAGCGTTGACGTAAGGCTGTCCTGACATGATACATTTTACTGCTCTGGACTCGTATCGCGCAAAAAAGGCCCGAACTAGAATACGGAAAATCAGTGGTTTCTCATAAAGTTTGAGCCGTACTGCCTATTCCGTACTTCCGTTGGGCCCGCCGAACACCATGCGCACCACGGGCAACGGGCAACGGGCCCAGACCCAGGCCCAGGCCCAGGGGTGCCACACTTTATTGATATCCACCGACGCAGCGTGGCCGGCAAGGGATGTCCGGAATACCCGCCAGTGCCGCACGAACGCCCCAAATATGATATAACGTTGGCACGTGCGCCGGATACTGACAGCAAGTCGAACAGGCCCTAATAGGAGGTAGGTCCGCTTGTATTAACTACGCAGGCTGAAGATAATCGAGGATTTGTAGTGGCCGTCAACTAGTACGCCACCGTCTCCCGAGGCAGAATAAGATGAAAAGTGAGGTGAGTGAGGTAATTTTGAGGTGTATCAGAGCCGGGTACGAGGTATCGACTTTCGGTAAAAGAGCTCGTCCCGAGACCAATGGCTGAGACGTTAGAAAGCCACTAAATTAGGTTTGGAACAACGGCGTGCATGGCTCACGATGGCTTCAAGCCGGCAAAGCCTGGCCTCGTTTCCTCGCCATGAAAGGACCTTCTTAACTGTCGTATATTTTCTCACGGTCTGTCATTCCTTTTCTTACCCACAGCCGATTATGTCGATTCTCTAGAAATCTTACCATGAGTACGATGGACAAACAAAACGGAAAGATGTCCGCAGAAGAGCCAACACTTGCTGGCCTCTGCGCCAAGGCAGTCAATTTGACCAATAACATCAGCACTCACCTGGAGGACTGTTCCGAAGCTTTCGGACCGCGAAATAGTGTCTTTGTCTCATTCGACACAAAGTTTAATCGACTCCGCGAAGCCCTGTTGAAGGTTCAGGCAGGAATTACGCGATTGACTTCCCACGATGTCTTTATACCGTACAAGGCGTCGAAAGACTTGTCCTCAAAGCTTTCAAACGCCGTGCAAGATCTGATATCGAGTGACCTTATCGTGGTCAAGCTCATGCTCAGCATACGGAAAAAAGGACTCAGTAAATTTCTGGGAGGCTGGAAGCGGACCTCACTAGAGACTGAGATTCTGATGTTGGGAGATGCCATAGCTCGACACTGCGATGCTATCAGAATGGCGTGGTTGTCATTCAATGACGTGCTCGGCGAAAAAGCTCAAAGTTCGCTGCACGAGGCTGCGTCAAAGACCAACTTCTGGGATGATCAGCACGAGTCTAAACATCTGTCGAACGCACAGACCGTGCGCCTTCCTGTGCAACAGCCGGTTCTGAAAGGAACTGTTACGATTGCTGCTGAAATACGCAATAAATCGGACCTAGACTCGCACTCTACGAGCGAAACATTGACTCAAGCAACAAACCCGCAGCAGGACCATGTTAGCCGCAATCCTCCGCGACCGGCTGCATCGACCCAACCTTCGTCTCAACTTGACGAACCTCATAGCACGATTACAGAAAGACAGAACTATGACAAAGTTGACATATGGTCGGCTCATAAGGCTATGCACATTGATGGCTTTTCGAGAAGCTCATCGATTCGACTCCCTCTTGACAGCACGAGCCTGACGATTCTCCCCAGACCTTCCGTAGATAGTCAGCCTATCTACCCTAACTCTAGCTTCGTTGCTGAGAAAGCGGCGCTTGTCGCAGCCCTTCAAGAACGAGACTACAAAACCCTCCAACATCTCCTGAGAGGCACATCCAACCGCGAGGCGATAGCTCCAGGCATATTGTTGCAGGCGGTAAGAGATAATGATATATCTGGTGTGCACATTCTGTTGACCTACGGGGCTCCAGTCAACCCCACCGACGATGTTGGAAATTCGCCTCTATTGATAGCGGTGGCCACCTGGTCAAGCGAGATGGCGAAATTACTCCTAGAGCAGGGTGCTGACCCGAATCAGAGTGCAGGAGCTTTGGGCATATCGCCTTTCACTCTGGCAGCACGGCAAAACCAAACCGAATTAGTTCAGTTGATGCTGGATCACGGAGCAGAGGTCAACTCGACGCTATCCAATGGTGATACACCGTTGAACATGTGCATTCGCGACCGGGCTCGAGACGACGTAATTGCTTTGTTACTGGCCTCTGGGGCAGAGCCAAATCGCAAATCACTCGATGGCAAGACTCCACTCTTCGAGGCGCTCTCAGCTCGGCGTGTCGAAGTTGTAAAACTTTTGCTGGATCACGGCGCCAATCCAAATCTCGCCGGACCAAAACATCCGCTATGGCCTGCAACATATCTACCTTCCGCTCTTAAACTGCTGCTTGATTCTGGTGCGAAGCCTGCGATGGCTCCCGGGAATATGGAGCTCGCCGCCAGTATTAACAGCATCCACGCGGTCCAAATTCTATTAGATGCGGGAGTTAGTCCAAATCTCAAGAAGGATGGAGTCTACACACCACTGTGCTCCGCAATTCGTGACGACAGGGCTGATATCGTGGCGCTTCTCTTGAGTCACAAGGCAGATCCCAACCTTCGTGCATCCGAGTATCCGGCGTGGAAATGCATAAGTCATAATCGACTGCAGTACCTACCCTCTCTCGTGGCTGCTGGAGCCGACCTTCACTCACCTCCGGGGATTGCTGAACTGGCGGTGGCCCACAACAACAAAGATGCGCTGATGTATTTGTTGCTCAATGGGGTCGACGTCAATATCCCCAATGGCGAACGGCGTACTGCTTTAACGACTGCCATTCGAGAGGATCGCAGCCAATTCGTTGAAATATTATTGGCACATGGCGCAAGCGTAACTACGCGTGGCGAAGACTGGCCTCTGTCCATGGCTTTGAAGAAACCGGCACTTCTCGAGCGTTTGCTGGAGCATGTCCACGACACGAAAAGGGTCACAAAAGGCATCATAGAATTGGCTGTTCAAGCTAATCAGCTCGAAAGCATCAAACTGCTCGTCGGCGCCGGTCTCAGCGTGGAAGACAAAACCGGCGGCGTTTTCTCTCCACTTACATCCGCAATTAGAGAACACCACAAACATATCGTTCTATATTTGCTTGACGAGGCCGGAGCTGATGTCAACGCGCCAGGTGAACATCTTCCTCTAGTCAAGGCTATCCGGCGATGTACCGATGCGGATGACACTGAGATCATTGAAATGTTGCTTGAGCGCGGCGCAGATATCAACCTGGTGTATCGCGGGTGGAATCCCATCATGCAAGCAATTGAGAGAGGAGAAAAGAAATTGATCCAAATTTTGATCGAGAAGGGCAACGGAGTAGATCTCCAGATCGTCGACCCTGACTCGGGCCAGACCGTACAGGAAATGATCCAAGATCGCGGTTGGTCAGAGGGCATCAACTTGGTCATGGAAAACCGGCATCAGCTACGTATGATTAATGATGGATCAGCTTCAAAGAAGTGAAGCTTGTCCTGGTCGCCAAAATTTCCGCAGGGGCTCCTTCTAAAAGGCAATCGAATATACAACAGGGTTTACGGCGTCAAATGCTTCGCGCTTGGGATGACAAGGGTACATACAGCACATCGGTTTCACGTTCAGTCTGGAGGGGTACGATGATAAGATCCGAGGGGTGAATTACTCGCGTCGTACGAGGGGGTAGGGTACCCATCCGCTCGGCACACGTCGTTTCAACTAACTTGGCTCGATGTTCCGCTTTTCTCTCAACGGAAGAACATGTCGCATGTGGTTGAACAAAACAATGTTGCCGCCTAATGAATACACACAGCTCGGCGTGTTAATGCTTTATTCATGGGTCCATGCCGTCCAACAGCCTCGTCGACCCGCTTTTGCAAGATCAACAGCAATCAATGTGACAATAGTAGGTACATTCTTTTAATACATGATGTTTAAACACAAACGCTACCTCACATCGTCCCTCCTGCCGACGACGTAGTGCCTGTCAAGTAAGCGGAATACTTCGCACACCGTGTTAGCAAATCGCCATCATAAGGAACAGCTGGTATTGAAGATTTTAACATCTCTTTCCACGCTCCTGCCAGAAGGACTTGTAGGCCTTTGACAAACCAGTCAAGGTCTTGGTAAAAAGCTGAAGCTCGGCCCTTCCAGGACCCTTTTTACCTAGTCTTGTGTCCCTTCTTTGTCGAGATCCACGGCAAAGGTGGGGGGGCCTACAGCGAACCGGGCTCGCTATATGACTTGGGAAGTTCTAGGGCTCCGAGCTATTGCTTTAATAGCCTCTGGTCGATCCTGCCAAGTTCCAGCCGAATTCGCTGGTCTACCAGTATGTTTGAGTCATCTGCGGATCCAGAGAAGGGAAGCAGTGTAACGAAACTAGTGCGATTTGGCAATGCATACCCGTGGTCCGTGGTACTAGGGGGACGAAAGCGAGGAGGAAAACACGTCGCACCCGTAGAGAGTAATAAGAAGGGGACTCGCGGACTCTGTAATAGACGTCAAAAGCACCGCGTAAACCGAAGGCGGATTTCCCGGGCACCGACTTCACAGTTGCAAACAAGGCTGCTCTGCAGGCATGCCGCTCCAACAGAACTTGAGGGGTCAGAGCATCAGATTCTAATTCTACACCGATCCTGCTATTAAAGTTGGTTGGTGAAGCAAGCCGCACAAGTCGCCATAGTAGTGCAATCACATATTACATTCTATCTATTATTGCCCTTTTTGAATTAGTCCAGCTGCGCCTCGAACTCATCTTCATACACCGCCGCTGGATCTCCAGTCTGTACACGGTGCAGCTGTTCAGCGATGTAGTTATCTGTATGGCTGTTTGCCTCACTCAGCCTTCGCTGCCTTTCAAGTCTCTCTGCCTCGCCAAACGCATCACTTTCCGACATCTTACCAAAATATCCCGATTTCTCGCCATCGTCACTAACTGCTCCGA
This sequence comes from Incumbomyces lentus, assembly GCA_017656005.1. Lineage (NCBI taxonomy): Eukaryota > Fungi > Ascomycota > Eurotiomycetes > Chaetothyriales > Trichomeriaceae > Incumbomyces > Incumbomyces lentus. Next base: position 2,274,398 of record JACJVT010000004.1, on the reverse strand, counting down.
CGTAAGCTCCATTGTGGACAGAATGGTTGCCCAATGACCGAGACGTTGAAGATCGTCGCATCCTTGGCCCATTTGGCCGGGCACTACTGAAACCTGAGTTCTTGCGTGACATCGTCTTGGCGAGAATGTCATCAAAGTAATGCGCTGCTGCTGTGGAAGGGGTTCGAGGGGTCTGTGGAAGACGACAATTGATGCCTGTGTCGTGAATCATCTTGGCGATAAGTCCTGTCCATCCACATTGATGACTGGCACCAAGACCTCGACCAGTATCTCCATCAAAGAACTCGAAGAACCACAAGTAGTCGCGCCAATGTGGATCGAAGTCGAGCGTATCATTTCCAGCATTGACAGCACGTCGTCCTTCGTCGTCTCGCACCATCAAGTGCTGCAAGCGGTGCTGCAGCTCTTCGGCGACATGTCCAAGATGCATGTACTCTCCCGAGCCAGTAGGACACTCAACCTGGAAGCTGTGGCCGTAGAACATGTAGAACCGTAGCAAAGACTCGACAAGCAGGAAGTTGACCGCCATCCAGATGGGTCCTCGCCAGTTGGAGTTGCCGCCGAACAGGCCGGAATCGGAATCGCCTGGAATGTAGCTGACTTTGAACTGCTGACCATTGACATCCATACTGTATGGGTGGTTTTCATGATACTTGGACAAGCTTCGGATGCCATGCGGCGACAAAAATTCTGTCTCGTCAAGCATATACTTGAGTAACTTCTCTAGCCTCTCCTTGCTCACCAAGGATAGAAGAAGCCTCTCATCCTTGCCTCTCTTGCGCATCGAAGCCATGTTGCGCTCAGCAACATCGTGTCTGTTTTCGATGAACCAATTCATTCTTCGCTTGAAATTTGGGAATTTGTTGACAAGTTCAGGCTCAAGTGTCAGAACGGCATAGAGAGGTATCAGACCGACAAGCGATCTTACAGGGAGTTGCTGAGTCCACGGACCTCCCCAGGATATGGCATCATAGTAGAAACCATCTTTATCGTTCCACAGGCTCTGTTCCTTGCCACCTGCTCGGAAGGACATGGCATCTGAGATGAGAATGAAGTGCTCGAAGAACTTCGACGCAATGTCCTCGTAGGTCCTTCTATGTTTTGCAAGCTCGAGTGCGATATTGAGCATGCACAGAGAGTAGAAAGCCATCCAACCTGTGCTGTCTGCCTGTTCGAGTACACCACCAGTGGGTAAAGGTTCGGAACGATTGAAAAGGCCAATGTTGTCCAGGCCAAGGAAACCACCTTCGAAGACGTTCTTCCCCTCGGCGTCCTTTCTGTTGACCCACCAGGTGAAATTCAGGAGGAGTTTTTGAAAGACTCGTTCTAAAAAGTCAAGATCCTGGCGTCCGTACATCTTGCGTTCAATTTTGAACGTTCTGAACGTGGCCCAAGCATGCACAGGTGGGTTAACGTCCCCAAAGTTCCATTCGTAGGCTGGGAGCTGTCCATTAGGATGCATGTACCATTCTCTGGTGAAGAGGTCCAGCTGCTTTTTTGCAAGCTCAGGATCGATCATGGCTAGAGGTATGCAGTGGAAAGCAGAATCCCAGGCAGCGAAAAAGGGATACTCCCACGAGTCAGGCATCGACAAAATGTCGTCAAGGAACATGTGCTTCCACTGCCCATTTCTCACGTTCTTTCGAGACTCGGGCGGCGGCGGCATATTAGGATCACCATTGGCCCATTGGTCCCAAACAAAGAGGTAATGCTGCTTGCACCAGAGCATTCCAGAAAAGGCCTGTCGTTGGATGTTCCGAAGATCATCTGCCATGGGAAGAGGGCTGATGCGATAATAGAACTCGTCTGCTTCTTGTCTCCTTTGCTCGATGATATCATCAAGCAGCTCCTCATTAAGATAGCCGTCATATTTTCGAGACAATCGGAAACGTACAACAGCGCATTCTCCTGGAGGAACGCCTTCGTCACGTCCAAAGTCGTACCAAGCAGCGCATTTGGTGCCGAAGCACCTCGGGTTAATAGCGCCTTTCTCTTCGTCCACTATCCATCTGTGGAAAGCGTCCTTGACATAGGGAGACTTGTTCTTGACGCCATATAGACCATCAAGATTTGTGTCGTTCTCGGTGAACATCAGCTGTGGCTGTACGTCCTCGGCGTCTAGCCCACAGCCTGGCGAAGGAGAGAGCTGGAAGAACCTGGTGCCCAGCTTGTGGTGTTTCGTTTGTGCTGTCATTGGGCCAACCATGCGCATGGCGGGCTTCTTGTTCTCGGGTTCCCAGCCCCAGCTCCATGTGTTCCTGAAGGTGACTTGTGGAATAATGTGCAAAGGAGCAGCCTCAGGCCCTCTGTTATATGCGGTGACTCGGAACAAAAGTTCATCCGGGTCATCTGCCTCTTTGGCTGTTTCAATGAAGATGTCGAAGTAGCGATCATCTTTGAACGCGTCCGTGTCGAGGATATTGTACTCCTTTTCCAGTCGACCTCTTTTTGCATTTTCGGCAATCAATTCTTCGTAAGGGAATTGTCGTTGAGGTAGCTTGTAGAGGTATTTCATGTAGGCTAGGCTAGGTCAGTATCTGCTGACAGAGTAGTTGGAGCAATTCTTACAATGAGATGGTGTGTTGTCGACATGAAAATGCGCCTCCTTGAGGCTTTCACCATGATTGCCTTGAGGATTGCTCAGACCGAACAATCTCTCTTTGAGAAATGGGTCTTGCTCGTTCCAGAATGCGAACGTGATGTGTTGGTAGCCGTGACTGTCACACACTCCGGCAATGCCGTCCTCACCCCATCTAAATGCCCTGGATCGAGCTTGGTCGTGAGAGAAGTGACTCCAAGCATCGCCGTCATGAGAATAGTCTTCTCGGACAGTAGCCCACTGTCGCTCAGCGGTGTAGCAGCCCCATTTTTTCCAGTACTTCTTACGTTCTCGATCATCCTTCAGACGCTTTTCTTCCTCACAGAGGTACTCATGGTGGTCAACGATAACCATCGCCGAACCAACGTCGATGCTCAGAAATCCTGCTGACGCAAGAAACAAGCGCAACTCTAGCTTTGTCAGATTAACCAGAGCCTTAGCTTTGAAACAGCTCTTAAAGATGCGTTTAGCAGAGGCACGAAGAGACGGTCAACAGCGTTTCTACTGCGAGGTCGATGAGGTGAGCAGGTTTATCGGGCGCGCAATACAGTGCCAGGAACGCGACTTCACATGCAACGAAGAAAAAAAGAATGCAGCGGCTGGTTGCTAACGAAAGTTTCAGCGAATCGCCCTGGACTTTTGTAAATTGCTGGGATAGTGCGCCACCATAAATCGCATTATTGCCTGCGCTTGTCGACAAATTTTTCCGAATTGCCAGAATAACCCTCGAAAACAAGCAGATATCGTACAGAATGATGGGAGTCAACAGGAGAGTTTGCGCTCTGGTAAAATTGAACTTACGATTCATGGCTTGCAGCAACGTTTCTAACGATTCAGAGCCTCAACAATTTTTCTAGATAAGTACTAGAGCCCGCGTTCCCACTAAAGAACGAAGCTAAGCTGAGATAGTGTCGCGGATGGCTCCGTTATTCCGATCCAATGATAACGAGTGGTGCACTATGCCGAACCTTCCAGGTTTTAGGTACCATGATTCAGATTTCCTGCTACCACTTTTAGGATTCACTGGTCACACTGGTACAACGTGAGAGACTTGGCGAGGTCACATGTACTAGACAAATACGTAAAGATAGGTAGTCTATCTGTCGTTCTTCAGTTGCTCCATGAGGCTACTTGAAACATCTAAATGGATATAACCTCCTTCAACCCACCCAACCATGTTGGTCCTTTCGGGTCGTGGCCTTCAATTGAAGAGTGATGTATCCTATAGATGGCCCTTAGCCGCGGTGTGGAAAGCCTCCCATTGTTCACTTTATGGTACACACTCTCAAAACGTATACATTTGTTCGTATTTAGTAAGTGACACCTTGTTGCTACTGCTGCAGGGTACGAAGGGTGACGTCGGCTCAGCCGCAGATAGGATCACAGAAGCAATGATCAGCAAACTCCAGTTGGAGTTGAGGTGGCATCTGGACTCTAACTACCTAGGTACTGTATGGTCTCACTCTAAAGGTCGATGGCTACGTTACCGGCGAAAACCATAAGCGATCACGTCATGTGTATCGTGGGGATTCCGAAAGGACAACAAACTTTTGAATTAATAATTATTCTGTGTAAAGTAGAATTGAACGTCCCGTATCACGGGCGCATCGGCAAGAATTGGTACCATCCACATATATATCGTTCCGTGTGCCGGATCATTAACATGAAATTGCCCGGGCACAATTTGCATTGTACATTTCGACCGGGGCCTGAATTCAGCTTTCTCCCTTATCACCAGAAGTTAAGCTCCACCCATATGGTCACATGATTCAATGGTCTGATCCCTCCGGACGAAGGACGTACGCGCGTGTTCCGCACGATACGCAAACAACTACGTATGTCCCCCCTTCTGAAGTCTCCGGTATTCTGACTCTTCCAGGTCAGCACAGTAGGACTCACAAGTTTTGGACAAAAGTTGTGCCGGACTTTATGTATTTCCAACGTTGGCTCTCTTTGTAAGTTGTAGCATAAGTCGACCAGATGCTTTTGTGTATGTCAAAGTTGATGTCGATGATGATGATGATGGAGGGGAGTGAAATCGTCTGCCTGATTCGGTTTGCGACCAAGCAGGTCTTAGAAACTCATTCACCAACCTCGCTTGATCTTCTGATAGTCAGTGCTGCCGATGAGTATCCCTTGATCGTCGAAGGAAAGCATGTCAACGCTCTCCTCAACCATGCCGTTGGGCAAGCCTGTAATTTCACTCCTCACCCATACTTTTCTCTGGGTTTCGTCAACACATGCCTCCTTGATGTCAAGGTGGAAGTTCGGACTTCTCGCTGCAGCGTCAGAGAACCTCAAGAGGTATCTTTCGAGGGAATATACAGGTGCTTCGTCATCATGCTCGACCTTGATCATCGAGGAGATATGGCGTGAAACTAGATCTGCATTTCTTGGATAGTTGGCCAGGGATACGAGGATTTTCGTTGCTCTTGATTCGAGGTCGTAAGAATTGGATCTCGAGCGTGATCGAGGTAATGAAGATGATGTCGAGGACATTGAGGACCAAGAGTTCGTTCTCGAGCTTAGTGCACACATTTTGATGGACTTCTTGAGCCTGGTAATTGAACAGGGTTGATAAATTCTTATTCAGTAGGTATATAGGTTGAGTTAAGTGTTACGAAAGCTTTCTATCGTGACTCGTTGAATGCGTGAATAATGTCTACAGCAACAGCGAGGCCTAATGGCATTCCTATATACCCTCAACCTCACCCTCAGCACCCTGGCCTTGTGTGTGGGTCGCAAAAGCAGCGGGGCCAACTTTAATAATATGTACCCTCGGTAAAGCCCTGTCTCGGCTGTAGCGTTACGCCCGTTTGAGGTGACTCAGGGATGCGTCACCACCCTTTTCGGGGGTGGCAAAAGCGGTGGAGTCTCGGACTTTGCGACTTACAAAGGACTTTGCGAGCGAGGGACCGTTCGAGCCTTGTGTGTCACACGTAGCTACGTATTATGTTTTCGTCGGTCTTCTTCACAATACCTTACTTTGGTATCGATTCTGGCCCTAAAGCCAACGACGATCCGGAACCCTGAAGGCACTATCTCATATTATTGGCTTTGCAACTGAATCCAAAAGTACCACTAGTGGTTAGGATGCCCTTTCCCCGTTTGACTTCCTATATGATCGTGGCATTGCTCCTGCACGTAACTCCACGATGGCTCAATTCATGTTTGTGGAATCTAGTAGGTATAGACTTTGTTAGCCAAGAGCTTGCAAGCGCAGACGTACACATTTCTCGGGCATGGGCCCCGCGTTCATCTCTCTTTAGTATAAAATCGTCGCACTCGAATGAGACATCTTTGCTCGCGGTTGCCGTGATATCTTAATGCCCTGCTTGGAACGCTTGAACGCAGAAAAGTTCGCCAGATTTACAGCATTGCTAACACACAATCCTTGCAAAATCGTGCATCGACAAGTTTCAACAAAAGCAGTGCCCAATGCATGCATCCCACGGGCACTGTCCAAACAACATTCACCACGCAGTGCCTTCTTCTTGAGCCTGCTTCAACTTCTCGTAAAACGCCAATGGCCATCCTCTCATATCTTCGTCTCGTGGGAGACAGCTAACCCCTTCCAATCCGAGTTGTCCCGATTGTCTGTAGCTTTCTTCTCTCTTCCGACAATAGCTAATTACATTACCAATGACTCTCCCCAACATGTCAGGGCTGATCGCTACTGGATTGAGAAACGGATCCGCATCCGATAACAATTCCTTTATCGTTGGCCGAAGTGTCTGGTCTCGTTGTAGACATCTCTTCAATGTTTTGATCAGCCCAAAGGGCACCACTGACCCGCCAATTCCTGTCGAAGGAAATTGGATCTCAACTTTTGGATTGGGAATTGACATGATCCTCTCGAACTGCTTTTGGATATGAGCAAACGGGGGTTGGCCATAGGTCATCTGGTACAAGATACAACCCAGTGACCAGACATCACTTGGTTTTCCAAGTTTAAGTAATTTGGTTCCCGCTGCTTGACCAGCAATTGGAGCGTGACACACCAGTGACTCGGGTGACATGTAATTTGGCGTGCCGATTTGATTTTCCCGGTGCACATTGACAGTGTTATCCTGGATGGCGTTGGCTATGCCAAAGTCGATGAGCTTGAGCTGGCCTTTGACGAGGAGGAAGTTTGCAGGCTTCAGATCTGAATGGACAACATCATGCTCATGCACTGCTTGAACACATTCGAGCATCTCTTTCCAGTAATGCCGCGTAAAAGTGATGTCGAATTTCGAGTTCTCATTCTTCAGCTGATCATTTAGCATCTTATTGAAGTCTGTCTCACCCAGCTCCATCATCACACTTAGCACGCCTTTCTCCTCGTTGATCTCGTGGTCGAACAATCTGATAACACGCTCGACATTTTCGAGCTTCTTGAGCAGTTCGATCTCGCCTTTGTAGCCCGCTATGGCCGCCATATCGGCTTCTTCCAGGTTGACTCTCTTCAAGGCAAAAATTTTGTAGTTTTCTGCCATAATGCGGAACACTCGTGATGATCCACCTCTGCCAATTACATCAAGTCTGCGATATGTTCGACCATTCAAGACATAGTGGACTGATTTCTTTGCTCGGCTATTACCAGCATTCGAGGTGGCAGCTTCTACAAGGGACATTTTCGGTGGAGGCGGTGGGGCAGGTCTGTGAGGTGTATTATGAGAACGGGGCGTAAGAGGTGGTCTCAATGGCGACTCATGGTGCTCATATTGTTGCTCCTGCTTGTAATTGTGCTGCTTTGCACTATCGGGGTGCATCTCAAGTTGTGAAGATGGAAGTTTTGCTCGGCGGAACGTAGGAGGAGGCTCGTTCTCTTGATCAAGCCCTGTTGTTACCGGAGGCAACGATGGTATCTTGAACACTGGTCTTTTTGAACTAGAAGATCTCGCGGAGGGCTGTACGTGAGGCACTCCCGGAGTTGGATGTTGTCTTCCTATGGACGCTGAGAAAGATATCGGCCTTGGGGATGAGGTCGGTTTTGTGGGGAGCTGGTTGACAGGAGATTCCGGTCTATGCTTTGACAACTCAACACCTTTGGCTTCCACGGCCGTTTCTGCGTCGGGTTGAGGACTCATGTAGTCTATCAAAAGATCTTCAGGCTGATTGTCAAGCTCAGGCTCTGCTCTGCGACCAACTTGAGGTTCAGGACTGTACGAGGCTTCTTTTTTGTGAGATTGATGTAAGTCCTCGTCCTCGCTCTGTCTTCGCAGCATGCCTCTCCGAACGTGGCCACCGAGAAGAGTGCCAGTTCCCATTTTATGTGCTCTGATTGTACTGTGGGCGCCATTGTCCTTTGCTCGGCGCGGTCTTGCGATAGTATGCGGACCTTGATTGTCTTCATAATCATCTAGATTACTCGCAGCATTTTCCCTTGCGACAGAACCTATTCTATCGCCTGAATGGGAGCGGTTTAAGTGTGTTGTTTTCGCTTCTTCGGAAGGAGGTGATTTTGTCTGGCTTCGGGAGCCACTGACCCGGACCTTCCGCAAATGAGGGATTGGTGTCTTGGTCTCAGACTGAAGTGCATTCATGGGTTTACTTCTATCATAGACCTTATACGCAAATGAACCGTCTCTTTCCAATACCGCCGGCGGTGATGGCCTCTGAGGACGTGAGACTGGGCTCCCATCTTGTGGAGTAGGCGACCAGAAAGCGCGTTTGTTGCGCTCCTCATGATGGCTTACGTCCAGCACAGACCTGTGCGGTTCGATGTTCTCCTTGTCCCACTGGGCTTGCGATTGCTCTTCTCCCAGGATCGCTTGTGCTTCAGCACTGAGCTTGATGGGTGCAAGGTCTTCTTCATCCGAGCTTTCGCACTGTCGGGTAACAATTCGACGTGATCCGTCAACCCTCGGCGATTGCTGTGTCTGTAAACGATTTGAAGCGGTCCTCGATGTAGTTCGACCGGGCTGTCGACGCGAGTCGGTGTGATAAGAATGGACGGGAACCGGTGCTGCAGATGCAAGGGCAGCCATAGCAAGGGCAGTTATCAAAGTCTACAGCTAGCATGAAGATGTCACGCGGTATTGCTGTCGTTCTGCATTTTCAAAACTTCAATAAATGGATGTGGCCGCAACAAATGGGCAGCGTCACGTCCACCATGAGCTTGAGAGCGGATCGCCTCCCAGGGTCTGCGGAACAGGGCCGATCTCGGTGATTGGCTGTTCAGAACAATTTGTTTATCTCTAACCCGTTCTGGAAGTTAGTGTGACGTTGATCGCGGGCTACCAAAAATGGCCGACTTGAAATCCATGCCCCAGAAGTCTCAGTGAAGCAGTTGTCATGAGCTCAGGTATTCTTTCCAACTATGATAACGAGAGACTAGCAACACAAACACACACACGTCTACATATACATGTAAGGAGGTAGAAGGAAATATGGTCAAGGTAGATGCGAGAGTAATGGTGGAAGGAGAAAGGTAGCAACAACTCTGCCTCGCAGCAATTCTTTTCAAATACTGGTGGTGAATTAGCATTACTAAAGTCATGAGAATTCTCGCAAAACACTTTTGTCATCGCTCCAAACTTCCCAGCGCCATGCTATAATCCGTGATTTTCCCTGGTAGGGAATGTGTGATTTCGCCATCTTCACCAGGAAATCATTTTGTAGCTAGTGATAGGCCGTTCTACTCACAGCAGAACCGCGAAGCCAGTGAACAGCCCAGCAGCAACCACAGTGAGACCGTAGAACTGTCCAAAATCTGTTATGGCGCGACCAGCACCAGAAGAACTACTGCCACTCCCGCTGCCACTGCCAGAGTCGCTGCCGCTGTCACTGTCGCTGCCGCTGTCACCATCATCACCATTACCAGAATCACCAGAGCCAGAGTCTGTGGCAGCTGATCCGAAACCTGTATATACTGCCGTGCCTGTGCCAGCCGAGCCAGAGCCTGTCGCTGCGGCAGTGCCAGATGCAGTGGACGTCGTGTTAACACGAGTAGGGTTTTGTGCTCCACAAGGATGATCCTCTCTGCAGGACGCAGCACAGACATTGTTATTCAAACCACAATTTTCCACACACTGGTTGTTGGCTTCTGTGCACTCAAAATATGGGACGGTCTGAGAGTATTCGGAGATGTTGGGGCTCAAGCCATTGTCGCACACACAACTGTATTGCAGTGTAACAGGATCGCAATCGTTGGAGTAGGTTGCTGCGGACCCGTCCGTCTCTTGTGTGCAGATCAAGGGGCAAGCTGTTTGTTGAGAAGCACACCAGGCATCTCGATCCGCAATAGAAACGCTGTTAGGATCGATGGTCTGTGATGCAACAAGAGCGAGCAGACCAGACCAAGCCGCCAAACCGAAAGCCGATGGATACATGCTGAAGCAATGGAGGAGAAACGTTTCTGCTGCAGAATTAGACCAGCCATCTCATGCCCGGCTTCGGTTTGGATGCTCACCTGATTTGAACTTGCAAAGAGATACAAGATGCACAAAGCGATGTATTTAATGATCAGCAATTAGAAAGCTATGCACGCAGCAATAGAAGTACGGGACAATGCAATTGATACCGAGAACGAATGCAGACGACCAGCAGAAAATCTGAGAGCCTGGTGATATACGGAGTGCTGATCAGTGGCTTTTTGGTTGCTCTTACTACGGTTGTGGGACTGCACGGACCACTGGGAGGGAAATTGCCCAGCCTCATGCCTAGACCTGGTGGTGTTTTGTTTCGACCCATCCATCAAAGCAAAGTGGTTGGTAGTGCATAGTCCACTACACGCTTAAGTGTTCAATATGGTGTGGCAAGACTCATGCGAAGTGTTGAAAACGACCATGAACCACATGAATGCAGCGAGATGACCTGAGACATGCAGCTCGTGAAGTTTTCGTGGATCGCATGAACCCTCGAAAAAGAGCTAGTCGATACAGTCCCGTGAGGCTTAGTGGCCCAATCGCCCACTTCCAAGGTTCACATGGCGGATGCGATCTACTAACACGCTCTTGGATACCCACTAGCTTCAAGAACCTTCAAAAGAGTCCACGGATCCTTGCACAAACAGTGAAGTCCGAGGCTAGGCACTGCCAGTGCGAGAAGGTCGAAGTCATCAATCGCTGTCATACCGTAGGGCAAAAGGATAAGTCATCACTGCTGGCAGGCTGAAGCCAGCGACAACTCATCGTGACGATGAGAAGAACGACCAGAGCACGATGTCCACGCACCAAGGGTAAAAAGGGGTACACTGAAGATAGCTTCGGAAAAGGAGAAATTCTGTCAGTGGCAAAAAGCTCAACGCTCAGGATCTAAGGACTCCACCGCCTGTTCCCGTGTCCAATTGTATAGCTGGTTCGGGGCAACTCTGTGCACGGCGGAGCTCACACTTCAAACGACATTTTGATGGTGATTAGTCCATCACGTTTCTTCAGAGACTAACCATTTTGCTCTATTGACCTGCGAAACTGCAACACAAGTAGGGGGCATAGTTATTGAGTCTCGGTACTACAAGTGACCAAATTGAAGCAAACTCGTCGCGCTCAATGGATGGATGAGAACGCTGTCGCAGCGGCGGACCAGGACAAGAGCGATGACCGTCATCACAGTCAAGGCGAGGGTGATGCCTTAGAGCAACTAACATATCAACTCTCACCGCCGTACTGGGTACGAGATCGCTCTGCTACACACTCGACGACTGGATCGTTAGACTGTCCGCCACCGATAACTTTGAAAGATAACACTACGAGTGACGTGCGAGGTCACAATCAACTCTGGGCCAGATCCATCACCATCGACGACTTTGTGATCATCCAAGGCAATAGTGTTGGGATTGGAGCTTATGTAGTATGGATATGCAAGGTCGAAACTCTTGACGGAAGCCCCATGACGATTCGAAAGCGATATTCCGAATTTGATGATCTACGCATCAAATTGCTCAAAGCATTTCCGGATTCGACGACCAAGTCCTTGCCGCCATTGCCGCCGAAGAGTGCAGTCTACAAATTCAAGCCCAAATTCTTGGAAAAGCGCCGACAAGGACTTTCTTATTTCCTCAACTGCGTTATGCTCTCACCACAGTATGCCAGCTCTGTCATCGTCAAGGACTTTATATTTCAGCGTTCTGATCTATGATTCAAGACGTCCCTGAGCTCCTGGCGTGCCAGCGGCTCTCGTGACCCCAATTGTTGAGAGATTTATAGCTTCGGCTGTTTGGATCTTCCGTCGCTGTTTCATCTTGTGCCAAGTAGCGCTTGTTATAGGCAGCGACGCAGCGCATGTGCTGGATATCGTCATCACTATATTTGGATGGGGATTTTGTCGGATTCCGTTTCAATATGTCGATGATTTTGCGACCGCTGAGCACACTTAGTGATGGCATTGGTGGCGAGGCCTGAGGTCATACCTTTCATGACCAATGCTTTCGCCTGAGTTGTCTGATTTTGACCACCCAGATTCCTTAGAAGAGTCGCTTTTCAACCAGTCCTCGAGTTCTTCAGCAGACATATTGACCGTATCATTGTAGTCCCTGCCAATATTAGTTTGGTCAGGTCTATTTTAACGTTCGCGCTTCGATAACATCCTCTCCTTGCTCTTGACCATTTTGAAAGATGTGATGAGAGCTTGCGACGACATAGACAGTAAAACCAATTATGAAAGATCAGAGTTGTTCGACTCGCAAAGCTCCGTTCCATATACCGGATATGTGAGAGGGTTTGTGTTGGACATGCGATGTAATTCTCTGTGTAATGTACACTGTGCACGACTGTGCTGAGTTGCCCATGGCACTCCATGGCAAGGGTTTCAAGTTCTACAGAAGGTGGGCACGAACTGCAAGCCATTGTCATCCCGGTTGCAGCCCAAACCTGTTTCAGAATTTCTTGTGACGAGTTTGGGAAGTTTTAGGCAGAATTGCCCAAACATACATACTATGGTGGATATAGGAAGATGAGCGTTAATAACGTTCAGACACAGCATCTCCTTCCTGTACGTGTGCGAGGAATCGTGATTCTGTAAGGAGGAAGCAAATCTTGATTTCACGAAGGCGGACACTTCATTTGGTATTTATTGCTCAGGGTCTACGACGTCTCACAATCAAGTCGCGTAACATGGCCAAACTATGGGCCTCTAGCTGTCCTCATCAGACCGCCAAAGTAATTAATTAATATCCGGGTCGATGGCCAGGAGCATGTCCGAAAGTTGTTAAGAACCCCTTCCAAATGAGGAACGCGCATGCAAGTCCTGTTCGGCTCGGACGGGTCAGGCTAGCGTGTTGTGAAGTGGTCGATCAAGGACGAGCTATTGGCCGGTGGCGCGGCCACTGAAGACCCCCGATGCAAGATAACTGCATGATCCCGGCGCGTGAACAATTCCTGAGAACACTAACATGCTGCTCCTGACGAGATTTGATCATAAATTCATCGATGTTCTGTAAGTTCCCTCAGAGGTCTCATACTCGTTCACTCTCTTGTTCTGAATTCTAGGCCGTCATTGGCCTACCGACACTCATTTGTTCTAATTTTCGTTCTTTCCCTATTTTCCACTTCTGGATCGTCGCCAAGAAGCAACCGTATTTGTACTGACCCCTGAACCTGCGAAACGTGTCTCTGATCCATGCATGTTCCCTGCCCGACTTGTAAGATAAACATTTACCTGCGCAACGCAGTCACCACCCGACCGCGTCGGGCTTCAGGCTTTTAAGGTGCTGGTGTTCGCGAGTCCTCCTGCCTTTGGGCACCCGAAGCACTTTCCGCCTGCCGCTTGATTCCTGCTACAAGTCTTAGCCCAGATTTGATGCGTGCATGCTACTTGAGGAATGCGCACGCTTGATATACGACGAATTTCTCTCGATATGCCTCTTTTCTCGAGAAAGAAGGAAAGATCAAAGAAGAACGACAAACCCACCGTCAATGGCAACGCCGTATCAAGGCCACGATGGGAGGACTCGTGGCAACGCACAAGGGTCGACCCTGAGGAGGTCGCCGAGCTGCTGCACGGCTGTACTCAGGAGATCAAGTTGAGAGGTACGACTGGGTGATTGACGAGGGCTTTAGCGGGCACTAATAAGCATAGCACTCGATGTTCCCTTTCTTCTTTTACCATTTCGACCGTCCTCAGACCCTAGTGCGGCGAAGACGTTTGTCCGCAACTACTTCTTCCCACCAGCCGACCGCAAGAAACTGGCAGGCCATGCATTGATGAAGGAACTCAGGATGTCGGAAGTCATGGTCATCATTGCTGTCATGAAATGGTGCTGGGCTCGATTGCCTGGTGGCGTGGTCACTTGGGAAGCATACCAGGGCTTCAGGGTTGGCGAGAAAGGTATGGGCGGTCCTGTAACCATCGCATGTCGTGCTGACACCTAGCAGACTCCCGTTACGCTCGGAATGCTTTCAACACTTTCATCCCTCTTAGTGTCGAATCCAAAGCGCGAGTTCAAATCATCAACGACTACTTCGACCTATTTGCTGCTCTCTCCGCCCATGGTAAAACGAATGGTCTAGGAGGTCTTAAGCTGTCTCGCTATGGGGGTTGGTGGGCCTTCGAACACTATGACACGGGAAAAGGCTTCGACTCTGGATACAGGTTGTGGAACAATGCTGCTAATGCTACCAGTCACTTATTCTTTGCCTATCTGAGGTCGCAAACGCCTGAACCAGGAAGCACGAATGGCATCCTAACTCTACCACGGTCTCTGCAACAGCTTGTGGACTCAGTCGACTACCCGCCGCCTTCCTCACTGATCGCGAACGATGCCACCAAAGTGGTCATGATTGTCGATGTCGTCTCACCGACCCCTTTTGCTTTGCTGCGTCGAGCTAAACAATTCGAGTATCGCGATGATGACATGGCATTGCAGCATTTTGCCGATTTCGATGATCCAGTCGACGCCCTGACTGAAGAATGCCGTCGCGTCCTCCGCGCCATTTCAAACACGAATCAGTCTCATGTATCTGATGCAGCAACATCGACCAGTCTCAAGGACCCGTCCTGGTCTCGCTTCGAAGATATTGGGTTTGGTAGCGCTTTTGACGACAGTCCAGATAATTCCATGTTTGGAAAGAATCGAGCCTCCCCAGCCCAAGATCTCAATTCTGCTTCACGATCGATGACGAATGGGTTGGACCGACCCACTACTCCTTCTTGGGCTGACTTCTTGTCTTCGGGGTTTGCAGATGAGAACGGGAAGAAGATGCAAGCTCCAATGTTACTGCGTCCGGATCAGGTATTACCTCCAATGACCGCAATCCCTCGCGGCCAGAGTTCTCAATCTCACAGGAGAGATTTGGACTCGAGTCATCTGGAGCCTGGAGAGCTTGCCAACATAGCCAAAATTGAAATTGACGACGCTTTCTGGTGGGTGTGGATCAGCAGTCTCGCTGGAGAGGAGCCGGTCGCCCGGAAAGCCGCTTTTGGACGGTGTGCCCTGGTTGAGACAACCTTTCTTGGTGGCCAATGGATGGTCATGGAAGAACAGGTCAAGGGCGCCGCCCCCGAACCTGCTCCAGGTGCTTACATGGCTGAAAGAAAAGGTTTCTTCAGCTTCACTAAGAAAGGCCGATTAGGACGGCGAAGATCAGCCCTCAAGAAAAGCCCGCTCTCTGATGAGGCAAAGGAATTTGATCCTTCCAACCGCATGACGCTTGATCAAGATCGTCAAGCAAAGATTCAAAAAGCCGCAGCAGAACTTGCTCAACAAAAGAAACTTGAAGACGCTCAAATGACCACGCGGAGAAGAGGTCGAGGAGATGAAAATGTTGGTGCTAAGACCAACAGCATCGTCACTCTTGGACCCATGATCAAAGATGAAGCTTCTCCTGCACTGCAGTGGGCAAAGCAATATGACAAGAAAGCCATTCGAGAGCAGTATCTTGGGAATCAGCTTGCCGGAAAAGGCTCCTCCGACTTCCTCACCCTGCCAAACGGCGGCTTGAGTTCAAAAGATTCTGCTTCGACAATCTCAGTCGGCAAGGACTTGCCATCTCCGCCTGTAGATCAATCGAGTCCTGCAGTCAATGGGCAGGACTCTCATCGTTCTGGGTCGGATCCGACAGAACCCGCTCCTCTAAATGATCAACTTCATAGCTCTACCCTCCAGGAAGCCCCTCTGTCTGCTACGACAGCGCAGCCGGTACAACCTCCCAATACGAATTCTTGGCCCGAGCAGACGGCATCGGTCACCGACCTGACATCCGCGCAACGGAAGCAGAGCAATGAGTCCAAGCGATCGGGACGCTCAGGACGCTCCGACAAGGAGAAACCTCAGACCGAGAAAACGCGGCTGAAGAAGCTCGGATTCAATGCCCCTCCTCCAGTCGGGTCTAATAAGAACGGTGGGATGAAGCGAATTTTTGGAACGCTCCGGAAACATAAAGACCACAATGATCCCCTTCCACTGGACGAACACGAGGACCCTGCTATTGCAGCTGCAAGGAGGGCTCTCGAAGGCAAGCCCCCAAAACCAGGCGATGGAACTTCCTCGCCACCGTTGAGCCCGAATCATTTTGCCAGAATGCGCAACGCGACGCAGAAGCCATCAGCCGCAGAAGAAGCTTCTGCTCACGAAGCGCCTCAAACATACGCTCAAGCGTCCCATCAAACGCCAGTAACAACTCATCCATCAGATCAAATTCGTGAAGAGCCTTCTGAAGAACGTCAGCACCGGAACCCGACACAGGAGCTAGAAAAGGAGCGACTGCATTCGAATATAACAGACCAGATGCTGGCTCCACCTAGTGAACATCGAAATGGAGACTCTGAGGAACTATCTCGAGTTGACAGTGACGAAAGAGCACAAGCTGCACGGGAATTTTCGCGATTTGACCAAGGACCTCTAATTGACCAGCCTGCGCTTGCTCCGGTCGAGCAAAGACACGATGAGACTGAAGAACAGATTGCGCCAGCATTTGAGCCACCCCACCGGCCACGACATCAATCAGCATACTCTGCCATAACGGTGCAGACTGAAGGTGCAGACGATGACAACCAAACTGATTACTTGAGCCAGATGAGTGCGCATGATCGATGGGCACAGATTCGACGCAACGCCGCGGAAAGAGCAGCCCGAGCTTCAGAAGATCCGGGACGTAGCAGGACTGAAACGAGAACGACTGATGACGGCGAAACTAGCGGCGAAGAAAGTAAGTTTGATAGCTCAAATCTCCGGTTTCATGCTAATCTAGATATAGCGATTGAGTCCAGAGTTGCCAGAATCAAGGCTCGCGTCGCCGAGCTCACAGGAAACATGGATACCGGTCGACGATAGCCAGATATTCCTCCCAGTTAGCCATGATTCCCGCTATCTCTGGAGCCCTCAGTCACCTCCAGTCAAAAGATTTACGCCCCCAAAGCCCCAGAAACGGTCCTCAACCCCCCACGGCCATGCATTTCGAGATACCACGTCAGCAGTCTTATGTAACGACACGACTTTCCCTGTCTTGCGACATTTTCTTTCACCTTAATTGTGTATTTGTGAGCGAGTTCAATTGGCAATGCAAATTTCACGTCATGCGACTGAGCAGAATTATCTATATCTTTTCAACGGTGTATACATAGATTGTCCGTAAATGATTTCCGAGCGACTTGAGGTAGAAAGAGGACACATTTCTGCCGGAGCTAGGGGTGGCGGAGTATTGATTGGGCGTGCAGTAATGGAGGCGGATACTGAGTAGCAGCGTACAAACCTCATGACAACTCGCGGGCTTAGTACTTGCACGTGGGATATATAGAACCTATGTAGAGCTTCGTCGTGCATTAGCACTCATGGAACATTTTCAATACGACCTATAGCCGAAGGCCTCAAGAGACCAATCGCCAGTGGAAGCGATGTGTTTTTGAGGAGCCGCAAACTTGTAACTATACTGACATCGACGTTCAGCCTTGCGGTGGAGGACAAGCATGCCCCGCTTGGAAAGTATGCAAACCTAGCAGGATGCTAATTGCTCCCATAGACGTTATCGTTCCCACAGTATCAGTGACGTCCCATCATTAGGTACCTGACAGCCCCTCGTGTCACCATATATTGCCGAGATCCCATCTTCACCGATCGTCCGGTCTGATTGCTGCAGGCTATCTGCATCACATTTTGTTTAGATCCCCTGGAAGCATAGCCATTTTCCAATCACCATCGTGTATAAAGCATGCTTTTTGGGAGCCAACATATTTTCTCCGCTGTAAATGGTCTCTCAACAAATATTGTTGCATCGTGACGGCAAAGAAACAAACCTAACTGTTTGTATTTTGTCCACGACTTTCCTAATCCTAGACTAGTTGCGGGGAAATATTCCGCTATCCCGGGGAGCTACGCTGCACCGTAGATCGACGGTGTAAACGTTTCGCCCCGCTTTAGAGATCCCTGAGAGCGGTTAGGGTTACTTATACGCTAAGAAATTTAGATATCTAGTGTAAAGGTTATAGGTGTGAAAGATGATGATTATTATAAAGCGACGCAGGAAGCGTGGGGCTATAAACGAAAGACTAAAAGCTAGTGTAAAGCTTACGCCTTCCCCGTATCATCTAGGTATCGACTCGCCCCCTCGACTGTAAAAATCCTTGTCGACTTGTACGAACACTTTACCCTTGGTAACATGGCGAATGTCAAGTACCCCGCCAGGTCTGCATCTGGGCGCATCGGTAATGGCGCATCGAAGCTTCAGAGACCAGCCACTCAAGCCCAATAGGATGCGTGGTCTCTCTTTTCGACCTGGCAAAGGTGACGAAATCGTATAGAGCAAGGTATAGATTGGAGAGTTCCATGTAGTACTGTCGTGTGTGTCGAAGAAGAATCCACTGTTACCACACGGCTGTGTGTTCTGGCTTATTAGCAATGGACACCCGACACCTAACAAGTCAAAGCTTACCCTGCGACGCAATTCGAGGTCCAATCCCCTTTCCGAGGGAACAGGTCCATGAATCAAGTCCAAATCACTGTCCGAGGCAAAGAGAATGATCATTCCGAGCAAAGGTCCAAAATTTGAGTCGCTTGTACAAGACGACCGTCGACAAGGAGCAACAAAACAAATTCGGTGCCCAACGTTTCTAAGTATGCCATTCACTCTTTTGGTGGCGCCCTGTCTTCGTGACTTCCGGCTCACAAGAGCCGGGTGGGTCGATTACGATGAGACCTGGGGAGGCTCTTTGCCTGGCGACAAGCTATGCCATTGGTCAAGTCGAACATCCGAGCCACAATCCTTGCTTCACAGATATGTCGTGGTCACGATGATCACGTTTCACTCACGGACCGAGAGTCTAACTTAGCGAAACCCAGAAGAAATGCAATCTACCATGTTCACTGGGTTGTATATATATATAATATTGGAAACGACCTGCTACCACATTGGACTGGGTAACGCGTGAATGGTTTTGGCCTACGAGCTACATTCAACCAATCCCAAATTCAATCTCACAGAACACCGTCAATATTTTACCTGGAAACAAACGGGCTAACGAGGTTCTCGCCCACCCCGATAACAGACACCTTGTTTCAACCAATGCGAAAGTTACGATAGTGGCAAAGGTCAAAGCGAAGCCGAAAACAAAGCTGCTCGACAACGAGATAATGCTCACACAAAGTTTCAAGCTCACAACGCCATCCTCTGAACAACGGGGTGCCTGGCCTGTGACAAAGTGTTTTCAAGTCCCAACAAGGGCACAAAGGAATGCTGTACAGTGAAGGTCATGGTCGGCACAACTGTGAGCTGGCAGCCACGGGCCTGATGAGGTACTTCAAGCGACTCCTAAGGTAGGTATCCTTTTCCAAGTTGCAAGAATCCAACCTAGTGCTCTGAGAAAGCTGAGACGCAAACTCAACTGATCACATCGAGTCAACTTTCAGAAGCATTCAAACAAAGTGAGTATCAGAAAACACAATGTCGACACCTACACAGCTCCGGGACATGTCTGCGCAATGGCGACAAGACAGGTCCACCAATCCAACGAGGAAGTCTGCTAACACTACATATCAAACAGCTTCGAAACCTCGACCCATCCAAATCGCTTTTACCGAAGATACCCGGATACACGGTGTGCATCCGTTCAATCTAAAAGGCGAGCAGGCCCAAGAATTCGCGGGGAGGATCCCCGAAGGTTTCACATATGCTCGCCGCCGCCAATCCGAGGTGGCTTTCATTGCTCCCCTAAATCACCCGCAAAGGACACCGGGCAAGCTATTTGTTCTCCGGGAAAAGGGGAGCAGTGCTATAGCGATCGAGAGTCCGATCGCAAAAGACAAAACTGCTCGTCCTCTGCTAGACGACGAGGAAACCAGCACTGCCTCAAAAGTCCAATAGCTCGACACACGAGTAGATTGATTAATAGAAATTCTTGACTTGAACATCATCTGATACCAGTCAGTAGTAGTGGAATGAATGAATATTCTTGACACTTCCTTCTTGCTCTTGCTCTTCTTGCTCTCAAAATATACTGCTAAGCCGCCACTGATAGTGCAAATTTCTTTGACTTGGACCTCTATTCTAGTGAAGCCATCCCGTTTCGAATTCCCCAAAGTTAGTGACGGTGAATGTCATTGAGTGCATCGCTTTGCTGGGGCTATCCGCCACAAGTATAACGTCGCGGGAGATTTATGTCGATCACTTAAGTGCCCGGCAGGCAAGCCAGCCTTTTGGAAAACTGTTATTAAAAACATTCGACCAAGATGTCAATGCTGCAGATGCAGGGCTGGATCAAGATCCAAGAAAACATTAGTCGGTTCTGTGAACACGCTGGAGAGTATGGCCCGTTTTATAGCCCACGTAGACTATGCCATGGTTCTGGTTGCCATTTTTCAACGTGCGAGGTGTAAAATATCGACAATGGTTGAGAAAACCAGGGAACTCAGGAAATGGGTAACTAACAGCAAGTTTATCTTCGGCATTTTGGAGACAGAAATATCGTAGATTGCTTGGGGAAACTTGCATTCTTCTGCAAAAAGATTGAAAGCTATGTGAAATGGTATATTCAGCTCTCCGCTTGCTTCTGCAGCGTCAGCAGGATCCATCCTAGCTTCGGTCTCGTCCTTCGAGGCCGTTCGGAAAGGTCTTCGTCGCGTCTGCGTCGTTCTTGAGATTCTCCACGGCGCGTTCTGCAAAACCTGGCCTCCATTTCTGAAGCAGCTGACTCATGCTTCCTCTCACCTCGTCGTCCCCTTCCCGCCAAATGTCCTCCATGGTGTCGGTCACCAGCTCGCGCACCGGGGGCCGCATGAGATAGAGATATTGCAGCGACTTCTTGCATATGTCCACCGTGGCAGGATCGTGCGTGAGAGTTTTCACTTGCGAAAGGATGGTTCGGTTTAGAGATGGTATTTCGGACAGGAAACGAATCAAGATCCGGTGATCGTCCTTGTCGAAGCGGGGGATCAGAGTTTCGAAAAGCCGTGTGGTCCAGTAGTCATAGTGTGGTGTGCTTGGGTTGAACATTCTGCCTGGCGCAGTACCATTCGCAGAGGCAGGCGGTTGAACTTTGTCGGCGTACCATTCCTCGGTAAGCCAGGTTATACCTAAGGAGAGACGGTGTTTCCAGTCGTCAAGGACATAATCAAAGAGGAGTTGGCGGATACGATTCGGCACGTCGATCTGCCTTAGAGGTCGATAGGGTTCTGATTCTAGTTTTGTAGTGTCTGTGTGGCGTTCTGCGACACTGTCTGCAAGGTCCTCCAGGCCAGCTGGAGCACGAGTCGCGAGCCTGATCATGAGGGTCAGCCAGGATTCTTTGTCATTTGCGCTGCCTGCTAATCGATTGAAGCCAAGCTTCGGTTTAAGGAGGCCGGAATTGCGTTCGGCTGCCAAGGCTGTCTCGAAGACGTGGGCTACTGTTTGTTCAGAAAGCATTGCCAGCTCAGCTTCTGACAGGGGTTCAGGTTTGGGCAGTTCGAAAGGGCCTAGTTCTAGCACTGGCTGGGGTAAAGCTGCAGCCGCAGCTTGCAACGTCCCTTGCTCTGTAAGCTCTGCTCCAGACAGGGCTTCCGGGTCATAATCATCTTCGTCCTCTACACTTGCAGCGGCTAATGATTGGGCAGCATCCGTCACCTTTTGCAGCCGCTGTTGGACTTCTTCAATAGCTTCATCTAAAGACTTCGAATCGATATGTTGCATTAAGGCACTTGATATCAAGCACACAACTTCCTCGGGTAATATTTTGACGTCAAATTGCTGAAATTCTTGATTCTCGATAAGTGTAAAGAGCTGTGCATAGCTGTTGGGAGGAGGCGGTAGTGGCGGAAATCTCCTAATCACTTCGAGCTTCGGCCTTTTGGCAGCGTCCAATCCATCAGTTGGATCGGCAGGACGCTTCAAAGATTGGGCATGAGAAAAGACGGCTGTGGTTGAGGTCTGTAGTCGGCGCAAATAGGTATCTATCTTCTCTGCAAAAGCGTTCTGAGGCAGGATCCGCATAACAAATCGCAAGAGTGCTCTTGTCGTTCTCTGAAGCGATTTGAGAACAACGGCCATCCGGGGTGAGATTGAGTCCTCGGCTGCCCTGAGAGGATTGTAATTCAGAACGGTCTGCAGAATCTTGGCCTGAATAGCGGGCCTTGTCTTGATCAAAACCGCTAGGCTGTTCATGGTAGGGTCGACTAAGAGGGGATCACTATCTCAATGAGCCTAGGAAGCGACATACAGCACAGACAAAACATACGTGGAGTTTTCCTGAACTACACCCAGGAGCCTGTCTAGGAGACCCGATGTCTCAGCCTCGAGACTCGGCAATGGGAGAAGAGGATGGTTTCTAGGTACCAGAGCGATTGAGATTTCGTTGTGCTCTGGTCTCTGCGTACTTGCATTAGTGGCCAATAGAGGCTCGTAGCTGGGGGGGGGGATCGTACTCTTGGGTCTGCTATCACGCCTGGTGTCTGAACCTGGACCACCTTTTGCAAGAACTTGATACAGGCTATCCGGATAGGTATTGGAGCGACGTCTGTCCGCTGGAGGATGTTGATCTTGATGGTATTCATGTCACGCCAGACCAAGCCTAGATCAGGGTGGGAAATTCTGCATCAAGATTAGAGACTGACGTAGCGGGGAGAAATTCTACGTACACTCGTCTGAAAACATAAGGATAGATGCTGGCACATGCCTGTATGGCGAGCTTGACCACGACCATGTCCTCGTTGGGAGTCTCAAGCATACCCCGAAGCAATGCCATGAGCATGTCTGAGATGAGCTGCTCCTTCTGATGGCCAGCCAAAGCCGGTGTTGCGAAGGCTTCGGCAACGAAGTCTGCGCCCCATCTTCGAACGTCCACGGCCTGCGCGGTCTGCAGAATCGGTACTATCCCAGGCACGACTTGCAGATACTGGGCTGAGTCTTGCAAGCACGCTTGCCGGACTTGTTCAAGCTTGAGGAGCATCTCCTCCGAGGACTGACCCGGAGCAGACATGGCGAAAGGCAGCCCGCCACGAGACGAAGCAAGTACAGCACGTCAACAGTCTACGAGGGAGAAAGAACGATACTGTCAAGTTGTGTGGTAAACAAGAGTCGATGGACGCAACATGGACATTAGTTGAAGATAAATTCGTGGTTCGATGGGTTGAGACGCTGTCCGATCTGTTGAATGATTAATTGGTATATTATTCTGTAAGGGAGTGGGTGGGAATAATATAGAAATGCTGAGATACTTGAGTGATAATGTGATGTGCTGGCTCGCAAGTCGCAGAAAGAGGAACTACTATACAAAGGGCGACCGCCAAGGGCGCAGTTGTAGCCTGATGTGCCTGCCTTCGGAGGGACACTGGCAGCGGAGCCTCATCAGCCTTGAAATCTTTACGAGGCTTCTCTGGCACCCTCGGCACCGTCACTGGCAATCTAATACATGGATCGATCTTTTGCGCAGCAGCCTATATGAATGTACGGGTCCGTCTCTGAGCCGACGGAATCAAAATGCAGCGCCATCCGGCAAGGCAAGCATACATTGAGGACAACAACGAGGTAAGCCAAAATCGCCGCCCGAGTTCCCCGCAAACCACATATTGACGAGCTGAGTCAAAGACCAAGGGAACTCGCTATCGGAAACATGTCGCTGACGGACATGGCTGAGGATAGGACACAGACCAAGGCATTAGCCTGGCAGATCTCCGTAAGTAGCTGCAACTTGACTGGTCTGCATAAGAGCCTGTGCACTGATGCATCTTCAGCACTCGACCGGAACTATGAACTGCCTGCGGGTGGCGGGGGAGCAGCTCCAGAGAGAGCGTCTGCCTTACTTTCTCAATTCGACCGCAAGCGACGAGCAGCTCAAATAGTCGTTCCGACCGATGATGGCAAGGTCCGTGTCAGACTACGAGAAATGGGAGAGCCCGTCACGTTCTTCGGCGAAGGCCCTGCAGACCGGCGAGACAGACTCAGAGAGCTGATGCTGGTCGACGAAGAAGAGAATGGCCCAACGACGCCTGACATTCAAATGGCTGAAGCAGAAGATGCTACCGACCAAGATGAGGAGTTCTACACAGAAGGACTGCAGCAATTGTTGGAGGCACGACAAGCCATTGCAAGATATTCGCTCCCTAGGGCAAAAGCTAGGATCGAAAGACAAAAGGAAGAATCTGCTATCCCACTAAGAACACATATCAAGCATCGTAAGGCATTAAAGGAGAAACTACAAGGATTCGAACTTTTCGGCACCCAGATTGCTGGCGATCGCCCTGTCAGTATCACCCGTTTTGCTCCTGATGGCGAAACAATAGCTGCTGGAAATTGGAGTGGCGGGATCAAACTGCTGT
This sequence comes from Incumbomyces lentus, assembly GCA_017656005.1. Classification (NCBI taxonomy): domain Eukaryota; kingdom Fungi; phylum Ascomycota; class Eurotiomycetes; order Chaetothyriales; family Trichomeriaceae; genus Incumbomyces; species Incumbomyces lentus. The sequence goes on along the minus strand of JACJVT010000004.1, from coordinate 2,250,156 downwards.
CGGTGCCTAATCTGGAGGAGAAGTCAAACCTGCAAGGTCACACCGGCATTGTGGGCGGTCTTTCCTGGTATCCAGGCGCAACATTACCCTCTTCTGGTGTGTCTGAGCACGCTGTCAACTTAGCTTCTGGCGGCGGTGGACAAGGTGGTGCTAGTGACATTCATTTGTGGTCATTGACCCAGGACGTTCCCATTTCTACCCTCCAGGGCCACAGCGACCGAGTGTGTAGGGTCGAATTTCATCCCTCAGGAAAATATCTGGCATCGGCTTCTTTCGACACAACGTGGCGGCTATGGGATGTCGAGACAACTACAGAACTCTTACTCCAGGAAGGACATTCACGACAAGTGTATGCTGTAAGCTTCAACACTGACGGGTCGCTCTTGGCCAGCGGTGGATTTGACAGCATAGGTCGGATATGGGATCTGCGGTCGGGAAGGACGGTCATGATCCTTGAAGGACATATCCGAGAGATCTATAGCCTAGATTGGGGAATCGACGGGTACCGCGTGTTATCTGGCTCGGGTGATGGTTGGGTCAAGTGCTGGGACTTGCGAGCTGTACGCAATGTCGGAGGCATAGGCGCCCACAATGGAAATGTCTCAGACTTACGGTGGTTCAAAGGCATTGATGGTGACATGACTGCTAAACCTGATGTGAGCATGGAAAACGGTATCCGAAACGACACGCAACCGCGAATGGCCGGGACTTTCTTTGTGTCCAGTGGTTTCGACAAGAACGTCAACATTTTCTCGGCCGACGACTGGTCCCTGATCAAGCCTCTCAGCGGCCATTCAGGGAACGTGCTCAGCGTCGATGTTAGTCAAGATGCTAGATGGATTGCAAGTGGTGGCCACGACAGAACGGTTAAACTCTGGGGCTTAGATGAGGGGCTAGGCATGTAATACGGTAGACTCGCACTTCGGCACGCCGCCATCGGACGATCACACCTCCTGGTTTACTCCTGAACACGAACCCTCTAAGCTCTCTGCATTCATGCTCCACGAAGACTGCCGCCATGGGGCTGTATTTGCAGCCAGACTCTTGCCCGAGGCTGTCAAAAATCGCGCTCCATTAGGCACAGGTCATGTGCGACATCAAAAGAGCAATCATCGCTACAGATTACATTGGGATGTGGATCTTTATATCCGTCCACCTCATGCCCCTGATCTACGTTGCCATCGCAAGGTAAGGCAGGCTGTCATGACTCGACGGATCTGCCCGAGCAGGGATTTCAGTTCCTTTGCCCTCGCACTCGCACTCGCAACAATGCAAAAGCGGACGTGCAGGCACGAAGCTGGCAAAGAGCAAAAATTTCTGCCACGAGATGTTGTCGCCCACGAGGACTCTCGCCAGGTCTGAATAGTGCGTGAGAGCAAGACGTCGGCGGCACTTTTCTGCTCACTGCCGACGCCACAAAACCTATCTTGCTTTTCAGGCTACAAATATCTGTACCCCAGAATTCATATTCATCACGCGCTTCCCAATGAGCAGGAATATGTCATATACGCTATCACTTCATCGAGCTGGCGCTCCAGATGCAATTGACACGCTTGGGGGCGAACAACACAGAGGACATCAAACATTTCTTGGAGGCAGTATACGTGTTTGTCATGCGAGGCGTTGCTGTCAGGTTTTGATGGGTCAAGGTCCATGTTTCCCGAGCAGAATCTTCAATTAGTTTGTTTCTGAGAGTTCATGGATTTTGTACCAAACAGAATGCGGCCTATTCTGATATAAAGGCAATGACCTCGAATCATTCAAAATATCCAGATGGCAGACAGATTCAATGCAGTAAGCGCGTTTGCCGTGCAGTGTAAAAGACCTATCAGTGTATCTCTTCAAAAGTACTCCAAAGCCATTGTGCTCGATCTGACAACTTTTCTCAAAATGCCTCCGCTCGATCTGTCCATTTGTTCCTTTGGAGCGGTCGACTCGCTTATTCATCCATACTGATGACAGTCTCCGTCACTGTTCCATCAGTCGCATATCGACTTGCCTTGCCAACAGTGGTGACTGCTGTCTCGGTCTTCACGTCTTCGAACTCACTCCCGTCAATGCTGCCTCCGATCGCACTACCAACTCCAGGGATAACGCCAATTGCGCCACCACGGAATCCTCCTTCTGCAACATCCAGCGCATCGGGAACCTCCATGCCGTCGTTGAACACTCCACCGCTGCCATCGTCAAGTCCACCAGCCCAAAGAGGAAGATATTTGTATTCTTCCTCTGAAAGGCAAAGGAGAGTGCCGATTCGCCCGGTCGGAATGTCAAAGTCGCACGATCCGTCTTGGAGGTAGCCTGGCGTAATCATGCAATTCAAGTGCTGGAATAAGTGGTCAGAGACCTCACTAAGCAGCTTGTAGGGATCGATTGCGGTTGGGGAAGGGGTGTTTGCCGTTGAGGAGGGAGGTTGAAAGGGCGCAGCTGTAGTAGACGCGGTAGAGTCATTTCCCCCTGAGATGGCATCCGGGTAGTCGGTAGAATATGTGTTGTAGTAAGCTGGTCGGTTAGCTTGTTCGTTGAGGGCTTGAGATCTACTGGTCTGTCGATCCGAATCTACCCAGGCTTCTGTTGTGGTACTCGGATCTGGTTGGGCCACAGATTGAGGTGGTGCGAAAGCATTCTCAGAATCTATGAAAGATATGGGTGGGTGACCATGCTGCGGATTTGCTTGCTGTTGAACAGTTGCCGTATCGTTTGGGAAGGCATGTCCTTCATTGAGTAATGGCTGTAGAAATTCCGAAGGTTGGTGATTGATAGGCATTGCGTGTTTGAACTTTGGCCGTGTGACAAGTTCCGCAGATTCAATCGTGTTTTGTACCTTGTGCTGCTCCATTGTTGCAAGATTGCGGAAAGGCAAGGATCCTGTCAGTGCTGAAATGGATCTCTTTCCTTGATTCCAGGGTGTTGGTAGACCACAAGGTCCACAAGCAGAATCATAGGGCATGTCACGAAATTCACCATCTGCGCTTTTGATCGCAGGGTTGCAGAGATCTAGTGGTCCGTTTTGTGCGGCCGAGGAGTACTCCGTCTCGTGGTTAGGTAGCTTCTGTATGGTTTTCCGGGAGGAGAGGTCGTCGCATGCAGAACTTCCCCCCGATTTGGGGTCTTCCGCGGGGTAGACTCCAGGATCGTCCCTATTATCACCTACCTGCATTGGTATATCTTCCCATGAATCAAGCGGCCATTCGGAGTCATCATCTACAGACCTCGTTGCGTATTTTGGGGTTTGGGGGATAGGTTCCTGTAGACCGACAAGCGAAACATCGTCATTGAGAAGTTTACCACCTCTACTGAGAGCCCATCGTTCTGCATCTTGTGCGTGTCTGAAACCCGTAGATTGTATCTCAGGAGACAACTTCACTTTCTTGCCAGGACTACAGATCTCTGGTGTCATAGACCGCTGACTCTTCTTTGCTGTTCGATGCTTATCATCGGTGATGAGACCCCCTAGAGCTGATTGATTTCCCGCGGTGTGATGATTGAGCAAGATGCTATTCAAGTTGTTGATGTTGTCGATTAGCTCGCGCTTGGAAGCATACGGGATGTTTGGATCAGAGAGTATTCCATCAGCTTTAAGAGTCTCCTGAAATCGCGTCCAGATCCCGCAGTTGGTGGTTGTATACAAATAATCTCGTTGAAAATCTTCAAACCGGATAATATTCCAAAAGTATTGAGTCAAGACTCGTGATGCTCGTGGCACATCTTTATATTCGAGAAACTGCTCAAAAGGTGTATATTGTGGAACGTTTTTTAGGTCGAAAGGATACGCATCGCTAAGAGTCATGTAAATTAGGCGTTGGGCGTACTGCTTCAAAAGTTCTCTACTGTGCTCGAGTAAGGCTCGAGGGATAGGAGCCTCAAACTCAAGCGTGCTCAGCCTTGCCAAATGTGGACCAACTCTACTCGCAGAGGTCTGCAGTTCGGAAAGACCTGCAACTTCAACAAAGACAGCCCAGACGCGCCGTGTTAGCGTTGAGGCTGCATGGTCCACTCTGTTGATATCATCATCGTCTAGACAGTTTGCGATATGGGCCTTTGGGAGTTCGCCGGAGTCGGCCGCCACGCGACAGGTATTACCTCCAGTGAGCAGTGCTTGCTGGCCGACGAGGATGGTAAATGCGCATCGAATCAGCCAAACCGAACGAGTTGTAATTGCGATGCGGTACGCAATATCTGCATTCGTTTGGATGAAATTGATATTCCCGCCTTCCAGAAGCCAGCTAATGATCCAGTGACTTACACGAGGGCTTTGAGCACAGTCGAGATAATTAGCTAGCATGCAAAATGTCCATGCCTTTGCAGCGGAGTCGAGCTTTGGATCATTGCCAGCGATTGCCTGAAGTAGACGAACAATGGCACTATGATGTCGCAAAGGACTGTATTCTTCCTCGAGACCACGATCATAAAAAGTGGCCGTACTGGATGGGATTTTCTCCACCGTCTGCGGTGGTAGACTTGCCTCAGCAGATGATGAATCCGGTTTCTTGGATTGTTCTGCTTCTTGATAGTCCTGCTCAGGGTCATCGTCATGCTGAATGGTATACACAGGTTTTGGAGGAATATCAAGGCCATCGCGACCACACACAGACTCGGGCGCTACGAGAAAATCGCGAGCATGTTGGTGCCAAGTTAAGGCGCCTTTTGGCACCGTGAGCTCAGTGACTTGTATCAGTGCCTCCTCATCGTTTATTGCAGGACTGAGATCAATATAGAATTTGATTGCCTTAGCATTTGGGACGAGTTTGTGGAGTTGAAGTCTCTTTAGACGTCTTTCTGTACGGGCAGACATAGGACCAAGAAATTTGTCGAACTTCACCGAGCCAAGATTTCTGAGCGTGCTGCTCTTCAATACGTGAGGGTGTTGGAACTGCTGCTTGATGTAGCCATATTCACGATCATCCTGCTCAGGTAATTGTGGAGGCACCCCAGTGTATATCAAAGTGTCGCCATCATCCTCTTCTACAGATGAAAATTGATTGCTCAAACGGAATAGTGTCTCCGTAGCAGATTCTTCCATGAGACCGACTTTTCGTCCACGTACTGTAACGGTTGGCGATTGTTGAGCAGAAGGCGTCACTTGTTGTTGGTGATTGGTGAGCTGCATAAGCGTTCTGTCATACAGGTCATCCTGCACGTCTCCATCAGCTGCAGACACCGTCTGTTCGCCCTCGGTTTCAAGAACACTGGTCCAATCGTCGTTTTCGGCTTGGTCAAGGACGCCATTTTGATTTGCTGGATCATGGCCACCAGTCATTGTGAAGGTGAAATATTGAGGAATACTGGCCGCGGACAGATGAACAGATTCAAATGACTAATGTATTGTCGATGGCTGTCACTTAAGTTCGTTCATGACATTTAACGAAGCCGTCGGCTGCCTCTCTCTGCGCATAGTAGAAAATGACAGACCGATAAAATTTCAACAAGGACGAAACCTTCACGGCAGGATCTCGCTGCACAGAACACACGTCCTGATCGCAAAGAAAAGTACCAAGCCGGTCTAGAAAAGAATGCATCCTTTCACCAAGGCCGTGCAGTGATGCCTGGAGAGAAGGTGGATTTAGCCTGATCCTGTGATGGAGGCCGGAACCAATTAAGATGCTAGTTCTGCGGCTATGCATGAATAGCTAGTTAATGGACAAATTCATCCACGTCGAGTAGTTCCACCTCAAGGCTGGAATTGAGATTAGTATACCTAGGCTTAAAAATATCATCAGAGCTCGTTCGCATGTGCCAATAGTCCCTCTTGCTGGTAGTGCGAGTAACACTTTCTAACAGAGTGGTCTTACGGCATTTTCAACTGCCGCCTAGTACTTCAAGTTGGCTATTGTGTGGATTGCCTTTGATTACCAAAGACCTTGCGTGTTCAAAGAGAGCAGATCAAAGCTTGCTGTAGCGGTGGGGGTATTGTGAAGCTGACATTTAGTCTTACTTTAATGGACAAACCATACAAGCGAGAATAATAACGACAATCACTTGCATCTAGGCGAGTTGAGGGTTGGATATGTCTCGGCAACCCTGAATTGGTCGTTTGAATCGTTTATATCAACGGAGATGATCCCAAGACCAGCTACCAGACCCAAATTCTGGAGGATAGGGAAATTGGGTACCGTGAATTTGGATGTGAGATAGTCGCCACAGGAACAAATACTTAGTCTGCGCGACACACGTGTCGGCACTGTAGGCGCAGCTACTCTTGTTAGCACGCCGGATTTCCAGCTTGATGATGTCGTCATCACCACATTGGGATCCGACCAAAAGATACCTCATAACCTCGTCGGGACAGCCGACTTCACAATGCAAGTCTAAACTCCCGAGAGAAGCCAAATATAGCGTCGAGATAGTAGCAAACTGGGCAATCAACTGCAAGAATCTATGCAGCAGCATGACAAAGCATCACATTGGAGAAAGTTCGCTATTAGGCAGCCAAGCAGACAAGCGACTGGAAGGTTCCACACGTGCTGCAATCAGTGGCAAGAAAGTGAAGGCGCTAGCATTATCACGTGCTCAATCTCAGCCACCGCCGTTTGCCTGCCGATTCCATGCGGCTCCGAAGGCGGGATACTTAAACCCAAGTCGCCCCATCTTCTGTCAGACAGATCTTGTCTACCTTAACTCTGCTTTCTCAACCCATTTCAAGAAAAAGCTTACAAGTACTTTGAATAAATCCTAACACTTTGCGCTACACTCAACAATCATGCAAATCTTTGTTAAGACCCTTACGGGTAAGACCATCACCCTTGAGGTCGAGTCCAGCGATACCATCGACAATGTCAAGAGCAAGATTCAAGACAAGGAAGGTATTCCACCGGACCAGCAACGCCTGATCTTCGCCGGCAAACAACTTGAAGATGGCCGCACTCTAAGCGACTACAACATTCAGAAGGAGTCCACTCTGCACTTGGTTCTCCGTCTCCGTGGTGGGATGCAAATCTTCGTGAAAACATTGACCGGAAAGACCATCACCCTTGAGGTTGAGTCCAGCGACACGATTGACAACGTCAAGAGCAAGATTCAAGACAAGGAAGGAATTCCTCCGGACCAGCAACGTCTTATCTTTGCCGGCAAACAGCTCGAAGATGGCCGAACACTCTCAGACTACAACATCCAAAAAGAATCGACCCTTCATCTCGTCCTTCGTCTTCGTGGTGGCATGCAAATCTTTGTGAAGACGCTGACCGGTAAAACAATCACCCTGGAAGTGGAATCCTCAGATACCATTGACAACGTCAAGTCCAAGATTCAAGACAAGGAGGGCATCCCACCTGACCAGCAGCGATTGATCTTTGCAGGCAAGCAATTGGAGGATGGTCGCACACTCTCGGATTACAACATCCAAAAGGAATCTACACTGCACCTGGTACTGAGACTGCGAGGAGGTATGCAGATCTTCGTCAAGACTCTTACCGGCAAAACAATTACCTTGGAAGTGGAATCATCAGACACAATCGACAATGTCAAATCCAAGATTCAAGACAAGGAGGGTATCCCGCCAGACCAACAGCGATTGATTTTTGCAGGAAAACAATTGGAAGATGGACGAACTCTTTCTGACTACAATATCCAGAAGGAGAGCACTCTTCACTTGGTACTTCGGCTGCGAGGTGGGCAGTAGAGAGGTTGCATGGATGACGATTCGGCTCAACAATGAACGATGGAGATTGCCGAATACTTAACCAGCCAAAGAGCCATGTCCGGCTCTTATTTTTCGTAGGGTATGCATAGCCATCATTTACCGAGTGACAACAAAACGATCGCATGTTCATAGAAACGTACGCAATCGAATTATGTCCCCATTCTTTACTGATTAGCAACCTTGACTGTAGTGTTTTTCACCGGGACCATCTGCTTCGGGCGCGGAACAAAATGCTTCGTCATAATCGCCACTACTAGTGGGAGAAGCGTGCCTGCGCTAAGCCGCCGAGGCCGCCTTACGCCGCCTGAGTCTTCATCTTTTGGCAACAGCGTCAACGCACTCAATGGACGAAGCAAACAATGCGTCCTTCAAGTTTCCAGCAGGTTCGACGTCGACCATAATGCTTGCCCGTTTTTGCAGCAACGCACCTGACTGTTCTTAGTGATTTGACTCCCCAACCTCAAAACATGCCATGCGTTGAGACCATTTCCTTGTACGTTAACAATCTGGGAACCAAGCAACATGCCAGATTATTTCTATCACATTGGTATAGAATTGTTTTCTAGCAATCCTTCGTCGCCGGTAAACCTATCCCAAACATTCCGAGCCTTGAATCCGTTCCCGTCGCGGCAGGCACGTACCTTTCGTGATCACAAGTACGATACGATGCGAAAGTCATCGACTTCCTCCCATGCAGCTCTGGCTCATGGGGTCATTCCTTCCAGCAGCGACGATAACAGGATTGACGATGTAATTGTGGAAGCAACAGATGACATAACTACAGGGATCGGCACCAAGTTTGCCAGCGCCCAGACAAGAGCTACTTTTGTAGCCACAGAAGAACGAGGTTCTGGGGAACGCGGCATCGTTCACCTCTACCGGGACGCTGAGGAGACGCCGGGCCTCTATCGCCGAACTGATCGCATCGCTGCAGCAGAGCTTTGGAACGGAAGCGCCCCAGTCAGAGTCTCCTCCTTGACAAGTCTGACAGGGAAGCCTCCAAAAGACGAGGAGTGCACCATGCTTGCTATTCTTGCAGTGCCTTCCTACATGACACCCCGTGATTTCCTCGCGTTTGTGGGCGAAGAAACGAGAAATGCAGTGAGCCACTTCCGCATGGTGCGGACTGGACGATTGAATCGCTACATGGTGTTATTGAAGTTTAAAGAAGGAAGAGTAGCTCGACAATGGCAATGCGATTGGAGCGGCAAGCTTTTTAACAGCATGGAGCCCGAGACCTGTCATGTCGTCTTCGTCAAGTCCGTCGAAGTCCTGTACAATCAAGATATTAAAGACTTAAAACCCACTCCAGATCCTAGTTCCCCCACTGGTGGGCATCACCGCAGTCATTTGTCAATCGGACAATTGAGCAAGCCGCTTGCACCGCCCACACCTTCTCTGGTAGAGCTGCCGACTTGTCCAGTTTGCCTGGAGCGTATGGATGAGTCAACTGGCCTTATAACGAATTTGTGCCAGCATGTTTTCCATTGCACTTGCCTCGAGAAGTGGTCCGGTTATGGCTGCCCAGTTTGCCGTTTCAAGGACGACAGTTTTGGTACTGGCGCAATGAGACCCAGTGATTCCAAGAAATACCTCAACTCGGCTGGTGAATATGAGATCGAAGATCCAGATTTAGATTGTTACGAATGTCGCATTAGCCAGAGTTTGTGGCAGTGCCTGATTTGCGGTGTTGTCGGCTGTGGAAGATATGCCGGTAAGCACGCTTACCGCCACTTCGAGAAGACTGGTCATGCTTTCGCCCTCGATCTAGAAAATCAGCGCGTCTGGGATTACGTTCGCGATTGCTACGTCCACCGCATTATAGCCAACGGTTCATCTACTAACGGAGAAAAATTGATCGAGCTCCCAGGCCGGCGACGAGAAGGACAAGTCACTGCTTTGGAGGACGGTGATGCTGATCTTGACTTGGTAAAGCGAGAAAATTTGGCATTTGAATACACCCAACTTCTTACCTCGCAACTCGAAAGCCAAAGGGTCTATTTCGAGGATCAAGTAGCCAAGGCAGTTGACAACAAAGCCAAAGCTTTGCAGCAAGCAGAAAAGGATGCAGAAGAGGCTGACATGTCCAGATCTCGCTTAAACGAGGTGATTGCATCCAATGCCTCTCTACAGACGAAATATGAGCAACTTGAGAAGGCTACGGCTCGCTACGAAGTCAGGTCACGCAAGCTGGGGGCCGAGCATGCGGACTTGCAAAAGAGATACGAAGAGCTCAAGGTAATTTCTGATACCATCTCAGAGAACAATAAAGCAAGAGAAAGGGAGACCACAATTAAGCGCAACGAGCTACTTACCAACCAAGCTAGAGAAATTCAAGCACTCAAGGAAGAGGTCGCCACGAAAAACTTCTATCTCGAATCGCTTCAAGAGCAAATTAGCGATCTTCGAATGCAGATGGCTGCTGCAACCAAGCTTCAAGAAATGGTGAAGTCTGGTGAACTCACACAAGAAGAGCTTGTTGGTTCGACCATGTTTGCAGGCCCGCCACGTCACAAGCCTGGGGCTTCAGCAATGTCTTCATCGTCCTCGAAAACTAAGGCACAGAGACAAAATGAGCTGCAGTCTTCGGTTCGCTTGTCGAAAGAACCCACTGATAGTGACGTCCAGAATTCACTGGACACGGCTCCTGCAGGGCTTGGTAGTATATCGGCTACGGTATTGAACATAATTGGTCCAGGGTTTTGCTATACGCCAACAGCTCAGGAGAAGCAAATCACTGAGGTGTTGGTGCAGAGAGGCCTGGTCGAAAGAGATTCAAAGGGCAAACACGGCTTGACGGACGAAGCTTCCAAGGAGGCCTTGGTAGCGACTTTGCTTGACGCCGATGTCCTCAGGTTAGAACCAGTCCCTCCTCAGGGTGACTTGGTCCAGGGAGACCCGTCAGCAGCAAGAAGAACCCTACAAGCTGTTCTTGGTGAGCAGTACGAGTTTGCACCAGGAAAGACAACAGATGACTTTCTACTAGTTTTACTGCAAAACGGAGTCTTAGAGCGGAAGGAAGAAGCAGGCTTGTACGATAGTGATGCGAATGATGGAGTTGGTAAGCTTGCTGCCCCTGACAAGAGCAAGAAGAAGAAGAAAAAGAAGAAAAAGAGGTGACATGTTTGACGATCATCGGCTACCTAACGAAGCTCGGCACACGGCAAGCTGCAGAACCTAAGCCTCAGCTTAAGTCTGAAAGCGAGATTTCGTGGCACTCCGTAGGCTGTAGCCCATATGGTTGCCTTGAACTAGGCAGAGGGACCTAGTCAGGCTGTACGAGAGAGGCCGAAAGGAAAGTAATCTCCAAAGAAGTACTATCGAGATGCATCACGCAGCGGTTGATTCACATCCGCAAACACACATACTGTATATGTGACAAAATAGATATCAGAAAGTGAAAACAGACTGAACCGTGCTGGGATCGTCACTGTATGCTCAAACGTGAGCTTGTGCATTTAGCGAGAGGATGACCCCAACCCCATCATAAGAGCTTGAATTCTATCATTCCTGGATACGCTGACCGGTCTGCTCCACCTTGCCTTGTGTACTCTGTGACCAACCCGATTGAGTAATTAATCAGTATTCAGGTCTTCTCGGCCCTCAAACACCTCGTAAAGGCCTCAGGGCGGCTGCGAGATTTCCTCCATAGAGATGTCGCACGCAAAGCCCACGAAACGCTCAACGACATTAAGAGCAGGAGGCGGTCAATCGTCCGCCCTCCAAGACCAACAGATAGTCAAAGAATTCTCGCCTCTCATTTCTAGATACCTTGAGAGACTGTTCAATGAACTTGTGTCACAGAACCATAACACCGACGCTTCTGGGCCTCCGTTGACCTCGCTCGACCAATTTAAAGGATGGTTTCAGTCGCCGGCTTCAGCTGCCCTCGCCCCGCCCATCAACCACGACCTTTCGTTCCCTCTTTGCAACTACTACATATCCTCTTCTCATAACACTTATTTGAGTGGCAATCAACTGTACGGGACTTCCACTACCGAAGCCTACACCAATGTCCTGCTAAGGGGCTGCCGTTGCTTAGAGATCGATGTGTGGGATGGGGACGACGATGCCTCCAGTATTAGCAGTTCAGATCTGGAAGACGCCGAGCAAGAGAAATCCTCAATATCGAGACGCAGAAGTGCCCTATCGAAGTTAAAAAGTGCTCGCGAGAAAGCAAAGGATAAATTGGGGCGATCCTCAAGCTCCAGCTTTCCTTCCAAGCAGCGTTCTAATACCAAGGCACACAACGAGCGTGTAGAGGATGTCACAGCGGAGCTCTCGGCGACAGAGATTGCTGAGAGAAAAGCTGCGCTCAAGACCGAGCCCAGAGTCTACCATGGCTACACTCTGACCAAAGATGTACCATTTCGAGAAGTTTGCCAGGCCATCAGAGATTCAGCCTTCAAAGCCTCAAGTCTACCCATCATCGTATCGCTCGAAGTACACTGTAATCTAGACCAACAGCAAGTCATGGTCCACATCATGGAAGAGACCTGGAAGGGATATCTGGTTGACATAACAGGTCAAACCCACGAAGATATTCAAAAGCTTCCTAGCCCAGACTCTTTGCGCAACAAGATTCTCATCAAAGTCAAATGGAAGTCGGCCAGCCGGGAAGAGTCAAATAACCCACTAGAGATCACAGAGACCAATGATCCCGTTCAAGCAGACGGGACTGCCAGTTCATCTCCTCCACAACCACGGCAGAAAAAGGCTTCGAAAATACTAGATTCGCTTTCAAAGCTCGGTGTATACACTCGAGCCTACTCCTTTAAGCAATTCTCTCAGCCCGAAGCAAAAATCCCTACTCATGTTTTCAGCTTGGATGAAAACAAACTTGGCTATATCCACTCTCATCCTGAATATGGTCCGGACATGTTCTCGCACAACCGAAACTACCTTGTTCGCATCTATCCCTCAGGACTACGTATCAACAGCAGCAACATTGATCCTGCTTTCAGCTGGCGACAAGGTGCACAGATGGTGGCACTCAACTGGCAGAGCCTTGACAAAGGAATGATGCTGAACGAGGGCATGTTCGCGGGCGAAGAAGGCTACGTTCTGAAACCGGAAGGGTTTCGCTCAGACTCGGTCTCGGAGGAGGTGAAGCCAGTCAGAAAACGCCTCAATCTGATGATCCGGCTGGTAGCTGGACAAAACATTCCCTTGCCACCGGATAAAGACCCAAGCTATGCAGACCATGTCAAGCCGTACGTCACAATCCAGCTCCACGTCGACACCCACGGCCCCCCGGGTCAAGGTAAATCAGACCGCAGCGACAGCACCGCGAATCTGACGTCGAAATACCCTGACGAACTCACGCACAGGAACAAGCACGAGTCAGCAGGGGACGAAAGGGACGAGGAAGAGCAAAAACTCAAATGCAAGAGCCGTTCGTCGAGGACGGCGAATCCAGACTTTGCCAGCACGGACCTCACTTGGACCGACGTGCCCGATGTTGTGGAGCCGCTGAGTTTTGTGCGGGTCAAGGTCAAGGATGATAAGACGATGGCGCGGGACGAGCTCTTAGGTTGGGCCTGCATCAGACTCGATCGCTTGAAGACTGGGTACAGGTTTTTGCATCTGCTCAATGTTGAGGGAGACGCCACCGAGGGTGCACTGCTCGTGTACATTCGAAAGGAAGTGCAAACTATGACCCGTTGACTCGAGTCTGTCTTCCTCGATATTTATGGTTTGCCATATTCGAGGTTGTCTGCTGGGAGCTTAGCAATCGACAAACCGCTTTAGAAGTGGATTTTCCCTCCATTTCTATCACAGTCATTAGGTCTACTTGGGAGCATCCAGACACAACTCAGCGTTTCGAGAAGGGTAGAGGAGTACAGGAGAAAGACGTAGAGCAGGCGAGTCCGAAGTAGGGGGTGCTTGAAAAACACAAGCGACATGGAAATATGATTACTCAGTGCAACGTTAAGCGGCGGCTCTCATCACTTCACGGATGGCTATTGCAAGCGCAAGTCTATATTTCAATTGTTGCCGATTGTCTCAAGCAATACTGACAAATGCCCGCTTCTTGCCCCTGGCGTCTTTCTCTTCGTTGCCATCTGCATTCTCGTCCACAAAGCCTGGTCCTTCGTCGGCCATTCGTCGGCCCAACACCCTCAACCCAGCTAGATTAAATCCCATTTCGCGCCTGCTCGCCTCCATTCCTGCCCTTAATTTCGTCCGGAGCTTCTCGAGCTCTACCCTCATCAGACGCGAGGAGACGATTTGCTTATTGTGTACTTTGAGCATGAAGTTCAGTATGCGACAAACCAGTGGGATGTTCCGTTGCTCGTCTGCAAAGAGTGTGAGGAATGTGAAGAGGGCGGGGAGCTGAATGAACGAGAGAAGGAGGAGAGAATCCGTAAGATGCTGTGGAGGCAGCTTCTGGAGGATATTGAGCAGGTACGTGGAGGCCGAGATGTTATTATTGGCGAGGTAGACCGTATTGCGAGCTGGCTGTGCCGGCGGTTTCGTGTGGCTTGCCTTGGCTGCTGCCACAGCGCGATTGTGTTCGTCCATGAGCAGCAGATCTTCCATTCCCAATGTGAGTGCTTCTGTGATTTTTTCAGATGCAATCAGTGTCTGGCTGCTTTGCTTGCTGGGATCTGTACTCTCAATCACGCCATCTTCGTCCGCCTTCGAATGCGCACCCTCTTCGTCGAGCGACATGAGAAGAGTGTTTTCATAGAGCTCTTCAAGCTCCTTCTCTCGTTCTTCTTCGAGGAAGATCTGTTCATCTGTCTGCGCCCAAATGCGGATTGATTTATCGTGGGCCGCTGTGACGAGAAACTGTCCTGAATGTGCTATGGCAAGTGCCCAGATCTCACCGTGATGGCCGTCCAATTTTTGGATTTGCTCGAATTTGTCACCGTCGTAGTATTTGATTGTCTTGTCCTTCGAAGCGCTGAAGAAATGGTGCCCATTTCCATCTCTGTTGTCAGGAATGAATGCTACTGACAAGATCGAGTCGTTGTGAGCTAGGAATGTTTTGTGACAATCACCAAAGTCAAGCCCCCATATACGCACGGTCTTATCGGCCGAGGACGTGAGTACTAGTCTAGAATCATGGCTAATGTCAATGCTCAGCACTGGCAATTTGTGGCCATAGAGAGTGAGGTAGAGCTTGAGGGTATCGACGAAGAACACTTTGACTGTCGTGTCAAGAGTAGAAACAGCGAGGTATTTCCCGTCTGGGCTGAATCGGACAGCGAGAATGTCGTCTGAGGTTTTCAATGTTCGAACATGAATAAGGGTCAATTTGGGCATTTTCCGATTTGTGCCGAGGACCTCTTCCTGTACAACTTTCAACTCCCAAAACTTTGCAGAATTGTCTGCGGAGCCAGTAACCAGTGTACGGCCATCAGGAGAAAGGTGAAGCGACCAGATGTCCCGATCGTGAGCGGAGATTGTATCAATCAGAGACGACGACGCAATGTCGAATATTTCGAGCGTGCCGTCTCGAGTGCCAAGTACAACTATCTTGTTGCCGGGCAGGAAAGTGCAACAAAGAGCGTAGCCACAGTCTAGCGTACGCAGACAAGACTGTGTTTTGGTATTCCAGATCTTGAGCAAGCCGCTACTGGCAGATGCGAGCATACGATCGTCGGTGGAAAGAGCTAAACAGCGTATATCAGACCTATGCCCGGCTTGGTCGACCAAGAAAATGCGATCATAGTCAACAGTACGGTCTTGGGACTTTTTCCCTTTTGCGTCTACCTCGTAGACTTCAAGTTGGTTGTTTGCAGTTGAGATCAGGAGCGAGACGGATTTTGATGATTTCGAGCCTACCCAGTCGACGCTCTTCACCTTGCCGCCGGTTCTGAGTATCACATGAGGAACGAAGACTTCCGAGATGGAGACGGCCGTGGCATCTTGTTCTTCGATGCCATCTTCTTCCACATCTTCAAGTCCGCTTTGCTTTTCTTTTCGCCTCCTGCGTTTTCTGTGTAAAGATTTTTGGATTTCTTGTTCATTGCGTATCCGCCACAATTCGACGGCCTTCTCTGAACCGTGAAAAGCGATAAGATCCTGCTTGGGATGAAAGAAGATTGCAGTAGTCCGATCTTTTCCATGTCTGTAGAAGGTCCCTCGATCCTTTAGCACTTTTTCGCCAGTGCCTAGTTCTTTCGACGCGCGACTCAAAGCATTCTTGTCGATAATCCAGGCTCTCATCTCACCATCGTTGCCGGCTGTAATGCATCCATCCTTTCCTGGTGAAAGTCCAAGCGACCAGCATTCACCATTCGATTGTGCAACGTGCGTTTCAATACAGTGTTGGCTCGACAAGTCCCACACCTTGAGCAGGGCGTCCTTGCTGGTGCTGAGCAGGTACTGGTCAGCTCCAGGTTCACCGCTGTCGAATCTCAACTCATCAGTCTCGTCGGATGATCGTTCAGCTGAAAGGAAGTTTAGACTGGTGATCTGATCTTTATGGCCCCTCAGCTTGTAAAGGCCAGCTTCACCCACTAGATCCCAAAGTATGATATCTGTGTCGCGCGAACCACTTGCGAGCCGCACTCCACTTGCGTCGAAAATCAGTTGTGTGATAGCTGACTTGTGTCCGTTGAAGGTGAACAGAACTGTTGCCGTTCTGCTATCCCATACCCTGATCTTGCCATTGTCATAGCCTACCGCAAACACGTCGGGGTCAGAGTGCGATTGACATATTACTGTTACCTGGGACCTGTTGTCTGATGTGTGCCATCTAGACTCGAGTTCGCCTCTCTTCAGGTCCCAGACTAGAACATCCTCGTTGGCACCAACAAATGCTCTTCCAGCGCTCGCTCGTAAAACTGTCGACTCGTTCTCGGTGCGAGAGTCCCAGACACAGTTGGATGTATTTGAGCAGATTTGACCTAAGGTGGATGACTGTTCAAATTTGCTGTAGTTGTTAAAATTGATTCTTTAGAGCTAGAAGATGCGTGCACTTACAGGTAAGACTTTACCATCGTGTGTGATGGCTGCTCGACGCAGAAGTTCGTCCTCGAGGTGATCTTGAACTTTTTGCCTACAAACGTGACAAACAGCTAGACAAACCAAGCAAACAGCCCCCGTCCTTGCCATTTCCCCACGCGAGGCCCGCGAGGCCCGCGAGGCCGTGCGATCGGAGTGCTCTGACGTCCGCCGCAACTTCCTCGTCAGCGAACGGGACTACACACTGCAGGCAGCATAAAGGTTACTGTCAAAATTGGACTTGCTGGGTCGGAACCCATGAACCTTCAAAGTCACCGGTAGATCTCACACATCATGCTACTCCTCGACTATCAGAACACTCTCCTCCAATCCATACTTACTGAAAAGTTCTCCGGATTATCCGCGCCCTCTTCGATAGATCAGGTAGTTTCGGACTTTGATGGAGCGACCTTTCACATATCTACACCTCAAAGCAAGACCCAGATCCTAGTTTCTTTGGCCATCAAATGCTATAAGGAGCTAACAAGCTATGGCGCGGAGCAAGTCTTGCAGAGAGAATATGGAAACTACATCACAACGCCCGAAGCGGGCTATGACTTCTCCATTCTCGTCGACCTGGAGAATTTGCCCTCGTCGGCAGAGGAACGTGCTGAGCTAGTGAACAGGATAGCTCTCCTGAAACGAAACGTCGTGGCTGCGCCTTTCGAGAAAGCATTTGATGAGCATAAGTCCCTAGCGGAAGAAGCTAACAAGTATACATCGGAATCCGCCCCACAGGGAGTGAAGGAAGGAGGGGAGGTGATGGCAATCCATTATCGAGAAGAGGAAGCAATTTACATCAAGGCCTCCCACGACAGAGTTACTGTCATCTTCTCCACAATATTCCGAGACGAGACAGATCGAATTTTTGGCAAGGTCTTTCTGCAAGAGTTTGTGGACGCGAGACGCCGAGCAATCCAGAACGCTCCACAGGTGCTATTTAGAAGTGACCCGCCTCTTGAACTCCAGGGGATGAGAGGCGTTGGCAAGACTGGCGAGAAGGGAGAAGTTGGTTTTATCACGTTTGGTAAGTGCTCTGCCTCTTGTCCCCTGCCCGAGCATGCGGTATTAATCTGCCCAGTTTTGTTTCCCCGACACTTGACTCCCCAGCGGCGAGCAGACACCATTTCTCACATTCAGACGTTCCGAGACTATTTTCACTACCACATCAAAGCCTCGAAGGCGTATATTCACAGTAGAATGAGAAGAAGAACGGCAGACTTCCTTCAGGTTCTCAACCGAGCCAGGCCAGAGAATGAAGAGAAAGAGAGAAAGACTGCTAGTGGGAGAACATTTAGAGTACAGGGTTAGGCTCCTGAAAGATGTTGCGACGCTTCCTGGATCCCCTCGAAGCTCTGTCAAACATCAAGGAGGACTACGCAATCCTGCGCCATTCGCTCTTGAAGACCGCAGACTCAAGCAGCCGGGAACAAGTCGCCCAAGCGAGTGATCAGTTAGAAGGATAGACATCCAGCCGCTTTCCGTCGCAATCGCTGCGTGATCTACTCCATTAACCTTTCGTCCCAACTAGTTGACTTCTTGCCATTTTGTCCACTTGATCCCCGGATTGCGGAGTACTGTTTTTTCTATTTCGTCCTTGATGGGTGCCTATAAATGCATTAGATACGATCAAACGTATTAATTATTACCAGTTCCACCATCAGCGTAACTGCTACAACAACTATCCTTTCATTGAAACAAAATTTGCCAAAGCGAGTGCAGAGCTCGCTTGTCATTCCAACAGTCAACAGCCTCCCTTGCTCAGACTGAGGCACATACTGCTGATCGACTCTTTCAACAAGAAGCCGGACCCGAACTAAGCAGTCCATCTTTCCTGTCATCGCTTTTCTCTCCAGCAAACCAATTGACTGGTGGACGAACACCCTTCATACGTTGTTGCGTCCCTAGCACGACCTCAACCTCAGGGTTTTGTCTGTCATTGCCCAAGCCCAGGAATTTAAGCTTGGATCTTCTCGACTTGCGTTTCCTCGACTTAGGTTTTCTGAAGAAGGGTGGAGCTTTAAACATGAACGCCGTTGGATTCAACGAGGCATCAGACGCAGGATCGGGAGTATTGAATGCAGGGATGAGCGCATCCACTGTCGAGAGGTCACTTGTTTGACATGGCACCTGCTGTAGGGCAATTTGATTCTGATACATCGCCAAGCGGGTCCAATCTTCATACAGCGCTTTCCTCGGGTGCATAAAACACCAGCGCTTGTAGTACATGTCGAAGTAGAGATTTAACCAACGGCGACACACTGTCGCCGGTAAAGGGAAATCGAATATGTACATGTGTGGGCCGTTACAATACGAGACATGGTTGAAGATAGATAGGAGTACTTCCACGGGGAGATCATTGATGTTGATCTTGGAGGGAGCCATATTGCTAGGCGTGGTGTCAGTCGTTGACGTCGCCAGGCCGGGAGAAAGCTTAAGCGTCTCGTTGAAGCCTACACAGAGGTTTCGGGGCCTCAAAGATGGCTGGTATACGACGGTGTCTTGTTGGGCTGTAAGGCTGGTATCCATGGGTTCCGAGTCCATTCGAATCTTGCAGCGCTCTCAATTCTTGAATTGCTGAGGTCTTTGCTTGGTGTCGTTAGCACTGCGAGCAACCTGCACCAGCATCGCGAAAAGAGCTGTAGACCACTTGTCATTGAGGGAGTCCATTGGGAGGCAGACATGTTTTTGTATTTGTAGTTCAGCCCGAGAATGTCCTTTTGGTTGCCCAGTATGCCAAGCCCGGTGCCTGAAGGAGGCCCAAGTCGAGCTTACCCATTCGAGAGACGGATTTATCAACTCGAACCGGACAGCGCAAGAGTTTGTGTTTCCTCAAGCAAACCTGTTGCCTGGGGTTATAGAGCGCTATCCACTCAAACGTGATGAGCCAACGATCACCAGGCATTGAGAAGATGTTGGTTTGTCACGGACATATGCTCCGAACAGGCTCACACAATTTTTAATGCGAAGATCTCGGCTAACGACCAGTCTTGAGCTTTTGTCATTTGAGCAACTTGCAATCTATTGCGGCAGGACGAATGACGCGAAATCATTCTTGTTCAATGTCGCAAATAGCTAGACTAGTCAGTTCGTGGATGATCATTCTTCGGACTCCCAAGTGAACAGCACCGTATTTAAAACAATGCTAGCATGACCTTTTCATGGAAATACTTCAGATTTGGCAGCACCAGGGGAGATATGAATTCTTCCACGGGACCGTCGGAGGGGCTCAGCGTGCTCTAGGCAGCGTGATAGAACAAAGCCAGCAAACGTAGACCGTACCTCAGACACGAGAGAACATCACTGGGATTATGTATACAAAGGTATCCGGAGTTCTTGAGATCTAGGGTTGGCGTATTAGAACCGCGAAAGGACGAGCCCTAAGCAAGACCGTCAGGCGACTCAATCGACTGGGTCTGGCACCAAACGTATGTGATGACCGATTTCTGGTTGTCGAAATCGATCGGAATAGCATCGCCATGGGGGACCTCAGCTGCAGTCATCTCCCGAAGCTCTGTAAAGAGCAGACGCGAGTTCAAATTCAATTTTGTCTGGGATGGAAAGCTTTGGACGCGTGTGAACGTGTCGCTCCCGCTGTACTCTCCTTTCACGTACCATCCATGTGGAAGTGCTGATGTCCGCTGGCACTGTCAAGAGATTCCTCATCGAGCCCGCTTCGCAAGTCTTAACAAAAGATGTAACTTCACGAGGAGAAAGTTTTCATGTCTAAACCGCAAAAAAGGTTGAATGCATTAGGAGTTTGTAACAGCAGAATAACAGAAAGATGCACCCGCGTGTTGCAATTGAAAACCCGATTGGTCCAAATGGGCTTGCCCGCTCTGTTTTCTCCCTGGTTGAGCGAAGATGTCCGTCAAAACTTTACAGGACATTATAGCGTCATTTAGCGGGAGTGTCTATAGATATCTAGACCGGACCCCTCGGGGAACTCCCTCAGCCATCAATAGACCATCTTTACCTTGAAGTACAGATTTCCTTGAGGCAAAATAAACTCTAAATCAAGCTCGAATACTGCCATGGGTGACGCAGGTCTTTCCCAGTTTGGCGTTCAACATGTCGCCAGAGGTATTGGCCGCCTGACGACAGAGGTCCTTGAGACTGGGAGTGGTAGCTATGTCACCATGGTTGGTGGCAAGCGCTATCTAGATTTCACAATGGGGATTGGCGTCGCCAACTTGGGCCATTGCCACCCCGCCGTCACCAAAGCTATACAGGCCCAAGCCGGCAATCTGCTTCACGGCCAAGCCAACATTGCGTTCCAGAAGCCATATCTGGAGCTGATTGAGGCTTTGATCCCACTCATGCCACATCCAAGTTTGGATACGTTCTTTTTCTGGAACAGTGGTTCTGAAGCCGTTGAAGCGTCCATCAAATTGGCGAGGCAAGCTACGAAGAAGCAGAACATCATTGTGATGCAGGGATCATATCACGGTCGGACATTCGGGACCATGGCCATGACAAAATCAAAGACAGTCTATAGCCAAGGCTTTGGACCATTTATGTCAGGTGTATTCACGTCACCATTTCCTTACCCTGCACAATATTCCGGATTGACGTATACAGGCAAATATAGTGCCGAAGACTGCTGCAATGATGCCGTCAGGCAACTTGAGCTCCTCCTGAAGCAGCAGACAGCTCCAGCAGACACAGCTGCCATTATCATCGAGCCAGTGCTGGGTGAAGGCGGCTACGTGCCAGTAACTGACGGGTATCTAGAACGTGTTCGGGAGATCTGCGACAAGAACAACATCCTTCTCATTGCCGACGAGGTACAATCAGGCTTCGGTCGGACAGGGAAAATGTTCGCAATCGAACACTGGGGCGTCCGACCAGACATTTTGGTCATGGCTAAAGGTATCGCCAACGGCATGCCACTGTCAGGCATCGTGGCAAGCAAAAGTTTAATGGACAAGCAACCGCCTGGGTCGATGGGTGGCACATACTCTGGGAATCCTGTCTCATGCGCAGCGGGTCTCGCCGTGGCAAAGGCATTCAAGGACGAGAACGTGCTGGAGAATGTAAATGCAAGAGGCAAAGAGCTCATGGATATGCTGCAAGGCCTCAAAGCAGATCCTGAGATTGGGAAGATGATTCACGATGTCAGAGGCTTGGGCCTGATGCTTGCGATTGAATTCGCACCCAGTGCCGGCGGGAGCATTGGATCAAAGGTACAAGCTGCGTGTAAGGAGAAGGGCATGCTAATCCTGACTACTTCTGTCTTCGACACGTTAAGAATCATTCCAGCTTTGAATATCTCGAAAGAGGATATGGCCAAGGGAATCCAGATCCTCAAGGAAGCTGTTGAGGAAGTCGTGGCTGGACAGAAGCCAAAAGAGTCGGAATCAAAAGGCCAAGCGCTAGAGTAAGATTTGGGATTCGTGCTGAGGCTTCCCGAAATACATCATGCGTGTCTAGTGCACGGCATGCGAATTGAGAAATGGGTTGGAAGCCCTGCTTTGAACAGCCGTCTTTGACATGGAGTCTGGCGTGAGAAAGGGATGGAATGGGTCTCATCCGCTTGCCTGGCTGTTCAAAGCACGCATTGTGAAGGTAGGGTAGCATGTTAAAATACAGTCGTATGATACTATTTCTCACCCAATGTTATACTTGCGTTGGGGGCTTTGCACAGAAGCGGCTAGCAGTGCATGCCAACAGCCAAACCATGCAAATAGGGGCTGATAGGGTTGATAGCCAGAAAACCCCCCAACCCCTAGGCAGCCAAGTACTCGAGTAACGTGTTATTTAAGGAGTTTCTATCAAGCCGTCATCATAATACCGACATTCTCGTACCAGCCGCCCATACCAGTTCCGAGCAGCAAATTCTCACCACTCTTCAATCTCGTACTTTCAATATCTGCCCAGCTACCAAGAAAGTCTCCGTGGCTGCACACCCTGGTTAATCTCCCAGTGACAGCCCGATAGATGTCTTCCATGAGCTCGAAATCTGTGGGAAAGAAGATGTCGAAATAGCCTTGATGAACAAAAGGACTGGTCACAGTCACATTCTGGCGCTTGTAGCGCGTCTGAACGATGGGTGCATTGACGCCGGGCACTACGGTTGGGAGTTGTGTAAAGTCTGAGAGTAGAAGTCGGTGGTGGGGAAAGTAGGATGAAAGGATATCGAAGAATTGAAGGAGACGGGTCGGGAGGTATTCAGCTTTCGTCAGATTAGGGGCAAAAGGTAGCTCGTGTCGGAGCTTCCGAAGCCAAGGTGGGAACCAAGGATTTGAGATTGGTGTACGTGGTGGCTGATGGCGCGAGGCGGCCCGACGTATGCGCAAAAAGCGAGAAACGAGGCTGTCGAGGTTTGGCTCGTAGTATTCATAGAATGCACCGTTCTCGTCGATCAGAACACTTCCTTGCAGAGGTTGACCAGTTTCGGGATTGTACCGGATAGCGTCGTGGGGAAAGTTGTCGATGACTTCTAGAGCAAGGAAGAAATGAGGTTCGATGACTGGGGTATCCCAATCGAAGATAGACTTGTTGATGATCTGAATGTGCTCAAGATGCTCGGTGAAATACGGAGAGTGGCGCAGAGATGTGTTCTGCATTTCTGCGAGGGACGAGCTGATCTCGATAATGCGAAACTTGGTTCGACGGTAGACCTCCATATCCGTTTCTCGAATGTGGTCTAAAACGTTGCACATAAGCGTGCCGTTTCCAGCACCAATTTCGTATATAATGAGATCGTGATACGGAAAGAGTGTAGATTTGTAGTTTGACACCAAATACCTAGCTATTGCTTCTCCATAGTGTGGCCTGAACAGTTCTGTAGGAGTATGCCATAGCTGCCGTAGGTCGTCCTCTTGAACTTGGTCGAGATCGTCCTCAAACTCGACGTAGTTTCGGTCGACCAAGGTCTGGAAAGCTGCGCCATCTTTGATATGATTGAAGTCGAACGGCTCCAGCAGATTGAAAATCGTGGCATTTTTGGGGAAATAGCCATAATTCGGGTTGTACAGACTGTCGTCAATGAATTCTCTTGTATACATCTTCACTCTTTTCGGCCTTTGAGCTCTGTGCTTCAATTCTCGAGCGGTCACACGAGGATACTCGCGCAGCTGCTTGGACACATCTTTGGGGAAATGGTCGAGGCGCTGCTGCCATAAACTCCCGCCCTGTCCGTCAGCGTCTGTCTTGCGTAATGCATAATGTCGTCGCTGCTGTCGAGAGATCAGGTGAAGGCCGTAAGATAGATGTGCTTGTCGTCTCAAACAGCCTCTCGCGGGAGCAAACAGCTGTCGAAAGATTCGGTTCACGATGGCACAATCCATGATTGGGGCGTCGAGTCTGGGGCTACCTCATTTTCAGTGATTGTGTCCCTTTATTGCTCTGATCATCTACTATAATGACCGTGAGCCCTTCCCAGCATATTCAGGAGCGCAGTTAGCATATGTCCAGATGCTCGGATACAACTCAGATCTACTTTTACACAAACACCAAGCAGGGCACCTGAGCAAAGGACCGAGATTTACCCAGTCTAGCTTCGAACCCACAGTGGCCGTATCAGATCAAGTGAGCATATCCTGATATGAACATATTTTCTATGCACGTCCCTGAGAGGACCAGTGTGCTTAGAGCATGCCTTATGCGATCCGCCATGTGACAGCAGCATTCCTCGGCGGGATCGCCGTCACCTACTTCGTACTGGCTGTCCAAGAATACCTCGAGTCACAACAAAAAGCTAAAGCATATCAGTACTATCGTAGCCGAGATTCACGAGCAAGCATATTTGCAAGGCCACTTGCTCTAATCAACCGCGACCCAACCGCAGCCGACCTTTCAGAGAAAATTGGCGTAGGTATAGAATCCACGATCGGGAACACGCCCCTCATCCTGATCAAATCCCTCTCTGATGCTACTGGATGCACCATTCTTGGCAAGTGCGAGTTTCTGAATGGCGCGGGCAACTCTCCCAAAGATCGTGTTGCTCTGTCCATCATCGACAAAGCCGAAGCTGATGGACAGTTGACGCCTTTCTCGGGTGATACCATTTACGAGGGTACTGTGGGCAGCACCGGCATCTCGCTTGCGACACTCGCACGTGCGCGTGGTTATAAAGCGCACATCCTCATGCCTGATGACCAAGGCCACGAAAAGAGCGACCTGCTTCTGAGGCTCGGTGCCACGGTAGAGAGAGTCCGGCCGGCCCCGATCGTGGATCAACTGCATTTTGTGAATCAGGCGAGAAATCTTGCTCAAAGACACACTCAGGATCCCCATCAGCCTGGTCGAGGGCTGTTTGCGGATCAATTCGAGACAGAATCAAACTGGAAGGCGCACTATGAGGCTACAGGACCTGAGATCTACGAGCAGGCGGGTGGCGATCTCGATGCCTTTGTCGCTGGAGCAGGAACCGGCGGCACGATCAGTGGCTGTGCAAAGTTTTTGCATCAGAAGCTCCCCGGAATCCAAATCATCCTGGCTGATCCGCAAGGTAGCGGGCTTTATCATAAAATCAAGCACGGAGTCATGTTCCATAGGCTTGAGAAGGAAGGCACAAGACGAAGACAACAAGTGGATACTGTTGTAGAGGGAATCGGGCTTACAAGGAGCACTAAGAATTTCGAGGCAGGCGCCGATTTGATCGACGATGCTATCAAAGTCACTGATGACCAAGCACGCAGGATGGCACGATGGTTATGTGAGAAGGACGGGATCTTTGTAGGCAGCTCGAGCAGCGTCAACTGTAAGCGATCCGTTATTCCTAATGGTGATGAAGAGGTGCAGAATGATACTAATCCGATCGATAGGCTTCGCTGCAGTCAAGACAGCTATTCAGCTCGGCCCTGGTCACCGAGTAGCAACGATCCTCTGCGACTCGGGCATGCGACACTTGTCGAAGTTCTGGAAGCAAGTTGGCGAGATCGCGGGTGAGCAAGACATGACTTTTGATAGTCTGATGAGAGATTGAGATGATGACAATGTCCGACCACGACTTGACATACGGTGTAGACTAAGCTTGTGATGATTAACATGAGCTTTGACTTGATGGGACAGCTGTTAGCACCTGGGTCAGAACAAATGCCTGTTGGTTGCGAAGTCTGTGGGGATGTTGCAGTAAAGACGCTCCCTCGGGCTCTGTGCCCTGACTTTGGAGGCTCAAACTTGAAACGGTTCGCTCTCTACAACGCTACGTTTCCTATCCGATTATCGCAGGGAAACCGGGCTTCCATCGCGCATATCTATACTTTGCAGTCGAGCTACAAATACTTGGTCTACGTTGAATATGGCTAAAGAGACCGGAGATCCTTCGAAATCTTCATCTCGCTGGGCCCACCTCTAGACATGGTGTCTGAAACATTACCACGGTGGTAGGCTTGTAAAGCAAGCTCAGCTACTTTACTACCCAGATCAACCATTGTCATAACATCAGGTCCACCAAGCTCGCGATGTGCCATACCCATGTTGAACTTCTTGTTCTTGGTGTCGAGATTCTCCTTCATAAGTTGCTTCAGCTGTTCAACCTCCTCGTTTTTCCATACACGCTGCGGCTCTTCCCTTGTCGGCTTTCGACGGTAGATCAAGTATTCATTTTGAAGCTTACGCGCCTCCTTCTTAGTGTACAATAGTTGAGATGCCGCGATCTGCTCAAAGGTTAGGTCTCTGCCTTCGTGTAATTCAACCATAAGCCGAAAATCGAAAAATAACGTTTTCCCTGGGCGAATCCGTCTTCGAACCTGAGAGCGCATGGATTGAATGAAAGGGACATCGTGCAGGTCACCCTCCCTTAAAGTATGTGTGACAGACTTGGTCAAAACTCGGTCCCAATGCGCGCCAACACCGTGCTTATCATGGTGGTTGCCGTTGCAGTAAAAGCAGATGCCTTGGTCCATGTGCTTGAAAATCTTTTGTTTTTCTGGTGCTTCAAGCTTAACAAAATTCTGGCCGGCAGATATTGCTATAGGTTTGGTGGTTTGTATCCTTGCGCGTATGTTCGCTTTGACGGGGTCTTTTGCACGCGGCGCTGCTTTGTCTCTCCGACGAGACACAGAAACATCGCTTTTGTGGTTCCTGGAGCGCTTTATCAGCGCCTTCCACGGGCCTGTGCTCTTGTTCTCGGGTGTGGCATTCGTGGATATTCGTGGTACTTGAATCGAAACTTTTGTCCGTGTCGCGACGTTCTTGCTGCGGATGGACGGAGATGGCGTATCATGTATGTCACCTTGCCCCGGCATATTTGCCAATTCTTGTTTGTGCGCGATTCTTGTGCTCTTTCGTGTATTCCGTCTGCTTCTCGAGGCACTGCTTACCATGTCATCAATGGGGTTTTCTCTCTGAATCAAGGCGATTTCTAGTGAAGGTAGCTGTCCTGGAAGCAAGCCGTTCTGGGGAAAAGTGGAAAGCATAGGACCAAAGGACTGATCCTCATGTTGATGTGTGTATTCAGCGTTGAATGCTTCTTGGATGAATTCGTCGTTGTCACCGGCCTCAAGCACAATCGTGTCTGATGAAGGTTCCTCATCGTTCGTGGCCACCGCAGACTCTGAGCATTGAGGCCTTTCAAAGGACGCCGAGGAATTAGGAGAGCAATCGATTGTAAGGCTTGGGACGGGCACCAGCTGTGTGATAGAGTCTGAGAGTGTTGAGTTGGCAGAACTTTGTCGCCTGTGGGAAGTGACCCCTGTGTCTGCTCCGTGATTGGGAGTGACATTGGTCGATGAAGATTGTTCGGATACAGGGGAGAAACCTTCTTGCAAGGGGTCTTCAGAGTCGGCCCTGATAATGCTGAGAGTTCTCTCTGCAGCAATTTCTCTTCTTGATCGTCTGGTTCGAGTGGTAGCACTCCAGATTGAGGGATCCAAATCGCACCGCGGTTCCCAGTTTTCTTGTTGTGCAACTGTAGCTGGGCTCCGGTCTGTCGAAGCAATCTTTGTCAGGAGAGTTGAAGATGAAGGTACCCTTACAGGTATTCTCCATGCGGGTTCAACCTCCTCTTCTTCCAGCTCTATCTGCTGCTTCTTTTCCTCTTCAATGATCCTGCGGACTTCGGCAAGAAGAGCAGATCGGTCACTTGTAGGATAGATTTGTGCTAAAGGAGGCGGCTTATGGGCACCTGACGCTTCGATCGAGGGCGTGGAATTAGAGTCGGACGCTGGTGTGCCGGGAAAACATTCTTCGAATAGGGAGTCTGGACTTGACGAACGAGTATTAGACAATGCTTCACTACTGTTGTAACGGATGCAAGGATCCTGCCTAACGATCAGCGAGGCGGACTCGGTGCAAGCGACATCTTTATCGTTCGTTGTGGGCGAGTCTGGACGAGTGTCGAATAGCTCATCTTCCGACGAGCAATCGCTCAACATAGCATTGTCCGCAATCGACTCAATGCTCTGCATGATCCCATCGGCCTCAAGAGTGGAAACAGAAGCAGTAGAGGAAGCAATCGTCATATTCCAGAGCATACACCTCGCATCAAATTTGGAAGGAGACTCATGTTGAGTGCTAATGTTCTCTTCATGTTGCATAGATCGAAGATGGCCGTTGTCAACCTCAACCTCACCGCTTATCATACCAATTTCGTCGCCAACACCCGTGAAATCCTTCTCATATCGCTGAAATACATTCTCCCATCGGGTTTTGAGCAAGGTGTTGTTACGTTTCCGAGCGACATCAAGCTCCAAGTCGGGTTCGGGCGATGCAGAGCCCAGGAACTGCAGACGAGGTCGCTTTCGCGGGCGAGACACTAGCATTGCTCGACAAGAATGGTCATTATCCTACCGGACATTGAGAAGCCTAGGTGAAGCGCAATTGCGCCATCGTAAGGTCCAAAGTTGGTGCGGAAAGCGCGTCCGGAAATGGCTTCTACGAGTGGAAAGCACGACGCGTCACCGCGTAACACTAGCGTAGTGCGTGCACAGGCACTTGCCCATTCAAGTAGAATGCCGTCATTTTGAAGATATGATCCAAAACGGTAGTCACCACCGCATAAGTCCATGGGCTATGGGCTGAGACTGTTCGTGATTGTGTGGGCTCATGCGGACGGCGACGACGTTCGGCAACTTCTTCGATTAGTACTTGCCATGTATTGTCAGAAGTGCAGGACGCCTCTGAAGGTCGACAGCTCCCTGGATGACTTGAATCCGGCGGCCTTCGATCTCCTCGCTGGTGGGTATGACGAACGACAATCCAAGGCAGTCGCTGACCAGCTCAAGGTACGGCGACCAAAAATGGAAGAGAATCGCTCTCTACACCACTGCAAGAAGTGAACTACCCGCGCGAGAGGAAAGAACGGTATGAGCGAGCTGCGAAACAGCCCCAATCTGCACTGTATAAGCGAACGATCCCTGCGCCGAAGGATGGCAACGCCGGAATGTCGTTCATCGAAATAACAGAATCTCAGATCGTTTCAACAGATACTACACAGCCACGAGGTGTGAATGCGAAGTCAGTGCCGCGACCGGTTGAACCCAACCCCACAGATGCGCCTCTATCTAGTCAACTTCAGCGTCACGAGCGGTTGTTCTCCATTCTTTCTGCACATTCCGATATTGACCATCCCGTCTGTATCGAGTGCTCCTCCTTGTTGTTGACCATCCTCAATGCCAAACTTGCTACGGCGACTCGGGAACGAGACGCCTACGCTTCCTTTCTGAAGCAACTGCACCAGGCTGCAAATAAATATAAAGACGATGAGCCAAACGTGCAGCAAGATCTGGCTCATTGGCAGAAGGAGGAGAAAGAAGCATTCGCGGCACTTCTCCAGCTTGAGGAAGACAAGAAACGGCTGGAGGACGAGTTGGCCAACCTCGAGGAAGAGGACAAGCAGCTTGAGCAAGAGGAAGAACGTTTCTGGCTGTCCTGCAATGCGTTTGATGAGCAAGAACACGGTTTGCAGGTAGAAGTCGCCTCTTTGCGCCAAAAGTATGCTCGTGACCTGAAACAATTCGAAAAATTGCAGAGAACAAATGTTTACAACGACACCTTCTTCATTAGTCATGATGGCAACTTCGGCACTATTAACGGCTTACGTCTTGGCCGTTTACCCAACATCAATGTCGAGTGGAATGAGATCAATGCCGCTTGGGGTCAAACGCTGCTTTTGCTGCAGACGCTCGCCGAAAGACTCTCCTTCTCTTTTCAAGGTTATAGGCTGCGTCCCCTTGGAAGCACATCCCGCATTGAAAAGTTAGAATATCCTCAGCCACCAACAGATGCTTCACACAACGCCCAAACGAGAACAACACAAGCAACCACGCCTGTCAGGATCACCAGCCTAGACCTCTATAGCAGTGGTGCCGCTCTGAATCGCGTCTTCCATTCTCGCCGCTTTGACCAAGCGATGGTCGCCTTCCTCGATTGCTTGTCTCAACTCGGAAAGCACGTTGAGCGAACATCAGC
The DNA here is from genome assembly GCA_017656005.1 of Incumbomyces lentus. Classification (NCBI taxonomy): domain Eukaryota; kingdom Fungi; phylum Ascomycota; class Eurotiomycetes; order Chaetothyriales; family Trichomeriaceae; genus Incumbomyces; species Incumbomyces lentus. The sequence goes on along the minus strand of JACJVT010000004.1, from coordinate 2,220,200 downwards.
TTCAGCCCCTGACAGCACAAGGCCGGTACTGTCCAGGGCTCCCTCAGCCACTGCCAATGTCAATACCGGCGCCCTGCAGTCCATGAGACTCCCGTATATCATTGAAGGTGATAAGATCTGGAGTCGGGATAGGCCTGAAGAGCCTTACTCTATCAAATTAGGCGTCGGATTTGCTCCAGATGAGAGCTTCACAAAAGCCTGTAAATACGTGCTTACGTGCTGCAAATATCTGCTAGCGCATGTCAGCAACTTGGACAATTTGAAGCCTGGTTAGCGACGATGTCGAAACAGCAACAAAGGAGCATCTGCTCAAAGCGGCAAAAATGAACATCTTCCGGACGCCTGCTTCTCGCTGGGCCGAGCAATCAAAATTCTTGGAAAAGCGCGTGGTTGTTCTGCTCTCGGCATCGAGTCAGTAGTTGCAATTGGATCATGCGGCGCCAACACATTTCGGTACATTTCCAAGCGTGGAAATTTTGGGCGAATCAGAACAGCGCCTAGATACAGAAAGAAGTTAAGGTGGCCGCGGTAACGGACGGCTCATCAAACTCCCCCATAATCCTAACTCCACTGCACACCGGCTTCACAAGCACTACCGACGCCACAAACTTATCGGCAAGCCACCAACATCTGCTGATTTCGCAGATTCCCAGTGCATGTTCTCAATCACATCGTACTTCAGATGACATTGTATACACTGGGAAACATGATGCCCGAAACAAGACGTCAAGAAGCGATTGAACAATCGCGAAAGCAAGGTGCCAGACTGGAAGGTACCCAAGTCTGTCACGTTGGGTGCTCGGGCGTTTGAACATCGAAATGCGGGCTTATTTATCGTTAGTGATGCATGCAATGGATAGACGGAAATTTAGACCTTGGCATCGTGAAAGGAATCAAGCCACGTCACGCGATCCTACGATGCCGTTGCAAGCAAGAAGGGTGATGATTCGCTCAGAGACCTTGTTGACAGCCACCCAGTGTCCTCTGGGTTGGATGGCGCTGGTCACAAACATCGTTTTTGATGGACGATGGCAAGTCTTACGCCAGATTGAATCTGTTGTTAACACGCGCTACCTAAGTCATGGCTCTCATTTCGCCTTTGGGAAGCCTGACCGTTATACAAAGTATATGCATTGCAAATGCTGCACCTCCCCCGATGGTTAATGGCAGATCGACGAGACCAGCACCAGCAACAAACCATCACCCAGATCTCGATTTTGCACCAAGTATTACCTGCTAGACCATCACAAGACCATCACTTTTTCGTGACTTGCACAGCGCAGCTGTTCTCCTACAGACACGCCAAAGAAAACGTGTAGGATCGGTGTATGGAATATTTCTGTGCCTCCCGAGCCTCCATATGGAGATGCAAAGTACGGTGGAGGAACTTATGTCTCCTATTATTAGGCACCAGTATTATCTCGGATGCTTGGGCTTACGACTTAACGCATGCTGACGTCTCGAGCACTTCATTCTACGAGGAACTAGTTCGGCGAAGGCTGATTGTAGCTGATGGTTTGCACACGCCAGCATTTGAGCGTCGAGAACTCCCGTCAAACGAATCAGAAACAACTTCGGCGTCGCCGCCGATACCGAGCCTAGAGACAGACTATGGGCTTCCAACACCCTTCGACAGCTCATTAGGAAGCAATTTCACAGATCCAACATGTCCAGGGTATTTCTCCAAGTTCTTGGCGGACAGCACCTTTCAATCCTGTCTGCCAATATCGTTGCTCTTACAAAATTCTATGTCGTTCTTCCAAGTTGCAAGGTCCTCCACTTTGCTCACACGAACTCTCGACGCGTCATGTGCAGCATCGCTAGCGGTGTGCTCTCCGTTGATGAAGAAATTTGCAGACGAGTTAGTGTCGTCAGACAATTGCGAAGATGACTATCATCGACAGAATCCAATCGTTGTGCAGGCGTATTCAGGATTGAAAGCATACGAGCCCGTCTACGAAGCCACTTGTTTAAGAGACGAGGCGAGTGGTGAGTACAACTTTGTACAAGCCATGAACTCTAACAACACTGATGACTCTTACCCATACTACACTGCCATCGGACTTCAGTTGCCGGCAGGTTCAAAACCAACATGCACGAAAGGCCTTCAAGACACGATGGGGATTTTTGCGGTGTATGCCTTGCAAATGGAACAGCCGCTTTCGCAGACGTATTTGGGGTGTGCAACACAAATAAACACCTACTGTGGGCAAAGCTTCGCGAGCACTCTGGCAAAAAGTGTTTCTGAGATCACGACCAACAACAGAGCGCGGCGAACAGCCAACAAGTCCTGGCTGGTCGTCTCACTTCCGGTGGTCGCCCTTATGTTCACATGATTCAGAAAACTTGCCTCTTCATGTTCTCGAATGTTACTCGATTCAGGTTGGGTAACATTGGAGGTTGATGCTATTCACATAGTTCAGCGGAGGTGTCGGATGATGACCTGACAATGGTCAAGCTTAGACCGTCGGTGAAGGATGACAGCGAAAGCTTTGCGTTCCCAGTAAACCTCATGCTGTCGGGCACGTGTTCCTAGCTATCATTTCTGTCAAGATGCTGGAAGATCAGCGGTGTGCCCAAGCGTGGGCCACTAACGTGATCAATACCCAGGCAGTCAGGTGAAAGGAGCCAGATTAGGTTTTCTAACCCTCAGCTTGTGGAAGCTCAGACTTGCTCGGCCCCATATGGCAAAGCACTATGCTCCGCACTTTCTCATACTTTTATGTTTAAGCGAAGCATTCAGAAGTAGGCGGGTTGGGTGCCTACCATCAATCGACCTGAATACTCACTTGTCGGGTTCGCTTAGTATGGCCCTATTCTTGATTGATCCCACCCCAAATACTGTAGAAACTTGCAGATTGAACCTCCGTTTCCGAGGGACTTCATTCTCTATATTTTGCTCGTCTCCTTCGTAGCCGAGAGCTTCCGACGCTTTTTAGCTGCCTTAATGTTTACATGGACTTTAGGGTAATTCCATTAACAACAATACGGGGAAGCCAGCAACTATTATAGCGGCAGTCGCCATTTATTTAAGGCTGTCTTTGGCTCCCGTCGTAGGCATCGGTGTTATCACCCACTAAACTTTATAGATAGATGCGGCACACTACCTAGGTAAGTACAAACAGAAGAGCGGAAAGCGCATCTCTCTGTGGCACCGGAACGATACACTCCGCGGCTGAAACACCTACCCCTCTCCGCCAAGGTATCAGGATTTGAAGTTCAGTTATATACACACAAGCCAAATTTTTGGCCAATAAATGTGATGCGGCTATAGCTCAGCTGGGAGAGCGTCGTATGTCAAAATCCGTGCCATCACTTGTCACCAAAAGCTAATATTAAACAGAGACTGAAGTTCAACTTCGGTTCAGTACATCTGAAGGTCCTGTGTTCGATCCACAGTGGCCGCAATCTTTTTTCTTCTTTTTCTCTTTTTCTCTTTTCGCATATGCATTGTATTCAGCTCTATTCTTCGCTACATGACTTTATATTAAATTTACTTTCTTACACTAAATTTCAGTAGCTGCGCTGATGGCAATATTCTGGGACGTAGGCGCATAGTATATTGTCAGGACCTCGATAGCAGTCAGAGCAATCTCCCGTATTCTATGTACTAGACATGGACATCCAATGGCAACAGTTTTACTCCTCAGTTCCCACGCTAATATGATGTTTACTACCATCGGGTTGTAATCATGAGGCGTTGTCCAGCGCATCACTTGCGAACACGCCATTAAAAACGAACACACCAATGTTGCAGTTTCCCGATCGATGAAATATTGTATTCACTGCTGAATGTCAACAACGCCGCGAGTCTTTCAAGCTCTACCAGCACTACCTAAAATGTTTCGCTATTCGATTTTGATATTTCGCCTGCTTTGTGCGTTATGGTGAGGTTCTACGCGAACAACTCTTTGCATCCCTGTTTCGTTATCATCCCGAGCGCTCCGTTCTGTGTGCAGTTGAGAACATGCAGACTTCTTTACCCTCCGTAGCTTCAGCTGAGTGCCTGAAGCCCGAAGATACCCGTGCTAACGTAGGTCCTGTGTATGAAAATCTTTGCAATTTCGCGCCTCGAAGATGAAACAGAGAAGATAAGAGAAGTCTCGAACTTCTGGTCAATCCCGGTGCCTCTCATACTTTACCATTGAAGCTCACGAAGCGACACCTCGAAAAAGTAAGAGACACAAGTCATCGACAGCTGACGCAAAGCAAATCCGTCCCTCGAACAATTCCAGGCTGACCAGCAATTAACCTCACTCCTTGAAGATGCCGCGGGCATGGAAGCACGCTCGGAAAGGATACGTCTCCCAAGGCTCAGTTGTCGCACTACAGTTCGCCATAGATGTGGTATCTAAGCTTGACGAGAAAGAGCTGGATTCATTTATCCATTTTCTCGAAAGGGAAAGCACGCACCATATTACAACGAGCATACGACAATTCCTGACTGATGAATCGAACACTCCCGTACACAAGAGACAGTGTTCACCAAAGAACAGGCAGGTGGAATTCGACAATCTGTGGGTAAGCCGGATTGCAACCTTGGAATTCTAAAGGGGTTTTCGGTCAACCTCGGAGGAGTGGAGGTAGTCACGCGAAGTCATGCACGGTCACGTAATACTAACTAGTAGTAACCGGTCTGTGAGAGCCTTGCTTGGCTAATCACTGGAGGCTCTCGGTTATGTACGAAAGTAAATAGGTCGTAATCGGATATTGACACTAATTTTCCAAGGTTCTGTTGCAAATAATTGCTCCGGCGCAATCACAAGGCTGACTCGAAATAGCAACTTCCCTCCCACATGATGGACGAGGCGCTCTGCCACTTCGACCATGCGTCAGATCATCGTAAAACTAAAAGAAGAGATGTAGTCCTCCAATACAATACAAATGACCTGGCTTGCAAGCATCTACATTGGGACTATAAAATGAATGCATTATGTGCAATGACCCAATTCACCAAAGGTGATTGTCTACAATGCTGTTTCATTAGTCAGATCCAGCCAGCCCCTGGGTAAGGATTTTGGCTCCCGAAAGTACCAAATACCTAGGTACGGTGGAACAACCGCCCGTACTCCGTAACCTTAGTGGAATGAGTTCTGGTCGGCTAGCGAAGCTAGGCGGTCAACTCATGGTCGTGCAGCCCTAGAGTCTAGGCGCAATACCCAATCTGCAAGGCCATGCTGACAAGAGGCAGTGATCGAGACCTTTGGACAGGTTGGAGTCTCGGAATCGCAAGCCCACCAGCAGTTCGCGTGCGAACTAGCATCCCTCCACTTCTTGCGCTTGTGCCTCTGCGACCCTATTAGGTATGTTGAAACAGTCCCCAGAATCATACCCGCGTGTCGCATGTGAGAGCCGCCCACTGCGATCTTCGTTGCAATCACTTGCGAATCTGCCTCGAGCTTGTCAAAGAGCACCCAAGGTCTTTTACAGCCTTGAATATCCGCCACAACCTCGCAACAGACTAGGATATTGACTACTTTTGCCCGAGTCATCTGTCGTCAGATTCGCGTCTCATTCGGCAACCACCAACGCCACAACTCTTATACCTGACTTCTTCCCAAGGCGCAAACAATTGCCGCGCTCAAAGTCATTCGCTCGTTGACTCTGGCAACATACTCGCTACTGTCCACTCAACCCGCACGAGTGGGACAACTTGCTCTTTCTTCCGACGATCTGTCCTGCTACGGCCAGACTTGTATTTCACACACGCGCTGTGAGCTACTGCACCACAACAGCAGAGGAGAAAGATTTACAGACCTGTCCCTAGCAATCGGAATCTGCGCCAAATCGCCGAGTACGATGCAGGATTAGCTCAAACCAGTCGTCCAGTCCTCTGGCTAACGACCTAACCTTGTTGGTAATATATACTCTTCACCTTCGCAACGAAACGCCATCGTTTCGAGCTCATGCCGTTGCCAGGAATGTCGCAGGCATCATCCCCCACCTTTCAAAACACATTTGCTTGGAGTGACATACAGCAAGGACGACTTGAGCAACGAGGGTATAGCCACCTCCGTCAAGGCATCAACAACTCGCCAATAAAGACAAATGGCCAAGTAACCCTTCAGGCCGTACAACGCGCTGACTCGTTCGATACGTCTCATTCATCCGTCAAGCCAGTCAGTAATCTTTCCACACAGTCGTCGTTCAACTTTGATCACCCAACCCCAGGCGATTCGTCTGATGAATACCCCTCTTTTCAAACTCCAGAGATACAGGATCTGTTTTGGCAAGAGAACTACAGTGAGAATGGCCAGCTGGGCTTAGAGGCTAGCAGCGTGGCTCCTCAAGATTATTCACATACGGATTCACATGGTTATCATCGTTCTACAGGACTGGCCTCCCACAAAAATTCTTTACCGAGCCCGCAGTCGACCAACATCTCAACTCCTGAGGCTCCTGCTTATACGCAGGGGTTTGCACAAGCGAGCATGATGATTAAGAATCCGACGTATCCTCTGGAACGGGCCAGAACCACTGCAGATGCTGGTGTAATCCAACAGCCACAGGACAATACGATGCACTTGTTCACTCCATTTGATTCCTCTTCTCAAGTCGCAAGCCCCATTATCCATATATCGTCGCACACTAGGGGTGATTCTCCGGCAAGGTCCGATATCGAGCAGAAAAGAGCTTCGAAGAAACGAAGTGCTTCGAACCTTTCGCAAGGGGAATATTTCCCTGATGTAAGGGATGTGGCGCAAACTTCAATGCTCAGACCGCCGAGCTCTAGTGTTGGAGACGATTGGGATGGTCACCAAGATGAACGCTCTGGGTTGTCTCCTTCCGAACGTGGCAATCAGGAACACCCGAGTTTCGCTGATATTGAACAGAAAGAGGAGCACGAAAAGACGGTAAACGAAGTACAGCATTGGTTACAAAACACGTCCCTGGAACCTTCATCTGGAAAACACGCTCGAGGTAATGTTCGGCCGGATAGGATAAGGTCTCGAAGTACTGGGGCCAGACCACAAGTTGGTCAACAACCGATCTTGAAGAGTCAGCAGGCTCCTGGTCCCGGTCGGGTGATCGATGAAGACAGCGATTACTACTACTCTACGGACGATGAGTCGAATTTTTCTCTTCTTGACGAAGATCATCCAGAGACACATCCTGCCCAAATGCCTGAAAAGAGGCAGATCGAAACCAGCCCTGGTGATGTAACACCATTGCCCAGTGACTTTTATAGGTCTACACCTTGGCAGGATAACTTTCCCGTGAAGCTGCCCGAAGGAAATACTCGATACCAGCCTGAGTCTTCGAATGCTGCAATGCACAAATATCTGGAGAGGACAAGAGAGTTTGACACGCTCTCACGCTCTGCGACATGGGGCACCGGCCGACGAAGACTCAGCGATGGTGACATGGATTCTCTAATGGATGAGGGCAAAACTCGGCATCTGTCCCTTTCTAAAGCACGTATGCGCCATAGAGGCATCAGCATCGTACAAGAAGTCAAAGCTAGGGCTAGAGAAACATATTTGAAGCGAAGCAATAGCCGAGGAAAACCAGCTTATTTGCATGACTCTTCAGAAGCCGAGAAAGTGCAGTCCCCTGAGCCAATTGAGGATCGGAAGTCAACCGAGTCTCAAAGCTTTGCTCTTGGCAGTGTTTCGTCGAAACAGAAACCGTCATCAATCTCTGCTGCCTTGCGAGGGGCGACAGGCAGTCTAGCAGCGGTTGGTGCGGGCTCAACGGGTCTAATCATCGAGACTGATCACCCGCCTGAAAGCTTCATCAGGAGAACCATTAGACGCGTCCGTAGCAAGAGCGATGTGAATAAGTCTCCAAAAAGCTATGGCGGAATCAGAACGATGGTTGCTCAGGAAGGCGGCTTGCCCATCCCGACTTTAGCGTCCCCAAGTCATGAAGAGCCAAGTCCGATGCATCAGACCCTCGCCCCTGCTGCGCAAGATGAAGAAAGCCAGACTGTTCTTCAGTCACCAATCAAGATGCCCCTGTCGCCTCAGCCGGCAAATATCATCCCCAATATGGAAGGATTCAAAGTCCAGATAAGAGAGCTGAATCCAAATTTAGCAGCGTACCTGGTCGATCGGATTGCCCACGACCAAGTCAAACGATACAAACGACTCGTGAAGAACAAAGTTGACCACATGGCAGCTTGCGCAGAAGGTAAATGCCAATCTGAACACCTGTGCCACGAGATTGGAGGCGAAGCAGAGATCCTACCTGTTCGCTCCACCGGTCGTGATGCGACAAGCAGCTCAGCCCAATTCAAAGTTGCGCCTGGACCTGATAGCGATAACGAAGATTCGTCATTTGACGGCATAGTTACCCCTGCAGCTTTCCCTGACGGCATCCCGCTGCCTCCGACCAAAAAACTGCCGGCTCGGTTTGAGTGCTATTTATGCTTTCAAGTCAAAACCTTTCAGAAGCCATCCGACTGGACGAAGCATGTGCACGAGGACATTCAGCCTTTCACCTGCACGTTTCCGAACTGCCAGGAGCCCAGACATTTTAAGCGAAAGGCTGACTGGGTGCGTCACGAGAACGAGAGACATAGGCACCTTGAGTGGTGGACTTGCAACCTGAATGACTGTACGCATGTCTGCTACAGAAAGGACAATTTCGTACAACACCTCGTGAGGGAACACAAACGGAAAGAGCCCAAAGTCAAAGGACGAGCGAACGTTAATGGCAAGAGTAAGGGCAAGGGTGGTGCGAATACCTTCAATCAAGAAGAGCAGGAATTTTGGCAGCTTGTTGATAGCTGCCGACACGAAGGTGCGCTTGAGGCCAAGGACGAACCATGCAAGTTCTGTGGCAACATGTGTACATCGTGGAAGAAGCTCAGTGTGCATGTTGGAAAGCACATGGAGCAAATTGCCATGCCCGTACTGCAACTTGCTCAAAAGAGAAATGTGACAAAGGATACGATAATTAGTCCAGTTGAGCCGTTGCCGAACCGAAGTGTGCCATATCTCGGCACCGACCAAGGGTCCATGGAAGTCAGTAATAGTCTGTCGCCTTTTTCACAAAGCGGGCCTTCCTATCACAGTTCCTCAGCGGAGCACTCTCCTGCAGTGATTCCAATGAGCCAATATCACCCGATTGTTCCCAGCCACGGGACGTTCCTACAGTCAGGTTACGGAAATGCTGCCGTGCGGCAGGCGGGCGTAACTTCTGCGCCATTCCCATACGGCATTTCTACTGAAAACTCTGGCTTCACTACTTATACTGGTTACGATACTCAACACTTCGATTCGTACGGTTCTCAACATGTCATGTATCCACAGAGCAGCCAAATGACCTCCTCTGAGCACATCACTCATACATCGGCGATGCCTACAGGCTTTGTAAATATGCAAGAAACTTACGACGACCAGTCGCAATACTTCTCCAGTCCAGAGCAACAATATCTTCCGTATCAAGTAAGTGGCACGCCGAGACAAACACAAATGTCGATGTCCATTCCTGCTCATATGCAAACGCCAGTGACGCCACACGATGTTGGTGGTCATGAGTTTGCGTATGGACAACACCCATCCTGGCAGCAGCAGTAGGCTCAGTGGGCGAATTGTTTAGGCAAGATAGAGATTCACTTGGTCCGGTATCAACAGCAGATGGAGTGTTCATGTTCTATTATTTGGGACGTGCTAATTTTGTTACCGCGCCATGCAGATGGTGTATTTTGTGTGACCACATTGTGAGATACCCGTCAGACAAAGTATGCACATGTGGCCATTACAACGGAACGTCATAGGACAATACATGGCCATGGGACTGCCCATTCTACTTTGTATAATTCCATATCAATCGTCATTGTCGAACTTTTGAACAGCCAATGAGCGCGAATAGAGGCTTCTCTTATAGATGAAGCTTTGAGGTAGAAGGAGCTAGTGTGAGTCGCCAACTACATCCAAAGAATTGTAAAGCGAGTGATCATCCATTCAGTGTCCTGGGTCAATTTGCATAAAATTTGCCTGGCGGGATCAAAGAGACAAAAGCGACACGTCGCGACAACGTTTCACAGTCAGAGTAGTGTGGCAAATGTCCGGTGAGACGATAGCTTCGCCCGGTTGGACAGATCGAAAGCCGGTGAGGACTTCTGTGGATACTGTTCCGTGATCGACGTCAACAGGAAGCATGAAAGTGAGGCGCAGAGCCATACTCAAGGTCCTCAAAGCGTGAAATGCTACTTTGTGGAGATGGGAACTAGAAATCTACCTGTGGGACAACGAACCCATTAAAAAGGACTAGAAGGACGAAAAGAATTTTAGAGGAATCGGTCGCGAGGAGTTCGCAGATGTGAATACGGAGTAGAGTTGTCAAAGTCAGACGGGAGCTTTCCAGGTTCAATCTTGGCGCTAGTAAATGGATGGGAACGGAGTAGAGCTTGCTGGGGTCACCGTCACTGCCTCAAACTGGTGGGAGGACATGTTTTGCCTTACGCTTAGGTTAGGCAATATGGGGGCGGAATTTCCTCGTTGCGGTACCGCGCGAGGTTGGCGTCCTGCGCCAAAAGTTCTCTGCATGGAGTAGCGCGAGGTAAGTGAGTGAAGTATCTGCACCTAAACAAATTTCCCTGGAACATGATTCCTTCAGATTTCCTGCTTGGGTTGGTCAACTAGATCACTTGACGAGCACACAATAGTCTGGAGCCTTTGGCGTGGATCTCTTTCAGTGTCGCGGCAATGTTAGGTCTACCGACACGTTCGAGGAGCTTTTGCGTCGTAACCTTTCCAATAGGATCGCGTTACTCACCAATCGCATCCCGTTCGCACGAGGTCAATCACTCTTCTCTCCTCCATCTCTCTGACAGGTTCTCGTTTCCCTTCTCCTTGATCTCTCTGCTCCTCATACTTGACCGACTCAGTTGTACTTGGCCTTTCCAAAGTTCATACCGTGAATTATCTGCTCCAGATGGTAATACACTGCCTCTTTAAAATTGTTGCTTCCCGTTTCCTGGTCCTCCTATCCCGACTAAGCAAACGCTGATGACGCCACAACGTTGAAGCTAGCAAGTAGCACCAGTCCGAAAAAAGCGGCCACTTTCCACACCGGACAAAAAGTTCGACCTCGAGATCTGCCTGTCTGCCTAGTTATATCGTAAGTAGCATCTCTTTCTCTCAGCTTCATCGTCGACCTGCCCATCGAGTTTAACACCGCCTCATCCAAAAGCTCCAGGGGGTTTCCACAATCTTCCTCAGGCATAATTTGTCCTCGGAGCTTCTGTCTCCACCATTTACCCTCCGGAAAAACTGATGACATCCGTCCTGACGATTCTTATTATTCGCAGCGCAATCGCTGAAACGAGGAATCGAAACACACAGCCCTATACGAGTCCATGGGCATTATCAGAGCCGTGACTTGACTCGAGACTTCGGTCTCCCCGCTTTGAGCTGCGCCCATTATATAAGAATATGCTTTCTTGCAACTGCTGTCCAACTTTTGAGCAAGCCCATCTCGCTGAGGCGGTGCCGCGTCCCTTTCTTGACCTCTGGTGCTCTGAACTTTGTTTCAGTGGATACCTGATTCGGCTGATGCGGATTGACACAGTTTGGTTCACCCGCCCAGCAGCACAAAATGTCCCTGCCAAGCGACTCGGGCTATGAAGGCTCGAGTATGCATGGCAAAAGGGCGAGGCAAAATCAAAGCAGGGTATGTCATTGATGCCTCCTAAAGATGAGCTGCAGGCAAGAAATACTAAAAATGCCGCACAGATCCAAAACTTTCGCCCACAACTTCACACCAGTGACCACTATAATTCTTGCCTGTCTGGCCAAAATCTTAATGAATTCAGGGATTACGCACCATCTTCCATTTCCGGATTTGTATCAATGCCTGATCAACACTTCTTGTCCCCTCTACCCGTGTGCGAGGATGTCATTGACCCTAGGCTTGACAACGGCTCGCAGGCGCTAGCGGGAGTTGGTGTGGAGCACGACCTACCTTTGGCCCAAATGTCCATCATGAACGATGATGCCAACGTTTCACAAAGCTATGACTTTTCAGAAGTCGCACATACTGAGCAGTCATTCAACTACCCCTCGGACAATGAGAATCTGACAGGCCCTTGGAATCCCGCGGCCATGAAGCGCTCTCACTATCCTTACGAGTTTTCATCGCAGGGCAATCAACGAAAACGTGCCCGCCTTAGCTCTGATTCCAGTAATCGTTCGCAAAGGCAGACGTTGTCATCACATCACACGTTGTCGCCAAGTCATCAGTCCCAACAGTCCGAATTTCAATATCCTCAACCGCGAATCGAGCAATTTCAGCGTCTCAATTCGCGGTCAAGCATCACTCAGGATCCTGTCAGTATCCAACAGCAGGAGCAAGATTCCTACAAGCAGCCTGCTGACACGACATCACTGCCTGAAAAGGGCCGGAATCAGCCTAACCGGAGGCAAAGTAAGCCAAAATCCTTGCGAAGACTGGATCGAAAATATTTCTGTCCATCCTGTGGTCCAGAAAAGGACTTTGCCACAACAAATGACCGTGATCGTCACTTGAAAACTGTGCATGGTATGCTTCAACCTGGTACCAAGATTTGGCTCTGCTCGGCCCCCAAATGTCCCGTGCCAACTAAAATCTGGGCCAGACTCGACAACTTCAAACAGCATGTTCTAAGAATGCATGGTCAGGACTATGCTAATGCGGAGGCTGCTGCTGAAGCCGCGGAGACAATGTCAGCAGAATACGAGCCTAGTGTTCATGGCCGCCCAGATCCCAACAGGAACAGAACTAGAACTTCTCAATCTAGTCACCCCAACAGGTCGTCGCAGGAATCTGCCCACAAAGACGAGAATCTAGAACTAAGCTCCAATCTTGGTGCTTCCGGATCGGCTCCACATGTTTCTCAAAGACCAGCGCTCTCTGTACCTAGACAAGAACAGATCCTAGGATTAACATCGCCCAGCAACACATCGAGGATCGGCAAAAATGCCTCTTTCAATCGCGGCCAAAGGTCTTTCAGCATGGCTTCAGCCTCTGGCGATAACCAAATTCAGTGCCTGTCACCACAAATGTTGCATCCTCCATTTAGTCTCGGATCCGGACCATGGTTGCAGCAGCAGCAACAGCAGCAGCAGCAACAACGGCTTCGGCACGGTCCCCAGACTATAGCAAATCCTGAAACAATGTCCCGACAAAGGCGTGAAATCCAGGAGCAGGACAACTTAAATCTCACTTCGTCGTACCTAGGGTTTTCTTCAGCAGATTTTGGTTTCATTGGTGAAGCACTACAAAATGTTGTTGGCCAAAGTGCTTTTGCACAACCCAGCGAGTTGGCAGTTGGTAACCTTGGAACTGAAGGTGACTCCACTCAACTGGAGGTAAAGAATAGCAAGGATGAGTCACATGTTCTGACTGCAAGACTGACGGCTTTTTGTGAACGACTTCCGACTGAGCATCAAAAAGACTTCAATTCTATTCTAGATTCTCTTTATCGCCAAATGCAGTCTAAACCACAGCAAATGTCACCGGAAAAATCCACCCGGACCATCACACAGTCGCGCAGTGAACATTTGAATCCGCCAAGACCATTGAAATGCAATCGGGAGGAATGTGGAAAAAGCTTCGACAAGAAAAGTGAGCTGACGAAACACGAGAACAGACATCTTCGTAAATACGGATGTACATTCGACCATTGTTACAAGCGATTTGGAACGAAGTGGGAATGGAGACGCCATGAGCACAACCAGCATGTTCAGCTTGAGGAATGGCGATGTCGTCTCGACGAGTGTTCAGAGCATTTCGATGACAAAGAGGCGTTTGTTGCACATCTTGGGCATCAACATCGACTTCCCAACGACAGCGATCTCGCAGTTGAGCTAAGGGAGTGTCGCCTCGCCAAAAAGTGGCTGGGCTCCTTCTGGTGTGGCTTTTGTGAGGCTGTTGTGCATTCAATAACTGAGTGCGGTCCGCCAATGAATGATGAAAGGTACAATCACATTTCGAGACATATCGACACTGATAAGTGCGATATGGATGATTGGACTGAATTGAAAGGTAGAGACAAATGCAAAGCAACAATGAAAAAGCTTGACAGGGAAGGGAGCTTGAAACCCTCCAGCAAGGCACAGGCGCTGCCGGAAGTGGAGTCTGACAGCGCTAGCGAGGAAGACCAAGAGACTGTGGCCGATGTCAGTGATGTTTCACCCTCTGCACTCGTCAATCCAATCCAAACCACGGGTACAAGCCGATTAAGGAGACTTTCACATGGCTTCGAAACGCAAGAGCACTCGCCAGCAAGAGCTACACCTAGCATACTCATCTCTCCTGCTGCTGACTCTCATGCATCAGCCCTCACATCAACCGCAAATCCGGAAAATTTTACCACTCTTGAGGTAAACTGGCCTGGATCAGCCCAACAGGGTGACGACTTGTGGGGAGATTATTGGTAGAACTTAGAATCGATGAAAAAAGAATGACGGATGACTACACTTCAAGGCCTGGTTGGAACTTGCCTTTGTAACAAACATCAGTTCGTTTCGAGAGATCCACTTGATTATTTGGTTTTATGAACAAAGTTTGTCCTAGATCACAATGGTGATTTTCGGGGGCTCTTGGATCTGGATTGTGGACTCTGCGGTATTATTATTATCTTTCTCCGCTGACAACATTTGTCTTAATAGGGAGTAGACCACATTATTAGCTATCGACTTGAAATTCATTGACACAAATCGACCTTGAGATTGTGATCTCGAATAGATCGGTATAGCTGCTAACCTTTGCGCAGCTAATGCAGAGTACCCTTCAATTCTTGCTTTTCTTTTTCGGTTACACCACTCGCACCACTTCGTAGTCTCGGAGGTTTCACGTGCCGCACCCAGTATTACCACGCTTAGGCCCCTAAGCCGCTTGTGTCTTCCCGTTAACAGCTTGGCTCTAAGCTGTCGTGTGTGTTCTGTATCTCTTGACGCTCAAAACATTGTTTGCTATAGCGAACTTGCATTTTTGCATTTGTTTTTGGCACGTACTTGTGCGACCCACAGCTCGTAAATCATTGATAAAAATAAGGGTATATATACACATGTCCTTTGAGGCGGTTCCGACTCGTTATGGGGGTCTCGTTCCGCGCTTCTATAAGATGGTCGACGATGGCTCGCTTCAAACTCCTGTGCACTTTGTGCAATGATTGTCGCACTTGCGGTCTCTTTAAGCTTGCAGCTTACTAAAATGGGTGGCCTTCTCCTTGGATCGTTGAAGGCGCGTTGTTACCCGACCTGATTATGTTCGAGTCAGAGCACCGTGATGCCATAAGGCACCGACCGAAAACACACGGTAGTGAGTTTCTGGTTTCTCCGATGGGCAACGTGCGAATATTCGATCCCGTTTTACTATAAAGCATGGAGTCAAAGGATTGCTTGAACAAATTTGAAGCTTCGTCAAGAACACAAACACAAGAGTGCCCGTTGGACCCGACCAGTGGACAGTCACGCTCGATGGCCGTCAAGATCTCATTTCATCAGTCATTGCAATTGTCCTTGTCGCGTCTGTTTCAAGTTACAGGTAGGACAAGGCTCAAGCACGATCAATTAATCTGTCAATACCCGATACTTCAGGAACCTGTGCGAAAGACTCATTGGTCATGGATTCAATGCCCTTGCGTTTGGAGAGCTTGCCTGTTGGTAGGCTTCAAATATATATATTTCGTCTATTCGCATTCGAGATGGTTAAAGATATACCGTTTCACGAAGGAAATATCAGGTACACTCTGGGATACAGGGGTTTGCTGATTGGCGCCAACAAGGATTTCTGATACTCATCCTTCGCATATTGCCAAAGAACGAGACGTCCATGACCGGCGGACAAAGGGCGAACCATGGCTCAACCACCAATGGCCATATTTTTCCGTGAGGGAGGTGGCTATCTGTTCGTGAAAACTCTTGGTGAAGGGGTCACGGGCAGCGTGTCTTTGGTGAGATCTTGCAAGACCGGCAAGCTTTACGTCCGGAAGGAGGAACACTTCACTTCCCAAAATGGCGGACAACAATTTCGCGAAGTGACCAATTCTATTACGGTCAGTTGTATTGAACGGACCACGAAGAACAAGGGCTGGGTGCGGTACAAGCACCAAAGGAGCGGAAGAGTCTTCAGAGTCAGTTACTGGAATTACTACAATTGTGGCACTTTGGCCGACATTCAAGAGAAGTCTGTACTTCAAAGTATTCCTCTACCCGAGAAGTGGGTGGCATCGTGGATCAGTGGCATACTGGACACACTGGTAAAAGTTCACCAAGCTGGGCTGGTCCATAACGACACACACATGCACAATTGGTTCATCCGCTGGTCTTCGGATCAAGTGATTCCAGACATTGGTCTAGGTGATTTTGACAACAGCTTCACAAAGGACGAGTTCAGATACAACTGGGAAGAATACTGCAAAGAAGATTTCATCCTTGTGAACTTCGAGGTGCAACGGCTTATTAACTTGCCCGGGATATCAGATGCGCTGCGTGCCTTGCAAACTCGGCTAGCGCTGCTCATCCATTCTGATGATCCTTTGCATCGTTTCAACGCATACATTATGGAATTGAGAGACTCGGCTGCTTCCTTGGCTGAAAATGCACCAAGTCCCCAACCCGCTCAGTTTGCGCTTGTGCGGGATGAAACACCTACGGACGACTTCCACCAATATACCCATGATGACCTCACGACGGACGTCGGCATCCGAGTCCTCAAAGTCTTTGAAATTGCAAGGGTTTTAGGTACGAACGAGGTGATTCCTATAGGCCGTGAATCGCACCTAGATGGACAGTGGGAAAAGCTGGACCAAGGCAGCTGGCCCACCTGGCCTGAGGCAGCTCAATCCGACGCCTTCAGAGTACAAGCTTCGTAGGTTTGCACGCTTCGCTTAATCATTAAGCCGAGCACGCTGTTAGTTTGCGGGTGATTTGGACCCGGCTCAATAGGTTAATGTAATTATAATATACACATAATTTCGCTTGCCACTATTATGTGGGTCTGCATCAGTGAATTTAAGCACCCAATTCTTTCTACGGCACATCGTGTCTCTGGAGATAGCTAGGCATTCACGAAACATCTTAGTTTTGGTCATTTGTGAGTGGCTGTAATATGTGTTAGGACAACTTTCTTATGCAGGTGTATCACATTCCCAACCAATACAATCAATCCGAAGCCGGGAAAATAATGACGCTGTTCCAACGACGGGGCAAGCTAAGAAGTTCAAGTCTTGGGAAAAAGCTCGTGGCCGCAGGGGTCTTTTTCCACGAGGCGGTCCAGCTAACACTAAATAAGAATAGTTGGTGTTTCACTACTGAGGGGAGATCTCGGATGAGGATTGATCGGCGCGTTCCTGGGTTGTCTACTGTTTGTCCAAGCAAGGTGACCCATGTTTGCTACCCTGCATCGCACGAACCATCCCGCTCAGTTGATTAGACGACGATGTTCCCAGACCTCCGGGATTGGTTCCGGACCTGGTTCCGGCATGGCCCAGCAGCGGTGATTGAAAGTAAATCGGATCTCTACTCACTGAGAAGCGGATGAAGTGCAAGTGGAAGTGGAAGTGACGGGCTCCAGGCCGTCCAGAGTGATCGTTTTTGCCTGGGCCAGCCGCGACATGCTTTGAAGTCCACGGTGCCAGCTGAAAATCCCATCACAATACCTCGAACGTGTTGTTTTCAAGTTCGTGCCACGTTTCGAACATCAATCAGCCATGGATCCGCCAGGCCCGACTCGAGAGCGCTTGGTTCGCGATTATTCCATGGAGGGCGTTATACCTCTTCCCACCAAACAGCCTGTTCTGCCACCTTCACCTGTTCGTGAGCGGTGGACGACTTCTCCGAGAAATCAGAGGAAAGACAGCTTCGAACGACCGCCGAGCCGAGGTGATGCAGATGATTCACGCAGACTCGACTTCAGTCTCGAATCGGCAGAGGAACGAAGTTCGTATGCGGCGTCAATCAGCACGCAGCCGACCTCTGTCAGCTCGACCTCGCGCCTTGCCGACTTTTTTGGGGACGAGATCTTCCAGATCGTACTGCGCAACCCGACCACGGCTCATCAGCTTAAGAAGTTTGCCCAATCGAGACTTTGCGGTGAGAATCTGGAGTTTCTCGACATGGTGAGTTTGGCCAAAGGTGCTCGTGATCATGACGGCTAACGTCGAGTAGGTCGATCAGTATCACAATTCCCTCAACCAGGTCACCAAAACCGTCTTCGATATCCATCGAAACTTCATCTCTGTCAACTCCCCGTCCCAAGTCAATCTGCCTGAAGACATTCTGGTCTCAATCAACAAGAACCTAAAATACCTGCTGGCGAAGACGATGCCCAACATGGAGGCGGTCTTTCTGACTGCGCAAAATGACATAGAAAAGCTTGTTAGTTCTGATGTCTACCCGAGATTCGTCCGACACCAGGTGACTATAAGCGCGACGAGAGCATTGGCTACGAACAAGAACAAGTATGCTGGTCTGGGAGACTGCTTCATCCTGACCAATCCCAACAAGGCGGATAACCCGATCGTCTTTGCTTCAGACGGCTTTGTCAAGGTGACAGGCTACCCGCGAAACGAGATCATACCTAGGAATTGCAGATTTTTGCAAAGTAGACACACTGATCGAGAATCCGTGCGGCGAATAAAGAAATCTCTCGACGATGCTGCGGAGAATGTTGAGTTACTTCTGAACTCTCGAATGAACGGTGAACCTTTCTGGAATTTGCTCTACACAAGTGAGTGACACAACGCATCTCCAACATGTCTTCGTTAGCTAATTCGAGCAGCGCCACTGTATGATGTGAATGGCAAATTGGCCTTCTTCCTGGGAGGCCAAATCAATGTGTCTACGACAGTGCACAACACTTCAGATGTCCTTCGAATACTGTCTCACGCCGAAGAGGAGGAGGAGGAAGAAGAAGAGCAAACAGTAAGAGTCGAAAACCCTCCGCCCAAGTCGTACCGTCAGAGCTTCTTTGCCACTTTCAGGAAGACAAAACCGGTAACACCCCGCACTACCCCCGGCATGGAAAATGATCTCCTCGAGCATCTCGAGAAAATGCCCTTCAAAAAGCAGAAAGAAGCATTCTACACCGCCTACTCCAAGTACATCATCATCAATGCGGAAACGATGCTCATCTCCTTCCACAGCCAAGGGATCCACGATCTCCTCCATCCGAGTCGCGCCCGGTCTGCGCAGAATGAAATGACAGGTCAGGACATCTTCAAATTCCTCGCACAGCACTCGACGAGCGGCCTCTCGCGAGACTACAAGTCCCGCGTCAAGTCTGCCATCAAGCACGGAGCCGCTCTCTCAATCGACCTGACTCTCTGTACGCGACGCATTATGGGCTTCGAGCAGTTCCTGACGCACTGGACACCACTGAAGAACGATCTCAACGTGACTGCCTTTGTTGTGTTGACTTTTGGAAGCATAAACGATGCCAGATAATGATACCCCCGCCTGGAGCTACATATTATTGCATATGACACTGACGTTTTTGGCTGGGCTTTTGCTTTCCTGGCTGGCTGTTTTGGAAAACATTTCGTGTCATTGACGGTTAGCGTGTACTATTCAATTTTTTTTCCCCAGCTTAGCATGACCATTAGCATGACCATTACTTTTAATATTGTATATAGACCTGGGTTGACGATGATGCCAATGCCGGAACCTCCTTAGTCCGGCTCGTCCGGGCCGCATGAAATGGAGACCTCTGAATGTCTCTTTTGTGGACGAAGCTTCCCCTTTCGCTTCTCGTGAGCTCGATTTCGGAGACGCAAGCGGCCCTCCGCAGTCTTTTGCTGCCGAACGCCTTAGGGCCCGATCGCCTTGCAGTGTGCACTGATGGACATTGGAAGAGTTAGTTTTCTATTTGGATCGGGATACGAGGGCGCCAGGCGAGGCACACGATCAAAAGTCAGTATTAATCATGACCTGCAAGTCAGTCTTCACAAGCGTTAGCAATGTGTGTGGCTTTGAGCAAACGAGCCAGATAGCAAGATCCATCAATAAAGATACACGAATCTATCAGCTCTATTTAGAATTTCTGTGTCTAAGCAATCAAACTTTTCTATTTTCCAGAGAACCCCCTAACTCCTTAGGCATAGCAAAAAGCCAGACTCTTGAAACTCCGGTCTAACGAGTTCCTGCTTTTGGCTGATTAGATGATGTCTTCTTGTGGCGTCTCAAGCTGTGAACTCTGGGCTGGTCCAAAGGATGACAACCTTCCGTCGGCAAGTACGATCGCATAGTCCGCGTCCCTTACAGCCGCAGTCCTGTGTGCGATAGTGATCACGGTGCTACCTTTGAGTTCTTCGCGCAGCACACGTTGAATTTCCCATGCGGTCTCAACATCGATGCTGGCCGTGGCTTCGTCCATGATGACAATAGAGCTCCTTCTCAGAATAGCTCGCGCAAGCCCGACAAGCTGGCGTTGTCCTTGGCTTAGGTTCTTGCCTCCCGTTTCAATCGGAGTGACTAGAGTCCACCCGAACTTGCCAGCAACGCGACGGATCACGTCCTCGCATTGGCTGTTGGAATGTGTGCTTGTTGGGTCAAGGTTGTGTCGAAGAGACCCCTCGAACAGCACCGGCTCCTGAGCTAAAAAGGTAACCCTCGAGCGGAGTGCCTGTCGATCGACTGTGGCCAAATCAACGCCGTCCACCATGATGCGTCCCTTTTCTACAGGCACTGTCGCGAGTAGTGACGCAGCTAAAGTGCTCTTGCCAGAACCGGTGCGGCCGACAATAGCTGTGTTTGTTCCACCTTGCAACTCGAAAGATATTCCAACCAGCACGGGATCGAGATGGGGAGCATATCGAACTGTCACATCTTCGAACACGATTTTTCCGCCAAACGAAGGCCACCAAGCTGGAGGCGGAACTGGATTGGTAGGTTCTTGTTCAAGGTCTAGCAGCTCCACCACTCGCTCCACAGACACAAAGTTCACTTGTAACTTGCCATACGTCCTGCATATGTCGTGGGTCGCCTTGACAAAACGCTGGGCACTTACAAGAACAAATGCTGTCAGACCAGCAGATAGATTGGTGAAGATAGCGATGCCAGTTAGCACAAAAGTTGAGACCGCAGACAGAACCTCCAGACGGTATGAAAGCCAGCTCTGTACACTCCAGTAGAAATGATCCATTCCCTGAAAGTTGTCAACGACTTTTATGAGTTTCGCCTGAAACCGATCTTCAGCACGGAAAGCTCGTACTGTTGTCAATCCGGTCAACAGGGCCCCAAAGTTCGTCATCAGCGGGCTCAATGAGACAGTCTCGAGTCGACGTAAGCTTTGCGAGGTTGGTAGAAACCGCAAAAAGACCCATACAAAGGCGATGGTGAGCAGGACCGATACCAACAGGAACACCGGGGTGATTGAGGCAATGACGAAAATGCTGAGGGCCCATGTTATTGTAGAGTAGATCATATTGTAAATGTCGCCACCAACTCCTCCATCCACTTGTCCTATGTCTGAGGTTAGTCGATTCATGAGGCGACCAACCGGAGTGATATCGTAGTAGCGGAAAGTCGTATTTGTCACTTTGTGCATTACTGCCTGGAAGAGATTCTTTCCAGCAAAATACCTCGCCGTTAAAAATGAAGATCGCGAGAAGATGATACAAAATGCCTGAACGCCTGCAAGAGCTAGAAGTCCAATGAGCCACGGTGACACATTGATGCGAGGGTCTGGGAACTTGTCAAATATTCCTCCCAAATAGGAAGGTTCCTTATTGGAAAGCTGAAACCCCTCAAGCATAGAAGTCAAAGGTAAGAGTGCTTTGCCGGGTTCCTTGTATGCCTCGCTGAACTCTTTCAGATACCAGTTCTCTGCGATCAAGCTCACTCGAATTAGCGCAACGGCGATGAGTATCACACCCCACGAACTCAAGTTTCCTGCTTTGAGGTACTCCCAGTATACCCGTGCTTTGATCTCGCCATGTGCTCGCTGTTCTTCTTCCTCAAACTTCTCGGGCATGGCCACTTCCAAGAGTCTAGTGTCATCTTCTTTGACTGTAGGCACTTCTATTGACATTGCCATTTGAGTATGACCGTTGATACCGTCCCCAGGTGAGCTCTGCCCTTTGGTCTTTGCTCTACCCCATGACATGCTGACTATCTGGTCTGCGAAGGCCTCACACAAGTCGACTCTATGTGTCACCAAGATGGTTGTGCGGTCCTTGATTAGTTCTCCCTGAAAGCATTCTTTAACAATAAATTCGGATGTTTGCTGATCCAAAGCACTGAGAGGGTCATCAAGTAAGAGGATGGAAGCGTCACTGTACAATGCTCTAGCAAGTGCGACTCTTGCTTTTTGACCCCCAGATAACCCAATCCCATTTTCGCCGATTGGGGAGAGATCTCCTTTTTCAAAAGAGGCCAAGTCAGGGACCAAAGCACAAGCCTGAAGTGTTCGCTTGTACCTTTCAGGCTCAAAAGGGGAATTGAAGAGGATGTTATCCCGAATACTCATGCTTTGTAACCATGGCGTTTGTGAACAATAGGCGATCGGACGTGGTGACTTGGTCAACCTGCCACTCTGAATGTCGAGTTCACCGAGAATGGCCTGTAGTAACGCCGTCTTGCCGGATGCAACCTGTCCGACCACTAGACTGAGACCATGGCCAAAAGAAATATTCAGGTCGTGGAGGACGCTCTGCCTTAAACCCGGCCAAGCGAAAGACGCAGAGGAAATCACTATTTGATCCTGGGCAGCGCTCGCATCTTGGTGGGTGATGTCATGCTTGTCGGGCTCTTCCATAAACACTTGGATTCGTTTCAGGGCAACATGGGCATTTAGCAGAGACTGAATGAGGTCTGGAATGTCTTCCATGTTATCCACAATCATGTTAAATATCTGAATAGCCGGGAAAACGATATCGACGCTCAGTTGGCGCCCGGCCAAGACAGTATATGCCCAGAATGCTGCGACTAGAATGCATCCAGAGCTGAAGACATTGTTGAATACAATGAGCTGAGTCCAGATGTAAGAGACAACCCTTATGTTAAGCTCCCTCTGGCGAGCTTTGTAGACCTTTTTGAGCCAGTGACCTTGCCATCCGTACCAGCGCAAATGTCGAATAGATTCAACGTACTGCGACGTCTGCTGGAGTCTTTGATCCGTGGCATTTCGTCGCACCTTCTCAAAGCGAACATCTACAAGGGCAAGGAGATAATTGAGGACTTGTGCAAGCACCACAACAGCAACGCCAACAATTGCTGGCCAACCCAGCAAGCGCCAGATGAGGCTAAGAGAAATGAGAAGTCCGACGGGCTTTTGAATGAGCAGTTGGTAATCCCAGAATCTCTGTGACACCTCGTACGAATCGTAGCGCATCAGATTCATGATTTTGCCCATTGCAGCAGGTTCTTGTTTTGGAGGGTTAGCCGCTCCCAAACCCACGCGAAAATACGTCCAGATGACTTTCACATGGACCCAAGCTTTCTGAGTCCAGTTTAACTCATCTCCAGCACTCTTGCTGAGCAAAGGGGAGCGCTCGTTTGTACTGCTGGCTGTGGCAATGCGGTCGAGGTCGACCTCTGTTTCTGTAAATCTATGGTCGTCTTCGTGAGCACTAGAAATGACTTTCCGCTGAAGAGTCTTTTCGTAGAGCATGGTGATCAGTTCTCCCCGAGACCTTTCGTAACATCGTCGGCCGTACCAGAGGCTAAAAACCTCGCTTTGAGCGTTGATCACACGAACAAGCAAAATTAACATGGCATAAGCCAGTGCAGGCCGCTTCTTGATGTGAAGATGCTGCATTGATTTAAGAAGTTGCTGCAGCAGAATTGGATCGGAATACGTGGAAGCAAGTTCCACTAGTTCGAGGAGTGTTAAGATAAAGAGATCTAGCCAATTGGCTACTAGTAGTTTTCGTAAGACTGTGCCTGCCAAGTGTCGAAAAGTATTATGCAGATAAGTGTGCTGGAATTCATGAGGCAGCAACCAAACATCTTTCTCGTCAAGTTGACGTTTTCTGCCCAATTTTAGAAGCGGTGAAACCCAGGATATGGTCATCCATTGCCAGAAGGTAATATTATCTTCGGGGGAACGTAGCTGATCGCTAGGCGGAGAGAACGGCTCGCTAATGCCAAATTTGGACCATTGAGGATCTCTCAGGGGCATATTGATCGTCAGCACAACTTCGAACAATGACACTGCCGTCGTGCCTGTCGTGAGCCATTGTTGAAGGGTGAAGTCGTCTTGCCATATGCGGATCAGTAGAAAGCCTTGAGAAGCAGAGATCACAGTAGTAAGCGCAAGGACGATCAATGAAAACCGTCGCGGTCTCTGTATCAGCACGTATAGATCTAGCAAACCCCATCCTAATGTAGGGTACACGATCCATGATCGTGGCACAGGCGTCAGTAAAAGGCAGAGCTGTAAAGCAAGGCCAGTTGTCGAGAGGAGACACAGAGCAAGCGTCGTGGAGGAGGAAGTGATTTTGGAGTGTGGTGTTACGAACTTCTGCTCCTCCGGCTCTTCAATGAAAGCTCTCATCCATGAGGGTCGTGAAAACATCGTCGACCTATAAGCGCAATTCCGCACTGCACATAGAATCGAAGAGAGCATCCCAGAACCTGTTGACTGTATAGGTGTAAATATTTTTTTTATCGAGGCTCACTACTGTTGCCTGAGCACAAAATCTTCCAGGGTTCCATCCACCCAACACCGATATGGATTCCGAGTCCGAAGTTTCATCGGTCCACAGATCTGTTTTCCAAAAGTCATTTGGTGAGTCACGAAGGAACACACAATACCTGCAGAACTTTTGTTCTTCCTTGCATAGCGCACGTCGCCGGCGATCGCCTGTAGAGCCGCAAACATATTTGATATAGAGGAGAGGCAAGTGGTTGCGGAAGTTGGTGCCGGGGAAAGTTGGATGGGAACACGGACCAATCAGCTGGAATTGACCATATTAGTCAATAACGTGCGTCTGGTAGCGAATTACAGGGGTCTCGGGGATGAATTCATGTACCACAGTAGGCGCCGCAGGCACTCGAGAAGGCAACCTCGGGCACTTTAACCCGCAAGTCCATATCATGACGTCAATCTTGCTCCGTACTCGGTTGGCGAACGCGTCGGAAAATCAATCAACGCGTTTTTCGGCTGTTAGCGGCCATTGAGCACTAGAGTGGCAGTCACTTTCATTTGACTTGTTCCTGACTTTAGCATTTTCAGTAGCATTCACGAGGTCAAGATGCCTTCCAAGAGAGCTGTTCATGAAGAACCATCTGATTTTGAAAAACAGCGATTGGCTAATATAGCTGCTCGAGACAAATTGCTCGCCGACCTCGAAGTCCAGAAAAATGCGGCCCAAGCTGGTCTCTACTCCAAGGCCCCAAAACGTCCTGCATCGTCCAAGCCAAAGTCGGCCCCTGCAAAAAGAGTGAAGAAAGAAGATATTGTGCCCCGAAGAACGTCCTCGCGACTTGCGGGAATCCAAGCAGATAGCGAAGTCCAGCGCGAGAAGCAAGAAAAAGAATACCAGGATCAGAAAGAACGTGAGATCGAACGACGCCAACGAAGAACGGATGACCTAAATCTGAACGATATCACTGTCAACGGCGGCGTCAATGGCTTCTTTGGCTCCGATGCCTTGCTTAGGCCCGTTGCCAGGCCGAACGAGCGCACTTTTGGAGATGCCGAGATCGGGGAAACGACAGACAAAGACCTGAAGACGTTGCGCGAAAAGATAAGCGGTCTAGGTATATGGGATGCGTGGGAACCAAATAGGATCAAAATCACCCCCGAAAGAGTTTATGCCGCAACATTCCATCCATCAGAGGAGAAGCCCGTGGTGTTCATGGGCGACAAATTGGGTCATCTTGGTATAGTCGATGCCTCTCAAAGGCCAGAGATATCAGGCATCAAAGAAGAAGATCAGGATGATGACGATGACGAGGAATATTCAGACCCAGTCATAACCACGATCAAGCCGCATACACGCACAATCTCGTCTTTTCATTGTCACAGCTCAAATCCAGGTACCTTGTTTACGGGTTCATACGACTCTTCAATCCGCAGTATAGATCTCCAGAAGCGTGTGGCCGTCGAAATCTATGGCCCTAAGGATAAGCTGGAAGACTCGCCCATTTCTGGCATCGACATGTCGGTCACTGATCCGAATACCGTCTATTTTACCACTCTCCATGGTTCCTTTGGATACCACGACTTTAGGGAACCTTCCAGCAACACAAAGTTCTACGAGCTTTCCGAGAAGAAAATTGGCGGGTTTACCCTTCACCCTCTTGCTCCACACTACTTGGCGACCGCCTCCCTCGACCGGACTATGAAGCTGTGGGACTTAAGGAAAATCACCAAATCCTTACCGACACTTGTCGGCGAGCATGAATCTCGACTCTCGGTCTCCCATGCAGCTTTCAATACCGCTGGGCAAGTTGCAACTTCGTCATATGACGACACAATCAAAATCCATTCGTTTGGTGTCGGACCAGCACCTACGGGTACTTCATCTCGCAAGCTTAAGATTAAACAGCCAACGGAGAAGCTCGAGAGCATGCAAACCTGGAACTCTGGGTATACTTTGCCACCAAATATAATGGAGCCAGAAATCACTATACCTCACAACAATCAGACCGGCCGGTGGGTGACAATACTACGGCCTCAGTGGCAAAGATATCCACAGGATGGCATACAAAAATTTGTGATTGGAAACATGAATCGGTTCGTTGATGTGTATTCCGCAGCAGGAGAGCAGTTGGCTCAACTTGGTGGTGAGGATATTACTGCCGTTCCTGCAGTGGCCGTTTTCCATCCTACGAAGGACTGGATTGCTGGAGGTACAGCCAGTGGAAAGTTGTGCTTATGGATGTGACCTGATCAGTATAAACACTAATAACTCCACTTCCGGGACACCTCTAGTTTATCTACTGTGCTATATATTGTATATATAATTGATTTTGTTTCCGGTTTTGTTCTGCAAATTCTGCGGCCTACAGAACGAAGGAAGAACAAGGACAGATACACGAGGGACGTAATCAGTCTTCGCTTACAGATATCGTCTTGATACTTAGGTGGTGAACCACTAGCACGCTATGTGATACAACTCAAATAGACCCTTGAGTTACTCTTCGTTGACCGCACTTTTCAGAAGTGCTAATGAGTGGGAAAAAGACGGACACCCTAGGACCACATCGATCACTAGTTACCGGACCGTGGAGACAGGTGCAACGTACGGTCTGTGGATGTCGTAAAATATGCTCGATATTCGTCAATGAAAGAACCCAAAGTTGCACCTACGTACCCCACTCGCTGCAAACTCTGCAGTTGGATCACAGCGTGGTGCTGTGGTGTACCCTGCGAGCAGCCTAGCATGGAGCAGCATGGTAGAGGAAGTGAGGGGGATTGACAACATGAGGTCCTTCAATAGTGTGCAGCGAGATGTCTCGGGGACGGGTCCAAGTCGTTGAGGTCTGCATGTTTTAGACCGTTCGTTCGCGAATAGGTGGGTTACACGAAGGATGCTAAGATGTTCACCCCTAGGCACGCTCCGACGAGTATTGGTACCATTGCAAAATGCAGTCCTGTCGCTTTGGCTCCATCCCATGCCCTTGGTCATGCTTTCTAGTCACTCTTCGGGATACGGGTTTGCCCTGCGATAGGTTTCGATGATCGGGTCGTCGTGGTTTTTGTACTTCGCCCAATCTCCCATGCCATATTTGTCAGGTGCTTTCCTGACACCTCTGCCACCTCCACCAACAATTAGATTGCCAGGTCTATAGTTAGCATTAGCTTGCATGCGCTTGATGACGGAGTAGTGAATCTGCGCGTCCAGAGGAATATCACGAGTTTCTCCCATCGGCAGGGGCCTGCAAGTTCGATCAGTAATTTTGGTTGCAATCGAGGGACCAAGCAAGCATACCATCGAATGGGCTTCCAGCTTCCGTCTGACCGCAAGTCCATGCGTCTGAATGGGAGATACTCCATGATCCTCCACACGGCGACAGTGCCAGCTGGGAGACCTTGTCTCAGAGCCAAGCAGTCATGAATGAGACCTTTAGAATATGACTCTTCCAACGCGGAGTAAAACTCCTGACTGCTTTGTTGACAACTATACCTCTCTCCAAAGTCATCCACTCCATCTGGGTGGCAGGCGTGCCTTCTAACTTTGCTGTGAAACTCTTAGTATTACGCATGACAATTCATTCCAAACTCACATTGCGTCGAATTCAAGCCCAGCTTTTGCCGCTTCATGCACCATCCAGACAAGCGGTGCATGACTTAGCATCCACTTCTCTCCAGTGACTGGCGTCCAGCCGCCTCCGATATCAGCGTGTCCCCCAGCAAACCACACTTCCTCGATATCCTGCTGCTTGCGATACTCAGACCACTGTCGCCTCCGCGATTTAGTGGTGGCATTTGGGTGCAAGGAGCCGTCCCCTTGATTCGCGCTGTGCAAATGCTCAGTGCTGCGATTCATGGGTGTAGTATTCCTCATGTTTCCATAGTCTTGCCGCAAATGTGCGCTGTTCGGGTCATTTGGACTTGCAAGACTATTGTTGGATGCCTGTTTTAGTCTAGTTTGCAATGGATGAGGCTTTTCTGCTTGAGACTTTTCCAAGCACATCTTTTTTTCTGGAGTATCATGAAGCCCGTCATCCTCCACTAGCTCCGATTCCCCAGGCTGTAGAGGCATCCTGTCCACGATTTGCTTCTTCTCGTGGTGTGCGTCGACAGCGTCGGCTTTGGGATTCATATTGGCGAGATCTGAATTGTACCGGTGGTGGTGAGAGTTCTTGTGGTCTTCCCTCTGAGATTTGTCGCCGCTGATAAGATCCTGTCTGAACTTTGCTCGCCTCTCGTCGATTGCAACGGCATGCCGGATAACCTTCGCTGACGACCTCGCTGTGTAGGGAAATTTGCTCCTTTGCATCCAGGCTGACTCAAACTTCGGCACTGAGTTGACGGTGTCGAAAAGACCCATGAATCTGATCCTACGTACAGGTCGGCTGAAGGTCTCGCGGAAGCCACGCATGAATGTGTACAGCTCTGTTTCCTCTTTCTTGGCTTCCTCGGTACCATCGTCCTTTCTCGAAGCCCACTTGGCATAAGTCTTCCAGGCGAAGCGAATAAGTTCCTCATTTCCCGCACTCAGCAAGCCGATGTGATCGAGCATCTCGGCAAGAAAGCGAGCTGTATACGCGCCTCGACTGAAACCAAAAAAATACAAATCATCTTCACACGAGTAATAACGCATCAAGAATTTGTAGCCGCCCATGACATGTTCGGCAAATGAAGAACCGACGGCGGAATCCTTTGCTTTCAGGTACCACGATCTTACACGGCCAACCGTGCTTGTAGTTTGCATCGAGTGCGAGGTGATATATGTGCCAATGCCTGGCTGATAGAATGTGTACATTTGTGCATTGCTGCGGTCAAGCATGCGATATAGCTTTAAGATGTTACTGTCTGCATCGGTGCCACTAAATTTATTGCCAGTTCCCTAGTAGCAGTCAGTGTTGAGGAGTTCAGTGCAGCACATACTACCGACGTCGAAACATAGAACGAAAACATTCTTCTGTCGAGCCAAGGGAGGAGTATGGCTTGGGGGTTCAGTCATTGTATATGATGATGACTATGCAACGAAGCGTGCTACAGCTGAAATCTTGTCGATGTTCACAGTATATCATATTGCGAGGTAGCACAGTTGAATTTTAACTGACCACTAGAAACTACACAGCGAACGTCAGCCCTCGAACTTGTGCAGGACGGTTAGTAGTGTACGAAGTAGCTCAAAGCGATGCTCACCTTGGTGCAGTCTGGTCTGGTCCGGTCCACAGACGAACGGTGTGTGAGTCAAACTCTGAAGCGTCGTGTGCTCCACGGCTGCCTCACATTCTTGCAACGGGTTTGTGGGATAAGAAAGCGCCAACAAGGTGTCCTCTGTACCTCTTACTGGGCTTGCGAAGCTGTGTAATATTGAGAGGCGACAGATTTCGACGGACATTAGGATTACACACGAGCATTCGCTACTGCATTTGGCGCATGCATTAGTTGCTCACGGGCGTGCAGCGTGACTCTCAGGCTTGAGGAGGAGTCCACGGGAGTCTTGTAAATCAAGTCTTTTATTAGCGTCTACTGCGTTCCCCGCTTTGGCTTGCAGGATCCGGTAGGGTAATATATGTGTTAGCTCTTTAAGGACTGAACCCCATTTCTCTCGTCCAAAAGCGAACAACTGGTGCCAAACTATTGGATATACAAGTTTGTGGAGTACAATGATCAACGAGCTTTAGGTAATATCGGTTTATATGGATCTACTTTCGACAACACTCGTCAAGCTTAATGTGAAAACCTGTTCTCTTGATATGTGGTGATCTCTGGCCAACTTCTTACATCGAAACAAAACAATGCGTTGAAGAGCTCAAGGCTTAACCACTTGCCCTGCTATTAGACACTAGAGAGGGTACGCAGTCAGCGACGGATCGACCCGGCGCTTGATCGATTGCTCGGGACATAACCGCCAAGATGGAGTTATGTGGGCACTAAGGAGTTCGACTTCATCAGGGCATGTGCACCGTTGTGGACGTTCTCAACCAACTTGAAGATGATGCTTTTCCGGAACAACGCACCTGGATCGGCCCACCTTCACGTAATAAGCGTTTGAATCTCCGGACCTCTATCCCGTGTGACCTGCGCGCTGCTTGCCAAACCTTTTGGCGTCATTGGCTCTTCCACTTGTCCTCTTTGAACGGGCGCACCAAACAGCACGAGCCGTTCCACGCTAATATATGTGAGTTCGTGGTACAGGAGCCCTGGCCATGATAGTTGCATAGCGGGATAATGTACGACGGATACATACGTTGCGGTGTCAATGTGCTCAGTGCTTGCGTTGGCTCAACAACGTTTTCCGTAGGTGTACAGACTGAAACAATTGGCCGATGTTCCACAGAAGCGCCTCTGATGTAGGAAGAAGCAAAGATTGTCACCCGTTGGGGAGCGAAGCGTTCGGTTGGCGTGATAGGAAACATGACAAGAGTGAAGTGCGATCTGCAAATTTTCAAGCTTGACCTTTTCATCAGAGCTGCGAGCTTGCCACAGCAATTTCTAGGAGTGCGGCAGCCTATCGTCTCCCTTTGCTCCTGCTTCGATTCGTGCGTCGATTCTCTCCTAGCTGACTTCTTCAGGTAGGCCGGACACTTAGTAAGAGTGATCAAAAGCTCTTCTTGTATCCCTGCATCTACAACTTGTATCATTAGCTACCGGTCCTCCTGCTATGCCATCTTTGTTGAGGAGGCTGTCCTCCAAACTATCCCATAAGGACAAGAGGCAGAGCGTGAATGGGGGAAGCTCGGGCACGGGCACTCTAGATAAAGTCGACGAGGCCAATAAGTCCACTTCAGTTGGTGTGGTTGCTTCATCGCAGTCAAACGGAACGAACAAGTCGCAAGCACCGACCTCAACTCCAGCTGCCACCTCAAATGCCCCCCCTACCACCAACACCCAGGCCGCAAGTGCTCCAACAAATCCCCCGACAGCAACCAACGGCACCACTAACGGCACCACTAACGGCACCACTAACGGCACCACTAAGCCGGGTGCCACGATTGCCGAGAGTCTTGGAAAAGCGAGGGCATTTAGACGAACATCATCCTATAAGCCGACCACAGGTAACATCTCTCCTCCTACTGAACCGGAAGAAGATAATGACACCTCCCCCGCTACTCGAAAGGATGTGGAGTCTGCCTTTGGGGAGTTTGCCGCCCTGATACATGCGTCAAGACGCCCATTACCAACCCAGTCCGGAGATGGCCAGTATCTTGAGAAGGAGGAATCCACCGGCTTCTGGGCAGACATGAAGTCCTTGGGAGTTAAAGATCTGAAGACTGTCAGAAACATCATTGCCGATAAAGCAAGTGGTCAGGCTCAAGATGATAAGAAGATGCACATGGAACAGGTCATACAGTTGGTCGCCGCCCTGCCTTCCAAGTCCGCCAACCGTGTCGAGTTAACAAGCGCATTCCTGGACGAGCTGTGGAACTCTCTGCAACATCCTCCACTATCATATATGAGTGATGATTGGAGGTACCGTTCCGCTGACGGGCGAAACAATTCGTACATCTTCCCTATGCTTGGTGCAGCCAATACACCATACGCACGTTCCGTCAATCCTAGCACTATTCAACCTGGGGCCCTTCCGGACCCCGGTCTCATTTTTGACTCCATTTTGGCTCGGGAAAAGTTCATCGAAAACCCAAATCGTGTCTCCTCCATCTTCTTCAATTGGGCTTCCTTGATTATTCACGATCTTTTCCAGACAGATCATAAGGACTTCAACATGTCCAAGACATCAAGCTACCTTGACCTTTCCATACTCTACGGCGATACCCAAGAAGACCAGAACCTAATGCGCACGTTTAAAGATGGTAAGATCAAGCCAGATTGCTTCGCTGAAGAGCGTCTACTAGCCTTTCCTCCTTCCTGTGGTGTCATGTTGATCATGCTCAATCGCTTCCACAACTACATCGTTGAAAACTTGGTTGTCATCAACGAGGGCGGCCGGTTTAACAAGCCGGCCTCCTATCTGAGCGGAGAAGCCCTAGAAAAGGCATGGAAGAAGTACGACAACGATCTGTTTCAAACGGGTCGACTCATCACTTGTGGAATGTACATCAACATCACTCTATACGACTACCTGCGTACTATCGTTAACTTGAATCGGACTAACAGCACTTGGACCTTGGACCCTCGCCTAGACAAAGGCAAGCAATTCTCCAGTGATGGAACACCACGAGGAGTGGGAAACCAGGTGTCTGCTGAGTTCTCGCTATCGTATAGGTGGCATTCTTGCATCGGAGAGAATGACGAGAAGTGGACTGAAGCAGTTTACCAGGAACTTTTCGGTAAGCCACCCCATGAGGTCAGCATTAAGGAGCTTATGATTGGATTGAGCAAGTACGACTGTGATTTACCAGATGACCCCGTAAAACGTCCATTTGCTCACCTGGAGCGAGGACCAGATGGGAAGTTCAATGATGATGATCTAGCACGTATTTTCACTGCTGGTGTTGAACAAGTTTCGGGTTCATTTGGAGCTCGAAATATACCGAAAGCGCTGAGGGCTATTACAATCCTTGGTATTCAGCAATCTCGAGCGTGGAACTTGTGCACTTTGAACGAGTACAGAAAGTTCTTCGGCCTCAAACAATACGAGACCTTTGAGGAGGTCAACTCCGATCCCTACGTCGCTGAACAGCTCAAGCATCTCTACGAGCATCCAGATTATATTGAGCTCTATCCCGGACTTGCCATCGAAGACTACAAGCATCCTATGATTCCTGGCGTTGGGATCTGCCCCACTCACACTATCAGTCGAGTCGTGCTGTCTGATGCCGTGGCTCTAGTACGAGGCGACAGATTCTATACCATAGACTGGAGCGCCAAACATCTGACCAACTGGGGCTACAACGAAGTCAACTACGACCTAAGCTTCAATCAAGGTTGTGTTTTTTACAAGCTTCTCCTTCGCGCGTTGCCCAACAATTTCAAGCCAAACAGCATCTACGCCCACTATCCCATGACCGTTCCCGACGAGAATCAGAAGATCATGAAGAGTCTGGGTCGCTATCATGACTATGATTATAGTAGACCGGCAAAAATCCCGGGCCGGATCAATCTTACCTCATACGAAGCGGCCAAAGAGCTCTGCGGTGATTCGAAGAAGTTCACCGTGATGTGGAATGACGGTCTTGGGTTTGCTATGGGCAAAGGTGGGGAGAAATTCTGTCTAGGCGGCGACACAGTCTTTCACCGCCAGCAGCGCAAAACCATGGGTGAATTGATCTACAGGGACAAATGGCACCAGCATGTGAAGCATTTCTATGAATACGTAACAATCAGGCTGCTCCATGAGAATAGCGTCAAAATTGCCGGTATCAACCAAGTCGACATCACCCGAGACGTCGG
Source organism: Incumbomyces lentus (assembly GCA_017656005.1). Taxonomy (NCBI): domain Eukaryota; kingdom Fungi; phylum Ascomycota; class Eurotiomycetes; order Chaetothyriales; family Trichomeriaceae; genus Incumbomyces; species Incumbomyces lentus. The sequence goes on along the minus strand of JACJVT010000004.1, from coordinate 2,186,345 downwards.
GAATCTGGCGCACGTTCATTTCGCGTCCAACATGTTCAACCTGCCTCTCAAGGTGGAGGAGAACCCAAAGGGGATATTTTCGGAGCAGGAGATGTGGATGGCCATGTGTGTTATCTTCACTGCTGTTTTCTTTGACTTTGAGCCAACGAAATCCCTGCCTCTGCGGATGGTCGCTCGTAAGCTTTCGAACATGCTCGGCAAGCTCATCGAGTTGAATGTGAAGTCAGTCACCACCACTTCTTTTGCGTCCAGGTTCTTTGACAGCCGTCGCGAGAATGAGAACGCTCTTTCGAGCTACGGTATCCATATGATCCGGCGGCTTGCAGAGACTGGAATGAGCGCGTACGAGATGGCCTTCTCTCAGATAATGCCGACCGCTGTTGCCATGGTGCCGAATCAATCTCAGGTCTTTACTCAAGTCATTGACTATTACCTGAGCGAAGAGGGCAAGAAGCACCTTCCAGAGATTCAACGCCTTGCGCAGATTGACACTCCCGCATCCGACGAAAAGCTGACAGCCTACGTCAATGAAGGTATTCGACTGAATGGAACATTTGGCAGCTACAGACGTGCTGAAGTGGACTACACCTTCCGTGATGGCAACAAAGACGTGCAGGTGAAGGCTGGAGATAAGGTGTTCTGCAGTTTCGTCGGTGCTGCTCGAGATCCGAATGTGTTCCCCAACCCAAATGAGGTACGGATTGATCGAGATCCTGCATCTTACATTCACTACGGCATCGGCGAGCATACCTGCCTAGGCAAGGAAGCTTCGATGGTTGGGTTGACTGCCATGCTCCGGACTGTTGGCAAGCTTCAGAATCTGCGAAAAGCTCCTGGACCACAAGGTCAGTTGAAGAAGGTACGTGACTTGTATTGTGAAGAGTAGATTCACGCTTTGCTAACCCCACCCCACCCCAGGTTCCACGTCCCGGCGGGTTCTACGTGTACATGCGTGAAGACCATGGCACGTTCTTTGTGTTCCCCTGCAGCTTCAAGGTGCACTATGACGGCGAGCTTCCGCCGGTGCCGAAGGCAATGTCCGAAGAGTAGGATGCAGCGGCAGGCGAGCATGCACGGCAAGCTTGGTGGAAGCAACTTGACTGCCTGTGGGCTGTGAGTGACTCCTGGGATAACGATTGACGATGGGTAGATTCGGTGGCAATATGGTTGGAACAGGTTATAGCAGGGTTCAATCGCTGAGAAGACAAGAAATTGGGCCGATTTGGTTGCATTTCTGTACCACCCGCGGTCACACTGAAATGCTTTGTTGGTGTGTGTGGGGATGTGGTTGGCAGGTGCAAGGCAACTTTCAGAACTGAAGAAAGTGTAGGCTCGCCGCTCCCTCTAACTGCTCTAAAATTCTGAATTGTAAGCATGCACTCGTCCTTTACAGTGCAATCAGGCGTATTGGTATAGTCACTAAGCTGGAGTTAGTGATTGATTGGTCTCTGCCGACGCAACAACATTGTCACAGACTGCGCATTACCGACTGCACGCTTTGAAACCGATTTCACTTTGTAAAAAGAGTATATTATCAGCATTGATGGCTAGCTGACACAGTCACCTGTGTGCTGTAATTGCCTCCGTCTCTGACAGGGCGACCTTGGCTTACAACGATGATCAGGTCAAGAGCAGAGCGAGAGCGAGAGAGACAGAGAGAGAGCAAAGAGAGAGCAGGGAGCAACTTTTCACACATTTCCCCATCTCTCGTGCAATCGTCGGTACACTCCTGTCTCATTCCGACTCTCGGTCTCGTGAGCGCTCTACTTCCAGACCAACCCTCTCAAAGCCGCGACTGACAAAGCCGCCGAGGCGGGCAAACCAGATGCGGCCGGCCGGGTGGCGGCGCACTCGGTCTAGCAGGGAGCGGGTGGCATCGCGGACGTCGGGGCTCTCGTGCCACAGGCCCATGGAGACGTAGAACAGGCCGGCTTCGGAGAGCGGGGCGTGTGAGAGCAGCTCGAGGATGGTGGTGTAGGTCGTGCAGTGGTGGGCGAGGGCGAGGTAGATCGGTGCTGCTTCGGACGCGGTCAGCCGCAGGGTCCGCAGGCGCGAGAGGGTATGAGCGATGTCGAGGTAAGGCCGGAGGGGCAGGTGTGAGGTAGAGTCGAATGCGGGGGCGCTGTCGTTGATTGAGGCCGAGGTAGAGGCCGGTACATGTGCATGTGCAGACACCAGCGACGTGGGTGAGGTTGGTGAGGTGAGGACCTCGTCTTTGAGCTGGAGCTGGGATTGTGCAGCGAGGTCCTGGATGAAGTTATAGTAGGAGCGGGTGCTGCGCCAGCCTTCAATTTTGGCCGTCGTTGCGGCCAGCTCGCGCATCTTGGCGTCCTCTGTGGGCCAGACGTAGCCGTGGCCGCGCAGAGGTCTGCCTCCAGTGGCGATGGAGGTAGCGCCGATGCTCGACTGACGTATCGATGTACCGTTTCTGTTCGGGGCATCAGGCTTGTCCACCTCGGTGGGTGGGAGGACGTTTAGTGACGAAGCACCGTAGACGGTTTCTTCGTACGAAGCTGCCATGCGTGTGAATCGAGAGATGTAGCTCCGGAATTTGGAGCGGATGACTTGTTCGCCTTGTCGTTGGTCAATCGTCATCATGATGTCTTCCATAAAGGCTATGTCGCCGCTGGGATCCGAGGTGGACTCTTTGAGCATAGGCTGTTGTTGAGCGAAGAAGGCGCTTCCTTCGGTGACAGGGGCGGGCGCTATATTTGAGGAGATCTTCATGCGGCCTGCTGGAAGGTCAACTAGAAGATCCCACCATTCTGGATGGTAGGCAAAGGCCGGATTAGTGACTCCAGCGATGAAGCCCGGAACGTTCAACAAGTCCTCGATCTTGCTAAGATCGGTGTATGGGAATGCGTGACGGGTAAAGCCTCGTAGAACGCCGCCGGAAGCGAGAGCACAGGCTGCTAGCACGGCTTCGGCGACTTCACCCGAGGGCCGTTGATGTCCCATGAAGATGACTCGCTTTTCCGTCAGCATGGCGTTGATGAGGATGATGATTGGATGGGTGTATGGTCCTGCGGTGGTTAGGTGGGGATGCAGGGCGAACGGCTGAGGCTGCATGACATGAGGTGTGTTGAAGGTCTGCACCAGGTGAATCAGAGAGAAGTCACCAACAGTCTCGGGAGAGGGAGCCGTAGGGATTTTGACAGGAATGTGTATGTCGTTGTAGACGATCTTTGATTCAAACTCGTGGGTGTCTCGAGGGACACTGTACTTGTTGCTGCCGGTGATACTCTTCTGGCCCAGGCGCACGGGGGATGCCGGCGGGCTTGACACGCGGCCTGCCGCTTCGTCTTCCAGCCTCTGCTCGATCATGATCTCGAACTTTTCGACAAAAAGGTCCCGAACATCATTGGCTTGCATGACGTGGCGTTCGAGAAGCGACAGCCTCGGCAGCAGAGAGAGATCCATCGCATTGAGGGCATCGAAGAGGTTTTGCAAGATCTTTTGAGACGGGCTCTTGAAATAGTCCTCTAGAGCCAGGAGGAGCAGCGGCTTGTAGATGTGCAGGAAGGAATGTCTGGTACAGATGGCCATGGCTTGAGTGATGGCACCTCGTTTGACGTTGGGGTCGTGCTTTGTGTTGACCAGGTTGAGGACATACATCAACGGAGGGCCCTCAAGGGCGTCGTCGGGATCATCAGGGTCATCAGGATCTTCCGGGTCCTCGGGCTCGTCCAGGTCGTCGGTATTGTCGCTGTCCGGCTCGAGATTCAACCCTTCCCCAGGCTCGGTTGCAGCTCTCTGCCGTTCGCGTGCTTCTTGCTTCCTCCTCCTGAGCTCCTCCTTTTCGGCCTGCGCATCGTCCTCCTCCCCCGCTGCATTGTTCTTATGTAAGAAGAACATGGTCCAGTCCTGTGAACGCATGTGGGTCTGGTCAGGCATCATCAATTCAGCCAGCATGCTCTCATCGGGGCTGATGGCACCAGGGTACTGGTGCTCCATTGAGGGTCCTCGGTCGTGGTCGAAAGAGGCGACGAGGATGTACTCGACATGCGGCTCACTGGCATTGGGCGGATACTGAGACTTGAGTCGACGACTTCTTCGCCTTTTCGGTTGGATGACATACTCGATTGGCGCCTGGTTCTGGATCGATACCGACCTGGCCGAGCCCATGGAAGAGCGGACATTGGCATATGGCTGCGAGTACGACTTGCTAAGTCTAGTCGGGAGGGAGAAGGAGTTGGAAGACCGACGTGACCGTTGAGACCCGTGTGCTGACGACAGGGACGACCGTCGCTCGCCGATGTATGGGAAGGGCTGTGATCGGAGGGGCAGAGTCGCTGTCATGACGCTTCGAAAATGGGAATGTCCTGCAACCGTCTCGACGACGGACTAGCCGTCGCTGCTTAGGCTACAGGAGTGTGAGACTCGGATGTGGCGATGCGGTGCGATGCAATGGAGCAGGAGCAATATCGACGACGACGACGACGACGACGACAACCCTTTGACCGATATTGATGTCTTCAGGCTAGATGATGACCCTAGTAAGGTAGGACAGGTAGTGAGGTTTATCGACGTCGAACCTCGTCCTCGTCGTGATTGTCAAACTATCGTGTGCACATACTTTTAGGAACCCTAGGCTTCGAGATTTTGTGCCTGAACTCTCTTCCCCTAATCCTTGCCTCCCCACGTTTTGAGCCAGCCCCTGAGGCCGGAAATGCTGCTAGAGCTTATCGGTACGGGCAGTCAGGGCTTAGGCTTAGGCTTACAGGCTTATCCTGGCTAGCTCCCGCAGGTCGGCCTTGGGCAGCATTTGGAGAAAGGACTCCAGGGTTTAGGGTTGCCTAGCAACGGAGAGGGCAACAATGCCAGACACATCACCAAACACCGTAACCACCCACTCCACCATGTGTGGGCCACTCATTTGGCCTTATTGAACACCATCCACCACCCAAAAGGGCTGTCGACAGCACGAACATGACTTCAGATCATTAACAACCCGACTACGCTCACAGATTGATAGACAACGCGACCGGAGTTTCGCTTGTGGTTGTTGGAAAATACTCAAGTTTGCTGACGAGCAGCAACGGACGGCGTGTCGCATCTGACTCGGAGTGTGACCAAGCCAGCCCCATCCTTCTCCACCGCCGGCAGCGGCGAAGCTTGAAGTGGCGGTCGCAAATTACACTACATACTCTCAAGCACTATGGTACGAAGTAGTCCAGTGGCAGATCACTACCTGCGACATTGCTGTCTTTGCTGCTGCTGCTGACAGGTTCTAGTCTTTCTCCATGTCGACTCGATCATCACCCTTCCGTCGTGCTGGCTCTCCCGGCTCACCGACTGCTTATAGAGCAAGCACGCCGCCGAGCACGACCAGAGCGCAAGCATCACCCTTGTCATCACCCTCCAAGCTGAAGCAGTCATACACGGTATCAGAGGAAGAGGAAGACGAGTCGATGATCGTCACTCCCACCAAATCCAACGCTGAACCTCCTCGACCGATGAGGATGCCCGACACACCAGCCTCTTCCTCCTCTTCGGCGGCCCGCAGGTTGCCACAACCACCGAGCTTCCGACCGTCATCTCACTCACTTTCAATGTCTGGCCCAGCCATGGGAGACGACTTGTCTCGACTGCCTCCGACACTACTCCACTCGCTCCGAGAGTCTTTCTCCGTCCTCGACTCGAACTCGACAGGCACCATCACACCGACGTCAGTGGCCGAGACGCTACAATCGCTGGGTCTGAGCACGAACGAGATGTCCCAGCTGTTTCCACCGGGGCAGCCACAGCAGCTATCCTTACCACAATACCTTAACTCCCTGGCCAGTGCATTGGTCTCGATCTCGCCTCAACAAGAGTTGGTCAACGCCTTCTCGGCCTTTGATGACGACGACAGCGGACAGATCGATGTTACCGAGTTGAGAAGAGCATTATTGACCACTCCAGCGGAAGCGGGCGAGCGGGCACTGTCCGAAAGAGACATTGACGAGGCGCTGAAGGGATTCACCGGCCGACGCATCTTGGGCAAGAGTGGAGCAGGCATTGCTGGCCTCAAAGGCATCGGCATGCCTGCTGGGAGGCACAAGAGTGGAGAGGTATTCAGGTACCACGAGTTTGTCAGCAATTTGGCTGGCAGTGCGGACCCGCACCAAGGACAACCCATGGCTGCAAGGTAGCCATTATTGTCGTCACTTTGAGTTTCGGGGTTAGATGGAGCAGGAGAATCGAGGTCAGGATCACGGTTCCGGGCAGTTCATTGATGCAGGAGCGAAGGTTGAATGTGAAAGAATGAATACGTACCCGGTGATTACCTAGCCACTCATGATTAATGAAGCAGGACTAAAGAGCGGACTCGATTAGCCCTAGTCTCAGCCTTACGAACGGTTTCTTATCCCCGCTGCGGCCTTAAGCCACTCACGCCAATTTGGACGCCACACCAAACGGTTTGGTATGTCGGCACGGTCGGTTAGGAATTGTACCAGTAACTTATCGCCCGTGCCGCTCGACCTGAATTTGACCTTGATCTTGCACATCCATTCACATTCCCGCTCTATTGTATCTCGACTAGGGTCGCAACGTGGCTCCGGCCAAGTAATCTTCCTGCGACTTATGCTGGTGTGAAGCAGCGAGCCTGGGAGGACGCCAGTTCTATCTACAAAACCGAACAGGCCGAGACAAGTTTGACTGGGCTGTACGTCAATCAGTCCATCAGTGAAGTCCTTGACGACTTGCTCGATCGTGCCAACCCCCTCATCCCGCAGCCAGCTAGATCAACCCGATCAAGCGACCTTAGCGACTAACTGACGAGCAGCGCTTGTCACCACCTCGCGGCTGGCTCAGCGCTCATAGCGGCGTCCTCCCCTCTCCGGCCCCTCCCCACCACTTCCATACCAGAAGCCCGACAGACGGCTGACGAGATGGACGAGCGGGAAGTGCGCGCACGCAGCGATGCGCTGCAAAAGGCCCTGTCCGGTCGAGAGCCGACGTCGAATGTGCTCAACATCCTGAAGGAGCTCCAGAAAGGTGTCAAACCAAGCGAAGAACTGCTACGGCGGACCCAAGTCGGCAAGATCGTGAACAAAGTGAAGTCGCTGCAGTCGGTCGATCCGGCCATCCCCCAGCTGGCCAGCGAAATCGTCTCGCAATGGCGCAACCAGATCAAGCGGGCAAGCGGAGCCGCAACACCCACGCCTGCTCTGCAAAATGGTGGCGGCTCGCCCGCTCCATCCTCCCAACCGGGAACCAAATCTACATCTGTCGATTCCCAGCTTCCCACCGGTGTTCCACTAGACAAGCGCACTCACAAAACAGACAACATCCGCAAAGGCGACCTGACGCCTGAGCCGTCCCGCAACAATAGTATTGGCCTCATCTACGATGGCTTAGTGGTCAACTCGGCCATGGCCCCGAACCAAATCCTCGCCATCGCCAAAGCCATCGAACTCTCCGTGCTCTCGCAGTCCAAGGGCCAAGGCAACCACACCTCGCCGTTCTACAAGGAAAAAATCCGCACACTTTACCAGAACCTGAAGAACAAGGCCAACCCTGAACTCCGTATCCGCATCCTCTCCGGCAGTATTACGCCCGAGAAGTTTGCTAGCATGACCCACGACGAGATGAAGAGCGAGCGGCAGAAGGCGGAAGAGGCGAAGATTGTCAAAGAAAACCTCAACAACGCCATGGTGGCTCAGGAGGAGAAGAGCATCAGCAACCACCTCGAGTGCGGCAAATGCAAGAAGATGAAGGTCTCCTTCACCCAGGCCCAGACGCGTAGTGCCGACGAACCCATGACGACGTTTTGCGAGTGCATGCATTGCGGGAATCGCTGGAAATTTTCATGATGGCTTCCCGGGTTTTGTGGTTGAGGAGATGCCCGCACAACCAGAGAAGACATTTGACCGGAGGGAAGGAAAGGAAGGACGGACGCGAGGGAGAAAGAGACAAAAAGACAAGAGGTTTTCAGCAATGAGCACTATTCGATACCCCCCAGGGAATGTTCTCCGTAGGTAGGCGTCCTATTCACGTAGAAGTACGGATTCAAATGCAGATATAGGTACGGAATTGGAGCTTGGAGTTGGTATGATAAAAGTACTTTTTTTTAACCTTCTCTCTACCACTCTTTTACCACCTTGTTACTCCTCTTCTACCTCCTTTCTACTACTACTCCTCTACTATACGTTTACTACTTTTCTACCTCCTTTCTCCAACATTATTACTATTACCTTTACTACTCTTTTACCACTCCTCTCATAACAAAACAGAGACATGACATACATACATACCAGCATAATCATATACTTCCAGTTACATTACCACACGGTCAGGTAACCTTCAATATAAGAACTGTACTTTTTCCGTCTTAGCAGCGACAGTAAAAATACAAACATCTTTACCCACGTTTATCTCACGGTTATATACTATTACTACTCAAGTATGTACGTACTCAGCACGGGATATATCTAGGCCATTAATTAGATGATGCGACAACGACCTTGATAAAGTACCTACCTATAGGGGAAGTAGGTCTCCCACACGCACGCGAGACATGTTAAAATTATCCTCTTCTTTACAGCTCTATCTCTATTATCACGAGATCATCAATCGCGGACCCCCCAACTCCTGTTGAACTACTAACCCATGATGATGATACCAGCTATGTAGGCAGGGAAAGCATATAATAAACTTACAGTCCAAGGCTTACTACGTAAATACAATTCCTTCCGCCCTACTCTTGCGTTCTTGATTTGAGATCTTAGATAGAGAGAGAGACACGGACGGGCGGAAAAAAGAAGTCTAATGCATTTTTTTCCCCTTTGCGATTGTGGGCGCCGGGTGTACGCCTTTTATGGCAGGATATGTGATACATGCTAGATACTCTGTGTTCTCCCCCCGGCAGTTTCGATGGGAAAAAACGCCAGTGTGAGAGTCGCGGGCGGGGGGGCCCTCCAGCTGGATTTTTGATGGACTTGCATCCTCCTTGCCCTACTATGTAGTACCACAGAAAATTTTTTTCTAAAAAACTTCAAGCCGGTCCCCTAGTACGGAATCAAGATACACCAATTTTCAACTACATCATTTTCCGCCCAGCGAATTCGCTCCAGCTCCGGACCTCTGGTGGGATGCCCTCTTTCCGCGGTAACTTTGCATTCATGCATTGGGCAAACAGCAAGGCAGTCTGGAGGAAACGTTGTTAGTAAAAAGGTTCTGTTTTTGCGGCCACACCACAGCGGAATACGAGCGGTTGAACTTACCTTGGGCTCCATGAACAGCGGCACTCCAAAATCCACCGCATTTCGCCTCATCACGTAGTCTTCGTCCAACAACGTCTTTCCTCGCGTCTTCGCAATATTGAATACTCCCTTGATGTTGTGGTTCGCAAACACCTTGCGAAGCGCATTCTTGTCGGTCTTTGGGAAGTCGAGAACCTCCACCTTGGCACCGCTCTTCTCCAGATGCTGTTTCAACCCGTCGTTTGCTGCGTAGAATTTGTAGTCGAGCGGTTGGAGGTAATTGACAATCTGGGGCAGTTCCGGAAGCTCAGTGCTGCCACCAACGAGAATACCTTCGCCCGGCTCAGGCATGCGAAAGTTCATGGTGGATTGCAGCGACGCCCAATATGCCTCGATGACGTCCTTGCCAAAGCACGCGATTTCACCCGTACTGCTCATTTCCACGCCTAGGAACGGATCGGCACCAGCCAGCCGAGTCCAGGAGAATTGCGGAACCTTGGTGGCCACGTAGTCATGTTTCTCCGCCATCAGATCGCGTGGTGCTGGGACATCGGTCTGCGCAAGAGCTCGTGTGGCTGCGTCAATGAAATTGATGCCGAGGACTTTGCTGACAAATGGAAACGAGCGAGAGGCACGAAGATTGCACTCGATCACTTTGAGCGCAGGCTCGCTTGGGTTTTGTGGATTCTCCGCTTTGATGATCTGCATATTGAATGGCCCTGTAATGTTCCAGGCTTCGGCAACCTTTTGGGCGATTTCTTTGAGGCGTTTCATAGTGAGTTCGTCGAGATTGGCAGGAGGGAGGATGAGTGTGGCGTCTCCCGAGTGAACTCCTGCTGCTTCAACGTGCTCGGATACAGCGTGCAGGATGAGCTCGCCTCTGGATGCTACCGCATCAACGTCGATTTCTTGGGCTCCTTCAATGAATTTGGTAAGGACGACTGGATGGTCGGGCGAAACCGCTGCAGCATTCAAGAGCTTGTCGCGCAGTTCATCCCGGCTGTAGATGACCGACATCGCCGCTCCAGAGAGTACGTAAGATGGTCGGACAAGGACGGGGAACCCAACTTCGTTGGCAAAGATCTCAGCCTCTTCTGGCGTCGAGAGCTCCTTCCATGCCGGTTGATCCACACCGATCGAGTCAAGAATGGAGGAAAACTTGTGGCGATCTTCAGCTTTGTCGATGTCTTTTGGATCCGTGCCAAGGACAGTGCACTTGCCCTCTTCCTGCAGACGGAGGGCGATGTTCTGGGGTAATTGGCCGCCTACGCTAACCACAACGCTGCTGGCAGATTCAAGCTCATATATGTCGAGCACCCGCTCGTATGAAAGCTCTTCGAAATACAATTTATCCGCCAAATCACTGTCAGTGGATACGGTTTCCGGATTGAACGGGAAGGAAGTCAGCGAGTGAGCTACCAATAGAAGGGTACAAGAAAGGAGGCGGGAAGTTAGTGAGTGAGTAATCAATAGAAAGTAAAAGAAAAGAGGCGGGGAAGTCAGTGAGTGAGTAAGTATTGAAGGTAAAAGAAGGAGATTCCAAGATTCCAAGAAAGGTTTCCGATGTCAGAGGCTCAAGCGAACTTCAAGGCCGATTGCTCGAACTTCAAGGCCGATTGAATGGTCTTGGGGGTCGACTGGATGGGCTTGGGGGTCGTCGACTGGATGGCCGTGGGGGTCGACTGGATGGGCTTGGTGGCCGATTGAATAGATTTGGAGGCCGTCGAAATGGCAGCCACATTCTTGAGGTGACGCTCTGAGCGGTTGTGCCGTTTTAGATTGCCCGCATTATGAAAGCCGAGATTGCAAGGGCCGCATCTGAATGGATTGCTGGCTTCATCGTGCTTTCTACGGTGCTTGGCAGATTTTAGATGGGCTTCAAAGCTTAGCCTCGTGGTGAACGAGATATCGCAAAGCGCACAATGGTGCGTTTTTCCTGCCAAAGCCTTTTCCGCTCGGCGTGCGTCGGTCTGTCTGCGTAGCGCTGGATTGTTGCGTCTGGACCTGGAAACTCTTTCATGAGATGCGGTTATGTATTCATCGTAGTTTTCGGCCATCTGCTTGTAGTGCCAATTTGTGGCATTCTGGGCCTTCAAGTCGAGGCGCTTCTTCTCTCGCTCTGCAGCATGGACTTCGAGTTCTTCAGGAGAAAGGTCGAAATCGCCATAGAGTCCCTCGTTCAAACAGCAATGGGTACACAGCCCGGTGTATTCCAAAGCATCAAGGGGCCAGGGACAGATGTGACGCATGTTGTAATGACGAGTTAATGACTTCATTGACCAGAACATGTAGGTGAAAGTAGCTTCAAGGGAAAAGATGAGAAGCCGGAAGATCGGAACCATAGCGGCGGTTGGCATTGGGATCCAGCAAAGCACGCCTTTGTGAACAATTGTGTAGCCGTCATCAAGAGCTTGTCCAATAAGCTGAGGGTGTACAAATCCATCGTCGTATTGCTTCATGCGAGCCTTGAGTCCACCTAAAGCACCCGTGCCAGAGCCAACGTAGAGAGCATCCGGACAGCCAGCTTTCTGAAGGACTAGAGCGTAAACTCCCCAGCGGGAAGAAAACTCTGATGGCAAAGTCTTGAAAAACTCTATGGAAAGCGGAGTGGCGCTTTCGAGGACCTCGAGCAGACCGGGAGCAAAGACAAGAGAGGCATCGGAGGCCATTGCTTTGAGTACCGCTAGACTTGTGATGAATTGAGCAAAGCGGGTGTTCTTGCCATTGAATGGTGTGTCCTCAAGACATCTCCAGACCATAGACAGGACGAGATGAGCGATGCTGGCAGCTGCAAAGCCCATGATTCTAGCGGCAATGAGAGGGTTGACTGGTATGTTCGATAAACAATTGACAGTATTGAGCAGGAAACTGACACTACTGGGCAGAGAATTGGACGACGTCGAAACTGAGAAGATTGTCGAACCTGAGAAGATTGTCGAAACTGAAAACTGAGAAGATTGTCGAGCGAGAAAGGCCTGGAGAGAATATTTGCCAAGTCCATTGTGGGATGTGGGTTGTAGCCTGTACTGATGGAAGACGCGTCCAGAGGTGTTCTTGAGGCAGGTGGGTTGGAATCCATGTTGAGGAAGGCACATTCTGGTCTGATAGAACCCCAAAAACTTCGGACTTCGGGAGGGAGTCGAAAACAAAAGGAAAAAGGATTACTCACATTGATCATGACTGTCTTCTTGCCCAAGTTCTTCAAAGACAGAGCCGCATTGACAGCACACCAGTCAAACTCGACCGAGGAGCCAATTCGATACACGCCCGACCCAAGGATGATGGTCCCGCGGTCTTCAAAGGTCACATCGTGGGAGCTTGCGTTGTACGTGGTGTAGAGATAGTTCGTGTCAGCAGGGAATTCGGCCGCAAGGGTGTCAATCTTCTTCACCCACGGGCGGATGCCAAAGCGTTGCCTCTGTTGGCGGACTTCTGTTTCTGAGGAGCCGCAATACATGGCAATCTGCTTGTCGGAAAAGCCTTGCTTCTTCGCCTTCATCATCATCTCGTACCTGATGGCCTTCAAAGAGCCCAAAGCCTTGATCTCGTTGATTGTATCAACCAGATTTTGTAGTTTGTGCAAAAACCACTTGTCAATCTTTGAGAGCTCATGCACGCGATCAGCCGAGTACCCTTCATAAATCATTGCCTGGCCCACAGCTAACCATCGTCGATCTGTGGGATTCTTCAGCACCTCGTCCAGATCGTCAAATTTGTCGCCTTGAAAGCCCACATACTTGGGATCGACTTGTCGGATAGCTTTTTGGAAAGACTCCTCAAAGGTGCGACCGATTGCCATAACTTCGCCGACCGATTTCATGGCACTGCCAATGTCTCGTTTCACATGCTGGAATTTGGACAAATCCCATCGAGGAATTTTGGTAACGATGTAATCGAGGGACGGCTCAAAATTCGCCGTCGTGGTCTTGGTTACGGCGTTTGGCAGCTCGGGAAGGGAATGGCCTAGACCAATTTTGGCGGCGGTGTAGGCCAGAGGGTAGCCAGTTGCTTTTGACGCAAGAGCGGATGATCGGGAGAGTCGAGCATTGACTTCGATCACTCGGTAGTCCAGACCGTCTGGTTGAAGAGCGTATTGAACATTGCACTCTCCTACTACGCCCAGGTGACGCACGATCTTGATAGCTGCGGTGCGTAGCATGTGGTATTCCTCGTCGGACAGAGTTTGAGAGGGCGACACGACAATGCTGTCCCCGGTGTGTATGCCGAGAGGGTCAAAGTTTTCCATGTTGCAGACTGTAATGCAGTTGTTTTCGCCATCGCGGACCACCTCGTACTCGACCTCTTTCCAGCCCTTGAGAGACTTTTCGACCAAAATTTGGGGGGAGAGCGAGAGTGAGCGGGAAGAGAGATTGCTGAGTTCTTCGGGGTTGTTGGCAAACCCAGAGCCCAGACCTCCGAGAGCGTACGCCGAGCGGACAATAATTGGATAGCCGACGATGTCAGCAGCTTTCAGCGCTTCGTCGACTGTGTTGACGGCAATGGACTCGGCTATGGGAATGTCAATCTCTTTCAGGGCTTTTGCGAATAGGTCTCGATCCTCTGACACTTCAAGAGTGCGGATGCTGGTTCCCAACACCCTGACGCCATATCTTTCAAAGATGCCCATCCTCTGCATCCTCACGCCCAGGTTGAGGGCGGTCTGGCCACCAAAGGCCAGCATGATGCCATCCGGCTTCTCGCGTTCGATCACATAGGTGACATATTCGGGAGTCACGGGAAGGTAGTAGACTTCGTCAGCAAGCTTGTGGTCGGTCTGGATAGTAGCAATGTTAGGGTTGATCAGCACCGATCGGACATTGGCTTCCTTGAGTGCTTTCAGTGCTTGCGACCCTGTCGACAATTAGAGACATGTTCGCTACCTAATCCTTCGCACAAGAGCCACATGGAGGAGTGACCTACCTGAATAGTCAAACTCGCCCGCCTGGCCAATGCTGAGACCGCCACTGCCGATGACCAGGACTTTCTTGACGTCGATCAAATTCTTGCCTGGCTCAATGACTCCGCTGCTGAGATATGCGTCTGCCCTTGGAGCTTCCTGCACGGCCGCACCCCGGCGGGCTGACCTAGTAAATTTCCGCGTCTGCAGCCAGTATGGGTCTCGAGAGGTGAGCAAGTGGTTGTTGTGCTTCCGAGCCAGGAGAGTCGCATAACCACGCACAGTTGGTCTCGCAAGGGTAGGTCGAGCTTGCTGCAGCAGTGTCGAGCTGGCCTGTCGTAGACACCGCACAGAGCTGGCCATGATGCCGGCCTCCTCACTGAAAAGTTCAGATCACGATTCCCGCAGACAGTATTTGGTCGCACGCAGTGGTGTGAGGTCTGCAGAAGTGGTAAATGCTCGGTGACAGACTGCTGTGGAAGGCCAAAAAAAACACAATATTCCGGGGTCAGCGACAGGATAACTACCACACTGTCATAGCATGTATAAAGGGATAAGCGACAAGAGCTTAACGAAAATCCCGTCAATGGCAGCTACAACTGCGAGATCATTATCACCATCACGCGACGGGTCGACAAAGAAGATGCTGGCTGTTATTGATCGATCTGTACTTTGCTGAGCGTGTTTTCTTGATTATAAGACTCATCTTTTACCAGAAAATTTTCGGTGCGCAATGATGAAAGATGAACTCAAGCAGGGCCAGTGCTCCACTATAGCACATCTTGCCGCTTTCAAGCACCTTTGATTGGTTCGACGGACACGCTGAAGCACCTGGGGGACGCGTTCCCTGCCAGTGCTAGCGGTCTGGCGTGCTGGCTTCCTCGCGGATCTACGGTCATTTATTATTTCGTCCCTGAGCAGGCACTAAGGTAAAAGTTCAAGTTCTTGGTAATAAATTAGAGTCAGCCTCTGCGCTTTTAAACTTCTAAGCTTTTTGGCAGCCAGTTAGAAGGCCTGGAATATCATCTGTTTTCACAACGTGTGACTACAGGCAATGGTCATATACAATTGATGCTTCTCCGTTCGGTTGACAAGCAGTTAAGCTCGTGTGTATCGCCAGGACTTGGCAAGAATGGCTCTGTGAGATCACTCTTTGAGTTGCACGTATGCTGCGGGGAAGAGTCCGACTTTGCCGCCATATTCACCCTGCCACCAGTCCTGGTCAGGGAATTCCTGCAAGTGTTAGTTGGACTCAATCCGGCGAAAGCTGGGATACTCACAATGTTGGTGATGATGGCATCTTCCGGGAATGAAATCTCGTTGTCTTCGCCAGCTTCGTAATCATACATCGCCACCGCTGTCTTTCCTTGACTTTCAGCCGCGGCTGGTGCTGCCGGCGCTGCTCGCGCTGATGGCTGTGCCGTAGTTGGAGCCGGTGTTTCGTCTTCGATAATGGAGAGGTAGTTGGCCGGCACCAGACCTTGCTGACCTTTGCTGTTGGTCACAACCCACCAGTCCGGATCAACCTTTTGAATACCGGTGAGTACTTCGCCCTCCATAAATGAAATCTCATTGTCTTCCTGTGCATCGTAGTCGTACTCAGCTCGAGCCCTCTCGCCACTGCCACTGGCCTCACCGGCACCAGCATCAGGAGAGGCTGGTGCTTGTGCCGCTATACCGGACGCGGCCGCAGCCTGTGCAGCAAAGCGACCTGGATCCGGTCCCGTGTCCGGCTCGTCATCCTGTGGCTCTGGCTCAGGTACAGCTCGTTTCAGTGATTGAGTAGGCATAATAGGAGGTGGAGAAATGACCTCCTCGTGGGCATCCTGAACTGGTTCCACCCTGCTCACCGGTATCGCAACTCGGATTGGCGAACTCTCGCGTTCGGGAGTTTCGGGAGTCGGACTTCGTGGAACTGCCGGTGGTGATAGAATTGCTGGCGTTTCCTCCTCTTCTTGTGCGGCAGGCCGTGGAAACCCGGGAATGGGAATGCCTCGATTGGGCTTCGTGCTTGTTTCTGGTTCGGGTGCTGGCGCTGGTGGGGGTGCTCGATCGAATCCGGATGATGGTGCCGGGGCTCCCATGGGAGCGGCGCCGCTGAACCGATCTCGAATAGAGCTAAGGCCACCGGCTGGGGATGTGGGAGCCTCCTCTTCTATAGGCGCCTCGCCTGTTCTCTGCTCTGGAATACTCGACCGGCCCGTCTTGTTGACCTCGACCGGTGCCCATTTCTTCCCAATATAGCTACTTTCCCAGCCAGTGTTTCCACTCTTCTGTTCCAGTACTGGAGCGGCACCGGTATAACCAGAAGTCGAAATGGCTGAGCCACTGCCACTTGGGCCTCTTTCTCGGGCCTTCTTTTCTGCCCAGATCTGTGCCGGCGTCTTGCCGCCCTGGTCGGCAAACGTACGGCTCGCAGCGCCAACAGGAGCTGACGGTGTGTGAGGCTTCGCTTCGAAGCCCCCCGGTGTAGGAGCTTTGGTGCCGGTGAAAGCGCTGCCACCACCGCTGCTGAACCTGTTGACCACCTTTGGTTTTGGCATGGATGTCAACGGGCTGGCTTGAGAGAAGGCAGCGGATCGTTGAGAGAGCGAAGGTGGCTGTTCTTCCTGCTGTGGCTCAGGTTCAGCAGGTGCAGGAGGAGGGGAGGTAACACCTTCAGGCTTTTGAGCGCGAGCCCGAATAGCAGCAATATCGACCTTTCCGATGGGTTCGTAGGCGCCTTTGACTCTCTCTGGACGATCATCTTTCAACTGGCCCGAGTCTTTTGCTTGTCTGCGAATCTCGGCAATGTCCACTTTTCCGATGGGCTGGTAGGCTCCCCTTACCACGTCCGGACGATCGTTCGACGCAGTTGATGAGGAGAAGGATGGTGCCGATGGTTTCTCGGATGCGAGATCGCGCATGTTGACCTTGGTGGGTTGATAAGCCGGCTGAACTCGTTCCAACTGCGTCCTTGTCACAGGCGGAGCATCCGCACCCCAACCATCCTCATCGACGTTAGCATCCTGCCTCCTCGCAGTCCGCAAAGGCACACTGGAACTGTGGGTGGGGGTGAAAACGGGCTTGGATGCCACAGCGGGTTTGGTGGCGGAAGCGACGGGAGGAGGGGCATCGGCGCTCGAGTACTTGGAACCGGAAGCATCAGCCACTTTTTGGACGATGCTTTCGGGCGTCAGATCGCGGTCGGAGCGGGCGGTAATTTGCACGTGGTAACCCTAATGAAGGTCAGCATGATGATGATGGGGAGAGTAGGAGCATGCGTACATGCAAAAGCTTTGCCACGGCAGTCATGTGGCTTGTAAAGTAGCCTTTGGTCCTCTCTGGCACACCCTCGCCGCACCACGCAATGAGGGCATTTTTCGGCAATCCACTATTGCTGTCCTTGAGCTTGAGGAAGGCAAATTGCACGCGGCCATCGGAAAACTCGTCTATTAGATCGACCAGTTCTCCCTCTGCACAGTGCTTAGCTAAAGCCCTTTCGGCAATGGCTGGACATACCTCCTGTGCTCTGCACCTTGAGTACGCTCTCCTTGTTTCCTGAGTCCTGGAAAGCATTGGCCAAAGGAGCCGACACTGAGAAGACTGCCCACTGGCCGTAGGTGGGCGAAGAGGCTGCTGGACCGGTGGGGGGAGGGGCATTGACTACAGATTGGTAGCTTTTCGAGATGGAGGGGCCATTGGTCGAGAGGTTGAGCGAAGCCATGACAATGTGGGCGGGCAAAGGTGGAAGTTGAATGTGGATGTGGATAAGGGAGTGGATGTGGACGAAACGGGACTGGGCAGGACAGGGCAGGACTGGACTGGTTTAGATGGCAGAGAAGCGTCAGGGTGGGCGTGAGGGAGCTGTGAGCAATAAGCCTGAGGCGTGAGTCGTGAGTAGTGGTCCAGCAACAGTCCAGTAGTGGTCGAGTCCCGTTGCCGGCTTCAACAAAGATCTAGCACTGGCAGACGGCCAGTTCAACGTGCATAAATACACTCGTTCGATGCAGGACAATTCGAATCGTGGTGCTCGTGGATTGGTGAGTCGCTGGTGGGTCGTTCAAGTTTACGTGCAGGAATCCTCTACACACCAGTCGTCAGGCAAGTAGCGGGCACGTAGTCAATTTGACTTGCAGCAGTCGAGTGAGCAGGCGTTTGTATTTGTGCCTCTGCTGCTCCCCCAAATGCTGTCGGCCTGAGTTCGCCCACAGCTATGACGAATGCTGGCCAAGCGATTCTTGGCGGCCGTAGAGTCCGAGCACCTGTGTCTGGCTGTTGTGACTCCACTGCAGTAATAATAGGTAATACCATGCCTGCGTTTTGGTGGCGTTTTTCGTGCTTCCAGCACTGAACTACCCATAACGAGCATTACTAATAAGCCTCTTTTACCCGCGGTTGCGACCGTTCCTTCACCTTCTCTCAGTCGCACTTATGGCTCGATTAAATTCTTCATTTCGTCTGTCTTAACCTGCCAACTTGCTTCAACCCATCCTGAATCCGAAAGCGCCACCTCTGCCTCCATGACCAGGCTCGCCTTCCTGGTCTTGATACCAGTGTATCGTGTCTGCGTCGTGCTTCCTTCCTCCTGTGCATGCGCCTAGGCTGGAACCTGGTGCGTGTTCTTGCTCCTCACGCCTACCACAACGTGATATAATTGCGCAGAAAAGTGTTCCATGCCAGTGCACCGTGTCATCGCCATCTGGAGAGCTAATCCCTTCAACCTTTTGTCGCGTCGAATCACTGGCTAGGGACCTCGCCTGGACACTGATCTCTATCGTTGATATACCCCTCCTGGGAGCAGATTGGCATCGACCTCCTCTTGTTGAGACCTAGTCTCGATCTTCACTGAAGATCGTTTCCCAGACCCATCCCCCTTCTTTTCTTATGTGCCTACCTCCTCTCCGTCGGCATGGAGGACACTCCACTCGCTGAAGACAGTGCCAGCACTGGAAAGCGCAAACGATCTCCAGGCAGTTTGGTGGATGTCCCCATACCACTTTCTTTCCTCACACACATAGACTCTAGCCTGCCAGGCTCTAGTCATGGAACTCTTCTAGCAGGACATCCTCTCCCCAAAAGACCACGGCTACCTTCCAGCCCTTCCAGCCCTTCCAGCCTTTTGGTTAAACCCAAGACAGGTATCAACGATTGCCCTTCGAGTGTACTACAGCACATCTTCTCATACCTTGACCCTCTCACGATCGCTTGTTTGGTACGGGTCAATCGGCAGTTTCGAGCTCTGCTTGACCGTAGATGCGAACTTCCCACCACAAAGGAAAAGCACAATGTCTATACTACGCGATCGCAGGAAGCCCTATGGTCAGCTTCTCGACGACTTCATGTTCCAAACATGCCTAAGCCTTTGGCAGGGCTTTCGGAACGTGATCAATTCGCTTTGTCCTTTGGCTCCTCATGCCAGTTCTGTCGCAGAAAGCCATTGGCTACTCCGCCGACCTCGGCTGACCCTTGGCACGCTGGCCCAGGAACACATAGTGTTCGTGCCATCTGGCCCTTTAGAATACGTTCTTGCTCAGAGTGCTTAGTTCCCAGATTGAAGAAGGTAAGCGTGAAACAGTACACATCTCCCCACCACGTGTGTTCTGACTTGTTCCCACAGGATGCAGAAGTCTTACTGTCTGATGCCTCGCCCCTCCTCCCAGGGTTGCCGTTTGCTCTGTTTACCCAGTCAATGGATTTCATCCCCCAGGCTCTCATCCGTGACTCTGTACCTCTGGGTGTCAATCTGCAGAAATATTATTTCCTCGAGGACATCTCTATATTGCGTCAGAAACTGGATGAAGCAAGATCGCTCGGTGCTGCACCCGCCGAAGAATGGCTCAAAGGCCTGGAGACCGAAGGTCATCTTGCTCAAAAGGACGCCGCTCGCTTTGAACTATGGGAGCTGAATGGTGGCTTGGCCAACGCTCGGCTGAGGATGTCCGGTTTGCAACAAAGCTACAGTCATCCAAAACCGGTAACTCATAGCATGGGCGGCCTACCGGCTCGACCTCCGACTGCCCTGTCGCCTCAACCTATCACCCTCTTGCGCTCGTCCTTGTCCATGTCCATGTCGTCAGCGTTGCCTCCAATGCCGTCTTATGCTCTAGCGCCAGGAGTCGAGACTTCCGCCAAATCGGCAGAAGTGCAATCGGACTCGGTTTCGATGAGCTCACAACATAGCACTGGACCCGCGAGAGTCTCGAAAACTTCTCGAGAGCGGGCAAGGATAAGAGCATACAAGAAGACGGAGATTGTTGAACGGTGCAAGAAGCTAAATCCCCCGATCCACAAAGACATGTTGGAACGTTTGGAGGCTTTTGAAGCTGCTCTGAAGGTCGCACTGCCCCTCAATGACAGCGCCTGGGAGACCCTAAAGGAGAGACTGATGCAGCAGAGACATAAAATTGTCCTTGAGGATGAGGCTAAAAACACTACGAAAATCGCCCCAGTACCTGGACAATATGAGCCTCCCACAAGATCGGACGAGTACTTGCTGGCACATGCTGACACGCCTCGCAAGGAGAATCTCTGCAAAATAGCAGAAGAGTTCATCAAACAGAAATGGGGACATGGCGGTTGGGTTTCATATCCTAATGCGCCGCAGTTCGCGGCCGAGGTGCTTGTGCACACTCGACAAGGCTACATCGATCAGCAAGCTCGCATCGAAAGATTACAAGCACCTACCGGTTTCGTTACACTGTTTACTCCTCAAGAAGAATCATTGAAATTGGAGGACATGAAGTGGGTTTTTGAGAAGACCATCAAGCCTCGAACTGAGCAAATTCGCAAAGACCTCTTCCTATGTCCTGACTGTCCTACTACAGGCAGCCTCAAATATTTTGCCTTCGAGTCTATCATTCAGCATTATGCTTCGAAGCACATGATAACATTCAGCCACGGGCCCCAGAAAATGACATGGAAAGCCGAGTGGCCACAGATTCCACCTTTCAATGTTCACCCTGAGAGAGTGCATACTCCCACACCGAGCATTACACACACACCTACGCTTTCTCACAAGCCGTTGTCGGTCCTGTCTCCGGGTTCATTGATGACTTCCACCATTCCTTCAGCAGGATGGCACACACCAGACACAATGAGTCTAATTAGCAATACAACTCAAACTGTTTCAGTTGCTGGATCTGTGGTGAAGCCACATAGATCTTCGGCAGCACCAGGGGTTGGCATGTATGAAATGCAGCGTGATGACCTCAGCTCAGGCATGGTGCACGGGTGGCACCTGTTACCGGACACAATGAGCGTTCCTGGCAGCTTGCGCCTTTACCTTTCGATTGCCCATGCCTTGTCAAACTTCAGCAAGAAGTACAGCAACCACCCTACCCTCGACCTCCTCAAAGACTGTTTGAACAGCAAGCCTGAGCTGAAAGACCTGCGAGATATCGAGCGGCTAACCTGTGCATCATGCCTAGCTGATAGACTGCCCGAAGCCTGTACAAGCAGGAGATTCCCAGATCTGATCACGCATTTTGAAAGGACGCATGCCATTGGTCGCGTCGGCTCAAAGCTGAACTGGAAAGATGAACTGATAGCTTTGCCGGAGCCAGCGCTCCTCAGAGGACTACTAGGGGACCCAAATCTCTCCGAGTCGACACGATCATCGATCGAAGAGGCACTGTCTACGTCGACAATTCAGCATTTACAGACCAACATCCCATCTGGTCGCCCGGCAATGATGCAGCGTCCTCGTCAAGCGGTATCTCCCGACCTTGAGCTCATCGCACGAGATGACCAGAACTCCCCGCTGATTATCCCCCGCAGAGATATTCATACCGACTTCAAGGACTACGACATGTATCAGCACAACATGCGAGCACGTAATATCTCGTCGCTTGCAGCGACTTTGGGCGACGGGAGCACTAGGTATGATACGATGTCTTCTTCATCGAGAGCGCTTCGAGGCGATGAATCCACTAGACCTCTCGCTTCCCGCACGTCGTTGGTTTCTCTTCGTGCATCCGATCATGGCCAAGTAAATCGCTTCCCCGCAGCTTCCCAACTTCCAGCATCTATTGAATATGACCCAGCCTCAACTCGAGATCCGTTGCACGGCGAGAGTATGACGAGAACCAACACTGTCCGTTCCTACCACAGTCGAGATAGCCAACACGGCCTGACCTCTGCTGAAGACTTCCTAAGTACGATTGATGCCCACGTGGACGTGGAGATGGCAGATTCTGGCTTATTGCAACCACGCAGCGCATGGCCTTCCCGTCCCGCGTCTGGATCGAATAGTTTGATCGGAGCCAGCAGAATGGCTCGAACGCACTTAGACGAGCACCACACTCAGCCAGGCACGCCAGTGAGAAGAGGCTACCACGAAGAGATACAGGAGCGCAGTCATAGTCATCAGCCAAGACTGGTAAACGAGCATGCCCAGATGCGCCTCATAAGCTCGCAAAGCGGGAACAATACCATGACGGAAAACATACAAAGGGAAGCTCCAAGAGTGATCGAATTTAATAGCGATGGTACACCCGTCTCCCATAGTCGACGCATCTACTATGAACACTCCCCCGCGCAGCGGACGGACGGAATGTCACAACTGGATTCTTACAGTCACGCACGAAGCCCACCTCCTCCGGCATATGTTCGAAGTGGTCATCACCCGGAGCCACGGAGAAAACCCGTCGAAAGAACGCAATATATCGAAGACTGGCCTTACCCGAGCATTGCTTATGAAAACGTCGAGTACGTTCCAACTCCGATCCATCGTCCGGAAAGGATCTATGATGCTGTAACCGGCCAATACTACATTGCCGAGCACCCAGCAAGACAGTATATAGAACTCAGTGAGAGATATCCAAGAACGCAGACTGGACAAGACGAGGATGCTAGATCCATTCAATATCACCAAGGGGACGTGAGAAAAAACTCGCCCGAGCCGTCTGGTTATGAAAGACGTCGGGCGGAGTATGAGGATGAAAGATTCTACGGACGCTAGAGACGTTTGTCAGACGAAATGAGCCTACCTGGAAAGTGCCAATCTATATCATCACGTATCACAGACGACACCGAAGCTACAAAGCTCATGCCGCCTCCGCCTAGGCCGATGAAGACTGGCCGACCATCGTTACTGGAGCTCGATAACAACACAATTCCCCGTAGAACACTGCCGGCCTTATCGAGTGCTCCAAATAAAGGCATCCGGAAGATGTCAGAGACTCATAAAGTGGTTGAGCACAATAGAAGCACCGCACAGATCAAATTCAACATCATCCCTGCACCTCGGGATCTCAAAAGCGAAAGTGCTCAGGTTGAAAAAGATCGGATAAGTGTAGTCAGTGATAGACTGCACCTTGTCAATCTGACGCAAGCCGACATGCCACACACATGCTCACCTGGCGGAATTGAAGTAATCGATCCAACTCAAGATAGTATATCAAGCTGCGACCACGGGCCCACTCCGGTAACAAGGGTGCCGCAAAGTTGGCCTACAGGAGCAAATGCGATAGAGATTGCTCCAACTCGCTATTGGAAAGCAAACACCAACGAGAAAGATACAAGAATACAACATGAGTCATCCCAACATTCTCCTAAGAAAGCTGGCAGGATTTTTCGGAAAAAGTCCGGAACTTGGTTTCGGGAGTGTCCCGAGAGGACAGAATTCTTTAAGAAGCAAGCTGCGGACTTCATGAAACGTGCTACGAGGGAAGGGGACAAAGATCAAAAGAATTCAACGGTTTGAAGTTGAGGTCGAGCTTTTCGTGCGAGGTTGTGTTCACCAACACGAAGACATACCGGTATGTGCCATGATTGACGAAGCTTGCAATATAGGATGGATGCAGCCCCATCTCTGTTCGGTGACATCACATGCAGCCAACAAAGCTGGCACTGTTACGCAGGCGCGTTGACTGTCGTTGAACTCAAGATATAGACCTACTGGGAATTATACCTCCACTCAGTAACGCGAAGTCAAGCCGATGAACCGGGTACTTCTTTGCAATACCACTGAATCCCGATCGTGGAAGATGTGGAAAATATCGTTTTATGAATGGTCAGACAACAGGAATGTCTCCATCTCTTCAATTATTGCATTGTCGATGTCCACGCTGCTTGGCCTTGCACATCGACCTTCCCCCCTTGATTTTGGGTGCCTGTGTTAAGACGTTTCTTGGTACACGTCGAACTTGACGTACTCATAAGCCCCCAATTGTAGCTAAAACTCATCTTCATCGGTAACAGAAGTGTGTTGCTGCGCAAGAAAGGGTCCTGGAGCAACGCTGCGGGTTCGACTTGACATTGGCGCGTCTGGCAACGTGCGTCTCCGACGCGTGGCGCGAAATAGCTGTGGCACGTTGCTGATCTCGGAGTTGGGATCGCCATGCAGTCAGTCAGATATCCGCAACTGTTTCCGCGATGGCGCCATGTGCTAGCTGAGGATCTACAGTGCACAGCTCGCTCGCGGTGTTTCAAAATACCGTCCCACACAAAGTGGCAGACTGAATGTTGTATTAGTCAACCGAGATCTTTCAACTTTCAGTTCCGGAACCATATAGAGTGGGGAACTCTTGACCGAGATCGTGCCTGTGGGGCTTTAGCTCTGGAGCATTTGACGTACAAGTTCGCAGATTTGACTGGAGTGATATGAGGATACCCTTGGCAGCCAATAACATGGCCCGTCACAGCCTCCTGCCGTTTGGTCAAAGTCTTTTTTATTGCGGCTCTGGTACTCGACCATCATTGCGGCTCGAAAGAACACAGACTTTGTGACATGCACACGCAGATGTCTGTCACTTCTCACGTTACTGGAAGTCATCGTGATTTTCGAGTTCTTCCAAAGATCCAGGAGACATGTCCGTGCAAGCTTGAGTCAAAAGGTCAAAAGGTCAGAGATGTCTGTGTCTGTGTTCGTGTCTGTGCCTTCTGCTGTCCATGTTTGTTTATTTCCATTTGCATTTGAAGTCGATCATAAGGGTTTTCTCTCCCCGTGGCACGGCATGATGTCGTGTAAGAAGATGATTACTCAGAAAAACGTTGAGGATCCTCAACATCCTGCTTCCCAATATCTTTGCATCGAGACTTCTCAACACTTTGTTTTCAAAATATTTTGAAAAGGGTCATTCCATGAAGGTGAAGGCCGATGACTGACTGACATGAGTTGTGTTGAAAAGAAGACTTGATAGCGACGGCGGTGAGGACAAGATAAGCTATTGTGCCGAGCCGCATGCATCTGTGAGGCCCGATTTGAATTCCTGTCAGGGTCTCAAATTTGATATGTGACGTATTTCACCCAGCGCTTCCAGCTTCGATACAGAAAAAAAATCCCGGCCTTTTGTTTAAACCCATGATGAGCGATGAAGTATAATGCCGCTGTGGTACAGACACAGCAGCTCGGGTGCAACGAAAGATCCACAAATATGGTCGTGGAACCAAAAAAAAGGGAATTCGAGATACGTCCGGCTGGCTTCTCGAAGCACAGGGGGGGAGAAATTGACTACACGCAGGCAGGGCAGGGCAGGGCAGGGGCAGATACCCAGGCAGGCAGGTGCTAGAATCATCTTTGAACCAGTCAATCGGGGTGATCTACCTCTCGATGCGATCCTCGCCTGCAACTCGCTACATTCGCGACTCGCGATCCGCGAGTCATGCGCAGCATACATGCAGTATGCATGGTATTCGGTTATACGTCTGTCAGTCAATTCGTTGCGCTACGTCCGATTTGGTACTTTTTTTTCAAACACGTCTAGAGGCTTCCCAAGTATTTCATACCGACTCGTCAATCGATGTGCCCTTTGTCTTACGGGATGTGCAGAGGGTTTGCTCATTTCTTTGTGACCCTGCATGGTAAGAATCAGATTATTACCTGTTGAAATACGAAAAGGTCACAAACTCTAAATGTCGTAAGATTTAGGCCATGAAAGTGAAAACCGCATTTGGACGCAGGCGTGGAATTTACTGTATTTTCCATTGCATCTAGCGGAGTAGTTTTCACTTTAACGTTTGGCGCCCAGATCTGGGCGTGTCCACAAGGACGTGCACGGAAAAGCAAACCATTATCACCTCTTAGACAACTCTTGGACAGCACTTTCATAACTACCGGAGTCCACTTACATTGCAACGATTTCAGATCGACAGAGACCTAGCCTGTTTTGCGCGAGCCTCGTTGCAGAATGCGCAAAAGCAAGTCGTTTTACAGCCGAAAAGATTACGCACTTGAACCTCGGATCTTGATAGCTACAAATGATTGACGGCCTTTGTCAGCTGGTGTCTCAGGTCTAGAACAATTTTTGATTAGTCGCGGCCACTCAGGTAATGATCGCTAAGCCAATTGCGTGTACGAAGTAGCAGACAACTTTCGTCTCGTAGAGAAACTATTGACAAACAAAGTAGCCCTGCAGGCTCAGTCTAGTTCGAGACTTTGGTGGCTGCCGAAGACAAGTGGCCGATTGCGGGTGGAAGCGGCACATTGCCCTGGTCTAAACCAAATTGGCGCGGTGAGAGCATGTTGAAGATTACGATATATTAGTGCAACACAGATAAGATGCAGAAGATATCGAGATAGCAGGCAGGACGACATCAAGCAATCTATGTAGACAGGCCAGTTCTCGATATGACAATTAGGATCGAGATGGAAACCAATCCGTTCACATCTGACTTGTCAGACTTTATCAGAAGCGTGATCTATTAGCGCCGCGTGTTCAGCCGGACCCGGTGGGGCGGTCGCAACAGCTAGCGCGAGCTATCCGTATTTCCAGTGGGGATTGTCGTTCGAACTGGGAGTGGAAGGGCAAGCGTCCTTTGGCCAGGTAAGGGAACAGGCACCTTATGCGCTGCTCATCCTGTCCGCGAAGCTCAGAAAGCAAAAGGATTGCTCATGTTTGACGGGTCGGTGGCTCGCTTTGTCTCATGCGATTGACTTTGGCACTCTTCTTCATCCCTGTCCGAGTGCTCTAATAAATTGCAATAATATACTCCGTTTCGCGTCTCGTCCAGAATAAGCCCAAACCTTGAGGTTTGCATCTCTGTGCTTCGATTGCGTTTCCCTGACAGCCCGTGGGCCGTCAACCTCGAGCTATGGCCAAAACTGCGGGAGCTACGAACTCAGAGCGCATATGCAGATTCCCATGAGACAAGCTTGTCAAGTCAATTGTGGTACATCCAAAGTACATGGTAATTTTAACAACATGCCAATCCAACTTGAAGCAGTGCTCAGGGGCTATTGTCTGAGAAAATTAGTGTGGTATAAAGCATTTTGGTGTCTGTAGGAGTCGTGGATGGTTGAACTGTCGTTTGCGTAACATTTTGCAACCAGACACATCTTGTATGAGACTGTCCAAGGCGATATCATTGTCCTGCCGGAGTTCCAATGGCATTGACTGGGCGTGAAGTTGACAGCATGAGAGGTACCAGAGCACTCGATGAGTCCAAAACGAGCGTTGAAGATGAGCACGCACCGGTAAGTAATGTACTTCGTCACTGGTCATGATACTGACGAGGGCTATAGCCTCAAGATCATATGAACGGCGTCAAATGTCCGAAGTGCAAAGCGAAGGGCCTGGAGGTCTGGGTGATACCAGGAACGAGATGCCACAAATGCGGCAACCCGTGCTGAGCTTGAAACACATGTGACGGTAGGAACAGGCCTGCTCAAGCGTCATTCAAACGCTGATTCACCGAGCAGATCAAAGCAGTCTCGTCACCAGCTTCCGAGTTATGTTGGATGGAATATTGTCAAGTTTGTCAAGTTGAAAATGCGCCGCCGTGAGGCAATGAGCACATAAACAGTGGCAGACTCCACAGTCGCAAGGCCTCAACACAAAGAGCCATCGTCTCGCCGACAACCGGCATCATGGTCCAATGGAACACGTCAGCAAAACCCATCGTTCGGCTCGAGGGAGAGTCGATCAATGAGGAGCCATTTGGACTCCTAACGCCACATCGTCGTCATGATGCCAAGATGACATGCACACAAATGCGCAGATGGAAGTCGTTGAATAGCTAGAAGAGGAAAACACATGAGCAGCGTGAATAGAGGAGCAGCAGGCCAGTTTCAGCAGAAGCGGCTTAGCTAGGAATGCCGTCAGCCATATTGTCTTGAATCGGCTGATACCAGACCAGCGTTTTCGTCGTGGTGTTTATTGTGAAGATACGAGAAGGAGTAGGCTTGTAAATGAACGCCTACCACATCGACAGCCTGTCTTACGTGCCTCAGATCCAATGTATTTTGTTTTATGGATTCGAGATGGTTCTGCAACTGGGCCAGAGTCGGCTTTAAATCTTTGTACTGAAACAACTGCTCGAGTGATGGCGCTGGGAGCGCCCTGGCCCCTCGTCCGAGTAGGAGAAGATCAATGTCTGATGGATCTCTGTCGAGGCCTCTTGCTACACTGTGAAATGTTTTGCTTCGTTGCCTCCTAACGAGTTCGCTGGACTTGAGGTTGTGTTCTAGATGCTGTAGTTCTATTCCTTCTAGCCGGAGCAAGTCCTGTTCTCTCGCAACTTGTGCTCGAAGAAGGTTCATGGACTGCAAATTGGCAGTCAGCTGCTGTTCAAGGACGCTGATTCGATTGAGATTGGCTTCGTGGTCAAAGTGGCTTTCATCAGTACCCGGAGGAAATGGTGTCCGGGGCAAGCGATCAATCAATCTACACAAGTTTCAATCAGTTCCCCAGCATGCAAGTTGTTCACAATGGAACTTACTCGTTCGCAGCTTCTTGCAGACAGTCCTCAGTCGCACGGCTCGATCTGTCTTTGCTTCTTCGTGACCTTGATCGCTCCTTGGCAGAGGTAATAACCTCTCTACTTGCCGTATGAAGCGAGGATGGCAGCTTTTTCCACCTTTTCCGAATGACTGCCTGCGAAACATGTTTGACGCGTGGCTCAAGGGTCGAGTAAGCGATGACGGACTGATTTGTCTTGTCTGACCGAGCCATGGTCAACAACGACGCGAGATCAACCCAGTGGTGAAGAGCTACGAGGTACCATTTGAGGCAGAATACAGCAACAAGGCGGTTAAGGGTAGGGAACGCTGTTGACATGAACCCCACAATTACTGAAAATGGTAGTCTATTTGGCCTTGAGGTTTTTAGTTGGTTCACTCTGACAGTGTTACATCGTTTTAGCTAGACCTAGTGCCGCGCTATCACGCCCAGGGTGACTAGGGTATTTAGACAAGGTTCAGAGATGCCTTACCTGTGTACGCCAATTTGAGGAACTACAACTTGTTCAGACTTGGAACTATACATGTGAGGAACGAACAAGGCTAAATCCAAGTCGGTGTACTTTAGCAAGACCCTCTTGCTTTTCAGGCGAGACAATCAACTCATGGAGATGCTAAGCCTCGAAGATGACTATCCTTCAAGTTCTAAATCTAGGCACTTTCGTTGATATCCTACGATGACTTTACTCAAGGGAGGGGTGCTCGGATAAGGCAAGTTACCAATGCTCATGATCATGTTAACAACCTTGACAACTCGAAAAGACAAGTCCTAACAAGCCTCTGTCCTCCGAATCAAGTCGTGCAAAAAAGAATTTCACAGCGTACAGCAATCGCCGAACCCCTAATCGCAACTAGACGATCTCTTGCAAACTTGAGCTCACGCTCAGCATACTCAATCGCCATGTCGTACCATGCTCTCATGATCAATATGCGTGAATAAATATCTGGCTGAGACTCGCGCTACCGAGGAAGTTCAATAAAGTGTCTTCCCTGATGAAATCAACTTGTTGAGTCGAAAGCATGATCTTGTGTCAGATATGGTGAGCGTCCAAGCTGGTGAATGCAATCTCTCACCCTGTCTCCGACGTGTTCAAAGCCTGTCTTACATCGATCGCTGCCTGTTCGTCATGTATTGTTAACATTGAGCTTTACATCAGTCACTCAGCAGCACGAATTCAGAATCTCGAGAACTATTTTATCCGATCAGTCCGTGTATCGTAGAACCTAGGTTACCTCGTTTCACGCCACAGTTAGTTTTATCATTACCAGCAGTAGAAACCATCTTCGAAGTTAAATAGTTCAATGCTTAAAATAAAGACTTGCTGGGCGGAACGAATCATCAGTCGAAGTTAAGTCGAAATTAGCTGACTACTCGAAATTGTCGAGTTATCTGTGGCTAGAACGTGTTGGAGGTCAGCAAGTCAGTGGGAGTGGCCAAGGCTCGGGACGCTGGTTAAACGAGGCTGAAAACCCGGCCTGGGACATTGTGAAATCATCTTTTCTTGCTGCTGGACGGCTTGTGCTCAGATACACCTTACGGCGGAATTACTGGACGCAGCACAAGCGCAAAGCAGACTCCAAGCTATTACAAAGGTAAGTTGCTTGCAGCAGTCTCGCAGTCAGCGTTTCCGCATAGATTTCCAAAATGTCGACCCTTCAGCAACGTCGCCTTCAACCGGGGAGCGCCACAGGGTCCACGGAGAAAATCCTCCAGCCAAATTCCGGGCCTTCTGATACAACCCCAGTGGTTTCCGCCAGCGTAATCAAGACGTTACTGGCGTTCACCGCAGCCATGGTTATTCTCCCCGTTGGCTCCTACTTCGTAACGGTCAATACAGTCTTCCGTGGCAATGCAACGTTTGCTGGAGGTTTCGCTGCTCTAATGGCCAACGTGGTGCTGGTCGCTTACGTGGTGGTCGCTTGGATGGAGGATCGAGACGACCAAACAAAGGAGAAGGGTGTTCTGGGCACAGGCGTTCGGGGACCTGAGCAGAAGAAGGAGAAATAAAGTCTCTCTCCCCCCGACGCCCTGTCCAGGAGAGCGAGATGAAGTGGCTCTCATCCGGATTTTCCCACCATCCCTGGCTCTAATCGCTATATAATATGCCAAGAAAGAAAAGTTGAAAAAAAAACAGGTTCACCTGCCTTATGAATCTTCTACAGCTGAATCCAAAAGGCCACAGCAATCCTATTTAGCACCATACCCTCGTACCTCGGGCATAGGTTCCACTAGCATCAGGCCTTTGCCAGCATGGAGGCCAGTAACGCACGCACCACGAAAGAAGGGCCGAGTGCCCCCCACGACTAGGCGTTAAATCCGTCAAGGCCGTGGCTTGACTTCAAACTTCTATTTTGCACTTCACACATATTCCGTATCGAATTAGTCGAACAGAGCCTTGAGCTGTCTGTATGGGTCATATCAGCGGGCCTTCGCTCATGGGAACTGGGAAATATGCCGATGTGTCAAAAGCCTCTCTAGTGGACAGTGGGAGTTGAGGTCTGCGAGATTCTGATGAGTGAGCCGTCGTGATGGCCTCCGTAGCTGACTGTCGAAAGTTCGGATCACCAAGCCTGCACAACATTGTGGACGCACAAACGATAGCTGCTTTTGGTCGTGATCGCGGAAGAACAATGACATAGAAACTAGAGCACGTAGCCAATCAGAAATCATCCAACGAACGATTCATTTTGGATATCAAAATCTGCATGCACATCGATCTCTTCATTTACACGTCAATCCCATTAGAGCAGGAGGACATGTCCACAATTGTGAACGCATCTCTGCCAGAGCGCAAACGATCGATTAGAGTCAATTTGTACACGCGATGCCATATGTTCCAACACGCAAAGTCCAATAAAGTGGTCCAATTACCTGGTGAAGTAACTCCAACAAGAGGAAGGCAAAGGTAGAGCATTGCATCCTTGCACAAAGGCCACAGATTCCCATGCATCGTTACGTCTGCCATTAGTTCACAATCTGGCCTGAACGGAAATTTGGTTTGCGTCTCGGCTAGCCTCGCCTCGAAAAGGTCCTCTTTATCCAACTCTGCCGTTTAGGCTGTTCGTTTTGTGCCATCGGATTAGGTCGTTGCTGCCTTCCATTAGTCATGTTTGACGGCGTAATTTCCCTAATGTTGCCAAGGAACGATTTTGAAGGAGGGGCGGGGCCAGCCTGGGAGAATTCTATGCCATAATCATCGGTGGGTCCGCTTGGTTGGTTGTCAAAGCCGTGTGGCATTGCAGAGGGTGGATAGGGATTCCGGACTGGACCACCAAATTGTCGATAAGGATGGTTCTCATACCCATTGTCGGGCTTCCTCACGGTCATCTGGTGTAGCTGATCGAAGGAACTATTTTGCGAGCTTGGGTTTGTGCTTTTCGACATCGCGTCGGATCCGCTAGTCATTGTCTCATATGATTGCTGGTGCGAGTGTACGCTGTTCGACGATTCTCCAGAGTGCATGTTGTAAGGTGCGGACTGAAATCTTTGATGCCGAGGAACCTGCATTTGAGGACCTTCCTCTATGAACGCATCGGGTCGGATGCCGTACGAATTGTTTCGACTGTAATAGCCGCCATATCCATTCATTGCTCGGGGGCCAGGCCGGCCAGGCGACGAATATGCAACGCTGGGGGTATAGGAGCTGTTCCGTCGGGGTTGAGCATCCCAGCCGACTTGTGAGGCTGAACAGATTTAGCCAAAAGTGTCATGGTTGAGATGAGATAGGTACTTACATTGCCGGTTGTACGTAGACCTCCGCGTGGTTGTGCCTTCAGCTGCAGCGTTGAATGAACGGATGGTGTCAAGTGGTCTTTCCAGCCGTGGCCGAGTAGGGTTGGATCGGTCAGGATCCGCTGCAAAAGTTCAATACATGTCAAGAGTTCATCAAAGAATCAGCTTACTGATGATATTGCCCTCTCTGTCCTTGCACTTCATGGCCCTCAGATTGTCGAGGTTCGAGTCCTCGAGAGCGACAGCAGCTGTGCACCATTAGTCATTGTGGCAATCAATGGCTGGTCATCGCTCATACCTGGTTGAGCCTCATGTAAAGCCTTTGTTGGGTCAGATTTTCCCTCGAGCCTTCTCTTGTCTCGTGAGGTCTCGATCAGCTCAAGTTTCTTCTCTTCTCGAGACCTTGAGGTCTTGTGCGAATGGGTTGAGGCATAACTCAAGGAAGAGAAAGCTCTCGATGCTTCCGGTCTGTCGGTTCTTGATTGTTGGGGCGAGATGGGCGCTGCGGGTGTCTCCATTTTGAACTGCAGTTGCAATGAACGGATGGAGGATGATGAGGTTGTCAGAAAGTTGCGCAGCGGAGAAAGATGCAGGACTGCGGCCGATGAACAGCAGAATAGGATTTCAATGTCACTCCAATGCCTCCGATGTGTTTGCAGTAGATCCGTCGACGGATTTGCTGCAGAGAGTGGCAGGGTGCGCTTGTCGTCGTTGTGGCAGGACAAACAAGGTCAACAAGGCGCGATTCCGCTTTGCAAGGATAACCCAGGCCAAGTAAATAAGGTTTCCCGCTTACGGTGCACTGAACTCCAGGCCGTGAAATGGTCCAACGAAGCCCAAATCATTAAAATACATCAAGCATGATAGAGGGGAATATCTTAACTATAGTGACAATCGAGTTGCGCAATTGTAGATAATCGAGGACAGTAGACGATGTCGCCTCAAACATCATCACTGAACTGCGCCTCAAAGCTACAGGGACCGGCCCATTTTTCAAGAGACCAGGTAGGTACGGAACACGCATGTCTTCGTAATCCTGCGGGCAGGCGCTCCAACGCACTTGAGGTAGTCAGGAGCAGGAAAACATCGGGGCTTTGTCCTCGGTAGTGCTCGCAGATGCCTCAGAATTTCACAGGAGCCCCAACAGAACGCGATCAGGCTAGGCCGCAAGAAGTAAGGGAGCAGCTGTACCTGTTAAACCTGACCACTCACGCCGCTCGAACACGTCGCGGCTCCTCATTTGTACGGACAACTAGCCACGAAATAGTGTGGCAGGCGGTTGTTGTGGAGTCATTAGCTTGCCAAATATTATACACTTTTGTTCTTGACCACCAACGTTGAATCACCACCATTCTGTGCTGGGGAGCACCCAGCACGTTCGTTGGTCTAACGATGGGTGCGTAGACAAGGCCGGTAGCCTTATTCATAACCTTGGAACGTTTCGTAACTTAGGCTTTTCGGCAAGCCAAAACTGTGGACGTAACAAGAGCGTGCGCCGCGTCAATAAGGTGATGCTTCTATTGGGATCCCATGCCACGCTAGCTCCTCTTCTCCAAGGTCAACAATTCATAGGTGGAGGAGTCGTGCAGCTCCTTGTATCGAGTACTCATCTAATGTACTTGGTAGATCATGCTAGGCAGCCTACTAAAGAACCTGACACTTTGCTGCTTTCGGAAAGGCATTATTGGCGTATGAGTTAGGATTTTGCGAACACATGCTATGATCGGGCTGCGGTGACAGCTGTGTCCGAAGTGCTTGGTGCTTTTGCATAAATTGTGGGTTTCGGAACTCCTTGAGCTTCTTGGTAGACCAGTCCCCAAGCATTAAATGCTCCGACGAGTCCACATTCTACCTTCTTTCGTCAAAAGGATGCTATCTATCCACAGTATCCTATCTATTCTGGAGATACCAGGTAAGAAGGTTCCCCGTACTGCCCGTGCCAGCTCTGATAGCCTGCGGCAACATGCTAACAATTGCATCACCACTTGCCGGAACATGGCTGCCCTAGATTGATATGATCTCGTACCGGGGCGATTCTGCGTCAGATCCACGTCGGATGTCTGTAGAACAGAGCAGCCTACTGTTCAGCATTC
Organism: Incumbomyces lentus; assembly: GCA_017656005.1. NCBI lineage: Eukaryota > Fungi > Ascomycota > Eurotiomycetes > Chaetothyriales > Trichomeriaceae > Incumbomyces > Incumbomyces lentus. The sequence goes on along the minus strand of JACJVT010000004.1, from coordinate 2,151,775 downwards.
ATCATTTATATAGATTAGACTCTCATTTTCCCTCCTTTGTCCACAGATGCCACTGCAGTGCACTCAACAGAACTTATGGGGAAGTCAGACATGCACATCCAAATAGGATAGCGGTAAACCTTCTAATTTTCACCTTGCATTAGTTAGCCCAAACCCTGGTGGTTAAGAGTTTGTCGTGATGTATAAATTCGAAAAAAATGTTTCATTTTGGCGACAGGCCGATCCAAATTGTCATGGTTTACTTTGTTATTATTGAGACATCTCGTCGCTGAATGAATTTAAGAGGATGCTCTGCAGAGTACCTGGACTAAAATGTGCCAGTGAGTGGCTAGACCGCCTGAATTCAGGCGCAGGTTTCGGTTGGACATGCGAAGGCTAAACTGCGTTTTCTCCGCCAGTGGCGAGCTAGCTCAGGTGAGGTCGATCGTTTTCTTACAACGGTAGACCCAGCTTGTTGGATGTGCTTCGCTGTCGGTGTCTGTTTGGCACAAGACTTGTATCGAGTGAGGGTCCCAATTGCGGCGCCAGCTTACACATCACTTCCTCTAAGTATTCATCCTTTCGACGTGTCTGATGATTGCAAAATCCTGCTGGTTGAGCTCTGGCGGCTTGTTGTCTCTGCAACTGGAACAATTTGCTGATCATGCTGTACCTCACTTTGAAGCAAGATTTTGGCGTCACGAATCTACCCTGTAATTCTCAGTCTGATCCGAGACTTGTCTTACAAGTTCGTGCAAGTCTAGTGTACCTTTTCGGGTCTTCCGGAGAATTCACTTCAGCACTGTTGCGTGTGGCTTTCTCGGGCCTGATGGGACGCTGTCAGTTGCTGAGGAGCAACCCCGATCCTGGATGCTGAGCTGCAAGTGATAGATCAAGGAACCATCATGTTTCAAAGCATAACCGGTCGCCTCTTTACGAACTCGTTAAGATCATCCCTTGTGACGACGCCCAGGACAAACTTTCGCCCACCGTCGGTCACGACGGCGAAGTCTTGTTTCGTCCCAGTGGCATAGTCGCCTACGTTCTCGAAAAAACCCTCCAGCTCCCAAAGCTCAGTCTCCATTGTGATGATTTGGTATTTCCTGCCTGCGCTTCTCTTGAACTTGACCATGGCTTTTTGCACGGGATCCGATGGGGCAAGTTGTTTCGACTCGAAAAGGCTTTTTAATTTCGAAATTGTCAGATAGCCCAATAATGAGCGGGTGCTTTCGGAGAGGACGGTGAGATGGGAATAGTCATGCGAAGAAGCGCAAAGCATAGCATCAGACAGAGAGGTTGTAGGACTGGTGGACAGTGCTGGAGGTAAATCCAGATCTGCAACTGTCGCACCACGATACTTGGCTGCCCATGAGTCCAAGAGGTCTTTCGTCGCGTCTACGACGGGCCCATCTGTATCAGCCATGTCTGTATAGGTGCGATTGGATGCATGTATCTTTGAAATCCAGCCGAACGAATATTGAAGAACTTTGCCAGGCCGGCCGGCGACACTGATCTTCAAACTTTGTCGCGTTTGCACTTTTATACCTAAACGTGCTAAACTCGTACCAGCCTCGCCAGCCACCTGCGTAGGGACGCTAATCGAGGACCAGTAGTAGTTCGGCTGTTCTTGCGCGAATCGCTAGAAGCGTCAATTGCAGCTACCCCAGACTACGGTGAACCAGTGGCGCTTACTGTGCGCTGACGTACCATCCTGGGCTCTCATTTGTGGAGGCGTAGGGAGAGCTTCGACCTCGACCACCCGCTTAAGTTGGTGTACGAATTTATTCCTATCTTTACCTCCTCGCCTTCTGCCCGGCTCATCCCACTTGGTTACAGGTCCATCATCACTAAGGTGTGTGACCTCTCGACTACGTGTGACTGTGCACGGAGGAGAAGCTTTCCGTCCGCTATCCAGCTATATCGGCGGTCTGAGTGATACGCTTTTCAATTGCAGTCATGGTTGGACTCTTCCCATCGCAGGCTGCTGTCAGCCAATCATTCCTTCCGACTTCGCCTTTCTACAAGCCAGAACGTGCTCCGGCTCCACACCCACAGAAGCGTCCCATCTTCTCATCATGGAGCGCTGCCGATACAGTCAAGGATAAAGCCACAGAGCTAGGCGCTGAAGCTGCCAAAGAATATGAGAAAGTCAGCCAGAAAGCGCAAGCCAAAACTGGCAAAATCGAGCTGTACTCTGGCAAATACTACGCTGCCTGTACCGTTGGCGGTATTCTTGCTTGCGTACGGAGCATTGGGAGAGTTCGAGAGACTTTAGCTGACAGTAGATAGGGTACCACACACACTGCCGTGACTCCCTTGGATCTTGTGAAATGTCGAAGACAAGTTGATGCCAACATCTACAAGGGCAACTTTGATGGCTGGAGAAAGATCTGGAGGGCCGAGGGGCTTCGTGGTATTTTCACTGGTTGGGGGCCAACCTTTTTCGGTTACTCTGTCCAGGGTGCTGGTAAATATGGTTTCTACGAATACTTCAAGCACTTGTACACCGGACTCGCCGGCGAGGAAACGGCTGCCAAGTACAAGACAGCTCTGTTCCTATCTGCCTCAGCCTCTGCCGAATTCCTTGCCGATATTGGTCTTTGTCCTTTCGAAGCTATCAAGGTTCGAATGCAGACTACAATTCCCCCCACCTTCAGCGGCACGATGCAAGGGCTCTCCTATATTACTGCTAGAGAAGGAGTTGGCGGGTAAGGCAAGCTTCCTCGCAGCCACGCAAAAGCTGACTCCGTTTAGTCTCTACAAAGGTTTGAACCCGCTGTGGGGCCGACAGATTCCCTACACGATGATGAAGTTTGCTTCGTTCGAAAACATCGTTGCTGCCATCTACAACTACCTGCCGGGCACCAAGAACGACTACAGCAAGGGAGCACAGACCGCTGTTGCCTTCACGGGTGGTTATATGGCTGGTATTCTCTGCGCTATCGTATCTCATCCTGCCGACGTTATGGTCAGCAAGCTCAACGCCGATCGACAGCCAGGTGAGGCATTTGGTGCCGCCATGTCTCGAATTTACGGCAAGATTGGCTTCCCCGGACTCTGGAATGGCCTTCCGGTCAGAATTGTAAGTCTCGCGAATATCTTCAATCGTCTGCGCGGGCTAACATTCTCGGCAGGTTATGATTGGTACTCTCACAGGTCTCCAGTGGATGATCTACGATGCATTCAAGATCTTCATGGGCCTTCCTACGACTGGTGGTGGCGGAGAACAGAAGAAGACTGCTTAGACGAGTGCAAGACTCTGGATAAATGGCGTTGGATGCCCCTGTGTTGCCATAGCCTCCTACCAATATATATCTGTATCCCGAATTGCCCGTCCCTTATTTTGGGGCTTCGCATGCTTGCTGAGACTTAGATTGTCCCCACACATCAAAGGTACAGGGTGCCAGACGTACCTGCCTACACAGGCGAGACTCCAAGATCTCCGAAGCATATTATTAGTATCTCGGGAATGACCCACCAAAGGACGAAAATTAGTGAGGGTTGATACAGAGCTTGGGAGTGGCTTGCTATGACGTGCTCTGACGGCTAACCTCCACGGCTGCTTATCTGCTACCTCGGGGGACGAATGAAGTGACGGTACACAACTAATTCGAACGTTTAATGCTCGATTTCATTCTCTGGAGGCCGGCAGTGATGAAGAATCTGGTCCTTTTGCTCGTGTCTAATCTGGATATGAACGAGCTATATTATCTTGAGATCCACGGTCTGATGGGTGGATTCGATTTTGTTGGCTGAACTGCCATATTTCTAGGTGTCTGCTAAATCGCTAGAACATTGTCATTGCACGCAGACACTGGATTGGAGAGATGTCTGCTAACATTTCTCATGGCCGCGGAGGTAAATTTGAAGGTGCCGTGTGTCAACAGAACTATTGCATTAACATCGTTGGCAGGTGCTGCCAACATCCGGCCAGACGACACCCCATACACCGACGGCGAAATCACGCGCGAAGGGCCGGTAGGCTCTCAAGGCGATGGACCATACTCGGCGGGTCGCGGCGGTGCAGGCAATATTGACCGAGATGGGTTTCAAGGCCAGCAGGTCGGTGACGAGGACATCGTGCCGGACACTGCCACCCGTGAGGCAAAGGATGGAAACTATCACTACGGTCGTGGTGGTGCTGGCAACGAGATACACAAGCAGAAGCATGAGGAGAAGGAACAGACGGTCGAGCAGCATGGTTTTCAGAAAAAAGTTCCCCAAGAGAGTCTCAAGGACAAAGTCAAAGAACTCTTTCATAAGGGATAGATAATACTCGATATCTCTACAGCTAGTGGTAGCGACGATTGATTATACCCATGTTATGATTGATTCCAGTCCCCTCTATATCGAATTAATGCATCATTGAACTACGCAGTATGTCCTGTCCATTCCACGACTGAACTCACTTGGTTGGTTTGGCAAACCTAGTGCACTCGCGCTCCTCAGCAAGTTAAGTATTCGATGATTAGCCAGCAGCAGCAGCAGCAGCAGCAGCGGGGGGGGATATTGCACAGAAATGTGTAGTCTTCTCCAAGCCTCAAAGATTGCGGCACATTATGGTGTGCCCATAAACTCATGCTTCATCTGGCACACCGAAGAAGGCCCCTCTAAACGTACGAAGTACCCATGTCGGGGGCAAGGCTAGCGCAAAATCAATGCCTTGTCGTCGCACCTTCCCTTCATTAATAGTTAAATGATTTTGGCGGTTGCCGAGCTTGGAGGCGTCGGACACGCGTGCCCGCTCGATTTTCGCGGCAAGGGCCATCCGTGGACCAACCCAATGGCTGATCGAACAACACTGGCATTTCGTCACGTTTCTACAACATCGGGCATCCGATCGCGTCTTCATCTGCGCCGCGCAACAAACGGCCATCATTCTGCGCAGCGCTCAACCAGCCTGCATCTCGCCGCCTGGCGTATTGAGCGGCAACCATCCGAATTCGATCAGCACCAAGCCATCCCGATCTGAATTCCACCTCCTTCACCGTCGCTCTTGCAATCCTCTTCGTCGTTGTGGCCCACAATTCTTTTCATTGCCGCCATTGACCCCGCTGACGCTGACCTGTCGGAGCCGCTCGGAATCCTTTTAGAACCAAATGTCCAACGCGACGCCGAAGAAGCGCAAAGCATCTGAGCTGCGTGACGAGTCGGAGACGAACGGGCATTCACACAGGCCGAAACCAAGAGGCCGCCCAAGGAAAAGGTCAAAGCCGAGAGATGCACCACTGAGTTCAGATCCGCCCTTCACTGTCGACTGTCACCATCCTGATGATCCAAAGCAAACCGACGCTTTCATTGCCGAGGCCGATCTGGGCAAGAACTTTCACTGCGAATATGCAATCATCTCCCACGATCAGACACGACCATGGGGCTCAATGCACTCCTACAAAAATGTTAAACGTATGCTTTCGCCTCTTTTCCATCCCGCTCAGTCCGTTTCTGACGTGAAATTGCTCTAGTTACCGACACAATGTTCACCCGGGGCGACGTTGTCTACATTCTCAAAACAGAATATCCTGCTCCTCCTCCCGGACCGAATGCGACTGAAAAAGATCTGTTAGACTACGATAAAAAGAATTGCAATGTGGCGAAAATTGTGGACGCACGAGCCACTTCGGATCGAGAAGTTTACCTGCTTGTTACCTGGCTATATTGGCCTGACGAGATTCCGGCTCAGCAGAAGAAACAAAAGAACTTTTGCGCTGGTTATTACGCGCAAGGCGAACTGATCTTGAGCAATGCCTTTGAAATAATCGATGCGACCACCATTTCTAGCAAAGCCGAGATTCACTATTGGGACAGCGAGGATACGTCCATGGTGCGCCAACAGCCGGACCGGCTGTGGAGACAGACCTATAATGTCAGCGATTTTGCGACAAGACCAGATTCCCCAACGGCTCTGAGCGAGCTGCGCAAATTCTGTATCTGTCAAAGGCCACACCATTTGGACAAGACAATGTGGCATTGTACCAAATGCAATGAATGGAATCACGACGAGTGTCTGGTCGAAGACATTGGAGAAAAGGCATGGAAGAACTACAAGCAAGGCCAAATGGAACAGTTTGTGAAAGACCATGCCCCGATGACAGCAAAGCCGCTCGCTGAGAAGCTGCTAAGCCCATTGCGAGGTCTTGAGGAGAAAGTAGAGAAGTTTGTTGAAGGTGCAGTAGGAGTGGTGAAGGATGAGGCCTTAACCACTCTGCGCTTGAGTACAACGAACGGCGATCAGGTGCAGTCTAACAAAGGTGGCGAACCCCCGAGGAAGGATGGTAGAGGGAGACCGAAGAAAGGCGCAGCCCAAGCGCGGCCAGCTTGGCAACCCAAGTTGCACATCGCCATCATCAGCGAAGAGGAGCAACCACCGGTGGCACAAATTACCGAAAGGGCATCGAATCCGCTAAGAAGCTGGCGAGTTCAGGTTAACTGCCTGAGTTGCAAACAAACGCTCGACTAGCCTATGGAGGACGGCACCATGGTGCCAACAGACCTATACGTTGCAATCTGGACCCTCGTTGGAATTCGCGGGTTGAGACACAAAACCTGCCCGCTCCAGTGTACATACCACACTACGTTTCTCACCCTGCGTGAGGTGGCGATCGCTTTTGATATTTCATGATATGTAGAATTTAGCAAGCAAGACTGGACACAGCAAGAAGTGAACTGAATTTGAGTGCGTTGTGTTTAGGGGGCCAGGGTGGAAACTTTGTAGAGCGAGCAAAAGTCGATACTATCATATCAGTATGGAGTATATCATCTTTAGCAAATAGCATGCATATTATTTATTATCATCATCATCGTTGCTATTTACTCTGATGGAACAATCAGTACTCTCCATACGTGCAAATATTAGCTGCGGATGTCATGATTACCTTTGAAAAATCGAACAAAGGAATGGATCGGGCTTAGGCTTGGCCTGTGGCTTTAGCTGGGAGGGTGAGAGTCGAGCCATGCTCGTATCTAATAATGCCTGATATTATCTAAAAATGTACTTATTGTTATAGCTGTGGGAAAAGCTTGAGGTATGGGGGTGGCTGCTGCTAGTGGTGGGTGTAAATTTAATGTAATGCAAGGACACTGAAGCTGGTAGGAGTCTGGGAGGAGGTGTAGGAAGGAGACTCTGAATTTATACGCTCTAGCATGACTATGTGGTGGGAGACGACGACTTAAATGCTATTTTGAAGTTGACGATCGTGGTGTAGACTCTAGAGATAGTTTCGTTCACTTTATTTAATATTGGGGATTACTAGGCTAAGAGATAGGTATTATAAATTGCTGCGAGCTTGAGCTGAGCTGTGACTTTAATATAAAATTGACGAACGGAGGATAGGTTTAGGCCATTACTACCTACTAGTACGGGATGGGAGCCGCCGGCGGAAATCGAGCAGCCACCGTTCTCTTGACTACGACTCGGATCAGTTGACACTCTCCCCATCGTCCCGGGGGCCTCAATCGCATCCTTCAAAAGGTGATTGATGATGACGACGACGACGATATTGTGCGTGCCTGCCAGCGCTTACACAATGCTAGTGTGCCTTTGTCGCGTACTGGATCAGCAGCTCGCGCTCCATCGCCCCAAAGCCCTTCAGGGCCTCGCCGTATTTCGCGAACTTCTCAGGGTCATAGCCCTCGGCGATCTTCTCGATGAAGTCTGCCTCATTCCACCTCTTTCCGATCAGTTCCTCAAAACTCTCTCCCTGAGCCCTTTCGCACGCCCAAACCGCTTTGTAGGCTGCACCCAGAGCGCACGCGTTCTCGCCCAGGTCCAGCTTGTAGACGCCTTCAGAGCCTCCGAGGACTTCACCGGCAACGCGAGCGATTGCCCGGTTGCGGGAGCCGCCACCGACGAGGTAGATTCGCCGTGGTTGGGCGGGCAGAGACGGTGCAGGGGCACAGACGAGCTCCCGAGAGCGGAGTCGCATGGACAGGAGTTGGGATTCGACAATGATGCGAGCGTCTTCGTAAGGGTAGTGAGGTGTTTTTGCGGTCTGGGTTAAGGTGTCACTCTTCACATCGTATTGGAAGTGCCATTGTCCTTTAGGAAGGTTCGGCACAATTTCAGGCCGGGGGAAGTACACTCCTAGCTGGAGAGGTTGCGTGGAAGGGTCCTTTTGAGCGCACGGCGGGGTTTCGAGAAGATACTTGTCGAAGTCGGCCCAGGATGTGGAATTCACATCTGCAGGGTGAAGAGCTTCGTTGATGAGATCACGGACTTGTTCACGGGCTAGACCGCCATTCTTGTAGCAGAGCATAAACATGTAGAGGCCGGGTGTTGTGGGATGGTTGAAGAAATGGACATTTGGGTGGGGTAGGTATTGCGGAGTTGACATGAGGAAGGTCGAACTTGTGCCGAGAGAGACAATTGCGTCGTTGGGTCGAAGCGGCAGCGCGAGGATGGTCGAGGGATTGTCGCCCGTGGACGCGACAATCTCGCAGTCTGGAGAAAAGCCGAAGCGCTTGACAAAGTAGGAGGAGATGTTGCCAAAATGAGCACCGCCATCTTCTGGCACATGGCCGAGCTTCTCTTTCAGCGCTGCTACACCAAATCTCCCAGACGTAAGCTCAAGTGTCTTTTCGTTCCAGTTTCCTGTATTGATATCCCACAGATTCATGCCGCAGACGTCGGAAATGTCAAAAGGAGCAAATTTGCCTAGCAAAACGGTTGCTAGCCAGGACGACACAAGGGTAATTCGAGCAGTTTTCTCGTATCTGTCAGGGTGCTTCCTCTGAAAGCGAAGGATCTGAGGTCCAGTAAAGCGATGATGAGCTTTACTGCCCGTAGCTTTGGCAAGATTGTCTGGTCCGCCCAAAATGCGGTCGAACTCATTACACTCCTTTTGCGTGCTTGCGTCTTGCCAGTTGGGGCTGAAGGGATGGGCGAATGCATCGTCAAGCTGACTTTCGAGGGGTTTGGCAGGATCCAGTGAGGACAAGATTGATTCTGCGTTCGCATTCCAAAAGACACTCCCGTGCTGCATGCCAGCAGCACTGATACCCTTCACTCGGCTTAGGTCAAGTCCATTTTCTTGAAGGCATTTCAGGACGGAATCTAGTGCTTGCAACCATAATGCAACGGGTGCAAACACCTCCTTTTCGGCCTCATTTGTGAGGACACCCTTATGGATGTCATATCCTTTTGCATCTTTGTCAAACTCAAAAGTAGCCTGGGCTGCAAACTTCAGATCCGACGTTACTACCACGCCCTTCAATTGTTGCGTCGAGAGATCGAAACCCAAGTAGACAGGCCCAGACATGGTCGATCCGTGTGCATACAGCTCGACGTGGTAGAATGACGGTTCAACTCAAAAAAATGAATTGTGGTTGGGTCAAACTACAACGTATGAACGGCAAGAGCTTTGCAGAGACCATTTACTCTGGTAGTTAGTACATTGCTTACTTGATGTACGATCAAAGCGGAGAAGGAGATGGGGTTGACATAATTTTTTGAAAGTGGCTTGTCACTCCACTCAGTTACTTTAGCAGCCCCAATGCTTTGGGTTTTTGTAGTAGGATGATGACGGTCGATATAGAAGAAATATCTCTTTTCATCGAGATTTCTTTTCTTCATGCTCGATGTGGCCGTTTGCATGATCGTGATCACCAGACTTGTCGTGTTCATCCTCAAGATCATCTTCCGGTTCAGGACTACTTCGAGGACTGACGTTGGCAGGAATAAATTCACTTGTGAAATCGTGACTTCCCTCGAGCGCTGTGAACCTCAGTCTGACCTTGCGTACGCCGCGCACCTTGGCTCCTACTCTCCCTCGCACAGCTTGTTCGATAGGCTTTACGTCGTGTATGGTGAAGCTTGATGGGACAGCGAGATCAATATCTATCAAGTAGTTTTGGCCGGATTTGATACCTTGTATGTTCTTGATCTGCACCTGGTCACCGAGGTGAACACCGTGTAGACCCTTTGCAGCGTCCCCAGTCAAAGCCTTTGTCGCAGCTCTTCTCACTGTTTGCTTGATGTCGTCGTCGACTGTCACGTCGGCTAGCTCGAGAAGAGCGGTAATGGAATATTGCCAACCAGCTCTGATGACCATGGCGGAAATGATCAGTCCACCAACAGGATCAAGCCAGGAGGCGTCGGCAATGATATGAGCACCTGCTATCGTGACCAACGCGACGATGCTTGTCCACGAATCAACACGGTGGTGAATCGCGTTGGATGCTAGAACGGAGGACTTCCGCTCATGAGCAATCTTCATTGCTGTTTGGGTCGTCAGTAGATCAAGTTTCAGAGTAGATTCAGGTCGACTTACTTGCACGGTACAGCCACTCTTTCACCACAACGGAGCCGGCTGCCAGCCAAGCTGCATTGATGTCAGGCAGATCGGTGGTGTGACTGTGGCTATGACCAAAACCAAACAAGCCGTGGACGTGGGCATCGTCATCGACAGCAGCATGAGCATGATCTGCAAAGAAGTGCAAGTAGAGCACGTCTAAACTGTTCATGGCCATGCCGATGCCACCAAACAGCAGAATGCCACTCACACCCAGGGCGCCCAAACTCTCCACCTTCCCATAGCCATACGGAAACCGCTCGGTTGGAGGCTTCAGTGACCAGGAAATGGTTGCCAAAGTCATGAAATCCGAGACCAAGTCTGTCAATGCGTGGAATGCATCCGCAACGAGAGCCTGTGAGTGGAAAACCCATCCTCCTATTCCTTTGCCTATAGCCATGGCCAGGTTGACAACCAGGCCAATCCTTGTAATCTTGACGCCAGCGTCATCCTTGTTTCTCGAGACGAGATAGGTGTTGTCGTGATGATGGTGATGGTGAGATTGGCCTGCATGCCGGCGTGCCTGGTGCACAGTGGTCATGTTAGGCACGATAGGGACCGAGACCTTCAGACGGGGACGGGGAAGGACGGAGAGTCCATTTGTGTGAGACTCAAGATGTGGGCACAAAGGCAGCCTGCGACGTGCAGATATTATAAAGTCATGACAGACGCGATCTGTCCGGAATGCAGACGGCGGGATGACACTCAAGCCCCTGATGGTCTGTCGTGAGCGGGCATGGCTAATATTCTGTAGGATGTGCATTCTTGCGGCTGAGGGAAATTAGGCGCGTGTTCGGGGCAGCCAGCTGGGGTGCGCCAGCATTTCCGGGCTTAGCTGCTTCTGGGGCTTCGAGCACTCTGTGTCAGTGCAGCAGCCTTGCATCTCACACCAAGCGCCGTAAAAAGCGACGTTTGATTGAACGATGCGCCAAGCTGACATTGCTTACTGCTGATGTTCAATTACTTTCTTGCTGGAATACCTGGGCGTGTCGAGAAACACAAACTTGAGCACCTTGAACCTTCATGCATGCTAAGCTTCCAGAGGTGCCCGAGCGTGCCGCCACCACTGGCAGTCACCGAGTGTGCGAGTCCACATCGGCCCTAGTCCGGGTGCGAAAGAAGCTTAAAAATCGATGACATAATACTTCGTATTATGTTTCCTCTGATCCCGGCCGAGAGCAATAAAACCCAGATCATGCCGTGATTTTGGTTGAAGTCCGCCTTTGACACCTTCCATAGCCATATCACTCCTGCTGCCAGCGTCGGCAATGTCTCTCCCATGTCCAAACCGCTCATGCGCATCCCCTACACGGGCCCTCTCCCTCCGCCGGTGATAGTACCCAAAGCCGCGAGCACTGTCGCGGGTGCTGCCACTGCAATCGCCGAGTTTCTGACAGCTCGTTCGACGTCGAATGCTCCGGGTGGCATTGGTAATGGCAACGACAAGACTGTCCTCTTGACTGGGGCCGGCATCTCGGTCGCCTCGGGCCTGGCAGACTATCGCGGTCAGAATGGAACATATACAAGGAACAAGTCCTATAGACCAATCTATTTTCATGAGTTTGTGTCATCTCATGAGGCTCGAAAGAGATATTGGGCACGGTCTTTCCTTGGCTGGACCAGTCTACACAAAGCACGCCCGAATGCAGCCCACTACGCCATTAGAGATCTCAGCAAGTACGGATTGTTCTCGTCTGTCATTACCCAGAACGTCGACTCTTTCCACGCAAGGGCTCATCCGAATCTACCAATTGTCGAGCTTCATGGGTTCCTACGGAGCCTCGTATGCTTGAGTTGCCGAAGATTGATGCCAAGGGATGAGTTTCAATCGTGGCTGTCCAGATTAAATCCTGCATGGGCTGAGTTTTTACACGAGCTGCTCCAAACGGGTGCTCTCGACACCGAAGACCCGGAAGAACGACGGAGAAAAGGCTACAGAACGAATCCCGATGGTGACGCCGATGTTCCGGGCGCTCCATATTACACCTTCCGGTATCCGGCATGTCCACACTGCCTACGTCGAGCTCCGATCATGGAGGATGGCAGCAAAGGTACTGTCGAAGTCGATCCTGACGGCGCCTGGTCTGAGAGATCCGATTCCGGTATCCTCAAACCAAATGTCATCATGTTCGGCGAGAGCATCCCAACAGAGGTCAAAGCTCAGGCCGAAGCAGCGGTTGAGGGCGCTGGGAGACTTGTGGTCATTGGAAGCAGTCTAGCCACATATTCTGCATGGAGACTGGCCCGTAAAGCACTCGATAGGGACATGCCGATTGGAATACTCAATATGGGAGGCGTGCGGAAGGAAGGAGAGTTCTTTCCCAACCCCGACCGTATTACTGATGGCAGAGACTCATTTCGCGTCAGTCTTGCAGCAGAAGAAGTCATGCCAGAAGTCGTCAAGTTGGTCCAATCTCAGGACTTGCACCGTCTTTCTCCACTTTTCAAATGATTAAACTACTGCCACATATCGCAAATCTGTAGAGTTCAGCTACCCATGCCACCTCGGCAAAGGGACTTATGTATGTAGAAATCTTTCGGGTTTTCTAGCTAGAAAAATTTCATAGAGCTTCTTGTCCAATCAAGATACATCGCTTGGGAGTCCACCTGCCAAAAACGTACCTGATGCGTATCTGCCCACCCATCACCAGCTCAGGCAATTTGGACTGGCTGATGGTCTAAAAGCGCGAGGAGTCTGTCTATACTATCTGTAGAAGGTCGCTGCCTGCTCAGCACCGCGACAGTAAGCCTGAAGGTATGGGTTACCACAGCTGGCCATGACGACCGCTCTGTCAGCTGGAGTGGCGCCCTGGCCGGCACTAGGGCCGATCCGATCAAAAATGATTGGCAAAGCGGAACACTCAAGTGGACGGCAACCGCTTGGCGCTCCCATACCATGCTCCCCAGCAAGGGCAGCAAAACCTTCACTTTCATTTCACCCACTCTCCATGATAATCGTTTGTCCTTCATGAGGCATCGCAGGAGAATGAGGCCTGATCGGCCAGACGTCTACAAACGCCGACAGCATGGCGACCAAACAGAGCTGTCCACATTTCGGAGTGGCAGCCTCCTTTTGGAAAAAAGCCGGCGGACCCGTTGGCCAAACACGACCGGCAAACCACCAGCTGCGGTGTCTCGTTACCACATCTCTACTTCTGAGAACCTGAAATTTTGGTATAATCTTTTACAACGTACGATAAAATCACGAACTTTACGACCACAGACCTTACCTAAAAGCTCCCGACATTGCGCCACTGCTTCGAGATATTCGAGGCGCACTTGGCATGCCCAAAAACCACTATTTGCAACACACGCTATAAAGTAAGTTCACTCTGCTGCCATCTTGACACCACTCTTAACACTCGCTTTTGGTCACTCACTCGAGACCATTCTGGAGGAAGCTTGCTGCTTTCTGTGTGTGGCATAATCTGACTGATTTTTCTCCAGCAAATCGCTGGTCCAAATACATGAAATGGCAAAGGCGCCACTTCAGCAGCTGGATCCGTGTGATACTTCACAACCATCACCATCTAGCCGGCGCGCAACGGCGGTCTTTACAGAAACACATTCGCCCAACGGTACGCCGTCAGGAGTTTCGGACCATTCTCCAGAATCTTCAGAATTGTCCTCATTGCCCTCAACTATTGGTTCGACACCTGAACGTCTTCGAGAAAATTCTGTAGAGAATTTCCTTGAAGCGACCTGTGCCACCAGGCTTGGCAGTCCAGTCAGACGTTCCAAGCGACTCAAGAAGCCGCTGCCTCGTGGAGTGGACTCGGAGAAGAGCTCACTAAGCTCTCCACCAGCAAAGCGAAGGAAATTGGGAGGAACATCGTCCGGATCTGCATCTGAGTCCTCCACGCTTGTGACATCACCAGAGGTGCCAGAGACCAAAGTCACCTTGCCGCGGTCTTTTGCCGATGTAACTCAACCTCCCAGAAAGTCCACTGTATTACCGACACAGCTCAGGTCTACCTCGCGACATTTGCAATATAAGAAGGCTGTTGGGACCGGTCGAAATACAAGATTCGACCTTCAGGTGAAGCGTGCTACGAATGCGACACTCGAGCGCATCATAGTCAAGGACGACCGTGAACTTGAACTTGATATACTGGGCGCGTTCTTCGCGAAAGCGAAAGGCCAGCCTTTCTCGCGCACACGCACCACAGAGGAAATTAATAGTTATCTAGTTCGCTTCGCACCAAGCGAGAATTACGACTCTAATCTTGAGTATGAGGTTGGGCAGTCAGAAGCGACGTGTCCAGGTGTTGACTCTCAGAAACTTGCGAACCATCATGTAGATGGATACACAAAGAAGACATCAGTCAACGCGGCTCAACCCGCAAGCAACGGCGGATCCGACACAGCTTCACCGTCACTGAAGGGCACGAAATCGCACAGGACCAGCAGAAACCACGGGAGAGGCGGAAAGGGCAACAGGGGCCGGGGTGGACCACCAGGCCCTGGACGCGACCGAGACTCTCCTGAACCTCCTCATAGATCAGGCATGTCGCAAGATGACAGATCGGCACTGACGCACGTGAGACAAAGGCAGGCTGATTTGAAAAGACTATTCACGGCCATTCTAACACAACAAAAAGAAGCATTACAACTGCAGGCATCTCGCGATTTGTCAAAGCTACTGCGGAAACCGAAGGCACACACCAAAGTGCCCGGGTACGACGAGGTAATGACAGAGCTTGGCGACAAGGAGGACGAGGTTCGGTCAATCATCAACCAAGAGTACGAAATGAGATTAGCCATGGCTCAGGACCAACTCGAGGCCGAAAAGGCAGTTATAGAGCGGCAGTTTCGCAGTCGGGTTGAGGATTCTCAAAAAGAACACATCGAGGGTGCCCAGGGTGATCTGATACTCTTCAGGAAGGCACACTTGAGCGCAGGTGATGAAACACGAACAGACCAGGGTTCCGACATCCACCCCTACTTTCCACGATACCACGAGTTGCCGGAACCGGATGCTGGCCCACGCGGGTACAGCTCAAGTCACATTCTGGACGAGAAGTCCTTCAAAGAGAATCTGACGAGCTACGACGAGCAAGCCAATCGTGAAGTCATTGACGATGACATTGTTGCGCCGGTTGTACAATCCGCATCGGAACAGAACGCGCGACGTCAGGCGGAAGAAGAAAAGCAAGCCAGATTCGACAGCCTCCTCGATGTCACGAGGAAAGAACTGAGGGAAACCAGAAGCAATCTGATTCCACGCCCACTCTATGCTAGCGACAACCCACAATTTGCCTTATCCCGCCTTGCAGATTGTGCGGAATTTATATCACGGTCTCATCCCGACCAGCCACACACCGTCGTACCAGGTGCCCCTTCTGAGGTAGACGGCTTTCCTCACCATCACATGGAAAAGACAACACGGACTGTGCCGCAACAGAGCAAGCCCTCGACAGTGCCCTCCTCGCATCCGTCCTCCGATGGGCTCAAACGGGCTACTTTTACTCCTGCTCAAGCTGATCCAGCTGCATCGAGACCAGTTACGGCTCCGACCGGAAATGTATCGCCGATACGTAGAAACTCAGTGCCGCAGAGACAGAAGTCCGCATCGTTATCCGGCAAGCGTTTGGCAAGAGAAGAAGACGAGAAAAGTCAGTCATCGTCGAACCCATCGACGCCACTTCCGACCATTGCTCCAGCACCGCCGCGTATGCCACCACCACTGATAGCTACAACACAGCATCACCGGCATCGCCTCCCGCTCACGCAGGCTCCACCTCCACATATGCCGGCTCAACCGCTGAGTACAGTTCCTCCGTCGCCTTCATCTGGCCAGTCTCGACGACCAGGGCTGGCGCCGCTGATTGCAGCAAAGCCTCCACAAACGTCACCTCCCCAGACACCAGCTTTCAGTACAGCACCTGCTATTCCACCGCAGGTTCCGCCTCCGCCATCACCATCGATTTTTAAGGGACCACCATATCCTCCAAGTTTCCAGCCACCGCCACGAGGACCTCCTGGGCTGTCATATCCGCATCCAGGTCAAGCATATTCTCTGCAGCCACCGCCATACCAACCTCGGCCAAAACCGACGCCTCAATTTGACCGACCACCTCCCCCACCGCCCCCAGCACCACCAGCACCGCCAGCACCGCCAGCCCCTGCACTCCAACAGCTACCGACCAACTCTAATCCTTCTCTCGAATCCCAACAAACTCGCTTCCCTGCCAACCCATACGCAATGCCCCGGCCTCGCCTAGGTGGGCCTCGGCGCCAACCCGGCTCAATTACGTTCACCGAGACGCAAACGCCCAACTCGGAGCGGTTCAAAACTCCGGCGCTGGCGCCGAGCCTTCCCCCAGGACAAAGTGTTTACAGACCCAGCAGCCTTCAATCGCTAGGGCCCCGGTCTGCACGGAGCCCTGCGCCAGTGCCAGCGCCGGCCGCGAACTTAGGCGCGGGTGTGAGCTCAGGTGCAGGGTCTGAGTCGACTGCAGGGACAGGAGCCAGCACGGGTTCTCCGTCAATCAACCTCGCATTGGCTCCGAGTACACGATCAGCCCAGGCAGCAGACGCGGCAAGAAAGAATGCTACGAGAAACCAAACGCAGGGTGCTGGGCCGAAAGGCGGGAGTCGAGTGTTGTTGCCGAAGCATTACTAGTGTTACTACATAGGACAACTTGAAATCGGGTGATTGGGAGTGTCATGGAGCGGGGTGGTAGCTGCACAGCAAGAGCGTAGCACATCTACAAATACTGGAAGGGTTCGTACAGAAAATTACATAAAATTGACCCATCCTTACCTAGGTACCTAGCAGCTTCCATTTCGTGAGTGGGCTTGGCTACGGATTAAGCTATTATTGCAGGTGCGATTTGTTCTTGGGGTATTTTCACGCGTCGTTGCCATTAGTAGAAGACGCGTAATAACGCGACCATGGCAGCAGCCAATCCGTAAGCGGCCACCATTTCATACGCCTGCAGTGCAAGGACCAGGGTCCCATTTGTTTACACCAACCCCTCAACTTGCGGCTCTTTCATACTCATTGTGATTATCTGCAATGCTGAAATGATTGACCGGTCTTGGTCTTTCGAATTTCCCGCAATCACATCGACCCCGTTTAGCGATGGCTACGAGTGATCGACCTCTGTCGCCGTCGCCTCCACCATCACTACCACAAACATCTTCCGAAGTGCCCTCGTCGCATCGCTACAACGCCCTTCGCAAGGTCTATTTATCCGCACTGCGCAACACCCTGTCCGCAAACTCCTACTCCAACTTCGCCGCCTGCTTTCCCACCCCAGCTACCTACTGTCCACGGGCTCTCGAAGGCGTGTGGAAGCAGCTTAACACCCGCCTCGAGGAGGAGTGCACCAAAGAATTTGATAAGCTATGTCAAGAGCGGGATGTTGAACGCGCTTTGGGCACATGGGAGCAGCTAGTCGAGGAGGCTAAACAACGAAGATCGCAGACAACAGAAGCAGAGAACCATACCAACCAACATGCGAAGCCCATGCATTTACTGACCGGACAGGAGCTGCTTGCAGCCCGTGTTGCGCCAGTACTGGTCAGAGTCGAAAAAGAGCTGCAAAACAAACTAGAAGCCGTCCAAGCAGACAATCGAGAGAAAATGGCCAGGATAGAGGAACAACGGGCTGAAATGCAGAGCTTAATTCAACAACTCGAAGCCATGGTCGAAGACATTGAAAATGCGGCAAAGGCTGTTGAAGATGATCCTATGAGAGAGGACACGAGGAAGGCTGTAGGAGGAATGCTGGCTATCGACAGAAAGGAGCAGGACACAAAGATGACAGATTGAGCACCGCGTCGCGAAAACATGATGAGACACTATTGACGGAGTGTGTCTTTCATCCCATACTAGAACTGTTTCATGGCATTTTGGCAGGTGCAAACTACACCTCACCACGACATGGTCTACTGCCAGAAGCAATTTAGAGTGTGCATGGATTGGACAGCTCGATCAGCCTCAAAGTGCTGCCATAGTCTTCCCCTCTGCGGCTAGTCACCACAATGAGTCGGGTCGAGTCCACCATATCCAGAACAAAAGTACAAACACTGGAATTCGCTTGATTCCTGGCTGATTCGATGAGGTTCGTCAAGATATCTGTCCGACAGGCAAGTTTTATTTGGCCTTGCAGCAGGGTTTGCAGGTAAGCTTCAAAGATCATTCGGACATGCTCGACCCACTTGGCAGCAGCTGTACGATTCGTAACACCCGTTGGGAACGCATCTCACACGGCTACGAGATTGTTGCAGCAGAGCAGAACGGAGCACTATCTCCCGACTCATACAACCCTACTCCACCGCATGAGCAAAAGGGCCAGGCAAGAATAGCCGTCAAGGAAAATTCGACCCCAAACTGTCTTTCGAAGTCTTTTTAGGTTGCTGAGCAAGACACCTTGCCCATGCTGGACTGCGCACCATGCATGATTCTTGGTCTCGTCTCGGTATACATCATAAATGTGTCTTCGAATTTTGGGCCCACGCAACCATACGAGAACACTGGGAACACAAGCTCATCGTATGTCTAACCGACTCGTGATCATGGAGTTGAGTCATCCCCTGCACCTGACTACTCATAAGCCAGCAATGGCCATGCCGAACTTTCAAAGACCTACATCGCTCTCACGAATATCTCTTGCTATCTCACAGTGTGGACGACCAACTCGCTGCAACCGAACACGGACGAGCCTTGGAAATGATACGCACCTATAGACATCTCAATGACCGTAACTTGAAAGTTACCACCCTTGTTGGTGTTCGCGCTTGACTTGTGGGGAAGGAGTCTTCGTCTGAAGCGAGATGAATCTATTAGTAGGCCATACGAATGTTATCCAGGTTCATGGCTAGCCATGGTGGTTGGTGCTGGCACTTGACCGCTGGGATTGCATGTTTGGAACGTGCATGCACATGCAGCAACCTGAGGCTCCGGAACGATTCACTAGTTCTACCAAAACGCTCGAAAGTTTTGAAATGTAATTTTTTAAACGGGTACGCAGAATTGTCCATTGTATCGCAGGAAGTGGTACAGAGGTAGACTATAAATTACTCTATCAGGAAGCTTGCCGACATACTCCAGTAGTTACTATTACCTAGGGAGTAGTCCCCGCTACGTCGTACGGAATATTCCTGGGACCTGGCGGGGTATGATGTGGTGCAGCGCCAAGGCTGTGGACTAATACCTAGGTGCGATGTAAGGAACATTCTTGCAATTGAAACGTTCGCTTGATTCCCCCACGGTCCCCTTCGAATCGATGTGATTTGAATATCAATGGTTTCAGCCTGACTTATTGGACTTTCACAACGATTCACTCACCCGTCAAAGAGTCCAGAAAATTATGCTCACCAGGATCCGGTCAAGTTGATTGGTAATTTCCGTTCGGCAAAACCGACGACCGCCAAAATGCACTGTTTGCCTCAGTGGCCTCGTTGGATGATTGCTCTCGTGGACACCCCGTATTTTGAGAACCACAAGGATCCAGCCGTGAGCGGAGCTCTATAACACTTGAGCACGGGCACAAACGGGGTCCATCCTGGGAGGTTCGAAAACATAACATTTATGACCTGGCTCGCCTGGTTGGATGGCCATATGTCTATCGTGGGCCGAGGCTTCGAAAGATTTTAAGGCTGAGAATAGCCTTAATTGCGCTTCCGCTAGTTTGTTTTGCGCAATCAAACCCAATCCTTTGTCTGGCCATTCAACTGCCACCGAACCGAAATTGCCTTGTCCGCAATGCGCCCACGTTAAGCATTCTGGCTGCGATTCCCTTCGCCATCGATGAACTACTGACTGCCCAATGCTTATGCTGGGCTATGTCCTGCAGTTTGTAATCTAGGAAGTATGCGCCTCCATCCCGACAGACTTTTCATGCAATAGCGTCTGCACCGCTCACGAGAGACACGCGCCATTGCTCCCACCCTCCAACCCTTGTACCATGCACACCACGGCAGCCCGCTGTGCCCGCTCACCAAGGGTTTTTGGTCTGGATGATGTGCACCAATCACAGCCCGTCTCTGCAACGTGGACGCAACCGTTGGACGTTGATCGGTCCCTTCCATTCGACATGTTCCAGTATTGTTTATTTCCGATTCAGAAGCATTGGCGCGTGGCAGTCAAGAGGGCGGAAAGAAGCCAGTAAGACGTGCGAATTCCCCCCGAGACTCAGATGCGTCGTTGCGATCATGTTGGCGCCAGAGCGCGGATCTGTGTCGATTCCTCTATTTTGACCTTGCACCTGGTCGTTGGCTGACGTTATCATTGATCGATAACCCTGCAACGGCTGTGAAGTGCTCCATCCATATCGACCTTTTGCCCCACAAATTGAGAATTTGGTCCACGAACCCAAAAAACTGTGCATTTTTGGTATGAACTCTGCTCGGGCAGTAGCTGGCTTGTGCCCTCCCCATGTAGCATAGACTCTAACTTCCAGATCCTGGGTTTGTTGATTGCACCTGTTTACTTACATCGGTAACATTATCCTTGTCGCGACGTGAACGACCGGGGAAGAAGATTAGGTACGGGCTGGAACGCGTCTGATCAAAGCAACATTACAAACCTAATAGTCTTCGAGACAAACGCGTCATAACAAGAACTTGGTACTCTTCTCACTCAGTTTGGCTGTTGTGTTGTTCCTCTACGGCTTGCAGTTCGACGCGCGTTTTGCGAACGTACGTTCGTTTCAACTGCAATCCTTCCTCTATTGATGTCCAAAGATTACCCTTCCGACAGGTGGCAGAGACAGCGGTGGACTCAACGTTCTCTCCAAAGACGAGATTCCCCCACTTGAGACAGAATCGATCATCACGACCGGCAATGCGCGAGGAATTGCCTCTCTGGATAGCGGGAGGAACAGCTACTGCTTCTACCATTTGCAGTTCCGTCCTTGATATTGTTCTCGCTTTCAAGACATCAGTCGGCTCGAATCTTCACCCACTGCGAGCTCTTCTTTTCGCTGCATTCGTGCTCCAGATCATTGCCTTGGTCTGCTTATGCTGTTATTACGTACTCCGGGTACGAAACACTGAGGCGGATCGAAATGTTTGGTTAGAGGCAATTGCGGTAGCTGGACTCGACGCAGTCGCACTTGTTGTAGCAGGAGTGGCCTTGATATGGCTGGTTGCAAAGCCCAGTGGGCTGCCACAGGACGCCTTTGGCTGTCGAGACGCGGGATTGACCGTCTGGGCAATCACTCTTGGTCTGCATATTGCCTTCTTCGTTCTTATGTCTCGGAATCGACGCGCTCTAGGGACGAACGTTCAAAAAGTGCGGGTCACTACTTTCGGGATCACCCTTCCTGCTGCGAAAGATTTGGCTACTGGTACACGGCCGTCCTTCTGCTCAAGAGACACCACCCTTGCCTCCTCTAGGCCATGCACATCAGAGACTACCAGGACGTACTCCCTGCATTCTTCAACGACGAAGGCTGCCTCCTCCCTTCGCAGCAAACTCGTGCGCAACTCTGCCAAATCGTCGTTGGACCTTCCTGCGTTCCCTGCTGGAGAAGCTACAGTCATCGGTAGCGCGTTCGACCGCTACGACACCTCGAGTATCAACTCGGACGTCAGGAGCACGATTCTCTCGTCTTCACCCAATGTGGCACGATCGGGTCTGGAGCCAATTCCAGGGTCCAGACCCACATCGCCCGACGATATGGAGGGTGAAGAACCGACATTGCCTGCCTCACCCCGGCTCTGTCCGGATCCACAGAGCCCTAGTCCAATGCACAAGTCATATCCATTTGAGACACACTCCTCAAGTCCACCGTCGAGTCCTCCAAACTTTTCTAGGCCCACGTCTCGAGGCAAGAACCAAAACACAATGTCTCCTTCGGCCCTGCAACACCCACGCTTCTCTACTTCTATGACAGACCTGATCCATCCTCTCTTCCGACCCGACAGCCCATCGCCACCGCAAATCTTGACCAGTAATACGATGGTGACAGCCTCGCCTATGGCAAGCCAGCCGCTCACGCCTCGGGCACTGAGCAGATTGCGAAGCGCGTCTGATATCCAAACCAAGCAAGGCACCGCCAAGGACCCGGCAGTGCGGCGACCTTCATTGAGCAGTAGGGGTCAATGGCGTGTCATGCCAACACTGGAGGGTTCCCCTTCCCGACCACGAAGCAGATCACACTCGTCTGTGACGCATCGGCGCCCCAGCACAGGAGGGTCGGAATCAGGCGACAGCCTCAAGCTTGCGAAATCGGGTTCGCTCGGTAGCCCGGGCCCTAGCATCCTGGAGGAAGACGAGCTGCCACCGATCCTGCCAAGCTTCGTGCTGAGTGCTGGATCGCGGAGCAGTCTTGTCGGGTACGGAAAGCGGAAGAGTGTGAAGCGGGGAAGTATGGTGCTCGAATAGAGGCGACAAAGCCCTGTCGAGAAAATCTCTGCCCTGGGCACTCGACGCAATTGTGCCGCATCGTGTTTCTGAAATCGATGTGGTGCTCGATGCAATTTATGATGATCTCGGATGCGGACGCGGGTACGGATGTGTGCATGTGTATGTGTACGTGTATGAGTATGTCTAAAACTTAGCGCTGGTGTTGGCGGCTACCTGAAATGTTACGAATGAGGTGAAAGATGGCGGAGGAGCTCCCAGTCACGCGGACTGTTGCAAATGGCGTGTCCAAAGTGCAAAACTACAATCGAATGGACAATAAACAATGGATAAAGTGTGTATGAAATTCTGGCCGTTCTCGTGTATATATTGCTGTTGTGCTGCTTTGTCCAAAGGCCGTCCGGCTTCCCTCCCACCACCACCACCACTAACATGAACCAAGGATAAAACATGTACTGTCACGGCCCCTTTTCCCTGAATGCGTCGATGCCGGAGCGAAGGGCACAATTCTGCTCGACAGGGCAGTTCAAAGTGATGCCAACACCCGTCACAAGTCTCCCATCTCCCTCCAGCGCCTCCTGGCCTCCTCATCACGCCTCTGCTTCTCCTCCTCATCAACGACCTCAACCAGATGCCCACTCGCAATATCTCTCTGCCTCCTCTTCAGCAGGCGCCACACCCACCAAGCCATAGCAGCATGCAGGGCATACCCAATAAAACTCAGAAACTGCAACGCAATCATAGCGGCCCAGACACCGCGATGACTCCCACTAGGACACTCGGTGCGCTGATATGCACTAATCCTGGCCGTCGTGGCCGTCGCTGCACTAGTATTTCCACTTGTATTAGTGTTCGAGTTCGCATTTTCCAACTGCCCAGGCGCCAGCGGCGTATTCCCCGCGACACAGGGGGGGAGGAAGACGACGGCGCTCGCGAGAAACACGACGGCGAGAACACCGCTGAAGCCTAGGGCCATCAGCGGCTGATTCGACCGGGCCAGCACGTGCAGGTGCAGCGAGGGGATGGTGTTGAAGAACGACAGCGCCGGCACGATCAGCGGCTGGATCACCTGCGCGAAACTCAGGCTGCCCCACCCCTGCGACAGCGAGCTGATCCCCGTGATCCACACGATCCCCAGCACCACTTCGACGATGCTCAGGACGGACAGCCCCAGCACTACTAGCGGCGCGTATGCGCTGAAGCGGGGCGAGCTTTGGTGCCATTTTGGATCCCCCTTTAGAGATGCGTCGCGGAAGTCGAATAGGGATGAGGCCGTTGGCATCTTTTTTTTTGTTTACCCTTTGGGGCCCGGCCGACGGGTGGACGGGGCAAAACAAACAGATGGATTGACTGACTGACTGACTGGTGGATGCCAGGGGGGTGATGTGGTATGGTGTGTTGTTCTACCCCTCCCCGGGGCAATGGTGGACGTTAGAGCAGCTGGGGCTTGCTCAGGATAGAGATATTAAGTGGTTTCACTCCTGAAGCGCTTCTGTGGTGAAGCTGCCAAATGCGCTTTTTGCCTCCTAGTAGGGCCGCAAAGTGGGAAGAAGAAGGAGCCCCAAGGCCGCGTTTTCTTTTTTTCCTTTCCCTTTTCCTTGTGTGTGTTTTTTTTGCTTCGACGAAAATCTTGTGAGGCAATTTCTATCCTGTCTTTTCGAAGCAGTTTTTTTGACTACCTATCGACAGTCAATACCCGTCGCAACAGGGGGGGGGGGGACTGTGAAGGGAAAATGCTAGTCAACCAAAACTTAAGCAAGAATTGAGGATTCGCCTCCCCGTGAAAAGCATCCCAAGCAATTTCGATGATTAAAAAAAAATTCATCTAAGGAAAGGGAAATGCAAAAAGGTTCAGGTGTCACGTCACGACCTCACAACCTAATATACCTATCCCAACCTAACATACCTCCCTTGCGGAGCAGCCTGGCTCTGTCCCCTCCTCACATGGCACTGCTATTACTGGATCACGGTGTGAGCGCATACGTACTCATACGTCGCCATTTCTTCATAAATGCTGTGCTAAAAGGTCCCCTCCCTTAAGTCCGGATAGATCGGCACTCACGAACCATCGAGCGATGGGGGCCACATCCAATCCGGCGCCTGCCAGTGCGTACCTCGAGCGCAAGCGTGCAAAAAGTTGTTCCTTCGTCCGGAACGGGAGGTAGTATCGAGTTCTCCAAACTGGAGACGATCCTCGTAATCTGTCCCTAAAGCGTGCATTGCTAGAGCAGATCAGGAAGCACTGCACGTTGTGGTTGGAGTACTACCCCGCGTACATACTCCGTATCTGGATAAGGGACCTAGGTATCTGGGGTACCTAAGGTAGGTAGGGATGTGGATGTGGAGCTCAGGAGAAGAAAAAAATGCTTGTGCGATGAAAGCTTCGGCGGGCTTGGTGAAGCTTGTTACTATTACACACACTACGAAATATTTTGATTGTTACTTAATCCAGTCGGGTGCGACCAGGATAGGAAACGTTGGATTTGACAACGATCGCATTATGCACCGTAACCTTATATCGACATGACCCATCCTCTGGTACTGTGTAACTCGAGTCTTTGCGGAACGACAAGAATATTCAATTTACAGGAGAGCTTTTCTGAAATGCTGGCACATGATATAGGCCACGCGATGGCATGTTCATTTACGAGGTGTAGAGAGATATCACGTTTTGAATGAAGTAATGAATGATATTACTGTCTTTTTCCAAATTCTCCATTCCGTTCAAAAAGCTTGCTATCAAAATTGCTTCGGTGAGCGATCGATGCTTCAAGTTGCTTTCCCCAGCTCCAATATACCCAGTCCCTCTCTCTCTCTCTCTCGCCTAACGACTAGACCTGCTAATTCCAACTTTTAGATGTCGTTCATCATTTTTGCATGCAATTCATGCGGCTCCAACGCTTGCTAGATCCAAGCCATCAGTAAGATGCTTTTCCAAAAAGGGTACTCTCCAAAGGTTCCGTACAAGGAATCGTAAAAGACAGACGATCAACATCCGGTAGATTGATACACTTGCTCGATGAGCGGGGGTTGGCAGACTCAATAATGTCTAAAGACGGATGCATGTAGCTTCTTGCTGTTGTCCCTCCGTCAACTCGAGTTTCTCTTGGCTATGTGTCGCTTGGGCGAAAGTATCCTTTAATATGCAGATATTTTGTTGTTGTATGCGAAAATCTGTCATCACTGGATAAACGCATCTGCCGGCACATTTCCGTTGCTGATGGCAATGTTTAGGGCATTCATAGCCTTGTCGTAATCGAATCCGTTTGTCACCAGACATTGTTCGACCCATTTCATTTTGAGACTGGTGCCGAAGCTAAATTTGAGGCCCAGCTGTTCCTTGAGCACTTGGTCGTCAGATTTGCCAGGCGTTGGCTGCCCGAATGTCGCGCCTTCGGGAAACTCGGGATGACCAGCCGTGGTCAGGACTTGTCCGTTGGGTCCTAAGCCAGGCACAGGCGATGGTGCTGGCACCGGGGGGGTGGTTTCGAGTCCACCTGCGAATGGGGCATCCAAGGGCTGCAGGTTGTAGCCTTTCAGGTTTCGATACCATTTCTTGACTTCTTCCCGCGTTTGGGGGGAGTCGACAGGGTTGCCAGCCAATATGAGCTGTTCTAAATTCGGGAATCGATTCTTCCACCACGTCAAATCAGTAATTTTGGTAAACTTGTTGTCTGATAGGTCGAGATTCTTGATCTTGTAAAAGGTGGAACTAGCACCTATTATTTCTTTCACGGTCGAGAGGGAATTGTTCTTGAAGGAGACAGATTCGATCAACTCCGCTCGTTTCTCTCGTGTTTCGAAAACGTACTTCTCAACGACCACGAATAATGCGCTGAAGACTTTGTCCGCAGTGGCGGTAATGAGATTTGCGGCCTGTATCTGCGGATCCAATGCGAGCGCTGAAAGATCCAGAAATTTCTCTCCGGCATTGTACCGGCTGCGCACGACTTCGATAAGAGTCTGTTGTAACTGGTCTGGTTGTGACTGGGATGGGCTCCCTTTGTTCTGGCCGAAAGGGTTACTTGTGGCGTGACCGAATGGATTGTTGGAAGGATTGGCGCTTGATTGGCGACTCTGCTGATGGCTTCCTCCGCCACCTCTGGGGCCGGTCGGAGGTGTTGCGAACAGCTCTTTGGGCTGATTGCGATTTTGCTTGTTGAATGAATTCGATGGCGCTCCGGTTATTCTGGAGCTGAGATCGCCATTGCGCAATTGGTTTTGGTTGAAGCCAGCCTGCTGGCCTCGTGGACCGGAAGGAAACGCGCTGTTCCGGGGGGCCTGAGGTGGCGGGTCACCCTCGGTGACTTTGATATCAACACCAGCCCACCGCCAACCATCTACATGCAAGAAACTTCGCTTGTCCTTAGCAAGAACTTGTATCTGGAAGGCGTCCCCTGTGCGCTGCGAGGCTTGTATCGGCCGTTTCGCTTTGTGTTTCAGCCAGCCCTCCAGCGACGATACCCCGCCGTCAGGGTCGCTTGATGCCTTAGAATTGGTCCAATTTGTTATGGATAGGATCACAGTATCGTCTGTGTCCATGCGCCGAGCCATGATGGTAGCCTTGACTGAAGCGAGCGTTGCTAGGTGATCAAATATGTTTTGTTGTGTTGTAGCTTTTTAGAACGAGTGCCGCGTGTGGCGGAGGTTTTTCCAAGGAACGTCTGACAGGATGTTTTATATGGTAATCAAAAATGTGGCGTTTAAGATGGTCACAAAGATAGTCTAGCACTGCTTTGTTTGAGTCGAGCACGTTTGTCTGTGGTGAAGATGGAATGTTCGACAATGAGCATTGTCGGAACCAAGAGACGTGCTGCCTGCTCGAGGCACCAACCTCGGGAGCCCTCAAAATCGTTGCCTGCCCACGCCTGCCGTAATGACACTCCGTACTTGCAGCCCTAGCCACCCCTAGCCTGAAACCATGAGCCTCGCACTAGCCACCTAAGCCACCTGCGACTACGGAGACTCGGCCACCGCTAGTCGCTCCACCTCTCGAAATTCCAGTACATGTGGCATCTTGACTGCTTGGGGACAAAGCAATGCGCAGGATGGAGACATCTTCATTTCGATTTGTAGCAGCGCAGGCCGGCCTGAGCTCTTCACACCACTAGCTCGTAGGGACGCCTCCCTGGGTCAGCGAGGCATCATGCCTGTTAAGTCTCGCTTCACTCGCTTGGATGCCTTCACCAAGACGGTGGAAGACGCTCGAATCCGAACCACGTCGGGCGGTGTCGTCACGATCGCGTCGCTTCTTGTCATTCTGTACTTGATCTGGGGAGAATGGAGCGATTACAGGAAGATCTTGGTGCAGCCCGAGTTGATTGTGGACAAAGGAAGAGGTATGTACAGAGGCCAGCACTTCATCCTGCCACGATCCCTTGCTCATCTTCGGCGCAGGTGAGAAGATGGAGATTCACCTGAATGTCACCTTCCCTCGAATCCCATGCGAGCTGTTGACTCTGGACGTTATGGACGTCTCGGGCGAGCAGCAAACCGGGGTGGTACACGGTGTCAACAAAGTCCGATTGTCCGATTGGAAACAGGGCTCGAAGGTGATCGATACCCAAGCCCTACAACTACACGCGGAGGAGAACGCTCAGCATCTCGACCCAGACTACTGCGGCTCCTGCTATTCAGCGCCTGCTCCTCCGAATGCAAGAAAGCCGGGCTGCTGCAATACATGCGACGAAGTTAGGGAGGCGTACGCAACCAACAGCTGGGCCTTTGGACGTGGCGATGGAGTCGAGCAGTGCGAAAGAGAAGGCTATGGAGAGAGACTGGATCAGCAGAGGTATGAGGGCTGTCGGATCGAGGGCAATATTCGAGTCAACAAAGTGGTAGGAAACTTCCACGTGGCTCCGGGTCGCAGTTTCAGCAACGGCAATATGCACGTCCACGACCTGGAGAACTTCTTCAATTCCCCCTTGGAGGGTGGCCACACTTTTACCCACGAGATTCACTCGCTGCGGTTCGGGCCACAACTTACAGACGCCGCCTCGAAATGGAGTGACCATCACCATTCCAATCCGCTCGATGGCCACTCGGAAAGCACTGACCAGTCCGCATTCAATTTCATGTATTTCGTAAAGGTGGTATCCACTTCCTATCTGCCCCTTGGTTGGGACGAAGAACGCTCTGCGAAAGCGCACTCGTCACTCAGCGACATGATCCCACTAGGTCTGCACGGCAAGTCCTTGGGTGACGCGGGCTCTATCGAAACCCACCAATATTCTGTTACATCACACAAACGGTCTTTGACAGGTGGCACCGACGCGGCCGAGGGTCACAAGGAGAGGTTGCACGCATATGGGGGCATTCCTGGTGTTTTCTTTTCCTACGACATTAGTCCGATGAAGGTGATCAACAGGGAGGCCAGGCCAAAGACATTTTCCAATTTCCTCACCGGCGTCTGCGCCGTAGTAGGCGGCACGCTCACCGTAGCCGCTGCCCTTGATCGGGGTCTGTACGAAGGGAACTTGAGGTTGAAAAAGTTGCATCAAGGATGAGCTCGGCGATATGTACTATCAGAATAGACCTGTCACCACCAGTTTACAATGCCACCGAGGCCTTGGGTCTCAAAGAGTATCACTGTTCGCCGCATTAGCTTGTGTCCAGCTCAACAGCAGGATGGAGAAAGGCAAGTGGCGTCAATTTCAGCAGAACCGTTGTAAGCATAGTCCACAGTGGTCCAGAGCATTTGACGATGCTCATACTGGTCCGACCGCAACCTTTTCCGGCTCTTCCTAAAGCAAGAAGGTTTCTGATAGATCATCACAAGACAGAAGAGGGAGACGAGCAGATTTGACTTACGCCGAGCCTAAAGTCACAGACCTCCTCGCCATTCCTTGATTCGTGTGCTGCAAAGTGTTATCCGCACGAATGACGTTGCATCATTGTCCAAACAGCCAAATCGAACATTCGACTCTACACTTGGATGTAGGAGAAACAGATTGGTGTTTAATACGGATTCATCTAATGTACGGCTTCAAGTTTTGTAGTGGTACCAGCCTTGTCTAGCATTGTCAGCCTTGCTTCGAATTCGGCAACCCATCCACTCTTGGAGGTCACCAAGTTGAGAAAGGCTCTATGACTTCTAACTTGGGAGGTTGACTGTGGTTCAGAAGTCGTAGGGACCGTTGCAACATCCTTAACGGACCGTCCACGGACTGAAGCGCCTCGACCACGCATGCGAGTTGCAGAAATGCGGGATCGACACCACCAGCGCCGTTCTTGAGCAAGTGCCAGACCATAGTCGGCGCCTTTACACATGTCTGTAAATGGCTTGAGCGAGGGACTAGATCTGCTCGACGCTGGTTCGTGTCCGCCTCGTTCGTCTCCACTGGTGCCGTCAGGACTGACTGCAGACAGATGACTACGACCCCATCGATCACCTCAACCAGATCTTCGCCCACCCGGTCGCCCTGTCTTCCGTCGGCCAGGCTCACGCTGTACTCTCGACCTACCAGAATGAACTCGACGATGAGATCGATCTCCTCGAGGAGGAGCAGGACCGGACCAATGCAGAATGTTTGGCCCGCATGGAGGCGTCCCAGGTGGAACTGGCCGAGCTGTTCAAGCGGATCGACGGCGTTCGTGAGCGAGCGTTGCAGACCGAACGAAACATCACAGAGATGACGGCCGACATCAAGCAGCTCGACAACACCAAAAGGAACTTGACCCTGTCAATGACGGCTCTCAAGCGCCTGCAAATGCTAGCCACGGCTTACGAGCAGCTGCGAGCCCTGATCAAGACCAAGCATTACCGAGACTGTGCCCAGTTGCTTCAGGCTGTCATAGAGCTCATGGCCTATTTCAAGTCTTATCGGTCAATTGACCAGATTGCTACTTTGAATAGGAATGTGGCCGAGGTACAGCGGGAACTGTTGGAACAAGTTTGCGAAGACTTTGAGATAACCTTTGCAAAAGAAGACGTGCTCCACAAGCAAGGCATGCTTCACGAGGCATGTCTTGTCGTTGATGCCTTGGGTGATGGAGCTCGGTCTCGTCTGATAACCTGGTACTGCAATACGGAACTTCGTCAGTATCGAACAATCTTCCGCAGTGATCAGGAGGCCGGCTCGCTCGACAACATTGATCGCAGATATGCCTGGTTCAGAAAGACCATGAAAGTCTTTGACGAGGAACATGCTGCCATTTTCCCACAGCACTGGAAGGTGGGCGACATCCTCGCTCACGTGTTTGCCGAAGGCACACGGGACGATTACAACAGCATTCTTTCGAGATCGACGAGAGCTGGCCAAACCCTTGATGTCAGCCTTCTTCTCTCTTGCTTGCAACAAACTTTGGACTTTGAGCATTCTTTGGAGCGAAAATTCAGCAACGCCTCGAGAACGTCCATTGAAACAACGGCTTCGGTCAATGAAACTTCGAGCCAGTTGGTATCCATCTCGGCTGCGTTCGAGCCGTATCTCGGACTCTGGGTCGATCAGCAAGACAAGCAATTGGCAAAGCTGATCACCGAGTACAAGTCGAGACCTCCCCGGCCGCTTGACGAAGAATTCAATCCGGAGCACGTCATTCCCTCGTCGACGGAATTGATCAAGTTCTATCAGCTGTCACTGAATCAATGTGCAAAGCTTTCGACCGGCCAGCCCCTCCTCGACTTGTCGAAAGTGTTTGGAAAGTACCTCGAGCAATACTCTCAGCAGATTTTGTTGTTCTACATTTCAGAGCGACCAAGCGGGTCCACACCTTCCCGAACACCTAATGTCGAGGACATTGTAGTGACACTCAACACCGCTGATTATTGCTACAATACGTCAAACCAACTCGAAGACAAAATCAAAAGCAGAATTGACGAGCGACTTCGTGACCAGGTCGACCTTCAGAGTCAAGCAGACGCTTACATGGGCATCGCAAGTGCTGCAGTCCGTGGACTCGTCCGCAGAGTCGAGGTGGACCTCGAACCCAGCTGGCGCGAAATGCGAAATACTGGGTTTGGAAAAATTGAAGTTTGCGAGAACAACAGTTCCTACATTCCTGGTCTGCAAACCCGCATCAGAGACCAAACATCAACCATTCTGCAGTGGCTGCATAAACAACAGTATGCTAGAGCCTTTGCCGACAATCTCGTGGAATTGCTTTCGAACACATACCTCTGGAATATTGGTCACTGTAAGCCCATCTCCGAGGCAGGTGCCGAACAGATGTTGCTCGACACACACGAGATCAAAAAGACCCTGACACAAATCCTGCCCACCAATCCAGCCCCTGCTGCTTTCATCAAACGGGTCAACACGACTATTGGTAAAATCGAGCCACTGTTGAAGACATTGCAGGTGAATCCATCACCACCAGAAGCACTGGTTCAAGCCTATCTCATTCATATTGCCGATCTGTCAGATAATAACTTCAAGAAGATCCTCGAGCTGAAAGGCATCAAGAACAGGTCGGAGCAGGCGCAACTGCTCGAGCTATACCAGATGCACAAATTGAGCCCGAGGTATCAAGGCAGTCTTGTTGAAAGATCACCCGTGCTGACACCACTAAATGTGGGTTTAAGTACCACCACGACCGCACCCGGCACTGGTGCTTCCAGCAGCGGCACCGCAGCGTTTCAGAATTTGTCTGCACTCGGCAACTCTGCTGCCGCGTCTCTCAGTACTGCCAACCTGCCCGGTAACATCAACATCAAATTCGCCGATGGTATTGGCTCAGTGTTCATGGATCGCTTTGCTTCCTCGACGCCAGTCCTCGGAGGCGGCGGCGGCTCGCCACGAGACGGTGCCCAAAGTCCTCCTCCGTCGTCTGTGACCCTGCCAAATCTCACGGTGACTCCCGCCGTATCGGAAGGCTTCAATGGAGATGGCGATGGGGAATTTGGTGGGACCAAGCTCAATGAGAACCTCAAGAACATAGGAAAATTCTTCAAGAGAGACCTAGGTAGTTTTGGGGCCATTGGACGGTTTGGTGGGAGCAAGAGTACCAGTCCCGGGCCCGAGGACCGGCCATGAACGAAAGAAACTTTGTATATCTCTTCAAGCACAATCTATTAGAGTATGTCATTTGTCTCGGTCTCTCTAACTTAATCATTTCCCATGCTTCTTGACCTAGATCAATTGAGTCTTGACATATTAGCTCCAAAGAACAAATCGCTTCAGGCACTCTCCCCATGCCGACGACAAAACCAAGCTCTGTGGGCGTAGACCACGATAGACGTAGTAACCAATTAGACACACGCGACAATTTCCAGTGCAGGCCTTGACGGTGCATAAATTATTACTTCGCTGTAACCAAACAGCGAACCAACCAATCCTCCGCAAGGTGCTCAATTACTCGATCATAGCGCATCTGCGAGCAACCGTTTACGCAGCCGCGATCGATCCTGCGCAACTGGGGCATCACATACCGTCGTGTGCCCGTGATCAGCATCGGCAAGGACGTTTTCATCGACAATCGTGCTCTCATCGAACGGCGTGGCCGAAATCTTCCCCACCCAGGCGCTGCCCGCTTCTAAGCACGACCACGCCTATGAGGCAGCGTTCTGATACCGCTATTTCTGGATCGTCCTAGCGAGCTTGCCTGTCGCGTTCCTGACGCCGGAGCTGATCAAGGAGCGCCCCGACTTTGTTCGCAGTATTCGGCAAGGCAAATTACGAGGCGCTGCGGCCGAGTGCGCTAGCAGAGCCACGGGGCTCTCCGCGTGTGATCGAGGAAGATCTCCTGAGGGATGCAACTGAGAGCGCGCCATTCATTGGAGGGGAGAGGCCGAGTATGGCTGATATCCATGCGGTGTGGATTCCATTGTTTGCCCTGCAGACATTGAAAGTACGGTGCCGAGGAGATCGGGTCCTGGTTTGCCAGTGGGACTGACAGCAACGACTTGCGACGAACTCGGATGAGGAGCCGGACCAGCGCAGTCAGTAGACGATAAACGGCATCCTCGAGCACCCTCGAATGCAGAGATTTGAGTAGTAAGGGTCCAGTGGAGTGCACTACAGACTATCTCCATTGTTCATTACATGGTCTGTGCATTGTTGCTGGTCCCTTGTTTAATAGAAGCCTGGAGTTTTGAAGGTAGGACTGGAAGGTGAGGACGATGACTCGGACTCGACAATTTTGGTGGTGCCGGTTGACTGACTGACGGGAGAGGCATCTTGCTTCAGTCTTTTCTCCTCTTCTGCTTCTCGTTTCTCCCGTTCTTTTGCCTCCTTCTTCCTCTGCTTCGCATCCGTCCAAAGACGCTCCTCGTTCTCAATTTCTCTTAGAGCATCCTCCCATGCCTGCTCTTCTTCCGGAACTCCCGTCCCAAGGGCTTTTTCTACGTCCACTTCTTCACCCGCCTGCAATTTTCGCACAACTTCACGCAGCTTGTCTATCTGTAGCTCGGCCTTGCGCGAGAAGGATTGGTAGTCGTTCTTGGTTTGAATGATGCGTATCGCTTGTGAGCCGATCAGAATGTAAATCCAGATGAAATAGGTTGCAGGGTTTACTGGTTTCTTCTGCTGGCCAGCAAAGAGTTGTTTGGATTTGGTGCGGAGCGTAGAGGGGATGATCGTTTCCCACAACGCAGGCTGGAGGATGCGAGGAAGGTGAGGAGCTGCCTTATTTGCCAAATTACTTGCTGTGCTATGCCCTCGTCGCAGGTCTGCACGACACTGACAACGACACACTCTGACAGGCTGTCGAGGCACCGCAAGCCGTGAGAGTAGTGGTCGAACGCCAGTCTTGCTGGCTTGCACAGAGCTCATACCCTGTTAATCAAAGCCATGAGCTGCATTAGACGATATAGATTGTCGAAGCCGAACGATCACGAAGTTGTGTTACGTAGTAGCGATTCGCAATACAGGTGTACAGGCCCCACAGGCTAGTATTGGTAGGTGCGATTGGGAGAGCCGAGGTTCAACCGTCGCGATTTCCGCTTTTGGATCAATTGTCAACACGGCATCGTCACTTTTTGGCTCTACTGCAACGTGAGGTCTCAAGCGGAAAATGTTCTGTTGTGGCGGGGTATGGAAGGCTCAAGAGACGTATTTTCACCAAGGACATCGTTATTGGCTGCAGAAATATGGCGGTAAAGGCTCAGAACAAGAAGGCTGCCTCTGCACAGCGACCCAAAGCCGCCGCTGGCACCGCGTCGGCAACGCTGAACGACGTTTCTGAAGCTGACGATGTCGCTCGCGATCTACGCTTCCTACGAGCTATCATCCAGCCTTCTGTTAAAACTAGCACCCTCACATCGCAACCTCGCAGACCGAAACCTGCTCAATCCCGACCGACAAGCAGAACCAAAAAGACCGCTCCGATCACAAAAGCTAAAAGTAGATACGACAAGTCAATTGACAATGTTCCAGCTGTGGCCTCGTCATACACGTCACTCTCTCCTCAGGAGCAGAAAGAGTTGGCGATCAGCAGCTTCAACCGGGGGTTGAAAGTGCTTTCTGTAACGGTGAAGAAGCGGCAGGAGCGGAAGCGAGAAGAGCAAGTTCCCGACCCCCCGACGAGCAAACAGTCGAGAACAAAGCTGCAGAAGGAGGTGGCCTCGCATGTTCACGATGTGAACCCTGAAGAGGAGAAGATCGTCGAGCTGCACGCGGAATGCGCTTCAGCCGCACTGGATGTCCTCCGGATGAATGAACCCAAAGATAATGCAGCCGAAATTGCTAGATTGAAGAGAGAACAAGGCGCCATCTTGTTCCTGGACAAATTGATAAGCCTGGACATGAGACTCACAGCACAGAATGAGGCTTCGAAGATCCACCAGCAATACTGGAAGTGTCCAGACGACTGCAGTCGGTCCCCCATCAACACAGAATTACCCGACTTGCTGAGGAACGACAAGTATTCTATCGACAAGCCAGAATTCAATCTGATATGCTCTTTCCAAAGCCAGATCCTGCGTTTGGCAATGCTGCATGGAACGCTTGCCCTAACACATGATCTACTAAGGGCCGTGAAACATGATACGAGAAGCAGCCCTGCCGACACAATTTCCAGGGGCTGCGAGCAGGGGTTCATCAGCCGCTCAAAAGCCAGTCAAGACATCCTGACCATTGCTCAAGCTCTTACCAGACTCTATACCGTTGTCATCCAATCAGCCAAGGAGATTTCTCCAGATATTCAGAGCCTTGCATTATCACTCCTTGGGGAAGCTCAAATTCACAAAGTCTTAGCCCACGGCCTGGCTGACCACAAGCCTGATTCGAAACCCGATGTGTGGAGCGCATTGGATCGTGCAATTCGACGCCTGTGGCATGGCTCCAGTGAGCGAGATGAAAAGAAGTACGAGTGCACAACCAGGGTCATGGAACGTGTTCAAAACCAGCTGCGAAGACATGACGTTCACCTAGATCTGCCCTCGACACTTGCTGACTTCCTGGCACGTCTTGCTGAAAATAACAACGATCCAGAGTACGCTGTCGAAATGCTCACCAATCTCTCTCTCAATGCTAATGAGAATGATCGTCTTGGAGTCTGCTGTCGTTTGGCAACTCTCTCGCTTGGTCAAATCGGGCTCGAGAGGTCGGCACACAACAGACTTCGTAATGTGCGTGAATGTTTCAGTCATTACCAAAGCGATAATTCCGTCTTCGACACTGATCAACTCCTTGCGGTGGTTCGGCTCCGGAAAGCCTGCTCTTCGAGGCTGTTCACTGCTGTTGATGCTACGGCTGGCATTGACGACGCCGAAGAACAGCTTTATGTGGCTTGCATGGGACTGATTTTCATTGTGCTACGATTTCTCTCCCGGATTGCTGATTCACTGTCGTCTGCAACAAAGGTTAAGCTGAAATCTGCTCTACGCCTAGCTATCTTGAAGACCATCGAGGCTGTAACAGATATCGAGCAATTCGCCTTTTCGGCAGCTGACTACATTGGCGATCAATACTTGAGAGGACTTGAAGGGTGTCAGACCGTTCTTTCTAGGCCCATCTCTGCTGGGGCCCCCCTTGAAGATGCTCATCGTTCTATCTTATCATCACTCAAGGTCAGACTTTCGAATGTGTTTTGGCGCGGTCATCTGCTTCCGGCTGTTGTAAATGAAGTCCCACAGAGAGGAATTGATTTGGCTGGACTATCAATATCTTGCCTCGAACATCTTTCGGATGGAGAGCTGAACAAAGCTGCTCTCGGGCCAAGGCTTGAAAAACTTGCCAACCTAGAGGTAAACGCTGGTCAGGTGGATTTGGCGAAGATGACTCTTGCGCGTGCAATCACACACTATATCGCAAATGACGCCTTAGCCGACGCAGCAGAAACCTCTCTTTGCAAGCGATCAACTCTCGTCTGGTCGGACACAACCTCTCTTGCACACCAGCTCGGCCGTGCTGTCCGTGCATACAACGACATCGAGGCAGGCAGGCACCCAACACCAGGAGTCGGTGAACTCATCTACGACGACCTGACCCTTTCAGGGATCCAGCGTGCGATTCTGCTTGAGCTCCAGATCCTACACTTGCTGAGGAAAGCCTCCGACGAGAAAACATCCGGTATTCTTCTCGAGAAGTCTATAACGGTGCTGCAGCTGGCTTGTGAACCTCAAAATCATGTCTGGACTATGAGATTCGTATCTGCCGTGGCATTTCGTGCTTCCAAATCATGGGTTCTGTTAAACAGCGCCGGCTTGCAAATTGAAGAGCTTCTGGGAGCCGCGCTGTCTGAACCTGGCTCCTGTCCAAATGTATTCTTGAAACCTTATGAGTCGGTGCTCAAAGCGCTCCTCGTCATGCAACGGTCACTTCGAGTAGGGGATCGAGCTCCCATCCCATCTTTCGAGGTTGTTGAGGCACTGGGCAGAGCGATAGCCGATTGCTCAGGCTCAGTCACGGTGGACAACTGTGTGGACGACCTAGAATGTCTAGGCTCAGTCCTTCGTGCGTTTGCCAATCAGCAATTTGCTCTAGGACATTTCAAAACAGCCGCAACGTGCTTCAGGACTCTACTCCACCTTATCGACATAGGTTCATTTGCAGACTCGGACCGTCTTAGCCATCTCTTGCAGCTTGTGCAGTCGCTAACTCAAGGAGATGACCTTGAGTCTGCGTCTCAATCATTGCAGGCTGCAAATAAAGGCATGTTGGAGGGGCAGGGCACAAGCGAATGCCTCCTTTTATTTCACATCGTTGCAGCAGAACTACAGCTCTCGTTGGGGGATTTGGACAAAAGTCGGCATCATCTAGAAAAATCCGCATCAGCTTACAGAGAACGATGGAACGTTGCTACGCAGTTGAGCAGCAAGGCGCAAATCGAGCGAGACGGAACACTAGCGCAAGGTGTATACCTTGCTTCTCGAATAGCCCTCTTGGAAGGCCAGACCTCTCTTGCCATTCGTTACGCAAGACAAGCAGCAAAAATCTCCATCTCAATATGGGCTGCTGTACAGAAGTTCAAGCCCAAAAACACAGCGTTTATGGTCGACCATATGGTTGCGGGACTGACGAAGAGATTTTCTAAGCTTGACATAGCTACAGATTCATCAACAGCTGTGATTCCATACAAGATTCCCAGTCTTTGGCTCTACTTGAATTTGTACATCAACACTCTCAAGCACACATCGTGCGTTCTATCGCATTCAGGACTATTTGAAGACGCTTTCCATTACCAAAAGCAGCTGACAGCCCTTAGTTCTTCCTTCAGCAAAACGCGATTGGCATGTGACCCAAGTGCAGCATTGCCTCTGCTGCTCGCCAAATCTGGGCAGTCTCTTGCGGCCAAGGAAGCGCTCACTGATGGTTGGAGGCCCTCAGCTTCTAATGATTCTAATACCAGCGCAGATGACCAGCTCCTGCTTGCAGAAGCATATGCCGAATTGGGTGATTCACAGCATGTACTCAAACTTTTAGAAAACACGTCTAACACAATAACCAAGCCCTGTGTCGCACACAGTCCTTTAAGGCCGCGGCGAGGGCCCAGGCCGCAGCCAAAAGCATGTCGTGGATCTGCGAAGTCGAAGCCCATCAGTGCAGCTACCAGACCAAACGTCAATGTACAAGCTCAGGCTCCCTTAGCGAATGCCGGAGGTGTGGGCTCTAGTCTTGTGAAATCGGATGCATCGGTGGGTCAGCTTTGCCGCAAGGACCGCATCAGAGCGCTGATCAAGTCGCTTCAAATCAATGACCAAGATCAGCCAGCAACAATTTGTCAGGCTGACGACCTATCAAGCATATCTGAGTCTCCGAAGTACTTGGTGCATGAAATATTTGCCGTCGCAAAGAGAAATCTGGCAGAAGCATTATGTCGGCTGCGCGCAGATTCAATTCAATCTGTTCTCACTGACAGCGCCGCCGCTCTGCCTTCCAAGACTTCGTCGAGAGGCAGACATGGCCGAGTTTCATTTCTGCAAGGTGGAGGGCATTATACAAATACGAACCCCACGAAGTCGTCGATAATTACTTCGGGCTCAACACATGAAAAAGAACTAGACATCATTGCCCAAAAGCTGAACTCTGCATTACGCTTGTGCGACCTCTTGTTGAAGGAACGGGCGCCATTCTGTCCCATAGACATGCTACATGAACTGACGCGGATGGTGGCGCGAATATCTCTGCTGCTTACAACCATGAATTTTCCTTTCACTGTGTCGTCGACAGACCTTGTGCTGCAAGCATCTCAGCCAAAGGACGAAGCATTGACACGGGAAATGTGGGCTGTTGCTGCAGAGCATGCTACACGTGAACGCTCAACGTTGTCTGCTTGGCCCATCGAGCAACAGTCCTCGGTCTCTACAGCTCGTGCCGTGAGTGGTAGCCAGTTGGAAGGACTGCCGTCCTCCTGGTCCATAATTGTGATAAATCTGGCCGAGTCTGGAGATGAACTGCTCGTCTCAAAAATCAGGAACACAACATCGCCCTTTCTTGTGCGAATTCCGCTCCGCAGAAGCAATGAGGGAGAGGAAATTGCAGATTTCAGCTTTTTAGACGCCAAGAAGGAGATGAATGTCATAATCGAACGGGCAAATGCATCTTCACATGACTGCCGCGGTATGGGCGACAAGGCCGCCAGGGCTCAGTGGCATGCAGAGAGGGAGATGCTTGATGAGCGGCTCGCCACGCTGGCGCAAAACATCGAATCCATCTGGCTAGGGGGGTTTCAGGGAGTCATGAACCCAATCAGCATCGACGAACCGCGCTTGAATCAATTTCGTAGAGCACTCACACAGTCCCTTAACAAGCATCTCCCGTCTCGGCAGAAACCTAACATCAATTCCGAACCTATAGAGATTCACGACCACATCCTTGAGATATTCATTGGCCTAGGGACTCCCGAGGAGGCTGACCTCGATGAGGCGATCATCGATCTACTGTATTTTGTTGTGGATATCTTGCAATTCAACGGTGAAAAGAATGCGTATGACGAAATTGATTGGGATGCATTGCTCACGGACGTTCTGGATGCTTTACGAGCCTATCATGAGACAGACTCGATGCAACAGGCTTGCCACACACTTCTCGTTCTCGACAAGGAGTTAGAATGCTTTCCTTGGGAGTCTCTTCCATGTCTGGTTGACTATCCAGTCTCGCGGATGCCGTCCCTTGCCGCGATACTCGAGCGCCTCGGCCGAATTCGAAAGCAATCGGACACTGCGGATGCTTTGTCTTTGTCCACGGATACGATACGTGGTAGCTGCATCCTGAATCCATCTGGTGACCTCAAATCAACGCAAGACCTTCTCGAACCCATTCTCACCACTGGCAGCTCCACGTCCTCTTTCAACTACCTCGTGAATACTGCACCGACAGAGGCTCAGTTCTCTGACTTACTCACCACTTCCGATCTCCTCCTGTACTTCGGTCATGGATCTGGCGCACAGTACATCCGACCTCGTCTCATCCGAGGCCTGGATTTGTGTGCGACTACGTTTCTATTTGGTTGTAGCTCGGCGAAGATGACAGAGCATGGCGTGTTTGAAAGTACAGGGATGCCCAGAGCGTACATGCTGGGGCACAGTCCTGCGGTTGTTGGGTGTCTGTGGGATGTGACAGATCGGGAGATTGATCGAGTCGCATTGAAGACTTTGAGCGAGTGGGGCTTACTGGACGGCCAGGACGAGCGGTTGAAAGAAGGATTGAGAAGGAAGGACCGCAAATGCAGAAGAAGGTCATCAGAATTAAAACAGGTTGAGCCTAGCAGAGGGTGCAAGACACTGGTTGAGGCAGTGAGGGATGGTAGAGAGGCTTGTACATTGAAGTACCTGTGTGGTGCTGCTGTTGTGGTCTATGGTGTGCCCATTGTCTTGGATAGAGAGAGGTGATAGTGCCTGGTCATCGGTCGTGACGCTAGTCACTTAGTGTCAATGGCACTCGAACCTGCCACCCGTTAGATACATAGACATCCGTCAGTACACATCAGTTTGCACGATCATATATTGTCTTGCACTCCCCAGCTGAAGGGGTGCTGGCCACCCTTTGTCCGCTAAAACCAACAACCCTTCCACACAACACATCCTGTATCCCTCTTCTTTCTTCCAACAAACCTACAATCCAAGTTACTTTTTCGAATAAGAGAAAAAGGGGGGGCATCTCCATCTCTCTTTACCCATACTACTTGTCAGCTCTGATGAGTAGTAGTCGTCTCTGCCATTTCCAAAAAAAAAAAAAATTTCCCCATTTCATTCACGAACTCTGCTTCATCCGCCCACACCTCGCACACGTCCACCACTCGGCCTCCATGAAATTCCCACACCCAGCGCACGCCCACCCAATCGGACCCCGGCGCACTTTTTCAGCTCGTTCCGCGGCGAACCGCGATATGCTGTCGTACGCCGATGAACGCGGTTTTAGCGCGTTGGGGGTCGTCGTCGTCGTAGTGGAAGTGGAAGTGGACGCTGAAGATGAGCGCGTGTTTGCGTTTGAGATGTTGGAGATGCTGGATGGGGTTTCGCCGCGGCCTGATTTTGTGGCTGTTGTTGTTGCGAGTGACGCTGAGATACTCGAGGGCCGCTCGACTCCGCACGCGTCGCATGTTAGATATGTTAGTGGGTTGATGAGCGTGCAGATCTCGCATGTCCAGGTTGTTAACTCGGGCTGGTCTCCGCGTTTGTGGTTGGGTGTGGGTGTGGGTTTGTGTTTAGATTGAGATGCGAGGGCAGCTAGAGGTGGGGGTTGGAGAGGTCCGGACTGAAAGGGACTACTGAAGGGATTGGTCGGGTTTGGTGATTGGCGCGGTGCAGTGGGCGCCGGCGCCGGCGCCTGCTGCTGCTGCTGTGGTTGGGATCGTGGTGATGGGATAGTGGTGGGACCTGGTGGCAGTTGTGATTGCTTCTGCTTTGAGATTTCTCTTTCGATTTCTTGCTGCTGTTCGATCAAGGATTTTGCTTTGGTCGACGCCTCCGGTCCCAGGCCAGCACTGGGTTGGCCTCTCGGTCCGGCTGGATTCTCCGCTGACGGCGGGCTATAGTATCCACCGAACCGCTCCCGCTCGTCTTCCTGGATCAGGTCGATGTAGGCTTGCATCATTGTTGCTTCGTTTTCGTCTTCTGGCCCCGCCTGTGTGGTTGTCACTTTCATGCCCTTTGCAGCCTCGTCCTGCGCGAGCTTGTTGCCCATTGCGGTCCCACTGGCACATCCTCGTTCGATCCTGATGCGCCTCTCAACCGCATCGGCGATTACTCGTCGAGGATCCTGTCCTCGAAGGATCCCGGTACCGCCTAGGCGCTGCCCGCTGCCCCTTGCGTTCTCTGCTGCTTGTCTTCTCTGCTCGGCAGCCTGCCGCGCCAGTCGAGACGCTTCGTGCAGGGGCATGCGACGCCCTCCGAGAGCTTTGCCGTTCCCGAGGAAGCCCTCACCGGTGTAGCCTTTGCGCGCGAGTGCTTGTTGTTCGTCTCTCAGCTGGTCCCAGAGTGCATGGAACTGTTGGTTGTGAGGGCCGATGACATTGTGGCACAGCTCGTGTAGCATTGTGTCGAGCACTTCGTCAATCGGCAGGAATTGGTTGGAGTCTCCCGGGTATCGAAGTCGGAGATTGATTTTCTGCCCGCTGTTGGTGTTCAGTCCGAGAAGATTGGACTGATCGGGATAGAATTCTGCTAGGGTGCCGACTCGCCACGATCGTTGACGCATGATAGGCTTGACCATGCTGCCGATCTTGCGCAGCGTATGAAGCGCCTCATTACCTCGTGGGAGATTGGAAAGATGTTGGTACTGGCTGATCATCGCGTCCAGCTCGGTTCCTGGTGGTCTACGCGCCATGTTGATT
The DNA here is from genome assembly GCA_017656005.1 of Incumbomyces lentus. Classification (NCBI taxonomy): domain Eukaryota; kingdom Fungi; phylum Ascomycota; class Eurotiomycetes; order Chaetothyriales; family Trichomeriaceae; genus Incumbomyces; species Incumbomyces lentus. The sequence continues at coordinate 2,109,037 of JACJVT010000004.1, read as the reverse complement.
ATAATAACCTGATTACTCACGTACGCAAGTGGCGAGGATTAGAGAATCAGATGTCAGTCTTAATGGTGCAAATTTGTGGCAGAGGAAGACAGATCTTGATGCCAGGCGATATTCCTCTATGTCACAAAAGTCGATGAGATTGTAGATTATAGAGCCTTTGGCTCGATTCCTACTCCAACAGAACGCCAGACGCCGAAATTGCTGGAAGACTGAGCTCCTAAGTGACTTGATTTTTAATCGAGGTTGGGTTGACGAAGCACTTCGATGCCTTCTGCATGGCTGCCTGACCGCCGTCTTCGGCTGTGCTGCATGTTGTGCCTCGAAGCTTGACCACACTCACCGTGGTCTACTTAAAACGTACAGGCTAGTAATGACGACTTTTACGTCTGTATGGTCACGAACTGTGATAAACTTCTGCATCGCATTCATGCTGTGTGGATAGGCGTTATGGGAGCAGAAATTAACTACCATGGTATCGTTGTGTCCCTACGAAGACGAAGGCGATGGCGAAAAGCGACTGCGGACAGTCCACGAGCGCACTTTTTTGGTGATTGCAATTCGTAATTGCTCATCATACTTGGGTAGCCCATAGAGAACAACCTTGATTTTCTTCTTCAAAGTGTCGCGTCTAGCGACTGCAGTGACGAAAAAGGTGATTAGACGAGCCAAAAAATACGGCGGTCAAACCCACGAATGAGTTTGAGCGAGGCCTGCTACCCCGGTGTGCAATGGAGAGCATTCCTCGCAGAGAAGTATCTTGTTGATCATACTCTCTCCTCCAAGGTAAGTATGAAGAAGAGGAAAGAAATCAGAAGACACAATGAACGAAGAAGGTTTAAGTAGCAGTTGACTTGGCAAATTTATCAGCTTTCACGTGACAGCGTGTGCCACTTGTTTACGTAAGCGGAAAGCACGGCCCCGTGTTTTCTTCACTGCTACAGGACATTCTCAATTCTCAACTTTTGACATTGTTTTTGGAAGCTGTTTGAAAGCAACTGAGGTTGCGAGGTGCATATTCATTGTGGACTAGAGCCAACTCTTGTTCCCAAAATGAGAGACAAATGCCCCCGCAAACTCATTTGACGGGCTTGCCTTCTCCACGACGGACATCACTGCCTTGACTGACTCTTCTGGTGTTATCGGGCCCGTAAAATGGGGGTAAGCTCGGACAAATTTCGCCCCCATGTCGCTAGCAGGAGTCGCTGTCACTAAAGTTAGTTCGGTCAAATAGAATTTGTGTTTTCGGAGACTTACGGGAGGCTCCCTCGACGAGCGTATCAACGAGGCCGGGACTGATACTAAGGAACAAGATTCCATCTGAGGACTTGCCATGCTGAGCGTTGTACTTTGCGACAACAGTGTTGACAGCAGCTTTTGAAATGCTGTACGTTGCTGCTTCCCAAATGTCATAGCCGTTCGTCAAGTTGTCGTCTGCTAGTCCCGTTGTTAATGTAACGACTTTCTTGATGGTACTCTTCTTCAGCATGGAGAGGAAGGTGTTGATGGTTCTGATGATGCCAATCACATTGACTTGGAACATTGTTTCAAGTTCCTTGTTGAGCTCTTCGGGATTCTCTTGAAAGTCCGAGAGACCCTTATATTGAGTTTCTCTGCTCATCCACGCCGCATTATTGATGAGCACGTCAACGACGGCCGTCTTCTTCTCGATTTCATTTCTAGCAGCATTCAGTGCAGCTTGGTCTGCCACATCAGCTGCAATGACATGGACATTCTTTAGGCCATCTGCTTCTAGTTTCTTCTCGGTCGCCACCTTGTCTCGAACCAGCCCATACACCAAGCTGTCAGGTTCCTGAGAGAACTGACGGACGAACTCGTATCCGAGCCCGCGTGATGCGCCTGTGACAACGTACACGACCATGTTGAAGTTGTTGTATGTGATGTTGAATTGTTCTTGTATGCTGTCTTGCTTGCTTTCGCTCGTGGAGATTGTTCGCGTTCTGCAAATATTTAATGGTCTATACTATCGTCTACTTGATACTTATATACCCTACGATTCGAATAGCTGAAGAGTTCTGTCATCATCTTGGCTGGATTTGATGAAATTGGTCATGAACAACACCTACAACCCTTTCCGTTCGTTCGAACCTGTCCGAGCGGCGGGGTCCGTTTGTGTAACTGGCACATACGACATGCTCAGGTCGTCCGTCGAGCTTCACTCGTGCTTCTATGAGTTCACCCGAAGGCGTGCGAGCTCTCCAGCCACCGATTGATATCGTGAAAGAGGTAACTTTGGCTATCCTCTAATGGTACTACCGCTTCTAGATTAGCTACCCATCCATCCCATTTGCGGTAATTCCCAAAACGGTTATTCCCGAAGCGGTCGAATTCATTCACGTGACGAGTTGAACTTGGTCTTGATGACAAACAAGAGATGACCATTATCCAAGTTAAGCGTCCAATCTCAAGCTCAGCAACACGAACAAGATCTCAGCCTCATGAATAGTAATACTTTCAAGGCTTGCCTCTGGACCACGTCAACATGAGGGTCAGTAATGGTCTGAGCTATCATCTCACACTTAGGTTCTCGTCTGGTACCATAAGGATTGATTTGTCAGAATAAAACCACGATGCGATGGGCTTGGTGAAGTTTGTGTAGTACCGATGAGAGCCGCTCGAGGGGTTAAGTAGCTGGCTGCCAGACTTTTGTTGCTGCCTCAGGCATACAAGTACGAATGAGGCGATCATGGCGTGCCGTAGTACGCTTCCGCGAGAGGACCGTAGATGTCACGCTGTTGGAGAGGCCAGGCGGAGGTTCGTATGTCATTTCCTGAACTTGAAGTCAGTCAATTACAGCCGCTTTGCGTTCTTCAGGTCACTGCTTGCAACTCAAAGCCGCTTGACCGTCGCTAACGGTGGTTTTTTCATACTCATCTGTGAGTCCCATTTTGAGAAATTCTCCTTGAAGACATCAATTTTGGAGTTTAGGGCAGATGCCCGCTCGTTCAAAGTGCCATTGTCTATCGTTACATGTTCCAGGACCCCTTGGTATTCGTCACGATGCCGCAGACCTGGTGTCCTTTCAGTATTCTTTCAGACCTCAATCTAACATTTTCTCTACTTATATTTAGCTTCAAAGCATCATTCTTCCGGCTTGGTCTCGATCCTCCCTGACACAATTTGACCCGAGACGCGTCTGGATGAAGAAGCACAAGGAATCCTAAGGAAAAGAAGGAATATGGCAGCGTATGAGTCGTTTGGGTCTCCGGTTGACGACAGACCTTCTGCTAGATTTGATGAAAGAGATGAAAGGAGGGATGCGTATCGCAGACGATCGCCTAGTAAGTTGACTTTGCATCCACTCACACTGCAATGCAATGCAATGCTTACCATTAGCTCAAGTTGATGATCGACGTCGTCCTCCGCCGAGAAACAGGTCCAGATCACCTGTGATAGATAGGTATCAGCCAAATCGAGAACGAGGCCCCCGAGATGACTACTACGACTCCCGAGCCCCTCGAGATCGCGATGATCGCAGACGGGCTCCATCCCCAACTCCTGTAAACATCGACCGCTATGTCCCTGGTCAAGAGCCTGAGAAACCGGTTATACGCTTGAATCCTGTCCAAAACCCGATTGCCATGGATACTCAGGCAGGGTTTAGTTACTTTGCTGAGTGGTGGCGCAATGAGCAGCAGATACATGAAGACAAGGAGCGTGCCAAGCATGGAGGCAGGAGACCTTCTGATCGATTACGAGGTGAGAACGAATCTCGATATGATCGCGAAAAAGAGCGAGCCAAAATTCAGGAAGCCTATGATCAGTACAAGCAGGATTTCCAAGTGAAGGCTGCACGCCAATTTGTTCAGCTACACAAAGGAGAGGAATGGTTCAAAGAGCGGTACTTTCCTGAAGTCCGAGACCCCATACGGAAGCGGCTTATGGAGTTTCGAGAAGGGGCTTTCGAACAGTGGAAATCAGACATGGATGCTGGTATTTTCGATGATTTCACGCTTGAGGGTATTTACAAGCAGGATAGCGATGGTGCTGGCGGTATGATTGAGAAAGAGGAAGGCGAGGCTGTCGGTGGCGCCGAGACACTCGGTGTTCAGGACTTGGTGCCAGCCAAAGGTGGTGAGCTGAAGGATGAGACCATGAATCAGCCTGCTCTGCTTATCAAAACCCTCGCACCCAATGTTGGCAGAGAACGTATCGAAGAATTCTGCAAGGAATACCTGGGCGAAGGTGATGGTGGTTTCAAGTGGCTGTCTCTCAGCGATCCGAACCCGATTAAGAAGTTTCATCGCATCGGCTGGATGATGATCAACTCTACCCATGACGACAATATTGAGGTGATAGAAGACGTGGAGCGAGGAGAGGGTCGGGAAGATGGCGAGGAAGACGAGAAGCCCAAGCTAGACCAAGCTAGCGCCGCGCAGAAGGCGCTGGAGGCCATCAACGGCAAGACTATCGTCGATCCTGTACGCGGCGACTTTACCTGCCATGTAGGGGTACACAATGCCCCCTCGCAACCACGAAAGAAAGCCCTTTGGGATCTGTTTTCTGCGCCAGAAAGAATAGAGCGAGATTATCAGCTGGCACGCAGGCTAGTGACAAGGCTTGAAGCTGAAATGGTTAAGGACGAGATGAGTGGTGGGCTCGCCACCATTGATGCTCGAGTCGAGGAAATGCGAAGCAAAGGACTTTTGCAACCTCCGCCGAAACCACCGAAGAAGAATGCCTTCGTTGATAATGACGACGAGATCAAATTTGAAGAAGGTGAAGAAATGGACGAGGAGGAGGAAGACAGTGAAGAGCTGTTGGTAGTGAAGAAGAAGCTCGACTTGCTGGTTGAGTACCTACGACGTGTCTTCAACTTTTGTCTATTCTGTGTCTTCGAGTCAGACTCTGTGCATGAGCTGGTTCGAAAGTGTCCAGGTGGACACCTGCGACGACCTAGAGCAGGGTTGAGCAAGCTTGCAAAAAGAGCGGCTATAGCCAGTGCAAACGGCGATCCGTTCCCCAAGAGCAAAGACGGTATGGAGGACGGAGGCGGTAGCCCAATTGAGGATCGAAAGGGAAACAAATTCAACAAGACGGAGCAGCAACTTCTAAAAGCTTTCAACTGGGTGAAGACTTTCGAAGAAAAGGTGCTACAGCTGCTCGAACCCGAGTATTGTGATCTTAAAAAGATTGGTGGCAAACCTGTCGAAGAGGCTCTGGACGAGGAGCTTGCCAAGTTCGTCAAGCAAGAAGACGAAGCCAAGTTCCGATGTAAAGTACCGGAATGCACGAAGTTGTTCAAGGCAGAACATTTCTGGAAGAAGCATGTCGAGAAGCGGCACGAGGAATGGTTCAATAGTCTCAAGAACGATGTAAGTTATACTGCGCTGACACTACGAAGCACACCAAAGCTGACCAGATTGCTAGCTGATTCTTGTGAACACGTACGTCCTTGATCCGTCACATATTGCCCCGTCTCGATCGGATGCGAACAGCAACGGGCATTTCCCCCTTCCAGCAAACCATCAGTTCAACAATGGAACCCCTCGAGGCTTCAACCTTCAGAACATGATGAATTTCGGTCAGAACATGTTGAATCCAGGCATGGGATTCGCTGCGGGGATGCAAAGCGGCGACAACAATGCCAACGGCACAAATGGCATGCACACGACAGGTCCAGTCCGACGAGGTGGCGGCCGGTTTAATAACCGCCAAACCCCATACGACAAGAACAATAGAAGCCGGGGTTATGGCAACATGGGCAACATGATGGGCGGACGGATGGGCTTTATTGCTCAAGGGGGCGGCGGCTCTGGTGGCCGATGGGGCGATGGCGCTGGGGCCCCGATGAACATCATCGGACCCAAGGAGGCTGTACAAGGGCGAGCCATTCGCAGTTACGATGATCTCGACGCACCGCCAGCAGGAGGTTCGAACAACAATGGCCGAGCGGCGGCGACAGCTGCTGCAAATGGCGACACTCTGGATTACTAGACGGTCGTTCGGCTTCAACATAATAAAATCGGAGGGAATTGTGGTGCGTGCATCGTTCAGGCGTTTGCAGGAAGGCATTGAAGATTCTGGCTTGTGAAAAACTGCAGACTTTTATCTATTCAGACGGTGGACAGGTAGGTGCTATCTTGCGGCTTCTGCTATCCTTTGTGTCTCCAGACAGCATGGTGAGGCGTGAGCTTGTAAAATATGGATCTACTTCAACAGAGCGTTCATGTACTTTTTTGCCGACCTTGTCACCTAAAGCATAGTTTTGCGAAATTCCACGTCATCTGGAACTTGCTGCGCTCAAACGTCTGATTTCGTGAGTATGTGCTGTATGCCTATGCTAGTCTTTTGTAAATCTCCCTGTATGTGCAAAAGGGACAGATTTCTAAATTCATTCTGCCCTCGCTCGCTCAGAACGCCTCGGGCACGAGATAGAATGCATATGCACAAGCCTGAGCCCAGCAGGTAAACTGCTGTGCAGGGCGCCCGTAATGAAAGAGAAAAAAAACAAGGAAAAGAGTGCGCTTCCGGGCGCCATCTTATCGAATTCCACCAAGACCGATGCCCTCTCCCACGGTCGCTCTTCTGGTCGCCTCTTCGAAAACTCCCTTGAGATAGCCGGCTGCCCTCATGTATAGCGCATCGATCGCTTTCTGGTCGCGGAACGGGTTCGGGCTCTTGTCGAATCCGTGTGGCACGCTGGGGATGATCTCGGTCTTGAGGTCTTTGCCCATGCTCTTCAGCTGCTCGCTGAAATGCTCGCCCTCCGCCAGGAGCATGTCCCACTCGCAGAGCCACATTTGAATGCGTTGTGGGAGACCTTCTAAGATCATGTGATCTGGTGCTAGGGCCGGAGAAGCGTAAGGGCTGCAGTGGTGGCCTTCGTGGTCGGGGGCTGGGAGATAGGAAAAATCGAACAGGTCGGTGAAGACGGCGGGCAGGGTCTTTTTCGGGTTCCTGGATGTCCGCTTTTTCTCGGCGCGAGAGGCAGTCCAGTCGAGGAGCGGGTACCATGCTAGGATTGACACTATCCGTATTCGAGGGGCGGAATCGGGTGAAGTTGATCGGGAGCCTGCTGTGGAGTTGTTCTTGGGTCTGGACCGCATAGATTCTGTGGTGATTGTGCGGATGAGTTTCGAGCGAGGTCCCGGCAGGTTGAGGAGGTTGGTGCGAGACGTCTCGCGAACTAAGCCTGTGCGGTTGGAGCTTGTTTGATGAAGGTCTATGCTCGATGACCACGGGGATGACTGTTTCGTGGGTGGAGTGTCGTTGGGATCAGGGAGCGGCGTGAGTAGTCCCAGTTCTTGTTCACTTCTATGCATCTGGTCGAGGTTCGCCGAAGCCGGCGACCAAGCTTCTGTTTGATTGGGGAGTGGAGATTTCAGTGATTGGGGTGCTGGAGCGCGATTGCTCATCGGCTTGCGTAGTCGAGTTAGCGGTAGATGTTCTGAAGAAGACTGCTTCTCGTACTGATAGGTCAGGCGGAAGGGTACAGTAAAAGCCAAGTTACCACCGGCTGAGAAGCCAGACAAAGCTATCTGACTTGGATTAAGATGTAGCTCCTCGGCATGTGCCTGGAGGTACAGTAAGGCTTCTACGCAGTCGTCAACGGGCTGTGGGAAAGGATGTTCCGGGGCTCTCCTATAATTGACTGAAACGAAGACGGCTGAAGTTTGTTTCAAGATGACGCGTGCCCAGTACCTGTCGTCTGTGGCATGACCAAGGCAGAATCCACCACCATGAAAATTGACGACAACGGGAAATCGATAGCGTGGTTGTTCTTTCTTCTTGAACTCATATTCGGTAGGCAAGTAGAAATATAGACCTATTGGGGTCGTGTCGGTGGCAATGTTCCGCACGAAGGAGGGCTTGGGTGGTTTCGGCGGGGCAAAATCGTGGAAGCTCATGCCAAAGGTCATGAGTGATCGCCAGAACCTGGCCTTGACTCTTAACCAGGATCTCGATGGGACCTTCGTACTTGACAAGTGATGCGACATGGACCGGGGTTGCATGGCCATGGTTTCCATAAGAAGTCTCTCCGGTTGGGCATTCTGTGCCTCTTCATTTCGGAAGGCATCACGAAACTTCACCGTCAGTCGTGGTATTGGCCTCGATGAGACCGGCTCAGGTGACTCTGTCTCCTCAACTGGCGACCCGGCCATCTCGGCCCCAAAGTCACGGGTGGCTGGTTGAGCCATCACGGGTGTGCAAGGACAGCTCTGTTTCGCCAGACAGCCAGGAGCAAGCCGAACGTTGTCTCGAGACTCCAAACGACGACGGTAAGCGGTGTAGATCAGGGAGGCTCATCAGCAAGGTCGAGGAGGCGCAGGAAAAAACGTCCAGTCGACCGCATCGGATGTGGGAAGGGTAACTTTATTTTCACATTATCGTGCAATGAAGTTGCTTCAATAGAGATGTGCATCAAAAGACGAGGGTTCCTTTATGCGCGTTCATCAGGGCTGAGTCGCGGGGAGGAATCTCTGGTAGTGAGATGTATCGTTAACTGCCCAACTGTTTAAGTTGCGGCTCTACTCCGCGAGCTCCGGGTTGCAGTCGAAGGGGAATAGGAACGGACCCGCCCTAGTAAGGCCCGCTGTATTGCGTCCTCGGTGACTTTGTGTAATAGAGCTTAACAAGCTGACTTGCATAGAGTGCTGCTCTAGAGCTTTATGTTTCGATACCATAATAATAATAAGAAGAGGCGAAAAGCTCAAATGATGCAATCGTACGGCTAAACTTCCAGTGCCTCGACAGAAGTGGCACCGTAACCGGCAAAGCAGGTTTCAGGAGCGTGTCAACCCACGTCAACCATACAGTATTTGTTACTTGGTTGTTGGCGCAGCACTGTGAGCACTATATCCCACACGACTTCACTTTATCCGAAGTCGGTCATCCCTCCTTTGACACGATCGTGCACGATGAAAGGACATTAATCACCCACCTAAGAAACGTCCACAAACTAGCTAGGTACAATACCTAGGTAGCTAAACTAACCCAAATGAGACTGCGTAAAACGGCCTTGTGAGTTTGCACACGGACAATAAGCAATATCTGGAATATTAATACAAATTATGTGTTTCGATAAGAACCTACTTCTGGCGCCCTTCGTCGCAATACTCCAGGCCTCGTACTTTGTACCCAGGGTTCCTAACATTGGTCTGGAAACCCTGGTGAAGGTGAAGATAGCACACATAGCTTTTCTTTCGCACTTTTGACAGCTGAAGGGTGTTATATCAGTCGAACCTGTCTGTATTCGCCTTCCAAGCGAGGGCGTGCGCAGGTCAACACCTGTCCAATGAGAAATGCAGAGTATGGCCACCGATGCCCCTCGCTACTGTGGTGGAGCTAACTAATAATGCGGTGAGTAAGCAACCTGACTTCTGGGGGTACTGCTGCTTCAGGCCCGCGAACATTTTGGCAGATACAATCACGACGTCTTTGAACAGCTGTAATTCAGTATTGCAATTAGCTACGCTTTTGAAATGTTGTATTAATCAACTATAAGCTGCCCGTTACTATTTATAACTCGTTGTAGGCGTTCCGGTATTGATTTAATCCAGCTATTGACCGTTTTCTGGGTCAGCTTCGTCTATCTTTCCTCCGCCAGCTGTTTCCTCGGTCCGTGGTTATCTTCCTCCAGCACCACGTCCGAGGGCTAATTTGCAGGTTCACGCTGTAATAGCGAGAGGTACGTCTTTATATCCATTTTGCCATCGTTATTCTTGGTCTTGTACTGGTACAACGGGCTTTTATAGTTGTAGCCAATAACCGCCTAAGCGTGGATCTTCTTCTCCTTAGGTAGCTTTTTTATAGAAACGCAACTTTATGCCAGTGTTAAAAACGTTTAAGCATCTTGAGGGCGAATTCTACGCGCTGGCGAGCCCCCGGAGGCTAATCCACTGTTTTTCGCAGCTTAGACAACGTTTATAATTAAAGCTGTGTTAAATAGCGACGTACAGTAGCTTTAGAAATATCTAAATCGCACTGGCACTCCGTCGCCAGTGCGCTATAGCTTAAAACGCGACCGTCCCACCGTTGTGATGAGGGTACGTTTAAGACGTCGGACGTCTTGAGCTGTCAATTTTAACTTACGACCGCGGTTTTCAATCTGATTTATACGATTGTGATATCGGCGGGCCTCTCCAGTCTTAATTATATGATAAGCAGTACTTCTAGGGACGTTATGGTGTTCAAAAAGCTCCTTTTTGGTAACGGGGGTGGTCCGCGAGGCCGACGGCGAACAAGGTCAGACAATTCAGCATCCCGTAAAATACGCGCACGAACAGGGGAGTCCTAATGCGATTGATATTTACGTTTGGCAGGGGTCGACGGAACAGCTGTCATAGTTGTAGACGAATTGGATAATAGATATGTGTGTAAATAGCTATTCAAAAGAAGACACAACTCTCTTGGTGGGTGGTGTCACAATTAGCGTGTCCAACTTTTTTTAAAGTGGACCGTGCATGCGTACGAAGTTGGTCGGATTAGGTAAGCCGCTTTACATTCTAGCCCCTCCATCCCCCCTGCTTCATCGAAGGGCCTGGGATTACACATCCACGACAGCACAACTCCCAATCACGAAAATACTCCGTAGTCGGCCAGTTCGTAAACGTCTATGGTGGGCATGCACACAATGTATTCATGATGACTCCGCGCCAACTAAATCGCGTATATAGATAAGTATGGAGTAGTTGTGTCCATTTTCCGGGCCAGCGTCAAAGTGTGATTAATCCATCTGGCTGTCCTTATCACCACCACGCCAGCCCACCAGCTTTTGTCCTTCTTGCTTCCTGTGCTGCTTTGCGGACTCCCATCGTCGCCTGAAAACGGAAACTGAAGCTGAGCTGCTGAGGGATTTCTGTTCCATCACCTGGCCTGGCCTGGCCTGATCATAGCCGAAACCCAATCACAGAGCGGCATCCAAAGATCTACGGCGTCGTGCTCGGTGGTCGGCTCGTACAGGTTCCGCTCGTTGTTGTGATACATTGTATATCTCCACGTTACGAAGCCATTCACCACTTGTAGAGCTTCACACAACCTGCAAGAGGTAGGGGACTTCTCGCCGCACTACTATCCTCACCTGGCGAGTATAACGGTTCGACATGTCTGCCTTCAAGCGACTTTCGACTGTTCTCCACGAAGGTGGCAGACGGTCCTCCAGTGGCACTCGAACACCCACGGGTGACAGTGCCAATGGGACGTCAACCCCAACAACTCACAAGAGAGCCTCCATTGCCGCCATTCTCCATCGCTTCGATCGCCACACGGACTCCTCATCTAGCACGGAAGACAGCGAGTCAGACAGCGACGACCTCGATGACGGCACCAGCAAGAATGCAGCCAGACGAATGGAGAAGAAGAAAAAGAAGAAAGAGATTAGAGCCCGTCTGAGCGTAGAAAGCGGCCGTGAGGATTCGGAAGAGCGTCTGAAGCTGCGCCTTGACGAGGCCCGGGCCAAAGAGACGGATGATATGAAAGTTCGCTACGGTGACCTTCCTCTGTCCCAATCTACCACGCGAAATACAGAAAACCGCATCGACATTGATACTTTGACCCCTGAGATGATCGATCAAGAGGTTTGTTTTCGTGCGCGCATGCACCATCACCGTAACATGGGTCAGAAATTGGCCTTCATCATGCTCAGACAGCGAATTTCGACCATACAAGGCGTTCTTCTCGAAGAGCCTGGCAAGATCGGCCCACTCATGATGCACTGGTCAGAACGTGTCCGCACTGGGAGCATCATGCGCGTAAGAGGCATCGTCCAGAAACCGGCTGTGCCCGTCAAATCAGCCTCTATTCACAATCTAGAAATCAAGATCACCTCGCTACATATCATAGTCAAGAGAGCTGAGCCAGGTAAGTAGGACTTGGACCTGTTCATTTGCCAGACGATTGACCACAACCAGTGCCGTTTTCAGTCCAAGAAGCAGAACTGAGCATTCAAGACGAGGCCCACAAATACGAAGGCGTGCGCCAGAACATGGTTTCCGACCGCACCCGCCTTGCAAACCGTATCATTGATCTCCGAACTGCTACCTCTCAATCCATCTTTCGTATCCAAGCAGGAGTAGGGAACCTGTTCCGATCAGCCTTGGATGAGAGAGGCTTTGTTGAGATTCATTCGCCCAAGCTTCAGGTGAGAGCAAGATCCTCGGTCCCTAGCATTAGCTAATCTCCCATAGGGGGCTGCCACCGAATCTGGTGCTTCTGTCTTCAAGCTCAACTATTTTGGTCGTCCGGCATTCTTGGCACAATCGCCTCAGCTAGCGAAGCAAATGGCCATTGCCGGTGATTTTGAGAGAGTCTACGAAATTGGTGCTGTCTTCCGTGCGGAAAATTCCAACACTCATCGTCACTTGACCGAATATACTGGTCTTGACTTTGAGATGGCCCTTGAAGAGCACTACTGGGAGGCCCTTGACGTGATCGATGACGTTCTCAAGACCATTTTCAAGGGAATCTACACCAGATATCGTCGAGAAGTAGAAGTCATTAAAGAGCAATTTCCCTCGGAAGACCTTGTCTGGTTAGATGAGACCCCCCGCATCCCTTTTAAGGATGCAATTAAGCTACTGAACGATTCCGGCTGGCTGAATGAAGAGGGAGAACAGCTCTCCCCCCTGGAGGATTTTGGTACAAGAGACGAAATTAGGTTGGGCGAGCTCATCAAGGAGAAGTACAAGACTGATTACTATATCCTCGACAAATTCCCCCGATCTGCCCGGCCATTTTATACCATGCCGGATCCAGAAGACCCAAGATACACGAACGCCTTCGATATCTTTGTCCGTGGTCAGGAAATCATTTCTGGCTCACAGCGTATCCATGAAGCAGGCCTTCTCGAAGAAAACATGCGCGCTGTTGGTATTGATCCTGAAGACATGGCTGACTACGTGGAGGGCTTCCGCTGGGGAGCTCCACCACATGCAGGAATTGGTGTTGGTTTGGAACGAATCGTCATGTTGATTCTTAAGTTGGGCAATATTCGACTAGCATCCCTCTTCCACCGCGACCCCCGCTCTTTCCCCCCGAAGCCGGTCGTCGAGAAACTGCCACACCCTGACGCAGACACGGTTCACCCTGTCTGGACCCGGGAACGGGGCCGACCCGTACCTATCGACCAACGTTCAATGCCTAATCTCTTTGAACTTGTCGCAAACTACGGCGATGCCACCGCAACATCCTGGGGCGATGAGCGATACAAGATCTGGAGAGACCACAACAATGGTGCGGCTGTGTCATATGTACCTGAAGGTCGCTACGCAATCCTTCCAGGTGACCCATTGTGTGACCAGTCTCAATACTACATCGTCATCGCGCGTTTCCTTTCGTGGTTGAAGAAGGAAACAAAATTGAAGCCAATTTGGATTCTTGTCAGCAAAGAGGTCGAGGATGTCCTTGGTGAGCGATTGGGATGGAAAACTTTATCCTGCGTCGCTGAAGAACGAGTCGATGCGACCAAGAAGAGCGCTGAGTCTGATCCAGAAGTCGCAAGAAAGATCCGAAGAGCACAAGACCTAGGCGTCAAGATCACTGATCTAAAGCCTGGTCAAGCTGTGCCTGAGGAGATCAAGACAAAGGCAAACGCACGGGTGAAGGATTGGCTTGCACACCGTAAAGGCACCCAGATCCATTTGTCAAATATCGACCTGTTCCGAGACGAGGTGCATCGCCGTTATCACATCGCCGAAGACAAGGACGGTAACGTTGTTGGTATTGCGGTTCTCGCTCAACTGGCACCCCGTCACGGATGGCAGGCGAAATACACACTTGACTTTCCCAACGCCCCGTCCGGCACGATCGAGTACATTACTACGCACGCTCTTTCAGAGGCTGCCAACGCTGGCATCAAGCATGTCACATTCGGTGGAGGTGCCGCTCCCCATCTGACACCAGGACATCATCTGTCAGGAGCAAGAGTGAAGATGTTGCAAGGAACCTACGATGCCATCATCAAACAATTCAATCTGGTGCGGAAATCAGAATTCAGAGAGAAGATGGGTGCCGTCGGCGATCCTGTGTGGATTGCCTACCCACCACACGGTCTGGGCTCGAGTGGAAGAGGTATCAAGGCCATCATGCGCTTCTTCCAGGACGAGTGAACACCGCTCTTGAGCGCAAGGCCGCTCGATTTTTGACTGAGTCTGGAACTAACTAATCAGGCTAGCATTCGCAGTGACACTGTGTATGCTCTGTCTAGGGCCATAATTTTGGGATAGAAGCAGAATCAGAAGTACGTAACTCAATAATGCATCGTAAACCACCCCTCCCTTTTCCGCTCAGCTGCCGGTGACATTTCGCGCATTCTGCCGCTATCCGTACTAGGGATCCAGAGACTCATATTGGCCCTCTCGAGTTCCAAGTGGCTGATAATGTTTGTAGAAATCCAAGATAATTGTGCTATGTCAAGAAAGATATCGAATGCTCGCAGCCGTTTCCGTTGGAGGTCTGGCACTGGCAACTCCAGTGGTTGGGCGTGAGAAATTCTGGTCTTGGACACTCCAAACAACTAATTGTCATGAACGCCATGTTGTCTAGCTGCGTGCAGGTTTCCATCATACCTTCCTTTGGTGCTCGTGTCGAGATGGTACAGGGTCTACAAATTCAAGTTGTGCTGGATGTAATCAGACTAAGCATGATTACTCAGGTCACTTAGCGTGAGGAAGGCTAACCTGAGCTGGAAGGAGGCATGCCCTGAGAATAATACGTTTTGCTCCTTTATCGTTGTATCGTGCCCGCTGCAAGTGCTTGGTCGTGTCACGCATTTCCACCTCATCTGCTGCGGAAGCCTTTCCTCTGACAGCCAAATCTTGATATAGAGTCATCTGTAAGTAGGATACAAGTGAATCAGCAACTCGAAATCAAATGATGCATGTCTTGGATGGTGCAATAGTTTAATAGTTAGCATACCAGCCTACGCGCCAGTAATCGTGTGTTGAAGTCCACGTCCACTTCCAAGAAGTCCTTGTTTATAAATTCATCACTTTTCTTAATCTCTATGGTGATAACCCTATCCTTGTATGGCTGTCCTGCTGAATCATATTGTTTGAGACTCATTAGCACCGGTTGAGGCAGATTCTTGCTTTTCTCTTCATTTTTTGGTCAAGATCAATTGATGATGTTTACGTCTCGTGCTCGTCGGAAAGGCTAATCTCGATCGTTGATTGATCATGATGGTGGGTTTGATATAGCTGAAGTCCTTCTCAGCTTACACTTGGCTTCTATGGAGAAGCCATGCGGTTCAAGTTCTAGCGAGGCATAACTTCCATGCCATGCCTTTCTATCCCATGCCATCGAATGCTTTGCTGAAACATCACTTGTACGAAAAATGCACAGATTCGAGACCATTTGGCGACAACTAGGTGTTCACCTCGATCGATCAGCGAATTGGAAAGAATCTGCCGATTGTCCATAGACTCATATCCACCAAGGAGTTTGGTATTGGTTTCGACTATCGTTTAGGCTCTTTCTCAGCTCAAACACAGCTGCCAGCAACGGCATTGCTCAAGTGTCTCATTTCTTCGGAACTGAGGCATCCAGAGGCAGAATACGTACATTATTACCGATTTTGAGATGCAAAGTCCTGAAAGTGATCTGCAATTCGTCTAGTCTCGCAGGACCAAAACCTATTTGATCAGTGCCTGATTCTGGAGCTCTCAAAGTCCAACCAATACTGATGTGGAATCTATTGTTAATCTGAGAGCTTGTCGTGACTGGGGCGACCTCAGCATCATTCGGGGACTTCTGAGAAATGCCAACGAATGCAGCTTGATCACTAGTGTACAGCTCAGGCAGGTTATGCTGTCTGGCAACCCGATTGCACACACGGAGCAGTTTCTGTAATTCATCGCCTGGCGGCCTTTTCAGAGTGAGGATCAGGAAGTATCGGCTCTGATCAACATTGTGAACCCATCGAAGACCGTCCGGCACAACCTGGAAGACAGGAACATCGGCTTGCAGTACGGCTTGAGCCAGGTCTTTTTCGAAAGCATCCTTGCTGTCAGTGGTCAATATTAAAGGCACAGACAAGCTAATGTGCAGCGGCAGTCGAACACCTAGATCGGACCGTATAGCACTTTGCAACGGTGGTTTACCAGGCTCCGAGGATGCCGAGGATGCTACACCCGGTAAATGAGTTGCGGCGTCAATGATGACCTGGTCAAGACAGGTCAGGTCTCTATCTGAAGGTATCCATTCTAAGTAAAGAAAGCTGGGCCAGTTGCCAACGATGTGCGGGACCTGTCTGTGCCGACCTCCATGCAGGGCTGGATCGTCCGTTATGCTTGTTCTTACACTGCTTGCATAGATGGTATGGAACTTGGCAGGAACAGGAGGTGGTGGTGCCTGGATGGGGTGCGCAGCATTAGTTTCTTCTTCCTCTTCGCTGCTTCGCTTTCTTTTCTTGATAAGGTTGGCATGATCGGTTTTGATTTGATCCTCATCGCTGCCAGAATCCGGATAGCTGACCAAGATCATAGCAATGACATAACTCCCAGGGGATACCGGCGTAGACAGGAAGGTTAATTTCGTAGCTCTGCAGGATCATCCGCGCCAAGCAGGTACCAGGCCACGAGGCTTATCTTGCCTGAACGGCTCTTTGCAGCCAGATTAAGCCGTTCATTTTTAACGTTTCCTCACTTCTCCGAACCTCTAATGCAAACGACTGCAACTTGAGCGAGCTATTCCTGTTGTGTCCGCACAATAACCAAGCCCGAGAGGTACACGAAACCCAGTAGCAAAGAGCAGACCAGAGCAGGCATGTCTCACATGGCTGTCAAATGAACAGGTAGGCCTTGACAAGCATGCGAGGCATGTGGACAATCTTGCGTGGCCCCTAAGCCCGGGAAGAGTGGAGCTATGAGCTCAACGGCGACGGGTCACCAGCTTGTGTACCTAGGTGACCTAGCTTGTCGTGCCTGTCGCCGAATTTAGACATCTGATGATGTCAATGGATTGGTTGAGCCAGCAATGGGCGGGATCCTCTGCTGCATGGCTACGCGAATATTGCTCCACGGGTATAACAGTAAATTCTACCGGTCACCATCTCTTCTCCCATCTTCGCTCCTCGCTTGCGACTTTATTCCTTATCGGTATTAATATACTCTCTGAGGCCTTATTCTTCGCCGACAGCCTATCTTCAAAGGGCGAATCGGCTATCAATACTTACCACCATGGCTGCTATAGATAAGAATTGGGTTCGTCGAAGCTCTTCTTCTCGTAGCCTTTCACTCTTGCTGACAGACAACTAGGCACAACAATACATCAATGATCCCCTGACAGCTCCTGACCCCTCTGATGAGACTGGTCTAGGGACTTCTTTCCGACCTGAGCCAGAGGATCGCTCAGTGACTTCCGAAAGGCCCGTCACGCCTCGGAAAAGAGAGCCAAAACGACTTAGCAAGAGTAATCCCTATAGGCAGGATAACGGCTCCCCTAAACAGCCAGTCTCGGGACCCAACGAATCGAAACCGGTGCAAGCGTATCCATTTCCTCCACCACCGACCTCCCCACGACATTCGCCCAGAAACTCGGCCGGCAATAGGCAAGAATTTCTGCAAAACGGCACGCGCCCAAGGAGATCCAGTTCTCTCAGAAATACTTTCCCAAATGATCCCAAAGTCTACCCTCTTGATCAGCTAGTGAAGGAGAAAGCTGTGGCTGATCGCTCCAAGCATGCCACCAAGAAGCATGCCATCCGACCTGACATGATCGACAGCCTCGATCGAAGCGGATTGGGCCATTACCACCACGAAGGCCCGTATGACGCAACCCTTTTCGCAAGGAATAACTCTTGGAAGACTTCACCCATTGCGGCCGTAACGAATTCTAACGAGGAAGCTCTCAAGGCCACTCCTCATGAAAGGATCGTAGACTCGGTCAAGGGACATCGCCCGCTTGACGGCGTAGCTGCATATCCCCCTGGAGCAACTGACCGTAACGGCCAGACCTACAATTACAAGGAAGGGGACAACATGATGATTGAAGAGAATGCGGGCGGCGGGCCCTACAAACGCTGGCCCGGCCTACAATACCATCCCGATGATATCAAGGGCAAAGGAGAGCCGAGCTATACTATCGAAAAAGCATTGAAAGACAAATCGCTCAACGAGAAGGCTGATGGTTCCATCGAGATGACTTCAAACAGGAATAGGGCTGGTAGCAACGCCCGCAGAGCGGAAATTCTTGGTGATCAAGAGAACACCTCGCTCGCGCGTAGTGGCAGTCTTAGCAACCGGCTGAAGAAACGAGTTGGCAGCTTGAAGAAAAAGCTGGCAGACGTGGAATAAAGCCTGCTGTTGGGTTTGTGATTTTCATCATTTCTTAAACGTTGCAGCCCTGGTGCGATAATAGGCTGGCAGGACCGGTTGGACATAGACTCGTTGGACTTTTGTCGTAGCGCACGAATACATATATACATCATGAAAGTACTGAAAAATTTCCTAGCATGATATTGAACATTCCACCCATCCTAAATCCAAATTGCTCGAGAATTGTCGAGAAATGCCGCTAAACACAATTTTTCTAGTCTCTCCCGTAAGACACAGCAATGTCCTCACTTGAATTGCAGTCTAAACTTGAACTGAATCGTGAATGCTGGATCACTAACACCTACCTCTTCGCCATCTGTAACGAGTTCCCGCATTTTTTTCTGCAAATTAGGCCTCGTCTGCTGCTCCAAGCTTGGTGGAAACTGAACATACAGTGTCTTTGCTTCGCTCCGGATACTCGGTTTTTTGAGCTGTGCTTCTGCCCGCTCTGCAAGCCCCGCGAGAAAGTCTTCCAGCTTCATCGCCGGATCGACGGCTAGACTTTGGGCCCGATTTCCACAGACAGGACAGTCATCTTTCTTTTCCGCTTCGAAGGTGTATGTGTACAGACCTGACTCTGAGTCGCCCGTGTACATCATGTAGTTCTGGAGGAAGGGAGCGCACGACGTGGCCAGTTTTAGAGCTTCGTTGGTGCAGGCAGCTGCGATGATGGCGTTGGTGGATGCGATGGCTGGAATGATATTCTTGATTACTCCTTGTGTCATGGCGTATGTGACGCCACTAATGTTGAACTCTTGAGCTCGTTTCAGGGCCGTTTGATAGAGCCAGGATACGTGCTCAGGGTCGTCCATATCGATGGTGTCGTCCTTGCGTTGTTCTGGCCACGCGATGATTTGTGCCCATTCGATGCAATGCTGAGGCTGTCGAGGGATGGTTGCGAGCGTGCACAGAGGAACTGCAGCTCTAGGCGCATGCATAGACAGCTGGCATTCGATACAGGATGAGATCGTCGGGAGAATAACACGCGCTTGACCTTTGAATCCTTCCGTTCCGCCATCGATCAAGGGCTTGAGAGACTCCGGATTCTCGTCGTCCACCATATCGACAAGGGTTGAGTTGATCCATCGCCGTGCTTCGATAGAGTCAAGACCACATATTATCAATTTGAATTGCATGTAATATTCCTCATCCTTGTCCTGTATCTTACCATTGAAAGGCGTGATCTTGACTCCTGGCACCCTCCGTTCAACAAATGCAGCCGCCACCTCAGCTTTCGACTTGCCAACATCAGAGTGTCGGAATAGAAACTGTCGGTTGAGGTTGCTGACATCTATAATGTCCATGTCAATTACATGAATGTCCTTGAACCCTGAGAGAGCCAGATTCTTGAGGATCTCGCATCCCAGGCCGCCAGCTCCGATGACTAAAACTTTCGAGGACTCAAGGATGGATACAGTGTCGGGCCCGGGGACATAATCTTCATCAGCATATGGTGAACTTGTTGAGAGCACACTGTCCAGGTATTTCCTGCCTCTAGTTAAAATCTAAATCTTTCCGAAAGGTCTGGAATGAGACAGTACCATCTCGACCTGGAAACTTCCCCATTTATCGGTGGCTCATTAGCCATTATGAGGCTTTTGGGCTGAAAGTTATGTGGCTGCCTTCGTTGGTGTGTAGACGGTGTTGACGGGGCTAAACGGCGGACTCGCCCAAGGATCAGTGACCGTAGATGACTATACTGACAGACTACCAGTCAGCTACAGCTGCACACAGAAGACTTTAGATATCTTCGAGACGGTTTGGCGTAGTTTGAAGCCAAAGAATCGTGGAAAGTGTAAGGTAGAATCTATTCACCTCTTATTGCTAGTCCTTCTGTTTTTAGGCAGCCTCGGCAGCGATGGATTTCTTGGAATACAATCGATAAGGATTTTTCGAGAGCCTCAGGAGTAACCGCCACTCGAATGTCAGTAGCCCATGTTGTTATGCAGCATAGGTAGATTATTGATCGAGTCAAACAATTATGCTCATAACAACCAATGACCATATGCAAGTCAAGTGAAATATGGAGCGACTTCGGCTCGCTCTACAGCACTCGCATTCACTACGGGCTGATCTTCACTCACTACTTGCAGGTCTTTGCCAGCCAGGAGTAGGACATCTACCACTCCTGAACTTTTACCTGCCTGATCAGAACATTCGCTTTGTTGTTGTCAGGAACTTTCGCACGTTGCTGAAACTGGCGCTTTATTCGCACGCTTGGTATTGCATCTTAAATTCGTGGGGGAGGTTGATGCGATGGATACTCTCCTCAAGGAGGTGAAGACGACCAAGAAGGTCCAGAACAATATCGAAAAGTTTGAGTCATTGAGTCTGAATGAGTTCAAAAGCAGAAAACGCTCTAACAGCAAATCTGGATCAATCCATCCCATCGTCGAGATCGCTGAAGAGCCAGTGCCTTTGCTGACAGAGGTCAGTTCAAGACTTGCGTTTCAGCCTGCCCAAGAATCTGCCGGTTCGAATTCACTGTCTGAATCTGGACAGCATACAGTTCCAAGACACCAAAAAACAAATTCTGCCGTCTTCATTCACAAAGAGTACCTGAAGAATTCAACATTGCCCTCTCTGGTTGATGACGCAAAAGAGATCCTGAAAGCCAGTCCAGGTCTAACAGATATCGAGGCAGTGTTGGCATGGATTCAATATGGCATGGAAGGGCGACACGACTTCAACATCAAAGTGACTAGTCCCAAATCGAGCGTATTGACCCGAGTTTTGGTGTTGAGCGTCCTACCGAATTTATGGCCAACGTTAACGCTCTCGAAACTGGATCACTCAAGTGAGCAGATGAAGAAGACACTATTGGAAGCGCTTTTGAGTGTCACTGGCATTGAAGCACTTTTGGAGCAAGTTCGAACCTACATGCACCCTGCAAAATCCCTCAACAAAGAAGCACTTCACGTCTTTACCGACTTTCTCGGACAACTTCTCCAAGGGTCGGATGTGGTGATAAGGCTGTTTGAAGATGGCAAGAATCTATACGAGAAACGTGTCCAACGCAGACTCTTTTGGCAAGGACTAGTCTCACTTCTAGCGGGGAGCAAGATCCTTGCAACGACTGCATCTTTGCCAAACACTCTCACCGAGTCAAGCAGTGGCTTTTCTATGCCCTTATGGCTTGTTAAGGGGCCAGGATATTCAGAATGGCTTGCTCGCAACATAGTTAAGGCCGCGATTCAGCTCGCGCCTAATGATGCTCAAGGCTGGTCAGACATTAGCCAGCTGTTTAAGAGAGGCCTCAGTCTCGGCTATCGGGGTAACGCGTTTCGACTTCTTTGGATTACTTAGCTAACTGTCACACAGATTCTTTCGTCTCGAAACTCTATTCGTCCCTTCTCCTCGGACACCTCGCTTTGTGGTCGCCCCTAACCCAACTTCTCAACAACTTACCAAACCACGACCAGAAAGTCGTGCTCGATTGTATTCTAGCCGATCTTACCCGGTCTTACTTTACTCACTCCCAGGACACCTCTATTAGCACCACCAACCTAGCCAATGCCAAGGCCATTGCTGGCGTTGCAAGTCTAATCGATGGATTGACGTCAAATAATGAATATCTTCTTGAATGTGTCATTGAATGGGTGTCTGTGCCCTCAGGCACGGGTGTTCAAGACCTTGGCATGAGGCGAGCATTGATGGTTGTCTTGGCCCAATCGCGAGGTCAGCGAAAAATCCCTCTTCTGGCGACCAGTACTGACACGAACTAGAACCCCTTGAGCGTGTCTTAGAGAGGTCCCTGACAAGCTTTGCTGACAATTTCCAGATTCAGCATGTTCCCATCGCTCAACAAGAGCGTAAGTAGGATTGCAGCCGTGGTGATACGAACCAAGCGCTCACTTTTGACCCAGGTTTGACCCAGACTGTATTGCTCGCCATCGGGTATCTTCATCGGTGTTCTCCCGCATCTCTGAAGCAAGACCCCATCCCTTCCCTAACGATGAATGCTGTTTCAAATCGACTTGCCTCCACAGTACCTCAAACAAGATTACTTGGCATGATTGTGGGAGTAGGCATGTCTCAGTGTGTTGATGACCCTGGGAAGGTCATGAACTTCCAGGTCGAAGAGATGGAGACTGAAGCAGTAACACACATGCTCACGTTAGCAAACGTCGAAGATAGCATTGGAGATATGGACAATCTGAAAACCTTGGCCAATCCCCCTCCAAAAGCGTCAAAGCCCTCAACAAAGCGAAAGATTGCGCCGCCCAGGTCGCCAACCGTTAAGAGAGTACCGCAGGCTTCAAAAGTCATAGCTATAGAAGAGGTGTCAGATTCGTCATCTGACGAAGCCGACCTTGTCCCATACAAGAAGCCAGGCAACGACCCTGAAGATTCTGACGAGGATCCGACGATCATTAACAGGGACAAACCAAAGCCACCGATTTACATAGTCGACCTAATCAAACAGTTGCAGATGGCAAGTGATAAGTTAGACATCATTGCACTAGCTTTGGCGACAGCCAGCAGCTTGATCAGGCGCAAGGCGAATTTCGGTACAGAGCTATCAGATAACATGCATAGTCTAGCATCTGCGTTGATCAATCTGCAAGACGGGATGTCAGAATCAGAACAACAGCAACAACGCCTAGATGCATTGATTGCTTGCTTAGTCGTGCAGCCAGAAAAGATGGGGATTTACCTGACAAACACATACTTCAATGGCGATTTCTCACTATCACAACGGAGTACACTACTAATTGCTATAGGTCTGGCGGCAAGAGAGCTGGCAGGGTTTGCAGATGGCCAGAACAAGCAACTGGAGCTCGAAGGCCTCGACATGTTTCCATCGCAACGACTTCCACCACACCTTCAACCAAAGCCTATCGTGTCCACCAGTAGCAAATCCGGCCCGAAGCAACTTGCCGGGACTAGTAATGCCATCGCAATGCTCGCAAATGCAGCTACACAGGATGTGATCTCGCCGATGGTGGTGGCAGCTGCAGAGTCCCAGTCGGGACCTGAAATACTCAAAGTCACACGAACGTCATCCCGTCTTTCCATGGCCAAGGAGAAGTCCACACAGCAAAGGCGGGGACAGAACTCTGCTCGAAACATCAACAAGATCTTGACGAACAACTTCTACCTTCCTCTCGCATCCCCTCTGACCGCAGTCGTCTCGTATACAACACCATCAGGCCGAACTGCAAACACGCTTCTCTTGCATCCATCCATCGGTGCACTCCACCTTCAGACACTCACACTGACCCTGCACACACTCGGCCCTGCAGGACTAAGTCCACCAGCAGCTTACGCATCAATCACCCACGAAACGCTGGCACTGCTGACGGCACTGCACCACAATGCCCGCCTGAGCTTGGATGGAGTTGTTCTTCCAGCAATGCTGGGGTTGTTTCTTGCCCTCGTCGACATTACGGCGGAGATCGGAGTGACGGCGCAAGAACGGCTGCTTGCTGATCCGTTTGGGACCATAGTCGCAGAATTGGTGAGGTGGGTGAGTGGGCTGGAGGGGAGTGGACGTGCTCCCGCTCCTGTGATCAATGAAGACGGGACAAGTGTGGAGGGTGTTGCGTGGACGGTGCTCGCGGCTGGGATCCAGGTACGGTGGTACGAGATAGGGCGGAAATTTCAGGGACGGATGCTGGGTCTGGATCTGGACGAGTAAACAGCTCCATATTGAGATTGGGCCATGCATGGCCTTTTTGTTTCGAAGACGCAGGTGGGCATTCATTGCTATGCCTCAACAAATAATGCCACACCCTACACTCATTACATTCATGGTATCATCCCTAACTTATGTAGCCGGAGAACGCCAGACGCTATGCAACTTTTCAAGATGATCAGGAATCGATCTTATCTAGTGCCCTTAGTAGGGCTTTGGCCTTGTATTTCAGAATCTTCACCGACTCCAGGAAGAGCTTGTCACTCGGGTATTGGCCTGTGCTCTCGACCTGGAAGATGAAATGGTCTTGTACGCGACCTAGTTTGACCTTGCCCTTGAATTCTTCGTGCCGGAGGCACTCTCGCGAAACCGTGTCCCTCATGGGATCTTTGACGACGGCATACTGCTCGCCCTCGTGGTTCTTGAGTCTCGAATCTTTCCTGACTGCGTCCGCGTCAATGTATGGGACGTCTATGACACCGGGAGCGAAGCATTTCTGAAATTTCTTGGCCTCGTCGTTGAGTATTGGTCTGAGGATGTCGATCTTGGGGAGGAGGCGATATGTAGCTGTGCCAACCGGTGAGAATTTTGCGTGATCTCCGCCTTTTCCGAGATGCGCATGCATCACAATATCGATCTCTTGACCGGGTCTGAGCTTGGCGATGAGGATCTTGGGGTGGACAGGCTGGACTTGTAGGTCTTCAAACCATCCCTCTTGCTGCCCGATTGGCTTCCATGTAATGTCGTCCGCGTACACATTGCTGTTGTTGTACTTTTCTTCTGGTTCACCGTCTTCGGGTGGATTAGGCTTCCATTGGCACTGGATTTGGAGTTCGAGCTGAACGGTGTTGTAGTCGGTGTGATCCATGCCTTCGATGCCATTTTCCGGATCGGGCTTGATATACCATTTCAAGCGACTGAGCCCATCCAGCGAACCCTTGAGTGGAATCAAGCCCAGGCGATGGGCGAGGACCTCGTCTGCTACGACGGATGTGTTGTTGTTGAAGTAGCAGGTTTCGATTGCAAGAGTTGGGACTTCTGCGATAAGGATTCTCCGAAAAGCGTTCGCTATACTGGCATCGACGCCGACGAGAGAAAAGCTGGTCTCATCGTACTCGTTGTGATAGAACGTGACTGACAGCCCGCGCGAGAACTTATCAATTGACCAAGCTGCATCTTCACCGGGATGGTGGCCAGGGAAGTCGGTAGAGGTGATGTTCGTTACCGTTTCCTGGTTAATGCCAACTGATTTCCTTCTGTCAAGCTCTGCTTGCGATGGCCGAACCGGCGCCATCCTGATATTGTGTACCTGAGCCAAAGTGCTTTCTGCGTGACTGCCCGCGAGACTTTTTTTCCAGGTCTGAATCCGAAGATTAACCGACTGCGGCGCGGCGCATCATCTGATTGGCTCCGAGGTACCAGCCAATTGAAGAGCTCCGGATGACCATCCATGACGAGAATGAAGTGAGTTGGTCTTTCGTTCCAAGAATTGCCAGGCTCATTTGTATATCCACACGGCGCAGCGGACGACAAATCTCTCCTCTCTCGGGCAGCGCCCACATCAATCTCAGCATGGCCGCCTCTTTCGCGCGTCTCGCCGGCCGACAGACAGCTAAACGACTCTGCCTCCGACCTGCAGCAGCTCCCAAGACATTACTGCTACCTAGAACGATATCGACAACAGCGAATAAGCAATATGCAACCCCGGAGACAAATCCTCAGCACCCAAGCATACCTGCAGTCACGCAGCTGTCGGCTACGGACAGTACCTTTGCTCAGACCATCAACCAGGATGATCCCCAAAAGTTGAATAAGGCTCCAGATACGAACTTGGGAGATGACTATGAGACGAGGAAAGTGCGGCATTATACGGTCAACTTTGGGCCCCAGCACCCAGCGGCTCATGGCGTGTTGCGTCTGATCCTCGAATTAAATGGTGAAGAGATTGTGCGAGCGGATCCGCACGTTGGACTGCTTCACAGAGGCACAGAAAAGTTGATCGAGTACAAGACATATCTCCAGGCTCTGCCATACTTCGACCGTTTAGACTACGTCTCCATGATGACAAATGAGCAGTGTTTCGCTGTAGCAGTCGAGAAGCTGTTGAACATTGAAATTCCGGACCGAGCGAAGTGGATCAGAACATTGTTTGGGGAGCTTACACGCGTTCTCAACCATTTGATGTCGATCTTGTCACATGCTATGGACGTCGGCGCTCTCACGCCATTTCTGTGGGGGTTTGAAGAGCGAGAAAAGCTGATGGTAAGATGTTCTGAATGATTGGAACGACATCACTGATGGAAGACAGGAATTCTACGAACGTGTGTCCGGTGCTCGACTTCACGCTGCTTACGTGCGACCGGGAGGAGTCTCGCAGGATCTACCGCTCGGTCTCCTGGACGACATCTACGCGTGGGCCACACAATTTGGCGATCGAATCGATGAGACCGAAGAACTCCTCACAGATAACCGAATCTGGATAGGCCGGACAAAAGGCGTTGGTGTTGTGTCCGCGGCCGATGCCTTGAACTTGTCGTTCTCTGGAGTCATGCTACGAGGTTCCGGTGTACCTTGGGATGTGCGAAAATCCCAACCGTATGATGCCTACGACAAGGTGGAGTTTGATGTGCCAGTCGGTCAATACGGGGACTGCTACGACCGATATCTATGCCGAATGGAGGAATTCCGACAATCATTACGCATCATCTACCAGTGTTTGAACAAGATGCCCGCTGGCCCAGTCAAGGTCGAAGACTACAAGATCGCTCCGCCACCCAGAGCAGCAATGAAGGAGAACATGGAAGCGCTCATTCATCATTTCCTTTTATATACCAAGGGCTATACCGTTCCCCCAGGTGAGACGTATAGCGCCATTGAGGCACCCAAGGGTGAAATGGGTGTCTTTGTCGTCAGTGATGGCAGCGAACGACCGTATCGATGCAAGATTCGAGCACCAGGGTTCGCTCATTTGGCTGGGATGGATCATGTCGCACGAGGACACTTGTTAGCGGATGCTGTGGCAATTATTGGCACCATGGATCTGGTGTTTGGAGAGGTTGACCGATAACTGCCTTCAGTTATTCCCAAAGAGGTTTCACTGAGCGCTTCCCGGGCATGTACGTCTATTTCGTGGCAATGATCGAGGCAGTTTTTCGGAGCGTCCTGTTCTCTACCGACATGAACTGCACAGCATCGATACACTGCGAGTAAAATACCTTTGTCTTTGCTATCCAGCAAGTTGTGCAAAGCCAAAAGCCCTTTTGCTTGCCTTGTTAGGCTAATTGAACGTTTTGTGCACGCCAGTGGTCAGCACCAACCCGATGGAGGTGTGCTCCGGGGATCCATTCTATCTTAGCGTCTCACTACCTCGTCTGGAGAGCACATGCCTCCCATTGTGGCTTAGAGGCTTGGGGATACAACTCAGCCGCGACCCCTCCAAAAGTTCAAAACAAACGCTTGACTGCCTCGAGGTCGATGGTTTGGGCACCAGGCCACCTAGTCAGCCTACTCCGTATTCCTCCTCTCCTGCGTTCATTCATAGCAGATTCATATATTTATCAAGATTCTTTCTCTAGTGATAGTAAATCGTTCTTGCCCCCTTCCCCGACTGTGGCTTTGCTCTTTAGTGCAACCCCGCAATTTCCTGTTTGCCTGCTACTTCTAGTACCTCATACCGGCTGCAGGTCTATAGCAGAGCGCTGCGTTCGACGATCGCCACAAATTGATTCACGTTCACCTAAACCTTTACCTCAGTCTGTGACGTCGTTGCGTTTTGAAAGGCGTTTCATTTAAGGAAGGACGCGCACCCTCTCCCAGGACATCCACGGTGAAGATGAGCAGTAAGTGTTTGCAACCCGATGATGGCCCCTCGAGGCTGGCGCAACCTATGGCTTCGAGAAAAGAACGTATCGACGGCACGAGTCTCTTTTGCGCGCCGCCTTGTCCATTCTACGTTCCATGACTTGTACGCTGACTCAACCCCCAGTCTCTAATTTCATGAACAAGCTTCACGGCCAACCGGACAGTTATGACAAGAAATCGCAGTACAAATTCGGGCGAACCCTTGGAGCTGGTACCTATGGCATCGTCCGCGAAGCCGACCTGAATGGCGATAAGGTGGCAGTCAAGATAATATTGAAGAAAAATGTCAGGGGCAATGAGCAGATGGTCTACGATGAACTCAAGATGCTGCAGCGGCTAGACCATCCTCACATCGTCAAATTCGTGGACTGGTTCGAAAGCAGAGTAAGCATATTCCTTGTACCTCAAACCACCCACGACTGATGAAAGTAGGATAAATACTACATTGTCACTCAACTCGCAACCGGCGGAGAGCTTTTCGACCGGATATGCGACCAAGGAAAGTTCACTGAGAAGGATGCCTCTCAAACCATCAAACAGGTCCTCGAAGCAGTCGACTATCTGCACAATAGGAACATCGTTCACAGAGGTTAGTGTCGTATGCTCTCTACCGAAATGCTCGTGCTAAACCCTGCCAGATCTGAAGCCCGAGAACTTGCTGTACTTGACCCGAGATCCTGCTTCTGAGCTGGTGCTGGCTGATTTTGGTATCGCGAAAATGCTGGATACGCCCGGGGAAGTGCTCACGACCATGGCGGGTTCATTCGGCTACGCAGCTCCTGAAGTCATGTTGAAGCAGGGCCACGGCAAGGCTGTCGACATGTGGTCGCTCGGCGTCATCACCTACACATTGCTCTGCGGGTACAGCCCATTTCGAAGCGAAAACCTGGCAGACTTGGTCGAAGAATGCAGGTCGGGGAGAATCATCTTCCATGAAAGATATTGGAAGGACGTCTCTAAGGATGCGAAAGAATTCATTCTGAGCCTGCTTCAGCCAGACCCGAAAAAACGAGCGAGCAGTGGGTCTGCGCTCAAGCATAGATGGCTCGAGGGCGAAACTGCTTCAGACCACGATTTACTTCCAGAAATCCGGTCTTACATGGCTAAAGCGAAACTGAAGCGCGGTATCGAACTAGTCAAGCTCGCAAACAGGATCGAGCAGCTCAAGATGCAAGAAGAACAGTCTGAAGTCGATGAGCAGGATGCCTCTGATATTCCTGTCAACGCCTCAAACGCTGCAACGCTTGCAGTCCGAAATCAGCAGGATAGAGGCGTGTCACCCGGACGAGGTCTGAGTACTTCTGAGACACATGAGAAGAGGGGTCTTAGCAAGGCTGCAAAGAGCGCTATATTCAAGGAGGTTGTGCTAGCGAAAGTGCGTGAAATGAAGGAGAAGCAACAGACTGATAAGCTCGTGGCGGATGCCACAGCCGCACACGAGCGCCGGAAATCGTTCACCAATCAGAAGTAGTATTGTTCAGACATAATGGTGGAGGCGGCAGCGAAGGAAAAACGCTGTAGAAGGTATAATCTGTTAAGTCGGGCGTGCCGTTGAATCCGGCGACACCAGAGCGAGACTTGACATTTGAAGAACATGGCATCAACAGCACGACCGACGATGCAGGGCACGCCGAAAAGAGGAGGCCAGACAGAGGACCAGAGCCGTACTAGAAGTCAAGCAAGTCTGCATGGGAAAGGGAAAATTAAAGATCGTTCGCAGATACCCTCATGAGCCTGATAGTTACATTGAAAATCCAACAAATTCGGAACCGCTTTTCATGCCCGCTCAAAGCCCTTCTTACGAGCAAGTTCTGGATTTGGCCTGTCGCAAGTTTGAGCTGGGCGGATGGTTGCTGCAAAGCCTGCTCTTCTGCCGCCAGAACGTTCGTCTACCTTAAAGTTGCTTGCCATTTTTACCTTTGACACCTTTGAATAAAACTATATGAATGCTTCTGAAGTCGTTCCTTACAGACTAGACTTCAGTTGCTTTCAACCTTCGAGTGTGCCAGGGGTTGCGGCAAACCCCTCTTCCGTCATAATGGAATGCTCGACACGCCAGTGTTATTGAAAACGCAACTGGGTTCCGTGATGCAGCCGCAAAGTGCAGCCCCAAGGTGAGTGCAGCTGTCAGTCCCTTGTTGACTGAGAACGACTTTATATAACTTTCCAGCCTGATAGTCAATGTGCTTCTATTCTCTTTTCCCATCACCCTTGTAACCCTGTTCCTTCTGTTCCCTGGTTGGGCTGCATCGCAGCATGGAAGTTTTCATATCTGATCTGGATTCACGTGCAACGCGTCAGTGGGTTTACGATCGCCTGAAGCCTACTTTGTTGCAATTTGGTGTCAAAGTATACGATGTTCGTAAGAAGGTAGGCAAACCATTTGCTCACCTCACTATAATAGACTTCGAAAAAGCGAGCAAGTTTCTTTCTAGCTTCGAATCACGACCTGCAATATTTTTGACTTCGCCTTCCGGTAGACTCGCCAGAATTCACCGCAGTCGTGGTCAGCCTCATAGAGACCTTCTCCGTTCTTTGCAGAAGGAGGAGAAAGATCTACAAAACACCAATGTATCTCGACGGATTAGGAAGCAAAAATCAGGATCAATCAATGATGGGCTCGCTCAAAATAGTGCAATTAGTATCTCGTCAGTCGAATGCGGGTGCTGGGAATTGACTGCCACCAAGCAAAAGTCGTTCACGGCTTACTTCCAGTGGGATGTGTCTGGGAACTTGACTCGGCAGAATCATGACCTACTAGTAAAGCTCGACTCAAGCCCAACTATCGAACTGGTCCTGAATCTGTCTAATGTCACTTCTGTTGTCGTGTCATCCGTCGAGGGATGGGTCTCTGTGATCATCACTTTAGGCTTGAGTCCAAGAATATATGAGTGTCACGGCTCGCCGGACAACGACGGTCTCATTGCCTCCTTAGCTTCGCTGTCTTTGAGAGGGAGAACCAACCGCTACCGAGAATCGAAGCTGCCCAGCTCCGATCAGACTACTATAGGAAGCTGCACGGCCTACCGATTCATCCTGACATCATGCTTACCAAAACGAAGCCTCATAATGGCTATTCAAACAATGGTCTCTGATCACCTTCCAATAAGTAGCCTCCCAGGCATAGCGAAAAAGTCTCTGTCCGTCCTATCCTTCCCAGATCAGGTGAAAACTCTGAACCTGGCGCTGAAAAAGAAAGCTTTTCCCTACTCCTGCCGGTTTCAGCTGCATGCTCTGTGGGCGAATGGCATTCTGTCCCCACGAGGTATCCTGGAGTTGACCCCACTTCTCGACGCAGTGAGAAGCCGATCTGGGGATGATTTACTGCTTCTTATTTTGCGTCGCCTTCTCACGCAGCTACGGTTCGTCGACATCAATGAAGGTGGCGCAAAGGAGGCTTCCGCAATTATTAGACAGCAAGCAGAGTTGTTACAAGGACGCGACAACGTTTCCGTCCAAAAAGCTTCTCGTGACGAAGTTTCGGTGCACAGAGTTGTCGTAACTCCAACTGGCGTCTATCTCTATGGCCCTGACGAGGTGGCTGCGAACAGAGTGCTGCGTCAGTATCGAGAGCATTCAGACTGCTTCCTTCGCGTCTCATTTGCCGATGAAGCTGAGGAACCGATCCAGTTCGACAGAGACTGCTCCAACGAGTGGATCTTGAGAGGCAGATTCCTCAACATCCTACGCGCAGGGCTGAACATCGCTGATGAGCACTTCGATTTCCTGGGCTTTTCACACTCGTCGTTGCGGTCTCATTCCTGCTGGTTCATGCGTCCTTTTTTCCATGATGGATCCTTATTCTTCGCTCAAGCGCTTGTCAAAAATCTGGGAGACTTTACCACTATCAGAAGTCCCGCGAAATGCGCTGCTCGTATCGGACAAGCGTTTTCTGAAACCACGAGTGCGATTGCAATAGACCCGGAGACTGCCACCAAACGACCAGACGTAATTCGGGGTCAATATAACTTCACTGATGGTTGTGGAACGGTTTCGAAGAAAACATGGAAACTCCTCAAAGCAGCCTCAACGGCCAAACTGCAACCCACCTTGTATCAGATCCGCTACAAAGGTACGTGGTTGCCACTTCTGATAAAAATTTTCTAATAGGACATTAGGGGCGAAAGGAATGATATCTCTTGACACGCGTTTGTCTGGCTACCAGTTGCGTCTTCGCGAATCAATGGTCAAATTCACCGGGAGCCCATCCACTGACATTGAAATATGCGGAACCAATGCTCGTCCTTTACCCTTTCGCTTCAACAGACAACTGATCAAGATCTTGGAGGATCTTAACGTTGAAGCATCCGTGTTTGAAGACCTTCAGCGAGAAGCCGTACAAAGACTTTACTTGAGCGCTACGTCGGCCGTCTCTGCTCTTGACTTCCTCAAGCTCCACCTATCTGATAGTGCAACAAACCTTCCGACGCTGCTCAAGGCTCTGACTCAAACTGACATTGATGTTACAGAGGACCCATTCTTGCGAGATATTCTTGGCGCATTGCTACAAGTGCAGCTCAGAGAGCTGAAGTATCGAAGCCGTATTCCTGTCAATGATGCTGTGACACTCTATGGAATCAGCGATGAAACTAGCTTTCTTCAGAACGGACAAGTATTCGTGACGTACGCCTCAGACAATATCAACGCCGATGGCTCTCGAGGACAGGTCTACCTTCAAGGCAAAGTTGTTGTTACTAGATCGCCAGCGCTATATCCAGGGGACGTCCAGGTCGTTGATGCAGTCAGTCCTCCACCACAATCTTGCCTGTGGGCCCTGCATAACTGCATTGTGTTTAGCCAAAATGGCACGCGCGATATTCCTAGCATGCTTAGCGGCGGAGATCTCGACGGCGACCTCTACAATATCATATTTGACGAGAAGCTCATTCCGGAGTCTACCGACCCTCCTGCAGAACATTTTCCAGCAAAAGCGATGGACATTGGCAGGCCAGTGACTACAGACGATATGACGGGCTTCTTCATTGATTTTATGCAGAATGATCAGCTTGGTCGAATAGCAACACTCCACCAAGTCTTCGCTGATGGCGAGATGGGGACACGCTCAAAAGAATGCTTGAAACTCGCCGGACTCCATTCGATTGCTGTCGACTTCTCAAAGACAGGCATCCCAGTATGACCCCCTCCATTGTTCTTCCCACTGTCGGCTAACTTTATTTGCTCGGTCGATATTTCGCAGATTCCCAAAGCCCTTCCGTACAGGCCGGACTTTATGGCACCTTCTGCAAGCATCAAAGTCGAAAAAGGCATTTCACGTCCAATCGACATGCCTGCACGAAGCACCGGAAATCCTCAACACTATCGATACTATGAATCAGAAAGAGTGCTTGGTCGCTTATACCGTGCCATAGATGAGGATATCTTCTTTGATGATCTCGAAGATGATGCCTCATCACTCTTCAGCCAAGTAGCCAGGGACGATGTTCTTGGAGAAATCTGGCAATTAGTGCAAGGCCTGCTGCAAGCAAATGATTGGATACAAGCAAATTGGATGCAATACGTCGAGCTCGCGAACCAGGTCTGGGACTATTACGAATCCATCATGCTGGACATCATGTCTCAATATGCAACTGTGCGACACAATACCCTGACCGTGAAAGAAGTCTTCATCGGCACGATCATCGGCCGATCTGGAGCCGGTAGCAGATACCAACGTGAGCAGTCAGACTACATGAAGAAGCACTTCAATCGGGAATTGCGAGAAACCAAGGCGTGGATGGAAGATCAAACGTCGGACACCGAGGACGGCTTTCTGTATCTGGCCGCTGCATGTCTTTACGTAGCTGTCAGCAAGACTCAGGACCCCTCAACGGGCAAGGCCGGGTCCATTCTGAGCAGTTTCGGCTGGTTCGCTGCTGGAATGTGTGTTCCGGACCTGGTGTCCGACAATATGTCCGTCAACTGAAACTAGAGAATATTTCTCGACTGATTCAGCATGGCCCCTCAATCTCCGGAAGATCTACCATGAATACAGCTAGCTAACAGCTCGCTCGGCCTACTTCAAATAACAGTCGATTAGATAATTGGGAAATTTCATTATCGTACCGGTTTAAGCTGCGCACGGAGTGGCAAGGCAAGCTATATCTCAACGTTTTGGCAGTCGTGAGAGTCAACTTCCATATAATTATTGGTCGATGGATTCACGCCCTCAGTATATTGACCACTCGTAGCCAACTTATGGATCAATTCGGGAGACAGGTGCTGCACACCTAGTTTGGGCGGGCAATTTGTAGTGCCAGCAAGACCATCTCAAAAGTGCTGTACTCGCACAGTGCTTTGCCGTTCGGACGGGGAGAGAGGATATGTGATAATTAATATCGTTTATGCTTATGCCATTACTACGTGAGGTGTTGAGAAGATCTCTTTCTATATGTGCAAATCACTTGCCGTCTCTGACCCAGAAGACAGGTATGCAGCCTATTAACGCATATACTGCAAGCAGCCACCATGCTTGACCAATCACATTTTTCTCCAGTCCATTGCTATACCATTTGCCAGCGACGACGGGACCGATAGTGCGGAAGGCCGAGCTAACCGCAGCACCCAAGCCGTGCACAGTGCCGAGTACATCCGGCGACGGAGAGCTATTGTTGGTGAGAAGTACCACCCCCGGGATGGCAAACGTTCGAGCCGCAATGCTGATCAGCGCAACGAGCACGATGCCTGTCCACAATAGGAACTGGTTGCCCGAACTTGAAGCCAATAAAGACAAGTATGGAGCAATGACATACGCCACAGGGAACAAGAATAGTGCATAGGAGGTGGAACGCAGCAGACCGAATCGAGCATTCGCCCGGGGATACAGGACGAGTTGGCAAAAGATGCCCACGAAGCCAAGAACAGACATAGCTGCGCCAACGACAGAGGGCGAGAAGCCCAAGCCTCCTGTGAATTGGAAGGGTAAGTGCACCTCCGGACCAGTTGTGGGATCGTGCCTCTCAGTCGATAGGAACATGCTCCACAATGCTGTAAAGCCACCTAAATGAAAATCGAGAAAGGCCACTGTAGACATGACGAGGAGTACGTTCTTGGTCAACGTGTTGTGAAACGGAACGGGTGCTGGTGGTGGAACATGTTTTGGTGGGGTGGACGGGCGCCCATTGTGGTCGGGTGTTTCTTTCGCCAGTGTGGTCAGTGGTGTGCTGGATTCCACCTCAGCATCATCCGTCAATGATGTATCCTGTTCCATGTCGTTGGGGCCTAGAGCGGTGTAACCCGATCTCCGCAGCATGTGGTAAGAGAACCATTGGCGTACTCCTGCAGCGAGCTCCAGGCCCCGATCTCTTTGTCCTTGTCTTGACTTCAACGTTTCTTCAAGCCCACAAAAGACCAGAGCTGCATCGGCCAGCAAGACCAAGGCACAGAAAAGGTTTGGAGAGGCATACGGAAACCGTTCCATCCAAGCTACTCCGTTTTTGCCTCCAAAGGTTGAATTCTTACCGAACCAACCAGGATAGTATTGGACGGGGTCTGCGAGCAGGCCGCCGACTGGTGGACCGATGATGTTTGCGATGTTCCATGCCAAAGGTAGCAGAAGGAAGGTCCTTGAATGGAATCTCTTCTCGGTCTTCTCAGAGAGAGCCGTCCGTGCGCCTCCGACTGTGGCGTTAACAGCTCCACCAAGCAACCTCCAGATCACAGCAACGTTGAAGCTCTTTGAAAATGCAACGCCTATGCAACTGATAGCTTGGCCTACCAAGCTTGTCAGGATGACTCCTTTCCTGCCCCATGCTGGATTATCTGCAACTCTTCCCCAAATTACGCTGGTGACGATCTGCGCTGCAGTAAAAACACCCTGCAGGACGCCGACTTGGAAGGAAATCTCGCTTTCCGTAGCGTCAGGTGAGAAAGAGGCTAGCTGGTAGAACATATAGGCCTGGAAAGCCGCCTGCTGGAAGAAGTCGACGATTCGAATCGAACATATTATGGCCAGCTCGAACTTCTTGGGTATTGACGACCACGATGGAGGCGGAGGGCCGGGAGGCATGGTAGCAAAAGTGTAGATATCGTGGGCTTCTCAAGCGATTTGGTTCGTATCTTCCAATCTGCTCGCTCATACCAGGCCCTCGACTTTGCTCGGACAGTCTCCACAGAATGATACACCTGGCGAGGAGGTGGTCGTGCTCACATCAGGGATGTCGTCGAGGAATCATCGATGGTGACAATGCCGCTGCTCAGACAACAACAAAAGTAATAGCGATCACATACGTGTCACGAAATGATAATGCGACACGATTGAAGGAAAGTGCATCGTGCCAAATACAGAAAGCACGCAACGGCTTGCGACTTCCTAATATCGATCATGAAGGTGCTAGCCACGTGCTGATTTGCACGACTTAGAACCAACTTAGAGGACCCGAAGGTATTAACTTTGATTTGGGCTCAATCAACGTTAGCTCAGGTTTTACGTCACTAAAAGTTCCAATGCTGTGGAAACCCCCTTCTGGATCTACCCAGAGCCTTTCGATGTCTAGCTCCAGGTTGTACGACACCAATATTAATAACTAGGAACCACCAAGACATGTCCAGCAGAACATACACTTTACTTCTACTCCCAATAGCTGCGTCTGCTGATGTAGTTCAAGAAGACGTCGCTTCGAATAGACCAGGAGCTCATGTCTTGTTTCTTGGCGCCCCGATGTTTCCCCTCACCTAGCACTGGTACTGGGCACGCCACCCGCGTGATCGAGCGAGATCGAGTTCACCTTCCAGCTACATGGATTCTTTCACTAGTCCTGCAAGACTGTGCTGCGCTCACGGAGCACTCTTGGTACGGTTCCCTCTAGGATAGAGCGCCTAATTCTACGAAGTACCTGTCCGTCAAAACGCAAGTAAATGTCCCGATCCTCTGGACGATCTTTAAACATTATAAGACTTGAGGCTTTACCTCCGAACTTGCCAATTGGCTCTGATGCGCACTAATGTGGCCGGATATTGGCCTTTTAGATTGTTGAGGGGGCAAGTACGCGGGACCTGCATCGAGGATCCACCTCGTCCATTCGGCTCTGAATTTCCACCTTCCAAGGTGGCACTAGGTGGTGGACAGCGAATTCCTTCGGAAAATGTCCAATGTCATTACACTTTTACCGATTTTCTTGTAATGCTGCAATCCTTTTCCCTTTTCAACCACTAGCACCCAAAGAGGCGACACCGCCCGAGCGAGAGATTAGATAACGATTTTGAGTTTGGAAGGATCCGGCGCTGTCTCCCAGGGAGCAGTCGTCGAAATTTTTTGGGATTTATGCAACGGACTGGGACATTTGTGTACGAAGTGGAAAGGCTTTGCAACCTGGAACCACAACGAGTCAGTTGTGAACTCACCAGCTCAGCGTCTCTGGTTCACGAAGTAAGGAGCCAAAATCTCGCTTGCGCTCCAGCTTGCGAAGCCCCCATTGTTGGGATTCGAAAGTGAGACGCAAAGTTGATGACGATGAGAGGGACGGCGTGTAGAAACAGTTGCGTTGCCGGGTTGCGCAGCAGTATGCAGCAGTATGTGAAAGAAGTGACCTCGGTGTGGAAACAGCTCTATGAGTGGGATTGGATGAAGTTGAAACATCATTGCTATGAAGACTGGCTGCTTGAAAAGCCTTGCCGTTCAGCTTCGCGTCAATTCCTAGTCTTTCTCTGGCTCAGACCGTCGCTTGTACTGCTCTACGAAGCACCTCCACCAGGATCTAGCTCATCCATCACCTCAAAGTCCTCAAGATCAGTTTCATCGTTCTGTAATCCGACGTAGCTGCCCTTCGCGCTTTCTTCTTGTTGTCTGCTCCATAGTCGCAATGCCAACGCAGGCTTCTCGCCAGAATTCCACACTCCACCACAACACCTCTTGACAGCAAGAACGATTAGTGCAATCAGAGCAATCCCAAGGACTGAAAAGCCGACCGCAAAGCCAACAATCTTCCCAACCTTGCTTTTGCCTTTCCTTGTTGACTTGAGCCCATCGTAAATGTCATGTACTCCTTTTCCCGTGTCGTTTGCTCTTGTGGTTGTCCATTTATCGTAAATGTTTTTCATAGTCACCCGCATCGACTCGCGCCCTGGATGGTTCGTGTCCATGAATCGGCACGCGAGTTCATCACAGTAGCCCTTCATCATCAGTTCACTTGGAACGAAGGTGTGCATGACTTCGCTGCGGCCTAGGCTCGACGAGCTGGCATCGAACGCCTCGACATAGACATACAGGTAAGTCCTGGAGTGCTTGTAGCTCGTTTCGAACCCGGCCTTCTTCCAGCCGTCGACGAGAAGTTCCCAATCCGCTGAATCTACGTCATTCCTTGCACTTTCGGTATTCGCGCCATAGAACTTGAACGAGTCGATTTGTGTGTGGCCATTCCAGCTCACGTAGAGCACCATTCCATTGTCGTTATAAGCAGTATGGTTCATCCCGTATCTTGAATATGACCACAGAGCTGGCCGGGTCAGCGGAACGCCATTCCACTCATCAAACTTCATCACGCGGTAGTTCATCATATATCCTCGCGCAAGCATACCATAGAATACAATTTCCCATTCTCCGACACCAGTCTCCGCATTCACATTCCATGCATACTCGGCGAAGTAGGGATCGTTTCCAAACCCCAGAATTCTATTCCCAGGCGAACGTCCAACCTGCTCACCTCCTATGTCGGCATAT
Organism: Incumbomyces lentus; assembly: GCA_017656005.1. Classification (NCBI taxonomy): domain Eukaryota; kingdom Fungi; phylum Ascomycota; class Eurotiomycetes; order Chaetothyriales; family Trichomeriaceae; genus Incumbomyces; species Incumbomyces lentus. The sequence goes on along the minus strand of JACJVT010000004.1, from coordinate 2,070,612 downwards.
TGAGACCCGGGCAAATTCATTTGGAAATTACCCTGGGATGTCGTCCGATGCGAGTGGCCATTCACGATAGGCGGATCAAGTGGCCGTTCGACCAACTTCGCGATTTTCTTCCTATGGTCTAGCCGAATGATCTTGCCCGTACTACGCTGCGCTGTTTGAGCAAAGCCATTGCTGGCGTTGTCAAAAACGCTGACAACGCTCTCGTCGTCCGAATCGCTGACCCACCTTGCATCGTGTTGGTATCCGAACTCGACATCCCCAAGCTCGTTGTCAAATTTGTAGTCGTTCTTCTTCCCACCTAATTGCCACATAATCTCACCAGTCTTACCATCGACTTTGTAAACCGCGCACATGTGGCGGGCCGAGATTAGATACCCGCCATCGAAGGACGATTTATCAATGCTGTTAATATGAAAGTAGTCCCATGGCGATTCTGGCGCCTCTCCACTGCCACTGATCTCGGTACTGCTGGGAAGCACGAGGCTATCCCTTGGCGAAACATGGTGCAGACTCGTCCAGCTGAATAGGCACTCCCCACTTTCAACGTCGATTTCTTGAAAGCCACCAGCCTGTAAGTAGCCAAGCCCGTCGCAGCATCCCCAGGGACAAAGATCGTGCACGGATCGAACATACTGCGTCAGGAGCGCTTGTCGACCTTTGTTAATGAGATAGAACTCATGCATGTCGGACGATGCTTGGTACGTGCATGATGGCTCAACAGACCGAGCAATGCGATAATGCTGGTCCATGATGACACCATGACCGTGGCCCCAGCCGAGGTGCTGGACACCTTGATAGAAGCAGAGATGTGGTTCGCCATGGTAGGTGCATACGCGGGGCCCGTGAGATGGGCCTGGGCCATACGAGCCGAACGAGGTATAGATTAGATTCTAGAAAAATTAACAGGTTGACTCGTTGTTGTGGTGCAGCAACCATCGTCGTCTGGACTGGCGGTCAAGAAGAAGCGATTGGGATGTATCGCAAGCACAAGATAGCTAAAGCATTTGCGAAATGATGGAAAAAGATAGACTTACAGCATTATTGTCGTAGATGTATACTCCTTCCTGCATGTTGGTGAAAGGCGCGACGAAGAAGTAGCCGGGTGCCATCTTCTCCGGCTTGTGAATGCCTTCTAAAGGCGTCAAGATAGGCGCGAGGAGATCTGGTCGCTTCGGAAGCACGACTGTCAGTTGAACTTTTCTCAGCCGGCAACACAGGGAATTAACAAGGCTGAGGCTCCAATGGAAGCGGCAAGGAGGATCGAAACATACTGAGTGATATATTGCTATGGGTTGGGACTCGTTATTCCAATCCCAAACTGCCAACGCAGGGCTAAGCAAGGGCAACAGGAACGGCGTAATAGCAAACATGTTCCTGTTCAGTTTTGTGAGTAGAGGTGCCATTCCGGCTGCGCGACCTTCCCTGAGCTGTCGTCGACCGGAGGAGCTGGTTCAGAGAAGTGAGTTTCATCGCTCTATCTATTGCTTGAAGATTAATCGCCTAAACCATAATTGCTAATGGCAACGAGGACCACGTCAAGGACCTTGCCATGGCGGCGACAGCGATATGATATCGCAAGCGTAGGCCTTGTCGGTAGGAAGCACATGCATGGTGCATAAGAATATACCAGATCCATGTCCGCCATGAACCTTTGGAGCGTGTTTGACGACATCACTCGCACTCACTGCACTTCGTACATCGATAGAACTAGAGTGCACCCTAGGTGTTTCATGGATCGTTTGGCTTGCCTAACCAGAACAAGCCTATTTGTTGGTGTGTCGGAAACCCCACTTCGTTACTTAACGTGCCTAACCCAGAGCGTGCCGGAGCCATGCGATAATAATATTTTAACCTTGACCGGGGACCAAAGACGAGCGCCCGAGCCAAGTTTTAAAAATTAATAAAGTACCTTGTCACAAGTCGAGCACGTCAAGGGGCTTAGGCGAACCAAACCTTAGTCGGAGCGTGCGACTTGATCACCTATTATTTGCTTTATAGGCTAGGATGCCCAAACCGGTGGCTGTATTGCCGACCACGATCAATATAGGCTAAGTTCGGACCTTGTAGGGGCAGGGAAGCAGACCATGGAGACTGGTATGATTTCGAAGATGATTTTCTTTATCGTACGACTGAACTAGATCGCCATGTGGAGCGTCTCGAACAACTTTCCAAGGCCATACCAGGTAAGCTATGGCACGCTATGGATATCTAAGGTATGTGTCCAGTTCACAGGCGTAATATTAAGTGTGAAGGTGGTGCACAATCATTGGGTTCATCTTTTCATTCGTGTACGGATATGCAGACTTTTCCGCAACACGAAGTCGATGACGGACCTAGCCTCTGAAAATGCGGAGTTGCGAATTTTGGGGACGCTGCTACATTTCTTTTGGTGTGTTGCAGCCAGCGATGAATTACTCCCAGAACAATATTATACCTGGATTGTTTCAACCATTTTGAGACACCGTCGTAGATATTGATTATGTACGTAAGTTGTGATATCCCACGCACGTTCGTATGCTCCATAAAGCGCCGATCACCTAGGATCTAAGAGTCTCTAGCTGTACAAACCACCGATGATACTCGAAAGTCAAGATATGCCCTAATATTTTCGCTGACTTATCCTCTGAACTTTGGGAAACTCCTTGACGCCTCGCTCCGGGCGAATGGTAATGTGGACATTTTCCAGAGAAATTGTCTCCGCTGGCCGGTGCTGAATGCATGGTGTTTATGACAGTGTCGAGGAGCTCACAGAATTGAAAGCAGCAGGAGCCCAGTGAGCGTAAGCAAAAGTTGCACTGAGGAAAGTCGCCAACACCGGAACCCCAACGACCATTGCTCTAAATAGGATATTCATCATCTGCTTGCGGTTCTGAGTTCGGCATCGTTCAACGAACTGTTCGGCATCATTGGAGCGAGGGAAGGGTTTGTCAGGAATGGGCTCGCCAAGGTACTCGCATAGCGGTCGCCATCCGGAGCTCACCCGGAATTCGAGCAGATTGCCCGGGGGTACCATTTCCCTGATCTCCTTGTAGTATTCGATGAACCTCTCTTTTCCCCGGTTCTCGAAATCACCGTAGAAGAAATGGTCCCACAACTTTCGCAGCATTGGGCGATACAGCCCAGCCGCCCAGTCGAATTTGGCCACGGCCTTGAGCTCGGGATCATTGGCTCGCCAGTCTACCGTCTTCATAACGGACGCATGCCAAGAGTCGACATCACGGGTAGTGATGATGACCTTGGCTTCTGGGTATGCTTCGATAAGCTCTTTGGCAAATGCAATCGCTGGCCAGTCACACACAGCCATGCAGTGACCCAGTAGAGCGTCCCACTCCTTCCGACCGAACGTTCCTTTCCCTTCATATTTGGCTGCAAATGCGTCCATCCAACACAGGCAGTCAGGTGGATTCTCCACGCTGGCGTTCATCATGTGGTAAGTATCATTGTATCCTAGCTCCTTCAGCGCACTCCGGAGAGACGCTGTACCTGTCCTTCCTAATCCTAGGGCAAGTACCTTCATTGGTCTCGTTCTTGTGCATTGTCGTCGATCGATGTCGGTCTGATAGGGTGTGAAGATGTCTGTCGCCGGTTTAGGCGTGTAGGGGATTCCGGAGGCCATCACTCGTAGGAGTGAGTCTGTTCCGTCTACAAGGCTGATTGAGCTACTTTTCGAGCTGCTTTGCCCAAGTAGGTGTACGGAAGGAATGTAAGGCAATGTGAGTCGTAGACGGAGAAACGAGTGAAAGGTGTGACGGGCTGTGCTTTCGACTACGTAGGCAGGTGCGTGTTCAGGCTATGGAAGGTACAGATGGGATGAGAATGAAGGGCAGGTAAACGATCAAAGGCAAACAGAAGGTTAGCAAAACCAAGCTGAGAAACACACTCCCACAGTGTTCACTCACTGGTAACATGTCGGTACTGATAGCATCGCTCAAACGGCCCGGGATGCAACTAGTGCTGTGGAACTACACTTCACGATTTCACAGAGCAACTGCATTACCCGCGCCTGCGTTCAATCTCTGAAGACTTGGAGTTCGTTAGGAGGCGCCGAATTCAACCAGGATCGGAGAGACCGCGCGCTCGATGGACATCGTTAGAAGCTGCTAGTAAGCGTGCCGAGAACCAACTAGCATTGTCTTCCACCAATCTCATCGGTTTTCCAAGATTTTGTTCTTGGCATTGCCACAGAGCTTCCACCTTGCATCGGTAGTGTGCAAATGCAAATGCAGGAAAGTACGAAAACTAGCTGTAATGACAGAGCGACCCCGAGGAGCCTGGTAAGTTCATTGCATTTCAGCCTTGTCAGAAGCACTAACGTGTTTTTGAATTTCAGCCTTGTTAAAAGAGCCTGACCTATTGACTTATGCCCCCAAATTTACGTCAGTAACCGAACAAGCCTAGATGAATGCTGGAATCCCGAGATTTTGAAATCATGACCCATTGAGCCCAAATTTACGTTACCTGCACAAGGTAGATCACTGTCCTTACACAGGCGACCTTTATCCGGCGATGCAGCAGCCATAGTACCTAACGAAAGGTCGGATTTGGTTTCACGTAGAAGTATTTGTATTAGATGGTCGGCTTTTTGAACAAATTAGCGCATTGTAATATTCCTCCGGTCAATGTTTAGAGACTCCATGCGATAGTATTACTAATTATTAGCTAGTTGTGATCAGCTCGAGACGTTCTCTTCGGCAAGTGCGGCCGACAATTTTCCACTCTCGCTTCCATATCTCTATCTACCCGAAGTCTTTTCCGTAGATATATCATATATAATCTCGAGAGTAGAAGGCTAGCAAAACCCGGGGAGGTCTAGCGATGGCCTTCACGAACTCTTGCTAGCTCAAACAGTCACGTGAAGAATACGTCCCGAGTCGTTCGCAATTCAGCTGAGCAAATGTAGGTCATACTGGAAGCGTCCGGACAGGAATCATTCTCTGTGACAGCATCGTCACAAGCGGTCGCACATAGCACCGAAGTCGAAAACATCAGGTATGACTACCAACTCTATGTAGTATAGGCCTCCCTCCAAGACAGCTTCTACGGCCGATACAGGTCTCGAACGGCCTATCTGTGTCTGTCTAACTTCAAAATGTCGTCAAAGCAGAGCGCACTGTCTATCACGTTGATAGGCCTTGGCTCGATTGGCGTCTCCTTTGCAGCCCTCTATTTAAGACATTCGAATGCAACGGTTAGTGTTTACGATCCTCGTCCTGACCCCAAGGAACACATCGAAAGCGTCCTACCCGTCTACCTTGACTCAACGGATCCTAGTCTCTCTGTTAGTTCTTTGATTACTGAAAAGAAACTTAGGGTCTGCCGCTCGTCGGAAGAAGCATGCTTAGGACGCTACTATTGTCTAAGAGCAAGGCTCGGAGAATTTAGCATTCAAGAAGTCTATATGGCGTCAGGTGGTGGATACTGTTCTGCCAAGCACCCATCTCTGGAGCTCAACATCGGGCATTCTCGCATCGAAACAGGTTGAAGACCTTCAAGATAAATCCAGATTGTTAGTCCTGCACCCGTTTCAACCCTCCTCACATCATGCGCCTGATTGAGATTGTTCCCTCACCCTCGACAGCGACGGAGAGGGTTGAGTTCGCCAAGTCCTTCTTTCACACTTTAGGAACAGGTCATCGGCCAGTCGTGGTCCACAAAGAAGTTCCTGGTTTCGTTGGGAATCGCTTGGCATTTGTGCTGCTCAGAGAAGCATGCCACTTAGTTGCGGAGGGAGTTGTGTCCGTTGAAGACTTGGATGCTGTAGTTGAGAACAGTATCGGTCCACGATGGGCCGTCACGGGTCCTTTTAGGTCGTATCATTACGGGGGAGGGATAAAAGGCCTCGGCGCGTTTCTCCAGAACCTTTCAGAGACAATTGAAGCTGTTTGGGAGGATGCTGGTCATGAATCTTTCAAGCACACGGCTTTCGATGCCAACATGGAACCCAACTCTGAGGGAATTTGCTCGCAGCACCAGTCTTGGGCTGATAACGTGGTGCATGAGACTCAACAAACTTATGGGCTGCCTACGACCGATGATTTTGTTAGGCGTGATCAAGCGCTCGAGAGAATTCTCGAGGCTCAAGACTTCGACGGAGGCTGACGGAAGCAACCCAAAAATCCTAAACTAGGCTTTACCACGCTTGCGGAACACAAATCCTGTAAACAAAAAGCTTCCACAAAGTAACAGTTTTTGACAAAGCAACACAGATGCGAGCTGAGTCCATCATTAGCGCAAGCCACCTTCACCGAGATCTGCCAAACAGCCACGGCCTCCCGTTGAGCCGCAGAATGTCCTGAGGTCTCGCTTCAGAAGTCCTCTGCTCAGCGAAGCGCATGTCGAGAAGGGTGACGTGGACTTTACAAGCAGACTTCAACCCAATCTAGGAAGTATCGACATCTTCTCAGCGGTCCTTGCCTTCGGTTGGTTTTGCAATTTGTTAACCTGGAACCCATGAACTCATTGTCTGGTTGGAGACTCTAGCCAGACGGAGGCTCGCCGCCTCCACAAAGTCTGTAGCGATCTATCATTGATTTCAGTTCTAAGCGTAAGATGGGGCTCTCTTGCAGTGCTCTCACAAAATGAGCGCCATCTCGACACTATCTAGCTGGAGAGACGAGGCGATAGGTTTGACGTTGTCAATACCCATGTGCAAGACGTTACTGCTTGCAGAAGAAATCTCACCGGCTCCGTGTTCAAATTTGTGCTACATCGAGCGCGATCCCGTCATGCGCATGAATTGGCTTGTTGGTTCATCGTTAGCCGACCGCAAACCCCAGCGTCATTGCTTGTGGTGTCGAAGTCCACCCTATCAAAAAAGGACACGCAAGCTCAGAAAGTGCAGCTTCAGAGTTCAGGATCAAGAAACGCCGTGCGTTAGGAGCTGCATTGAAACTCAAAGAGAGCTGGCAACTGTATGAAAATGCAGTGCTGGGAACATAAATGTCGTTCGAGAGTCTGGGATCTGCATATGGACTAGCGCTAAGTATTCTAGATTCAGCAGTCAAGCAGTGCGGTCGTGGCAAATAGAATACATTGTCAATGCCTCTGAAACAATTCGACTGACCGTACAACGGTCGTGATGTCTACGTCCCTGAGGGTCAAGTGTGTGCCAGCTCATCAGGCCGAGATATCTAGTGCCTGCGATACTACGCCACTCCGTCCGATGATGAACGAAGGAAGGTGACTGGTATTGACACAAATAGAAAGCCTTGTGGAAAGCACAGGAGTGTCCCACAAGATATCATGCGCTATGTCACAAGAGTCTCGACTAATCATAGTTGAGCTGTTGTTGGCTCCCCTGGCCGTTCGAGGATCATCGATCCAACGTGTACATTGTGCTCGTTTCACAATTTCAAACTGGACCAAGCCATGCGTTTCACGAACTACGTCGCACAATCTTGTCGATTGAACTTCCGCAAATCTTGCCACACCATGTCGATATGCAGGAACAGCGTCATTATTCGGTGACTGCGTCGCTGGTCCGGTTCGCATGACGCTTTAAATTCGCAAGCGAGGCTAGGGGACTCATGGGCAGACTGGACGGAGGAGCATTACTTACATTCGGCTTTCTCACTATTGTACACGTGGCAGAGATTTCTAGGCATGAAAGCTAATGAGGTGCATGATCACCCTAGTAAAACCCCGGAAAGCCAGCGCTCACTCGTCGATCGAAGGCAAGACCTGTTCCTAATGCAGTCCCATCCCGTCTTTCACCCCCGTAAAAGTACGAACTCCGAAAATCAGAAAGACTTTGTGCATCTTACCGAGATTGCAAACCGCGCTTGGTCAGATCTGGAGTAGTCTTGTCGCACGACGGCAGATGCCCTAAAGGGTAGGACAACGTCTGCAGCCTGTCGAGGCCTGTACATGCGCCATGGAGGTTAAAAAATGGGCTGCAATGCATGTTCGAGCGCGTTCTAACGTTGTCGGATTCTTCAATGCGTGGTTTCAATCATGCTGATCATGCTCGACGCCACAAGAGCTCGCTAGCTCGCTAGGGTCCGACAAAAAGCTCTTCTGCATTATTAGTTCGCACGAGCTATGCCCGTGCAGAACAAATCGATACGTAAGAGAGCAACCTTGGAAGGCTGAAGAAGCAGAACTGCTCAGTGCAGTGAGAGGTCTTTTCATCTTTGAGTACTATGATTATTACAGCATATCAATATTATCGTTGTTGGTAACTAGTGCCAAGGTGAATGCAAACACAAGATGAGGTCAAGCTCCCCCTTGCTATGGAAATCCAGTGTTTCCAAGGGGAAAATAAAATCGTGTAAAATCGCCATAAGTCTCCTAAACCTTGCTTTCCTCGACAGGACCTGACCGAAAATTTTCGTATGTAGATTTCGAGGGGTCATTTTCAGAGATTGGCTCAACGTCGTTGGTTTTGAGGACGCTGTTTGCACGCCTTCCCTCGAGACCCTGCTACACATGAAAGAGATTAGCTCGAAGAAACCTTTCTCTGGCGGGGTTCAAATCTCTTCGTTGGAGCAAGTTTGCGTACCTTGTGTTTTCGCAATGCCGTTATCTTCATGATCACTGTCCCCCAAAGCGCTTTCACTGTCAGCATCTCGGCCGCGCCTCTTGCAGTAGCCCCGACCCCGAGCTCCGTTTACCACCAAGGGTCCATTGTTTGACGTGACCTGCTTTCGAAGGGTATTGGCGGCCGAGCTGTCGCTGTCATCCGAGCCCCGAGATACGGTGCTCGGAGCGGAGCTTGCGCTTCCCGCTTCGCTACGGTCATAGCGTACTACTAACTTGAACTTCTTGAAACATGTGTCATTGAGGCTTTGAACTGCCAGGGCTGCTTCAGAGGTACAGGCGTATTTGGCCGTTGCAGAACACCTCTTCTCTTTGCCTCGTTTGATAGAAATGTCAGTGACGGAGCCAAATGGAGACAGAAGCTCTTCAAGCTCTTGAGACTTGACGCTATGAGGAAGTCTGGAGATGTGAACCGATTTGCGATCGGTGTATATTCGAGCTTCTTGGCGTGGTGGCGCCCCATAGTACGGACCGGGCGGTGCTTGAGACTGTGTCGGATATGAATTTCCATATGGCGGCAGGATGGGAAAAGAGGAAAGTGCAGTTTGCTGAACGAGTCGTGGAGATAGCATGGGTGGCCCCCCCTGGTAGTGGGATAACGCTGTCATCGGATTTTCGGTGCTTCCTGGATATCCTTGAACTGGTAAAGCTGACGACATAGCGTCCATGGCGGCTGGACCAGTTAAAAGGCGCGTCGAGGAAGGGACATTGCTAACCACATTAGCCAAAATCTGCTATTTGCGAAGGAAATTGTACCTTGGAAACGAAGGCAAAGCCGGAGTCATGGTAGCTGTCCTATAGAGAAGCATCAGTTCTGACTCACAGTGCAGGGAAAGAATCGGGACCTTCTGCGGCGACTTTGTTCCGGACCTCTTGTGCGCTCGATCTGTTCTGAGTTGGGATCCGCCTTCCAAACAATGCTAACCCGGATATTGAGACCTTGCCAGCCTTCGGATACTAGGTACTCTAGGCCTGTTGTTAATGTAACAAGATCTCGAAGCATGGAGAAGCCTACCGAACGCTTTGTCTGCTTCTGCCTTCGTTCGGAGGGGACAGAAGCCTACCCGGGTCCCGTCCTCGTTAACCCTGAGGACATTCGCAAACCCCGGATTGACTTTCGCAGAATCGCGGAGATAGTCTTTGAGTTCCTGCCATTGACAATATGGAGGGACCTAAAGGTGTAAGCCAGTATTGTTGACAAGCGGGAAGTGCCTAACACCATCGACAACGATGAAATAGAACCCATCACCCTTTCGCGCTTGGAGAGACATCGTAGTCTTCAGGGTAGGGTTTGAGGGATATGACCGTGTCATTGGGTTGGTCGTGGCTCTTGAACGGAGTGGCGCTCTCAAACAAGGGTAATCGGCGAAGCTACTAGGACTCAGCCTCCGAGTGATTAGGGGTGGTTGGTGTGTCTCGCGTAGTGTGCATTGATAGTCAAACATGATCGAAAATCAAGATCAAGGGTTCTTCATATACCCATTTTCACGTTGTCTCAAATCCTCCCCTCCCCATCAGTGTCAAGATCTCTGGATTCCAATTTTGACCACGTCGTGGAAAAGGCTGATGTGATGCACGATCGCAAGACAGTGCAAGGTTGAAGGGCTCAATTCAGTTTGGCATCTTGAGCTATGCTTAGTTTGTCGCTGAAAGGTCTGGGCTGTAACTCCTAGATGGTGTCAAGCCCGCTAAGCCTTTGTTTACCACCCAAAGTGTCGACGGTACCGAATTCTAGCTCCGAGAAGTATCGGTGCGTAGCAATGTGTTCGGACGTACAGGGACCAGGCTTCCGAAGACAAGCTAGAATGCTGTCGATGGTAGAGCGTTAGCCCAAAAAGGGTTCTCTATGATTCACCAAATTAGCTATGTAACTTTCTGGCTGATAGACAGATTAAGGGGAGCTGACCTCCGCTATGAATCTGCAGCATATCTATCCAAGCAGAAAGTACACTCACGGCCCCCCCGGTGGCCAGCAAAGCTGAATAAAGGTTGCACTTCGCAGAAGCTGGCCTCTAAGAATGAGCGAGTGGGTCTTGAGGGGGGAAGTGATCATCCCTCTAAACATTCTATAAGGCAGTGTGGTGGTTTATCTGGCGGGCCTGGAGTATGCAGCTCTATAGCATTCTGCAGCTTGAAGGAGCACTGAAGGCTTGACATCGGGGTGGATTGCTATGAGGAAAGTCCATGTGGCATATGCACCATGAAGATCTGGCAGATAACTAGGGCAAAAGACGGTCACTAAACCAAATCTTTGGCTAACTAGTTCGTAGAGGCGTAAGCGTGATAAATATTCCGGGTTGTCGAAGCCAAGAACCCCCGCGTAGGCGAGCCCAGTTGAAATCCAGAACTTTTGAATCGGGTTGTGAATGAGCTATGCATCTCCAGCATGTGCATGATCTGCTGAAAGCGCACAATAGTGTCTCGGGGATGCAGCTCAGGCATGCTATAGAAGTAGGTCACCTGTGATCTGTCACATTTTACGTACGCCATGCGTAGTGGTGATTCGACAGGCTGAGGGTTCGAAGAGCACGACCCTTGCCCATCTTGGAGAAAGCCATCTTCCTATCAATGCCACAGAAGACCGATGTGGAGCACCACCGAAGATATGCGACTCGTCCTTGAGCAATAGTGTCCAGCACTTGGAGCAAAGAAGGTCGAAATCAGAGCGTAAATAGCAGTGCAGGATGAAGTCCTTCGATGATTCGGCTGCCCGCAGACATGCCGTTATAGGGCGAGTGCTTCCGAAAAATGAAGAGTTCTCTTGCTAACACGGTAAAAGTAGATCCGTCGCTGCGATGTCGAAACCCGAATTTCGAGCTGAATGTGCATTAGCTTCATGTCAGTACCGAGATTCAACACCTTTAGCGTAGGATTCAGCAGCGAAGCGAATGCACGGCGATGAGGCGACCATGGTCGTGCATCACGTTCTTCGAGCAAGCTGCGGTCAGTCATACGTCAATTGCGATCGTCTTTCCGAGCTATCAGAGCCCCACAGCAGTTAAACCCACTTGCGTCAACTGCTGGAAGGATGGAGAAATGAAGCAGAGATTCGGTACTGTTCAACTAGATCGAACCAGAATTACACACATGATGATATATTCACATCATTCTCGAGGTTTTGTTTGCTGAAGCGTAACTTCAAGTGTCAAACGACACAAGTAGAATTGTTGCACGACTTCCCCGTAAAAATAGGTTCGATCTACTTCGTACGTGTCTACACACGTGATCGGAGATAGAAGACATTGTCTTCCTTTTTGCGTGCTCTCACCACTTACTGTAGCATAAGCACATTCTACGAGGCTGACGTCCTTATGGTTTAGATGAAGGACGCAGCAAGTGTCTATGGGAAAGACTTAGGGTGAAATTACACGAGAGGAAGATGTCCAGTAAGCTTGGAAAGCCTGAGAGTGATGCTAGTGGAGTTCCTAGCCACTTAAGCCCCCAAACTAACCCTTTCCGGCCTGGTACCTGTGGGTCTCGGAACGCATCACTTTGTAGGCAGTGCCACCATCTCGACAGCCCCAGTGTCGCTACACGGTCAGTAACAGCTTCATTTCATTTTGAACGCGCCGAAGCACATTACGTAGTTTTCATTTACAATACTACAATAACGACCACAATCAAAGGGATATTAGCATAGAAAATGCAGCTGTCCGAGGCATGGTCTATTGCCTGCAAAATGTTGACCTACAAGGCATCTTCTGGATGGGAATGTCCGCCCTGAGGCCAACGCTATTCGAAAGATGGCGAGTTGTTGTATTTACATATCACTGCAGCTGCCGATATCCAGCCTTCATAACTCAAAGGAACGTTTAGCTCCCACTAACACTACGGGTGATGTGCCAGCACTGCGACTGCTGTCGGCTGAACACGATGCAGACCACAGTGTCCTACTATATTTCAGCTTCTTTCACTTCTTTGACCTGAAGCTTGGCGTCCCTAGCTGCAGCCCAAACCACAGCTTGCAACGCCACGTCGACAGTATGGGCAGGTAGCTGAACTTCACTGTGCCACTTCTCTACCTCAGCCTGGGGTCCTTGAAAAGCTGGCTTACTTTTTACTTTAACAGCAATCCTGTCACAGTCTTTCAGACTGCCAATACGTAGGAATGGAACCGATTCGGCATTAGTATTGGCATTAGTCGTACGGAACAGCACCGATGGCCTGCTGCGTAGGCTTGTTGATAGTAGGAGGACCATACGGGTGGAGGATATTCCAATCCGCCATTTGGTCTTCCTTCAACACAAAATCAGTTGGGTCATGCGACTGGGCTAGGATCAGTACATTCCAGGACCGACTCAACACCAAAGGACTCACAGTCATGTAGCCTCGCTTGAAAGCCTCCACCTTGCACTATCTTTGCTCTTCAGTCAAGAACTCGATAGGTTTGTAGCAGGTATCTGTTCCCCATTAGCTTATGTTGCCCTGTTCCCACAGAAGAAGCACTTACAAACGGCCATGCGCTTGTTGGTTCCAACGGGTGCAGCACCGTAGTGAGCAGCCCTTGAGTCCCAGAGGATGAAGTCACCAGGGTCCATACTGGGCTTTACCCATGTGCAGCACCGATCCTTGAACCACTGGAGCGTCTCGTCCGTCCAATCAAAAAGATCTCTCTTAATCCAACCACCTGCAGGCTACGTGTGTCACTTTTACGTGTTCAAGCAATCGGAGGGGTCTTCGGACTTACAGGCTGGTGTTCCTTGAAGTACTGCGCAAAAAGCGGGGCGGTACCAGTCATGACCGTCAGACCACCGTCGTCGGGACCATTCGGTAGCTAGCCGAAGATCAATACGACTTGCAGACAAACATAAAACAGTATCCTACGAGGTTAAGCAGACCTTGAATGCAATGTGGCCAAGGTCGGTAGGCACTCTGATCCGACTAAAGCCTGGTCAGTACCAGAATGTTACAAGAATATTTACTTGTGCTCACATGTGGCCAGGGCTCTTTCCCGTGGTCGGCCTGGTCAGGAGTTGGAAAAGCCAACGTGCCTCCGTCTGCTAACGTTAGCAACAAAGTCCACCAGCGAGACTGCAACACTTCATACCATAAGAGACTGTGAGCTTATCTGTACCCCAGATCTTTGCAAAGATCTCTCGGACCTTAGACTCTGACTTACAGTCCCAGACAAATTGTGCGTGGGCAAAGGAGAAACTGGACAATATTAGCTTGACTCTTGAAGCGGGATTGAACTAAACTCAATGGTCAAAGAGTCCCCCATATCTGTGTCGAGGAATGTTCTTAGACTTCCATGTTGAGCGGTCGTCGCGCTTGTACCCCATGTTGAATCCTTCCAGCCAATCTTCAGCCTTTTCAGCATATTTGAGAGACCTATCCTTCGGAACCGCGCCTTTTACCAGAGCCCACTAATGATAAATGTCAGCGTCCCAGGACTCATCCTCAAAAGCTAACTAGGCGCTCACTCCATTACGATGAAGGTCATGAAGCCACTGTGGGCTCTCAGTAGTCAATGGGGCGAGCCTGGGACTTGGTCTGTCAATCCCAAAAGGGCCCCGCGGGTCTTCCCATTGGTCTTGATGAGCCCAGGTGGTGACGTGTCTCGCAGCATTGAGTACCGTTGGAAAATGATAGACCTTGAACAAAGCAGTTTTTGCAACTCGAGTAGGCATAGTATGTATCATTGTGTCAATCATGGAGTAGAAGCTGAATCAAAACGCCAAATGGTGGTTCAAGCAAAAGCATGTATGCTCTTGCGGAATATGTTTTGGCGGTAGATTACCGTTTTGGGAAATTTCCTCCGCTGTGCATTTCGGCTCCCACACCAATTTGTACGAAAATCACCCTCAACACCGATGCTGTTGTTGAACGCTCGACTCTTGGGTTTTACAAAGGTCAGTCCACCGTTTTGAGAATTCCGGCGTCATCGTCTCTAATTCTCAGCACAAAGCACTTCAATCCTCAGAAAATTGTGGGCTAAGGCTGGCTTCACAACTCTGTCCAACCTTTAGCCTTGTGGCCTTTGGCTATTGGATGTTGTCTAATTGATGCTTTGAGATGGAGGAAATTGGCGAACATTTCATTATGGCGACTGCTTTGCTCCGGCAAGAAGGCTACCAGTCCGGATGCAGACGTGCCATTTGAGTCAAAATAACCGCATGGGCCAGGACTATGAACAGTGCAGCAGCTACAATTTAGGGATCTCCATCGGCCGTCTGTCCGTGCGGGGTTATTGGATGCCCTGCCTCGCCTGCTCGTGCTGCTCCAAGCTGAGGCTCAAAATAAGGTTCTAAAAAGATGGGTTCGTACAATCATATCATTGGTGCTACAGGGTTTGCCGGACGCTTGTTCCGTGCAAATGTTATCAAAGTTTCAGATCGAAGATGAGGCTCTGAACCCCACTTCGATCGTAGATCTTCCGCCCACGTGCCCTGGGATCGTGATTTGTGTATGCCCATTTCTGCAAATTGGATCCAACTTTTCGTGGCTGATGAAGAATGTGCAGACATTGGAATTTTCCAAGGATTTAACCAGCAACTTGCAAAGTTAAACAAATTTGAGGCGATGTGTACGAGGGAGGGCACATTCCGTGCTTTTTCCCAGGCTAATTTGGTGTAAGAAGGCACAATATGGCCATGCATTTTCCCCCCTAGATTGTGCGAAAGTGCCCGTAGGTGTGCCATAAATATCCAATCGAGAATTGTCGTAGCATCACCAAGCGATAATTGAAGGTGATGTGTTGGTTATGGGGCGGCTGTAGCGTTGGAGGCACATCTCCTACCAAACTGCCATTCCGGAGCCGGGACTGGATGTACTAGGAGAGATTCGACAATGGCGCTGCAATTGCCTGCTGATGCCTACAGGCGGACCTCGGTGATGTGCCACGAATGTTGGATTTGCATTCATGTTTCATTGTGCTCCTTTTCCATATGATCGTGAATTTAAATGATGCCTGCTGATAAGTTCTTTTCCTTCATTTTTCTCATGGTTGTTAAAAGTGAAGATGTTTCTCATTTCACGAAGCCGACCACGTTCGCGCATCGTGAGCAGTAGTACGAGTTCAGCCCAAAAGAGACCGCACCTTGACGGCTGGATGGTAACTTCGGATCAACGCTCAAGGAGCGCTGACACCTCGAGCATCTCACAATGTCCAAAGATGGTCTGGTAGAAGACGAGGACAACGATGATGATGATGAGGAACTTCTGGAGGGGATAGTGTCGATACTGTCATCACTGTCGACTTTCAAGCGAGAGAATTTTGTCGTTGGCTTGCTGCCATTGCCTGCCTGGGGCTGCAGCTGGAGGATTGACGGGCTCATCGTACTCTTATGATCAGGGAAGACTTGCTTCGATGGCGTTGTGCTCCAATATGTTAGAAAGCGTAGTTTTGTCCTGCGTATTCGATAGCCTGTTCGTTTATAGTCGATGGGTTGCAGTCGAGGAAACGGCGAACGTGTTTCTCATGGGTCGGGAACACGTTAGATCAGGATCAGGGCAGCGGAAAGGCTAACATTACGAGAGCAAGGAAACGCCACCACAAGCAGGGAGTGATTGGCACTTGGCACGGTACGTGTACGACAAGCCTGTTGCTCAGGACACAATGTCGATGGGGAGATGAAATTTCGATCCAGACTCTTGCATCAGGTTTGTGAAACGCGCGATTCCCCTCTATATCGCCGATGTAAAGTCTGGAATCGGTAAGGCGGGCATTTGAGTGGACGCTAACAGTGCCGTTGGTGTCCGCGACATGCCGGGGTGTTTCTTAGCTAATACACCTATAACCGAGGGCAGAGGGCGCCAACGTAATGTGAGCTAACGCGTCTTATCCAACGACACTGACCATGGAATCATCCCTGTGTGGTTAAGGTGTAACAATAATATGATGGCGGAGGGAAGAACCGATGCGAAATTTTCCATTCAATTCCCCGAATGGGTTCATGCCCACTCTTTCTTTCTTCTGCCTGCGACAGAGCCACAACCTGACGTTGCGGCTCTTACCACATGCCACAGTTTCGTGGCTGAGTGTGGAGCACTACATTCACCTTCGTGATGTACTTTTGTTGAGTGCTTCTGCTTGCTTACTGTATATAGTGTCCTGCAAAGATGGCAACCATTACAGTCGGAACTCGCGGGCCTCGCCAGCAGAGGGTGCTGATCTCAAGAAATCAATTCGTCAAATGATGGGCTCTATCAGCATCTTGGCAAAGAAAGGTTGCGCCCAGAATCGTGCCAAGAGAAAAGCCACCTGCAGTTTGCACCATGAACTTTGTTGTGCTTAGCTGAGTGCTTCGTATTTGTTTGCCCTGCTTGTGATCATATTAGAAAGCACGTCACAATGAAGACATGGCGTCCAACAATCTCGCTCCCAACCCACTGCTGTTGGTGCATTCATTGCAACAATTGAGCCGCGCGAATCTGCTATCTAGGCCTTTGTTCATCGCACAACTTATCGAGCGAATGACGGCAGTTCCCGCGCGAAAATCAAGTTTCAATCAAGTTTCACCTTTCAGGTATTCTGATCGATCCCTCGCAGGTACGCTAGCGCTCCTCGCTCTGGCAAAGCTCTCAAACATCGGACCCTTTTACACGTCTTTTTGCTCCGCCTCAGGATCTTTTGAGGTGCGGGGTTGCTGTAGCCGCTTGTTCCTAAGGCAGCTTTTGCTTCAAGCTTAGTTAAGCAATAGAAGGATTCAATGACCGGGTTTTATATTGATATCCTTGACACCTGTTGCCAGGTTTGCTTATGTAAGTTGAGCATCAAGTAGTTTTGACAGATAAGCAAAAGTGGGGAGCTTCATTGCGTCACACTCGCCCGTTCAAGGCTGTGTTAGTGCACAACGAACTTTCTCATGAGAGATGAACTGTGACCCCTCCATCACCTTGGAATTTGTAACGCGAGCGAAGGCGAAGCTTAAACCTTCCATTACAAGGTTGAATAAGTGTCTTACCTATTAGGCAAGTCCCACCGGACAAGCATCACAATGTCGAAACAGCCGAACCTTTACTGTGATCCCACCACGACTGAGGTTGCCGCGAGGCTCCGCCAGTACCTCATGCAATGCCAGAAGAGCGCTTTTGCAAAACATGGCAAATTCCTAGTTGCTGTCTCCGGAGGATCCCTACCGGCGACATTGTCGAAAGCCTTGTTGGAACCTGACGACGGCACTCCCGACGACAAGGCACAATTTTCAAAATGGGAGATTTTCTTCGCAGACGAGCGGGCAGTGCCACTTGATCACGCCGACTCTAACTATGGGTTACTAAAGAAAGATCTACTCGATAAGATCCCAACCGATTCAGGCACGCCGAAGGTGCATCCAATTGATGTGGAAGTGTTAGACGACACGCAAGAAATTGCCGACCGCTACCAAGAGGCCCTCATGAATGGGTTTGCTGGCAGGGACTCAGTGAGACTGCCAATCTTCGACCTGATTTTGCTCGGTTGCGGTCCAGACGGTCACACCTGCTCCTTGTTTCCTGGACATGAGCTTCTGCGTAAGACCGATGCATGGACGGCAGCAATCGAAGACTCGCCCAAGCCGCCGCCGCGTCGAATCACTTTGACTTTGCCTGTAGTTACACACGCCGCTAAAATTGCATTTGTAGCGACTGGCGGGGGAAAGAAGGACATCCTCAAGGAGATATTAGAGACTGACGCAGGACGTAGCCTACCTTGTGGCTTGGTCAACGAACAGGCTGGAGACAAAGTCAGTTGGTTTACTGATAGCGCTGCCACAGAAGGCATCAATTTCCCACGAAGGGGTAGCTTGTGATAAACTCAATAGCTCGATTGAATCGTGCTACAGTCAGCTTGGTGAGGGTGATTGTGGATATCGCTGGTTTTAACTTATCAAATATCCTATCGCATTCTTGCCACTTCGTCTAAGTGTCCTCGCTTACGGTGAGTCCCGTAAGGGTGTCGGCCTAATGGAGTTCACAAAGTTCAAACCATGGCCTATATGTCTTATTCGAACGCTCTTTGCTTGATGTTTAACAAATCTTGGCATGTTGGCTTCGGCCCTTGCGAAACAGCTATCCCTAGGCAACGCCCATCATGAGAACGTTCAACTACGCAGGTATCACGAGGATGTGGGGAGAGTTACTGCATTCTGATTATAAGCCAAATCCCCTTGTGCTTACCCAATTACCGTGAGCGGTAGCTGCGCTGAGAAGCGTCCCATGATTTGCAGGTTGAGATTGGCGGGAGAGCCTGCTCCCAATCACTCGCTTGTTTTGCCTTTGTCCGCATTAAATTTTATTGTGAGACGATGGAAAATTGTGAGCCTTGAAGTGCTCGAGATACAATCAATTCAGCTTTGCACCTGAGATGCTGAAGAACGAGACGCATCCAAAGTGTCGCGAAATCCTAGCAATCAAAATATCATGGTGTGCGGACGTTCCGGGACCTCGGGCACCTCGGGGACGGGGACCTGGGACCTTTGCGTGAATGGATTTGGGAAGCAAACATAGCAAACCATACCTCAATTGCGACCAATCACGACCAACGTAAGTTGGTGAAAGTAATAGCTTTGAACGCGGGTGCAGTCAAACCTCATTGAAGTCGTTGGCCCTACATCTAGGATTCTGCAGCCCCGCCACAATGTCGTTTGCTTCAAGAGGGACAAGAGCTACAGCTCGTGCTCTCAGGCAAACCCGGATAGGCCGACAACCACGAAGATATGCCTCCGAGGGCCACGGCCACGATCATGCCCATGGACACGGTCACGGCCCGAGTGCTTTGCACCTGGAAAGTGCGAATCCGTCCGGGAACGAGAGTCTGGGAGTAAGTCAAATCCGCAAGATCACCATGTCGCAAAGTAGGAGCAAGCTCTGACTGGGAGTTTTAGCCTGGCCTCTTCATTACACTTGCCGTGGTGCCGCTCTTCTACGTAGGGTACAGCCTGGCCTATGGTTCACCCGACAACTATTTCGCTCGCCTATATCAGCAGTACAAAGAAGGCAAGCAAGCGACAGCCGAAGCGGAACGTCTGCATCAAGCTGTTTTGTCACAAGCAATTATGGACCGGGCGAGACTGTCATCGTATCCAAGAGAAACAACAGGGCCAGATCTAAAATATCCAGAGTAAGCTCAAGCAGGGTTCAGGGCACAATTATAATGCTTATCTTTGACAGGATGTTTAATGTGGGCTCGCCTTGGAATCAAGCAGTTGGAGACAGCGCTGCAAACTTGAAGGCTTTAGAAGAGCACTATAGAAAGTTACACGCAGAGGCGGAGGAAGAGCGCCTAGCGAAGCGCAAGGACGGCAAAGTGGTCTCGGTGTATGATTGAGAAAGACCGTACATCGAGTGGGAATGACTGTGCATACTTCGCGATTTGGCGATCAAGGCGTGCGTTCATCTTCTAAGACTGCCGAAAAGGCTTGTACATAGGTTTGCGGGTGGGATAAATGTTCATTGCATTTCTTATACTGTCGGCTCATGCTGAGACCCCATACCAGCTTCACTGAATCCACCGACCTGCCGTGACGTATCTGTAGGGGCCCCGTAAGTGTTTTTGAAACCGCTGGAGGAACCTTGGAAGGCGATGGGGCGGCAATTTCTACTTATCGCGCCATACCTATACTGCACATAAGGACTGGTTTCAGTTCCCAAGTTGTAGATGCCAGATATCAATGTAAATATTGTATCCTGAGTCACAACCAATAACGACAAGCTGAGACGGCACCGATCCCTCCCAGCCTCAAAGTTAAGGTTAATTGGGTCCTTGGCCAGAATTTCTCATCAGTGCTCATCTCAATCAGTCATGCTTGCATATGTATGAATCCCGTTCGTCACGGGTCCGAAAGATTTACTACATAGTAGATACCCAAGTCATATCTTTCGGCTGGCTGAATGAACAATCATATGCACCCCGAAACTGATGCTGAGAAGTAAGTCGGCTGCAACTCCATCTGGTCTTCGACTCCCCTGATCTATATCGCTTAGTCTTGTCTCGAAGCGCAAGCATCGTCGCGGCTTGACGAGAATCGCTGCAGCTTGTGAACGTTGTCGCAGACGTAAGCAAAAGGTCAGAATCGATGCTACTCTTACAAAGTCAATGCTGACTGAGCTAGTGCGATGAACAATTTCCCACTTGTGGACCTTGCGAAATAGCTGGTGCAAAATGCGTTCTATCTGAGCGTCTGACTGTCGTCGCTCAACCAGGTAGCAGCGATGAGAGGTTAATGCGTGATGAAATCAGACATCTTCGCAGTCAAGTGACTGAGATTAGTCGACAGCTTGCAGAAGCGAAGCAAGGCCCTAGGCCCCATGCCGAAGACACGGCCGTCGGTCCCCAGACGTCAACCACTATCACCTCACATTCTTCATCCGGTTTCAATCCTGCTTCAACTGGAGTTCAACGTGATCATGGTGGCTATCCAAGCTATACGGGTCGCATACTGCGGCCCACCTTTGGCATAGCTCATCAGAATCGCGTGGATGCCGGAGACAAAAGTAGTGCTTGGAGTTTATGGAAAGACGACCACTCTGCAGAGACGCCAATAGAGCATCATGATGCCGAGAACATTCATTTCCATGAAGATCATGGACTCGCTCTAATTGATGTCTTCTTTGACCAGAGATGGCCACACCTTCCCATTCTGCATAGACCTGACTTCATGCGAGACATCTTCGAACCGTTTGCAAACGGTCGGACATTGCCTGAAATAGCTAGGTTCCAGCTCTTCATGGTGTTCGCGACCGCCGCACTCGAGCAGAGTAGGACCAAAGGCAAAAGAGCTTATAATCACAGAGACCTCTTCGAAATCGCTGTTCGCGATTTGAAGAGCGTGCTCGTTGCTGAGGATGTCGACTGCATCACTTCCCTGTTATTACTACTAATGTACGGCAGAACCGAGCCACAATCAGTCAACATGTGGCACACTACTGGCCTAGCTCTACGAATAGCGATAGGCATGGACTTGCATCGAGCTGAGAGTCTTCGTCATATGGATTTGAAAGAAGCCGAAATGTCCAAAAGACAATTCTGGAGCATTTACAGCTATGATCGAAGCATGTCAATCTATCTCGGCAGACCTCTTGGAATCCAAGATGCTGACATCAACATCCCGTACCCATTGCAGCTCACAGATGAAGACCTTGAATTACAGACAATTCAAACAGTTAGCCCACGGACTCAGCCACATGTCAAAGATACGTCAACATTCATTCACCTCATCAAGCTACGTAGGATTAATTCCGAAATTTACAGGATGTTCCACTCTGTCAGCAGCAACACCTATCTTGGTGCAGCCGATCTCGATCTGGTTCGACAAGGCCTGTACACTCAGCTAAATGATTGGCTGTACACGGCACCTCGTTATCAAGTGAGTTCGTCCATGTTCCAATCGCCTGAATGGTTTCAGACAGCATATCATCTTGCAGTCATTGCACTCCACAGGCCGTCGTATGCCCAGCCACAGCCATCATCGACATCTCTTCAATCCTGCGCAGACTCATCAATAAGCCTAATCAGTTGCTATGGATCATTATATGCGAAGAACAAGGTCAGCTACTCTTTTGTTGCTTTATCGGCTATTTTCATGGCCGCCGTGACCATGCTTTACTCTCTGCGCGCCAGTCCGCAAGTGCGAAAGGATCTCACGAAACAGGTCATTGAGGCAAACATCAACAGCAGTCTATCTCTGATCCGTGGCATTTCGTCTGGCCGAGAGGTGGCTGAGAGAGCCGCGAGAGTCATCCAAGGGCTTGGCAATGCTGTTCTGTCGCTTTTCGACAGTGAAGGCTTCGCAACGTCAGAGCTGGACAACGAGGCTGGTGGTACGCGAAACGTTGACAAGGAGTTCTTGTCTTGGTTTGGCCTGAAATCGCGGATGATCAAAAGCTCTACTGCGCCTGAGACGGCCGTACAACCGGTAGGGTGGCCAGGTCAGAGTACAGACACCGCTCCCATACCCGAAACTCCATTAGCAACTTTGAGTGTCGACATGGCCTGGGAGGATTTGTTCGCCCAAGGCTTCGGCCTTGAAAGCTCCGCGAGTATTGATTTCTTCCCTCATTCGGCCTTCTGAACCAGTTTTCGGCGAACGCTATTCATGCTGTTGCAAACCACCTGTCACGGGAGCGTTCGCAGATGTAAGCACATGGATATTGCAATCGCAGCCGACAGTTCAGCATGCATTGACAGGCTACGTCGGGTGAGAAGTTCGGGTTGGAGAATTGTCTCCACACTATTCAAGCTCCAAACGAGTCCCTAATTTTGAGCCTTGGTTTGATGAAGGTTCCGAAGCGGCACCACTCATTGGGTTTCCCCGCATTGGGGCGCTTCCCAGTGGATCCTTGTCTTGGGGGCGGGGGGTGCTTGAGCATGCTTGCTGCTTGCTGCTTGCTGCTTGCCGACGCCTAAAGCCTTTGGCTGACTACTTGTTAGTATATAATGGATTCCCAGCTACTAAATTCACGCATAGCTGACTCCTGCTTCATTCATACTGCTTCAGACGTTGAACTTGCACCAACCTCGCAAGCCATTTTGGGCATACAGGTTGTGCATGTGGAAGAGCGTGTGTGTTCCTCTCGGTTGACGAGCAGAAAGTCGAATTTGCCGACATGGCGCATCAGAAGGGATCGACGGTCGAAGAAAATGAGCGGGTGGCATCGGTAGTATCTTCAATAGCCCATGGGGCCAGGGGTCGCGCAATGTCTGTGGACGTGGCTATGACACTCTTTGAAAACCAAGACCTCAATATGGAGGTTGATCCAGCTGAACAGAAGAGAGTGGTTCGAAAGATAGACCGTTTCATCATCCCGATGATCGCCGTTAACTGTGCGATTGTCCAATACCCGCCACGTTGGGATCCAGAATAACCCGTGTCTAGATGTCTTCTTCTACATTGACAAGACTACGTTGTCATACGCTGCCTTGTACGGCATACGGGATGATCTGAACCTTACTGGTCAACAATACAGTTGGTTGAGCTCGATTTTCTACTTCGGTTTCCTCGCCTGGGCCTTTCCGACAAACTTTCTCATGCAGAAATTTCCGCTCGGCAAATATCTTGGCCTCAATATCATCGTCTGGGGCATGTTCCTGATGCTACAAGCTGCGTGTTCCTCGTTTGCGACGTTAGCTGTCATGAGGTTTCTGTCCGGTGCCGCGGAAGCTTGTGCAGACCCAGCTTTCATGCTCATAACTCAAATGTGGTATACGAGGAGGCAGCAACCGCTCAGAATTGGCTTATGGTACTTGGGAAATGGTTTCGGGATTTCGATAGGAAAGTGAGGCGTATCTGACGTGCTTTTGAGATTCTTTTGAGCCCTTTCCCGTCCCCCTACCCCCTCCCCTAACAAACCAAAAATTCATTCTCCTTTCCGAAGTTCTACCGCGCCCTTTCCGAAAACAGCCTATTATAACCAATACTAACTTGAATTCTAGGTGGTCTACTCGGTTACGGCATTGGCAATATCAAGGGATCACTGCCAAGCTGGAAATATGAGTTCCTGATCATTGGCGCTCTATGCACCTCTTGGGGTGTCGTTATTATGATTTTGATGCCAGATTCGCCTGTGACAGCGAAGTTTTTGACTGACCATGAGAAAAGGATCGTCATCATCCGCTTGATGGACAATCAGACTGGGGTAGAGAACAAACATCTGAAGCCGTATCAAGTCTGGGAAGCATTCAAGGATCCCAAACTCTACCTCTTCTACGCCTTGGGGACAGTCTGCAATTTGCCCAACGGAGGAATCTCAAATTTCGGGACACTCATCGTCCGAGGTATCTTCAATGACAATCTGCTTGCAGCCGCAATGCAGGCCCCGTACGGTGCAGTCATTGCATGCTCAATCGGCATCTGCATCGTGCTCAACGACCGTTTCCCGAACAACAACCGGTGCAAGTTTGTCCTGCTTTTCCTCATACCCAACATCGCTGGAGCCTTCGGCCTTCGCTTCGTTCCAAGGTCATCGCATGCAGGGCGTTACATCTGCTATCTCTTGACGGGGCCTTACAACGCAGCTTTCGTGCTCATCCTCTCTCTTCAAATGGCCAACACAGCAGGCCACACCAAAAAGGTTGTGACAAATGCGGTATTGTTTTTGGGATATTGCACTGGAAACATCGCGGGGCCGTTCTTCTACCGCGCTGAGCAGGCGCCCGAATACGAGTTGGGCATCTGGAGCATGATTGTGAGTCACCTGGTGGAGGCTGTTGTCATCTGCCTGTTCTGGTTCCTCCTTTCGAGGGAGAACAAGAGACGAGATAGAGTACAAGGCCACGTGGGTCTGACTGCTGAGGAATTGTTGGCAAAGAAGAAGCTTGAAGGCTACGATAAGACTGCTTTCGAAGACTTGACAGATCGGGAGAACATTAACTTTAGGTATATCCACTGAGCCTTGGCCATTTCTCGACGGCGGGGTGGGAGACGTGCTTTTGTGACAGAACGCAAGACTTAACCTTTCAAGGGCTGAACAGATGAACTAAGCCGGCTCACGCTGATAGAAGGAGTAGCTCCTTATGAACCTCTCCTACACAAGTTGTATTTCTAGCCAGTGGCATTTACGGACCTCTAAGTAATGGAATCATAAGATGAACATCTGAATTCTGATTCAAAGATTTATGGTTCGCTCGCAACCCTACTAGCATCGCTTCCATGTGACAAGCAGCAGACAATCAATACTTTGGGAGTGGTGCGAATTCTCGAATTGACGGTAATACTATAATTAGAGAGGTCCAACAAGCCGAATACGACAACAGCCAAGCCAAGCGCAACCTGGAAGGACAGGGACCTTGTGGTACCCTGCTACCACACTAGATTGATTTCATTCACCAACATCATTCATATTCGAGAAGGAGATAATGTTTCGTAAATAACCAAGTCTACTTCTATTTCATCTTCGATTCACATTTCAGCTCGACCGAAAACTAACATGCCATTCAGTACTGTTCTTTCCTTTTTTCATTACGCGATAGACGCATTGTTCGGCAAGAACATCCCGTTCGATCTCCGCTGGCGTCTTCTGGTCTTCCAGCCGCTTGCGATACCGGTATATCTGCTCAATTCCGTGCCTTGCTTCTTGTCGCGACGGGCCACAGCAATCCGGATACCGGTTCGCGGCGGCCGACATCTTCGAGGCTTGGTCTACCTGCCGCGAGCGTCGACACAACAAGTTGGAGCAAGTCTAAAGCGGCCAAGCCTGCGGCCGCTCCACCTCGACCTCCATGGCGGAGGCTTTATGGGCGGGATTCCAGAAGCGAACTATCGATTCTGTACGGCGCTCGCGGACCGGACAGGAGCGGTGGTGGTGTCGTCGACTTACCGCTTTGCCCCTCGCCATCCGTTTCCTTCGGCCATAGACGACGTGGATGACACCGTCGCCTGGCTGCTTGAGAATGCGGAAGTCAAATTCGGAGCAGACCCGAAGTGCTTGACCGTGGGGGGCTCTTCGGCAGGTGGAAGCCTAGCTTTGGCCACATCATTACACCAGAAGCCGGAGGAGGGAAAAGTCAAGGGTGTTGTGACGTTCTATGCTCCTGTGTGTGTGAACCTGTTCTTTTGCAGCTATGCTAAAATGCTTACAGCGTGGATTTTTTACCGTAGATCGATGTCAGCACGCCTCCGTGGCTTAAGCCAAAGCCGCCAGTATTTCCAACGAGAGACCCGGTAGCATTCATGTTGCCTGTTTTTGATGCGTATGGCGCGTCAGCACGGCCCCTCCATGCCGAAGACCCTCGCTCGAGTCCCTGCAAAGCGAAGGCGGACCAGTTACCTGAGAAGATTCTCATGATTGTGCCGACGATTGATATTCTGGTCGCCGAGCAGCTGGAGTTTGCAAAGCGAGTCAACAAAGAGTCGGACGATGCTGGGAAGCAAAAGAAAGTCGAGGTGGTTCTCATGGAGAAATGCTTTCATGGCTGGCTTGAATGTGAGTTTGTCCTAGTCCCCCCACCGGGACGACCAGATGTCTCGTGAAGCATGCATGCCCCATGGATACATCAGAGGTGGTAACTAACTAGATGTGCTATGATACACACTGACACATTGGGTGATAGTGCCATCTTGGATCATCAAGGAAGAGACCCGAGCCGAAAGTTTTGACCGGTCCATTGCTTTCTTGAAGGACATCTATGACCAACGTGGCAGATCCCTCGAAGCGACTACCTAAGTTGTCTTATATACGCAAAGTCTCAATCGTGGGGGGTCAGACACGTTGCTGCTAGAAAAACTAGAAGTCTGGCACTGTGACCGACGAATGACGACTTGTGTGTTGTTGCTAGAGTCACCCACCCCCGACGAGGGAGGGGTATGACTCCTTTGTATTATATATCTCGGTCTCTCTACTCATTTACGCCCTACGAGTTGTAGAATGTATTAATAAAGAAGATACCCCACTCTGAATAAATGCCATATATATCCATCTCAAGCTAAGCAACAGTGAAAAGTGGACTGGCATGCAGGGGAATCGCAGATCCAAAATCAGCGCTTCACCCTAACCTAAAATGCACAATCCCGGGTTCTACGATAATTGCCATTGATGCAGCTAGCTTGTAATTGCATAGAGTAAGCTCCGAATCTGAAAGAGACAAGAAAAGACATATTACAGATGAGCTCAGGTCTGAACGTGAAATGACTCGCGGGCAACGACTTTGGTTCTTCCGGACAACATGAGGATTGTAAGCCAACGTGTTTTGCTGCGGTGCAAATCAAGATTTAGCTGCTCAGCTTTCGATGTGTAGAGTGTCTAAAGTTAGGGCCAAGTGAGCTTAATGTGTTGTGAGTGTGATAAGTAAGCGTGGCCGGGTAACTGTGGAGGGACCGGGCAAGTGAGTATACGTTCCAAGTGATTAGCCTTTTTGTTGGCTTACATTCAACAGTGGTGGAACCGGGGTAGACGGAGGGTAATACGTCTGATTCTTCTATAACGAACTAGATCGTGCGCTCATGCGCTACACTAGCAATCAAACATTGCACGCTCTATTCATCGTCCGAGTCATCAGCGTCGTCAACACCTCGGAGCCAGTGTGCCCTTGCGTCAACGGCTTCCTTCCGCACATCTCTTCGAGGGTCATCGAGACATCCGGCTAGGCCCTGTAGGGTTTCCTTTTTGAGCGACAGAAGCGGGTTTGGTGTCTTCTGGTCTTTTACATGTTTTGGGAGAATTGTCAGACAGTGTAGTGCTAACTGCCGTATCTTCGGTGAGGCCACAGCTGAAGCTGAGGTCGAGAGCTCGGCTGCATCAACATCTGACATGACCACATCATTGGGCATTGACGATTTCAAAGGGAGTGGGTCTTTCTTGCTGCGTTTCTGTGCAGGGTTGGGCAGAGCCGCAACAGCGATTAATCTCCGGACCAGCGCTGGAATGTGGCCGCTTTCTATGAGAGCATCAGGATTCTTCGTGATGACAACAATCATTGTGTCCAAGGTCGCAATCTTGACACTCTGATTAGCGTCTGGAATCTCGAGAGCTTGCAGCAGAAGCGGAAGAAGAGTTGGCAGTTCTGGCATGACGATCTCGCTCGAAACGGTGCCGAGTACGCCACTTAGGGCGACAAGATATGTTTCTTTCTGCTGTTGCGTTACTGTCTGGCTCCTGAATTTGGAGCTCAATATGGGGATAAGCGTCTGAAAGACGCGCTGAGGAGCTAATAGCCTAATTTGAGCTTCGTTTGTTCTGCACAGTATTTCGTCCGGGGCCAGGATTGTGCTAAACCCGAGCGCAAAGAATCGAGCTTTGGCGGCTGGTAGAGACTCTAGCAGATTTACAAGCTGATTGAGGACATGGTTGGTGGATGGAGCTAGGCGAAGGATGAGCCCTTTTGAAAGGGCAAAGATGTAGCGGACTTGAGATTGGAACAAGGGGTCAATGTCATCCACCTCTTGACTGGTGCTTTCGTTTAGACCGGCTGCTGTAGTATTCAAAAATGCATCCACCTGAGCGATCTCGTCGTTGTGTAGATGCTTGTTAGTCATCAAAGAGATCTGTTTCAGACACGCTTGTGCCACAGCCGGGGCGTCATCATCAACGTTCGCCTGGCTCGCCTTGTACGCTAGAGTTTGTATAAGCGGAACAAGTTGCTTCGATAAGATTCCTGATTTGGACGCCTTCGGCAAGGAAGCCATGATCCAGGTGGACAGGATAAGCGCATTTTGAGGATAGTAATAGTCAACATTGCTAGCTTCGAGAATTTCTGGATTGGCATGTCGATAGAGCCGATAGACGTTCTCCGCGGCGGAGTCTTTGTGTTCGTTGGAGGACCGGCGGACAATCATATTGACGGTACGGCCAAGAAGGTTGAGCACCGTTTCGTTGCACAATGGTGGGCTCGTGCCACTTGCGACCTTCTCCGAAATGCGAACCACCAGACGATCGAAATAAGGATCCAAGCTCAGCCCAGAGGATTCTGCATTCCTATTCAGCACGTAGTGGATGGTTGAGAGGATGGCACATGTGTAGGGGTATCCTGCCTGGTAGCCAGTTTGAATCAAGGCATCCAGCTTGTTGAGCAATCTTCGTACCAGCGTTTCAAGCAGGTCCTGGCCTATGCTTATCTCAGCGAGACCTTCTAATACAGCTTGATAGTCTCTGGTCAGAGCGGCTTGCCTCTCACTTTCCGGAAGACGCGAGATGAATTTTGGAAAGGTAATGTCGGTGATGAGTCGGGGGTTGAAGCTAGAAATATCGGCGAGAGCCTGCATGGCACTTTGCTTCAGCTCATCTCGGCCATAAGACTCCTCATCTAGCACAATCTCATTCAAGTGCTGGACTATCAAGCCGATTTCGTTTTCATCTAGCAGGGATCTCATCTGAGTGAGCAGGAGAAGGCCTTTTACGGCTGTCAAACGGTACGAGACCTCTTCCTTGACAGTACTCATGAGGGCTCTGCTATAAATTGCAAGAAGTCTCTCCTTAGATTCCGCAAGCAATGTTTGTTCGCCATCGAAGTTTTTGTCGCTCAAGGTATCCCACGAGCCGTAAACTTCGATTGATGCTTCGAAAAGCTTGTTGACCACAGCCAGGATAGCCCGCTGATTGTTGATGCCTTCGGAGGACTGCTGCAGAGTGAACAAAGCGGAAGCCACAGACTTGAGGACAATTTCAAAGGAACGCACAGTCGCCGATGCAGCAGCCTTGAGAATGTCGCCCGAGGCCAAGGCTTGCCTCGAGGCCGGTTCCCGGAGATGTTCAAGGCATTCTCGGGAAATCGGGCGGAGATAGTGCAACAAATGATCAGCCTTCCACTCTGGGGCGTGAGGGCTTGTCTTCTGTGACAAGTTGAATGCAATATTTTTGATGAGATGCAAAGCCTCATCAGCGAGGAAGGGTTCCTGGGCCTGTAAGACCTCAAACTTTACGGCATCCCAAAGTGTGATGGAATATTGAGCCATAGTCACAGGGTCATAGTTTAGAGCACATGCGGCAAGAGCTTGTAAAACATCTTTCTTCACGACTTCCGAAGTTGAGTCCAGCCTATCGAGGAGATGAGGAAAAACGGATGGAGCCAGGTCGGCCGCAGCTGACAAGCAGTCCCGCAATCTGTCCTTGAGATCTTGAGCGGTTATGCCATAGGGGTCGTTCGGTGGCGGTCGAAAAGTGATGGGAAAGTAAGCATACACTGCATCAAACATGAGATGGACGTGTTTCGAGATGTCCCATTCGACCATAAAGACTCTCAGCATGGAGAAAATGAGCATGAGATTTCGGGGATCTTTCTCGCCTGCGACGACTTGTGTATAGCCCACGAGCGACTTCTCGCCCATTTCCAACATGGCCTTCCTGTGGTTACTGAGCAGATCATTCAACAGCAAATACACCTGATACCGCTCGGCTTGCTTCTTGTCCGACAGGTCGGCAAAGTTCTCAAATATCGCCTGTGCCAGCTCTTGTGCATTCTCTTTGGTGTATCGAGCCAAGCCTTGCAGGCGAGACAGGGCTTCGAGCGCACCGCCATCGTGGATCCTGCTGCAGAGGAAGAGGTTCAAGACCGAGATGTCTTGGCGAGGGAGGAAATTGTCAGGCAAACTGGTGATGATGTGGGTGAGGTAGTGGGTGGCTTTGTCTCGTATCTTCGGGTCTGTGTCCTGTAGGTATTCACCTGCAGCTCTGATGACATCGACCAGTTTGGCATCTCCATTTTGTAGTCTTTGAGCGGTCTGTCGTGCTATCGCTGCTGCTTCAGTCTTGTCGTTGTCGAAGGCAAGCACAAAAGCTCGCGCGTCATCTTCTGCCATGCCACATTGCTCTGGAGGCTTTCACGAACAGTAGACACTGGGCGCTGTGCCTTATCCTCCCAACCGACGTGAACAGAACGCCTCCAATCATCAATCGACCGTATGCTCTATACAGGGTACGTGCTTTAGAGCAGCCCTCGCGATCAAAAATTTCGCGACACGGCTCCAGGAACGCGATCGGGAATCGACGTCACTGCTGGTGCGGTCCAATGATACAAGCTCTATTAAATTTGGCTGTAATAAAGGCAGGAGGAGTCCATCCCGGGGCCCATCTAACCCTATCAGCTGCCCAGGTGGTAATACATTTGGGACCTCTTTGGCCTCACGGTCTTTCATTGAAAATTGGATATTTAGCATGGCGGGGTGTTCCGGATTGCATATTGTCCTTCCTCTCCTGGATATAGGTCAATGTACATGCTCGCTACCTGTCAACACATATTTTGCACTCGAGCAACATCATTGGCTTCTTCATTGTCGCTTACCAGCTCACCCAGACTCTCTTAAGACCAAAAGGGTATACTCCGTATTCTCATCGATCGGCATGAGCCGCACATACTCATCTGATAAGATCGGAAGGCCTTCCGCCAAGATCTGGGTCAGAAACATAACTTCTACCCAGAAGCCACATCTATGTCTCCAGCAACCTAAAGAGTGTGATCTATGAGCGACTTAAATCGTCCTCTTCACATGACCCTGCAGCCAGGTAAGAAGGTCTGTCGCACGAAGTAGCATGATCGGAACAATGGATGCGTGTGGCTCTGGCCTGGCAACTCTGTTCGTCAAACAAGTTTCCCTGCATGTCTCTAATTGTGGTGAGATCTCCCGTCCCCATTCCGTGTGCCGAGTTGCCGGAAACTCAAGGCTTCGACTGAAAAGCCGGGCATGGCCGGGCCAAGATTCTACAATCAAGAGGCTTTTGCATGAGCTCCGCTGCCAAGCAATGCGGGATCACGTTCCACCAGACTAACGTCAAGGTTGGGTCTCTGAAGGCACTATTATGTTGGAACCTTGTCTGTTCACACGTTTGCCGTGAACCAGGATGGTCTTTTGAATTTTACGCATGGCTTTACTGCTGGCATTTTGTCCTCTCCCGGGCGCGGATGACTTCAACTGAGCTCAAGTTTCCTAAAAGAGGATGGCACGAAGGAGAAAGTCAAGCAGGTGGCGTCTAACCGTAAAACCTGCTGAGTTGTTTTAGGACGTGGTCACCACCAGCCAGCAGAGATTCGTCGTGGTAATGAAAAGTCGAGGTGAGCATTTGCCTTGCCACCATCAAGTCTGTCCCATGTTGCTCCACTCTCCTTGCAGGAAGTCTCCATCAGACAGCTTACCTCGGTGTTCATGAGATGATCTGGTGTCGATGATATATGTTCTGCCTCGGGGCTTGCTTGCCCTATAAGTATTAGGTTGTCCACATGATGCTCGAGGTTGTGCTCTCGAGTCTAGCATGAGCTGTCAAACCATTTTTTAATTTTTTAATTTGTAGACCAGCGTCATGGGTTTTCTGTCTGCTCTAGGGGGAAAACCTCCGCATACACCGTCCTCGGGCAGCCCTGACAATGATTCCGAAACCGTGGCGAACTCCAACGAGAAATATATATCGGAATCGGTAGCGACAAACTGTCATGATCCAACACTAGACAGGGACCAAGAAGCAGTCGACAAAGATGCACAAGCTGGTGTTCAGCGAGTCCAAGCTCTTGCATCCGTCTGGACAAAGTCGAGCTTGATCGCAGCATACACATTGTAAGTCCTCGCCTGTTGGAAATGTTTGACTGATGTCTGAACTCCTCCAGCATATGGCTCATCTATGTTGTCACTTCCCTCGAGGAGGTCATCATCCGTGCACTCAATCCCTACGTTACTAGCGACTTCTCTCTGCATAGCCTCACTGCTGCAACCGGTATCATGGCCAGCATTATAGGAGGCCTCACCAAAATCCCAATTGCAAAGATTCTCGACACCTGGGGGCGTCCGCAGGGACTTGCCCTGACTCTTTTCATCTGGGTTGTTGGACTCATCATGATGGCTGGGTGCAACAATGTCGAGACCTACGCAGCTGCACAAGTGTTCTCTTCTGTCGGGTAAGTCGAAGCGGGTCACTATTGAAACTAGCTGATTCGCGCAGACAACGAGGCGTGAGCTACTGCATGACAGTCTTCATTGCAGACACCTCTTCTCTTCGAAATCGTGGCCTGATGCTAGCATTTGCCACATCGCCCTATATATTTACCACTTTCGCTGGCGGCCCAGCCGCTCAGAGTATTCTCTCGCCGAGCGGTATGGGATGGCGATGGGGGTTTGGCATCTTCACCATTATCGTGCCAGCTGTGGTACTGCCGCTGGTGGCACTCTTTCTCTTCAACCAGCGAAAAGCAGTCAAGCAAGGGGTGATCTCGGAAAGACAGTACCGCCTCACTTGGGACTCTGTCAAACGCTACGCCATCGAGGTTGATCTACCCGGCATCCTAATCCTTGCCTCTGGTATGGCTCTCTTTCTGTTGCCGTTTTCGCTCTACTCGTACCAACCAAACGGCTGGCAGTCACCCATGGTAATTTCTATGATTGTGGTCGGCGGAATTCTGATCATCTGCTTTGTGCTCTACGAACGGTACTTGGCGATTAAGACATTCGTTCAGTTCGACCTGCTCGTCGATCGCACTGTGCTCTGTGGCGGGCTGATGTTCGTCTTCTTTTACACATCCAGCGCCATATGGGGTGGCTACTTTTACTCGATGTTGCAGGTCGTCTGGAATTTGTCCGTTACCGAAGCCAGCTATATTTCGTCCATCTTCCGCGTCGGCCAGTGTTTGTTCGCAATTTTCGTCGGCCTGGCCATACGGTATTCGGGACGCTTCAAGTGGCTGGCCACCTATGTCGGCGTGCCGCTCATGATGCTTGCTGTGGGGTTGATGATCCATTTCCGGAGACCTAACCAGGACATTGGATACATTGCCATGACACAGATATTCGTGTCGTTCGCGTCAGGCACGACCGTCATTGCAGGCGAGCTGGCCATGATGGCACCATCAGACCAGCAACATCTGGCCGTCATCCTCGCGATTCTCAACCTGTTCGGTGCTGTCGGTAGTGCGGTGGGAAGTACGATCTCTACAACCATCTGGACGTCGGAATTCTATGCAAAGCTTACCGAGTACCTTCCACCAGATCTGAGAGGTGAAGCGTCGGGTATCTACGCCAGCTTGCGAACGCAACTCTCCTATCCTCCAGGGAGTCCTGAGCGGGCAGCAATTAACCGGGCTTACGGTGAGACGCAGAGATACATGCTTATCACAAGTCTGTGCTTCTTAGCTTGCGCGTATACCTGCGTGTGGCTCTGGAGAGACATCAAGGTCAAGAATCTGAAGCAAGTCAAGGGCAGAGTGATCTAAAGCAGCGTTCTCAGCAAGGGCGGTATCAATGAATTCGACGGAGCAATGGCCCTTCATCAGACATGCTAAGTTTTTCTGGAACGCACCTAACGAGACGTAATTATGTATACCACACTGATTTTGAATCGGAACATGAAAACATACACAATGCCAGCGTTGACTGTAGATAGACTGGATAGAAATAGAAACCAGTCACTCACTGTTCTGACGCGTGCTGAGGTTAGTCACGAGATCACGTGCGTAAAAGCTGGATAGGCAACAAGTTGGAAGGAGCCTTATCCTAAGCCAATCATTAAGCGGCGCTCGCGCTTAATGTAGGTCGTGATTCCCCAGTCCTCGCCAGTCTCACCATCACACATTACTTATACCCCGCGACGACGACTCTCTACTTTGAAAAGTTCTTGCTCTTCTGCAACCAATGCAGAGCGACGGCTCTTTCTCCCTGACAAGCCATCACGGCACTAAACACCTGCACAAGACGAGTAAGACATATCGTTCCACAACCCTCGACTGTACTGACCGCATTGCAGAGAAACGATGCAGAGCAGAGGGTGAAACGTCGGAAGATCCTCGAAAGCATCGACGTCTCTCTCATCAACCATCTGACGGACCCTTCGCTGCAGGGAACGATCTTGGTGGAAGTGCGCCAGATCAACTGCCTTCACCTTCCTTAACTAAAAGTGGTCAGGTAAGTTTTCGACTTTGGACATGCGTCCATGTATGCTCACGGGTTGAACAGGAACTTATTGAGCCATCACTAGCAAGCCCTGCTACAGGAAAGAAAAAAGCGAAATCGCTTGATTGTTACCTACCGCCAAAGCGAGCACGACACCTACGTTCCGAACCAGCCCACCGCTCTTCCCCGATTGACACTTGGCTCTCAACGTTGCCGCCAATCGATGATTTTGAACCCTTTGAGAACGGTGAGAATCTTGACAACATGAGCCTACCTCCGGCGAAACGATCGCGATCCTCAGACTCGTTCAGTGGGATATTGTCGCAGTCGGGAGACGGTGTAGATACCGCCGTTTCCCGAGGCCAGAAGTACTCTGCATACAGCGACATAAATTATCCTGTCATCTTGGCAACTAAGGGCAGCTATATGCGACCATCGGAGGCGGGCTTAATCGATGAAGACAAGGAGCTCTGCAAAAAGTTATTAACGGCCAGCCGACCCACTCCCGAAGATACTTTGCTCAACAACTATTCCGACCTGTTTTACTCGAATCTACAAGGCCGGTCTGAGGCTCGAATCTATTTAGACCTACATCCTCGCGTCGTGCCTTCGGTCGAAAACCTCTATATTAGCGGCCACAAAGAATTCGATGGTCTGGTCGAAGGTCATAATGATCCGTGGGTCAAGTCAATTCCATTTTACGGACCTCGTCCTCAACCCGACCACACTCTCGGATTTAAATGGTCTATCTTTACTGAGCAACAACGGCGGAAGCTCGCCATCAATCCGGCGGCGAAGTCATACTATATGGCACGCGAAGATATTTATTTCCCGTATCTCACCACTGAAGTCAAATGTGGTAAACACGGACTCGACCTCGCCGATAACCCCAATACCCACAGTATGACCATCGCATTACGGGGTATCGTCGACCTCTATCGTAGAGTTAATCGTCCGATTGATGTGCACAGAAGGGCCTTGGGCTTCTCGATTTCCTACAACGATGATGGAGCGCGAATTCACGTCCATTATCCCGAAATTGAAGGGAACAAGACGACCTACTGGCGCCAGACCTTGAGGAAGTTTAGTTTTGGAGACGACGAAGCCAAAGAGAGATGGACATGCTACCAATTCACTCTTAACCTCTGTCAAATGTTTGCATTACCTTTAGTGGAGCGGCTGAAAATAGTGATCGACGAATTGCCAGACCCCGGTGCCCGGCCCCTGGAATTGGCTTCTGCCTTGGACGATATTAGTATGCAGAGTTCACAGGAAGCCGCCAGTGCGCCCGAGTCTCAGGACGAGAGTTTCAAGAAACCTCGCAACCCTCGAGGGCTCAATGTAGAGCTCCGAAATATGATACAAAGCCTGCAACAGCAGTTGGAACAACAGAGGCAAGATGCGGAACAGCAAAGGCAAGAGATGACGAAAAGGGAGACAATGCTGCTTACGCAATTAGAGCAGCAACGAAAGGAATCAAAAGAAAGAGAGGCCAAATCTGAAGAGCGGCAAACCGAGCTCATGAAGATGCTGTCGGAGCAGAGTAAGCAAATCAACGAACTTTTGCAAAAGCGGTGACTTTTGCAATGCATTTTAGTTCAGTCTACAATAAAGAGAACATGACCAACTTGGATTGAAGCCGCCAGTTAGCCTTTCCTGCAATTAGCAGAGTACGTCGTAACATCATGTGTGCACATAACGTAATAATTGCGATGGACACGATGGATAAAAACTACACATGCGGAATATACATGACAACCATTTGGCCGAAGCCCAAGATCGGCTTTCGCGTCTTGCCGTTTCACCGTAACCACCACGTGACCATTTCTGGGTGTGTTTGTTCTGCGTGCACACCAGCACACCTTCTTGCACACCCATGCGACACAAGAAGCAGATTCTTGAGCATTCCTTCGTTGTACGACGGCGCTTGTAGGCCACTGCTATTCACTTCGCCCATCATGGCTCTCCTTCTTCTCTTCTCGTGTTCTGTTTCCAATTGCGGCCCATCATGCCAAAGCCCCAGAGTCTTGCCGCGAAAGTGGCAGCAAAACGACTGCTCAACGGACTGCCCAGCGACAAGGTACTATCAGATTTGCAAAAGCGCGATGAATACTCTTTGAAGTATGATACGATTAAGCGGTATGAGACCGCTTTGAGGGACTTTCACGAGTACGTTGCACCGCCTGTTTCTTACAAGTCAGCTAAGAATGGATAGCTTCCTTTACTTTGAGAACCTGCCACTTAAGTACCACCATCAGAGTGATGATTTCGAGCCTGCTCCAATGGAAATCTTGAAGCAATTTGCCGCTTTTTATGCAGAAGGTGGCGAGGGCCGACTAGCCGATGTCAAATGTGCACGTTCTGTCACTCACAAACTGAGCATGTTGACATCGGGGATTTCCTTCAAGAAGGGCTTCACATGCTTCAGCGATGAAGTCATCTCGGATGTTCAAGCTGTCGGTGGATCCATTTCTTTTAGTACCAAGACTGACCACCATGCAGTATGTCAAAATCAGACTAGCAAAACACGGCTTGGTAACCCACCAGCAACGACCCAAATCGGGCTTCGGCCTGATAGACGTCGTCAATACGCAAAAGGCTGTTTGGACGCAACTGGACCCCGGCTGCAACGGGAGGGGACGTCCTAAATCAGGCCGGTTCCTAGTGTTTATGAATGCCGCCATCTATCTCTTTCTGATGTTTGGTTCGAGAATTAGCGCCATCCTACCGAAGGAAACTCGTTCGAGCAACACGCAAGTCCCGTTGGAGACTGTCAAGGATGAAGAGGAAGATCTCGACGCTGACAAGGCCAACGAGGAGCTTCGAAAGATGATCACGGGACTTAGGTATAAGGTACGGATATTTTAGGCTACATGGGCAGAAGACCTGACAGTAGCTAGGATATGGAAGCCATGCTTCTTCGTCGTGACGACGGAGAAGGAAACGAAGCGGTCATGACTTTTACTCAGCGCTACATCAAGGGAAATCATGACATTTGTAACACCGGGTATGTGGTACCCATAATTTTCTGAACGGCCGCTGATTCGATTCATAGCATCAAAACCTTTGCCACATTCCGGGAACATTTCCTGCGAGACTGCATGCCCTTCGTCCTCGCTTTTGCCTTCGCTGATGACGCCTTTGAAGATCGGAACATTACCCCATCGAAGCTGCTCTCCCAGACTGTCCCACCCGGCATCAACTGTGTACCCCTTTCCTGGCGGA
This sequence comes from Incumbomyces lentus, assembly GCA_017656005.1. Taxonomy (NCBI): domain Eukaryota; kingdom Fungi; phylum Ascomycota; class Eurotiomycetes; order Chaetothyriales; family Trichomeriaceae; genus Incumbomyces; species Incumbomyces lentus. The sequence goes on along the minus strand of JACJVT010000004.1, from coordinate 2,032,633 downwards.
AGGACATGCAAGAGAAGCATATCCTACGGCCTACCCCAGATTCCGACAAGCCCTATAGTCAGCGTCAGTGGGACTATGCTTTTAAGACGGTAACACGGCAAGCTGGCTACCTCATTCCCATTACTGTTCATCGAATCCGACAGGCTGTCACAAATGAGGTTCACAAGGCGGGAGCCACAGCTTCCCAGCATAAGCATCTCCTGGGCCAGACCCTGAATGTGTACGAACAAGATTATATGCATTCTCACACAGCGATCGATGTTCAGGGTATCATGTCCGGTGAAAAGCCCAAACCTCAGATTGCTGAGAAACTGAATAGTGCCCAGCGGTTCGTATGCGAAGGCATTCCAACACAGCTGTCAGCCCAGCAGCGAACAGATGTCCTGGCGAAAGATACACAATTACTCGAACTTCAACATCAGCTGGACGATGATCATCTTTCACAGAGTGAGATTTGTGCTTTGAAGCAACAGATCAAGTACAGAAAGCGACGTGCGGTTGAAGATGAGCTCAAATCACAGCAGCAGGCATACTTCCGATGTCAAGTCGCTTCTGTCTTTGGGAAAACGGAAGCTCAACGTGCCAATAGCCATGCTTACAAGGCTGAGCGCTGGTTGCGTCTTATGCAGTGTCAGCCATCTCAAGGCATTGTTGCTGAAGCCTTGTCACGAGACGACACGATGACAAGCAATGAAGACCGCGTACGAATCATGACCGAGCTGATCGTCTTAGCCGGCCAGCTTGAAGCCACAGCCTATCGGCCAGATGAGATACCTGTCCAAGGTACGTGTTGTCCTGTTCTTGGATGTAGGCTTGAACTTGAGGACAAGTCAATTTGCGAGCGGTGGAATCATATCCACGGCTGCCGAAAGTCGCATCTAGCAACCAGTCTCGACTCCTCCATCGAGTTTTGCGAGCTGTGTTTCGCCTGGGTTCGAACCGAAGATGTGCAAATGCACTTTGAGACACATCTACAACAGCTGCCGTCTGATTGCGGTGTATTCTTTCTCACGAAGGGTCTGCTGATCTGCCCGGGGCTTTGTCCTTTCTGCCTCGGCGACACTCAACTGCCAATTGAAGAGCGCTTCATTGCTTTTGAGGACAGTCGACAACAGATCATTCATTTGACTCAGCATTTTGAAGGCTTTACGGAATACCAGACTCCTTGTCCACATCCAAATTGCTTCCACGAACCTGCAAGCTGGGGCGATCTTATCACTCACATGGAAGCCATTCACGGTATTGAGGACTTGAAGCATTCGATGTCTCATCCCGCCTCAGGCGAGTTGCGTCTCAAACGTTTGCGAAAGGACGTTGATCCCGACTGTGAAGCATTATCCCAGGCCAAGCGAAGACGAGTGAGAGGAGACCAATCGGGAATGTTTCAGGCAGTCTACAGGTCGTCGGATATGAATTCTCTAGTGGAAAACGCAAGTCACAGTCGCAATCCTCACAGAAGATCTGTGAATATTGGTATCAAGATGAAAGAGCGTCGCAGCACGTAGAAAAGTATATTGAGTTATGTTGAAATTGAACTGCATGCCTCGGAGCCGGTAAGACTTCATATGGTGATCATCCTTATTCCTTCAAGACACTTTGTGCGTATCTGTTCCCGGTTCTCGTACTACCGTCAAATATTACTATCTCCTGTTCCTAGGGATGTGTGCACCTAGAGGATGATTGAATGTAACAACACACTTTGAATGTTAGGCCCTAGTACATGGGACAAAGCCCTCATATCAGACAAAGCACAACCGTGAGTGGCTTATGTCGAGTATTTGTCTCGACTCAGCAATCTCTTTGTGGCTTCTTGGTCACAAAATAGGGTCACGTCGCTGAACCACATCACCATATGTTATGAAAAAGCTCACGCAGTAGGCCCATCTCTTTGTGAGGTACGTCTCTATGCAAATAACACGTTCTTTTCCATTTGCCAGAGTCCACACTGTTGGTGAAGTCAACAGGCTGTAATCATGTGTCGGCTACGGCATTCGAAACACGTCGAAGCATACTCGATCATTTCCAATGCCACATCAGCATCCGCTTCCTCGCCGAACAGCCATATCGCCACAGATTCCTTGGATTTCCTAGACATTACCGAAGGCATGCTTGAGACAATTTGTTCAAATTGACTAGCGGTAGGTTGTCATTAAGACAGCTAATTTAGGCAGACTCCAACATATCCCAAAGAGAAGCAATAAGACATATCTTATCGATCGAGTCAATCTCATGCTTGCTTTGTAAAAGACAAATACATACCTGCGCGCCTGCCTGCAGATTTGAGCAACGCGTGCAGCATGGTTCACTTAGCCATCCATACAGCAGATACAGTTTTGCAATCAAGTGAGAACTGATAAAGGATTGATGTAATTCAGTGCTATAAGGTCTTACCGTCCTTCCAAATGTAATCATCTGTGGTTGTTACACGGAAGAATCAGGTCTACGGAAGCTTCGGCTAACTTACAAGGCTGAGGCTGTCAGCCTTGGTCGATGACTCTGGCTGGGCTATGAGACTACAAGCACCCGCCTGGAAAGCACCATGTCATAGTCAGATGTCGTCTCAACAGAAGCTCACAAGTGAACCGGACAGTATTACCACCGTGGTTCTAGATCCAGATGGCGATCTGAAGATCCGGAGTGGTCAATTAGAGCTGCTTGTGTCGTCGAAAATTCTTTTGCTGTCCACGACATTCTTCAGGCCCTTGCTGCAGGCAGGCTTCAAGGAATCAGTGTGCCAACCTTCATCAACAGATCCGCCTCTACAGACCCTCAACGATGAAGATCCACAAAGTCTGCAACTGATGTGTGCGATTCTCCACTTCCGTGAAATAAAACGGCCAGACAACATCAAAGACCTAGGCAGATTGGCAGATACTTGTGATTATTATGGGAGCAGCAGAGCAATTGCCTTCCATGCACAGGCTTGGATCCAGGACTTCATTTTGCCTCAGCGTTAGAGTGAGGCCGCTAAGGCTCAACACCGGCTCTCCTTTATGAGATGAGGCCTTACCCCAGGCACCCATCGAAGCTCTCCCTGGGTTGGTCCGTTTCAGGCAGCCACTGAGTCCCTGACACTAAGAATAACGCCTAACCAAAGCCATGATGCTCCACTCTTCGTCCTGGACGTTAACGGATCTGTTGCCTACGAAGTTTCTTGTAAGCGCTTAGACTTTCAATCACCTCCGTGCCTAGTATCTTCGTCGTAATTCCAGGAAACGATTCAGTTGCTACTATTGTCGTTCCAACAGGAGTGGCGATGAGCACCGTAACTCTATCATCATGAATTTAAAATGGTTGTGCTGCATATCGTCCTCACGTGTCAAGGATAACGCAAATAAATGCGAAACCCCCACCAGCTATTCGCAAGAACGAGCCGAGCACGTAGAACAACTTTGCGACTTTTGCCGAAGTCTTTTTAAGCTCCTTCTCTACAATGTTGAAGAGCAGCCTTCTCGCATCATCTTCTCAAAACCAAGAAAGTTTGCTGAAATCAAGGCCTATGCGGCGGCCTTCTGTGACCTATGCAAGCTAATGCTCGCGGTCATCATTGAACAGGAACCCTACTACAAAACTGGCAAGGTGCAAGATGACGAAGGACTTGCTTACAGCTTTCCACCAGATGTTCAGGGGCGAAAGAAAGGATCAGGATCGGTCGTCGGTGTATCAAGCTTATGTTTGAATCGTACAGCGGCTCCAGCTGAAGTCGTAAAGGTTGAAAGACATCAAAGTGTCATCGAGAGCGAAGCTAGTTTGGCCCAACACTACGGAATATCCTCACAAGATCCGAGAACTGATCCCTTGTTCTTCCATGATCCATTGCGATGGCTCTCCAGATACTCTCGTGACAGAGCTCCGTGGAGGGCAGCAATGGCGTTTGAAAGAGATGATGCGCAAGAAGAACTAGTTAGATTGGATCTCATGGCAGATTATAGTACACTTTCCTTCCTGTCGCCTCCTATGATATGCTGACTCTGATAAGACAGTCTCCCAGCTGTGAACGGCCATATTGTCCATCGGCCTCTACCTTCTGCCTCAGACGACCCCACACGATTTGAAAGAGCTCGAGGATGGCTTTTCTCCTGTCGTGACAATCATGAAAAATGTCAACACTGGCAACATTCGGAACGACCTCAGCGGCCTGCTAGACTCATCGAAGTCAGTCGCAATACAGCTGTACTCTCGATGCGTATTGTGAGCGCTAGCTCGGTGGAGATTCCCTATGTTACCTTATCTCATTGTTGGGGTCCTTCCCAGCCGATACGACTCTTGAACGATAATCAAGCTGCTTTCGCAGTAAGCATCCCCCTTTCACAAATACCAGCAGCATTTGTCGATGCAGCGATCGTAACCATAGAATTGGAATTCCGTTATCTCTGGATCGACTCTCTCTGCATAATTCAAGACTCAGCCGAAGACTGGAACGTAGAAAGCGCCAAGATGGGCGATATCTACCGCGGCGCTGAGTTAACGATCACCACGCCGGATGCCAGTGGCTGCGACTCCGGGTTTCTAAGGCCGGTACAAAGATCTAGGGATTCTATCCGCCTACCGTTTCCGAACCTGGAAAATGGCGAAATACTCCCAATGACAGTCCGCCGTCCCACGCCGGGAGCGTGGATGAATCGGAGCGCGGATGGCGATCCTGTTTTTACTAGAGGTTGGATCTTCCAGGAGCATTTGCTATCAACCAAGGTCTTATACTCGACACCGTGGGGAATGCTATGGGAATGCCAGGAGGCCGTTTTCGATGAAACATTAGAAAATGAATTCCAATCTGCTGACTTTTTGTTTCAATATCAAGCTATCAGGGGTTTCCTGAGTACTACATTATCCTCAATCTCACAGTCCGAAATTCGAGGCAGTGATGTATCAGCTGGCACTACTATAATGCCAGAAATATCCGGCTTCGGGTTCCTGTCTTCTACAACGCCGCGGGGCGTATGGTTTGACGTCTTGGAGAGCTTTTCAGCCAGGAAATTAACTAAGCTTGAGGATAAACTACCTGCGATATCAGGCTTAGCAAAGCGGTTCGCTGTATTGTTTGACACTGATTATATTGCAGGACTCTGGAAAGATGACTTCATAGCAGAAATAGCTTGGACCCCTGTCGAACACTTGAAACCTCAAGATTGCCCCACGATGGAAGAACGAATGAAAAAGGCATTAGCTCCTGGGAACGATTTTGTTGCCCCTTCATGGTCTTGGGCTAGTTTTCCGGGACAAGTCAAGCGCAGTAAATTACGCTTTAAATCCCCGTCGACCTCTGATGGCAGCTATCAAACCGCTTTCCTGGAAGAAGTGAGACTCTTGCCACGCACCAAGTCCGACAATTTCGGCAAGTTATCTCATTGTAGTGTCATCGTTACGGGTCTTTTGAAACAGGTTGTACTTCATCGCTTCAAGGTATTCCACCCATTCGATCGAGGCGACATACGTGACTCAGTTGAGGTTCAAGATCGAATGGACGATGAAGCTCTTGGATACGGCTGCTCAATCTTTGATATGTTGAGTACACAGGCCCTGGAAAAGGTTGGTCTCAAGGCAGAAGATGGTTCGGAACAGTACTTCTCTAAAACGTACGAAGACTGGCCAGTATATCTGCTCATGCTGGGTTGCCAGAATCGTCCGCAGCCAATGGAAAATGACCCAGCAAATAGTGAAGCCTTCGAGAGTGTTCACGAGCTATACCGTACATCTTGGAAAGATATGGGTCTCGCTCGTTGATTATTGCTCAAATACCAGGAGATATACCAAGAGCGATTCGCTTAGGAACTTGTGTGAGTGGGGACCGGACTCGAACGAAAGGAAGGACGGAAAGACCCCGCGACTTGGTTAGTATTTGGGCAAAGTAGAGTGTATTTGATACAGCCTACTTGTGCTGCATACACTTCATTTAGTGTAAAATTACGGAGAGTCGATTACTAAGATTCGACGGCATTGTGAGAGCCTAGACAAGACTCACATAGGTGAGTTACTCGCAGGCGTTTGTCTAATAGAAGACAAGGTATTCAGTCTGCCAGACGTGAGAAGATTCCCAGAGCGGAGCAGAAACACCTCAGTAGGCGAATGCGTGGAAGGGACCCCAATCATAGTGTCTTGTTCAATCATTTTGGTTCGCTCTAGCATATTTTTCAGTGGATAGGTTGTATCGAGTTTGATGAGGGTATAGTCCAGATATGACATTCTGTTACGAGAAATCCTTTTCCAAACTATGCCAATATCCTTGAACTTCCCATCACCGCTATCGAGCTCGTCTGGTGATATACCACCTGACCTCTGTATTGCTATTGCTGTGTTGGCAGTCACATCTGTTACCTGAAGGGGCGTGTCATGTGGGCTATCTCCATATTGGACTTCCCTCGGGTCGCTTGGCTGCGTTGAATTACTGTCGTCGTCGTCGTCGCTGCAAGGCTCATCGACTGCATCGTCTACAGATAATTCCAACTCTTCTGCTTCGCCCTGCATGACATGAGCCACGGTCATACCATAATATGAGTCCCCGATATTGAGGATGCCACCAAGGATACTGCAAGACACTGTCCTTCGGCTACTATCTAGCAGATATACAGGAGTACCGGATGACAGAAGCCCGTGGGGCGTGAACACCCGCACTTCGCCCGCGAGGTCGCTGTTAAGGGCACCATTGAAAATCTTCCTGAGCTATACCTGCAAAGACGAGGTTCAAGCCTTTGTCATTATAGAATGCTATACAACCACTGGGATTGACGGACAATACAATGCTGTGCGTTGTATGGAGCGATGTGATTCCCATGAATGCCGCGGATGGATAACGAAGAACACCAATCCAGTCCATGGATCAGATGCTGAAGGTGTAGTTGCGCCAAGTCATGACATACGCCTGATAAAATTGGTGATTTACCAGTCTCAGAGGAGGCCACTCTGTTTGTGGTTTCTGTGGTTGCTCGCCTCCAAGTAGCAAGTGAGTCGACTCTATCTTTCCCAGGTGTATTTTCTCAATTTGCGGCTTCGGAAAAGCAACATACGCCACGATTCGCACAATTAGTTCCATGGGTAATGATCGGATAGTCACGACCTGTTGCCATCGGCTGTGCTTACATGTTGGACAGAGGACGCGAAAGTCCCGGTGATTGCCATCATGTCACAACATAGACGCGCCGCCAACCTCGCCTTGAAGGTTGACGGTGATTTCTCGAGGAGTAGACTCGAATGAATGGAAGAGTGCCTTTTCAACGATGCAGTCTCCGCATAGCCGAAATCTGCAAGATTTACAGGTCCAAGCGGGAAGCAATTGCTCAAGAGCTTCGCTGCCGCAAATTGAACACATCCCCCTAAATCCGCCGAACGAGTTGTGTGGTTGAGTCAGTTCTTTCCGCGACCACCTCACGTGTAGCTTCCGCCCGGCATTCACATTGATCCATCGGTACAATGCAGATCTCAGCTGAAAATTGACTCGCCGTGCCTGTATCAAGGCAATCCACTTCTGCTGTACTTTGGAAGGCTCGTCCAGAGGCTCAGCTTCGGCGCTGGGCCTTCGCACTAACTCCGATCCGGTTTGATCTTCTTCGTTGGTGGTGTTTTCGGTTGTGAGGGGTGTACGTTCTTCAGTCTTGTTCATGTCAGTCTCTTCGTCTGTAAAGCAAAATGGTGGGATTATTTGTTCAAGAATGCAATTCTGCCTCACTATAGGGTAGCGCATATGCTTATCTCCTTCAGCAGAGTTGACGTTTCTGTATATGAGGATATTGGCTCTAGGAGGAGGTGGATTTGACATGATGTATAAACCGGACAGATATGGGGTTTTGACGTTCTGGTTAATGTTCTCATCCGTCAGAGGAACTCTTGTATTTGCAAGAAGACAAAGAGTGAGCGAGCATGATTCAAAGATTTTTGACTACTGATTCGGTAGCCGCTGCCCCAACCCATTAAGCGCTGTGAGGAGATGGAATAACGGCTTGGTACGACCGATTGGTACTACGCCGCACTTTTGAAACAGCACATCCTAACGATTTCCTTGCGGTGCCGCAGTAAGCTTTCGTACGCATCTTCTATGCAACATCTGTGAGCGCCGACCATTCTCGTACAGCAACCGCCGAGAGGTAAATGCTAGAATGAGCCCGAGAGGAACATTTCAGTACAAACGGTGGAATAATGCTTCGTTGCTGCTGGAATTTATTATATTGTCATCCACCTACATGCCTTTCCAACCATGACAACGACCGCGTTGGCTTTTCTACGTATGGCATAGACATAATTGTATCCCTGATCTTCAATGATACCGTGTAACTACTGATCCCACCTTCGGATCTACGGGCGATGTGATCAGATGTGGACGGCTGGTCCCGTGCGGTGCTCTGACCACGCTTAGCAACACAAAAGGCAGCCTCATTCCAGACGTATGAGTGTCATGAGTTCGGTCCTGTTTGTTTGGGGTCAACTATAGTGCTATCACAAAGTTCGAATCGTAGCAGAGATTCAGCAGCACTGTTCTACACGGCGTGGAGTCCGCTCTCACACTGTTCTTAGTCGAGACCATTCCAAACAGGTCGACGAGCTCAGATGCATCCTTCAGTTCGTCGTCAATAATTGACATCTGTGGAAGTGTAACGTGATTTTTCCCCACCAAATTTCTTCGTGTGAACACTTGTGGGATCTTCAGCTGGTACTCACAACAATTGCACATTATCATGGGTATATTGCCTTGTTGCGAGCCGCAAGTAGCGCTAGTCGCAATTCGTCTCAGGTGCCTTCCACTTCTTCTCGCAGCTCCTTCTCTTGCTGTGCCGTCTGCTGCCACTGTATAGGTCCTGCTCGCGCCTCTTGATACTGTCGTGTTAGACTGTTAGACATGGTGGAAAAGGATGCCAACAAATGTCTGCGACACTAGTCTAAGATGTCATCTTCCTTCTACGCCCTTGGAAGGTCTTGTACCTGAGATTCGAAGACCTGGTCATTTGAACCACTGGCAAAGCTACAAGATCAGAGGCTGGTAGCCTTATATTCTCTGCATGTGCCCACCCTATACGGCTGGGACATCTGTCTGGAGGATAATATCATCAACAATTGCATCATTTGGTGGAGGCCGGGGACAAGGTTTTGCTTGTATCGCAAAGCCGCTGCATGCAGAATCACGTGAAAGCAAGTATTCGGGTTCCAGATTCATGCGACGCGTACTGCATTGTAGGGCCGCATCTTCGTAGAGGAGAGCAAAATCCAGTAAAATGGGTGGAAAGCGGTGAAAAACCACCCTTTTTTCATATCATTGTGCCTCGAGCGATCCGGCACCGGCTCCTGAGATCGTCAACGAGGATGGCTTTGCACGGTTTGTTTTGCGCACTCTGGTGATGCAGAGAACGTCACTGACGCGTTATTACTAGTAAATTAGCCTCGAGACCAATTTGTTTCGTGATCGGCCCGCAACGGGAGACTTACTGATTACATGTTGAGCTATTGACAGAGAGGTCCCCTCTCTTCAAACGAAACTGTGCAATTTTCCTGCAAAGTTTCATTCTTGCCATCTCCTTGACCTCTTCTGATATACTGTAGGCTGCGTTCTCATGATAGCCAGGATGGGCAAGAACAAAGGCGCAGCATAAGAAGCACGGTCATCACAAATGTGAGAAGGCTGCATTGAAGGAAACATCTCAGCCACTGGGGAAGGTTTGGACATCATAACGGACTAGCTCTGCAAAGGTCCATATTCTTTTCACTGTCAGCGTTGTGCTTCGGGTATGCAAGCGGGCAACAACACTGTTATGGTAGGATTTGTAGTGATCATATCAGATGACTTCGACATAACCCGTGTACGTCCGCCGTGCTTTGTAAATGTATCTATGCTGATAAGATACACTGCGACGTCAGTGTGTGAACGGGTTCAGCAAAGATACAAGCTGTCCTGGCCCAAATGCTTGGCATTGTTTGACCGAGGCAGATTCGCCGCACTGTGACTAGTGGCTTTCGAACCGGATCAAAACAGTGTCTGTCATGACGACAACTTTGAACTCAACTTTCTAGACTGGACTACTAGGCCATGCGCTCAAAACTTTCTCATGTCCTTCTTTGTCGGGACGTGTCAATTGATATGAGGCACCACTGCTGTCCAACTCACTACCTCAAACGTAGAGCTTGGCATAGACCGGAATGCAAGGATATCCTCTACTAAGATAAATGTCCTTGCCAAAAGATATAGTGCAGCAAAGATCGTGGCGGGTACCAACACCCTCAATGGCACATCGAGATTGGGATCATCCTCTACAGAATTGTTCCTGAGTTTGTGTCCAAAGGCTTTCCTCCAATACTTCAGTCGTTGAGAAGCACCAAAGTCATAGTTGTGTGAATCATGCTGAAGGACCGTGATCTCATCTCGATGTCTCTTCAGCGCTTGCTTCTCACTTTCCACAGGCCATAATACCAAAAAGGTGACTTCGATCGCTGCGCCAACCAAAAATGTTACAGCCATCGCTATAGAAGAGCCCCGCCATATCCAAAGTTCTGCCTTAGTCGGAAAATGAGAATTCCATGCAGCAAAATTGACCGCTAGATAAGGCACTGTGGGAATGATTTCGATCCAGCCATATTTCCAGTGTGCGCCCAAAGGAATTATGTCATTGTCGCTGCGTCGTTGGAGGGGTTGTATGTATTTGGTGCTGCTCCTGACGGAAGAAGTTATACATGTTGGTGACAAACGTACGAGATATTTAAGAATGTTGATCCAGTACCGGAAACAGAGTGACCCATGGAACTCAGACCGCTCGATAACATCTAGGGGACTCCGGTGCCATTCTGTTGAAATTGGTGACCCGGCGCGAAGCAGAATGGACGAAAGCGATGTGTCGATAACTATGGTGTATGTAGTCATAACATCCCGAGGTTTATGCCACCAGCACATGTATGTCGCCATAGTTGGGGCAAGGAACCCGATGACAGTAAGTTCAAGTGTAGTTATAGCTAGGCCTTGTGAGTATCTTGCCGCTATATTACATCCGAACCAAATTGATTGGACCACAGCGACGAGGCGGGCGGTGGAATCGGTCTTATTGCGATCTTCGATTATTTCTGGATCGAGCTCAACAACGGCCTTTGTCTGCTGTCGATTTATATATCCTTCCTCAAGTAGATAAAGCAGAGATTTGGCATTAAGAGGAAAACTTTCAGCACCAGGCGTCTTGAGTCGGAAACCTCCCATGTCAGCCAGGAATGCGTGTTTCATTGTCCAATGATGATATTGCGCTTTGTGAAAATCACTCAATGATTTGCGCGCCGACAACCATTGACACATGGCGATGTACAGTAAAAACTCGGGTCCTATGATACTGATCACTGTCAACCATACTTTCCGTAAAAAGTGTTTTATATAGTGCTCGCCTGGCGCAGGAATGTTACAGCAGACACTTGACCAACTGCACAAGAGGATGACCGTCAAGCTTGACCATATGATATCAAGAGAGCCTCTGGATGAAGGTGACCCAGTCCATCCTTGAGAACAAGGAAACGAGCAATTGGCGGTCAGCATTGAAAGATCGGATTGGAGTAGTGCCTATACAGGCTGATTCGTGAGCCGGAGGCAGGATGAAGAATTGATCGTGCTTTGTAAATAATTATACACCGGCAAGACACTATAGTTTCAGTAGGTCGGGGCCTACAAGTGGACAGCTGAGGGCTTCAGGCCAGCCATAGCTACGATGTTGGGGAATCTCGCCCTACCAAGCGACGCGCACCCGACGCAATTCGGGATTGATCTTTATATGTTAGAGGTCTCATTATCGACCATACTATCTATCACTGCAAATTAACAATAGTCCCAAACTTGTCGTCATATCGTTCTAATGTGGCTTCCCAGGCTTTGCTTTATCAGGTAATGGCAAACCGCAGTAATCGTACAGCCTACCTATCGCCCCATATAGATGGATTCTGAGCCTGCCACGCTAGAGGAATAGTCCCTGGGCAGATGTGTCAGCCTGCTGTCCTGCTAGGCGCAGTCCGTGCCTCCGATAAAGTCTGCACAAGGTAACAGGGCCGCGCGACGCCAAGACCATCTAGGCAAGCCCTGCACCGCCAGGTCTTCTTCCAATCCACAGCCCGCAGACCATTGTCTCTAAGTGTCTTCCATGGTTTCACTGCAAACAAATTCCGTTCTACTACATCCATGGTGATTTCTGTCATCACCGATGGCGCCCCCTGAGGCCTGATCCTCGCAGGGTGTGGTGTAGCTATTCTTACGTGTTGTAGAACTTAAACTATCTGGGGTCAACCGAATGACAATACTAGCTTGATTGTGTCTACCGCAATTTCAACTGTTCTACAGAAGATCCCGGTCCTAAGCGGCTGATCGACATCAGGCCCTCTACATATGTGTGACAGACCAACTGGAAATGACCTGCATGTGATTCTAGCAAATAGGGAGTCCATGCTCCACCCATGATGGCAACGAATAGTCCAGGCTTCACAGCGCTAGCTGGCGCGCGGCCGAAGAATCCTTTGTCGGTGATGAAGAAGTGATCTTCGATGAATTCAGGATCATTCTCCATTTCATTTCGTGAAGTAAGATGTCAGAGATTAACCTGAAAGAATGAGTAGAAGTGAGCAGCACTATAGCAATAATGATCCACCAACTATGAGGTTCGGGTATCTTCTCGATGCCCAAATCTTTCCGCGATGCTGATTGATGCAGGGAGAGGACAAACAGCATAGCAAGGATAAGCCGGTGACCACATTTCCGGGTAGAGTTGTGATGATGATACCAAGAAGCTGTCAGAACTAGCCATAAGGATTCGATGTTGGAAAACTTGTTCTCGGGCACGTTACATGCTCCCTGCATCTGTCCTATCTCTTGCAATATCCTATTCGTGAGTAGTGGGAGATCATTGTAATCATTCAAAAGACTTCTAGACTCAGTAGAGGCGCATTCCAACCTTGAATGATAGCGATTGGTGCGCCCAGCATCCTGACATGGAATAGGGTATTCACTGAACAGGCTGCTGCCACGGTGTCTGAGCCAGTCCCGAATATCAACCATCAGCTTGATTGTGTCAGCGAAATTACCGATGCGAAACACGCTGCACACTCGGTCGAGGAGATGCCCATCAACGAGGAGATCGTTGCCTTCGATCATGTGGTTCCCCGGTACACAGCCAGCGAAATCAGAGCTGCAAAACTCAAGAGCTTCTTCGCACGCTGGCATCGTCCACTCAGGTGCCCAAGTTGGTAAATCCAGCAAAGTTCGAGTCGGTCTGAAGCTTTTCGATGACCAAAGATAGAGATCATTTCGAAAGAGGATCATGTGACGTGCGGCATCGTAGAAGACTTCCGACAATTTTTTTGAGTAGTCTGGGACGATCTCATCACAAATATTCGGGGGTAAACGATACCCAGTGCTGCATATATTCGGTCGCATGCGTTGCTTTCCCTCGAATACGTGAAACTCGTCAGTACTTGGGCAAGATCGAGGCAATGGAAATTCTCGACACCTCTGGAACGGTATCGTCTTCGTGCATCACGGACGCACAAGATGTTACTTTTTCCCTCTGTTATCATGAAGCGAAGAAGCGAACGGCCTTCATACGCGACATGGAATATGTCCCAGTTGGTCACATGCTGACCACAAACAACATAGATACCTTCAGCGACACTAACCTCTTGGACAATCCAAGACCGATAGAAGTAAGTGCTGTTGAAAAGCGCATCAATAGCACTCCATACTTGGTCACTGCCAAATAAGAAGATCTCTTCGTCGCTCTGCTCCGCGCAGGAAGGTATAATGTTCGTGTACAAAATGTCTCTGTCGTGCCTGGTATAGAAGCTAGCGTCTTTAGATCGAAGGATCGACCCATGTGTAGGACGTTCGTGAATTTGGCAGCGAAGCAAAGTCTCCATTGTCAGACTGTCTGGCTTTCCGTTTGGGTGGCGCTCAACAGCGATTCGCGCAAGATATGGAAATATCCTGAATGCTTCGGTGACACCATCGAAACTCAAGCCAAGCCATACCAGAACCGATTTAGCAGACGCGTATATGTTACGCATTAGTCGGACTTGCGTCGATTTCTCCTGTTCGTCAGCCTGGTCTATACAAATGGCGTCGGCCCAGAGATATCTCTGCTTCTCCTGATAGCGAAGTGACTCGAGGGCGTCCACTAGATTCTGTGTGACTCTGAGGGAGACATTGTTACAGAAGATCTCAGCACGCTTGTCTCGACCACCCCATTCATAAGAGAGGGCTTGAAAAATAAGGTGCGTTGATAATCTCCGTCGAAATAAGCGACTTTTGATGGGATCTCCCACCTGTCCTGCCTCTATTCTGACAATTCTAATTTGATTCCCTTTCAATGGTTTGTAAAGCGACGTAGCCATAGGTACTTTCACTGTAGAATCACAGCCACTTCTCCAGGACAGGCCGATTAGGGGCAAAAATTTGATATGAATCCTGCAGGTCACGCAGTAGCTTTCAATGTTCCAAAAGCTCCTAAGGATTGCTAAACTGGTAGCTGCCTGTTTCCTTGGCGCTCGAGAGTTTATTATACCTTTGACGTGCTGATAGTCTGGATATACATGGAAATCTCGGTTTCGTTTGCGCGAAAAAGAGGTCGATATGCCCACCTCGAAAGGAGGAACAATGGTGGAATGATGGATGTTTCAATTATTTGTACTCGATCGATAAGTTCTTGAATACCAACCGCCATGATAACAGGTTTCTTGGCAAGATGCTAGTCGTCGTGGCACAGTCAAAGCAAGCGTCCAACTGATGCAAGCTTCGAGCAGAGCAGAGGATTTAGTCGACGTGGAAAAAGCCAAGCGACCAGCCTGGCGAGGTGTGTACTCGAACGCGACTCTAAAAGATTTTCGAGTTTCCAGGAATGTGCCCATCCTGACCACGTACATATGCTAGATGAATGCGTAGCTATTCACAGGAGCAGAATCCATCAGTCTTTGCACTGCGGCTACATCTTGCATTTCACGCCACGTCAGCAACATATTTCGGACACAGAGTTTTAGGTGGAGTCTTTGAATGGATGACCGTCAAGCGATGCAGATATGACCTAGGCGAATAGCTGTGCCTCGATATTGGTTTGTGTGTAGCAAAAGGTCAACCAATTGTGTCCCACACATCGCAATTATGAGGGCTGTGCCAACCGGTCAGACCTCAAATCCTTCTTGACGTAGTTGCCAAAGCAACCACATGCGGATCGCGGACTTTCGTTATTACATCATTTCTTCATGCAAGCCTTGCACTGAGCGAATTGCTGGGAAAAGGACACAGTAGTGGCATGATGGTTCTTCTAGTTCCCCTGAGACATTGGTACCCCCCAAAACAATGAATGTGTCGTCTTTGTGCTCACGACCCATTCATTTCCAATGCGAGATGCGCCGATGCGCGCTCCGTAAGCGGCAGTCTATCAAAATATAGGCTTCTGAGCGCCATCCTTGAGCAGCAACCTTACAGTCTTGACGTGTCCTCTTGCTGATGTTGCCAATGATTACACGTCTGTGGAGATTCTCAATCTTTTCGTTGCCTGATCAAGGTACCATCACCGCAGTTTCTAAACTAACAGGCGATTAATTGTTGGTCCTTCTCTTCCAACATATCCGAGTCCTTCTTGCCCTTTCCCATGACGAAAAGAACTCAACTGGAAATAGTGTTTCGCTCTCTTACTGCGAATTTTTGTACAAGTCAGAATCAGTACCTCTTGTTGCCTGCGCATACACCTGGGATGAACGCGCATTTTCGCGCCAACACTAAGCCCCTGGCGGCGGGGGGTGGGTGCGGATCTTATCAAATCGAAAAGATTAAATTATCAGATGAAATTTTTTTTCTTTCTAGTAGGCTGGGCACGCTTGGGGCTCGGTTTTCCTGGTTCCGAGTTCAACTTTAGCTTTCACACCTGTCTCGCCTGTTGTTTATGCAACAAACGATCGCCCGAGGTATACTCCTACTCTGTACCGACCCGACCCTGATGATGATGATGGCATCATCTGATAAGATTTTGGCGGGAAATAAAAAAAACCCTTTTCCCCATTTTTTACTACTAACCTCCACTACGCTCCGCAATGCTCCGCAATCACTGGCACTACTCCCTGCCGAGCCTGCCACAAAACAAAAAAAAACAGTGATGCTCATGCTGGTGCTCGTGCCTCATGTCGTCAAGTCTGCATATTGACCCAAAAACGAAAGACAACGCACGAGGAACTTGAACTTGGCCGCCCGAATACTGCGAGATTTCCCTCCCTACAACTTGTATACTACGCGATGCGGTGCGAATTTTTGTCTATAACTATATGTTGCTAAGGAGTAGGTAGTAGTATGACGACGATGACGAAGCTGTGGAACCGGGAGTCGGGAAGGATTTCCCTAATAGCATAAATACTCCGTAGAGCATGAGCACGCATGAGCAAAGTTCGCACCGGGTAGTAGTGGTGCATTGGTAGTATTGGCATTTGCCGTCAAGGCATGGCTTTCCCCACTCCCCGCCAAGCCCGTATTCCCTGCTAGAACAGTACATATATGATAAATCCTCCGTGCTCCCTGGCTGGGCAGGGATGGAGGTCGGGTTAGGTTAAAAAAAAAGGAATTTTTCTTGGTAGGTTTCTAGCTAGTGCTAGTGCTAGCCGAGCCAGCTACTTCTACTTCTACTACTACTTACTACTGGGATGTGTGGGATTAACTAGGATCCCCATGAAGTATGAAGTATGAAGCACAAGCACAATGATCAGCTGAGCCAGCTATTGCTACTGGGATCCCCATGAAGTATAAGCACAAGTATAGATCAGCTGAGCCAGCTACTGCTACTGCTACTGGGATCCCATGAAGTATGAAGCACAAGCACAAGCACAAGCAACAAGCACAATGATCATGATCATGAACATGAGCTCGAGATCAGAGCTCCATCCCGGGTGTCAAGGCAGGCCGATGTCGCAAACTTGAAGCAAAGTAAAGGGAACCACTCCCCCTCGATTGTGTTCCCATATTTTTTCTAATCCTGCCCCAATAATGCTACCTTTCCCGCGGGCCTTTGCCACGCAATGCAAATGAATGTAGTAACATTACTCGCTGATGTGTGGCAGATCTTATCTGATCCGGCCGCGGTGGGCACACTTGAGGACACCGCCGGCTAGGTTTAGGTTTAGGTCCACCGAAGCAGAGGCATATGATTATCACCGTCTCGGCGGAAAGACACGTGCCGAGCGTGCTACGGACGTGGTTGGCTATGATCCTATTTCACCAAGTCGATGTCGAGTTCTTCGCTTTCAGTCTCAGGCTGGAGTTTGCCGGTTGTTTCCTGCTGCTAGTCGACGACATCATCATCATCATCATCATCTCACACGTTGTCTCAGCACGATGAACTCCTCGTCAACGATGACAACCCCACAAACAGCACCGGTGGGGTTGGCACAAGCACAAGCACAAGCACAAGCACAACCGGCCAAGGAGCTCTACCGGATCTTGATCATCGGAGGCTGTTACGCTGGTCTTGCGGCTGCTACAAACCTGCTCGATCTCGCAGAAGGACGAGCGATCCGCTTCTCTCCCGGTGACGAGTACTCCAAGCAGGCGGTGCCGGTCGAAATCACGGTCGTCGATGAGAGGGACGGCTTCTACCACGTTATCGGCTCCCCGCTCGTGCTGGCCGACGCGGAATATGCTTCCAAAGCTTGGACGAGGTTTTCAGACGTCCCCGGCCTGCAACATCCCGCTTTGAAATTCGTGCATGGCAGCGTCACCAAGGTCGATATTGAGTCTAAAACAGCACAGATCTTGCCTCACGGCGAATCTTCCGCAGTGCAGAAAGAATATGACTATTTGGTGGCTGCATCTGGCCTTCGACGGGTCTGGCCTGTCGTGCCACAAAGCCTGACCAGGGCTGAATATCTCGCCGAAGCACAGGGCCACATCAGCCAGGCGAAGAATGCCACGAAAGGTGTGGTTGTGGTTGGAGGCGGTGCAGTCGGTATTGAGATGGCTGCCGAACTCAAGGCGGTCGAGCCAGATCTCAAAGTGACTCTGGTGCACTCACGAGACGTGTTGCTGTCGTCAGAGCCTCTTCCAGACAGTTTCGGGAGCAGCGTTGCAGATCTCCTCCGCGGCGTGGGTGTTGAGCTCATCACAGGTCGGCGTGTCAAGCATGTGTCCGAGTCAAACTCGGACGGGGTGGTTGACCTGTCCTTCTCAGACGGCAGCACTTTACAGGCGTCACACGTCATCAACGCCATCTCCCGCTCCGTGCCCACAACATCATACTTCCCACCCTCTGTGCTCGATGAGGATGGTTACGTCAAGATCAAGCCGTCGCTGCACTTCCTCGAGGGGAGCAATGCAGAATACCACTTCGCAGCCGGCGACATCGCGCGGTGGTCGGGCATCAAACGCTGCGGCGCAGCCATGCACATGGGCGTCTTCTGTGCCGTCAACATCCATCAGGACATCCTGTCCAAGCTTCCCTCTTCCCAGCCTGCATCGACCCACAGCAAGGGCGCCGCCTCAGACTCCGTCAACGACATTACACGTCCAGATGGCTTCACGCCCACTTACAAAGAACTTAACGAGCACCCGCCGATGATCGGGCTGGCCCTCGGCACGACGGGCGCAACCTACAGCCCGAAGGAAGGCATCAAGTCTGGACCGGACGTGCTCAAGTACATGTTCGGCGACGACTTGGGCTTCAGCATCTGCTACAACTACATGAAGCTCGGTGAGGCGCCACCATCCACACTTGAGCACACCAGCGCGGCACCGACAGAAATCGAGACGGCTAGCGTAGATCCAATTATCAAAGACGGGAAGCAAGTCGACCGTCATGATCAGGGCGAAGAGGATCCGACAACGCCTTCGCTCTCGGCGGCTTCAAGCGAGTCGCCTGTGGTTGAGCCGCAAACGCCGTATGATGACACGGCCGGGAACGCTGAGGTCACGGATTTTGAGGCGCTGCAACATCCCGTGAACCATGCAAATGCGACACTTGCAGAGGTAGATGCAATTTCTGCAAAAATCGTGGACACTTCATTTGGGAATCGGTCGGCGAACGTATTGCCCAAGCAGGTCGTTGCAGAGACAGAGGTATGAGGAGGAGAGCGGACATCTGAGACCGAGTTGGAGCATACGAATGATGTGTACCGAAATACGGGACTGCCAGTGGGGTGAAGCGCTGAACCTAGGTAATATAGAAGTGCATCGATGTCTAGCGTTGTTGCATTAACAGGTGGCGGGGCGGGTCATAGACAGGTCGATGTTTTGCCATTTGTATGGTTGTCCCAGGTTGTTGAAGCTGCTGCCAAGTTGGTGTTTCTGTACTAGCATTAAGGATAGCCGACTAAGCCTGAATCATGGTGAAGCGTCATTCGAGTCGAGAAATGTTGCTGCCGAGTTCGTCGTTGCGTGTTTTCCAACAGCTGTATGGTATTCGCTGTCCAGATGATGATAGTTCGCGCTCAATTTCGAAGTCGAGTCATCGGTGACAAGGCGGTGCTGGACTGCTATGGAGAGATATTTCGGAACGGACGATGAAACTTGATGTGAAGATGCTGTTCGACTCGACCGCACCGAAATGCGTATTTGGTACGGCTGATCTAATTTGTTATAATTACAAAAGTTTATGTCCATATCTGGGTATCACTATTTTCATCCGACCTCCAACGCCATCGCTATGCATCGGCAAAGTGGTAGACCCAAGGGCCCCGTGGGTTGTACGAACGGCTTGGTTTCATGGCACGAGCTCACAGCTTTGCCCGCAGTTCGGAACCGGGTGCGTGCTCAACTGCAATCAAGACCAGAGCAGTAATGTCATCAACTTTACCCCCCTGCCATCGTTCCAGCGGATACTCTTTCTGCACGGATTTCGCGAAAGGGCCATCTCGTTTCCGATCCTGGCTGGCAGCTTTTGCTTCGCCCACAATGTGACTTGCAATGACGGCCTGCAGGCTCCAGGGGTTGTTCTGGGCAGTCGATTTGGGCAGGACTAGTGCGGAAAGCTGTTCTGTCACGACAAGACCCTTGTCGTCTTTCCGCTCCCATGCGTGGGTGTCCCGCATCTGTTTCGAGACGATGGCCAAGACATCCTGACTGCTCAGATTGTCCCATACGCCGTCTGTAGCGAAGACGACGACGTCTCCGTGGAGCAGCTGGTCGTCTCCGAGATCAGCTCGATCAGGAGAGTCGTTCAGCGGTAGGCCTCCGAAGATGGCAGCCTGGGTCAAAATCTCGTGTGGTGTTTTACTCAATTGGTAGGGAGTGTTAAAGGCATGTGTTTGGGGGGCCGAGTAGTGGTGGACGGTGCCACGGCGAATGTGGATGAAACCCGAGTCACCTAGATTGGCTGTTCGCAACCTCCCGGTGGCATCAGCGACAGCAACGCAAGCGGTTGCACCACCGGCTCTGACTTGAGGATCGGACAGGATCTGGTCGTAGGCAAAGTCCAGCAGGGTCTTGGGATGCAAGTAATCCTTCATTTGGCCGTCCTGCGGGCGGTTCTTCCAGGTCAGGGCATGATCAGCCATGTAGTTGCACAAGCCATGGGAGAAATCGGCGGGGTTTATGCCTTGATCTTGCCAGCCGCCCACGCCATCGGAGACTGCGAGAGCAATGGTGGAGGTGTCATTGCCTACTGAAGCGACAAAGTATGCATCTTCTCCACTGTCGGGGCGGTTTCGTCTCTTTTGATAGACGGTGCCCGAGCCTTGCAAGCCCAGAGCGTTGGTGCCGGTGGGAAGATAGTCGATCGTGCTTTTCTCCGCCTGGTATTTCCTGCCTTTCGCCGAGCTTGCAGCAGCGATATGCAGCGATATATGCGGGATGGCTGAAGCAGCCTTGGACCCCGCTCTGGCCGAAGAATGAAATGACCTCTTCGTGTGGGTCGACATCCGGTTGGGGCAGTAGCTGACTTTGTACGGGCTTAAGCTGTGCTTGATATTGTTTCGGGGGATCAGGTCTGTAAAGAAACGGTAAGCGAGCGGTTTCATGGTAAGGACAGGTTTTCCCGCACGGTGATGCAAGTAGGAGGGAGTGATGATCCACGTCCTGGTCAGGAGATGCGGTGCTGCTCTGGCATAGTTGTTACTTGTGGCGGTAGCCATGGGAGAGGGGAACTGAATCAAGTGAAGGTGGCCGTCAAGGAAGTTGACAGCTCGACGAGTTGCGGGATGAGTAGGCACACTGTTTGTAGGTCATGATTCACGGCATGATCTACGCCAACAGTGTCGTCCAACTGAACATGCAAGGAAAGCAGAAGCAAAAGGAAAGCGGCAAGAGAGCGTTTAGTTTATGGTATCTAGAAAAGTCGACGAGCCAGATCTGTGTCGCAAAAAAGCTGCGGGCTTGCAACGCCAAGGCTAGAAGGGTAATTGGAAGCTTTGGCAGGTCCTCCAGGTGTAAACCTAAGGCTCTGCAGACCGTATCAGGACCCCGAGGACCTATTAGAGGCGACGAGTACCATTGGGCGTTGCCTGGAGTTCAAAGCCAGCCCATAGTCCATTCGTGCTCAACGGAGGGCACTGGCAGGACCAACCTGGAACGGATGAGGTGCGGAGTATAGCTAATGATCGGTAGCTATTAACGAATGCGCAGCAAACCGAGCCACTGGCAGCCTTGCGACACGAGCCTTGAGCCCTCGACCTTGACCATACAACTGCTTCGTATACTAATAATTGAGTACCAAAATATTCCGGCATCCACCCACCTCTTTCATCTCCTCATTGCTCAACACTGGTACTGCACAAGGCAGCAGACGACAAGCTCAACCAAATCAATCCTCCAGCAATAATCAACTCGGCAATCCCAAAACACACACAGACACAATCCCAAACCCCAAAATCCTCAATCTTCACTCCTCAATCCTCGGCCACTCGCAATGCAACCAACTCACCGTCTACACGCCGTGCTCAAACGCTCATCCTACTACAAG
Source organism: Incumbomyces lentus (assembly GCA_017656005.1). Lineage (NCBI taxonomy): Eukaryota > Fungi > Ascomycota > Eurotiomycetes > Chaetothyriales > Trichomeriaceae > Incumbomyces > Incumbomyces lentus. The sequence continues at coordinate 2,010,770 of JACJVT010000004.1, read as the reverse complement.
CCGGACTACACCCAATCCGCCGCGCTAATCCGCGCCCGGCGGCCGTATCTCTTCAAGAACGCCGTGACGGGGGTCTGCATCGCCAGCTTCGCAGTGGGCATCTTCATGTTCACGCTGCGAGCCGTCGGGCAAGAGAGCTTCGATGATGTGGTGGTGCCGTCGGGCCCGCCAGCTAAAACCCCCGACGTCGCTGTGAATGGTACTACATCTACTCAGTCGTGAGAAGAAGAAGACGACGAAGAAGAAGAGAGATAAGAATTCTCGCTCATATATAATTGAGGTATCAGCGATGAAAGAAGTGCTACCTAGCTATAGCGAGCAGCTGGAGGTAAAGAAGAAAAAGAAATCGCTCCAACAGATGGACTGTGGACTGTCAGGACCTTCAAGATGATGATGATGATGCATCATTGAGCTAGTTGGAAGAGTACTCAAGTCAAAGTCAAAGTCGAGAAGATCCCAGACAGGACAGGACAGGACAGGTCAAGCTCGGCTTTCAAGGTCAAGCTCAGCGGAAACGGACAGGGCGCCCGAACCTCGAACGATTGAATTTGGCTGGCTTGCCTAGACCTTGGTCCCTTTATCTGGGAGCTTTCATACCTCCGACCACGGGTATGGGACAGTCACGAGGTCACTAGGCGGGACAATGCGATGCGGTGCGGTGCGGTGTTTTCCCAGCAAAAAACACCCCTAGAGCGATGGCTTACACTTACACCTATCGAGATGTTACACTGTCGAGATGGAGCTCGTTACGACAACGACATGCATACACGAGAATACACGAGAGAGAGAGAGAGAGGGTGAGAGTGTGTGTGAGAGATGGATCATGCTATCTATCCAGATAGTAGTAGTAGATAGATGTTTGTGGGGGGTATTATTGACTTTGGTCCCTTGTTCCCTGACGAAATGGCGCTTTGGTGGTGTTGGCTACAGCCACAAGGGTATATGTATACTAGTACAGCGACAAGTCAGTCTTGCTTTGACTGGGCTGTATTGGTTGGCGGGGAGGTAGAGAGAACAAGGAGAGAAATGGTGGTTGAAATCCAATTGTCAATTGTCCAATGTCAATGGAGTAGTAAATTTTGACCATGCGAGCTACTACTAGTAGTACGTCGCTTGATGTCGCCATACATCTGCATCTGCATTGAGTGCAGTACTACTATTACACGTTCCGTGTCGGTGCCGGTGTTCATGTACATGTTTCACGTCCATGCATATGTATGTACACACTTTGCAGCAACCCTCCTCCTCCTCCTCCTCTGCCCGCTTCCAGGCCCGGGCTTCTTCGTTCGCGTAATTACTTACTGCAAATCTAGACCTAATCCAACGTCATCTAAACCCGAACCGACCCATTCCTCCATTAGCGCTGCCACCACCACCACCACCAGTACTCGTGACGAGATCTTGCCGAAACGGACTGCGGGTTCCATCTCGCATCCCCGCCGCCGACGCGGTCCGGTTGAGACTCGACAGCAGCGATGCCCGTGCCTGCAGTGGTGATGACGAGCTCACGCCCATGTACGCCGACTCGCCCCCGACCGTCCCCGCAGCCGCATTCAGCCCTCCCAGGAGGTGGTTCGCCGTCCGCCGTGCCTCGGAAGGAGAATGGGTGTTGGCATGGAAATCACCATTAGTGCTCGGGGCAGCAGGAATCCCGTTCGCTTGCGCCAGGCCCAGGCTCGGCTCGGGTTTCAGCGCACTCGACTGCCCCTCTGTCCCGGGCGTGGGCCGGGCTGACGGGTGCTCCAGGATGGTGCTCGCGCTCCCCACCGGTTGCGGCGTGTGGTCCGTCCGTCTCTGTTGGTGTGCCGGGGTCGTTGTTGTCGTCGAGTACGTGTGGTCTGCTGCAAAGGGAGATTTGCTGACGTTGTGCCGGTTCAGTCGGTGGGTGGGGTGGTTCGGATTGGCCCACGGGGTCGACTCGATGAATTGTTGTTCGGACGACGCGGACGCGGCGGCGGCAGAAGACAAGAGCGCGGAAGTGGCCCCCGCACCTCCGGGATAGGGATTGAGGCTGGCATGCCGACTCGAGGCGACATGACGAAGGCGTGCGGCCGAGGGGCTTATCTGTTTCTTGTCAGTGAGTGTACAGGCAACGATTACTTGAGGCAGCGGCTGACTTACGCCCATCTTCTGCAGGTCGGCATCCAGATCGGAACTCTGGGTAGCTTTCAGGTCGGGAGCTGCTGGGAAACCGACATATTTGGCTACTCCTGACAGGATGGAAACTTCTTTGTTGTAAGCTATCTGCTGGGTGACTTGGCTGAGCTTCGTGCTGGGAAACGGAATGGTGTAGGCGGGCGTGACTTGGGAGGACTTGAAGCGCTCACGCTGCACTCGGTAGAAATGCTCGCTCATGGTCTCCAGGTGTCGCTCGCGGATGTCACGGACGGTCTGGAAATAGCCACTGTGGATCTGGCTTCGCTCGGCCACACTTTTTCTCTTCAGGGCGCCGACTTTGAAGACCAGCAATTTCTGTTCGGTGTCCTGCTTCTCGTCGCGGTATTTGTGCACGCATTCAAACTGCTTTAACAGTTCGGGATGGTTGGGCTCCGGGGCGGCAAGCTGGGCCAGTTCGTGGTTCAGCTGCGAGATCTTCTCGTCGTAGAGTTTGTCCCGTAGAGTGGCAAAATGACGTTCGAGATTGGTGAGGGCTTCCATGGCGGCCGCTCTCTTTGCTTGTTCTTCTTCGCTCTTGGCCGCCGCGTCGACATCATCGGCCTCGGGCTCTTCATCACTCCCCTCGGCTTCGTGATCCTCCTCGTCTTGGTCGTCGGGCACGTCTTTACCGCGCCGACTCCGTGATCGGGTGTATTGCTCCGGCTTTTTCACTTTGGAGTCGTCACTTGCCTCTGCTGGTTCCGGCTCGACCTCGGTCTGCTCTTCCTTCTCTTCCCCGCGAGCTTCGAGATCGTCAGGCTCCACGGTCGGCTCCCGGGAGGGGCGGTCCGGCTTGTCAAGCTCGCTCTCTGGGTCCGATGAGGCGTCGTCATCGTCGTCGGCATCGTCGACATCGCTCAGCGATTGGGTCCTGCGCTTCCTCGGACGTTCGTCGCTCGTGATGTCCATGACGTCGCTCAGTCGCTTCCGTTTGCTCGTGACCGAGGCCACTTTGGACAAGAGATTGAGGGGATTTTTGACTTCGTCGAGATCCTCGACTTCGCTCAGCTCTTCCAAGGGCGAATCGCCCACGGGCGTCATGGGCGATGAGGGCTCGCTGTTTGTGAGTTCTTCGATCTCGGGGCGCACATCATCCGAGACAGTCATGGACTGGGCCAGCTTGCTCGGGCTGATGTGGAAGGTGGGTTTTGGTTTGTCTGGCGATTCCTCGAGTCTCTCCGTCTCAGCCTCTGAATCGGCGTCCAGGGCCAGATTCGGCTGTGGTGGGAGTGCCTGGTCGCGGCTGTCGTCTTCCTGCTCCTCTTCTTCCTCTTCTACCTCCTCCTCCTCCTCCTCCTCCTCATCATCCTCCTCATCCTCCTCCTCGTCGTCATCTTCACCCTCGTCTTCTTCTCCTTCTCCTTCACCTTCATCGTCGTTCTCGTCGTCATGTTCCTCGTCCTCATCCTCGTCCTCGTCCTCTGCATCGTCGTCGAGGTCCATGTTATCGGGGGCGTCCTCGAGTTCGCTGAGGCTACTGGAGCGGTCGTCTCCATCGGTCGGTCTCTCGTTGGACTCTGCAATGGCTGCAGCGGTGTTTGAAAGGGCGAGCAGGGCATCTGCCGGGTTGTCCATGTCGACGGTGTAGGTAGTGGGAGGTTTGTGCGCCTGGCACGACCCAGCCGAGTCGCGGCCAGACTCGATGCGTGCGCTCTATGGAAGTCGCCTAGAACGCTAGAACGTCTTGTGCTTGTTGGCTAAGCAAGACCCGGGCTTGCGAGATGGGGGGATGTGAACCGGGGTGTGAAGAGCTCGTTGGCCTGCAGGACTGCCAATCGTCGTCGAGCTAATGTGGGAGTGTCACGGCTGGGCCATCCGACTTTTTCTCTTGTGTAAAGTATCTGTAAAGCTCTAGAGTTCGAGGTCCATATCGTGCCGAACCGAGGGCAGATTGGAGGTGCTGGTGGTGAAGAAGATCTGCTGCTAGTGGTGCTGGGTCGTCGTCGTTGTAGCCGTCGCCGTGGCCGTTGCGAAAGGGAAAGGGACGGACGATGGTTTGTTCGAATGCGTTTTTATTCACCTGCAGAATAGTGATTTGACGACTAGAATGCACCGTTGAGTGTGGGAGCTGTGTACGCGTGATGCAGGAAAAGGACGCAGCTGGAAGAGGCCGTGTGGTGGTAGAGAGTCAGTTCTGGTACTGAGAAATAGCATCACCCGTTTAAGTTGCGCACGATTCGCCCGTGGAGGTTTGCGGTTGTCACTATTAGTTATCAGGCGCGTCATTCAACCCTGCCCGGACGTCGGCACTCACTTCTCCGCGCAGTGAAGAATCCACGACGAGGGATGCCTGAGGCTGCCAGTGCCCGTCACCCCAGCCAGTGATCTGAGTGCCGAAAGTGAAAGTGAATTGCTGTGTTTGTTTCTATCTACCTTCAAGTTGTGCCCTGATGGCACCTACTCTCCCACACTCACACTCGTCAACATCTGCCTAAGATTGTCCACCAGATCCTGCAGTCCACTCTCGTCAATTCGGTCTTCGGGTGCAAACACACCCACTGCAAGTCGCCCATGCCTGTCAATTTTCAACTCTACATCCAATGCGGGCAGACACCATTCAACATCGACCGGGACAATATCTTCTTCATCTTCATCGCGTCCCACAAACGGCGACGGCGCTGATCCTTCGGCTTGGCACAGTGCTTGTGCCTTCTCTTTCAATCCGTCCCGTGCATGCTCCATGACCACGCTGTGCTGCTGCAGACCGTTCGCAAGACCTTCTCTTTCGCTTTCCGGCAGCCTGAGAAAGTTAACATTACAGTCTACTTTTAGCCCCGTCCATTCGTGTATTTTTCGCAGGTTGACATCACAGTAGCCAGGCCGTGAGATCATTTGGAGATCTGCTTGCACCTTTTTGGCAGCCTCTAGCAGTGATACGCTCTCCGAAATTTCAACCTTCAATGGCACGACGTTAAAAGTCGGCCCAATCAGCTCGTCAATGCCCTCGACGTCTAACGATCTGTTGCCTAGGTATATTCCAAGCAACGTCATCGAACATGGCCTGTTCTTGCGTGGTCTGCTTTGTTCGGCCCTTCCTTGTGCGGAGAGACGGCCGATTGCTGCAAAAAGCACGGCCTGGACACTGATTTGATGCTTGCGAGCCAACTGCTCCACAGACGATATCGACATAACATCTGGTTTGTAAAGTTGCTGGCGCTGTGCGTCCCAAGTACCAGTCGGCACTGCCTGGCTCACCTCCTCAAGGTAGCTTTTCCAGAAAGTCTCTGCTTCCTGCTCATTCAGTGTCATGACCATAAGATCGAGAAATGGCTTCAGACTTGCGACAAGCTTAACATCATGCTGTTCGTTCCGACAAAGAGCCAGCAACTCTTGAAGCATCAAATCCAGACTCACCGCGTCATACAAGGCGTGATGTATCTCTATCGCCACGAGAAGTCTGCCGTTGTTTTCTGCCCGAGCACGATATCGTAGAGCTCCCGACATCCTGCTGCGAGGTCTGAGCACTACCTGCCAATACTCTGCCTTGTGTCGGACAAATGTAGTCCTCAGAACAGGAACCCTCTCGACCAGCCTCGACATTGCTTTATCAAAGACCTCTTCCGAACAATTCTCAACCACCAGCCAGAAGGTTGCGTAGAAGAGCTTTCGCTTGGATGCTCGCCACATATCCAACATGTACGTCTGGCCACCAGTCGCGGGTAGGATCGCCTCAATACTCTCAACCTCAGTATGTGCCTTTCGTAATTGGTGCTTGGCGTGCTCTAGCACTATTTGCTCCAACGGATAGGACGATGACACCTGATCGTGCGATCCACCTTTATCGTGCACACTCTGTTGTCCTGCAGCTGCAGCGATTGCCGCAACAGTCTGGCCCTTCAAAATCGCACTGACTGGTACTCTTATCCCTTCTTCACGCAAAAGCCTTGCAACCTTGATCGCACTGACGCTGTCAAGCCCAACTTCGAACATACTTGTATATTTTCCAATCTCGGTTGCCTCAATCCCGGATGCTCTGGCAAGGACTGCTCTAATCTTCTCTTCGCTGGCTGTCAGCTTTAGAGCCCCTTCCAGAGCCGACTCAGACACCTTGGTTTCGGTTTGGCCAGTTTCACCGTGCCTCTTAATATCGATCTGAGGCAATCGGCAAATCGAGGTACCATTTGCTCCATGCTCGGTAAAGACTTCGTCCCCGGTATCCCTGGCCAAAAAGCTAATGATTCGATCCACTGTATCGACAATGTTATCAACACCGTCCGAATCCACAACTCCTGCCTGTGTGGTAATCGTCCATTCGATACCATTCTGCTTCTCTTCCATCTCAATGTTCACGGCGTACGGAGGAGAAGGCTTCCGGGTGTCCATTTCAACTTCCTGAAATATTGTCTGCTCACTGTGTCCAGTTTGCGACCTCTGAAAGGTGAATAGGGTGTTGAATACCTCGGACCTGCCAGTGTTTGCAAGCCTTAGAGCCTTTGCTAACGGAAAGTGCTGGTACTCGTACGTTTGTGTGGTAAGTCGATGAATCTGACAGAGTATGTCCTGCTTGCCAGCCTCGAGCGAAATATCCGGTCTGAAGATGATCGTATTGAATGTTGGAAACACAAGGTCTTCACTTTGTTCAGAAGTCCTTCCCGAGACGACAACGCCAAAGTTGATGTCGCGCTGGCGCGTCAGCTGTATCAACGCAAGACTCCACGCAGCTAAGCAAAATGATTGTACAGTAATGCTATAGCGTTTGCACACAGCATGCAACGCTTGTGAATTGACGTCGAAAAGGCCATGCTTGTACAACGTTGAAGCACCCTTGCCGGGAGGGATGAACGACGGCTGGAGGCCTTTCAGCTGCCTTGCCCAAAATTCATTGGCACGTCCATCATTTGTGACCGTCCTCAACCCCTCAGCATATTGGAGTATTGCTGATGCTTCCTGCTTCGCCGATGGCTTTCTGTAGTAGCACATTTGGATATGTTCCAGCATCAATCTCAAAGACCAGGCATCGTACAATGCATGGGAACAAGCTAGAATGAGATAAACACCTCCATCTTCCAGTGCCACCACCATCTGCTGCGCCGTTGACTCGTTTATTGTGCCGTTAGCTTTGACGCTTTCAATGAGGCGCCTCAGTTCATTTGCATCTTTGATTGATGACAACGATGGCTTCATGCGTCCTGGCTGCGGCGGTCTTGAGATTACCTGCAAGAAAGACTCGTGGGCTGTTGGATTCTCCAGCATGACGAACTTTGTTCGTAGGATCGGCAGATTTGTTACAGACTGGTCAATGGCGTCGAGAAATCGGGCTCTATCGATATCATCCGGCAGCCTATAGACCATGACATTGAAATACTTCTCAAAGTCTAGCAGCAAGCCTTCCTGCATAGGCGTAGCGGGTATGACGGCTTCAGCATTGTCCGTGTCTGTACCTTGTTCCTGCAGTTTGGTCCACCACCAGCGCTCATCCCGAGGATTTGATGGAGAGCTAGGCACAACAGGATGTCCGTTTTGTACGGCACCTAACTGCGCTGCCATACCTGCAACAGTTGGATTCTGCAGAATGCTACTTACGGCCAATTTGCTGCCTTTAGCTCTGAGCCGGGCCGACAACTTGAGAGCGTCGACGCTATCCAAGCCGAGCTCGAAGATCGAAGGCTTCTGATAGCCAATGGACGATACTTCAACTCCTGCGAGTCGAGCAATCTCAAGCTTGAGAAGCTGACTTTCAGCAGTCTCGAGTTCTTGGTCTGGAAACTGGGTCTTCAGCTCCTGCGCCTCGGAAGTATTTGCAAGAGCATCGACATTGTCGTCAGTCCAAAATGGCTCTGGCAATGGGGTTTGACGGGACTGCCGTATGCTTCTCAATGTTCTCACTAGCACTTCCAGCAATTTAGAACCCTCTGTAGACTGGGAGTCTGGGATGGAAGATACGATCTCGAAGCTGAATCGGTTTTGAGCAATCTCTGCAATTTCGACATTGAGAGAATACGCCGCGATGCTTGTGGCGCCCACGTCTGTCCACAGCCTGCTTTCAGCCGGTTCTCTGTCGCCCACTGTCCCCTGGTATACGAAAATGGAATTGAAGAGCGGAACATCCGCCGGGATTTTGAGGTATTTCCGGACATCGCTGAGTGGAGTGTGCTGAAACGGAAGTATTGCAACGTTCTTTTGATGACAGCTCTTGATCAGATCAGCAAGTGTTGAGGCCGGGCCCAGAGCATCGACCATTACCGGTACCGTATTGAACATCGGTCCTATTATCTTTTCGGTATTCTGGAGCTCAAGGTCTCGTCCTGAGAGCACGACACCGATAGTCGGATTGACGTTGTAGACGTGTCCCAAAGTGTACAGCCAAGCGCCGTGGAAGACTGCTTGTGGTGTCACGCCGAGAGTCGCGCATTCATCTCGTAGGTCTGTCAGAAGGACCGCCTCTCGTGCGATAGATGGATTTTCAAGGTTCTCATTGCCCATGCCGTCATTGTGAATGAGCCTGATGTGTTTCAATGATTTGTGCCAAAATCCTGGAGCGTCCTTTGGCAAGCTCAACGGGCCATAGGGCAGGGCTTCGAAAAATTGTGGCACGGTTTTGAGGTCCGCGGTTGGGCTTTGGTAGAAGCTGCGTAGTGCCTCAAGAAGTAGGTGCATACTGATGCCATCATACAGACCATGAAACATGAAGATCGACATGTACCTAACCTGACTTCGTCCACGTTGAATCAACCAGGCTTGCCAAGGAAGCTCAGTCCCAAGTTTCTTCGCGAAAAGTATCCATTCCCGGAACTTTTGATCAATGGCCAAGAAGAAATCATCGTCCTTGATGTGATCAACACCAAAGTCGATTCTGCAAGATCCTTGCCTGTATGCGAGCGCGACCTGCGCATATCCGTTCTCTGTGGGGATGAATCGGGTCCGTAATATATCGAGCTCTTTTTCGAGCCCATCCCATGCTCTTTGAAGTCTCGCGAGGTCGACATCATCTTCAAGGCGGAAAACGAACTTGGTTAGATAAGGCGGCTGACGCAAATGGCTTCCCATCATGCTTGCAATAAGGCCGTTTTGGAGCGGTGTACACGGAGCAATTCTGACAACATCTTCATTGAGGTCACCCAAGGCGTCGCAAATGGCTTTCTTCTGCTCCCGAATAAACTTTTCAATGCGCTCTCTGGTCGATGCAAGATTAGCGAGCGGGTTCAAGCTTCTTCCATCCTTTTCGTCTCCATTAAGCACCTGGGCGAGCTCTGTGACCATCGGATACTTCAAAACTGTTGCGACAGAGGCGTTCTGATAGCCCGCAGTTTTCAATTTTCGAGAGAGAGCAATTGCTGAGATCGAATCCATTCCAAGCTCTATCAGGGACATGTTCTGGTCGATCTTTTCCTCATCCACTGCCAAAAATGCCGAGACAAGCTGTTTTAGTCGCTGATACGTTTCGCCTGGGAAGGCCTTGACTACCCCTTGGGTACCTTGCAGATGCCTGAGCCGTTCCAGCGAACTCGAAGTGTACAACGCCTCTAATGCTTTGGCATCGACTTTGTTGTTCATGGTCAGTGGCAGGAAGTCGACGACGAAGAAAAAGGTGGGGACCATGTATCCTGGTAATCGCTCTCTAGCTTGTCTCCTCACGTGGTTGGCATGATCAATATAGTCGTTGTCTTCGATCAACCGTGGTCTTTGAGGGCTTTTGCTTGTGCCCTTTTCCCGTGCAAGAAAGGCAACCAATTGCTCCTTTTCTTGTTCTTGATGTCTCAACACCAATGTCGCAACGTCTCTGAAATTGGCTGTGCAGTTCGCAAGCACGTGGTTGATTTCTCCAATTTCTAACCGCTGGCCCCGTATTTTGACTTGGTCATCTATCCTTCCGAGAAACTCAAAGCTGTGATCATGCAGCATTCGAACCAGGTCTCCAGTACGGTAGACACGTTCGCCGCTATCTTGCAACGTGACGAACCTTTTCGCTGTGAGTTCGGGTCTGTTGAGGTAACCCTTTCCTACGAGCACACCACTCAAGCATAACTCACCAACTGCTCCAATCAGGACAGGGTCGTCACCATCGGGCTCAAGGACAAACGTGCCCACGTTGTCCCATTGCTGACCAATATTTGTAGATTTTATGGTCTTCGAGACGCGAGGCTGCACTGTACAGCCGATTGTGACTTCACTTGGTCCATAGAAGTTATACAAACATCCAGTATCGCCCCAGACATCAATAATCTCTTGCCGGACTTGTTCGCCTCCGACAATAAACACCCCTTCAGCCAAGTTAGGCACGAGCTCGGGCGTCAAAAGCTGAGCAAGACTAGGAGTCAAGTCAAGGTGAGTTATGCGAAGCGTGTTGATCACTGCAGGCAAATCCTCGAACAAGAGATCTCGAGGTGCCACGGTGACGCAAAGCCCTTCTTTCCAGCTCCAAAAGTGCTCAAGCACGCTAACGTCGAAATGGTAGGCTGCGAATTGGAGCCAGCGGGAGCTGTCGGTCCAATGTCCCTCAAAGATTCTTGAGAACGACATCATTGCTTGTATAGCCGAGTTATGGCTGATCAGGCATCCTTTCGGCGTGCCAGTCGTGCCAGAAGTGTAGAGACAGTAACAAATGTCACTTCCCGTGAGCACACGGCTCAGTTCTGGAGGCGAACGGCTCTGAGCCTCTGAAACTGAGGCATCATCGACACGGATGACCTGGATCCCCGTTACCTCGAGGCTCGCACTTAGACCTGAGACACTGAGGAGAATCTTGCACTTGGCATCGTTCACAATGAATTGTTGTCGCGAAAATGGCGCACCCGGGTCGACCGCAACATATGCACACCCTGCCATCAAAACTGCTAAAAGCGAAATCGAAGCCTCGATACTTTTTTCGAATGCAATTGCGATCAAATCTCCAGGGACAGCACCATACTTTTTGACAAGTAAGTTTGCTATTTGAGACGCCTTGCAGATGAGTTCTGAGTAAGTCAGTACCTGCTTGTGAATTACACCATCCTCGATTTTGGTGACGAATTCTAGAGCTACCTTGTCTGGATTCTGAGCCGCACGAGCTATAACCAACTCATGAAGGCAAGCATGATGAGTTGGAACAAGATCGATCTTGGCAGGCAAGCATGCCATGTAATTCCCATTTAGCACGGCATGATCTTGCTTTAGGTGGAGTATGCGGTAAAGAAGGCTCTCATATTGATCGAGTAGTAGTGGGGCATGCGAAACAGGCAGACGCTGCTCATTGTAGGTCAATTGAAGTGAGATTTTTTCCCCTGGGACGACCTCCAAAGATATTGCGTATTCAGCGCTGGCCTCCTCCGAGGCAATCTCCCAGGGAGCCTCTACATCCTTATCCAAGATATGCTTTTGCAGTACCAGAACGGTGTCGAAGAACTCTGCCTCAACTTCCAAAAAGTTCTTCAATTTCGCGAGCGGTACGTGTGAGTTCCGATGCAGCTCAGCATTGAGTCTAGAGATCTGACCGATCAGACTTGTGTTGTCTGATGAGACGTCTGCCACTACTGGCAACGTGTTAATGCAAGGAAACGCAACATGGTTGAGGTCGACTTGTTGAAATGTTCGTCCTGAGAGAATGGTCCCAAAAGCGACATGGCGCTGGCCGGTGTAGGCTTTCAGCAATCTCGCCCAAGCCGCTTGACATGCCACCAACAAGCTGCACCCTAGGTCTTTGCATTTCGCTTGGATCGTGACAGGGGAAATCTTTAGATCTAAACTGGTGGTGCTGAGTTTGGCTGGTATCTCACGACTTATGTTCAGGTCTGGAAATCTCGTTGATTGCGCTAGCGGCTTAAGCGTGGTCCAAAAATTCTCGTTGAGCGCCCTATTGTTCTCATAGAAGATATGGGCGAGCCCAGTGCTAATTGGAGCAGCTTCTGATGCATCACCGCCGTTGTACAGAGTCGCAACGTCGTTCAGAATGATTTGAATTGAATTGGCGTCATATAGAGCGTGATGTATCTGTAGGTCTAAATAAGACTGACCTTGCACATTTGTCAAGCGGATAGACCAAGGCGGGATCGAGATGTCCTCAAGAGCACGGTCTGCAGAGGGATTTTCAACATTACCGCTGATAATATGGCCACTGATATGGGATTGTGCGGTGTAAACTATCATGGCGTATGGGGTGCGTATATCTTCCACCCCAACAAAACCAGTTCTTAACATGGCATGTTTTGCCAGAACTTCACCTAACACTTTGACCAAACGTTCTGGATCAGCCCCGTAGTTGAGACGTAGTACCATTCTATTGTTGTAAAGAAGGCCTCCGGATCGCATATATTCGGACAGGATCCCGGACTGTACAGCTGTGCATGGCCAAATTGCTTCTATGGTGGCGGGATCAAGCTGTAGTTGCTGGATTATATGGGACCTATGTTTTGCATCAAATGTAGTGAGGTCGTCGTCGGGGACAATTTGTATTGCATCTTCCCTCGGCGGGTTTTCGGTGTGCCGTACGATGTCAACCACGTCCGGATGTTCCAAAATTGCCCCTACTGAGATATTGAACCCGGCTGATCTGATATATGCGGCGAGTTGCACAGCATTGATGCTGTCGAGGCCAAGCTGAAAGATATTCGTGTTATTGCCAACTTTACTAATGCCATTTTTGGTAAGATGACGAAGAGCCGCAAAGACAGCTTTGCTAGCGGGCGAATCCTCGGAATTGAGAAACTGTCTTCCATGTGCTGCTTTCGATATTTGAGCTGTACCTTCTACACTTTTATTCGGATGTGAGTCTGTGACTGCCTCAATGGCATTGTGAAATGATGGTGGACTTTCAACAGCAAGCCCTTGAGGAGATTCGACCATAACTTGAAACAAGGCTAGAAAGTGATCAAGAAGATAGTTAATGATATCCGCGTTTGTGGCAGTGGAGTTATGCAGTGTGACATACACGCTGTCGGTTCCGATGTCAGGCTGGACCTCAAATATGAACGGGAAATCCATTTGTCCTGATTCAGAAATTAATTGCCATACTTTGGAATCGAGCTTTTCATTGGATGCCTGGAGTAATAAGAGCACATCGAATAATGGTTGTCCATCTGGACTGAATTGTCTTTGAACTTGACGTAAAGGCGTAGCCTGGAACTGAAGCAGCTGCGAGTTCAATTTCTGCAAGTTTTGGCAAGCCTTCGCGTTTGTTGTATCATGTCGTAAACGGCAACGCACGGGTAAAGTATTGAAACAAGGCCCTGCCACGCGATCGATGCCTTCGACCGCAATATTGCGACCACTAAAAATAGTCCCGAAACAGACATCTAGTCTTTGCATGTACGTAGAGAGAAGTCGAGCGATCGAAGCTTGCAGGAGAGAAAGGACTGTCGCGGAGGATTGCTTGGCAGAAGCCAAGACTTTGCTGTAGGGTAGCGGGCATTTTCTGGTCTGCGATACCATTCCTGATCCCTGTGAAGTCTTTTTGGAAACTCTGAGCGATAAGCGACATGGTGTCATTTTCCCCAGAGCACTATTCCAGAATTGCTTGGATTCTTCGGAAGCAGTCGTGACCATAAAATCCAAATATCGGGAAAAGGGGACAGGCGTTTCTAGTTTAACGCCCCGATGAAGACTTTCTATCTCTTTGTGGATTTCGTTCAAAGACTCCGCGTCGTACATAGCATGGTGCATCAAGAGATGCAAGTTTGCGTTTCCAGCCTCGTCCCTGACCAGTTGTAAACAATATGGCGGGTGCTCGCAAGCCGAAGGCAGATTCGAGATGTTCAATTGGGGCTGCTCCGACCATGGTAGTTCGAAACGTGTGAGCACAACTTGCAGGTATGGCCAAGCCAAGTCATTGGTTGGAACGAAGACTGTTCGAAGAATCTGGTGTCTAACCACCATTTTGTGCCAGGAAGACCTCATTTGTTCGAGGTCTCCGTTTAAGCGATAAATTATGTGATTGAGGTACGATTGCTCTTTTCCACGTTCGGAAGCGGATAACATGGCTTCTTGCAACGGTGAACATGGTAGGATGCTTTCAATTGGTGCTTCCCGTAGATTTGAATTTTGAATAGCATCCTTTTTCAAGCTTTCTGGCACAGCTTCCATGGCGGTAAGGCGATTGTCCTCTTTGATCGGCCCCCCTAAGTGATCGAGGTGTGAACACAACCTTCGAATAGATGGGAATCGTTGTATGGTGGATACATCTATATCACACGCGCCGGAAATCTTAAGCTTCCGTGCGAAGGAGATCGCACGAATTGAGTCGATTCCGTATGCGAAAAATGATGCATGTGGGCTCAAATCCGTAACAGGTATTTTGATCAGCTCAGACAAGACATTAGCAACTTTCAACTCTTCTGGGGTCATAGGCGTGGGCTTCTCGCTGGAATTCATTCTGCCAGAGAACAAGATTTGCTCTTCTTGCGTCAAGCGATCGTGCCTTTGGACAAGCATTCTGCGGTCAACTTTGCCTTGACGTGTCAAAGGTATGGATGAAAGTGGAACCAAGATTTCTGGCACCATGTATAGAGGGAGAGTATCCTGCAGATGTCTGTAGAGCGATTCGATATCAGTGTCATAAGTCCCTTTTTCTTCTGTGTGGACCCAAAATGCCACAAGCTTTTCTCTGGCAGAGCTGGTCAACAATACCATGGTGAATGCATCGGCAACTGAGTTAGATTGCATCAATTTTGAATTTATCTCATTTAACTCGATCCTTTGACCACGAATCTTCGTCTGATCATCCTCGCGGCCAAGAATGACAAGACTGCCGTCTGCAAGCAGTCTGCCGATATCGCCAGTCTTATAGAGTTTGCCGTAGTGTGGATGGTCCAGCCAGCTTCTTGATGTCAGATATTCGTCTGTGTAGCCCCTACCAACTTGCTCTCCACCAATCCATACTTCGCCTACACCACCCAGGGGTACCGGATCGAAATCAGATGGACAAAGAGGACGTGATTCTTGCCTTTTTGGAAGCCTTTGGCAGACAAATAGCGAAGTGTTCGAAAATGCAGGGCCCACGTTGTTAATGTGCTTACGCCCATCCGTGTATGTGCGAACGTTACAAATGTTCGTCGTCTCGCTCGGACCATACCCCTGGAATAAACCGTGATCTGCCCATGCATCTAGAACCTTTACCGACATCGGCTCTCCTGAACAAACCAGAAACTCTACTTTAGGGGTATTCTGAGGGTCAACCAAAGCCGCAACCGATGGTGTCATACTCAAATGTGTCACACTGGTGGTGTCGATGAAAGCTTCTAGATCACGAAACAGTACCGGATTGGTTGCAGAACAAAGCGTCATTCCGCAGTGCCAAGTCCAGAATATCTCAAAAACGGAAACATCAAAAGCCGTAGAGCAGGCCTGGAGAAGGCGCGATTCAGACTTATGGGGGTAAACCGCCGCGAGGTATTGTAAGTTGCTCATCAGATTCCCTCGTGTGACGAGTACTCCTTTTGGCGTTCCCGTACTACCAGAGGTGAAGACTGCATATGCAAGGTCTGATTCGCTTGGACAGATGTCGAAATCTCCGTGGTGATTCCGGCTTGGACAGACGACGTCTTGAAGAGAAACTGTATTCGAGCAGAAGTCTTCCTGCAGAGTACTCGACAAGTCTTGATCAATACATAGTACCTTGGAGTTTGACTGCTTCAGAATCTCCTTGACCCGATTCACGGGAGTCATAGGATCGATGCAGAGATACGCGGCACCCGCCTGAATGACCGCGCAAATAAGCACATACAGCTCTATGGATTTGGTGCTCCAGACTGCCACAATGTCATCTTGCTTCAGAGTGTAGTCATGAACAATTTTCTTTGCTACGGTGGTGGACAGGTCGTGTAATTGGCGGTAAGTCATGGTCTTTCGTTGGATCGCCCGTGTAGTCGGCTCGAAATAAGTGACGAAGTCGATCGCAATTTTTAAAGGATCCTCGACGGCTATCTTGGCAATCGTAGATGTGAGACTCGCAGGAGGAAAACTGGAGAACTGAGCATTTGATATGGACAAAAGAGAGGGTTGTGTTCCTTGCCAGATTGAGTGAATGGGGCTCTCATTTGACTCAACAAGCAGACTCGCAGCACGATCGATCTGATCGTGAAGCACATCAATTGCCTCGGCGGAGATTCTCGCCGTGTCATAAGTTGTCTTGATACTCAGATAATTTTCGGCAGGTTCGATTTCCACAAGCAGCGTTTGTTCCAAGTAGTCAAAAGTATTTGTTGTTTTAACTAAACGGGAGCCATCATCATGAGAATGGAGAGATTCTTGCCAAACGAAGAGGGTGTCGAAGATCTGGACTTCTGGAGATTTTTCCAAGGCATTTTTGATACGTGAGAGGGACATTCGAGATTGTCGAATACAGTCACGATGCTGTCTATGCACATACAGCAAAAGGTCCCGCAAGCTTCTACATTCGCGAATGCGAACCAGTACTGGCAAAGTTGAGAGGCACGGCCCAATGACTTCTTCTGCACCAGGTATGACAGGGTCTCTCCCTGCAATGACAAGACCTGTCACTACATCAGGGCTATCCATTAAAGAGGCAAGTATCATCACCAGCGCACTGTGGATAATCGCGGCGCTGCTGATTTGCATGGAACTTGCAAGCTTGGCCACGGCACCGCGTGTAGTTCGCAAAGTGCTTTGATGCTGCGCTCGTGCAGGAGCGCTGCATATGTCGGAGCATAGAACGGGAAATCTTGGTAGATCAATCTGCTGAAAGCGATCCGCCCACCCGGTGAGATCTTCATCATCGTTGTCTGGCTTCTGAATGCGCCTTTGGTGGTTCAAGTCTCGGAATGCAGGTCTGGGTTGCGCATCCCTTCCTTTTAAGATATTGTTGAGGTCCTTCATGATGAGATCCCACGACCAGCCATCATACAAAGCATGATGAATAGTTATTGTGATTTGGTTGGCTTTGTCGCCTTTACTAATGCGAAGCGGATGCGAGATAGTTGGTACTTCTTCAAAGTCAAAGGACGGTTCCCTGTACACTGTTTGTACGAAGGGCATGTCGGCTGAGTCAGTCGGCCAAAATCCGGATCTAAGTATGGCATTCATGCTCGCTATTTTGGACAATGCCTCGAAAACGTCTTGAAAAGACAACGAAGAGTCTGTTGCGAGGTCGATCTTGTTCATATTGTTACGCGGGTCCCGAGTGGATTCAGTCAACAGTGCGATTTGTATCGGAGTACAAGGCAGCACTTCTTCGACCTCGAGACGATCGATCGATCGATTAACTCTTACCGTTACATCATCTTCGAGAGCCTGCCACGACTGTGGCCCTCCCAAAAACTCGAAGCTCGACATATCCGAATGTTCTGGCTCACTAGTTCGTGCAAGCAGGTCGTAGAGATCAGACACTGACTCCGCGTCAAGGACACAGGCAACTGAGACGTTTGCGAATTTTTGGCGTAGCTTTGAAGCGACTCGGATTGCTCGTAGCGAATCAAGACCACAAACCGATAGTACGCTGTTATCGCGTATGGTTGTCCCTAGCTCCCGAGAAAGGACATGTACGAGGAAGCATTTGAGCTCTGGCATTTCTGCGAGTTCAGCTTCTCCGTAAGTACTCTGTCTGCTGCGATAAGCCTTTTCCAGAGCTTTACGGTCAATCTTCCCCGAAGGCAGCGTAGGCATACCATGTCGAAGGACAATGACATCCCCAGGTCTCATGTGCCGCGGTAGCCAGGCCTTGCACTCATTGTTGATGTGACGCACCTGTAAGGCTGGCTCGCCTGAGCAAAACAGTAGGAGCTGCTCGTCAATTACCATTGCTGTCGCTACATGAACTCCTTGGGCTTGACAAGCTATTGCTTCAACCTCGCCTAGTTCAACTCTTTGGCCCCGTATCTTGACTTGACCGCCAGAGATTCTGCCGAGAACATGAAGGTCGCCCTCGGCTGTCATGAGAGCTTTATCTCCGGTGCGATATATCTTACCGTAGCCCTGCAGGTCAATAAAAGCAGAGTTCGTCTGTTCGTCACGGTTAAGATAGCCATTAGCGAGCTGACCGCCGACAGCGAGCTCGCCGACTTCGCCTCGCCGAAGAATGCGGACTGGGCCGGAGTCATCAATCATTTTTAGTACAAAAGCTGCTACCGTCGACAAAGGTCGACCTATATTGTGCACCGAGCTTGTCGAGCACATCCGAGGTTCAATTGTGCAATGTATTGCAGCTTCAGTAGGACCGTACATGGCGAAGAGAATACTCTCCCGTGTAGCTGTACCACCAAACTCTGTTATTACTTGAGGCGTGAGCATCTCACCAATTGTTAGCAGTACCTTCAGAGCTGGCGCTAATTCTCGTTTGCGGAGAAGCGTCGTAGCAACTGTTGGTGTCAACTCGACTGCATCCACAAACGAACGATTGATTGTGTTTGGAAGATCTGCGAGCATTGTCTCCCTGTCACAACACACAAGTGTCGATCCTCGAAACCAAGGGAAGAAGATTTCGAATACGGAAACGTCAAATGTGGGTGCGGCAAACTGCAGAAAGCGCTTGAAAGCGGGAATATGCTCGTGGTGCGCCAATATCGACTGCGTGACTGCAAGATGAGACACAGGCACGCCCTTTGGCTTCCCTGTAGAGCCAGAGGTGTACATCACGTAAGCGACATCGGACGCTTTCCTGGCTGGGAGAAGGGATGTGGAGTTATGACAACAGGTAGTATCCAGCTCCTTCCAGTCAATGGGCAGAAAGGTAAAGTCATGCAATACACCCCGCAATAAGTCAGCCATGGCAGGCGTACAAAGCACAATCTTTGCGCCAACATCGTGAAGGATGAACTTGATTCTTTCTTCAGGTGTTTCTGGTGTGATAGGACAGAAGGCAGCGCCAACCTGTAATATGGCAAGATAAGACACATAAAGAGATGGGTGCTGAGGGAGGATGACTGGAATCACACAGTCCAGGCCAGACTCGTTTTCCAGATGCTGTCGTATGGTGTAGGCAAGGTTCGCTGAAGCATGGTAGAGGTCGTTGTACGTGACACTCCATCTACACCCCCTTGCATCGATGTAATCAATGGCGCTGGTGTTGTTGGAACGCGAAGATATGACTTGGTCGAGAAAGGAAGGGCCTGAAAGTGTTTTCCGGTGCTTGTTTGCAATGGCGAGTTGCGGGTCACGGAGCTGGTCATCGCAGGCGTAGGCCATTTTGGCCAGGCTGGTTAAGGATGTCAATTTTCAAAGCCAAAGTCTTCATGATTGGACTTCCGGGCTTTGTGACCAGAGTGGGAGTGGTCTGCAGAAGAAATGTTATATCTGAGGATCGCTGTCAGTGACCGAGCAGGGCCCTGCTCACGTGGGCCATTTCATCAAGGAGACATCGGTGGTCACGCTCGACAAACATTTCATGAAACACCCCATCGTTTGCACGGTCATGAAGACGTCGCTCCACATTTTCCTTCGATGCAAAATCATCCTCGAACTCCGGAAGAGGTGACGAGCGCTGTGATTGATGCTTTGGTGGAGCGCCATGAAGAAATTTGCCTAGCGTGTTTTTTCTCCCACCCTTCGCCAATGATGGTGACGTGGGGGCTTGCAAACATCTCCGAACGGTCCCAGCCGAAGTGAAACACATGGGCTTCTCGCAACGTGGAGAGCGAACGGACCGTTGTGAACACTTTGCCAGAATCGTATTGATCCCGAGCGAGGGAGCTCATCGGTTCGAACTTGCATCAAGCCATCTGCAGCCACTGCGTAACCTGAATGTTAGTGCGTTTATTGGGTACCTCGCGTACATCGAGGCTCAAAAGCCAAGCACGCTATGACGGAGAGTGTGGTCGATCGGTCAAGATTAGATTATCAGATAAAAAATTTTCTTCACTTCTCGACGGCGTATATCCTTGAACTGGATGAAGTAGTGCAAAATTGTGTGCATGTCAGGCTTCTTTCCAACATGTAGGGCGGCTGTCCGTTCCTTTTTTGTAACTTCGGCTCGTGCCAGCTCACGATCTGCTTTGCACCCGACTGACCGTTGTAAAGCTTAGTGTCAATTTCCCCCCAGGTGACGTCTCCTTCGCTTGCAGTTCTCGAGCTATTTATTGTTCCCCTTGAAGGACTCTTATACTCTGGTGAAACAATTTTCTTCTACTTCTTCATATGAAAGTACGATCAGACGCTCAACTACAAACATGGACGCACGGGTATTGTCGGACTTGGTCGCACGATCTGAGACAGAAAGTCTACAGGATCTTATTGGCATTGGGTTTGGGCCAGCCTCTCTGGCAATTGCTGTCGCCATCTATGACATCCTCGAAGACAGAGCAGCGCATGGGAGTACAAGTTTCATGCCAAAACTCAAATTTCTTGAACGTCAAGCAAGCTTTGGCTGGCATGCTGGCATGCTTCTCCCGGGCACCAAAATGCAAATATCCTTCATAAAGGATCTTGCCACGATGAGAAACCCCAAGTCTCATTTTACTTTTCTCAACTATCTGAGAGACCACAATCGACTCGTCCAGTTCTCGAATCTTGACACCTTCCTGCCCTTCCGCATTGAGTTCGAGGACTATCTGAAATGGGCGGCTGGACACTTTTCTGGCCTGATTCAATATTCCCAAGATGTGGTCAGTGTAAAACCGTTGAAGCGTGCAGGTGGACGCAAGTACGATTGTCTAGAAGTGACGTCAAAAGATATCACGACTGGAGCTACCACAGTTCATTGTGGTCGGAGTGTAGTGATAGCAGTTGGTGGGCGACCCACCATCCCCCCGGTCTTCCCTCGGAACAACGACCGAATCATACATTCGTCGAGATACAACCACCAAATTGCGAAGCTGCTACCGAACAAAGACCAGGAATACACCATCGCAGTGGTAGGCGCAGGTCAAAGCGCCGCTGAAGTGTTTCATGATTTGCACACGCGATATCCGAATTCGAAGAGCTGTTTGCTAATGCGCGACACGGCAATGCGCCCGAGTGACGATTCTCCATTTGTAAATGAAGTCTTCAATCCCGACGTTGTGGATCAATTCTACTCTACCCCGGCCGAGGTCAGAAGAGCTCAACTCCAGGTGAATAAAGCTACAAATTACAGCGTTGTACGACTTCCGCTTCTCGAACAGATATACGAAGGGATGTACCATCAGCGCATGCAAAACCCAGATCCCGAGAGCTGGCAACATCGTCTACTACCAACAAGGGAAGTCATTGAGGTCACGGATCTGCCAGAGACACAGCAGCTCAAGCTCAATGTGCAAAACCTAAGCGGCCCATCCAGCGGTACAACCGAGTCCTTCACAGTTGACGCAGTCGTCCTAGCAACGGGTTATACCCGTGACGTTCATAATGAGATGTTGAAGGAATGCCAAAGCATCAATGGCACACCTGACGGAACCTGGTTCCCAGAGAGGGATTACAACGTCAAACTTGATCGCGACCAGGTCGAAGAAGGCGTGCAAATATATCTTCAAGGCTGCAATGAGAAGACACATGGGCTATCGGACACTCTGCTCTCGGTACTCGCAACGCGAGGCGGTGAAATTGTCGAGTCGGTGTTTGGCGGGTCAATTTTGGAAGCGGACACTCGAGATCTCATCGATCGCGCTGCTAGCGAGCTCAATGGCCCTCTTGGGAAATTTTGGAAATCGCAGCAGGCCTCGGATACAATGATGCCTGCCAACAACAGGATGTTATTCGACTCCTCTCGAAACTCCACAATGGTCAAAGCTTGAGGCGACGGCGGCAGTTGAATGCAGTGGTTCGCATCCACGATGTCGGGAGTCCCTTGTTGCTCGGTTCCAGATCAACGGCCCTATCACCAAGCAGCTATATGTCAGCGAAACAGTTCGTGTAAGATGGTGGTTGCGAAAGGATTCGGAGGCTCCCACGAATTTAAGGTTTGGGCCAATCACAACTCCACAAATTCTTCTGACCTGCTCACGCGTCAAAGGCGACTGGCTTCATTTGCGTGCAACAAATGCAAGAGCTGTCCAGGGCACATGCATGGCGCGTGCGACTAGCACACCCGAGTATTCCTTATTGTGCGCGAGAGAGGTAAGTGGCACATGGCAAGGTGAAGACCATCAGATAAGATGGAAGCCAAATTGGTGGGCCATCTAATCTGATCAACCAAGAGAGAGAGAGAGAGAGAGAGAGCGCGCGCCTCAGACCACTACCTCTCGATGGTTATGTAGCTGGACACATCATTACACCGACTATAGTTAATTATTTACCTTACCTCTTCCAAGATTTGCGTCGCTTTTATGAGTATGACACGCCTCCCCCCGGCCAAAGGGCGACCTGAACATGTTTTCTTATGATCATTTCCCGATGCCCATCTGTGACCGTGAAGCAACCGAGAAACAGCACTGCCATACTTGGACCTCCTCGCATTCATGGCATACCTGAATGTGGCCTGCATGAAAATGGCCTTACTGACAACAGAGAAGAGGCCTCCAAGCAGTGCTCAGCTGCGGAAGATTTGACAGATTGAGACATCGTATGAGAGCAACATTGGGTCTTTGAAATCGTGCACAAGTGGATAACTCTCGAACGAAGAGGTTGTAATACCCACCAGCGTAATGCTTGAGGTGGTAAGCATGAAATTGACTTGATGACAGGATTCGTGCAACTGCTGTCAGAAAGGCAGCTGGACTGAAAGCCAGGCGTGACCTCAAGTTGACTCCTGGGGCAGCAACAGATGATCGACGCCTTATAAATTTATAATAATCCGAGTCCTGAAGTTCGATTACCTCTCCCAACGACTTTGAAAGCTTCATCCCAGTGACTTTATGCACGACATCATCCTTTTGGTGCTTTGCAGAAACAAATTCTACAGAACACCACGAAACCCTTGGGACATCCTCGGAATTACTCACCAAGGGAATCTCCTAATAGGCTGCTCGGGTGGGTTAGGGCTGTCTGGGCTATGGACCTCGGCAACTGTCTTGGCGACCCTAGGCCCGTCTGGGCTCCTGGGGTCTAAGGCCTATTAAACCTCGAACTTATATTAATCCATATGTCGAACCCAGCCCCCGGGAGCGGATGCACACGTTGTTGACGACGACCTTTTCTACGTCTCCAAAATGTCAGTGTCCTGCTTATCCTCATGAGAAGCATCGATGGACGACATGAATGTCGAGCGAGAGCACCGAAAGAAGCGCAGACGGCGCGAAGTGCCACCTCGTCCAATTCGTGCCCGGCTCCTGCTCGACGACCAGCTCAAACACAATGAGGTGGCCCTTACCAGCGACTTGGCCGCCTCCTTAGGCATCGGTACGCTTTGTCCAAGCACAGAAATGTCATGTATTCATCCTAATGGGTCTACAGACGACGCCTGGCGAGTACCCTTTCACATCGCAGTCTCGCCCGTCTCTCCTCTTCACAACACCCTCCAAGACTCAGCCTGGACTTGTGTCGCCGTCACAACAGACACAGACTCCCATCGGAATGACTGGGGTGCGGCAGTTAGACTATCTCCTTCCTCGTCTGCATCTCAAGCATTTCTTCGGAGTTTTGTGGCCCAAGAATATATGCGCTACGGCAGCAGCCTGCCCAAAGCATTCGATGTCCAGGTTGTGCTTATGACTCCTGTCACACTGGACACCGTCTTCGTCTCGATCGAGAAGGGGCTATTGGAAAAGGTAGACGATATACAAACCAAGTTCGGTGGCGGCTTTCAGCACATAAGAAACAAAAGGACCGGCCAACACGAGCAGATTCCAAATGCTGTCACTCGGTCCAACACTCCTCCAGAAGAGCGCCTTTCCGAGCTGGTCAGAGAAGGGCTTGCCATGCTTCCTGTCCTCCACACTGGCGACATCTTCCCTCTGCCACTTCCTGCCCATCCAATCACACATGTCCGTCCTGCACCCGCCATACTCGTCGACAGCGAGCCCGTGGCCCAGGGGCTCATCGGTCCCGACACAAAGATTGTGGTGATGCATGCTGGCGGGTCTCAAGAGAAGGCCTTGAAGAGGATGGCAGCTCCCACAGCAATTATGGAAGAGTCGCTGGAGGACACTCCTGAGGACGAAACCGCCACGGAGCAGTTCTTCTCTGCCGCTGAGGATCGAGGCCCAAACACTGCGTCAGAACTGGAAATCACCGAGAATGATGATGATGATGATGACGACGACTCATTGAATGAAGCTTCCGACGCCAATTCAACTGATGAGGAATCGGATTCTATGGACGACATCATCTCTCTGAGTGCTCCAGGCCTGCCCCCACAACAAGCTGGCACTCTGTCTGCCATGACCGCCGCAACGCCGAAGCCAGGCCATTTCGACCGGGCCACCGGAACCCACACCCCAGGCTCGGTCTACTCTAGCTTTACCCAATCCACAGCACGAGCGGGAAGTCGACCTGGGAAGGTCTTTCGAACAGAGGTTCTGCTCCAAAAAGTCCCGGCAGACTTACTGCACCCCAAGCCATCTCCTTCCGACGACGACGACGCTTTCGTGTTTGTAGACACGACCGTCCTTGCGAAGTTAGGCTGCTTTTCCGGCGACTGGGCCCGCATTGAGGTCGCGACGAATGTCACAAGCTTTGGTTTCGGCTCGTCTGGTCTCGCTCCCATGAACGGAGATGACGGCCCGGGCTTCAGACCAGTTCGCGTCTTTGGTCTGTCAGGGCTCATGCAGCACAAGGCCAGATACACGGTGGACAAGACTGGCGACCGTCGCTCTAGCTTCACCCATAGCAATTCGTTCATGCCGCTTAGCCCCGCCATCTATGTGTCTCCCCTCTTGCTGGCGAATTTGTCCAATGCGCAATTCGTAAAGTTAGGCGCCATGCCAAAAGTAGGAAGAAGCTCTCGAGCTGCAAATATGTCGCGGGCACCATCTTCGCGTGCACCACCAATCGCCAGAGAAGTCTCTCTAGCAAAGATACTAACACCTTTGTCCCAGGACCCGGCATCTCAATCCATCCTGTTCAGCTCACTTAAGACTCACTTTGAGCAGCGAAGACGTTTGGTGAAGGCAGGGGACGTCGTAGCAGTACCCGTTGACGAAGATCTTGCCCACACCACTTCCCCCGCTGGCTCGGCTGATAAATCGGTCGAAGATGAACAGCTGCTGTCGAAGCTCAACATTACCTCCGCCTCCGACCGGACACGCCTACAAATCGGATGGTTCGTGGTACAGACATTGGACGCGGGCGACGTTTCAGCTGATTCTAATGCACTGACTGACGAAGAAGACTGGGGTAGTGCTGCCATGCTAGACAGTATGCAGACTAAGCTTGGTGTTTCTGGATCAAGTCACCACACGCTGTCAGACGCTATAGAACGGTGGTCAAAGTTCTGGTTGGGCCTCAGATCTATCCCACTATCACCATTTAGGCCACAAACTCCACTCACCACAACAAATTCGTTGGCAACGCCCACCAAGCTACCTCTGGAAAAGAGGCTTGCTGATCTTGCTGCTGCCGCCACCAGTCCTCGAGCCATCAGCTTAGGCCTACCTCCATTGGTAGTCTTGCTCCATTCAACACAGCGGCAGGTAGGCAAGAGCCATACTGCTATCAATGCCTGTGCTTCTGCTGGTATTCATACCTTCTCAATCTCTGGACACGACCTACTATCTGAAAATGCCTCAACGACTGGAGGTGGAGACGTGAAAACAGAAGGCCTCCTTCGAGCACGTGCCGAAAGAGCATTGTCGTGTGGCGCAGAACAAACCGCTATTCTGCTTAAACACGTCGACGTTCTAACGGCTGATCGCATGGTCCCCACGATACGAGAGATTATTCAGACTGCTCGAATTATTATCGCCACGACCTCAAAGATTGATGATGTCCCTGCGGGCTTGCGAAGCCTTTTCACACACGAACTCGAAGTTACTGCTCCAGATGAGGTGTCAAGGGAACTTATCCTTCGCAACATATGCACCACAATGCCTGTGACCCTATCCCCTACCGTTAACTTGAAGACAATCGCATTACAAACAGCAGCCCTCGTGGCTGGGGATCTTGTTGATGTGGTACATCGAGCCAGTTTAGCCAAATCCAAACGGTTGATCGCATTAGCAGATGCAAAGAACTGTAGGCTTGCAGACTTGATTTTGGCAGGCGGATCTTCTACATCACAACTCGTGCCAGTTGATTTCTCGGCTGCGATAGCAGCCGCAAGGTCCACCTTCTCAGACGCCATTGGTGCCCCTAAAATTCCAAGCGTGACTTGGCAGGATGTCGGTGGCCTGGCAGCACAAAAAGATGCAATCATGGAAACCATTTCGCTGCCATTGACACATCCAGAACTCTTTGCAAACGGTGTCCGAAAGCGATCTGGTATTCTCTTTTACGGGCCACCGGGTACTGGTAAAACGTTGCTCGCCAAGGCGATTGCAACGGAATTTAGCCTCAACTTTTTTAGCGTTAAGGGCCCTGAGCTACTCAACATGTACATCGGCGAATCTGAAGCGAATGTACGCCGAGTCTTCCAAAAAGCACGGGATGCACGACCGTGCGTTGTCTTCTTCGATGAGCTAGACAGCGTTGCACCGAAGCGAGGCAACCAGGGGGACAGCGGTGGCGTTATGGATCGGATCGTGAGTCAACTGCTTGCCGAGCTCGATGGCATGTCTGGCGGAGCTCAGAGCGAGGACGATCAGAATACTAATGCTGGAGGCGTCTTTGTCATTGGAGCAACAAACAGGCCAGACTTACTTGACCCAGCCCTGCTCAGACCAGGAAGATTTGACAAGATGCTGTATTTGGGTGTGGCAGATAGCCATACCGCTCAAGTCACAATTCTGGAAGCACTGACCAGAAAGTTTACCTTGGCAAGGGAGGTCAACCTCAGACGAGTTGCTCAAAATTTGCCCTTTACATACACTGGAGCCGACCTTTACGCATTATGCAGTGATGCGATGCTCAAAGCCATCACAAGAAAAACAAAAGCAGTCGATGAACGTGTCGCAGAACTCAGCCGTCAACGCGGTGAAGCGATAACCACTGGTTGGTTTTTTGATCACGAGGCCACCCCTGAGGACGTCGAGGTGGTGGTGAACGAGGAAGACTTCGAAGTTGCGCAAAACGAACTTGTCGGCAGTGTTAGTGCGAAGGAGCTGGAACACTTCGAACGCATTCGACGACTATTTGACGATCAGGACATCAGCTCTGGCCCAAATTCTACAGCGACTCGGCAAGAGACCGAGGACATCCGACCTCACAGACAAATCTCAAGGTCTGACACAGCAGTGCCGATTCGGGAAGGAAGTTCTACTTCTCATCGCAGTGCAGGTGGTAAACAACGGCCTAACAAAGGCAAAGCGGTCGCGACGGCTGATTTGGAAACGGACCTTCAAAATGACTATGTCAATCCTGCACAGTCTAAAATGCATTTGAATAGCACAAATAGACAACTTTTGGCGAACGGCACCGGCGTTTCGAGAACAAAAATTCCAATTAATGACTTTGAAAATGACATTGGAAACGACGAAGATCTATACGGCTAGCACGAAAATCATGTACAAAGTCGGAGAAGATTAATGCAGCTCTTAGTTGTCGAGATAGTCATCAGAACTGTTCGAAAAGACGACTGATGGTGATGGTGACCTATGAGTCACTTTTGCTGTTGCATTGCTGGCGAAATGATTCAACGATTTTCCCTCGTTGAAGGATACTTTCCTTTTGGAACTGGCCTTGCTTTTGCCTTTTCAAATAGGCAAAAGCATAAATCTCATGCTTGATCTGAGAACGTGTTGTGAGAACTAGACCTTAGCCATAGTACCAAAGTTCCATCCACACAGAGCAATTGGGCATATCGCTTTGTGATTGGTGGCTTATGCTGCCCGATCTCTGATTCGTCTCTCGATTGGATAGAGGTTGTTCCCTACTGCCTGAAGTGATGCAAAAGAGTAAACGACATGTTCGCACTTTGGGGGACTGATAGCAAGTTAGATGTGAGATCCAATGTTGTGACCTCGCCTCAAAAAAGTTGCGGATGGACATGCTCGACCGGGACTTCTAATCTACGACGGACCAATACTGCCTTAGATGGTATGTGTGTAGACGATCTGCGGGGCCCAAATGACGATTTTGTCTTGTAGTATAGGTACTCGACGCGAAAGCGAATTACCCGCTTTCATAAAGTACCCTACAAAATGGTGTAAGAAGTCATAAATCAGAGTCCGTTTGGTATGAGGAATGCGCTCAGCTTCGTGGTTGCCAAGATTAAGCAAAGTCGGATACTTCTAGAATGCAGTCTAAGGAAGCCAACGTGCCAGTGATGGAGAAACTGTACATAATATCCACCGACCTCCTGTCTCCTCCTTTTCCTCGATGAAGTAACTGCCCATCGGCCTACGTAATAATGACGGCCGTTTAAAGAGGCCGGTCGAAAACGGGAAAATGGACGCAAAAATACAAGCGCCCAGCAGCAGGGGACTCTTTTCAACAATGCAAGCACGCTGCAAGTAGCTTTGTGTGACCTTAGTACGGGGGTCTGTCCTCCTTCACTCTATCTCTCTGCCTACCAGCAGGATTTCCCACAATTCCCATCTCTTCTACTCAACAACATTGCCTTCCAACCCGTTATCTCTATCACCATCACCATAATCCTGTCTTCAAAAAATCGAATCACATCGTCATCAGGTAAACATCTAAATGCTCTCCAAGTCCAACAGTCCCGAGCTCCTCCTGGGCCTCCACCTCGCCACTTCCGTCAATCGTTGGAAATTTGAGCAACTGTGCCATCTCGAATATATCAGGTGTGAGACAGCGGAGAAAGTTGTCATTTGAACATCTAGCCAGACACGAGAATCTTCAAAACGAGCTTGGCGAATATTAGGACCAATATCATAATGCCAAAACTCTTTACCCAGTCCGTCTCTTCGATGGTTGCATCCGAATTCTTTCCTGGGGTCGAGGACTTTGCTGGAGTCGATTTCTCTGCTGGAGTCTGGCTCTCTGCTGGGTTTGGTTGCTCTGCTGGAGTCGATTGCTCTGTTGGACTCGAGTTTTTTGCTGGAGTGCGGCGTTTAGAGTTATGATTGCTTGAGAAAGCTCTGTTTGCCTCGAACCGGTCGGCATTCTTATCAATATGAAATGGGATCGTTGGTGGCGCGAGGTCACTGTCGAAGATCGAACCGATGCCTATAAGGTCTTGGTGAACACCTTGGCAGTGAGCAGAGCCTGCACTTTGAATTGACTGTGACATCGTTGCAAGAGAAAATTTGTCAAGTCGAGCCGACAACAGCCAGGACCAGAGAATCGGATTATATGCATCCCCCAACGCACTCTGATCAAATATGTCTGTTTAGGCCACCTCTGCCAAAGAGAATCATGCGGTCGAAGTTCTGATTGGTAAAGCAGGGGACTTTGAAGGTCGAATCGAATCGTCGGCCATACACTGAAGCATGGTTTCTGGATTGTGTCTGTCTGGAAGCATGTATTCGCCCCTTCACCGCGAATTGCCGGGGGGATGCTGTGATCATTTTACGGAAGGATTTCGCGTATCGAGCCCGTTGGCATTCTGCCGTTCGACACACGTTACGGCCAGCAATGTAAGGCACGAATCTGCGATGCTGCCATACAGGTGAGCCCAATCAATCCATGCTCTGCGTCGGAACGACACATCGCATACCAAAGGTCTGGTTTCGAATATTCGTCGACAGTGCAATTCAGAAGGTCATAGAACAAGAAGGACTCGAAACGCATTCATACCCGTCCGCTTAGTCGAGGAAGGCTGCGCCTTTGGCAGATGATGTCTAGAACGAAATCTGAAGGAGATGCAGAGTTCCGCTCAGACAGTGCAAGCATACTGGGTCAAGGCCAGCGGTACAAGAGCCCAAAGTACTGTACGTTTAACCTTTCCCGCGATGCAACCCTTCTACCACATGGCCCTCAATTGCATTTTCCAAGAGATGCGCCTCTCCCAAGCGGATTCGATGAATGACGTGTCCCTCCACCATTGCTAATGAATTTGCAAGCAGCATGACTGAGGCGAAGACAACATGGCAGTGTCTTCCTATACCGTGGGAGCCTAGAAAATTGCAGGTCTTGCGCTAATTCTAAATAACAAGGGGATGTCAACTGGGCATCAAGCGACCTGATTTACTAGGTCACGCGGAAAGGTACAGCCTGTTTCTTACAAGTTCAGCCGGACACAGGGTCCTCCTGAATAACACTCGCATGCCCGATCGCAGATCCTAGTACAATGCCAAAAATACCTCCACAGACCTGATGAATCTAACTATCTTGGATAGAGTTGCTCATTTGGTCTCTTCGACAACCATCAGGCTGCATGTCCACCATGTCATACGTTTGCGCCGACCGGGATCGTGCAAGGTGAAAAATTGCAAGCAACCTGAGCTGAAAATATACAACCAATCATGGAGAGCAGTTGGTGGTGGCCGCTCAGCTTCTCCGAGCACGAACCAACGCTCCGCAGCACAGGGACCCGCAAATTACCTCTCGTGGTAGTGATTCGTTAAATCCCATTTCTAACAAATAGCAATAAGTCAGTGGGCGAACGTTGAGATGATTTGAGACTGTAAAAGACTTATCGTATTCTCTTTACCTAAACACAGATCCTCAAAAAATTATCGAATCTGGAGGCTTGTCGCCGGACCCGTCCGCATCAAGTATAGTCTCTCGTCTAAGGGCCGCACCGCACGGGTTTGCCGAAAGCCCTACATCGACCTGGTCGCGCGAAATCGCTCTAAAACTAAAAGGTTGGCAGAGGAAAAGGCGTTCCCACTGCCAATTAAAACGAGGCCTTGTATCTCGTACATTGTGCATGCGAGCTAATCATGAAGAATGCGACACATTGGACGCATGCACGATGAGAGGGTCCACACGGGTCTGACGGACTCTCTGTGTCAAAACGACATTGCTCAGCTCTGACTCGCCTGTCCTGGAACAAATTCAACCACTACGTTTTGGTAGCATCGCAAAACGCCACTCAGGAATATTCCGCTCATGATCATTTGGGACTGCTACGTTTTTCGTACTTCCCAGCCCATGTACGCATCAGAACGCGAGGACGTTTCAAGTCAAATTACGTGCCGCCATTCTAGCTTCACGTCATGTTGCAGAACCAAAGCTTCTGCTTACGTCGGCTCCGAACCAGACTAAGAGTCAATTATGGCTGTTGTTCACCACGAGGGCCCTGCAAACAGAACCAGGGCCAGTAACGATTATATGATTGGAGCTCACCTGTCTCGCCGGCTTTGAGCAGCGTTCTGCTACCTTCTGACGCACCTGAAATCCAACAATCTCAAGCCTAGAATCATCTCCAAAGCCTGACTTTGCAATCAGATTGTGGCTGCTGTGCCTCATTTGTGCCTCATCAAACTACTGAGACGGCCGCCAATTGGCTGCCGCCAGGCTGTGTTTGTCTTCTTGGATTGAAGAATATCGTCATCTCAATGGCTATACCCGGAGTCACATGCGCCCAAGAGAGGGCGTACATGCTCTTCCGGCTCTACGACAGACAACTCACTTTTCTGTCTGCCTTATGCGTTGGTACAGCACAAAGAGTCAGAACACGGAAGCTCGTACTTTCAGAATCGTGCTACACATCTTACACTCCCGCATATCGCAATGCAGCTAACCTGGAGGATGATCGGAAATTTATTACAGAATTCTTCATTTGCTGTGTAGCCTAGAGGCACTACCTGTACTTCAGGCCTCCACTCCTTCAGCGTTCGAAACCTCTGAGCCTCTACCTCCACCCGCTAGTTCGTCGCAGACGCACCAACCAATTCAGCTCTGAACCTACCACCTAGCTCAGCTGTAGATTTCAAGACAGTCCCATCAACCAGATGACCATTAGTCTGTGACGCTGTCACATCTCCGGCCTTGCGTATCTTATTTATCTTCATAAGTAGGTACACACAAGCGCCACAAGACATAAGCAGAAGCAGACCTAAAGGAAGGCCGACAGCGAGGCCAACGGTTCTAGCAGAAGGAGATGACGTTTGATCTGAGCCTATCGAGGGACAAGCGCTCGACCCAGTGACAGTCGCGACCGCAGTAGTCTGAGTAACAGATATTGTACTTGTGTATATTCCACCTGTGCTGACAGAAGCCGAGGCTGTTTCGGACCTTGAAAGTACCGCCACAGGTATTCCGACATCAATGGCGTCCTTCCTTTGACAACAATCGGAGAAGTTCGACAGCGAGACTCCTTGTGGTGGCAAGCAGCAGTAAGAGAACGGATTCCCATACCCAACGGTCAAGTCACATGGGATGAGGTTGGCGTATATGTTGCCAACGTCTGGAAGGATTTTGGCATCAGCATTAGCAAAAATTGTGGGAAAATGCAAGGCTTTTTCTTTCAAAATTTTACAAAGTTTTAAAGAGTGATAAAAGGAGCAAATGATAGAAATGTCCCATCATCGTTATGAGATATGGAGGGGGGTGGGCCCAAAAACTTGAGAAGAAAAAACATACCCTTACAGTACGCGGGACAGCTACTATCATCCCAGCTCTGATCCGTACATGCACTACGATAGAATAGTCCTGACCCACCGGCACAGAAGCCATTCTCGGTACAGACTGTTGTCGCTGGATCACAACATGCGCTATAGTTGCTGCTGCTGCTGCTACTAGAATCGGCCGAAGCAGGGCATGGCGCTTGTCCCGCAGCTATACTACCATCCGGCCAATAACACCTTGTGTAGCTCGACATGGAAAAGAAACGCGAGATTTGTCTTTTGGGGGGGGATTTCGAGGGGCGAACGTCCAGTATCTTTTACTGAAAATTACT
Source organism: Incumbomyces lentus (assembly GCA_017656005.1). Lineage (NCBI taxonomy): Eukaryota > Fungi > Ascomycota > Eurotiomycetes > Chaetothyriales > Trichomeriaceae > Incumbomyces > Incumbomyces lentus. The sequence goes on along the minus strand of JACJVT010000004.1, from coordinate 1,978,054 downwards.
GCAGTGCGCAGATATCAAAAGCAAGCCCTTTTTTGCGGGCGGCTATATCACAGATCAGCAAAACGCTTCGGACGGTGACAACAACAGCAGCAGCAGTGAAGAATCGTCAACATTTTGCTTGAACTTGAATGCATGCGCAAAAAAGAGGGGTAAATCCTAGCCGGAGCCATAGGTACTGTCGACGCGACGAGCAGAAAGCCCGATGGAATCGTCCAAGTTGAACAACTGAAGAGTTCAGCCTTTTATCATCCTCTATACATTAGTACGGAGGAGGAGAGTGCAAAGGTTCCAATAAAAGTTTTGTTAGTGTCAGGGCCCAGCCTCCCTGACAAGGCATGAGGCTTGGCGGACATCTGGCTACGTATAGCTACAGTAGAGATCAGCTCCTAGATAGGTTGGTAGCTGTATTTTATAGCTTTAGCTGACGCACGCAGAGGTCACATCACGTCAGTGCTAAATAGTCTGACAGTTAGACTTCAAGCATGCTAGGGTCGTCCAGTAGGTACTTTTGGATTCCGAAATTAGCTTTTAACCTTATTTGTCCCCCCTCGACGCCCCCCTTCCGGGAAATTTTTGGTACAAGGTACAGCGTAGACGAAAACATTATTGATATTATTATTTTTTAAAAGTTCAACAGTCTAGGAGTGAGATCTATATATCTTATCTCTGACGTGTTACAGGGACCAAAATTGTAGATTGTACATTGTCCATACTAACTTGATGGATTTTCCCGGCTCCAAACCTCGACTGATTTAGAGATGGATAGTTAGTGGATAAAGTTTCCGGGAAGTAAACCTGTATTGCCGTTCTGAGGTCTGGTGACGAGCGCTCAAAAGGAAACCTGATATAAGCCCCCCTCCCAGTCCGGCTTTGAGCTGGGGTATGGCGACCAGACAGCTGAACCAGGCATATCAAAGCGAGCAGATCTCGTGGCCTTGCGGGTCTGCTAGGCCAATCTCGTGTTATTTCGGGAGTAGGGAACAGGGAACAAGTCGTGTCGTTTTGGCACTGCTTGCAAGAAGGAGGCTTGTGGTTTTGAATCGTTCCCAAATGCGCGTTCAGAGAAGGCGAAACCCAATCCATGTCGCCTGTAATGTGCAGTGAATGCTTACCACCAGGATTCGACGGATGCGTTGAAGAGCAGTCCCGGCCAAAATCGGCGATATATCCTGTGAAAGGCCGCTCATTGTGGTTCGTGAGGTTGGTCAGGTTACACATTGCAGAGCAGTCATGCCTCCAGCGTGAAATCCAAACACAGCCAGGGTTTCTTGGCCGGGTATCCTCGAGGGCTGACCGAAAATCGTGCCCACCGCTTGACAGATCGTGTTTCTTCGATTATGCTGAATTGATTCGACTCCGCTGGAGCATACCAAACGCCCAAACAGTCTGCACGTCCTCATGCCTAGTAGCACGGAGGGAATAGCTGTCGTTGAAGGTGCCCTAATACGGGCGGTGGGTTTGAGTACATTTTGCAGAAGTGGCGTTCACAAGAGCGAACTTGTGTGGTGATGGCTTTGGTTTTCTGCTGCACTTCAGGTGATGTAGCACAGTATGGCTCGGCTCGGCTCGGCTCGGCAGATTCAGCAATCCCAGCACGATTTTCAGATCGGACCCGGTGGCTCAAGTATATACAGGGAGCAGGCTAGGCCATCGCGTCGATTCTCGGATGGGCTCACGAGTAGGCACTGATGACTTGTCCTGAATCGTCCGGAACGAAGTCCTTGGCTCTTTCGGATTTGAAAAAGCAATTTCCAGAAATGCCACCTCGACTCAGCGCCAGGGTAATGTTAGCTCCGTACGTAACAGCCGTGCATCCTCCACCGCCGATTGCATTTCCTGCACACGCATCGATGCACGATTCGATGGAAGTGACAACAATCCCGTCGTTGAGATCTTGCACTATACCACCTGAGATGCTCTTGACTCCATCCGGCTGATCTGCGTCACACTCTATGTGAAATGTGACACCCGAATCAATGGATGGTGTATACGTAGTGCCATTCTGGGCCGGACAGTCGTAGGCACCCATTCCAGAGGCGGTGCTCGTGGCGCTTGCACTGGCAGCAGATGAGGCAGCAGTAGTTGGTGAGCCCGAAGAGACCGATGCACTTGGGGAGAAGCTTGAGGATGTCATGCCGCTCGACCTCGTACTTGAAGCAGATTCGGTTGGCGCATTGCTTGTCACACTATTTGGCGAGTCTGAAGCGGTTGCACCGGTGGCAGCATCCGTATTTGCTGCTTTTGCCGAGTTTCGGTTCGATAATGCTGCTGCGACGCCGCCTCCTACTGCAGCGGCAATCACGATGACGAAAGCCACAGAACACAAAATGATAAACAGTCGTTTCGAAAGACCGCAAATTCTCTTGTGTTGTTGAGGCCGCGGCGCGACACTATCATCAGGATGCAGAGGATATTTCTCACTATATGCCGTATCCTGTGGTATGGGCTCCAAAAATTGTTTGTCGCTGTGTGGTACATAGTTCAGCCCTTCTTGATCAGGGTATTTTGGCCTTTCGATAGAGACGGCTTGGAGACCCTCATAGTCGTGGGTCTGAGGCCCCGGCATCTTCGAGAGCACTGACTCTCCAGGCACGATGCTCAGGCCAAACGAGTTTGTGTTGTCAGGCTGCTATAATGCGATCATGTTGATTATCTGTATAGCGGAGACTGAGAGGTGTAGCAAGTGGGCAGAAGATACGTATAGTGGCCGAGGTGCGAATGAAACTTGAAGCATACTTGCTACTAAGGAGGCGTGCACGAGCCTCGCAAGGTCAGTGCTAAGGACATCCTAGTAAATCGATGCGCTGGTTAGGGAGTTGGATACGTTCCACTGACCCTGATTTGCGCTCGCATCTTGCTTGCGATGCCAGGCGTTTGCATGGTGAAATTAGCCAGAAGGCGAACCAGCTTGATTCGGATGAGGTGGATAAGAAACTGGAACACGCGGTGTGCTGCCAAGACGGGTTCTGGACTGAGGACTGCTCCAATCGGGGGCGCACAGAGTTCCTTGTTCGGGCCCGCCGAAATTAGACGTCAGGCAAACAGCTCTACTTTTGATGGATATCTATATCGTGGTATTATCTCGCTCCCTCATTCAAGCGCTTTCTTTGATCCCATATGGTTAATTTCAGTGGGACTACTATTAGAGTTCTATGATTAGTCTAATTATGATTTCTGCCTGCCGGCAAATTAGAATTACGTTAATCATCTTAAAGGTCTGAGGCTCCCGGCATAGTCAAAGGCTGAAACACCAGACGAGGGTTCTCGTTACGGCGAGGTTTCATGGTCATAGCTCGACTACCACGCAGGATGTTACTAAAGCCAAAGCACATTATTTGGATGAAGTCCTTAGAAAGGCTGGCGTTGAGACCTAGCACGCTGTTGTGCTTGGAAAGTCAAGACGAGGGTCAGAGCCGAGATATCCATATCAGGTTCCTCCCGCCGACAAGAAGCCGGAGGAATACTTCAAGACTTGTCAATGGATCTTTTTCTGAGCATGTCTCTGTCAAACCAAAGAGTTGATGGACCGAGTGCGATTGCCAAGCCTATAAAGATCTCTGCTGTTGGTGTCTTGTGAACCGCTGGGATTTGGACAACTAGTTTTGGGGAAGGTGGGGACACATCCAATAACGTTTGACATCTGTCCTCGAGACCTGTTGGAGAAGTGGCTTGCGGGGCGAGTTATTGCTCCCTCATGCGCAACACGTTCTGCACAATATTCTTATAGAAGGTAGGGTGAAGCGAGTGTGCTCTCAATTTTGGATTTCGTTCATGCTATATCAATACCAACCTCTCCTAAGTGCGTGCCCGGCGCGAACAGACCCAGTCTCGATAAGCCGCTCCCAGTTGACCTGAGAAGCTTTGTCCTTCCGGGCTGCCACCCGTGAATGGCGTCAGGTCAAACCAATTCAAAGGATTGATAGCTGGACTGACTGTGCCGTTCGCAGTGACTCGATCCGCAACAGCCTCCCTTAGCCCATCAGCCCATTCGAGATACGCAGCATCCGTGCCGAATGCGCTCTCCGGCTCAAGCACAGCCATCCGATATATGGTAGCCGACAGCAGCGCAGATCCACTGATTTCACCAAACCAGGTCTCGTTGTTGAGATAATTCCTCAACAGCCCGCTGTCAGGATCAGTTCCAGCAGATCTGGCACCGTCGATAATCTCCTTTATCCACGAAGTCAGGTCGGCCTGTTCGGAACGTAATGCCACCTCCGAAGGACCCCAGTGTTTGATGGTTGCCAGGACCCTAGTCATGCCCATGGCTGCCCATGCATTTCCGGTAGACCATACGCCGGGATCATTCATGCTCTTGTTTGTTGTGTTGGTCGGACTCTCGTCCAAGATATGTCGCCAGTACGTCTCAGGAGGATTTTCAGAAACTTGCAACAGCTGCCTGTAGAGACCGCATTGTCGAGTGACTTCAGTCAACAGGGACAGGTCGTTGGTCCAAACAGCATAATAAGCTAGAAAGGGTGGGCCCATGTATATGAAATCAGCCCAAGCTTGGGAGTTCGCGTCCCGGTGCGAAATAGCACCGTTTGACATTCGAGGCGCTCGGAGAACGTGAGCTGCTTCTCGAATTGCGGCTGCTCTGTAAGTCTCTGAGCTGTTCTCCGGGTTTGGAGGTTCGGTCTGAGCAAGCAAGATGGCTGAGACGCCGAGACTCGCAGGATCACCATTTGCACCGTCCCCATCTACGAGCGTGTCGTTGTCAAGTCGAATGTGGGGTCGAGCGTAGGCGAGCGAGGAGACTGTCGGTGGTGGTGAGGGTATTTCGCCATTGGGAAAAGCAGATGGGGAAAACACACTGTACTGTGGATCGTAAAGCTCGAGAATAGTTTCGGCGCAAGTACCAAATTCCCACGAATGAGTACTGATGTTCTGTGCTACATCCACCACTAGATCAGTATTGTATCCAACAGATTCGTCGTTGCAGGACATGTTGTCACCGTGGTGCCATGGTCTCCACGGCTGCGACGCTCCTACCGTGAAAGCAAGATTCAAAAGGATATTAGCGGTTTTCATGTTCAGCAGCTTGGAAGTCTTGAGATAAGAAGTCTGAAAGTTATAGGCACATGCTGCGGTGCTTTGACTGCTTCAGCTTCATGTGCCTTTCTCGACCCCATGCATGATTCTCGCAGATTCGAAAACGACTCTTTCATGCACGAGAGGACATGACAAGCGAGGTGAGCTGTGTTCCGGGGTCTCAGACCCTGGCACGTTGACGCAAAACCAGCTTCAACGATAGAACACCGACGTATTATCGCGGTCAATAAGCAGACACTACCTCGTCTACCAGTAAAATGGCTGGTTGTACACAGCGTGATAAAGGGCATGGAGTGCCAAGGAGGAGCAGAAGCTGCTACGAGAAACGGGGCATGACACATAGGCCGCAAGGATCGACCACGACCCCATTTTCCTAGATGGGAAGCGTTCGTGCCCGTTAGTGGAATTCTTACTGGATCGTGCCGGTTGTTTGCCTAGAATCGGCAATGGTCTTCTGAAATGGGTGGGCTGACCTTTGGATGCCCATCGACTTTATGTAGGATACGAAACAGCATTGTTCTGGACATGATTGATAGACGAGGCATGCAGAAGGCCAATCGTTGTACTGATTGAATTGTGGTCTGGAACGTTGATACAGGGATCGAGGGGTACCTAGGTACCCGGGTCCTCGAAAGACCATAAACGGCCAATAAGGGTCGGTGTCTAATAGATGTGGGTCAGCCTCTCCACGACTCGGAATGGCCACCTGCACATGCGGGGATCACGTACTCGGTACATAGGTACTCGCCAAGAACACTCGAGCAAATCACATCAGGGACTTGCAGCAGTGAGGCTCATTTTGTCACTTCGCTTATTGCAATACTGTAAGTGGACTTTCTATTCAAAGCCTTCAGGCTTGCCTCACGCTGCATGATCTTGCAATCCGTCCAGTCTCAAAGCCGCGGGCTCGATCGTCATCTTGAGCTCTAGTTTCTAGACCAATGACACAAGTGTCTAGGCATCTTTGTGCATTTTTATGAAACTCCCCATCGTTCGCCGGCGTTTTCGCGGTCTCGGAGAGCTGTCAGCATTGCTTCAGGAAAGAGTGCTCAAAGCTTAATGAGCGTGACTTTGCCATCAATTGAGAACGTCGACCAGTGTGGGGCACACTTCGTACCGATAACGTTTTTCAGTAATCGCCTACGGCCTAGATACAGGTGAGAGGATTAAACGGAAGGGACAAGTAGCTAACCTGATATTATTGTAAAGGTAAGCTAGTTCGCAATTACATACTATGCATGATGACATGCTTTTCGAGTTCGATCTTGGCTGTCACAAAACTTTGTGTGCACCACCAATGCTCCATTCTCAACCAGAACATCAGCTGCTCCTACCCAGTCAGCGCAGGGGTTCGAAGGAAATATGAGATCAAGGATTTCAATCTCTTTTGCACTCAAAAGTGACGGCCGATGTCGAGAGCCCACGCAATGCTGTTGAACTCGAGGTGAACGGTCTCGATCTGGTCGTGCCCATTGATTGCAAAGAGATTGAAACCCTTGATCTCGTATTGGCGCGAACCAATGCCTGTGAAGAGCCACTGCCAGAGAATTTGGTTACAGCCTGCGACGAGGATTTGGATAGTGTTGATGCCTTGGACTGGAGGAGCATTTAGAACACCATTAATGTAGGCTTGTTTTCCGTCGGACGTTACAGCACCGAGCTACTGCCGCTTAGTGCATAACACACTGCCTAGGGAGCATCGAAAACGTACAGGCAGACTTTGGAGGGAAAGGATAGAGTCAGAAATCTCTTGGTAATCGTCGGCAAGAAGGGCCTGCGCAGTAGCATTGGCTGCTTGCACATCGGTATGCTCGAGGATGGTGATGAATTGATTAACAATGCTCTTGGCTGTGCTCGGAGCGAGGCAATCTGACCAACTGGGCGCTGCGAGAGCCGAGTTTGCCAAGGCAAAGACTGATGCGACGGCGTAGATAAGCTTCATGTTGGTGGCGAGGCTGTTGGGTGAGTATGGCAAGATACGGCAGCGCTTGAAAGAACGGAAGGGCGATCGAGGGGAGATATCCCAAATGCCTCAGATAACGAGCGGCTTTTGAACGAAAAGTGACAGAACAGCAACCTAGGCGCGATCCTCAGCGCGAAGCATCTCTCACCAATCGGGCATTCTATTAGTGAGAGCATTCTGTCCAAGTTAGCCCGTATTAATGGATCTAGACGCGACAAGTCAGAGAACGAAACCCCTGTTCCAGACGGCCTATCAGAAATTGAAGGCTCTACAACACGGGATCATTGTGTTTCGATGTCAGCAAGCGTAATTTGTTTGCGCGGAGTGGAAAGGCCAGAGCTGACCAATATGATCCAGAAGGCTTGTTTGGCATGATTGTAAATATTGGAGAACTTGAAGCCTTACTTTTGAGGACAATACAACACCCATATCAGAGTTTGAATACCGACAAACCATGAAATCAAACCGGTTCTCATTCTTCATGGAATCGCTGGTGGAGAAGATATCTCATCGAAACAAGTGACCGCTTCGCCGACCAGGCAAAGGTCCCCGTTTCCAAGCATTTTCGAGATGACTATATGCGTCCTCGCCACTTTTTCTGCCCCGGGAAACGCTGCGTTTGTGCCGTGGATTTAAGATTACCTGAGGTTTAAGTTGAGGCATTTTCGACTGTGTAGGGGGGTGGTCCACTGCAGGAACGTCGGCACTAGCGTTGTACCTTGTTCTAGGTCTAGTAGCTAAGAGAACTAGCCATCGATGCAAACTACCGTGATTTGGCAGTACCTCGCATGGAAGACGTGATTCAGACTGAACTAAAATAGCCCAAGGAATTCATGTTGCTTGTGTAATACTACAACTTCGCGGGGTGGCACGCTGAGTGATCATGATCCAGTGATTGTATTGGTCCAAATCATGCAATCTGTAATTCGGGGCTCCGCGGAACAATAGCTCAATAGACCAACACTACGGCAAGAGGTACCTTGTTCCCCGCATAACACACCTGCGCAAACCCAACAGTTCTCGCGACTCACACTAGCAAAACGCTGTACACACATGCTTTCATTCGATCTTGTCAGTGCCAGCAATGATCAGCATGACGAAGAAGCCGCATGCCAACTGAGTATGTGTGTTAGATTCCGAAGTGGTCAAAACAAAGCTATTGCGTACTAGTAGTGTGAGCAAGCCCACAGCAAGTAAGGACCACTGTGAAGACCTCCTCCCTGTTCCTTGAATGGCGCTCTGCTCGCGGAAAAAGCGGTATGTGCCAATGAGAAGTATAATGATTGAAGCGGCGTGACAGATACTAGCTTTAAAACGAAACATATGGTAGTGGTCCGGTCGAACGGCCTTTGAGATTTTGGACATCTGGGCCACGACAACACCCATCCAGCATGTTGCGTTTGACAGAGCAAGCCAACTGTGCCACGTTCGTTCATTTGCTAAAAAGGTTGGTGAGATCTCGAGACAGAGGATGCTGGTTCACCAACCCCAATGGTCTGACGATGTGTTGTCGTCAGCAAACACATCGAGGGCGACGTAGGTATGCCACAATGAGTCGATCCTCGTCAAGGCCCAAATCGAGCTTCTCGTGGAAGAAGTACTTGGTGATTTCTCTCCTGCATCTAGGACGCTGGTCAGGTGGGTTCGAATAAGGTTAAGGACAGACATACTCTTGTACCAAAACTCGATGCGCTTCGACATGGCTCAAGTAAATAGTACTAAAATGGTGTTTGGCAGAGGCACCGCGGAAAACGAGAAAGCGGTGGCTCACACCTAGGTGTGAGCCATACCCATGAACGCTTACCTTTGCAAACGAGTGACATGACACATGAAGCAGGTGCGTTGCTGGTTTTAGTGACGAACGGTAGTTACGAGCCCACTGAAGACGAGGAGAATGGATTGCAAGGCTTTTCAACCGGGCAAAAGTAGAGACAATGAATGGTTGTGAGTTTGCATCGAAACATTGAAAACATCGGAATGAATATTGTTTGACAAATAGCGTTCGTGGCACGAATCAACACAGCCGGACAAACTCTGCAAGTCATGTTGCCGTCGGGTCTTCATCCCGTGTCCTGCTAACGGCCTGATATTCTTCATGATTTGCTGTTTGGGAGTCACGATAGCGAAAATTGTCATTATGAGTTGGCGATGGGTGCAGAGTAGTGACACTGACGTTAGGGTATTACTCTGACTCTGTCATGCAATCGAGCGACCATAAAGACATCAAAAGGAGACGTCGTATGCTCCAACCTCTGCGTAGTCGTGAGGAATAGAGAGGTTAGATAGATGCAATCGTCCCCTCTCTTTCTGGAGCAACACTCGATTGCTCTTATGGTCGCAATTTTTGTTAAAGCAGGTCGGGCGCTCAGGTGCATCCAAGGCCGTACACCAACCTTGAGGCAACGCAGAGCAAGCGCGTGGTAGTGCGACCAGGAGGTCCAAGCTAGCCAGGTAAGTCCAGGCCAGCAAGGAAGGACACAATTAACTTATAGCGTACAGTGACTAGGTTGCTAGGGGACTCGGGGGATTCAGCCCACGTGATCATGAAATTGCGCCGGAAGATTGTGGGGATGCCTCAGGCACCTCAGGCACCTCAGGCTTCGGATGATGGTAGCGATTGCGGAGCACCAGCGGCCAAAATTGAATCGGGAGTCCACTGCCACTGGCCGAAGCTAAAGACCGTTGCATCATGTCGCCACGGGCACCACGGGTAAGGCTCTGCTTCTTCTTTCTACCACTTGAACCACTGGGCATTCTTTTGACAAACATTTAATTTTCACAGCAACTGTTATAGCCTCGAGCATTCTGCGACTGACAGCGACGACCTCGTCGGCGAGCTGCCCGAAAAGCCAGAGCTTGCTCATTTAAAACACACCCGAGCACCGATCGACGAGTGCCACAATCCTTCACAAATTTCCCTTCAACAGTGCTGTTCAACACCGGCCAGGAGGCAGACGGCAAGGACAAAGCGAAAGATGGCGCTGTCGAAAAGTCAGAGAATAACTATCCTGCTTATCATTGACGCCGCCTTCTTCTTGGTCGAATTAATTGTTGGTAAGTTGCAAATCGGCCACCAGCTTGAAGAAATCTGAAGAAATCCTAATTGCTTGTCCCAGGCTATGCTGTACATTCTCTAGCTCTGGTTGCCGATGCCTTTCACATGTTGAACGATGTGCTGTCGTTATGTGTCGGACTGTGGGCTGTCAAAGTGGCGCAATCGGGCAGTTCCAAGATGTATACCTACGGCTGGCAGCGAGCAGAGACACTGGGCGCCTTGATCAATGGCGTCTTCCTCGTTGCCTTGTGTGTTACCATCTTCCTCGAAGCTATCCAACGATTCGTCGAAAAACCGAACGTCACCAACCCACAGCTGGTCCTTATCGTCGGCTGCTTGGGTCTCGCATCGAATATCCTCGGCCTTGTCCTTTTTCATGATGTTAGCCATAATCATGGACCAGACGGTGGCCATAGCCATGGAGATGAAGAGGAAGGTCATGCTCACGGACACGCACAAGGTCACAAACATGCGCACGAGCACGAACATGACCATGAACACGAGAACGAGAACGAGAATACACATCCAACTGAGAACTCGCCGCTTATGAAAAAGACGAGTCCCGAGCTGCACGCACGCTTTTCGAGTGCAGATGAAGATGATACCACGGTGCACACGAATAATACTCCTAAGAGGAAAAGTACGACTTCTCCCGCATACGATGGTTCTAGCCGGCATCGACGTCGAACCTCGGGCTTTGGCTCGGTAGACAACATTCAGATTCATCCAGCCTCATTCCGCAACGATATTATCCAAGCGGCACGATATCAGGACGAGCGTCTCGATGAAGAGGACACGGCTTCGGATACCCAAGACGAGGACGAGCATGATTCGGCCAATGCCCATCTTGCCACGAAACACTCTCATTCGTTCTCCATCTCCAAATCCAATAGCAACTCATATGGCGCAACCACCACCAATACAGCCGATGCTCATCAACATCATATACATAGTAAACCCAAAGATGCAAAGGCCACCGGCGGCCACGGCCACTCCCATGGAGACCTCAACATGCGTGGTGTTTTCCTTCACGTGGTTGGTGACGCCCTGGGCAACATCGGCGTCATTGCGACCGCGCTCATCATCTGGCTTACTAAGTTCGAAGGCCGCTTCTATTTCGATCCTGCCATCTCTCTCGTCATCACTGCCATCATTCTCGCTTCGGCCATACCACTTTGCAAGGCTGCATCCCGAATCCTTCTCCAAGCTGTGCCAATGGGCCTGTCCATTGATGAAATTACCGCGGACATTGAAGATCTGCCACAAGTCGTCGAAGCACATCATCTGCACGTGTGGCAGCTGTCTGATACCAAATTGGTCGCCTCGCTTCATGTCAAGGTCAATACCGAAGTGAAAGGGGCGGGATCTGCGAGCTACATGAAATTGGCACGAGAGATCAGAGCATGCTTACACGGATACGGCATCCACTCGTCGACAATCCAGCCCGAGTTCCTTCAACCGAAGGGAGCAGGCCCCGATCTGTCGGCCGATGACCGGAGGTTTTCTGCGAGCAGCGGCGAGTCTGGCCAGCCTTCCAACGGCAAGATCGGTCAATCCAGTCAGGCTGGCAGTCTGTTCAGTGCCGATGGCCGTTTGGCAGGGTCTGGCTGCATGATGGATTGTGAGGACACCTGTGGCTCGCAGGGGCAGTGTTGCCCCAGCACGGATGGCAAAGGCACGCGGTAGCGCCGATGTTCGTAGATCCGAGTTGCCAGACATCCGGATTCTGTCCGGCGTCTTGAGCATAGTCAGTCAACTTCGACAGACTAATATGGGAGGCAATTTATTTGAGCTACTTACTGCATTGAGGCGTTCATTTTTGGGTACCCATTCCCGGGGCGGCGTTTTCACATTGTTCGCTGTACTCTATTGTCGAAGAACGACATGTTGAACGGCAATATTATTAGATTAGAAAGTTTGACTAAGGTCAGGTCTGTTGCCTTGGCAAAATTCAGTTGATGGAGATATTACGACACTTTGGGCTTTGGGTAACGTGCCTGCTAACGAAACGGGAAAAGATGGGGGAAAAAGGCATTTTGTACAGCTGAGCAAAATGTAGATTATACCGGTTTTTTTCCCCCGAGGAATTTCATGCTGGTTTAATTCTGAGCTCTAGTAGTTGGATAATGACCCAACCGTTGTATTATAACACTTTTTATTACCTACTACTGGCACCACTACTAGTACCAGTTTCTACAGAGCGCGTCACGGGGGGGCGCTCACATGTCGCCGAACAGGACCCAAAGATAAAACCCAAGGACGGGCACCGCCAGAAAGACAACGCTCTTGTAAAACACCTCCACTCTCGTCCTCGAGTGATCCAAGATCCACGTGTGGCCCATCCACCCTCGGCTCTCCTCGGCCTGGTATGGGCGTGCATATGCGATACGGTCCGAGGCTGTCGTTGGCATGCCCCAGTCGTCCGAGTCGGCGACAAATCTAGCCTTGGACGGCGAGGTCGATCTCGACCGGGAGTGCGCCGGAATGTTCCCGTAGCCGTTGAGTTGGCCTCCTACTGCTGCCTTCCTCGAAGTAATGTAGGAGGCCGCCAGGGTCGACGAGGTGAAATCGTGACTGTTGTATTGTTGTTGTTGGGAATGCGATGGCGATGGTGAGCGCTTTGTATGGCTATTGGTGTACTGGTGTGTTGTAGGAAGAAGAGGCATGTCATTTTCCAGATCTCGCCTTTGCTGGGTCGTCGTTGGCCTCGACACAAGCGCTCGAGCGAGCAGCAAAATCAGGGTGAGAGCGAGCAGTTTGCCGTAACTGAGGAAAATACCAAGCTGGTCAGGGAGCAAGCACAGGTGGTTTTGAACTGTGTTTTTGGGCATATTGATGATTTTGTCGGCATTGCCCGACCCTGGCACATCGTTTCCAGTTGAGATCACCGTCTCTGCGAGGTTGATTGGATTCCACAAGCTCACTAACTGCACTCCTGGCTTTCGAATGCCCATCGCCCAACTCATGCTCTTGACCGTGATCTCTTTGATGCGACCGGTGAACTCGCCGTGTTCTATTTCGCAATAATCGTGATCATCGCCACTGTATATCATGGCAATTTGGGAGGCGTCGAGCTTTTCAACGATGTCCCGAGAGATGAGTGGCGTGAGAACGTTTTGGTATTGGTAACCTGCTTGGACGGGAATCACTCTGCCGCGCTCACGGAGTGGACCGCAGTTGGATGCCTCGCTGCGATAGAGGGGAACGTGTGTGAGGACGATGGTCGGAAACTGCGAAGTAGAAACTTGGAAGGGGTCTGCAGCCTTTCCAGAATGCCGCCCTTCCGAACCGTCACCGATGCTTTCAATGGTAGGAGAGAACTTGGGCGGCAGTTGTGCAACCCCTTTCCTCAATTCTGGAAATAAGGACCTCGCACCCAAATTTCGAACCTCTTGCCTGATTCGACGTTCTCGAAGAGAATATGCATCATCCAAGAATGTTTGCACAGGCTGCCAGATCTTGCTGGATTTGGATTTGGCCGCAGACTTGTCACCAGCGCCACTTGCACCGGTCTGTAAATCAACTTGATCCATCGCACTCAGCGAGACTGTGTCCAAAAGAACGAAAGAGTGATTTCCAATGACATCGACTCGATTTGTCGGTCCGAAATGTGCCTCGAACCGGCTTCTGACCTGTAGATCGATCCCGCCAGCAAATCCCAGGTCGTGATTCCCAGGCAGTGAAGAGATCAACCTGCGGCCACCAGCACCAGGAAGAGTTGCCATGCCTTTTTCATACCATGGACTAACAAACATCTCGTGAAAGCGGGCGTATTCTTTAAGCCAAAAGTCTTGACCATATTGCTGGTATTGCTTGTCAGGCGAAGAGTACCTTTGCGTGCCCCATTCTCGTCCGCCATCAAAGAGGTCACCGAGGAAAATGATCGAGTCTGGTTGGAGGTCTTGAAGGAGTTTTTGGTACGCTCGTTTCAGGTACAAATCGGTGTACAGTACAGTCAAGGATGAAAGTGGCCATGGTCGATCTGGGTAGGTATGAGGATCAACAAGCTGAGGATCCGCAATGAGCATGACACGGTGAGGCTGCGGTGTCTCGTCCTGGGAGGAGAGTCAGTCTAGATTCGCAATGCTTCTCGTCTCGACTTCGCCATACCCATGATTCCCACCTGTTCCACGAACATTCACCAACGTGGCTAGAAAACACCGTGCTCTCCCCCCACCACACTGTCCAGATCCATAGAAGAAGCAGGAGGAGCGGCAAGATGCCAATTCGCAGTATTGTTGATCTCACATTCTGGGCCACCGAACTGAACTTGTCAGGACCGCTCATGGTCGATTCTGCCGTTCAACCGTCGTATTCGATATGGTGGCATGGTGTCCCATAGATACACACTATGGTGATATTGGCGGCATTGATGCTAGTGTGAGCGATGGTCCCCTGATTGTTTGAGCTTTATACAATAAAAGTTGACCTGTGTTGACGTCCTCAAACGTCACACTCTAAATCCTAATACTGGGTTCGGGGCACTAACTGATTGGCGCAAGTGCCCGCCTCCGCGTTGCCCCGGCCTCAAGAAGCTGCTTCTGGCGCCCCTTAAGCCACACCCGGCTCCCCATTATTTAGCCACTTGCCTGGTTAAGGATGTGATCGGCTTACGGGCGATTTCGAGCGACTTAGGGCTCAACCCCCTCACCACTGGTACAATGCCACGGGTCATTGTACGTACTTCGAACTCACCGACAAGCTGCTTGCTGAACAACAAGGCACGACTTTAATCATACTGTTTTAACAATGCTTCAGTGCCATCAGGATAGCACTTTTCTTGATGATCCAGGCTGAGAAGCCAAAACTTCTTTCATGGCTATTGTGCAGCTGCGCGTGTCCTTAGACTGAATGAAGTCTGCCACTTACTTGGACGGAGTACTCGCGCTGTGGGTGGGGTTTTACGCCAGCGAGAGTACATTACCTACGAAAAGTGTACATACTAGTAGTGCAAATCGCAAAATATGGATCCTGTACGTGAGGATGTTCGCAACGAATGTTTCCTGGCGGCTGCTGACTATTTCAAGTTCTCCCTAGCTACAGGTGTTATTGGCCTGCTTGGTGTCATTGCACAGATCACAGGGACATTGAACAGATATATCACCACCATCCAGGAGCGAAAGCAGGACGTTCGTGATCTACACCAAGAACTTTTGCTCTTGGGGAGCGTTCTCGGCAAGCTCCGAGACTTGATATCTTCAGATGAGACTCAAAAGCTGTTATTTGACGATAGCTCGGTGCTAAGCAGTGCCATATCAGACTGTGCCCGACGGCTCGAACGGCTTGGCGACAGACTCGGTTCGTCATCCAATGGAAGGATCGCCCGTGCCATGGACAAACTACGGTGGCCACTTGAGCACGAAGAGGTCCAGAAGATTGTCTCGAGCCTGCAACGATTTGTCCAAATGTTTTCTTTTGCCCTTCAGGTGGAAGGCTTGTCCGTTCTTGCGAAGACATCGGCGAATGCCGAGGCTGCTCTGCGACAACAGCGTGAAGAGTACCAGATGACATTATCATTCATGAGACAGAGCGCCATTTCTAAGGGTCTTGTTGGTGAGATGGAGTCGAAGAGTGCTGCCGTCGAAGAGCTCTTGGCGATCTTACCCTCGATCCTAGATCAGCGGCAAGATATCAGGGAAATGAGCCAACATTTGCAAATGCAAGAAGAACGTGAGCAGGCAAGACAGAAAACTGAAATTCTAGAATGGCTCGTACCCGCAGCGAGCCTGCTTCAGCATTTCGAGATTCAGAAAAAGCGAGTCAACAACACATGTGAATGGTTCCTTCAATCACCAACTTTTCGGAATTGGGCTTCGCTAGAAGTTCCAGCTCACGATATTCTCTGCACTGGAAATCCGGGAGTCGGAAAGAGTATACTGGCATCCTTTGTGTTCGACCATCTTCGTAGTATCCATCCAAACAACGACGTTATAGTCTTGAATTATTACTGTTCTCATTTCAACCGGCAGACACAAAGCTCGATCCAATTTACCAAAATTCTGCTTCGTCAGATCTGTCAGTCGTTAGACAGGATTCCCTCTGCTCTTGTTGAGTTTTACCGCAGCACGAGATACAGTGTTGAGGACTTGGTATGGAATCAAAGCCTTCACGCCGTCTTGTGCCGCATTGTCTCAACTTGTGACAACGTCTTCCTGGTGATCGATGCGTTGGACGAGTTGGAAGACCCGCTACAACGGAACGCGCTCTTGAAAACACTACAAGTCGTCAGGTCCATTAACGACAAGATGCGCATCTTAGCTACGACTAGACCCCACCTAAAACATTTGCAAACATGGCTCCTGAATCCGTCGATAATCAACGTTGCTGCTAACAAGGCGGATTTACAGCTGTTCCTGCGGCAGAGACTCTCTCAAGATCATCTTTCTGAATTCTTCGATGCAAAGTTCAAGGAGGAAATTGTGATGAAATTAAGTACAAGCCCGGAGGGATCCTTTCTTTTGCCAGCACTGCAGCTGGATCATGTCTTACAACAAATGACTAAGCGCGAGGCCAAATTAGCACTTGACCATCCATCGCTAACCATTGAGGAAGCGTTCAAAACATCTCTCGATCGAATATATGCATTTCCTACTCCACGCAGAGTCCTGGCCTTTCAGACCCTTCTGTGGGTATCACACGCAAAACGGCCACTAACGATGTCAGAGTTGCAACATGCCCTTGCTACGCAAGAAGGTCAAAATGAATTAGATGAAGACAACATTGTGCCGGCTCGGTTAATCATCGAGTCCTGTGCCGGCCTCGTCCAGCAGGACCGCGACACCGGCAAAATTACCTTCGTCCACTTCTCCCTTGAAGAGTATCTGCGTTCGCAGGTGAAACTATTCCCAGACGCGGATCAGACTATCGTTAGGACTAGCCTCACATATCTGATGTCTACACTACCACATCTATCTTCGAGTGATGATGACGCATTGCTCAAGTCTATTGAGCGGTTTTCATTCTTCCGGTACGCTGCATACCAGTGGGGAATACATGCGAGAATGCTTGACGTTAGCAAATATTCGGATCTTGCGCTCACATACCTAGACAACACAAGCGCGATACTTGTAGTTTCCAAATTGCTAGATCTGGACAATCCATATTCAAGGAACCGCGGTAACGACCCCCTTCACTGGGCTTCCTCTCCCGGCGCGGACATCTCAATTGCCTCTGCCTTTGGGATACCTCGTCTTGTCGAGTTACTCTTAGCACGAGCTCAGGACGTATCTGTAATCAATCGGTGCATCAATATTTACGGCAGGGTACCACTGCAAGATGCGGCTGGATACGGTCATACTGAAGTCTGTCAAATTTTAATTGCCCATGGAGCAGCGTTAATGGACAATCACAATGGCAAAGCCACGGCGTTCTTCCACGCGGTCACGTTCGGCAAACTCGAGACTGCGAAAGCGCTCCTACAGCACAACCGCGCACAGCTCGACATTGCGTGCAAGTTTGGTTGGACAGCCCTACATAAAGCTTGTGATGCCGGTGACGAACCCATGGTATCCTTTCTCTTGTCCGCGGGCGCATCTATTGCTGTGACTGATGAAAAGTTCCGAACACCGCTGCATCTAGCATCGAAAGGAGGACATGCGTCTATCATTCGAATGCTTGTTATCGCAGGTGCCGATGTAAATGCTAAATCTCGAGAAGGAACTCCGCTGGATATATGTTCAACAAATGGCCATCTAGAGGCTGCAGGATTTCTCCTTGATAAAGGTGCAATGGTCAACTCGCGATCCCAGGACGGATGGTCATCACTGATGCGTGCATGTCGTGGTGGACACGTTGCTTTAGTACGCTTATTACTCAGATATGGCGCCGACACATTGCATAAGGACTGGTACAAAAACACCTGTCTGTCAACCGCATCTCGTTCGGGGAGCCTACGAGTTGTGAGCGCATTGCTCGAGAACGATCATCGTCACAGACTAGAACTATTGAGACACCGTGATAGCCGACGTCAGACCGCGCAACAGGTCGCTTTCGTAACCGCGCACTTTGACATCTACAAATACCTTAGAGATCTGGAAAACGAACTCAGCAGCACTTTAGAGTCTCCTGACAAATCCCTGAGTCACGAAGGAGCCATTTCACTTGCTCTTGCTATCGAGAAAAAGGACGAATCTGCGGTTGAGCTACTGGTCAAGAGGAGTCCAGAACTTGTTTTCCAAACTGATGCATCTGGCCTGTTACCCATACACGTTGCATTCGTGGAGAGTGCGATCGAAGTTGCAGATTTCTTACTGAAGTCTGGAGCATCGATACACTCGAAAGGCTTCCATGGCTGGCAACCACTGCACATCGCTGCATCGGTGGGTTCATTGGAAATGACAGAGTTAGCACTGAAGCACGGAGCCGCAATCGACGCAAAGACAAACACCGGACAAACACCGCTCCTCAAAGCATCGTCCTCACATTCTGTCGCTGTTCTCAGAAGACTACTCGAAGCCGGTGCGAACATTCGGGCTTGCAACAACAATCAAATGACGTGCCTACATATTGCAGCAAGCGAAGATTTTATGGCTGGCATTCGAGAGCTTCTCGACCCGAAATGGGGTGCCCAAGATCTAGTGCACGCTCGAGACAAGCGGCAGCTGCTGCCGCGCCATTGGGCCAACCGAATTGGCCGTCTCGAGGCAGCCACATTTCTGCAACTTCAGGAAAAGCTGTACACCAATATGAAGAACGGACGCCCCCAATATGCTGACAATGAGCATACTACTGTCCTCAGGACAAATACAGATCCCGACTCAAGGAGGTTTCCAAGTCTCCTAAAATTATCAAGTCGTTCTTCGTCCGACATCGGAAAAGGCCCGACAGGGGACTTCCATGTTCAGCTAGACCTGTTTGAACTTGATTCCGACTAAGGCTGGTGGTTCTGCAGAAATCTAAGAATGCCTCACGACCAACAAGACGCAGAGAAGCAATTCCAGATAAACCCACTCGTAAAACCAGATCCACGATCAAATGCAGCAAGCGACAATCACTCCACTGATCTGGTTTAGGGTGTGCTCATCAAACGTGTTTGAGAAACAAAAGAGTTTTTGGCTTGATGTTGGAAGGTCCGACCTGATCTGAAATGTCACCTTGAAGTGTCGCTTGTGCGAGACTTTACTTGGTCAATTGCATCGAGGACAGAAACAGGCCATAACAGAGTCGCTGAGGCTTTGCGATATGCTCTTCTGTCAACAGTGTAAGTGTGTTCCAGGGTACCGGCGGCACCATCTCCCTTTATTAAGAATGTCTATGAAGCTCGTTTTTCACCGCTATAGAGAGGTACCCCGACTGCTTCCTGATCTCAGGCATCTTTAGCCCTTGGCAGCGACGACAGCCGCTGCCGGCTTAACATCATCTTCATATCTAGGTAAATCCATGTCTACCTCTTCACCATCGGCAGGTCTCGTAGCGCCACTAATGTCGAGCTCATTAAACATACTGCCGAGTTCGCCAGCATGCAGACCAAGAAACCGGAACGGAAATTCGGTCTTTATCTGGAATTGGTGATTCGTGTCCAGGTGCCGCACTACCGCTTCCACCCTCATGTGGTGGCGGTGTGTGATTATGTACGTGATAAAATCGGGGGGCAGCCTTGTTATACCCTGTTGCCAGCTAGCGAATTTCTCATCAGCAGCTATGTACACCTCCGACCCGTCTAGTGGCAGCTCGCAAGGAGTGAATTTCACGGAATGGGTGCATTCGCAATTCAAGCCGTCCGCTCGGCGATCGCCTGAAAAGGAAAAACCATCGTATGCAACAATTATGTTGCTGAAACTTCGCAAAGTCAACTTCATGCTGTCCAAGATAAGGGTTGGGGATTCAGGGTCATTCGCACTGGTCGTGAAATGCCTGATTGCAAAAGCAATCGGAAACGGTTGTGCTGTTGAAAGGGCTTCTGGGAAGTGAACGTAAGCTCCGAATGAAATCTGCGGCGTCTTGAGCTGTGGATCGTCGGTGAAGACATGCCTGAACTTTTGCTTGAAGGTGTGAGGCTCTTGCCTTAGGTCGCGGCTTGACCAAGAAGGGCTGGGCAGAAACTCCTGTTGAACGAGCGTTGGCGGCGACGGCGGCGGTATGCTGGCAAGTCTTGCAATCGTGACTGGCAGTTTGAAGGTCTCGTTGCGAAATAGACCACCACTGTCGACCTCCATCACTAGCTTATACTTGACGGCAGCGGTTGCTCTCCCCGTGAACGAGGCACTGTAGAAGGAGAAGCTTGGCGGGATGGGGCTCATTCCGTTCGGGATGTACCCGGGCGACCTGTTCCCAATGCGGCGCGCGTCCGCGTGGGCTGGAATGATGAATTCGAAAGGCCACGTAAATGTCTGAGGAGGAACATCGTATGGCCCTTTGAACAGCTGCTGAGCGAGACCGAACAGGCGGATTACCTCGTGCGCACGCTTGCGCGAACCGTGCGCGGGACCGCTTAAGCCGCGATGTCCTTCGATATGCTCGGTATCGACCTTGCCACGAAAAGTTATCGTTGCGTGCTGGATCTTGCGTTGTTTGGAGACCGTGTAGGTCACCTCTCCGCGCAAGGCTTCTCCGGGGTAGTAGATGTGTTGCCAGTCATGCTCGAGATCGATTTTCAAACTCATGGTTGTTGTTGTTGTTATTTGTAATGATCAGTTGACTGTTCGAGTCCTATCGGAGCTCTATATGATATATTATTATGTTTGAGTGCTTCAGAGCCCTGTGACACAGCCACGAAGGGAAAAGTGCATGTCAAGCCTTGTTATGATCTTGGCCTCGAAGCCCTGACAACCAGGCAGCTTCGTGCCTTGGCCTTGGGGTGGGATGACGAGCATGTGCAAAAAAGGGCTGCTAATAGGGTTTGTCGAGCGTGTTCTTCAGAACATGGGTACTGCCCCTGAAATCGCAGCCACGTGGGTGTATTTCGCCAGGTCGAGCTCACATACTAGCGGCAGGGATTTGCGGTGTATGACTGCCTTGCGCCAGAATTACCAGGCGTGCAGGGCGTCTTCTTTCGTGTCTATGGTTCGTTAATATAGTGTGTTTAGAGTCTGACTAGGAAACTACAAGGTGGCGAAAAGTGGCTATGCTATGTTTAGAGTCTAACTGGAATTGCCTATTGGGCCAACTATGAACCCAGCCTTACCACGATGAGCACTTCTTGTCCTCATGCCCTTGTACAGACGAAATGAAAGATACGGTCTTGAGGTAATTGGTCTCCTTAACTATGCGACTTTCACGGTGAACCGTAGTGTTTGCGCAGGGCAACGACCTTTCGCTGGAGGTTTTGTCAAGCTTTGCAAGCTTGGCGCTGAAGGCATCAGAGGTCACCAACGTACAGTCATCCTCGTCATCAATGCAACTCGTTGGAGCATTCGATCACTGTTCGTGAACTCCTTAGTAATATGAGAGTCGCTGGGTAACAGATACACCTGGACACTTGGTATGGTCATCACTGCTTCGCGATGGCTCACGTCAAATCAGCATTGTTCTGGCACGGTCACACAGCGTAAATTGGGCTACCTGTTTCGCGCTCCTGAAATTTCGCGCTCTTTGCACCAGTTTCATTCAACTCCGTCACAAAAGGGTACGAATCCGATTGGCTTTACAGCCAACCTCGCCGATATGGCGAGCGCTGAGAAATCAAAAGATTCCAAAAATCGACCATCAGGCCGTGGGAAGGTATCCAACAAGCCTACTCACTTCTTGTGTATTCCCCTGGCAACAGAATCTACCGTTCCTATCTTTGCCAAGTCGATGTCATATTTTCGAGACGTCTCATTGGAACCCGATACACGATATCAAGCAGGATCGTCCGGGAAAGTGATCCAAGGACCTCCAGAGTCTGACAGCCAACAGACTAGACGACTTGATGGGGGAAAGGATGCTGGAGCGGAACCAGCACCGTCTTATACTGCGCCTGTTGCACCAACGTCTGATGAAGCTAGTCATGGAGGTAATGGTAGTTTGAGTAGGAAGTCTAAATCTGTTGCTGATGCGCTATCCTTCAGGGACAGTCTCAAGGTGCTTCCGTCGATTGTGCATCGGGGACCAGGTACACTCCATCTCACGCTCGGCGTGATGAACCTATCAGAAGAGGCAAGCATGCAGCAAGCCCTAGATCTTCTGAAGACCTTAGACTTGCAGGGAATGCTTTCAGCTGCGGAGAAAGGGCCGCCGGTAGGTCTCAACGACTTTCGCCATGCGAAAGGAAGACCGGAACCGACTTCAGCATTGACTGAAAAAGACGATTCTACGCCAGGGCCAGAAACGCCTCAATTAGAGACAACGACGGTAGTCCAACAAAAGCCGGGATCTGCAGAAGCAATGTCTTCCAGGAAAGACATCAAGTCTTTGAATGCACCGATTTCACCACCGCCAATACCGCTGCCAAAAGCAACTCCACAAGCACCTCAGCCTCTACGAATCGCTCTCACGGGTCTCGACGCCTTCGCTTCGCCCCGGAAAGCACGAGTGCTCTGGGCGCGCCCTCGAGCACAAGCATTGACCTCTCCGCTTCCACCTCCAGCTCACTCCTCAGCACCAGAGAGCTCCCCTCGGCCGCATTTCTCTGCAGCAGCGCAGCAACGATTCTATAACTTTGCCCTGCATGTCCATTACGCGTTTAAAGCAAGCGGGCTCGTGACAGAGACGAGAGCCCCAGTTTTACACGCAACACTTGCGAACATGCGATACATGGTCCAGGCCAAAGGCGGGCGAAGCACGAAAGAAAAGTCGTCGACGACTTATGGCAAGAAAAGGTGGGATGACGGGTTAGTGGACGCTCACGCGCTGGCGAAAGTGTTCAATGAATTTGATGGAGATGTTGAGGCTGCGGAGGCTTCTTTTGAAACAAGGACAGAGGGTGGTGAACAGGGTGTCGGTCATGAAGAGCAGGATGTGTTGGAGGAGGCGTCAGCAGCAGCATCAGCAGCAGGAGCAGAAGAGCCCTCCGGCATCGCTGCTGCTGCTGCTGCGGCTGCTGAAGATGCGAATGATGCCGACCCAAACAAAGAGTACATCTGGTGCCAAGATATCGAGGTCGACAGAGTGGCCATCTGCAAAATGGGTGCTGCAAAGGCACGAGATCCCGTGTGGGTGCAGTGGTATCCACCGGTGGCAGAGAAGCTGATCTTTTCGGTATGATGCCCCTTCCGTAAACGGATACATATGTTGGGCGCGGAACGTCCTAGGGTAACGTAATCACTTCACATTTGGTGGTGCATATTTTACACGAGTTGCAGAGGGTTTCGCAAAACACTAGAGTTGTGCTATAGGGCTCGATGAATTCTGGTAATGACTCTAATATTCAACCTCGCCTTGTTATGTGTAGGCTACTAGAGTAATCTACCAAAATGCTGTGTGTGGGATGTAACTACACATCCGCCGCTTTGCCACTGTGACAGTGGCTAGTAGTTGTACCTCACGTTGTCCTACTAGTACTGGAAGCTCGATCAATGGACCCCACCTTCCTTCACCTCACCTCATCAATGTTACACGCGCGCGTGCGCTCCCGTCAGCAAACAACGCAGCCATACGTCCCACTGTAGGATCTCGATCATGACTTTCCCGTTTTCCTGTTCGACGAAGGAAATTGCTCTAAGCGGTAACTTGAGGTCAAGTTCAGCTGTACAGGAACGCTACCCACAAATGCGCATACCGGATCCGGATAATGAACCAGGCAGCGCTATTATTGGTAGAGGGAGCCGGCAGTCTGCAAAAAAGTAAGTTGACTAGAATTGAGCGGGAGGGGGCAAGGCACTGCATGTAATATGTAGTGGGTTGTCGAGGTCTCAGGCTGGGTGTAACGCAAAAGACTTTTGGTATTTTACTACAACACCCTTCCATTGCCTCAAGCTGGCTTGCAACGTTTTTATATCAAGCTCTGCTCAACCCTCTCCTAGAAGGAGGGCTTTGACGATAGCGATAATATCCTTGAACATTCTCGAAGAGCTCATGCTAACTTTCCCACCGATCGGGATAAGGCTAGAATTTCCGAAAGCATCTGTTGGCGGTGTTAATTTTTAAATTCTGCCGATGAGTTGTGATATTTGGTCGAATCGCGATTTCGGTGCATAACTGTCGCCCTGCTCTTGATTCTGTCGAACTTTCTGAACTGCAAAACAATCGCAGTGTCTGGAGCGTTGCACAGTCTCACCACTGGCTCTGCTGTCTGGAAACAACGTTAGACTTCAGAATAAGCCCATGATGATGAACAAGTGTGTTGAACAAGTGTGTTTGCAACCTTGGTCTTATCGATAGCCCGGGCGTGCCCGGGACGCGCTAAGTCTTCCGCATGCGGTAAGGTGAGCTGTCGTCTCTCTCCTCTTCACCCCATACCAGCACGACAGATGGATGACCTAGATCACATAAAAGCAAGCGACGAGACTATCGTGGCGTGGTGCTGCCGTTGGAGAGATGCTTTCAGAAAAACTAAGGCGGGCACGCACAGACTGCTCAGCATGACCGCTAATATCATCATCAAGGCTAACAATCAAGCCGTGATCAAGTTTGGACATCCTGTTACTGCTTCTGAGGCAGCTAATCAACAATTTGCGCACGAAATTTTTCGATCAGGTCAAATTGGAGTGGCTGTCCCGCAGGTGTTTAGGTATATCGAGACGACTACTACGGTGAGCGGCAGAACCGGTTACCTGGTTATGGAATATATCGAGGGGAGTCTACTCGAAGATCTCGAGTCGCAACAATATATACCGAGACTAGCTCAAGCTATACAGCTGATGCGGCGGACTGTCCGCGACAAACCCGGCCCTGTTGATAACGGAGAACCCAAAGGTCTGGTTTGGGGACCTGATCTTCGCGCTTACGAGTATTTTACAGATAGGAAAGACCTTGAAAGTTGGTTCAATAGAGCTCTTGATAAGGGGTGTGCTTCTATCAACTTCGAGGAATATCCACTTGTGTTCTGCCATCTTGACATTGCACCGCGCAATACTTTACTAGGCGACGATGGAGTTCTATATATTCTGGATTGGGCTAATGCGGGGTTTTACCCCGGATTCTTCGAAGTTTGGGTCCTCCGACTAGTAACAAAATCAGACGAGGACTTTTATGTGTCCTTACTACGTGAAGTTTCATCGCTACACCACAGGAAGAACACCTTATCGACGCTTTATGGCAAGCGTATCGGGGCAACATGTTACATGACCGGTAAAGTATTGTCACTTGATTTCTAGTCGCTGGCTAATTTGAAGTAGGTCCTATCGGTCTTGCAAGTTGTACCAGGTCGTCTAGATACTTTTTCAACAAGAGCAATTCCCTCTCTCTTAGTCAGTCCTTCTTAGCAATTTGTTACGAACTATGACCGCTGTACGGCCACGGCTAAGGGAGAAGAGATAGACGTCTCCAGTCCTTGACTGCATCGGATCTGCTCCCTTGGGTGACCGAATTATGACTGAATATTTGTCATGAGCTGAGCGTTGCCGTATCGAGAGTGGTGTCAGCATACATATCGGTCGACGCAAGTCCTCAACGATATAGTTGAATCCATCATGATCTACCTCATGTACTTAATCTTCGCTGCTGAGACCGACTCGTTCCAACGTTGATGGGAAGTCGGTAATGCCGCTTTAGGACCAGATACAAATGACTATTGACGCTTCCTCAGGTCACGTTTCGTGGCCGGTACGTCCAAAGTCTGAGTATTCACATAGTGGAATTCTGGCTTGATGCAAAGACGAGTGGTGTAAGAGCCTACAGCCTGCCGGAGGTCTTCTCTTGCCGTGTCTTTCACGCAGTAATTGCAATTGGCTGAGGTTGATCGTCTTTCTTCGAGGGCAGGTCGCTCACGTCGAATACTACTCGTATCTGAAGACTGCAGCTTGGACAGACCGCGATCTCGTGGCCATCCCTCAGGTCGTCGATGTTGATCTCGAACCTGTCGCCACAGGGACAAGGATAGTGATATATTTCAAGAGCTGAGTCGTAGGTCATGTCCTCGATCTCGATCTCGTCGTATATTTCGCCTTCGTCTGTCATGGTCACGCACCTTCGTTGTACGCAGATGAAAATTAATTCTTACGACACAAAAATAGTGGCAATAATTTACTACTAGAATTAAGCCGACAAGGCCGAAGCGTGCTCCCTACCGGCGACGGCTAAATATCGGCCCACTTTGAGTGCACACACCTCGAAGGCCACCGGGAAAGCTTCCTAGCTCCGAAAGGCTAAGAAAAAGAGGAGTGCCGTGTTCGTGCTCATCCAACCAATATTCCACCATCTCTCGCCTGACATGTGCGTGGGAGGGTTCCGTTCGGATCATGCAACGTCCATTATTGTTTTGTACAAGAAGGCGATATGCACGCTACCTGATTCGCATTCCCACATGCTTCTGAGAGTCAGCTTGAGACATGTCTACACTGCTCAATCTTGAGAAGCAACTGCGCTTCGTAAGTCAGGTGTGCCGGTGGGAGTGGCAGCGAGCAGAAAGCTAACACAGGTTGAACAGTATGGCGCATATCACCACAATCCTGTTTGTCGGATGGTCCCTGTCCAAGCTATGTACTCACCGTTCGCAGGTTAACATTGCTATACATATGATATGTGTCCCAATCATCTTATTGTCTGCGTTTGCTCTTGCAAGTCACACCTTTGCGCCCCGTGAGATGCAGCACTAACACGGTGCAGGCCACCCATACCGGCGCCCTCATAAAGACTCCTGGTTGGGCCACTGTGCCTCACCTCGAGCTGAATCTCGGTACGATATTGTGCCTGACGTATTGCTCGCTCTACATCCTTCTTGAGCCCGTCGCGGGAACGGGTTTGTCTCTCGTCATACTTCTCGGGACAGCCGCTGGCGATTTCCTGGTGTCAAATTACGGAACGACGGCCACCAACTGGTTGATTGGGTTACACGTGGTCTCCTGGCTTGCGCAATTTGTTGGCCACGGAAAGTTTGAGGGACGCGCACCAGCACTGCTGGATAACCTGTTCCAAGCTTTCTTTTTGGCCCCTCTGTTTGTCTGGCTAGAATTTCTGTTCGCCGCGGGTTATAGACCCGAATTGCGAGCTCGAGTCGAAAAGCTAGTGCAGCAAGATGTCGCCAAATTCCACGCTGAGAAAGACGCAAAACAATTACAGAAGAGCAACGGGAGCGTCAGTACAAATGGACATGCCAAGGCCTCATGAGCTGAGCCTGCTCTCGGCTAAAGTGGTGCCTGTGAAGCAATTGATGGAAGTCGCTCATGCCCGGCCAGTTTCTGTCTATGCGCAAGGACGGAAGATCCAACGGGCTAGAGGAACTGTCCGTTGTGAGGAATAACACCACATACCAGGTCATGGAACTGCTACAATACGTTGACAGCAAACGCAAGGCTGGCAAAAGCCGTAGTGGCGGCATGTGTAGGCCGGACTACACGTCATGTTTCAGCAACTGAATTTGAAACACCCCAATGCACATACAGTTTGGGATGAGCTCCAATGGGCGCGATCTCAAGTGTTGCACAAGCACTAAACCATGCCGCAACCTGCTTAGAATCTGTAGGTAAGATTTGGCATTCTACTTCCTGCTTCCTGCCTCCTACCTGATGATCCAAAGATACGTCTTTGACTCTGGTCTCAATCGCCTAATCATTCACACCTGATGGGTCCATCGTTAGCATCAGTTGACATCGTACCTTGCAATCCCAGCCAACGCATCATCCAGTGTTCCTGCTCTCGTTTTCCAATTTCCGCATTGAATGAAGTGAAAGGAGGCTTCAACTCGTCGTAGAGGATGCCAAATGCAGCAAACATGCGAACACTCGCCTCCCAATATGTGTTGAAGACCAATCTCAAGTCTTCGATGATGTATCGTCAGATTCTCAGAGCCCCTATTCTCAATTTTCGTTCCTACCATGCAGAAGGACTCACGTCTCCGCTTATGGATAGAGAAGAAAACATAACATTGTGCGGTGCCTTGCCCACTATCTTCGATGATTTTCCAATGCTTAATCTGTCTTTGACAAGGAAGGCACGAGTGTGAAGAAAGATGGCTGAGGGAAGCACTTCCGATTCTTATCTCCAGTCAATCAGAGCCAGCTTGCAACGACTTTCTGTGAAAATGCAAACCAGAGTACTAGTACTCCATACGTACTTTTTACACTCCAGCACTCCTACATTCTTCAAATTTTGCTTCCAAGATATTTTGTGATACCAGCAGAGGAGACTTCTCTGCTACGCTTATAGATCCTAGAGCTCTTTAATGACTAGCCAGATTGTTTTCTATGCGAGAGTAAAAACATCGAATCCCATACCCAGAGGCATGCAAGCAGACAACGTGATTTTGGTGGATGATATCTTGCGTTGGAGCTAGATTTCCTATCGTG
This sequence comes from Incumbomyces lentus, assembly GCA_017656005.1. NCBI lineage: Eukaryota > Fungi > Ascomycota > Eurotiomycetes > Chaetothyriales > Trichomeriaceae > Incumbomyces > Incumbomyces lentus. Next base: position 1,949,682 of record JACJVT010000004.1, on the reverse strand, counting down.
AACGCAGATTGTGAGGGGCCGTCGAGACTTCTTGCAGCACTACCTACGCGACCTACCGGTCAGCGTTCTGCATCAATTAGATTAATCTCAAGCAGACATGTCATCAGCACCGGATTTCATGTGCGAAAAGTGGAACTACAAACGTCGGTACGCAAACATCGCTTGTGTCGTGAAGTCCTTTCATCAATTGTGCTGTCTCTTCTCGAGCCATGCCCAGTAGTGAGTGATATTCCACATGCCGCAAATTGAATCAGAAGAATTTGTCGCTACGAAAGAAGCCTCTTTGACGCATGCGCATTTTCGTCGTGCAATCTCTGCGTTTGAAGACTCAACAGCTGCGATTGAAAGCTATCTGGACGCGAGAAAGGCCTACTGCGATGCGTCAAGGGAGCAAAGCAGTGTCGATGGCGCATACAATGCCGACCCAGAGCGCGCATCGTTTGCCCAGAAGGAGGACCGTTCAAAACTCATCCGAGATTCAAGGTCAAATTTGAACACTATTCGTCGAGATACCCACGACAAATTAGAAAGGTCATGCACGGCGGCAATAAGAGCGATTGACGATACATTAGCTCAGCACGACCATCATTTCGTCGAGCTGGAAGAGATGTTCCACGTTGAGCCCAGCAACCCAACTCTAGTCGACTCGGAAAAACGAACAAAACAGCTCTTGACTGCGCTCCAAAAGACTCACGTCGATACCATCAGGTTAAGATTGGATCGTCGCTATCTTGAAGCCCTCACGGCAGCCCAGGCACAGCGAGATCAGGCACAGAGAGATGGTCATGCAGTTGACCACAGCGCCGCGACGGCTAACAAGACGCATCTGGTGCGCAAGGACCTGCATTCCCTGTACGCTGAGCTTGACGATGTGGCTCACATGGTCGTCATGCACGAGCACGGGCATCAACTTGAACAGGTGCACGAGAAGCTACACAACAGCGACACCATATTACACACTATGCGGTCAAAGCAAGCAAGCAGTCGAATCTCGCAGATGACCGAGGAGCTTCAGAGGCTTGTAGAGCGTGCCGAGCTGCTGCAGTCCCATCGGCTATTGCAGCAACGGCTCAGCGAGGTTTCAGAAGCAATTATTGAGAACCAGGCTGACACTTCAGAGCGTCGTAATATCACGAAGATAAGCGATGTGCCTGGTGCTGGACCGGTGAGAAATATCGAATCTATGCTGGCACTAAATCAGTACTTGGGTTTGGGCCTCCTCACGGGTGGTCCACGATCCAAGTCTCAACATCTTCTACAACAAGCTGAGGACTCAATGTTTGATGAGTTCGTCGCACACTTGTCTTCAACCACTGCTACTCAGCGTGAACGCCAGAGTCGTCTACCGGTGCGTACAATGCCTAATGTCGAAGACGCCAGAGAAACTCGACGGGCACAGTTGGACGAGCTAGACAGAGAGATAGCGAGCATTAAATCCAGGATGGATGACATGCGAGCGTAAATGGTGAGATAGGATTCTATCAAACCTCCCCTGCTGAAGAAACTTTGCGTGTTACTGTGCTGCGACATGTTTGTTTTCATTCTATCCACTAAAAAAGCGCTCTGTCTCTCGTGAACGTGATAACGTAAATTTGGGCTCAATGGGTCATAGGGTTCAATAAGGCTGGAATTCCCCAGTGATTCATGACCAATCCGGCGGTAAGCTCTCTTGACTGCCTTCTTTGCATCCGAGAAAGTAAATTGCTCTGATTCGTTGATATAGAAATCAACACGTTCCTTCTCCTTGCAGTCAACCAAGCCACGAATGAAACAGGGAGGGAAGCAATATTCCGCTCGAACAATCTGCTCAACCACGTCGGCCTCTAGCTCCTCCACTTAATACTAAAAAACCTGATCAACACTACTGTATAGACAATATGGCTTTCTCTGCTGAGGAGGATGCAAAGCAGTCGTTGACGGTATTAAAACCCTACGCTAAATCAAGCAGCGCGGGGAGTTGGCCTTATTTTACAGTTGAGTACAAATCCGAATCGCGTGGTGGTACATTTTGGGTTGCCGAGAACCAGAACGCCGGTAATGGTTCACTCTGTGTCAATGCCATGGAAAAACTGATCGCGCAGGCTCAGGGTGACAGAAAGGACATTGATTCGATTGCATTTTCGTGTACTGTCAATGCTAATAACGCCGCCATCTGGATCCACTACTGTCGCAATTCTCAGGTTTTCGGCGCTGAACTCGAATATTTCCGAATGGCTCGGGCAAGTAACGTTGTTTGTTTCCGAAATGTGGTCAAAAACATCGTCGAATTCGGTTTCAAGGATCGGTTGCCACAAATCAAAGCTCTACTCGCTCAAATTGCGCTCCCGGACAGTGCAGATGCCCCCAGGGGGCGCCGTCGGAAATTCGACGAGGCAACAACCGGCGGAGATGCCGATGCCGATAGCTTTGATGACAACACGACGGGAAGTGAGCATGCGCGCCACAAGCGTCCCACAAACAGCTCGTAGGTTTCTACTGCGCCAGACATTTTGTTACTTGAAAGATGATAAGATGATGCGTCAGGCCTGTGAGAGTGCTCTGAACTATCTGGGGAGATGGTGACCTAGACGATCGCCAATGCATTGCAATGCTGTATCTCAAATGTAGACCAACTCAAGCATCGGGTATCTCAATCTGGCTTGCTCTTCTGACAGCGTGAACTGTCCTTCCGTGATCGAAACTCCATTTCCGCCTCCGAGCATTAGCTAATCTATATTGCCTCGGGTCGATACCCATAACCTCAAGAAGATGCTCACATATTCGTACTGCGAAAGCCTCATCGTTGATGTTTTCAGGATACCGATAGGTCTCGATCTTCGTGTTAGCAAGACCATCCACAATGGTATCAAAGAGCTCTTCGTCTGCCTCTTCGTCAAAGAATGCTTGATCTGGTTTGTCGATCACGCTAACACCGCCTGTAGGGAGCAGAACTCTAACCGAGGAGGGATCCTTGGAGGTTTTCAGCTTCTTCACTATGAACTCACCGATCTCGTGGTTCTCATCCTTGGTTGTTCGCATAAGGGTAACAGCAGGGTTGTGGACGAACAAATTCCGATCGTGGAACTTCTCGGGCACGGTATCCTTGGGACCGAAATTGACCATATCGCAAGCTCCGGTTGACAGGATGACGGGTATTCCTTTCTTGGCGGCAGCATCTAGCCTCTCAGCACCCGCACTGAGCGTACCTCCGACCAATTCATCAGCCACTTCGGTGGTGGTGAGATCCACCACAGCATCAATCTGCCCCTCGTTGATCAGTCGCTCCATTGCTCGTCCTCCTGCACCATTTGCGTGGAAAACGTATATTTCATACTCCGAGACTTCATGGGGCGTCGTGGTAAGGATTCTTCGGATGGCGTCAACGCAAGGAGTAGTCACACCAAACATTGTTACGGCTATCTTCTTGCCTTTGCGCTTCTCTTGTTTCCGCTGAGCTTCGCGCGACATGACCATGCCACTGATGGCGCCCGCAGCGTTGGAGAGTATTTGCTCTAGGATAGAGTTGATGCCAGCAATATCGACAACACTATGCATCATGGTGATGTCCGTCTCTTCGATGTAATGCTTGACATCACCACTAGCCATTGTCGATACTAGCAGCTTCGGAAACCCAATCGGACAGGCACTTCGCATCAAAGCAGATACAAGAGAGGAGCCTGTACTTCCCCCAATGGAAACAATCCCATCGATCTCATTGTTGCTGACCAATTCCTTCACAACAGGGGTACAGATTGCAATCGCCTTTTCGACATAGCTGCTTCTTGAAACGGAGCCGAGTTCTTTCGCGTGCATTGCCAAGGGGCTGAGAATTTCATCGTTCAGAGTCTCGAGCGTGTCCTCAGAGAGCTTCTGCGTACGGCTCACGTCGAGCACTTTAGTCTGGCATGATTCCAGACTCAATATGCCCGTTCTGAGATACAGTAGCTCCTGTAGCTTTGTGTCAAGAGTGCCAACGACGAGGATGGTGGGTTTGCTGGCCATGATGTTACACGAAGAAACTCCACATTCGGTGGTGGAAAGAAAAGACTGCTGTCGAAGCTCAAAATGTGGTCGAGCTACTTTTGAGTTTTGATAATGCTCGAACTTGGGATCACATGCTACTACTAGGTGGATCCCGTGTACAGGAAATGAATGAAAAAGCTTCGACGAAAGTACTGCGAGAGGTGCGTGACTAGAGAAGATACCTACCTGTTAGCTGTGTCCACGCTCAACCTCGGTGGTAGCTTTGTTTTCCCCCGCAAATTTGGAACAGCAGTTTTAGACGAGACTTTCGGATATACCTTCCCGCGTCTTAGGCGATCAACTCGTAGTAAGCCAATTAAATTAGAGGCTCGAGCCTTTCATTAATTGTCAAGCATTGCCATTAATACACAACGATCGACCTACCTAGTAAGTTAGTACGATTATTAAGGATCGACTATAGAAGACGAGCAGTGAGATATAGAATAAGGTCGATGCTAAAAGATGCTTGCAAAAGAGAGGGCGAGACATCGGTCCCTAATAAGTTCTTATGATGGACGTTAGGCGTTACTGCGAAATAAGAGGTCTAATCTAGGCGGAATGATAAATCGTATCGTCGTTCCGCAGTGTCTGAATGGAGAGAGCTAGTCGCAGCCAGTCGATGCAGGTCGAGACAAAGGCATAATCAATATGGGTACGGCCACGCAGGAGGTGGTGGAAGGTGTTGAAGGCGGCGGGACGAGGCTGAGCGATATTTTTGCTTGTCTTGACCTGCCAAGATTTCGCCAGACTTTCCTCCACACGACAAAATCGTGAGTTGTGCGAAACTACTAACAAGTGAATCGCCGACTCTTTGCGCACCCGTCCTCCAAATACTCCCTCACAGTCCGTCGCAATGGCCAGTACGTTTCGGAGCCCAATCAAACATCTGGTGGCAGAACCATCAGCGCTGACCTCGCGTAACAGAATCAAAGAACTCGTCTCAACACAACCAGTCAAAGAAGGCCCACAAGAACGGGTACGCAGTCAATTAGCCTCCATGTCCCTATGTGATAGTCCACATTGCTGTCGGGCAATGCGCATTTGCAAAGCACAGCACCGGTACGGCAGAATCCAAGACTAACCAAACGATTTTTACAGTATCTACAAGCCAAAGACACACCGATACCCGTCCCTGAAGGGCACTGACCCAAAGTTCCGAAGAAATCACAAACATGCTCTGCACGGAACGATGAAGGCGTTGAAGGAGGCGAAGGAGGGCAAGAGAGATGTTGTATGAGCAGATCCGAGGGAAGCAGGTGGGAGGGCAATGGTAGAGACAGATTTCGCAACCAGCGGCGTTATCCACGACCTATGCAGACGAGGACGCAGACCATGACGACGAAGACAACGATGTTTCGCTTGAGAATCCTTCGAGAACGTGGAATATCTGCTGCCAGGACGTATTGAGTGGCCGTGGGCTAGAGCGACGAGTGATCGGGAAACTTTCCGTGAAAGAACTCGGCGCAGTTTCAAACTCACACTGGCAAGCACAAAAAAATATGATGACAGTTTTCAAAGCAAGCCTCGCTTTCTACGGACCTGGCTGGCCATGTATTGCAAAAGATGCAGAAAAGCTTGTGAAAAGCCTCCACCAACAAGTTGATGCGATGATGATCCTACGTTTCATGCCAGCCGATTTTATTGTTCGTTGCTTTTTCTCACCACTCTTCAGACCCCTGAGTATACCCAACTTTTTGCAAGTGAGTTTGCCTCGATGTCTCCAAACGATCTGACGAAAATGGCATAAGTGTGTACAGCTTCGTGTCACTCCATACACGCATGTCTGAAGGATTGTTGATCTTGTTCAACGTGCCTACATCGATTTGATCTCTCCTTCCAATTACCAAACACGGCTTCTTAGATCTTGTGAGAAGTTGTGCATGGACGGAAGGGGATAGTCAGTGCCGTGCTTCCTCCACCTCTTTGCATTGTGCTGTTGCCCTTCTCTCGATGATGTGTACTTGATGTCCGCGAAGTATTTTGAAGTTTCTAGCACGAGGACCCGGGATTCATACTGCAGCGATGGGGCTTAGGACTGATGACTTTTGAGATCTTGACCAGGGTTCCGACGCCCTTAACCGAAGTCGAATATCTACTCATGAAGGAGCGCACCGTCTTACACAGGCCGTAACAACCGCTTGTTACCTTGGAGCGAAACCATCACCTGGTCAGCGCTCGGTATACCTCTGGGCGTGCTGCTCGCCTAGATATGACCATTTACTGCTCATTTCTAGGCTGGGGGACGCCAGAAATGGCAGATTCTGTCCAACGACGCCTTCTTTCGTGTCAACAGGAAGCACGTCTTCGACATCCCAGCTAACTGTAAAGTATTAGCAGCATCCTCTCATGTTTCTAGAAACGAAATGCACTGTCCAGCTTCTTGACTGGTCTCCTTGCAAACGTGATTAAGCTGGCACGGAAGACAGCTATGGCCTTCTCAAGCCTTCACATTAATGACCTAATTCATAGAGGTAAGGGGCAAACATTGACACTGGATATTGTCTGGCTGTCGGGAGCTCGCCGAACGAGAACAGCTCTGATTCATCCGACAAGCGTTTGCAGCACTTTGGCGATGCTGGTTGGCACAGGAAGTTCGTTCCCAAATCTTTGTGCCGCGAAGCCATCATGATTGCTTCAGGCCTGGGCGGCATTAAGCAGGAAGCAAGACATAGATTCGGGCCTACAAGTCCTGCCCACGTTTCTGCCTTTGTCCTAAGCCGTTCATTGACAGACTCAGACCTGACCAATTTTGGAGAGTAAAACTGTAGTACCGTATACAAGAAGATTCTCCAATATACCGTACTTTAGCCACGCTCTCATGCCTCACAATATCCATCTTTCTCAGCATGCCGCCGGAGCTATTTTCTCCAGTCCAGTGTCCAACTTCCCTCCCCACCCAACTGCTCAGCCTTTCTTCTTCGGCTTGTCCTCGATGCAATCTACATTGTCTTCGGGAATCCGTTCTCCATACGTTTCCATCAACCAATCATACAGATCGTCACTCACATCCCCTTGTACCGTGATCTCCTCTCCCCCAGCGGCGGTCTTCGTCACGGAGCTCCCGGTAGCGAATTTCTTCCCCAACTCTTTTGCGATCTTCTTCAGTTCCAGACCGTGCTGCTCCAGGCCGCTGACCACCGTGACGTACTTCCGCTTGTTGCGCTCGACTCGCTTGATGAGTACCATCGCTTCAGCTTTGCGTTCGGCCTCTTTCTGAGCCGCGGCTTCGGCCTTTGCCGTCTTCTTGGCTGCATCTTTTTCAGCCCGCTTCTGGGCGTCGAGTGAAAGCGCAGCGAGGTTGGATTTGAGGGTGTCTATTAGAGGATAAAATGTCAGTAATGCTTCATCTAAATTCTGGGAAGCCCCGTTTGTCGCCCATGTGGATTGGTTGAAGCGCCGGAACCACCCCGTAGACAGGTATGTGCTGACCTTCTGAATACAGCTTCTTGTGCCACTCTGGATGCACCTCTTGCAGCCATTCTTCACATTTCTTCGCTGTGCCGCCAAATTCGCAGTACTGGGTGGTTGGTTTGGTCAGTGGGAAAACGCTGGAGAGTATAGGCCCGTGTGAGCTGGTATTACCTCAGGAGGAAGCGTGCAGACTACATACCTCGTATCAGCTCAGTCTATTCCTGCTCATGGTGGGAGTTTGCTCGCACCTTCGCAGTAGACGACTTGCCGAGGCGGCAGTGGTTGGGTTTCTACTTCTGTCGCCATTCTCTATTTTCACGTCGTCTTCCTTTAGAGTCACTAGATGGTGATTCTGTGAGCGTGAGCCTTTTGAGTATGGAGTTGATCACAGGTCAGTCACATTCAACGCTGAATGAGCGCGGGGGTACACAGAAAATTGTTTGACACGTGCGGGGAAATATCGGGTAATATCATGACTCGTAAGATCTTTCACATCTTCCTTCCAAAACAAAGACAACTTCTTTTGGAATGAGAGAGAGCATGAAAAGCTTCAACCACGAGTCAAGTCTGGGTCATGGTTTCACGCTGGCGGGGAATTTGATGTCAATGATATGAACGATGCAAAATGCTTCATGGGTTTGCTTTCCAGCCCTAACCACCGATTGTTCAGCCTGACTGCAATTGGCGGAATATGTTGACGATAAGGAATTCTACAGCCACACCATTAGCAAGGAAATCACATCATTGCCCGAAGATTGTTCCCCCGACAGAGCTGATGATCGAATTCCTGAAGTTTTCGTTCATCCTTGCGTTCTGCTGTGTTACAGTAATGGTATGATTATGCAGTTCAAAGTCGTCAAATCATGTTTCGAATTGAAGGCACCATCCGAGCAGAAGATGATAAGAGGCGACAACCATTCCATGCGCAACGGCGTTTCAGTCAGCACGCAAAGCTGGTGATCGGTTGAAATGGCGGTTAGGACTGTATCACGGCATTCATCCTTGCAGGTCCTCGTTCTTTAATGTTCTCGATTCGATGGTGCGATTAAACCTCACGCTGTACTCCCCCAGTGCAGTCATACTACAGAAGCAGGAGCGAGGATACACATCAAAACAGTCCCCTTTGAGACTTAAGCCTTCTGTTGCTGCTGCCCAAGGTAATTCAAAATGCCTGTGAGCTAATCTATGCCAAGCGAAACATGATTACATTGTCAACTCTCATCAGCATATGCAATTATTACAGCCCTGGCTTAGACCTCTCCCAGCTGCAGTGTCTGGAAACCCGGAGGAGGGGCTGCCATGGCAATTGCCTTCATCTGTGACCTCCGATGGGTTGTTACGATAGCCTGATCCATCGATCCGCACGAATCAGGCGGCTTCTTTGACGCATGTGTGAGTCACAAGGCAGAGGAGCACACTACACTAGTTCAGCCTACTATCTTGCTTGAAAGCCCGCGGGGATGAAGCGGCATTGTTGTGTAGGGGGCTTCCCGGGCACACCTGGTCCGGGAAAGACCTTAGAACCTCATGAGAGCAATTGTCGACCCTCGTCTTTGATGGTCGGACAATGCGGAGAGCTCTACCAACTGAAGCTATAGGATCCTAGTCCCTAGCTCGTGCGCTGTACTCAGCATGCATGACGAGTCTTTTATCTGAATTTCACATGCTGCGAAATTGAGAGTGGTATCAGCAGGTTCGTTGAAACCTCTATAACCGAAATCTCGCGGGATCTCGATGATAGCACTAACATATGGTAAAACCAATATACCCAGTTTCCTTTATTGGCCGAGTCCACAAGGCAGCAGGGATCGAAAGTCCAAGCTGGATGGGTTCTTTAAATGGTGCAATCCAGAACTCCGGTTAGAAAGCGAGATAAGAGGCCGAGAAACACCGATCCGTAACCTCATGCCAACCCGCGTGACTAATCCAGCGAGTGTTTCGACCTGCCAAGAGAGAATAGAACCAGTATTGCGGACAACTTCCATCTGCCCACATCTGCACCGCGAGAATTGGATGACTCTTGCTACTCTAGAACTTGAAGACTCCGACCCGGGTTATTCCGTTGGTAGCATTTTGCAGGAATGCAACGTTCAGCGTCCTTTGGCTGAAATCATTTACTGGAAGGGAAGAGCGGTTACTACGGTCGCTAAGAAACAAGTGGGGCGCGTCAGCTTGCGTACATGACTCTTGAATATTGCGCAAATCATATGGTGAATTGCTCAACGTGCAAGAACTTGAACGTGCTCTGAAAGCACTCGCCACAAAATGAAAATCTGTGTGGTCCAACATTGGCATTTGTGGCGTCTTCCTCGAATCAGTTAGACTAGAGTACCTCCGGAACATTACTTCAAAGAAAACCCCTCAACCTTGCAGCATTATGCCTACCTATTGCAGGACTAATAGTTTTTGTGCGCAGTGCGCGTAAATAAAATAGTAACGCATGGAGCAGTCGCGGTAGGTGCACAATCCTTAACCAGTGTTGACGGCGGTTGCAGGAAAGTTAGGTTGTGATACATAGATGCCTTTTACTGATCGAGATTCTAGTCATGGATTCAAGAGTTTCGAGGATCGAGCGATAAGAAAACATCCATTGATCCCAGGAATATCTCACGTCTTACTAGCATCTGAACTTAGATATCCGCCTGGCCAAGCAGATTCCGAAACCCTGGCAAGACTCAGCCATCGTCTGCTCCATACCTAATTATGCAGTTGCGGTCATCGTCCTGTCAGTTAATTGTTGACGACCCCATGCCTGATTCGCGTAGAGTAGATGCAGTTGATCCCTTTTTGGTTGCCCTATGCTGTACGATCTTGGGTGGTACAAAGCCAGGTGCTTGCAGCTGAAAAATTTACACATGAACAGCCACTTGAGCGATGTGCCGGGAAGAAAAAAGTGTTTACAACCTTGAGCCCTCGACTCGGGTGGGTTAATTCTTAGTAAAAGAAACCGCCCAGGAACAAAGAAACTGAGCAGTCATACCGGCACCTAGCATCAAGTTGGAAACTAACGCTTTGACTGAATCAATGCCAGGTCTACTTATGAGTTTTCCACCTCATTGAACAAAGGATAATTGACCTGGCCGTTCCCGTTGGAGATCAACGCCTAGAAAAATGAACGTTTAAACTACTGCACGTTAGTCGTCATCTTTTTTTGGTCAAGCTCGCTGAGCACGCCGAGTTGTTTTCTGACCCACCCATCGTGAAAATCTAGGCTTTCTTTGCCTCCAACACTTCGTCCACCAAGCGTGGAGCTCGTGCCAGGTAGTTATACCTGCAAACCCCACTCTCGCGATGCGTCTCTTCTCTTCATCCACTGACCTTGACTCGTTCCGCAGCTCCGGCTTTACTTTTGGCTCCCGTCTCCGTACTAAGCGTGGGCAAGGCCAGAGAAGTCCCTGGATTCCGCCCACAAACTATCATGGCTATTTACACCATCCACTTTGACCCTGCTTTGCCCACTGCTCCCGTCCTGTACTGAGCTCTTTAACGTCGGCCAGTCTGGTAGACCTTGGATTCTCCTCCACAGAATCGTGATTCGGACGCAAAGACCTTGGCAAATTACGCATCGTCCAGTTGGTTCTATCCCAATTGCTCCAGAGCATAAAACCACAGCACCAATTTCAGCTCCAGCGGATTGTTGGAAACATCCAACGACCTCACAATTATAACCCCAGGCTAGTATACTAATAGGAGCTTGAGAAATCCCTCGAACGCGCATCTGTCACCGCCAGTTTACGCCTCCAGAATATTTCTACCTATGATCAATCTGATCGAGCACGTTTGACTGTTTCTGCACCATGGCTACGGTGCTATCACCGCCTGGTGTGAACAGCTTTCCATCTAGTCCAACCCTCTCCGCTTCCTACCCTGACTTAGTATCACTCAAGGGTGAGCTCCCAACGTACGAAGCTGATATGGACGAGAAACCACGCTTCATCCATGCAGAATATGATAGAGCCTTCGCACCTTCAGCTCCCTCGACGGCGCCGTCGTCGCCTCTCTACATCCAGTCTGTGGGATCTCGAGCATCATATTTTTCGACGCCTTCGTACTCTTCCCTAGACCCGTGCGAGGACTTTAACTACGACGAGGACGACTTGCCTTTCCCCTCCTTCGGCAACAACGATCCGAATTCCATTAGCGAACGGAGGAAGCAGGAACTGCGACATCTCGACAACAGCTCTTCCGACTCCGTGACCACGGCGAGTCCCCACGCCGAGAGGAAAAAGAAAGACGATGAGCAGGACGTTAAGGACGATCAGTGGGTCCAGCATGAGCCAACGAGACACGTTGACTACCTCTCACACAATTGGCAAGAACAGGACATATGGTCGTCATGGCGATACGTATCGGTGCGAGAAAGAAGGAAAAGGTTTGAACCGAAAGAGCTACTCGCAAATGGTGAAAGACTCGAGAACGCAGCGTGGCGGACGTGGACCAAAGCAAAGTACAAGCTCAAGACGATCTCGCCGGAGTCCTTGAATTGGATGAAAGACTGCGATGTCACTTGGTTATACGGACCTCTTCAGACCGACAGGAAGTCGGACATGTATCGAGAGCGATCACCACCACCGAGCCAGTTATCGACATGCTCGTCGTTCCTACACAAGAAACCTATTCTCAAGAAGAAATCAGCTTCTGCGGCTCTTCTAGAAAGGTCACTAACAGAACACAACCTATTGAGCCGAGTTGGTGAAATCATTCGAGTACAGCAGTCCAGTCCAGTTCCTCGGAGGCCTACCCTAAGGAGGGGAGGAAGTGACTTCTCCCTGCTAAGCTACCATACCAGCTCTGTCGTCAATACACCAGCCGAGTTTGCAAGACAAGACAATGCCCTACAATTTTCTTCCGATGTTAGTACCCCATCAGAATGCAAGCATGTGCTCTTCAACGAGGAGGTCAGACAAGTTCAGGCTATTGAATCTGATGATGACGAGAAAGAACAAGCCGTCGAAGACGATTTTTCTGAAAGTGACGAAGACGACGATGGAGGGCTCATGATGGCTCCAGCAAAGTCACGGAGTAACAGAAGCACGCCTCGAGGGAGTTTTAGTGACAACAACAAAACTATAGCACCGTTACCTCCCACAACGCTGAAGTATAGAAAGGACACCCCGGAGCCACAGGAAATGCTCAAAGACCAAGCTCTTCTATGGACAACTCATCGAGGTCTGCAGCATTCATCATCTCAAGAGACTCTGAGGCCGCCCAATCCCAAGCATAATTTTCTGTTAGATGACGATCCAGAGCTGAGTGATGAGCCATGGTATCCGCAAGATCAGAACGATCGAGACTACTCACCATACGCACAAGAAGATCAGGATGAGCCAGCTGGCATGAGACGGACGGCGTCTGGCATGTTTATGCCGTACGAAGAAAATGAGGAGGAAGCAGCAATGAACAATACACTTTTCGGGCAAGCTGTTTACGCCGTGAACACCTTCAGAGACATTGCCCATGTTGTCTGGAATGTTGGCTGGAACAGAGGACGTTAAGCAACACACGATATAATTCCTGATCTTCTTCATGAATGCCCAGTTGAGCTTCAATTACGGAAATGATGTTACGAGCAAGGAGTTTTTGGGAGCCAGGTCTTTTTTTTTTTGGCTTTGTTTTGGGTTACGTTCAGCGCAATGATCATTCACGACGGGCAGGGCGGTTTTGTGTTCAAGCGTGAATTCAGTGCTGATAGACTATACCATGAGACTACTCTCAGGTGGGACTAATGGGAAAGAGGATATGATATGTCCTCAAGACGACACGGCAATTTACAGACACTTAACGGAGGACGAATCGCTGTACAATACATCTTTCGTGCCTCACGGCTACCACTCATATCCTTCCTTCGATCTCTTTTTTTGGTTGCCGTGCCAAACATGTGAGCGGTACCTAGTTTGGCGACCACCGTGCGCGGTGGCTATTATCAAACGAGCTGACCAGCCGTTCACTCGCATAAGTTCAAGCAAGCCAAGCGATAAACTGCAGAGATCTGATCCGCCCTCGTTCAGAAGACCGGGAAAATTGAGGACACCAACAAGTCTAGGCTGAACAAAGGCATCTGTAGTCTAGCGTGGCATGGGATGGGGAGTTTCTGCCATCTTTGGCAGGGGCAGCGGATAGGCTCTTCCGAACCTTTCGTGTGGATGCATGTGATCGAATATGATCCGAGTTCTAGAGTAACTCTTTTTCTCCTGGCGGCCGATCATCAGCGACATGCTTCTGAGGGCTGCCTTTCGTCCACCAATCTTTGCCCTAATACAATACATAGCTCCTTACTTTTCTTTGGAGCAGGGTAAATTTGGGGGAGGACACGCAATCACAAATCCACCGAACACGAAAATTTCCAGCCTTGGAAAGGTCCTCTGCACATCTCTTTGTCAACAATGAAGGAACTGTTGATTTCCCCTCCTCGTAGATCCATCTGAACGCGCAGGAAAAATCACGCAAAAAGTGGAAAAAACGTGCTCACCGCGCGTGCAGCTTATCGATCGTCGAACCCGACCTTGAACAGACAGACACGAAAGCCTTAGCACATTTCACCCAATGACTCTTCTGATCGATGTTGTATGATGTGTATTGATACGATAAGGTTGACATGGAGCCGCCAATGCAACGGGTCCCATTCGCCATGGTTCTTTGTGCATCACCTTTCTGCCTTTTTTGTCGTACGCAATATATTGCACATGCTTTTGTCATCCCATCTGGCATATGCACCATATGTCTTGCATCAGTGTGATCAGCCAAAACAAACGTGGAGACACAGTTTCACCGTTAGAAAAAGCGCTTGGCTGGTTAGCTGCGAGACGAAGGAACAAGGAATGGAGGAAGTGTTTTCTTGATTGTGTATGAGTCCGATGAGTCGACGATCCCAAAAGAGTAGGTAATCATGCATAGCCTTCTCTCAAATGATAATGCGTCCTATCATGCTTGTGGCCGCTATCTTCCATCTGATTGGAAGTCGTCCTTGATTGGACGGGGAAAGGGCGCGCGTATCAACATGGAAAAAACAATTCGATGTCAAATTCTCGAAAACACATTCCGGGCCTCTAACCAGGCTCGCCAAGATATGACACTGCGCCACTTTCGGCAATAGATACGCTCGATAATGCCTCTTTGTTCATATCTTTTCTATGTACGTCTATCAGCCGACAGTGGCACATTCGTCGGCGAATGAACCGGGGAATTTATGTCTTCGGTTGCGAAATGAGCAATACAGCGGTCTAGACAAAGGGTTAAGGGATTAAGCAACCACTTACCATTCGCAGGGTTTGGACTGGAGGAGTGAGTAAACAAAGGCTTCCGGGAGCAGCAAATGGTCTGCCAAGTCGTGCTCAAGCCATCAAATCGTGCTCAGTCTGTCGTTGCCTACGCCGGCTTTCTCTCCCAGCTATTGCGCTTCGCTTGTTTGAAGCATTCAAGAATACAGATTTCTTGGAGTCATCCTCTACTTGCTACTTGCGAGCACAGAGTGCGAAATCGTGCTTGAATTGAACAGATCGCCGATATATCGTGAGTGTGGTGTGGTGTGTCACGACCTACCAGTATGCATGACGATGCAAGAAGAAATTACAGTCTCTCAAATCATGCTCGCACAGTCTTTTCAGATACACCCTCTTTTCGTCTTTGATTCACCATCCGCGTACTTTGGCCTCGTAGTCGTCAATACATGACACACGTCACGTCAAGATTATTTCTTAAACATGGTTGGATTTCAATCTAGAAATGCAAATACTTGTTGTAGGCTCTCCGCCTCTCCGAAGTTTGTCCCGAACGAGTGAGTGTCTGTGTTCGAATCGGTATCGAGTCTGCAATTGTATGTACAACAGAAAGGGACTCTCAGAACAACAACTGAGATAGACGTAGTAGGTTGTCAAATGGCTGGCTCAAGCCAATTTTGTCTAATAGTTGTAGTCATTCATGCGAGGTTTTTGATATCTGCGCGAAGGCGCCCCCCAAGATAGGACTGGATCAGACCTTGGTTGAGATTGCCTCGTGCAGCGCCACGGAGATCTTATCCGGGACACTAGTTTCGCGCAGCACGTTGCGTGTCGCGATCAGCCAATCAGCGAGCGACCTGGGAATATAAAACTCACAGAGTGTGCTCGATGCTTTTGCAGGCTCAAGCCGATACTGTACCACTCTTTGACATTTTCGACCATGCCTCTATCACCTTGAACGACGTGCTTCACAATCTTTCTCTCTGCTTTGACCAGAGTCTTTCTTCTCAGCTTCTACTCGATGAATTGCCCACTTCATCCACTTTCTACTCCACACCATGATCAATGCCAGCTCACGCAGTCCAAACCTAGCAGAGCTGCTGGCGGGTCTGGCTAGCACGGAAGATGCGACACGAAAGATGGCAGCGTTTAAACTCCAAACTTTGACCAACGACCCCTCCTTCGCCGAGCACTTCTGCACCCAAAGTGGCATGTTACGACTGCGAGATGTGATCCTAGACTCTTCGGGGAACACTCTTGCGTACAGCCTGGCAAGTTGTGCTCGTCTGCTTGAGCTGGACCAAGGTTGGAGTGGTATCGATGACACGGTCGTGAAAAAGGTGGGATAGAGGACGCATCCAGAGTGCGGCATCCAGAATTAACAAGATGCACAGGCTGTCGAGCTGGTGGTATGTCAGCCGCTCGTCAACATTTTGAGAGGCGCAATGGCTGTCTTGGTCTCCATTGTGTCAAGACCCAAAGGCGATGAGGTCTCTGTGCCCACCAAAACTTACGTTGGAGGCTTCAAAGCCCTCAAGCCGGCCATTGCCCTCTACCCGCAATTCCTCGAGATGCTGGTCAGTCGCCTCTCGTCCGCCGACCACGCCCTCTGCGCCAACGCCCTGCAGCTCATCGATGCCCTCATACGAGATGCCATCACTACCGATGACGAGACTGAGTGGCCGAAATTCATAAAAAGGATACAAGATCTAGGTGTGATAAAAGCCGTGTACAACCTGATGCAAGGCTCATCACTGCAAGATTTGGCCCATCCATTGCTGGAGTTTCAGCAGTTGACGAAAATCCTCTTGAGCAGATGGCGGGATGTTCCTGTGGATATCACCAAGCCCGAGCATCGCAGGACCATCAAGACCATCCATCTATCCAGCAATCCGCCTGAAAAGGACCAGTTGGCCAGAGATGGACAAAAGCCGAAGCATGACCCCCACAAATGGCGGAGACTAGGCTTCACTGCCGAGAGTCCAGAACCTGACTTCAGCGATATGGGCTTCTTAGGCATGATGGACCTGTCAGACTACGTGCACAAGCATCAAGACGAGTATCAGAATATCCTTGCAGAGCAGGAGCATCTCACCAAGGACAGGCGCTGCCCTCTGGCCCGAGCGAGTCTCATCGTGAGTGCAATCTTGTTCGAACACTTTGAAGTAGACAAGCTCGAAGAGCACGAGACAAGGGCGTATCTAGTCCTCGAGAGTAGAACAAATCACGAACAGGTATTTCGTCCTTTACTTTTGCACTGGAGCCGGCTTCATGTGGCTGGCCTGCATGCATTCTTGCGGCTCTGGAAAGAGACTGGTGCAGAGATTGATGACTTCCATAAGATCATGGAGTTGATCAGAATATTGATTGAAAGTGTGGTTGGAGGAGCCGAGCGGACAAGAGGTATCGAGTCCATTGAGCAAGAGCTAGCAACGTATGAATGCAAACGACTTCGAGAACTGCAGATGGAGCTGTTGGATCTCGCCTACGAGCATCTCTGGGGCCAGCATTTGAGAGGCACGCGTGACGAACTTCAGAGTGAAGCACTGCAGTTCGTCAAAGAACAGAGAATAAGATGCTTGCTGCAAGGCTGCTGGTTCCCGCACGTCCACACAGCCACTCCTAATGACTCCCGGATAGGCGGGCCCGTCCAGCCTTCCGACCTCGACGGCCAAGTCGTGAACGGCTTTCGCTATATTCAGCTCTCCGAAGATCGGAAGCAGCTGCACTGGGCAGACTTTGAAGAGCAGCACGACGAAGCCCCAAGCTTCTCCATCTTGACGGACGCCGTCTCGCTGTCAGCCGTCTCGTCCGTCGTCTCGAACATCACAGCAAGCCAGGAGCAGAGGCACTCGACCGACCACGAGCGCTACACGACTACACAAATCACTGTGCACGGATACGAACCCAAATCCAGCCGTGCCCCGTCGAGAGGCATCGGCCACGGAAGGAAAGAGTCCAAAAGCGCCGCCAGCCGCGCAAACCAGAAAGAGGTCACCTTACTCACATTCCAGCCTCCCAACCACGTCGTCGCCTCGGAATGGCTCGACGGCCTGCTTATGCTGCTCGACCAACAGCCCATCACGGCGGAAACGAACAAAATCGTCAAAATGATCGCAGATCTAGGTCTGAAAGTCCGCTTACTCAACGTGAGAGGCAACGACGAGGAAGGAATCATCGACGGCATCGACGGTGTCGTGGCCCCTCCTGTCCCGTCCCGCGACGGCCTCGATGAAGATTACTTTTATGAGATATAAACGATTTTTTCTATTCCCACCCCTTTTCTTCTTCCCCCCTTTTTGAGACGTCAGGTTGTTAAAAAAGAACCTACTAGACTTGGAACTTGGACTAGGTAGATTCCTGGCTTTGGGATTTGGAACTGGTTGGGATTTTGGCACCGGTGCTTGGAGCTTGGAGCTTGGAGCTTTAGAGAGATACCCCCCTTTTTTTGTATTTCGTATTCTCATTCTCATTCTTATTCACACATTTCGACATATCACAATCAACACACACACATTTACTTCTTACATTCATTCGCCTTCGAAGAATCCCACTCGCATTTTCAATGTTCATTCATGGTTTGCATTTTGCCCGTAGAAGAGCAGGAAACCAAGCACCCAGCCCCCACAACGGACGGTTGGGTTTCTGCTTTTTGTATTGCATCTGCATATTAGCCGAGTCCATTCCTCCTTGAACTTTCCAACCCCTACCTCGTTTGTCTTTCTGTCTTGTTTGAATGTTCAGTTTCACAATACTTTCCTGAAGATGCGCGTGCGCCTGCACCTGAATAAGGTGGGAGAGGAGGGGGGGCTTTTGTGGAATTGAACGCTACACGCTTTCTTACAGAAGGGTTGATGTGAGGGCACATAAATAGATTGCACAACTACTAACAGCGTGGGTTGGTTTTGATTGTGAACAATGACCCGTTACTCACATCGTTCTTTTAGCTTCTCAAAAGGAAGAACAGTTGAAGGACGAACAAAAGGTAGGTACTACGTTCAGATAATGACGATATCGTGCTTCAACGGATCACTTCCCGCAGCCCGCAGCCCGCAGCCCGCAGCCCTAATACCTGTGCCTCGAGCCCGTTTTGTGCTGCTTCCTTGCTCTCCCGGCTCGACGTCCTGACTCCTGGTAGGCTTCATCCACAAGCCGTAGTTCACAGTTAGGTAGTGTAGGTACTGTACAGCCCGTCACATCAGATTGTCCTAGAGACACTCCCGTTACAGCCCCAGTCGTCTCACTCATGCCCCACGTCTGTCCAATAAACACACACTTTTTCCATCTCCCAGTTTCTCATTCGATCTCACCTGCAGTTTCGCATCCATGGGGGCCGTCCCTGTCGCCGCAGCCATCACGTGCTTGAATTGGTCTGTCACCTCGGGGCTCTTCCGCGATCTTCAGGTAAATCGCCGGCACCGTAAACATGAAATTAATCTCAAAATGCTTAGCATACCGCAACATTTCAGCAAAAACGTACTTGCGCATCCAGAAAATAGTGGCAGCGTGGTACAACGGGAATGTGACGTACGCCATGAATCCTGAGATGTGCGAGACGGGAAGGCGTGCCAAAGAGCGGAGTGAAGGAACAGGGTACGATGGATCCGTCTTGCGAAGGTTGGCGATGAAAAGTCTGTTCTCAAAGTAAACGACATGGATCTCTGCGACGAAGTTGAAGTGAGAGCTTTTTACGCCTTTAGGGAGGCCCGTTGTGCCGGACGACCAAAGGATGGTGACTGCAGATTCCTTCAGCCGTTTAGGGTCGGTGATGCGCTGCCAGTCTAGCTTTTCCTCTGAAATGGCATTGATATGGCCTTTTAAGGACCTGAGCGAACGGTCTGGCCGGGATTCCAGGACTAGAACCCTCGTTAGGGGAATTCCACACTGCCTAGCTGCTTCCTTGGCTGTGTCTTTAGTTTCTGCACTCCAACCGATGACACTCGACTTGGATGTGCTGATCTGGTGCACCAGCTCGAAGACAGTCAGTGATGGCGGTGCCCTAGACTAAACACCTGCTGCTGCGATGGTCCCGAAGAAAACGGCTGAAACTGCAATCTAGTTACAGGACATGACCGTGACCACATCCTTGCTGTGTCCATTGGCGCTGATATTATAGTGTGTTCGAAGCTTATGGGCTATCCGCTGAGTCAGATCAAGGAGTTCAGTGGTGGTGAGTGTGCTGGTTGGATGCGCTGCGTCAACGTGCAGAACGGTCTCCGGGCTATTCAAGACTTTGCTCAGAATCTTAGATGGTTGATCAGTGAAAGGATCCAAAATTGGGAAAGCTTTCGTTCGTACCAAAGAGAAATGTCAACAGATCGAGATCGAGATTTGGGACGTCAACATGAGGCACCCTTGGATATCTATAGATTCTAGGTGCGTTCCGCATTGCGTCGTAGGTGCAGTAAGCATCCTCTCGATGCTGGAAAACGTGAAGGCAAACGACAGAAGAAGAGAACTCGAAATTGAATATTCTGACAGCCCCTACCTTTCTGAACTCTCTTTTAAGCTCATGGTCTCCTCAAGACCTTAACATTTGACTCAGGAATGCTTCATAGTGATGTGCACTTCTGCTATGCAGGCGGTCAAGCGTGGGACAGTGGACTCCGGGTCTGCCATTTCTGGCTAGCTTTTGCAGAACTAGCAGAAGGTTTTGAGCCTTCAGCAAGAGGTTCCCACACCCAGAGTATGTAGGAGGTTGATACCGTTGGAAAGTTGAAATTGTTACGGCAGTTACGCCTACAACGACCAGGTCGTGCAGTACCTAAGGACCGGCATATTCTAAGCTATTTGTAGTTAGCTTCAAACACTGCGCCTTATTAAGTGTTGCATCAGCAGCTCGTATTTTATATTCCTTTCGGCCTCGTATCTATGGGTTATTATCGCCAGTTGGACGGTGAGAAATTATGAGGGCCGCTGATTCTACGTTCCCCGTGCAATGCCGTGCCAGGTGTATACGTCTACGCGAAAGTCTTTTCCCCTTCAGCACGGCAGATCTCAATGAATGCCGCATCATGTCAAGGTTACTGGATCTGAACAGCGTCACATCAGTGGATGTTGTGTCAGATCTTGTCTTTGCGATTTTGGCATTGTCCTTGCTGTTCTAACAGCTATGTAGATAAGTTACAAGGCTAAGCAGCCTGGATTTTGGGTTCGGTGTACGACTCTTACATCATGTCTCTCTTCTCGAGCGATTGCCCTTCTATTGTTTGTGCTGCGCCTCACCAGTAGTTACTGCTGTCTTGCTGCCAGCTCGGCACAGGAGTTTTAAGTTTGATCGGACCGTATTCTGCTTTACACACAGGCGTTCGCAGCCAGCTGGAGGGTAGGTGAGGTACATAATGTCCGCAACCACATTGCTCGACCACAGTCCCTCGATGCGATTCAAGGACCACAGTAAGTTGAGCGCTCTCCACCGTATGTCCGCCCTACTGCTCAGTACTATCAGCTGTGTCAGTATCGGAATGACCGGCATTTCCACATCTTTTCCAAGGGGCGGTTGCTCCACTGCCGTGAAATTGATAGTCTCGAGCAACGACAAGACATGTTCCATGCTTAGGACACACTGCGATTCCGCAGTCCTCGTCGGGGTCTGTCCATCCTCGTGAAGCCGTAAGCTCAGTGTCACACAAACGTAATGGCACTCAAGTAAGATCTTGTCGAGGGGACAGAGATCTGGAAAGGAAGAGAAGGTCCGGTACCAACGCTCGAAATACGCTCTGAGTTCAGAAGTTGTGAGATGATTGTAAGGGCTTGACTTGTGACGCGGACCAGCCCGGGCAGAATAGGCAATTGCTGTAAGACCAAGGCGCAGCTCGTCTCGAACGGAATTCATGTTTTTGAAACTTCGTGCATATCGAGGATCGTTAAGGCGTCTCCGAAGGTCGCGCATGAGGTCGATTGCTAGAGAATCATCTACTCCTTCGTCGGAAAAGTCGGCACTTTCTCAGACTGTTAGCGGCATCATAGCACACGGGTATGTGCGACCTACCTGAACACCAGACTGCCGAGGATCCTTGCCTCCCATCCATCTTGCTTTTGCCTCCGTTTCCAGCTTCGCGACTTCCGCTCTATGTGAATCTTCAAAAACCCTCGAAGGTGAATCATTGCTGTCCTTGAACTTTTCATGACGTTCTCATGCAACCAGAAGACGATGCTGGTGAGCAGTACGACTTCTTCGTCGATTTCCTGTGCTTTGTAGACCTCTCGCAGTGCTTGTGCATAATGCCACCAGCGCCTGCATTGATGTCTGCCTGAATTGTACACGAGCTGTGACTTGTCAAAGGAACATCGAGCACCTTCCGTTGCCATTGCCAATGCAACCATGCTGTGCTTCAGGGCGGGGTGAGACCACGATCTCTGTGGGAGAAGTACTTGAAAGAACGATGGGTCAGCATACTGGCTGAACCAGGGAGCTGCAATGTCCAGAAATCGGTGGAGATAGAACGACTCTTCAGGAGTACCAAACTCCGGTTGCAGGGGTAAAGGAAGTCTTGAGCATGAGTTTTCGTCGCAGTCAACACTGGTACCGGTCCATTTTTTGATATTCTGTCGAAACTTTTCCATCGCAGAAGAGTCGATTTGTTGAGGCGCATACCTGCATTGATGATCTCCCTTCAGGCAGCGGACGCAGTCTGCTTGGTTAGATACCATGTCAACACAGGGCAACAACATAGGACTCACTCGGGCGCTCTTGAGTACATTTCACACGTCTTGCTCGACAGGTGAGACACCCTGTGCGTGACTTCGGTGCGAAACGCTTTTTGCGCGTAGTTTGCAAGGCTTTCGAGCTTTCCACAGCAGATTCAGTGGTTGACGTCGAGCTACTACTATTCAATCTGCGATGGGTGTTATTGCTATGGTCGTCGCAAGAGCTTAACTCTTTCTGCATCTGGTGGGGCATTGTAGAAGGAGAAGCTAAGATCGGCGACCATGGGCGATAGTCGATATTAGGTAGCGAGTGCTTGTTTTGAGACGAGTTCCACCATATACTGCCGGCGGGACATCTTGAGCCGGGACACCAGGTATATGTGCATAAAAACAATTACTAAGGTCATCGATCAGCGCTGCATCGGTTGGACATAACTGGTTCGACATGTCCGAACATTCTGATGGGAAGGCAGATGGCAAAAAATGTTGAAAGCGATTCATCCGACAGGGGGTGGGCCGATCTAGAAAGGAGAGAGGACGACCTATGATTGACGTAGAAGAACGAGGTCAAAAATGCTAAGCCGAGCCTCGATCATTTTTTCAGAACTCAAGAAAAAGCATCATGAGTGGATTTCGTTCGCAAAATTGCTTTATGACATGATACTTAGCTAAGCACAAACTACTGCGCCTCTGGTAAAGGCACGTATTAATATTAGTTTTCTATTATTGATCGCGGTCATGGTTCCGCCATCGAATAGTACTCCGTACTTAATTAGACCGCTCTGGGCCTACAAGGGGCACCTTCCGAGCGTAGTATAGGGTGCTCCGTACTTCAGTTATTTTCTCGCTCGACAGATCTCACACACAGTATTAATGCAGTACATTTACCGTAGTGGTTACTAATTTACATGACTATGAACACTGTTGCTCAGCACGTTTACTAATCGCTCTTTCGGCAACCTATTTTTTGAGGGTGTTTTGCAGCGATTGAAACCTCGATCGATGAATTCCAAGGTTCTTATGGCTGAAAATGCATTGCCGAGATTGCAAAGACTGTCCGGCCTTATATGGCCTTTGTTCCGATCCAAACCGAAAAACAAGATGCGGGTCTGGCCCCCAAGGCAACGAATTTGACCGCCTCCTCCAAGGATGACCGATGTTCACTGGTCGAATAGGTAATTAGTGCGGTAATTAATAAGCAAGTGTCAGGAACGATGCAGCTAGTGTCTACAGAAATATATCGATCGTCAACCTATAATTGCATGTTCCGAGACCACCTGGGCGCTGGCATTCGCCATGCAAAGATCATGACGCAAAGCAGAAAACATTGTCCGAGTAACTTGATCGCTATGCTTGTTCTATCAATTTCCAATCCGACATCTCTATCGATACCATCGTCGTTAACCCACAGTCAAACCTTTAGACTCACCCAGGTCGAAATAGAGCAATCGTGTTTGTAAAGCCAGCAACATTGTCCGCAGCCGGAACCACATCGCGACCATTCCAAGTGACCATACTCTGGCTTCCGACCGTGCTAAGGCCGTAGATACCAATGTTTTGGAATGAATTTTCAAGACTGATCATCCGGCTTTGGCATTCAGCACCATAGCCTTGCTGCGAGCAGGTAACGTTGTAGTCGTAGAAGAAGCTGTAGTGACCTGCTCCATAAACATACATGTTGAAAGAATCGACTATGCGCAATCCCCACCCATCGCAATCATTCGACAGCTCATTTGGTTGGAGGATGTAGTCCGGTTCCAAGAAAGCTGAGCCGTTCAGGCAGTAATCAGGAAAGGTGGGGTCTGAAAGTACCTCGATCGTAGGGAATGGTATAGAAGCTGGAGGATTGGGTTGGTAGTACGCTGTTTCGGTTTGAATGTGACCCATGAACACATCTTGGGTGTCCACGAACTGATACTCATACAAGCTGTGATGTTCGACGGAGGTGCCCACCAGCCAGACTGCATAGTTGCTTTCCACAAGCAGTCCTCTGCCAGCGTAGACGGTAATCTGGCGCAACTGTGGGTCTTCTGCGTCGTGATCCGCAACCCACAACCAAACATTCTCCATGTACAAATTTCGTGCTGACTTTGTAACATGCATACTCGCCGCCGCAGCAATGCAATTCGCGTCGATCTCATTGGGAGGAATTGACACATTGCGTGTTCCAGATGCTGGACATTCGGCAAGACCTAACTGAGAGCCTGCAAAGCCACCGATTCGTGTATGCACATCCCACATTCCGGATGGCCCAAGTGCTTCAGGCTTTCCTTTTCCATAAGAGCCTTGGGCTGTGTAGCCTGCAGCAGGCTCAGAGGATTGAGGGGCGTTGGCGGAAGCCAGGTTCCACTCGATCAAGACTGCTCCTGCAGCAGGGCCTCTCGTGCTTACGATTACATCGGTCCATTCAACTTGGCCAACTTCACCCGGTTTGCCGACTTGTATGACCGGCAACGGATTGCTGATGTCGGCCCAAAATGATCCTGTAGCTAGAATGACTGGAAATACTTCGCCAACGATTTTCGATCCACTGGGAACGTAGAGAGTCGAAGTTACGACATAGGAGCCCCCGTCAATGAAGAGGAGCTTCTTTTGAGCGGCAGCTACATTGATAGCGTTTTGTAGAGAATTGGTGTCATCCGTGGAGCCGTCACCAGTAGCGCCCAAAGACCGCGCCGTGACAATCCCAGAGGCAGGCCAGTTTCCATACTGTGGTTTGGGGCGACTGTAGTATCTCCCTTGACTTGTCAGAGCTGGTGACCTCAGGTTGGGCGTGATATATCCATGGAGTTCAGTGTAGTTACTGGAGGAGGGATAGTATGCGTGTCCTTGGGCCCAAGCCGGGACGACAAAGCTTGAAGTTGTTCCAGGAATGTCAGTACCATTTGGTCCTTGTACGGCAACTCCAACATTCGTGAATTCAACATTTTCAAGAATCAAAGCCCCTGCTGCAGGCGGGAACCCGTCTGGAGTATGAGCATGAACAATACCAATGTCGACGTCATCGAAGCTAGAATCAAACAGGACGATGGATCCGACGGCTTGATTCGATGGCCCTCCATTCGACATATTCAAGCCGACGGAAACATTGTTGAATGAGATCTGCTGGTAGGTCCAACCCCAATCCCATAGCTGGTTGATGGCTGTTACACAGTTATAGAAAGTCCAGTTCCTCGACGTGAACTGTTGATTGCCAACGTTGGCACCGTATAGCCCACCAATGAAAACCAGGTCACCCAGAAATCCGCCTGAACCCTCTTCAATGAAAAGACCCCAATGCTTGGTGCCTTCCTGCTCATTGAGTCTAAAAACAACGTTTGTGATGCTCGTGGCTTGTCCAGTGGGCCAATGAATGCCTATCGCCTGCGTGTCTGCAGGGACGGATGTAGTATCTATCACAAAATTGCGAATCTGCCGCCAGAAAACGTTAGTAGCGCCGTATGATAGGCCATTTGCTCCATATGGATCACCGTCGATAATGAATGCGCCTGTATAATTTGATGCTACTTTGATGGTGGGCAAACAATTAGGATTACCAATAAGAGTGGTGTAGTAATAGTCTATGATGTCGCCAGTTATGAGGTAAGTGCCGGCTGGGAAATAGACAACAGCTGGGGAAGTAGTCGACGACGCGCACTTTCCAGGGGCACACCGATTTCCAGAGCTAATGGCGAGGTTGATTGCGGCTGTATCGTCGACCAGCCCATCACCAACAGCGCCATAATCCTTGACATTTCGAAAAACTTGATATGTGGTGTCGTTTTGAAAGGGTGCAATGCCCTGGTGAGGGATGTTCTCGAGCCAGTACGAACATGTAGAATTCGCTTGGGTGCCTGCAATAGTATGATTGGCAAACTCGGGAAAGTTCAGGTAAGGCTGAGACTGCCTTGAAGATCTATAGCTCGCCGAAACGAAAGTGGCAGCTAGACCCAAGGTGAAAAAGAGTGTTTTAGCGGTGCTGGAAAGCAGCGACATACTTTAGCAGATACGAAAACAGAGGATCCGCAAGCAAAGTGACTGAACGAACGACTGATGACACGAAACAACGAAAGCGTCTTCAGGATATTGTGAATGTATTATGAGGTGGCTTCGCTAAGCCTGTGGAGTGACTCAGGAGATCACACACGGGCCCGGAAATGGCTGCAACGGCACGAGGATCGCCGTTGCCCCCCATTTTCCAGTTTCGCAAAGGTGACACGTCGTCAAGCTACTCGATAATACTTGAGACAAAGCGGCTCTGCCTTGAAAAGCTATTAATAAACCCCAACGTCGGTCTAGCAGGCGAGGCAGGATATCGATGAAGGCAGGTGCACGCAGGTGGTTACGTCGGGGGTCTTGCGCGAAACACCCGATTTCTCCGGGGCTAGTATGCCACTAGCACCCAAAAATGACAAGTTGTGGGCGGACTTTATCTCGCTTAGGTAGACGGTCTCGACGGTGTGTTTTGGAGGATCAAGTTTTTGCGCACATTAATATAAAAAGATAGCCATTGAATAGTGGGACTAAGATCGACGTCTTTTGAATGTGGAGTTGTTCAAAACGTGCCGTCACTACATAACGACTCCCGGGGTCTGCCCTTAAAATGAAGAAGTGCTTCGATTCGCATAGGGGGCACCTAACTCTTGACTACGTGAGAAAGAGCTTGACGGTAGGACACGCAAATGTATCAGAACGTATCACGCCGCAAGCACAAAGCGATCGCCCGTGGACCGGGGGCTCAACCAATTTCAAGGACAAGTGCACGTTGGTTTTCAGAAGCTGCCGTCGCTCAGGATCATCCACACTGGAAAAGCTCGCGTCACGCGCGTGAAGAAGCGCATCTCAAATATATATCATAAACTAAACCAACTACAAGGCGATTGTTGCCCGGGTATCACAATCTCGAATCTGTTCAAAATAAGCCGTAACCTGCTGAAGATCAGGTTGTTGAAAAGGACAGCCAAAATCCCGAAACTCCCAATCCCCCTTTTTCTTACACTGTCTCCGTCGTGACTCGTTGCACAAAACGACGGTCAGGCGAACCTCCGTCCGGGCTCTCAGATTGACCTTTGATATTCTTCTCGCTCATTTCGCTCTTAGCTTCACTCTTTGATCGAGAGAATGTTCTTGCCATGGAGAAGAAGCCCTGTCGGAGAGACAATCCGTGGCCGAGAATCCTCTGTTTCGCCTTCATTCCTTCGGTCTCCTCCTCCTTGAACCAACCAGTGGCTCGCTTGATGAATTTCCACGTTTCCATACCGCTAACAAAAACAATGACACAAATTATCGCGGGTGCCCATTCCCAGCTGATGCCGGCGTGCTTGAAGACTGAAGTGTTCAGACCTGGAATGTAGACTGCTGGGAACACGCTGACGCCACCGATGACCACAGACCAGAAAAGAAACTGATTTTCCCAGATATCCGTGACGAATTTGAAGGGTTCCGTCGATGTTGGGTCAAGTTTGAAAAGAGATCTTCTCATGCTCTTGAATTCCCAGGCGCTGATCAGGATCATCCACGTGAGTTCAGCAAAGACGGCCGCACGGGCCCGGAAAACGATGTCGCAGGTCGCACCGTATGACTTGTTGCAGTTTAATCCCAGGCCGTCGGGACCTGGTCCATAGACAATGAACACGAAGGTCGACAAACAGCAGACACCCATGATCGTGCCATAAACGAGCATGTCGGTGATCAACTCCCAAGTGAAAATTCCTTTCTTGTTGTCATGCGGTGGTCTCTCCATGACATCCTTGGCAGCTTTCTCCTTCCCCAGACCAAAGGCTGGAAACGATGATGTAAGCATGTTGATCCAAAGAATCTGCAAGGGAGACAGCGGGAAGACGGAAAATCCAGAATCGTCCTGGAAGCCGAGACCACAGATCAGCAGGATGACTTCTCCCACATTCGACGTCAACAGGTGCAGCACGAACTTCTGGATGTTGTCAAACATCCTGCGTCCTTCTTCGACTGCGTTGACAATGCTGGCAAAGTTGTCATCGGTCAGCACAATATCAGAGGCAGACTTTGCAACATCGGAGCCGTTGAGGCCCATGGCAATTCCCACGTCTGCAAGCTTCAGCGAAGGGGAGTCGTTCACGCCATCGCCTGTCATGGCAGCATATCGGCGGCGACGGTGAAGAGCTTCGATCATGCGCACTTTCGTTTCCGGAGCGCAACGTGCGACCACGAGCGGAAGTGTTGGAAGAGCGTCGATTTCGTCATCGGTCATTTTGTCAAATACGGTGGCGGGCTTGACGATGGCTTCGGCAACGTCTGCCGGCAAGGACTTCAAATTCTGTGGGATGATACCGACTTCTCGCGCAATGGCGGCAGCAGTCGATGGGTGATCGCCTGTGAGCATGCTGACCTGGATACCGGCTGTAGCACAAGCCTGAACAGCACCCTTGGTCTCGAGACGTGGAGGATCGTAGAGGCCAGCTAGACCAAGGAGACAAAGATCTTTTTCGACTTCAGCTCGATCGATGGTCGAGTGTTCTTGGATGTCTTGGCTGGTGAAACGCCGAGCGATGGCAAGCACTCGAAGACCTTGTTCTGCCAGTAGATTCATTTGCTCGAGGACATTCTCCTTGATGTCGTCTGTCATTGGCTTTTCGTTGTCACCCTGACCAACACGTGTGCACAGATCGATGATGCGCTCGACAGCGCCCTTGGTGAAAATAAGACTTTCAGACTGGGCTGGTCCTTTATACACCACCGACATTCTTTTGATCGAGCTATCGAATGGGTATTCCATCAATTGTTTCCAGCCATGCTCTTTTTCGAGCGTATCCTTGCCATGCTGGAATCGATGGGCAAAGACTTGCAGAGCAATCTCGGTCGGGTCGCCAGCTGTCTTCCATTTCGGAGCTCCATCTTCCTCAACCTTTCGAACAGTCGCAAGATTGCATAGAGCTGCTGATTCAAGGAATCCCTGAAGGTCAGATGTAAGTTCTGCGTTGGAAACATCCTCTTCCTGCTGCCTGACGGTATCCTTCTTCAAGTCCTTGTGCAGCTTTTCCTCGGGTACGTCAAACTTGATGCCAGCCGTTGATCGTTCCTGGTCAAGTTCTTCTTGTCGTCGAAACTTATCGGCCTCCGTTTCCTGCCGTGTCTTTGGCTTGCCAAAAGTCACAGTACCCTCAGTCGGATCAGAGGCATTGTTAGAGCCTTCGACGCTGTAAATGCCGGTTCCTGGAATCCAAACTTTACGCGTCACCATCTTACCCTGCGTCAACGTTCCAGTCTTGTCGGAGCAGATGTTTGTCACGCCACCCAAAGCTTCGAGCGCGCTCAGTTGACGCACTACAACTTTGCGCTTTCTCATTTGAGTCATGCCGACAACCATTGTGATGGTCAACACAGCGATGAGTGATTCTGGAATGATGGCAATACCGGTGGAGATGGCATAAATGGCCACTTCAGTGGTGACGTTGAAAGAGTTGACACCGAAAACGATGATGGCTAGCAGGAGAGCACAGGCAAACAGAGTGTAAGCAAGTTTGCTGAGCTTGATCTGCAAGGGAGTGCCCTCGGTGAGGCCAAGAAACTTGCCAATGCTATCAAAAGCTCGGAGAGCTCCGCCTTTGACTGGTTGCATAGCGCCGTATTTCTTCGCTGACATGGACCGACCAGGCTTTCTGCGTTTTCGTTGCATTGACTCGGCGATGCCACCAATGGCGGTGGACATCCTTGTGTAGACAACAATGCCGGTGCCACGGCCTTTGGTTACTGTGGATGAAGAGTAGGCAATATTCAGGCGATCGCCAAGACCAAGGTCCTCTCGCTCAGCTGTCTCGACTTCTTTGGCGACGGGCAAAGCCTCGCCAGTCAAAATGGCTTCGTCGCACTCGAGATTCATAACGTCGAACAGGCGTAGATCTGCTGGTACAGTATCTCCTGTTTTGATGGAGACTATGTCACCCGGGACGACTTCGCGTGACGGGATGGTCGTTTGGTTACCATCTCGGACAACGTTTGCGGAGGGTGCTGACAGTGATCGAAGAGCGTCCATTTTCTTTTCGGCTTGAAACTCTTGGTAGAAGCCGATCGAGATATTGAGAATAATGACTGCGGTGATGACGCCACCCTCGACAAAGTCCTCAACACCGTAAGATAAAGCCATGGCGAGCACCAGAACCAATATCATGGCATTGGTGGCTTGCTTGGACAGGATCTTGTACCACGGAACACCGCCATCACCGTCAAGTTTATTCTCACCATACTTTTGAAGGTACTCCTGGGCCCGGGCGGCTGTAAGTCCGGATTCGGTATTTGTTTGGAGGTATTGGATGATTTCATCAGGTGACAACAGGAATGGTTGCCGCGAGAAGTTCTGGTCTTCACAACGTGGTTTTCCCATGTTGGGTTGAGGATTTGTATGGATGTCAGACAAGGCAGGCTGCTTCCTCGTAGAATCAGACGGAGCAAGGCCCCATAGGTATTGCAAATAAAGTTTGTGGGAAGATTTCTTGATGGAAATCAACAAAGAGGTAATGTTCGGTGTGTAGTGATTGTCTTGGAAAGACTGGCCAAGAAATACATGGGTAGAGCACGTCTCTTATAATGACATGGCCCACAGGACGGCTGACCGTTCGTGGGGTTGATGGGAGCAACATTCCGCGCTGCGCCAAGACTGGCGAGATATTGTTGCATTGAAAGCTTGGCAAGGAAGCACGGGTCGCGCTTAACATTACGTGTGAATGGCGGAGGTCTTTATCGGATCGAGTAAAATCCTTGTCTGCCGAGACTCGCCAAGATTCCAAAGCTTTAGCAAGAAGTAGATACGAGGACGTCGAGTGTCTTCGTTGAAATCGGAACAATGCTTGCGATGATGAAAACAGGGAAGAATTTGCGTGCGAGAGGTGCTGTGACGAATCAGAAGCCAGCTGTGTGCTTGGCAACGGACGAAGTTACCGTCAGAATTTCGCCAAGCTTCTTGGCTGCGGCAAGGCCGACTCTGTTTGCAAGGCTGTTCACGTGGCCAGACTCGGACGCAGAGTCTTCGGGCCACTCCGCTGCATCTGCGTTCTTTCCTCCGCCATCGTACTGCTTCGAATAAGCAAAGCCCGAGCTTTGTCCGCCATCACAACACTGCCCTTGCTGCTTCGGAGCTAGTAGCTCGAAGAGCCAAGCAATGGTCTGATACACACGGCGCTGCTCGCCTTCCTCCTATCGTCGCTGTTGTTGGGAGTCCGATCCAGTCGGCATCGGATGTCGTCCGCTCGAGTAGTCCTTCGCTCAAGGACGGTCCAATGTTGGTCGCGACGGCCAAGCCTGCAGCATGACTCGCTCAACTGTGTCCCACTTATCGAGCCAGGATCTGGGAGGATCAATGCAATTCGAAAGTTCTCGGCCAGTTCCCTCCGAGCCATTTCCAACGACTCGTCCGTCAACAGCGCGGAGGTAACTCATTTTACTCGGCTTGCATCATCGTGGTGGGACCTTGGTGGGCCGAGTCGCCTGCTACATTTGATGAATCCTCTCCGCCACGATTTCATTCGATCCTGCCTGCAAACCACTGGTTCCACGTCCGCCGAACCCACAGAAAAAGCCAAGACATATACCTACCTAGATATTGGTTGTGGTGGCGGTATTTTCGCCTCCTCCGTGGCAAGATTGCCCACCACCTTGAATGTGACTGCTATTGACCCGACTCCGGAAGTAATTAAGGTGGCAAAGGCTCACCAGCGGGGCGACCCTCTACTGTCACAGCCGGGACGGTTGACCTACCTCAACTGTGCTATCGAAGAGCTCAGCAATGATCCCGGCAAAAGGCCACAGGAAGGTTACGATTTTGTGACACTGTTCGAAGTCATTGAACATATCGACCGGCCTGCTGCGTTTCTTCGTCAGGCCCTATCGCATCTCAAACCAGGTGGCTGGCTGATTGGTTCGACCATCGCACGGCACCCCGTGAGCTACTTCACTACCAAGGTCGTCGCAGAAGCACCCTGGCCAGTTGGGATTGTTCCACCCGGAACTCACGATTGGGACAAGTATATCAACCCCTCGGAATTGCGGGCTTGGTTTGCCAAGGAAAGCCACAAGGACAAATTTTCACAAGAGTCGCAGTCGAGTGAGTCAGTGGGAGAGCATGTGAGTGACAGATACAGCAATGTCCATGTCGAAGGTTGTGTTTATCTCCCTGTAGCAGGTTGGAGGTGGGTGAATGGCAGCGAGGAATTTGGGAACTACTTCTTCGGCGTCCAAAGATTACGTTGAGCTTACTATTATGGTAGGGTCGAGCTCTTCACTTGGACACGGCGCCCTCCGCAATTGCAGGCGGGTGTAGCTATAGATGGTTATTGTCTACATGAGTATTGACAATATGTAGAATTCTGTACAACAGCTCCAATAGATGCTTCATGATCAGCAGATCAGCAATCCCACAAATGCCATCATTCACATAAGTGAAATAGTCTCCTCCTGTCTCAAACGAAGCTCGAAGCGACCTGCGCGAGCTGCGAGGCTCGCTTGATCACGTGTGTCACGTGTACGAAGTACTCAGTCCCAATCCATCCGATCTTGTTCACGTGACGATAAGCCCGTTATCGATAATTTCCCGCAGCGAAAAAAGTTCCATGGTCGAGGCAGTAAAAGGTGAACTGAACATTGCTGGGGTTAGGGGCGGGAGCGTGCCACAATCCTCGTTCTTTACGTTTGAACTCTTCCAAATAAGCGAATCATCAACATTTACAAGGGGTGCAGGGATGTCGCTTCTTCGAGAGGTCAAGCCTCGAAATGCACGAACGGCGAAAATTGTCAAGGCTCGAGAGCCTCAATTGATCGAGGGTCGGAAGCGAGTATTACTTCTACATGGAACCAAATGCCCCGACCCGATCCGAAATGTCCTCAAAACCATCACCACACTGACAAAACCGCATGCCGTGTCGTTAAACAAGAAGAACGACAACATCCGTCCGTTTGAAGATCCGGCTTCTCTCGAGTTTCTCGCCTTGAAAAATGACTGTGCGGTTGTTGCATTTGCTACACACTCTAAGAAACGACCGAACAATATCACCTTCCTTCGGATCTTTGACGGGAGAGCGTTAGACATGGTGGAGCTGCTACTCACCACTACGGCAGAAGAGCTCAAGGATGAGAATGGAAAGCTTCAGATCGGGATTGAAATGAAGCCCATGATTGTCTTTGCTGGTTCGCACTGGGATGATGACTCGTCTTCAGAACAGGCAATGTTGTTCAGGCAGCTTAAGAGCACATTCCTCGACCTTTTCCAGGGGGAGGAGATCTCGAATGTCGATGTCGCAGGCCTGCAATACGTCTTATTCATTGCCGCGGGCGAGACGAGTGGGTCGGGCAATATGGACGATCCACAAAACAAGCCGGTGATCTATTTGAGGTGGTATCGAGTAAGGACATTGAGATCGAATACCCCTAAAGTACCCAGAGTCGAGCTCGACCAGATAGGACCGAGCTTTGATTTCAGGGTCGGCCGATTTAAGTTGGCAGATCCCAACCTTTTGAAAGAGGCAATGAAGCATGGAAAACGTCCCAATGAGGCTAGGAGCAAGAAGAATATTGAAACCGACACAATGGGTGACAAGCTGGGCAGGATACACTTAGGTAGACAGAATCTAGACGAGCTACAGACAAGGAAGATGAAAGGTCTCAAGCGAAGAAGAGATGAAGACGACGCAGCTGACTTGAATACAAACGGAGTAGCAGGGGAGGAAGAGGACGACGTGATCAGTCAGAGCGATGATTTCGAAGGTGGTGTCGAGCTGAGTGAGGATGACGACTCTGATAGTGGCAGCAGCGACGGCGGCAACACTGGTGACGAGATTGAGATCGATGGAGAGAGCGACGGCGATGACGGCGACATTGCTGCTGACGCCATGCCGAAGCGACAACGGATTACTTGATTTTCACCGCTCTTGCATTCTGGTCGTTGGGGTTGCAGGATATGTCTGGAAAAATAGCATGGTGTTCGGTGCACCACCCTACAGAGCACGGAGGACGAATCCCCACATAATAGCGTGGATCTACCTGGATTGTGCCGGCCTCAGAAGTCTCTGCGTTGTGGTGCTTTCTTCTTGCGTCTCTGCAACTATCTCACTTGCATACATCACAACCTAGGCAAGGCAAGGCAAGGCCAGGCCAGGCCGTATACTATACGGCACAACATACCCGACACGTGGACTGAATAATGTAGCTCTCGCCCTTCTGGCTGTGCAACTCTTCTGCGGATGCTTTCCGCGGTTAACCTTTAATGGTAACAAGTGCCGAGGTTGCCTCAAGTTCATGATAAATGATGATGCCAGTGGCTTCCCATTCATGCAGGCACCAGATTTTTCAGATGAGCTCCCATCCCGCACGTTATTCGAGTTCGCCAGCTCGTTGGTCAAATCAAATGGCGCCAAGCACGATTACTCACTACCTGGCGGCCTTGGACTTTTTCACCTCCAACTAGCATGCCGCAACCTGAGCTGGTTGGATCGGCTCGTGGAAGATCGTGAAGGAACAATTTGTTAGAATCGCTGCATCCTCCTCCACATTTACCGGTGGAGCTTCGCACTGTGGAGACAACGCGACAGGACAAGGCATGCCGTGCTTGCAGCTCTAGCAGGGTTACTGAAGTCTGCTGTACTCCTGGGAACGGTACTATGTATATAGCAAGGGTAGCTCTGTGATGACGCTCCAGCTCCCCAGAGTCTGAACAGCGTGGTGTCTGACAGCAGGACAAGATGGTTCGCGTTGCATCCGTGCTGGGCTGGGGTGGCTGGGCTACTTTCGCCGCCAGCGCTCCATTAGCTGTCCGCCGCGATGGAGGTGACCACACCGTGTTGATCACTCAACCAGGCGAGCCAACAGCGTACCAGATCTCGTACGGTCCACGACCCTACTATATTGTCCAGAATATGACTGAGGGTCCTCTGAAGCAAAAACTGGAATCTTGCTATAACGGCCCTTTCTCCATCACCGGCTGGAGCATCGGCCACCGTGGAGGGGCAACTCTCCAGATTCCGGAAGAATCGCTCCAGAACCAAGAAGCAGGAGCACGCATGGGCGCGGGCATCCTTGAATGTGACGTCTCTTTCACCAGTGACTTGCAACTCGTCTGCAGACACTCCTTGTGTGACTTGCACACCACGACCGACATCCTCCTGCGACCAGAACTCGCAGCCAAATGCAGCCAACCCTTTACACCTGCAAATGCGACTTCCCCTGCGTCAGCGTTGTGTTGCACATCAGATATCACCCTCGACGAGTTCTTGACCTTGTGTGCCAAAATGGACGGTAGTAACAGCAGTGCCACCACCCCCGAAGCCTTCCAGACCGGTGCACCCTTGTGGCGCACCGAGCTCTACGACACGTGCGCAACACCACTGTCACTTGAGCGCTACATTGACGTAGTGAACTCGCTACCGGGGTACAGAAACTTCACGCCAGAACTAAAGACCCCCCCAGCCGGAGTCGCCATGCCTTTCAAAGGGACCTACACCCAAGAACAGTACGCACACGACATGCTCAACACCTTCATCGCAAAAGGCATCGCCCCGGAGCGTGTATGGCCGCAATCGTTTCTCCTCGCGGACATCCTCATCTGGCTGCGTGACTTCCCCATCATGGGCTCGCAGGCAGTCTACCTCGACAGCGCCGGGGATACGGCCGAGACCTTCCCGACAGCCGTCGCCCGGCTGCCCTCCCTCAAAGCTCAAGGCGTGAACATCATCTCCCCGCCCATCAACTACCTCCTCACCTACGGCGACGCTGAAAACGACACGATCGTGCCCTCGTCCTATGCCATCGCCGCTCGAGAAGCCGGCCTCGACATCATCGCCTGGTCGTTTGAGCGCTCCGGCCCGCTGACCCGCGTGCGTGGCAACAAGGACACCTACTATGCCTCGTTCAGCGAGGCCGTGAGCTACGACGGTCAGCTGTACGAGGTGCTCGACCTCCTCGCGCACGATGTCGGAGTAGTAGCCATGTTTTCGGATTGGTCGGCGACGGTCGGTTATTTTGCAAATTGCTTTGGACTGCAAGGGCCGCGTGGAGGGTCGTATTTTGCCGGCAGCAACAACCCAAAGTAGGTAGGGCTTCGTTGCATTGACTTGTAGCTGAGAAGTAGACCCACACGTTTCTAATACAAGCAAGGAGATATCCACAGAACTAGTATTTTGTATTGTAAATGCTTGTCTGCGGGATTCGATCGCATTTTCATGTAGACGTGAGTGACGCCCCTACTGAATATGGGGGTTCCAGCTTTGTGCCCTAGACTATGCTGCTAGCTACTGGTACACGAGTCTCTTACACCTTCATTGAGTATAGCTCAACAAAAAAAACACACCTCCGCGTTTCTTCTGCTGTCCATCTACACTAGAAGCTAGCAGAAAGGCAATCTCAGTAGACATTCGAGAAAGCCAGCGATGTGCTCTCTCTAGAGTCCTTTAATATCTATGCACGGCAGTTATGTTCAGACATGTTGGCATACCTAAAAACATAAACCCTCGTCGACTACTTTGCTCAAATGGGAAGAATCCATAGCATTGAGCAGCGTCACCCTTTTAACGATTTCATTTTTGCCCAGTATCCCATTGGCCATTGGGCATCTGGGACGTCGGATCACTTCCTTTCTAAAAAGGCGATAGCACCATGCAGAAATCCTAGCATATACATAAAATAGGCCACAAGGTCCCAAAAAGTTGGAAGCGAGTGGAAAGGCAAGGCTCATCGAAACATCATATTCCATGCAGTCCAATGATCCTTGGGCGGCGGAGTCCTCAGCAGACCCCAGCGCTGGAGTTCGGTCTTCTCATCCGCATCCGCCAACGCGGAAGTCGAAGTCGTCGAAGTCGTCGGTGTTGTTGTTGTTATTTCATTCCAAAGCTCAAAGTCAATCACACTACACTGCTTGCCGAGCGGGTCCCAGATGAGATTCCGCAGGCCACGATCGACCGGCTCAATCCCGAGTTCATGAACGCTCCGCAGCGTCTTTGTTGCAATGGGAACGATCTCGTCGCGCTCAGCCGCGCTCAGATTCCAGAATCTCCCGCACAGCCACGCGCCGGGCAGCTTCGTCATGATCGTGAATGTGATGTAGCCGCCGGGCAGCGGGCCTCTGGCGTCTTGTGCGATGCGGTGGAAGGCTACTAGCTGTGGTGCGAATGTGGCTTTGGCGTTGCGGAAGATGGTGAGGGCTTCGAGCTCGTGTGCTGTTGTGCTGCTTGGGCCAGGCTCGGATTGTTGTTGGCCTGCTGCTGCTGCTGCTGCTGGCTGTCTATTGGGCCCTTTTTTTGAGGGGTGGGAAGACTTGTGGGGCTGTTGGAACAGAAACTTACTGTACTTTGACCTTGATGATCAATTCTTCCTGTGAGGTGCTTGATGCGCTGGTCTTCCTCCTTCCGGTGCATACTATCCTTGACTCGGCTGGAGTCCCGTCATGGCAACTTCGGTAATTTGTTAGTGGAGTGACAAGTTCAAATGAACTTCCGTCGGCTAGCTCGATTGTGTGATCAAGGAATGGTGGAAAAGTATACTGCTCTGTAGCCATTCAAGCGGATATGTAGTCCTTTCAGCGTTGAGTAGTCTATTCAGCATTGTTTTAGGTCAATAGTGAGATGTTGTCCAAGCAGGTCTTTTAGGCCGGCCTTTCTTTGGGGTTGGAGTTGAAAACATCTAATCGATAAGGGCAGAGGTACGAGATCACTGCAAAAACTCAAGCAAACCTACTTTGCATTCATATATGTCGTGATCCACAATATAAGTTGAATGGCTTAAGAGCTCTACAGTAACACCATCAGGGCCTTCATTCTCCCTTGTCAACCATATTTTCTATGCGCAGGAGTTGAATGCCAGCCAAGTGCTCACCAGCTATCATATCCTTTGTCGGCAGGACTGGCTGTGTTTTACAGTAATGTTTGCATGACTGAATGGATACTGATGCGCAACGTTTGCTGCTTTATGATGCGACTTTGGAACGCCCTTTAGACGGTGTAACCCTGGGCAATGGTGAGGGATTGCTGAGCACACAGTAAACCTGCACAAGGATGAGCCTGCCTCAACCCAACTTGACAAAGGGTTTGCAGCTTACCTCACAGCTCGATCTACCCAGCGTGACTTGCCTGCGACAAGGCAGTCCTCGTGGAAGTGATTTTCCAGGAAACGAGCATGCTTGAGTCAGCGGATTCTGAGAACACTGGCTTCTGAGACTGTACTGAGGCGGCGTTCTTTGCATGTTAGGACCCAAAAGCATATCGAACGACTCTGTGCGCCTCAAACACCAATATCGCCGTCATTTGATTTAACTCAGCTTTGACCACGGCCTACCACTTCTCGCATTAGTATAAGCTTCAATTCCAAGGCCAGACTCTACGTGGAGCATATTGTTGCGGGTAAGGAAGCGATCTGTCCTTGATGAAGAAACGCTTGTTGATCGGTGACTAAGTGAACACTTTCCAGGTCTCAAGAGCTCAGAGACGGCAGAGCGGACATCCACTACCTCCTAACGAGTCGATAATATTGCCACTGGGCATACAGGTCTGAGGCGCAAAATCAACAACACAGAGACCGACGATGCCATCATCAATGCTAAGCCTGCCACGTGAGCTGATCACTGAGATCACCTCCTATAGCGGCTATGCCTCAGCAGTTGCCTTGTCGCTGACATGCCGCACTATGTATGGGAACTTTGACAAAACGCAACACTCCGAATTCAACATGACAGACCTGCTAGAGATCGAAAAATGGCCTTGCTACGATGGAGCCGCCAAGGCTGATGGTTGTTTGAAGCAAGCCCTGGTCAATCGCGACTACTTTGCCTGTTGTTTATGCCTACGCATTCGAGCTACGACCAAATTCGCGAATGCGATGATGAAGGGAAACAGAGGAAAGCATTGTTCACCGGCCAACAGCACGAGTCTCGCTCGATTTTGCATAGATTGTGGTATCCTCACCAGGAGATATCTCCCTGGAACGG
Organism: Incumbomyces lentus; assembly: GCA_017656005.1. Taxonomy (NCBI): domain Eukaryota; kingdom Fungi; phylum Ascomycota; class Eurotiomycetes; order Chaetothyriales; family Trichomeriaceae; genus Incumbomyces; species Incumbomyces lentus. Next base: position 1,910,487 of record JACJVT010000004.1, on the reverse strand, counting down.
CGTTCAGGTTTGGAGGCGCGAGCTTCGGAGATGATCACCTTGGCGGAGGTGACGGACTGGTTTGTCGCCAGTGCGAAAAGTTTACACGAGTTCCCTCAAGCTGCATCAGGACTCCCTGGATCTGTAACTCTTGTGGACGTCAAATCGCCGGATGGATAAGACAGGCATGAACAGAGAATGAGAACAATCCAAATTCATCATCGGTCATCCTGGGGGAGCATGAGGCTTCAATCCAAACGCCGGGCAAAATGTTACGAGGCATCGGCGGTTAGGTTGTTGTCTGTTATGCTACCAGCACAACAGTGTGGTCAAGTCAAGATCACCATTTGTCCCGTTTCACTTGCAACATCGACCCAGCTGACATGCAGTCCTTCCACTGCCCTTCTTCGCCACACTTTCTCCGCAACCGACACCGCATGGTCGAAGTGTCTCAGGCCGCTCATGCTCGCAGATTCACGCATAAATTTAGCGTAACGTGACTGTCTCTCGAGCCCCAAGGCTTCGGCAGCAGCGACAAATGCAGGCCACGCCGGCGCACAATGTATAATGTTGATTTTGATCATCTCTTCTCTGCAATGTAAAAGGTACTGTAGCACTCGATCCACATGGTCTTGTAGCATGTTAGGGTGGATGTTTGACACTCGGCGGTAGAAGTAAATGCGCAGGGCTTCGTGCATAGCGCAGACCATGTAAGGGAGTGTGCTCTGGTTGTTCAGGAGCACTCCTTGCGAAACCTGCGCCGAATCGGACGACTCGAGTGATACAGGTTGGTATTCACCAGACACATCCCATTGCCACTCGTTGACTTGGGTTTCCAGTTGTTGGGTCAATACCGACAACCGTGTCCTGCTGCTTGATGGTATGGCCAAGTCTTTCTTTGCGCGTATTTCATTAGCCAAATAAGTCACTCTTGAGAGGAGTGACATAAGTGACTCGGGAATACCGTAGATCTCAAACATCATGTTCCTACCAAATTCTTCCGGCAATGATAGTCCTTTCTGGAGCACGAAACCAGAGAGCTTTTTAAAGTTTACGCCTTGAACTTCGTAGTGTGTCCTGAGTGATGGGTATGTAATTGTAGAGAAGTCCCACCCTCTCATGTGGTCTTGCACATCGTGTTCACTCGGGGAATAGATGTGCGTACTCTCTTCGATGATGCGTATGTAGAGATAGACATGATGAAGCATGTGAATGTTCCAAGAACGGATGGCAGGGTCCGATCCGAACATTGCGATCAGTTTTTCTGCATCGAGCAGGTAGCACCTCGTGGCCTTGGCCTCGCCGCGCGCGACCTTGGAGAATCAGTCAAGAAATCGCGCAATCCTGCATCAAATCAGACATACCGAGGCAGTAACCATCGTGAGGAGCGTCATCAGAATTATTGTGTATGTGCTGGCGCTGAGGGTATAGGTGTGGAACGCCAGAGTTGCCTTCATCGCCGCGATCGCATCCTTTTGGAGTGAAAGTCCTATCTGCCACCAGCGGTCTGACTGCCCCTGATTGTACATGCTTGATTTATCCAACTGGAAAGCGCTGGATGCAAGGAGTGCGCTCAAAAAAGATCGTTGAACGTTGCCAACTAATGCACCACGGACCAGTCTCCTGACGATTCCAACGGCGCAAGGAATGTGCATAATGGCCCAAGGCGAGTTTTGACGCCGTATTGGCGAAAGCAAAGTCTGCATCTGGGTTTTGTAATTATTTAACAGGTACAATGCACCTTGCAAACGACCATTGTATACGTCGGATGCGGCAACCCATGATGTTTCTGGCCACAATGTTGGCAGGGTCAATGTGACTTCGGAGCATGGTCCGTCCATCGGCAAAGACTCAACATTAGTGACTGGTTGAAGTGTCTCAGAGGAAGCGTCGGGTATTACGTCCAACTCGATTACGTTGTCTTCCCCCCTCAGGGGTGAAGAAGACAATTGAGAGGACTGCCTTGTGTCGCATTCTTGTAAGATAAGAACACCGAACGGGCCGTAGGCTGTGAATTCTGATAGTATTTTGTTTTTCGTTACTGTTTCGACCATATGCAGAGCCTTGTCTAGTCCTATGCTGGCTACATCTCGTGCAATTAATTTAGCCATTGATGCGCGTTCACCAACTAGGCAGACTTTTAGCCTTGAACTCATACCGGGCAAGTATTCGATGCGCAATGGGGAATATTTCTAACCTGAGAAGAGGATCCTCCTACCGCCGGCGTGCTTTTGCCCATCATTACCACCCTCCCAAACGAAGTCATCTTCTATTGGTCGGTACGATAGGAAGCGGAGGAGCGCTTGATAGCCCTCACAATCTAACTTCGAGCGGCTACAAACATTGCAGCGAGGTCTGGTCTCATCGCACTTCACTTTTCTAGCTCGACATGTCAGGCAGCCACCAAGGCGAGATCGGCCGCCCATCCTCCAGGGTCGACATCCGGGTCAGAAGTCTCAATTTGATGCGACAAGACTTCGGACTCCACTCTGCTTTTCGGTCGAAATTGAAGCGGATGTCACTCGTCTAGATCAAATTGAAAAGTTTGACACGACCAACAAAAGTTGGGGCAGATGATTTAGGAAAGTGATGCTAAAAGAACCTTATCAGAAAGTCGGTACACTTTGTTAGCACTTTGCTGATTGCTCGTTTTTGCCACTTCCCCCGGTTCTTGGCGTTGGACTTTTTCGCATCGAGAAAGTCGGGCCGACAAAACGCGCAGGGGCTATCGCGAAGAGGGTAAAGTGGCATGTTACGCTTTCAGGAAAGTGGAATCAAGGTTGTGTGTGAATCCAGCATAGGTGAATATAAAATGCAATCTGCATGCCATGAAATTTGCCCATCCGCCTCCAGGAATCGTTACATTCGATTTGCCAATTGCACAACACTTTTGACCTCTTTCTACACCTGCCCTTTTGGGTCAGCAAACCAACATCAGCATCATGGCGATAACTCCGGCAAAGAACATGCTCTGGGGTGGTCGCTTCAAGAGCGGACTGGACCCTTTGATGATGGCTTACAACAAGTGCATTGCTGTGGATCAAGCATTATGGAAACACGATCTCCGTGGGTCGGTGGCCTGGTCCCGAGCCTGCAAAAATTGTGGGATTCTGACAGACGAAGAATTCTCGGAAATGGAACGAGGAATCGGCCTTGTGGCTAAAGAGTGGGAAACAGGGAGCTTTGAGATTAAAGACGCCGATGAGGATATCTTTACTGCGAACGAGCGACGTCTCGGAGAGATCATCGGTACTGAAATTGCCGGCAAGCTACATACAGGACGAAGCCGGAACGACCAATCCGCAACTGACCAACGAATGTGGTTACGTGAGTCTCTCGAAGCCTTGTCAGGTGTCTTGAGGCATCTGATTGGGGTTATCGTCACAAGGGCTCGAGCCGAAATTGACTACCTCATGCCTGGCTACACACATCTACAACGAGCACAGCCAATTCGGTGGTCGCACTGGCTACTCAGCTATGGCTTCTACCTTTCAAAGGACTTGGAGCGGCTCCATGAAGTGCTCAAACGCATCAACGAATGTCCATACGGATCTGGAGCTATTGCTGGAAACGCATTCGGCGTCGATAGAGCAGCAATTGCCAAAGAACTTGGCTTCGACTCCGTCCAAGCAAATTCGATGGAGGCGGTTGGGGATCGATTTTTCGCCCTTGAGAGCTTACAATGGGCGGCGACGACTATGCTGCATTTATCTCGGTGTGCAGAGGATCTCATTCTGTACTCCTCAGCAGAGTTTCACTTTGTCGCCCTTTCGGATGCTTACTCGACCGGGAGCAGCCTCATGCCCCAAAAGAAGAACGCAGACAGCCTAGAGTTGATCCGTGGCAGAACCGGTGACGTCGTTGGCCAGCTGACAGGCTTAACGGTTACGATAAAGGGTCTCTCTAGCACATACAACAAGGATCTACAAAGCAGTCTTAAGGCAATGATTACTTCACATCAGACTACCAGCGACAGTCTTCAGATTCTCGCGGGTGTCATTGAGAGCCTGACAGTGTATCCTAAGAACATGAGGGCGGCTCTAAGCCCGGATATGCTAGCTACTGATCTTGCAGACTACCTTGTTCGCAAAGGCGTTCCTTTCCGTGAGACACATCACATTGCGGGTGAATTGGTCGCTCTTGCGGAAAACGAGAAAGTCGGAATGGATTGTCTTTCTTTTGAGCAGATTCGCAGTGTTGATAAGAGATTCACTGAGGATGTTATGCAGTATTTCGATTACGAGAAAAGCGTGGAGACACGTACAGCCATAGGCGGAACAAGCAGGGAGCGAGTAATCGAGCAGATCCGGAAACTTGAGGACTTGATCGCATAGCGAAGAATGTATACTTGTGTCTAAGTATGAGCCTATGAGGAATGGTTATGGTGGTCGTCTAGATTTGGACATTACCTTACTCCGCCCTCGATTAAGGGGCCCTCATAAAGGTCGAAATGAGTACCGTTTAAAATAGAAAATTCTTTCCCTTTGGGCTCGATGAACGTCTCTGTTCATTGTTTTTGAGAATGAACATGTATCAAAGTGTCTGAACGGCAGAATGGCGTACCCGTCAGTATTGAGGTCGAGGAATCACTCCTTACGATAGGAGCCGGCTTGCTTGCAATATGCTACTACACCTCACGAACACCACTGAGTTGTCGTCAGAGCACACCCCATTCGTATCGTGCATCACGCAGGGATGAGGGTCCTGATTATTGCTTTTCTAATGTTCCTTTTACATGTCCTGGGTTATCACCGTCTACAACGCTAAATAGTTCGCCGTTGCATGGTTAGAGTCAAGTCGACACAACGAGCTATTCTAGATTTGGTATCGCGGCCGCTAACACTTGCCGTTTTGAGTTGCGAATAGGGTACTGAGTTTCTCTGGGACCAAATTCGGCCCGCCTTTCCTCCTTCGTATTCGCCGTCTCTGCCACCCGTATCATTAGAAACCACTCCGCATCCAATGTCGGCATATCAACAGACCTATTTCTCTAGAGCGGCTAGCGAATGGGCCCACTACCACAAGCACTTCTTGTCATAGTCTTATCTATGTCAAGATTTAGTCCGCTAGAGTTCGGCCCGCCTTTCCTTCTTCATGCCCCGGTGTTCGACGCTCGTATGGCTTCACACTTGCTCATAGGGCATCTCGGATGGCGGAGAACCCGACAAGTATGTCCCAGCAAGTATATAGACCCACCTCGCTCCTCCCTTCGGGGAGCTTCAGCCCAGCATTCCAATCTTGTTAAGCTTCATCTCAGATAGTTTAATTCGTGATACAAAATGTCATCTTCAAAGGCATCGACAGCATTTGATGACACCAAACCTGCCATAAGCCGTGCAACCTCCTCCTCTTCAGAAAATCAGATGGAGAAGAAAGGAGCAAGAGCCGATGCTGCCCTTCAGGCCATCGACGAGACTGACGGAGAGATAATCGAAATCAGCGAGGAGTCGAACAAGCGCCTTTTGCGCAAGATTGACTATCATCTTATGCCGGTCAGTATCTCTGTTGCCACTACCCAGTTATAGGAGCTGACGAGCCTCTTCAAGTTGCTTTTCCTTGTATATACGTTCAACTTCCTGGACAAAGTTACCCTTTCATATGCCAGCATCATGGGGATCAAAGAAGATATACATCTGAGTGGAGCAGAGTATTCTTGGACATCGAGCATGTTTTATTTTGGCTATCTTGCTTGGGAATACCCAACTTCACGTTTGCTGCAACGATTGCCACTCGCAAAATACACGTCGATGAATGTCATTGGTTGGGGCATAGTACTCACCTGCTTCGCTGCAACCAAGAACTTTGGAGGGACAATGGCATTGCGTTTTATCCTCGGAATGCTGGAAGCCTCTATGACTCCAGGTAGATCCCCGTTCCTTACCTTAATTCTGCACCCACTCTGACATGGAAGTTAGCTTTCGCCCTAATCACGTCCCAATGGTATCGAAAAAACGAACAGGGTTTACGAACGGCGATCTGGTTTTGTTCAAATGGCTTCGCCCAAATCACCGGGGGCGTAGTCTCGTACGGCATTGCTCGCGGCACCGAAGTCCACGGCTCGGCCATAGAGCCTTGGAAAATTCTCTTCATCCTTACGGGATTGCTTACTCTAATCATGGGCCTCGTGTTTCTCTACATCATGCCTGATGATCAGACAAAAGCTCGCTGGTTGACACATGATGAAAGAAGATTGGCCGTTGAGAGAATACGAGTTAATCAGCAGGGCATCGGAAACAAGCAGTTCAAACCATATCAGCTCAAAGAAGCGCTTTTGGACCCTCTGACTTGGGCGTTCACCTTGTACGGACTCTCTCAGAGCATACCCAATGGTAAGTCTCACCCACGGTGCAATGCGCACTATCGGTGCTTAGCAGGACTAATCAATTCAAGGTGGTCTGAGTGGATTCTTCTCTCAAATAATAGTCGGTTTCGGCTTCTCATCAACGCAAGCCTTACTCCTCGGTGCACCGGCTGGGGCCATCGGACTGTGTTCGATGCTCCTCAATGGATACTTCGGTGACCGATTCCGCCAAAGGATCTTGATCAGCATTTCAGGTCTCTTCATCGCTATCGTCGGCGGAATCCTGATCATTGCATGCCCGCTGCACATGAAAGCAGGACGCCTAGTAGGGTATTACTTGACACAAACAGCGCCCATCGCATTTGTTACACTCCTTTCGCTCATCTCTACGAACGTGGCAGGGTATACGAAGAAAACGACGGTGGCTGCATTCTATCTGATCGGATACTGTGCAGGCAACATCATAGGTGCGTATTACTAAAATGCAACTGCGCCAATTTTGCTTCAAGTAGATGCTGACATTTTTCCCTCACAGGACCCCAAACTTTCCGCCCAAATGCTGCCCCTCGTTACATCCCCGCCGAGACAGGCATTATCTGTTGCTGGGCATTCTGCATCCTTGATCTGCTGTTCGTACGGTGGTACTGCAAGTTGCAGAATCGCAAGAAACTCGCAATCAAGAGTGCCCCGGGGTACTCCCGCGTTGCAAACTCTGAGTAAGTGAAAAGTGTCACTTTGTCTTCCCAAGATCCGCCCATACGCCTTCTGCTGGGGATAAGCACCATTCGTTACACGAAACCAATGCTGATCAAACGACCTGCAGATTTATGGACCTTACTGATGGAGAGAATCCTGAGTTTGTATACGAAGTGTGAATGGCTTTGGCGTTGACCTCGCGTATCCCGTTGGAGATTTTCTGTTTGTAGTTAGTGAAGTAAGTGGCAAACCATTGAACATATCTCATCAGCAGTACGAATGCAAGAGAGAGCTGTCCTTTGACATTTTGTCTTTTGGAATCAATGCGAGAACAAACCCGATAGTAAAGATTTACCAGGAGGCCGGTCCTGACGACTTGTATCTCTGTTCAATTTCATCTTTCGTGTGCAGCTCATGAACTCGTTCCCAACAGTTAGGGACTGCGTCATTTGACTGTCTGGTTTAAAGACAGCTTCACATATGAGTAGTATACTACTACCTCTTGGAAGAGGATTGCGCTGCGTATTGGGTCCCCTGACAATAACTAGCTAAAGAACTAAAACTTGGCCTAGTGTCGATAAGGCTGTTATATCGCGATATTTAGCGTATGCGGAGAATGTGGTGGATGCGTTGTCGCGTTCTGACGCGTGCCTCTAATTTCGACGCGTCGACTCCCCAAAAGTACATCCTCTGAATGCCAGACAGCTGTCACATCGAGCTGTATATGTACACCGAGAAAAGTCGGGCAAGATGATCCGCTCAGGATCAAGACCAGAGCTCAAGAAGAAGCGAATCGACCACAAAAAAACCCAATTCGCTGAAGTCACGTACCAAGAAAATGCCTACCCGCACCGTTTGTCTCTCTACGATGTCCCCCCGACGGCGGAAATCAGCTTGGAACAATTTGAAACTTGGGCAATAGATAGATTGAGAAGTGAGTTGGTCGAATGCGAGAAAAGTCAACTTGCTTACGCTTCCAGTCCTTGCTGAATTGGAATCATGCTCGTTTCGAAATCGGTCACCCCAGGAGACAGCGGCACACTTGGAGCCTCTGCTCAAGAAGTACCTGCCTCTTTCCAATAACTCGGCTGCAGCGGGTGGTCAAGTCGACCAGCGACTCAGGGACGAACGGAAAAAGGATCATTATTCACACTGGATCTTGCGCCTGGCCTTCTGCAGCACCGAAGACCTCCGGAGACGCTTTTCGCGGGTAGAGACGATGCTGTTCAGACTGCGCTTCCAACAAGATGACGGACGGGAAAAGAGAGCGTTCATAGACAGCCTAAACTTGGAGTGGGAGGTCGTCTCGGAGGATGAGAAGCTGGATCTCTCCGATCACTTATTAGAGGCAACACCAGGCTTGCGGCGAATTGACGATGAGAGCTTTTTCAAAGTTGATTGGACGCGGGTTCCAGATCTCATCGAGCATAGAAGTGTGTATGTTCGAAAGGGCAAAGCCTACGTACCTATGCGGGAACAGACTAGCATGATCCTCACCGATTTCACCAACAATCTGGACAAAGCACTTGAACTGAGCTCGCGAGCACTTCCTCGGATCGACGAAGACGACAGGTTAAGCCCTATCCTCGATCACTTGTCTAAGAATTTCACCACTCCTGATGCCGGCTTCCACGACGCTGAGTCTTCACTGCCAGGAGCTCCTATCAATGCGGCAAATGTGGACAACCTTTCCCAGCACTTTCCTCTATGCATGAAGCATTTACACAATACACTACGCAAGAACAACCATCTCAAGCACTACGGTCGACTACAATACACGCTGTTCTTGAAAGGTATCGGCTTGAATCTGGAAGACTGCTTAGTCTTTTGGAGACAAGCATTCAAGAACATCACCGACGATACTTTCAACAAAGAATATCGATACAACGTTCGCCACTCGTACGGCGACGTGGGAGGGGATGCAAATAGGAGGGGACGGGGATATTCTCCGTATTCCTGTCAAAAAATCTTGACTGAACATCCCCCTGGGTCTGGAGAAGCACATGGCTGTCCTTATCGACATTTCAGTATCGACAACCTGACAAGCATGCTGCAAAGTACGGGTGTCTATGACAGAGAGGTGTTGAAGGGGGTGAAGGAAGATGTGGAGAAGAAGCGATACCACATCGCATGCAATCGAGTGTTTGAGTGGGCGCATAAAACCGAAATCAAGAGGGTAAAGGACGAGAACATATGGGGTCCTGCTGAGCTCGACACCATCGTCCACCCAAACACCTATTTTAAGAGGTCGTACTTATTGAGAAATCTGAATGCTTTACCGAAGCAGGATGTCAAAATGGAGGACTCATGAATCAGGGCGCGGGGAAAGGAATGCTATAACGATAATAATACAAAGATTCTGGAACGACGACAATTCACGATATCAATCGAACATAGCTATCTTGCCGCGAGCCTAGCCTACACCTTGTGCATCCCCAAGCCTCACCTTGAATGTATGTCCCTTAGCCAGCTTAGGGCTGGTCGAGTCTAGCAGCAATGGACTCGCACGAAGACAGAAGGCTTCGCAGCATCGGAGAAAAATTCATACAGGCGACATGGAAGAGCAAGGGGTGCGAATCGTGTGCATACTGTGGTCCTATAAGTGATTCGCTGTTCTTTGGATGAATTTCGAGACGGCGAAAGGACAGGTGCGAGGATAGCGATGACGACAAATGGAATGAATTTCCCACAGCCCTCGGCGGGCAACCGCGACACGTGCCGCGAGTGCCGCGATCAGAAAGCTCTAGGCTGCCTAAGATTATTTTATATTACTAAGGCATATCTTGGCAACCTAATTGATTAAAAGAGGGTGCGATGATGCCACTACTAACAGGCAACTGGCAATCTCTCTCAAACAAGAGAGAGCTAGCTAGACCCATGAGCAGTACCGTCTAGGTCTTTGTAATGTAAGTTGGCATTGAGTAGACAAGAAGATGGCTTTGAAGAAAGAGGCGCGTGCCGTGGAGGCTGGCGGTGCCAAGCCCGTTGTAGACAATTTTTGTGCAGGTGCATAGTCTGGCAGTCGCAACGGCCGCAAGCCGCAAGCCGCAAGCCGCAGTGTTGCTCGAGTTTGTTCACAGTCCATCTAAATCTTCCCGTTTCGATCATCAAACTTGGTCCATTCAAACTCATAATTCTATTCGTACATTTCCCAAAGCTCCTCACTTGATCGCGTTGCACGTACTACTACTACTATTCTGAGTATTCTATATCTCATTACTTACGACCAGGTCAGTCATTGCTCGGTCAATTTTGCGCAGGACTTTCGCGCCACCTTCAGATCGAATTCCTTTTTCATCCATCGAGCTCCAAACTGAAGGCAGTTGTGGCAGTCTCAAGTCGTGGATTGTGGTCAAGCGATTGAAGCCGACAAGTCCCAAACCCACCTGTCTGCTCTCTCCTTGTCGTTTCTACTATCCCTGTCGCTCCTGGGTTCTCGTTTGCAGCTCTTCTTAGACCCATAGACGTCTTATTTTTTCTCCTGAAAATGGCTACCGAAGCAGTCAATGGCATGGAATATAACCAGTACGGTCAGCCAGCTGAATTGGCTGCATCCACTCCCTCTCACCAGGCATCGGCATCGCAAAGCTCGATTGCCGCATCCACTCAACAGCAAAAGGCAGATCCACAGGAAATCGGCTGGTATTTTGTTGAGCAGTATTACACAACCTTGAGCAAGAGCCCGGACAAGATACACCTGTTCTATAACAAGAAGTCACAGCTCATCACTGGTACTGAAGCAGAGAAAGTATTGCCAGCGGTCGGATCCAAGGTAAAGAGAAACCCTGTCCATTCATCGTCGATAGCCTATCCTAATCATCTACCAGGCCATCAGCGAGAAGATAAAGTCTCTCGATTTGTCGGAATGTAAGATCCGCGTGCTCAACGTTGACTCCCAATTATCCTTCGACAACATCGTCGTGCAAGTCATTGGCGAGATGTCCAACAAGAATCAACCACACCACAAGTTTGTGCAAACCTTCATCTTGGCCACCCAGCCCAACGGTTACTTTGTCCTCAACGACATCTTCCGATATCTCAGTGAAGATGACGACGAGATCATTGAAGACGAGCAGGTCCCCGAGCAAGCCTCATCGGTCCCAGAATATGCACCTAGCGAAGCTCTTCCGGTGACCACGCCTGCAGCTGCGGACGAGATTGTTGACACTGCGAGTGCGGTGGAAAAGGTGGATGAAAAGCTCGAATCGGCCGTTGAGGAGCCTCCCACAGTCGTAGAAGAGATTAACGGCACTCAGGAGTCCGTGACAGAGACCACCGAACCGGATTCACAATCACATCCCGAGACGGAGCCCGAAGCCGAGCTGCAGCGGGAGACCGTAGCCGAAGCAGAATCAGTGGCAGCAGAAGCAGCGCTTGTGTCAGCCGCTGAAGAGCCGGCTGCCCCTGAATCCACACCTGCACAAACGCCGCCAGCGCCAGCGCCGGCTACTGACGGTCCACCTGTCAAGAAGACTTGGGCCAATATGGTTGGCACCAAGGCCCCCATCGTTCCTGCTGTGCCACAAACTCAAGCTCCCGCCGCAGCTCCTTCCCAGCCCAAACCACGACCTGTCACCACGGCTCAGCCACCCAAGGCGCCGACGGAGCCAGCTGCTGAGGCGTCTACACCCACTTCGCAGAGCAATGGATGGCAGGAAGCCGGGAAGAAGACTCGACCACAACCGAAGATGCAGGATGGCATTGTTCATGCTTACATTAAGAATGTGAATGACAAGATCGACGCCAGAGTGTTGCGAGACGTGCTAGAGAAATACGGCAAGCTGAAGTACTATGATGTTTCCCGACCCAAGGTAAGCCATTTGACTCGAACTCGCGTCGACCCAGACTAAGCCGTGTTTAGCAATGCGCATTCGTGGAATTCGAAGACCCTGCCGCGTACGCTGCGGCCGTGGCGGAAAACCCGCACACGGTGGGCACGGAAACGATCAACGTCGAGGAGCGACGACCGCGACCGGGCGTGGCAGGTGTTTTCAACGGGTCCTACAACCGCGGAGGAAGTGCTGGGCGAGGCGGGCGAGGCGGCACGCAGCAACGCAGCGGCAGCCAAGGGGCTGGATTCAACCGTGAGACATCATCTCGAGGCAGCTTCCAGGGCCAGCGAGGCAACAAGCCGACGGGGCCCAGTCGAGGACGAGGGGCGGCACAAGCAGCATAGATTGCTGTGTAAGCACCCTGTTCTTTCCCTTTGCGACGGCTTTAGTTTTCAAATTGCGACATTCAGCACAGCGACTCATTTCTGGGAGTGGACGTGGATTGTCATGTAATTTGCACTCCGGGTGGCATGGCGCTTGTGGAAAAGTTCTGATTTTCTACGACTTCTCGATCGGATGATTTGCAGCATAGCCCGAGTTATGATGAAACCGCGTACACGTCGATCTTCATGGCAACAGACAGACAGCAGATGCAACAACCATGGCTGGATTCATGTGACGAAGTTGAAGATGGAGGGGTGTGCGGAAGTCGAGAGACTGTGTTCAGTAGCAGAAGGGGTGTGTGAAGACTGCCGAGACTGTCATGCTATATTAATAGTTGATGGCAAGCAGCCAATGTACAAAATGTGCCTTCAGATCTGCCTGTAATACTTGCTAGCCCTCAATTTGTCCTCGTCTTGCATACGTGGTCGTGGTCGTTGTCGTTGAACTGGTATGTGTGCTTGACCAAGACTACACACACGTCCCAATGCTTATGTTATGTTTTATGGCCTCAGGCTTCGAGTTACAGTAAGGCTTTCAAAGTTTGGAAATTTGAGTTTCCAAATGATTGCCTTATCTCGGGGGTGGCGACTGCGGGGGCGATGATATCAATGGTTTCATTTGTACATCTAACTTGAAGAAATTAGGTGATTCGCTGATAGTACTGGAAAGTCACGGGGCACAGGCGCTAATTGGTGGGCATCAGGCGGCAAGTTGGTCATTGTCTACTAGGATTACAAGAGCAGTAATACGTAGGGTAAAGTACGAAGTACCTAGTACCTACCGATCGTGCTGTCCCTGCCCGAAGCTCTGCAGGTGCACAAGGCTCCTAAGCCTCTCAGATGCACGTTCGAGTTCCTCAGGCTCATCATCACCCTCGGCCTCGTCTTGCTTGTTCTTACGGATGCTCTACTTCGACCGACTCTGCTGAACTCGACCGTCTTGACCTTCATGTCTCGCCATGCGACCTAACGCCAGTTTCGAGCCCACGACTCGGCCTCGGAAGCGATCAAACGAACAGCCAGCGACATCATCGACATTATCGACGACGACGACGACGACAACAACACCTGTCGGCCCAACCACATTCTTCCTAGCCTCTGAATCAGATCTCGACCGACGGAACTCTGTCACCCAGACTACACACGAGCCTCCTCCAGGACGGGTATCTAAGGAGCCTATCGCTGAGATAGGCAGGACGCCCAGCAAAACGTCGCCGAGGAGGGATGGCAGCCGACGGCGATCCACGATACGGCCAAAGAGCCTAGAAGGACTACGACAGGAAGCTGCTCGCCAGCAGCAGCAGCAGCAGCAGCAGCAACAACAACCACAGCAATCACCACCACCACCATCGCCTCAACGGCCGCCAGTCGCAACCATTGAAACGCCCGTCTTACCCTCGTCACAGGAACCTTCCCTGCCAAGCAGTCCCAAGTCAGTCTCCTCCAGGTCGCTGCCCAAGTCTGAGGATGGCCTCCCCCATGACGACGCTAGCAGTCAAGCTGTTGAATCTGGAGATGAGGAGGATATCGAGCAGGCCGCTACTTCTCTACAAGACAGTGCTCCACAGTTGATCATGCCGTCGATCAGGATGCCCAGCCGACGACCATTCACCGAGCGGGGGAAGCAGTTGGGCAAGTTCAAGATCATGGTCGTAGGTGGAAAAGGTATAGTCCCACCATCACTACTCTACACAATCCTATGCTGACCCTTGGCAGGCTCGGGCAAGACCTCTCTGATAAAATCCATCGTTCAGCTGTGCGAAGACATTGTCCATGTCGACCCCTTCACCAGCACCCACACTCCCAGGTCCAAGGCATCCAGCCGCAATCAATCCACCGCGTTTTGCGAGACCTATGCGAGCACCAGACCCTATCCCACCTGGTGGTCGGACATGGATGAAAGCCGAATTCTCAAGAGGAGGAAGAGCATGGGCGACGCCGTCCTGGAGCGGAATCTGTGCTTCGTCGACACCTCGCACTCGGCTGCCTCCTCCTTTGCCGCAAGCTACATCGAACACCAGCTTCTGAAAACCATCAATTGTGCCAATCAGGCTAGCAGCGAGCTGATCGGCCTTCTCAGTGGCTCTGGCGGCTCCCAAGTCGATCTGGTGCTCTACCTGATTTCTTATCGTAAGTCTCACCCGAATCAGCCCGAGCGGCAACTGACTCTCTGGCTAGCCACCCTGCGAGACGACCTCGATCAGATTGGCCACCTCTCCTGCGTTGCCAATGTCGTCCCGCTGATTGCCAAATGTGATCTTCTCACTCCCGACCAGATTCATGAGATCAAAGCATCCGTCTTTCGGGAAACACCGCCCTTGGCACATCTACCACCGACCTTTGGCACAGCCTTGGCAGCAGACCCGATCGCCAACGCTCCGTATGCCGTGGCTTGCGTCAACGGACCCGACTACGATAACATGGATGCATCTCTCCTGATGGCCTCGGAATACATTCAACCTCTGATCCCGTCGGAGCTGTCGGTCCTCGTTGACCACGTCTTCCGCCCGGATATTGTCTCCTACTTGCGTCACTTGGCCGCGAAGAAGCTCACGCTCTGGTACAACTCAGACGTCAGACTGGCCGACAGCGTGCGGACCCCATCACCAGCGTCCACACGATTAAGAAGCCCTCCGCCGAGCACACTCAACTCTCCTCTCCAAGCCTCGTTGTCAGCCTCCGGGGTGCTCATTCCCATCACGTCACATTCTGAAATCTCTCTCAACACGTCAAACTCGTTCGCCCTGGCCCGCGTGGCAGATCATACCCAAAAAGAAGAGCGCCTGGCTCAGATCCGGCTCAGCAAATGGGCCAGTGACCTCCAACTCAGTCTGCAACGAGAACGAGAAAAGTACGAACACATCGCCCGATCCGACCGAGCCGTGTGGCTGGTTGAACGCATGGGCGAGGAGATCCGTGACGGGCAGCTTCTGCCTCTCACCAACGCCGAAGCGGAACATCTCGAGCCAAGCACCCATTCCCGCTCGAAGCGGTCCCGTCACAAAGATGCTTCCATGACCTATCAAATCCACGATCCGCTGGGTCTGCTTCGCTGGCAGGATGCCGTGCGTGCGCGCACCTGGCTAGCACTGCAGGTCGTCGGCTCATTTGGGTTGATGGGGGGCTTGGCGCTGTTCGTGACCAAAGCGTGGGGATACGAGACCAGCTTTCATCAGTGGGCACGGAGTTGGGGGCTGTGGCAGGACTAAAGGGGTCGACGTCCACAGGCCCCGAGTGACGCGAGTGACGAGAACATGATGGACATGACGGACACGTGTATATGAGAAGCATGAGAAGCATGAGAGGCATGGGATATTTGGGTTCGGCCAACAGTAATCACCACGACCAAGCTTGGCACCTGAGAGAAGAGGGAACGGGTAACGTGCATTGCATCGCATCACATGGGCGAGACACATGTCACACACAACATCGGCGGGCCTCCAGCTCCTTCCTCACTTTTATTTATTATTAGCTACAGTAGTTTAGAAATACCCTCTCCCGGCGTTCTTGTACCGACTATGAACATCATTCACTATCGATAATACCTGCTACCTGCTACCTGCTACCTCTTCTGAAAATCTCCCATCCACCAACTAGTGTCTTACCCAGACCTGTCCGATGCGGCATTTTCCTCAAGAATGCCCTGCCAGCGCACACCGTGTAGATTCCCAACTGTCCTTTTTCTACACGAAGACAAATAGTGTCACCTCCCCCTCCCCCTTTCTCTTCTGTTACCGCGTCACCATCACTCCTAAGCCGCATTTTCACTTCAAACTATTGGATTCTTGGATCTTGGATCTTGGATTGTTGCGAACCTCTACGAAAACACAAACATACGACACCCCCTTCCTTATAAATACCAGACAAACACGTAATTAGCTTCGTTTTGGGGTTTAGTATTCTCGACGGGCCGACATGAGACTGAGAGTTCAGATTGAGATTTTCAGATTGAGACTGAGACTGAGGTTGAGAGAGAAAAGGAGAAAAGAAAAAAGAAAACCCTCCTTTCCAAGACCTTGTGAAGAGCAGTGGAGAGGGGGAAAAGGCGCATCCTACTACTATGTAGCAGCCCGACACAATTTCACCCCCTTTTTTGTCCTGATGAGAATTAAGGTAAGGTAAGGTATTAGACGATCAGGGTTATTAGACGGGTCGGCTGGCATCTACATACGTAATACTGATACTACTACTAATACTAGGACTCTCAGGCTGTATGGATCCTACATGTACCTTCGGGCTGGGACATGACGCTCCCCTTCGAGTTCCCTGTGGCTTTGCGCTGGTCTATTAGGTGTACGGCTACGATGGCTATCTTTTCAATTTACCCCCGCTAATACCACACACCACACGACTCTCGGCCGCGCTTCGAGACTCTTCTATTGTTTCGCGGGAGGCATGTGTCTCGTCTTGTCTCGTCTCCCTGCTGGCGTTGACGAGCCGGACAGGTGTCCGGTCCGGCGCGATGAGTACGATGACGTGCTTCTGGGCTCATGGGCGTTACAGCTGCTCGTGTCGGTGATGTGGCGAGCCGGTGGGCGCTCTGCAATGCGGGACCGGCTCGCCGTGAGAAGCGCCCTTGATTCCTGTCAGAACTGGCAGAGTGGACCTGTAGCCCACTTCGAATTGGGGTGATCTCTGCAGGCCGTCGTCGTCGTTCGTGCTCTGGATCTGACGCCCCTTGTCAAAATCGTTTCTCCACGAGATCCCCACTCAAGTGCTACCAGCAGCTTTGATCGTGGGGCTTGATCACTTTGATGCTTGGGCTTGGGCTTGACCAACATTTTGTTGTGAACTAGGTGAACCGGGGAAGAGATCTGCCAGGGAGCCCTGAAAAGATACGGCCTGGGCGCTGAGATCGAGTGTTTGCTTGACGTGCAGTTTGGCCAATTCTAGAAGCTCTAATCTAGCACATTTGTGTCAACCTGAAGTTCACACTGACAACGTTCTGAAAACTGCAGTGGCTGGTCGTACGATTGACGCTGGACACCTGGGGTGCAAATGAGGCTGGCACAACACGCTTGCATATATGCTGCTACCCTGTGCGTTGTCGGTCCAAAATTCCTTCACCGCAGATGATCTCTCTTGTGGTATTCCACGCCCGAGGAGCGTCGCATTTAGTGCGTGTATCGCACAGTGCGAAATGGACAACGGTTCAGTCCTGTGCTGCATTGCCTTTTTGGGTCTCCATACATGACCCAGCTGTGTGACGATATACCAGCGCTTCAGCCATGCGGCAGCCTTGCTTCTACGCTCAGTGCGAAATGCTGGTCCACTTGCGGAACGTCGCCAGAGGCAGCTGTCAAGTGCGTTGACATGAACAGCTGCTAAAGAAGACTTGGGATCGTTCTTGGCCCTGAAAATGGTTCCGATTGGTGAGATTCTCACTAGCTAATTCTCCGACTGATTTCCCAAACGGGGGTTGTCAGATCTCACCCCTGCCTCATTGCACTGCGTCGTCTTACCTCCATAGCCTGACCACTTCTGGGATGATAATTAGACAGTCGCTGCTGCTCGATGGTCACCGTGCAACAAAAATGGTTATACACGCTCACATGCGTGCACTTTGCGTGGACAAACCGCGTAATCAGGCGTTAACAGCACCCTATTTCTGGATCTGCTACCGCAAGAAACATGCTAGAAATGGCTATGCATAATCTAGGAGGCAAAGCTGGCCCTCTTGAATCTGTCATAATCCTGTCGTATGTTAACTTGACAGGGTGACTTGTCTTTATATCCCTTTTCTTCCATCAGGTCTTTTGCAAAACTTCTAGTGCCCACGACATTCTGCCGCGTGTGAAACACAGCCCATTCAATCCTGGTCGACTTCAGATCGAAATTGACGTAGAGCTGCGTCGCCGAATGTCACGAGGGCGAGATCGATATTCACCGAACGTTTCGCGAAACGCAAGCAATCACGTCCATGCTCAGCGATTGCTTGGTTGAGAGGATTGATTGTCGCACACGATAGGGCGTACTTCTGCTGTACCAGCCAGTACGTATGTGAAAGGACCAGGCTTGTTTGCGTTCTGATGGAGACGTCAAGCGGCTTCGTAATGCCACCTGTTAGTGACTCGACTGATTTATAAAGCAGTAAAGTGGTCATCTCTTTGATTGCTAAGTCAAAACCATTCGATCAAGACGAAGCCGAACGGCCATGTCTTTCCGATCTATCTGGATGACTGTTATCGCTGGCTTGGCATGCTTTAGGCCATCGACAGCACTATCCAATTTCACACGCAGAAGTGTCGCTCCTGTTCTTGCGACCGACTTTCCGGATCCTGCGCTGATCGAGGCGGGTGGGATATGGTACGCCTTCTCAACCTCAGGAAATGGCAAAAACATACAAGTAGCTGCATCGCCTGGCTTCATCGATCACGAGTGGAGATTGTTCGAGGGTGTCGACGCGTTGCCGTACCCTGGCGAATGGACATATCCCGGGAATGGCAATATCTGGGCACCAGATGTAATTCAACTGGTAAGCAACCTCGAAATGCTGAACGATTGTCTGCTAATCTAGAATGAGGATGACGGACGATGGGTTTTGTACTACGCCGCACCTCCTCTTCAGGACAGCACAAAACATTGTGTAGGAGTGGCAACGTCAACCAACATCCTTGGACCGTACCAGCCGGCAACTCAGCCGCTCGCCTGCCCGCTGGCTGAGGGAGGGGCCATCGACCCCGCAGCGTTTTTGGACCCGAGAAGTGGTCGTCTGTATGTGGTGTACAAGGTTGATGGCAACAGCATCAACACTGGTGGTGGTCCATGCAATGGCGGGGGAGATCCTCAGAATTTTCACCCTACGCCGATCATGGTGCAGCAGGTCAGTCACCACGACGGAATGACTCCGATCGGCGAGCCATTTCAGATCCTCGACCGCGGTGATCGTGATGGGCCTCTCGTTGAAGCACCCAGCCTGTTCTACAATCAAGAATCAGACTTGTACTTTTTGACTTTCAGCAGTAATTGCTATTCAACGGAGCTTTATGACATCAGCTTCGCTTACTCAGCCTCTCTACGAGCTGAGTTCACAAAGAGCGATCGACCTTTGATGTCGACTCAAATAGGTCCGGTGACAGCGCCTGGCGGAGCTGATATGACCCCTGATGGAAGGTATGCACTGTATCATGGGACAACCGGCGACACTGGCCACGGCCCCATTCGATACCTTTACGCTGCTGAATCGGCGCAGATTGGGTATGACATGAGCGCCATGCCGATATGAAGATAGGAGACGTTGATGACCTCTTTCGCATGTGTATGAACATTTTTTGGGCGAGCCTGTAAGACATTCAAGTCCTTCATCGTTGTTTTACAATTTCATTGCGATGGCTCTAGTGCTGTGACCAGGGCGTCCAGCAGCGTCAACATTTAGGTGAAATCCCTGTACAAACACGGCAGTGAGTACAGGTTGCTAGGAGTTCTCTAGGTCAATTGGAAGGAATCTGGGGGCATCAATTGTCGTTGTTCAATCTTGACTTGAGTAATTATTCGTCAGTGTTGCTAGTTAATAAATTATGTCGTTTATTGAAGCTGGGCTGGGCCTCGAAGATATACACTTGCAACGGCGTTTCTCTTCCATGTTCTCACAATCACGACGTGCTGGCCCCAAGTCTGAAAGTTTGGGTGCAAGACAAGCTAGCGAGGTGGTTCAACATGATATGGTGCTGCCTTTGCCCTTTCCGAGACGCAGGTATGAGGAGGTGAAAATCATCCGGAAAGGACGACCGGAATTGCACTTGCATTTCAACTTATCGATAGTTCGATAGGATCGTGTGGAAAGTGGAACCCACCTAACAAGGAAAGCGAGAGGGATCCTCCTTGTGTCGCGAATTTCTCACACAGGGATACCTTATCACATCCTCAAAATGCGTTGAAATAGATTAACTGTTCACTGACAACTCCCGGACAGAGAGTAAACCTTAAAGAGGTCATGTTATCTTTCCAAGCATCAACCGACAGATCTGTATATGACTTTTACAGGGGTCATTTGTCGGCGCGTCCACGACCAGCTGAACGTTTGCGATCGGCGCTCAACGCGGAGCGCATCCGAAGGTCGTGCCCAGGTTACTCCACATGCCCCCAAATTTGTCATGCCAGTGGATCGAGACACTTCATTCGGCTGGCTCGGTAGGGCAATCAAACACAAGCCTCGAACAAGCCAGTCGTTATGCTTCGTTAGTGCTAATTCTCAAACATCTTGCCTCGCCTACAAGTTCTCCGTGGTCCTTTTTGCTCCAAATTGTGGCCGCTGCAATGTCGTGATTGGTGTGCCTGAATTCTAGCTTGTGCACCATGTTCCCAATATTGAATCGCGATGGCCTCATAGCAAACCCCGTCCAGGAAACGCCGTAACTACTTCTCATCTGTCGTCGCAGGCTGTTTCCGAGCGTCTTCCTATTCATTCTTTTCTTTGCCTATAAGTCCTGCTTTCTCAAAGACTTCCACGATCTTTATTCCGTACTCTCATTTGACTAGATTTCGCTCTTTACATCAACATGGAGGCTCGAGACAATCCGATCGACGCAACTCCCGAAACGACCCGAGTCGTGGTCTCAAACTATCTGTGCATGGGCATTACGATCATTGTGCTACTCACGCGCCTTGGTCTTGTCAACTTCAAATGGAAGAGGCCCATCGGCATCGACGACATTCTTTTGTATCTGGCTTTACTAGCCGGTATTATCGAGAGCATCTTAACAGAACACGCTGTCAGAAGAGGCTTGGGAACTTACATTCGACCTGGTAACGCAGTAAAGCTTAAGAGACTGTCGCAGGTATGGCGAGACTATTCGCATTGGAACGATGTTGCTAATATCGCTAGATCGTCTATGCTTCCGACCTGTTCTTCCTCATCACTCTGTTTATGGCAAAATTAGCACTTGTTCGCCTTGTCTACCGCTTTGCGTCTCGAGCAGCTATCTCAAAAGGCAAGCTCATGATCTTGCAAATCTCGATTGTTATCTGGGCAGCCTTTTCATTCCCTGCTATTGCTTTTCAATGTGGAACTCCACTCCCTTGGCTCTATTTGCCCACGCGATGCGTCGGCTCCGGAGCTCTTTGGTACCCCACACTCATTCTCAGCATCTTGATCGATGCCTGGCTGGCAGTCTGTGTTTGGACGGCTCTGCCAGAGATGCAGATTGCAGCCAAACAACGGCAAACGATACTCGGTCTGTTCGGCTTGAGGTTCATAGCCTGCATCTTTGAAATCGCGCAGCTCGCCTTGCTCGCGCCTGCTCTCAAAAACATCAATCAGCCGCGAGCGATGCCGAATCCAACAATGTTGAAGTCATTCGTACTAAACGCATCCATTCTGAGTGCAGCCGTGCCAGTGCTGTACAGAGTGCTCGCTTGCTACACGCCAATAAGCGAAGCCGTTATCTATGAGAACGAGGATCGACACCCGACCACGCCTCTTGATGACATCAAGCTTCCCAGTGCAGTGGCACTGCCCAACCCCAAGAAGTTCGATGGCTATGTAGGAGAAGCCGAGCTGGCTGGCACGCCCTCGCCGAAACCAGCAGCCGTCGAAGGCAGAGACAACTTTTCTTTCCAATTCTCCTCAGCTGTAAACAAAGAGATCTCGGATTCCTCATCCAGAGTATGAGAGCTGAGCTTCCGGCTGGCACGCTGTGATTCCGCCAACCATGTTTAACCATTTTTATACTAACGATTTCTTCTCTCACGATGTGACGACACTGCAAAACCATACCCAACTTTCGTGGGTTCTGGTCACTAGCACTTTGACGAGCGGAGTATGGCGATGGATGAGCAATTTTACTTCAGGAGACGACTTAGGATCATTCAAACAAACTACTCTCGAGAGTCTGCAAGAAAGGACGGTACAATCATATTAGAGGCGCATGCAATCTGGATAGAAAAATGAGCTGTTTCAGATCTTCTATGATTAGGACAATTCGGCTGGGCGACGCATAGGGAGTCTTGTACACTTCAGGGCTTGCCATTACCAGATTGACCAAATAGAGGCGAAGGGAGGCTAGGAGCGACTACCTTGATGCTTTCGTGCTATTTGATTTCGTACGATATATGGGAATGTAGGATAGGTACACACAGACCAAAGGCTGATTCACATCCTTCCTACACGCTGAGAAGGCTTCGATAACGTAAGCCCCAAGCGAAAGCGTAAATTTATCTCGTCGTCGCAGACATTAAAATACGGCGAACTTGCGTGTGTTTTGGCCGTAACACTCATCCACTACTGAATCGAGCCCCGTTGCGAAGTCTCCAGAATGCCATCCTCCCGCACTCCAGGTTTGTAGGCATCTATCTACCCAAGAATGTGGTAAATAACCCCCCTCCCCATCCGCTTCTTCCACTTTTCAGCTCTCCCTTTTCCGAGTATCAAGTCAACTAAACCCGAACCATGGTTTTTTCTCTGCATCCCCTTTCACCTTCATAAATCGCTTCTTCGTTGGTAGTAGCAATGTACCGTACCCTTGCGAGCGGTAGCTTAGAGTTAGGTTTTCTTGAGGCTTCTCGAACGCCTTTACTTGATGCCCAGCAAATAGCATGCATGACACCCAAATGCAGCTCCCAGATCTAAAAGCCTAGAATGGCATTCCTGTCACCAGTCAACTTGAGGCTCAAAGTCATCAAAGATCAGTAACAGCAGAACATACGCAGCTTGTCTCACCGCTCGCTCTCCTTCCGAGAGGTGGTCACCAAGTCTAAAAGGCGCAAGCCCCATCCTGAATCCAATCCGATTTCAGTTAGCAAACATTTTTTACTCGATCATCTCCACCACCCTCTCGGCAAGTCCACAAAGCAGTGTGCTACCACAGAAAGCAACTCACCCTTGCCTGCCTTCTAGAGTCAGCAGATCGTCCGCCGTATTGCTGCTGCGACCTTCAAAATGACTTTCCCCCACACCGCCCGGGAAGTCCGGGGCGGGACGTCCCGAATGGAAAGTTTCCCTCTGCCGTCGGAGGTATTCTGCGTTTCCTGGCTGTAAGGGGCACTGCTGGGATGTACATGACTGCGGCAGAGTTGAGGCCACGGTGTTGTGATTCGACGGCGTGGATGACATCTGTATGGAAAGAAAATATAAAAGTCAACTCTACTATCCTAATAAGGCGATTTAGGTGATGGAATTTTTCCCTAAAAGAAAGGGGGCCGGGGAGGAAAGGAGCGGGACTCGACGACTTCAGACTTACCACTATGCCACCACACTAAATCACCTAGATAGACCTTAGGTATGCACACCATTATTCGCCGCAGCTACAGGTGAGGGTGGGTCTCGTCGTTCAATTCCTATCCGCGGTGAGGAGGAGAACCTAGGAAGTTAGTCGTCTCAAAATCTAACTCCCAGTTGTTGGGAGCTAGGAAGTCTTTCATGGCTGCGAAGTCGGTCCTGGCGTTCTTGGCCTTGAACAAGGGCCGCAGCAACACGTAGGCGCTGTGCTCGCGGATGTGTGGGTAGACGAGTAGAGTCCCCTTCTTGCTCCTTTGGGTCCTCTGCTACGGTTCCTCTGCTGGACCAATCGGATACGTTGCGTCTGGAGAGACATCCACGCCTCGTCTGAGGGCGCAGACTACCTCGTTCAACCTAGGCTGCTATGGCCTCGGCTTGTAAGTCAAAGCTGCTCCGCTAATTGGGATCTTTGGATCTTTTTACCCTGTTTCTTAACAAAAAACTCAGTGTCGTCTTCCAATGGAGTGTTTCGTACATGATCAACCCCGATGCAGGAAACATGGGAGTCAAGGCCGTGTACGTATGGGCCGGCCTTTTGATTCCCACGACAATTCTCCTTTGGCTGTATTATCCCGAGGTAAGCTTCGCTCATGTACTGTCTCTCTTCAGTCCAGATTTGCGCCAACACCTGTCTCTTTTTCTCTCAGACCTACGGCCGAACCTACTGGAAACTTGACGAGCTTTACGAACGAAAGATCCCAGCATGGAAGTTCAAGGACACTCCTACTTTGTCGGACCAGAGCGGCCAAAAGAACAACACGCTCATCTCTCGCCAAGCGAAGCGAGCTTCGATTTCCGCTGCTCGAGCTTCCTCCATGTCTGCTTGAAATTGCAGTCCCACCTTGTAGGCTGGTAATAGGTATGATGGAGGGATGGAGATTTGGTAGGGGCTCGGGAATATAGTCACTACGTGCATCAGTAGCGGCAAAGGCAAAGATTCGAAATTTGGTCTTGAGAGAAAGGTGCTATTTTTTTTTTGCTACTCTGCCCCCGACGTACCGAGGTTCCTCACGATTGGATTAAGCCACCAGAGTCATGCAAAATGTTTTCTCTTAGAACTGCCATGCATTAACAAAGTCTCCGGAGGGGCTACCGTAGGACCGAGGCCCGCTTAACTATGATTACTTGGGTATAGGTAATATTTGTCTAGGGTTTTATTTGTGGGGCTCCGCATCGGCACACGGGCGACCGAAACGTTCGGAGTAGATCCCTTGCATCGCACCCCCATTCCGAACTCCTGAATAATCAATACCCTCGTAATAGATCACGGAGAGGAGCGAGCCTGGAATCGGTATAGATACACATCGTGAATAGGGCCGACTCGCAGTCGAGGTAAAGGAGAAAAATTTTTAATTCGGCCCAAGGTCGTGAACCCCCCCCTCCTCCCCCCCTGCATGAATGATTCCTCACACGTTCCGAAAGAACCCTGGAAAGATTTTCCACGCAGGATAGGTACGTAGGTAGTACCTGAGATCCTCCTTCGAAGGACACGGAGTATTCTGTCTTAGCCGCCCTGATCCCTCATGTACAGTGTTCTTTTTTTTGGGCCACCGAACCTCGGTCAAGCGAGACAAAGGCAGAGACTTTCCTCCCCCTTTTTTGTTTTTTAAAGAGGAGAGGAGAGGAGACTCCAATTACCCCAGTATACGCGCCTTTGAGAAAGCCTAACCCTGAAATTCAAACGTCGTGCATTTTAGATATCCTGGGGAGCTGAAGAGTTTGCATGTCTTGAATATACACGCGCTGGTAATGTGGTCTATCTTGACCTTGCCTACCTAACTACCTGCCTATACAGGTAGCCCTTTAGCTAGCCAGTGAACCGAGGAATACAGAGGTTCCAACGGGCATTGGTGAAATCTACACCTTAGGGGCATACACAATGCAGCAGTGATATATGAAGTTCTCGAAGCGGGTTAGGACTCTTTGCCTTTTTGAAAATTGCAATGAAACAAGTATGGATTTGTGCTAGGGTTGCGAAGGTTTATTTCGAAATGCTGTCATGAGTCGGGTTGCTAGAGTCATTGGATTTCAGTGAAATAATATATCCCCGGGGGGGGGGGGTTCTGCTGCACTAAGTATGGGGTGAGGTCGGGGCTTTTCTCTGAGTAGACGAGATATTTTGTAAGGAATCAAGGATCCTGTGATTTGGAGGGATCATATTGTCGCTGACACGGAGCTTGATGCAAGCTTGACCTGCATCAACAGAAGAATGCACTAGCAAAGTCAGTCATGGAGATGGTGAGAGGCTTGACACTGAATGTTGAGCTTCAAAGGTGCATACGTAGTACCACACGGCAATGTCACAGCTTAACCGAACCTCGGAGACAGTACTTTGCAAGCTTCACACGTTAGAAGAAGGCACTTTTGTGTGGTTGCGCAACTCAAGTGTGAAACACATCAACTGCATGGGAATTAATCATAAGCTCTAGCAGCTTAGCATGATGCTTTGTCCAGCAAACAGCGTCAAGGAACGGCAAATCCGAGCTCGTCCCGTCTATCATCGGTCAGTCTACCCCATTCGAGGAGAAGTCGGAAAAAATAGACCTCCATATCCTCTTTTCGTAACACTTTTCGGCTCCACTCGCGACCAGCCTCGGCCATGAGTTGCGCCTCCCGTTCATGCCCTTTCCAGTCCCACTTGTTGCCTTTTGCGTCGACTCCTTTTACTCCAGCAAAGTAGGCCAGGGTCGACCACAGCCCATGTAGCCGAAGATCCAAAGGAACGAAATGCAGCCAAGGAACCAACCTGCTGTCGTACCACTCTCGGAAGAGGGCAACTTTGAGTGGCAAAGAGTTTGACTGAAGGAAGGGCAAGAATCGACCAGAAAAGCCAGCTCCATCGAGATCAATGATGTATTTATATTTCCAGTGGTTTTGGAAATCTTCGGGCCCCACAAGGCCAAGCTCAGCGGCTTGCTCATCACAATCTCTACCTCCGCATCGGGATATCTTGCTCACGAATCGGACGTCTGTCTGCAGACCAAGATCGGGAAGAGAGGATCCGGGAAGAGTGACGTAAGTATAGCGTTGAGGACGGCGTCGGTTCGGCAGCAGTAAAGTGACACCATCATGCTGACCGTTGGTAAGATTGTTCGCCGCATGAGCTATCCTCTGTCTTGACATGCCACGCCATGCTCCAAGCCCAGCACTTACACCTTCCGAGGTTGCTCCACGCCAGTAAAGAGTCTGGTTTTTCTCCTTGAATGGGGGGTCGGGAAATGCAGGCCGGTCGGCAGTGCTTTCATTCATCGGTGCATACGCAACCTTGTCCATGTAATTCCATGCACTTGGGTAGAGTATGTCATTGAATCCCGGAGCTTTGCTCTGGGAGAAGACAGGGCGAAGGAAATGCGTTGCCTTGAACGCCGCAGGACTGAGGTAAAAGCCATGAAGATTGGCCAAATCAGGTTGATGGCAAGGGTCGGCTGCTTTAGACCAATTGGATACGAATTGACCAAGACTGTGGTCGGCTGCGCAATCAAGACAGAGCTGAGACTTGAACAATGGCATGCGTTTCCTACGAGCGGCAGAGCCCAAAGGGCACGTGGACGCTGCCCATTCGTCGAAGGTATTTCGAAAAGACCAATTTTCAAAAACTGTATCCGTCATAGGGTCTTTGGATGTATTTTTCCATCCAGAAGCGCGGTCGGTTGAGAAAGTCGAAGTGCCTCGAAGCTCGTAAGATGTTGCGGTGTCTCTCAGTTGCTGAAGATCGCCAACCATGAGAGCGACCCGACTCTCGTCGTTGAGGTTGAAAGCTAGGTCCATATCTGGTAAATGTCGGCCGAAGCTATCGATAATGTGAACCACGCCTTCCAGCATCCATCGGTGTGTAGGCAGGACGTTCTCCTGCACCGAAGCTTTGCCATTCCGGATCGAGATGCCTGAGATTTCGTTCCACGGATTAGAGACCATTTCCCAGGTTTGGTCCCTGAGCTGCGCAGGAGAAATTGCTCTGAAGGGCAATAAGTCGTCATAGATCTGATCGAACTCATCCGTGACCCAGACGGAGCGTTCTCGTGCGAAATTGAACCAAATATCAAAGCCTGGAGGTGGGTTGCTATTGTATCTTCCTTGGTAGATACGAACGGCATCTTGCAAATTTTGGCTCGCGGCGGCGTGATTGAGATAGTCGAGATAACTTTTCTGTGCGTCGTACATGAGGAGATCAATTGGATGATAGTAGACTGTATCGGTCTTCACTAGGCCTGGATAGAGCAAGACAAGAAAGACAGCTAGATGTAACACTGTCCAAAACGTGGAGGGAGCTGGGTCGGAGGGGTGCATTGCCCTCTTGATGCGATTGTGCATAGACAGTGCAAAACCCATGCACACGAAAGACCAAGTTAGACTGACGGACGATATGGGAGGATAGGGTCGCGTTGTAAACCAAACAAAGCAGAGTCCGGAGACGTTGAACACCAAACCCGTCAACGTCATAGACGAATGTAATAGACCAAGGTTGAACACCTACACCAACGTCAGCTCAGGTCAACAGTGGAAAGTAGGTCAACGTACAGTGTACAAGGAAGCGATGCACATGACACTGAGGAACAAAGCTTTACACGACAAGGCAAAGAATGCAGCAGACCGCGAGACGTCATCGGTCATGAAGAGCCAAGCATGGTTTTCCGGCTGGGTAGCGTTGACAATGAATGAGATGATAGCCCAGATTGCAGCAGAGCACATAGTCACAGCTGCCCAGGAGACAGGAACCGATAAAAGAGGAGTGGAAGGCAGCATACCTCCGATGGCAAGCTCAAATGTGGCAACAACCAGGGAGCCATCCAAAATTAAAGCCAGCCACTGTAGGCGTGGAATGACGACAAAATCGGAGCTGGTCAAGGGGCACACATAACTCGACTGGGAGCTCAAGTATAGGCCGGTGGTCAGATAGCAGCCCAGAGACAGGAGGAAGGCTGTCGGGACATAGCGTGCTGGACTCGAAAGGAGAGACGATTTCAACAATTGGGCGAAATCATGGTAGGCGCTAGAGTCCAAGTCATCCTCATCCTCATCCTCGTCGTTGTTGTCGTCGTCTCCTCGGTTGGGTTTCCCCGACCGCTGAAAGCGTAGAGCATCGTACACTGAGATGAGGAAAGGCAGCCAGACTTCAGCACTTGGCACTGCGCATTCTGAAGCTAGTAGAACACGTCTGTGGATCTCGATACGAGCCGTCAGAGCAATGGTCGCACCCCCAATGACCAACCAAAGGGTGGCGCTGGGTAACGAGTGGCTGTGGATTCTCTGCTTCTCTTTCGCGATCTTTGCTGGACCATCCGGTAGCTCCTGGAGTGGGATGGACAGATAATCCCCACGACGTCCTTCATGCTTAAACCCCGAGGCTTGAGATCGTTTCGCAATGAACAGGAGCAAGATGCTGGTATAGATGAGGGTCAGGACGGCCAGGTGGACAGGCCGATCAGTCGAGACGACAGACGACGCTGGGCCTGCCACGAGCGCGATCGTAAAGACGGCGATCCTACACCACGTCGTCAGTTGTGATTCCCTAAAGCTTTCGAGGACTGATGCGGGCGTCCGTTCGGCTTGGGGGGGCTCTTACAAAAAAGAACGCAGGCCCCGAAATCCAGCCATGGCTACCGGCCTGGTGGGGACATGAATCTGGTAAAATGATAGGCTGGCTGACCAGAGAGATGCATGTTGCCGTCCAAATCTCAATCTTTCACGCTGGTGGCCGTCGGTTTTGGTCGTAGTATGACAAGGAAAAGAGCCGCAATGTGTCCTGTCCGACTTGTCAAAGTGAGCTGTTGCGTGCGTGATGGAATAGTGAATTACCAGGTACAACCAACCACCTATCAAGGTCCTATCTCACACCCTGGTCGCGATCACCCCACCTCTCGGTGTGGCTGGAGATCCAATGGACGCCATTCACGCCACTATTGAGAGTCACGTGAGAGGAGGACCTAACTACACTTCTTCGGGTTTGGCGCCTTAGAAATTCGACGAATGGAAAGCTTATCGTCGATAAGACCTAAGTGGAAAGTTGGCCGATGAATTTTTTGTGATGCAGCGCTGTTGCGGAGGGAAGGTGCAACTCCTCCTTGGTCAGTGTGAGACGACCTTTTTTCCTCCTTCTTGCTCGGTGGAGGTGGTCGGGAGGTGCCAAAATGCCTCGCAAGGCCATCGATTCCCGCATACCAGCTCTCATTCGAAATGGCATCCAGGACAAGAAGAGAAGCTTCTTGGTCGTCGTCGGTGACCGTCCCAAAGATGTCATCGTCCACCTGCACTATATCATGTCGACTGTGGACGTGAAACAGAAAAAATCGGTGCTCTGGGCCTACAAGAAGGATCTTCTGGGATTTACCTCGCATCGGAAGAAGCGAGAAGCGAAAATCAGAAAGGAAATCAAGAGAGGCATCCGCGATACAAATACTGAAGACCCATTCGAGCTCTTCGTGACCCTGAACAACATCCGATATGTCTACTATAAAGAGACCGAAAAGATTCTGGGAAATACCTACGGCATGTGCATCTTGCAGGATTTCGAGGCTCTCACTCCCAACCTGCTAGCCAGGACCGTCGAGACGGTCGAAGGCGGAGGTTTGGTCATCCTCTTACTCAAAGGAATGAAGAGCTTGAAGCAGCTGTACACAATGACCATGGACGTACATTCAAGATACCGCACAGAAGCACATGATGACGTCGTCGCACGCTTCAACGAGCGCTTTATTTTGTCTCTCGGTAGTTGCGAATCATGTCTAGTCGTGGACGATGAATTGAACGTGCTGCCCATTTCAGGTGGCAAGAATGTGCAGCAACTGCCACCGATTGTAGGAGATGATGAAGACGCCCATCCAAACATTCATGAGCTAAACCAGATCAAAGAATCCTTGGCTGAGAATCGACCCGTGGGTCCTCTTTTGGCTCTGTCCAGAACCGTGGACCAGGCCAAAGCCCTCCTCACCTTCGTCGATGCAATATCGGAGAAGACCTTAAGGAGCACTGTCACTCTGACTGCTGCTCGAGGAAGAGGCAAATCTGCAGCACTTGGTGTGGCCGTAGCGGCGGCCGTCGCACACGGTTACAGCAACATCTTCATAACTGCTCCGAGCCCAGAAAATTTGAAGACCTTCTTTGAGTTTGTCGTCAAAGGTTTTGATGCGCTGGAATATACCGACCACGTTGACTACACAATCTTGCAGTCCACAAACCCCGAGTACAATAAAGCCATTGTTCGCATCAACGTGTACCGTCAGCACAGACAAACCATACAGTACATTCAACCGCAGGATGCTCACGTGCTAGGTCAAGCAGAACTAGTCGTCATTGATGAGGCTGCTGCTATTCCTCTTCCACTGGTGAGGAAATTATTGGGACCCTACCTGGTTTTCATGGCCTCCACCATCAACGGATACGAAGGCACAGGTAGATCGTTATCTCTAAAGTTAATCCAGCAGCTACGAGACCAATCTCGGGGTGGCATCAAGTCATCAGGCGACGACGTCGTGGAGAAGACCAATGGAGCCGAAGGATCCTTTCGTTCTAGTAGATCGTTGCGAGAAATTACTTTGGCAGAACCGATTCGCTATGCCCAAGGTGATGCAGTCGAAAAATGGCTCAACCGACTGTTGTGTCTTGATGCGACTCTGCCAAAAGCAAAGTCGAACGTGCACGGCACCCCTCATCCGTCGCAGTGCGAGCTAGTCCACGTCAACCGAGACACCCTTTTTTCCTTTCATCCTGTTTCCGAAAAATTCCTGCAACAGATGATGGCACTGTACGTTGCCAGCCACTATAAGAACAGTCCGAACGATCTCCAACTCATGTCAGATGCTCCAGCCCATCAGCTTTTTGTTTTAATACCTCCTGTCGCTGAAGGCGCCACCACCCTTCCCGAGCCTCTTTGTGTCATCCAAGTCGCCTTGGAGGGACGAATCAGCAAGCAGTCAGTCCTCAACAGTCTGAGTCGGGGTCAGCGAGCAGGCGGGGATCTCATTCCATGGCTTGTAAGTCAGCAATTCCAAGATAGCGAGTTTGCCAGTCTTTCAGGTTCGAGAGTCGTTCGCATTGCCACCAATCCAGAATATCTCAAGATGGGCTATGGCAGTCGTGCTCTCGAATTGTTGTCGGCTTTCTACGAAGGCAAATTTGCATCACTCTCTGAAGAAGAACCCAACACCACTGTCCAGGACAGTGAGCACATGCCCCGCGTGACGGATGCCGAACTCGAGTCAACCTCTTTGTTGGCTGATGACGTCCAAGTACGGAGCATCAACTCTATGCCGCCCCTTTTCTCCCGCCTCAGCGAACGAACACCGGATGCACTTGACTATATCGGTGTCTCCTATGGTTTGACTCAACAACTTCACAAGTTTTGGAAGCGTCATGGCTTCGCCCCTGTATATCTTAGACAGACACCAAACGATCTGACTGGCGAGCATTCTTGCGTCATGCTTCGTCCTCTCGAGACGCCCTCCTCGACTGCTTCCGTTGACCCTGCCTGGCTTAGTGCTTATGCTTCAGACTTTCAGAGGCGTTTCCTGAGTCTTCTTAGCTACCAGTTCAGGACTTTTGCCGCAATTCAATCCCTTTCCATATCAGAGTCTGCGTCTGCGCCTTCGCGACGTTCTGGGACCGCTTCCTCCCAGCAATCGAGGCCTCTGGGTCGCGCCGATCTCGACAGCTTATATTCTCCACACGACCTTGCTCGCCTCGACTCATATGCAAGCAACATGCTAGATTACCATGTCATCCTCGACCTCCTTCCAAGCGTCGCCCAGTTATACTTCACCAACCGCTTACCGCAAGTCTCGTTATCGGGTGTCCAGCAGGCTATTCTACTTGCCATAGGGTTGCAGCGGAAGGATCTTTCAGACGTTGAAAAGGAATTAGATGTGCCAAGTTCACAGTTGCTGGCCATGTTCATCAAGGTAATTCGAAAGATCTCGACGGCTTTCAGGGCTATCCTTGAACAAGACATTACCAAAGATATGCCAACCGCTGCGAACCATGCGCCTGTAATGCCTTTCGTAAATAGTTCGACACCAAGAATTGCGATTAGCACGTCCATCCAATCGGAACCCATTGCAACAAACGTAGAACAACAAGAGAATGGTGCTGACGATGACTTTGAGGACGAAATCCGAGCCAAACAAAGGGAACTGATCAACGCCTTGCCTCTTGAACGCTACGAGCTGAACGGTGACGACAGGAATGAGAACAACGATGACAACGCCAGATGGGCGGAAGCAGAACGACAAATCCGCGAGGGTGGCACGAGCACGGTCAGCGTCAAGAGCTCGAAAAAACGAAAAGTGGAGGCACACCAAGTATCTGACGCTGAAGAGGAAGAGGCGGGCAAGAAAAGCAAGAAGGAAAAGAAGGACAAATCCAAAAATCGAGAAGGTAGCAAGCGCAAGAGAGACAAGAAAAAAGCATGAGTGCCTCAAGCAGTTGTACATTGTGACATCTTTGTCTAACTTTAGCGACGTCGTGCACAGACACGTGTGAGCTTCATCGTGGATACTCGAGCATAAAGATCTATGCGCAACTAATCACATAAACTTCCACGCCTTTTCAAATACCTATTCTGTCATTGTATTCTCACTTTCTCGCCGCGGCGCCAGGTATCAAATTCCAACTCCACTTTACACCCTCTCAATCATCTACACACGATCCCGAGCCTCTCGAGCCTCTCGAGCCTCTCACCATCACATGTCCTCCCATCGTGCATTTCACCTCCATCCCGTTCTTCCCCCGTTATTCTCCGCACCACGGCTAGTTCCCCCCAGGCCTAGATAGGCGATAACAAGATGCCACTACCCATCCCATGCCTCTAAGCAGTAAGCCTAACACCACAAAGATCCAAAACAAGTAGACATTAGACCATTAGCACTGAGTCTTGGCATGCTGTAGACGAGACGAGACCCGCGCGCGCACACATCTCTACAAAACTAGCCGCAGATACACGGACTGGCTGGCTGGCTGGGCCTGCTGGTTTTCCTTACTTGCCTCACTCGCTCGCCTGCTTCCAAGGGTTTGTTTGCGTTTACCTATACCTATACCTAGGCTATAATAATAGGCCATGTGTATGATTAGGGTCGATTAAAACTTTGGGGGTGGAGGGGAAAAGCAATTGAGAGAAAACTTTCTAGTAATAGTAATAGTAATAGTAATAGGTAGTAGGTATTCTTTGAATTTTGTCTCTACGTTTTGGTTTATCCTCTCAGAGTAGACCATGTGTGTTTGTCAAACTTCAGAACGAAAAGTCTTGCCATGCATTCATGTTTGTTGATATCCCCCCAGCTCAGCTCTGAGCGACACAACGACACACACTTACTTGCTATGCGTTTTTTGGGGGGTTTTGGTTTTGATGTGAAACAAAACTTCTCTAGCTTGGAACTACTGCAGTAGACTACTACCAGCGAAATCCCAAGACCAAACGACCAAAGTGTGCCATCCATAATACGTGCGTGCGTGGGTAGAAACGATCATTCCTGGGTTGGGTCGTAGTCTTCATCTGAATCGTCGTTATTCAGAGCTGGCCGCTTTTTCTTCTTCCTACTACCACCGCCCTGAGGACCTGCGTACGCTCTCTTCGCTGGCTTGTGAGCGCCTGTGCCACTTGCTAGACCTTGATCTCGTCCTCGAAGGCCCATGTTGGTGCTGACTGGCCAGGCACCGCCGTATGGGTTATCTCTGAGCGACAGCTGAGCCGGGTTGACTGTAGTGGGAGGGACACCAAACCCTTGAGGTCCCCCAAACTGCTTCTGAGCACCACCAGCTTCGGCATAGCCAGGAGGAAGAATGTTGTAACCGGAGTATCCGTGATACTGGACCAAATCCGGCCTGGCTTGACCACCGTCTTGTTGACTCGAGTTGTACTGTGGTCCGACCCGCGAGCTAGGCTTGCTGACTCTAAGTTTGATCCTGGGCTGTGGTAGCCCGGCGACTTCATCCTGGCTTTTAGCAGTTTGTCCAGAACCACCACTCTCGACGCTATTTATATTGTTCAGATCCCAATCATCAGGAATGTCTTCGCCGGCGTAGAACCACTCTGTGCCTTGCCGTCTGGCTCCCTTTTGCAGCTCCCAAAACCCATGAGCGATCGGTGGACCACTCGGATCGTGCGGATCGTGGAATGATTTATATTGGCCGTATGGCTTTTTCTTCCGACCCTTGCATGACTCCTCCATGTAAGCTTCTACTGCTTCTTCTGTGCGCTGTCTCTGTGGGAGGGATGCGGATGGAAAATACCTAAAGGAGAACCCACGACTAGAATTGACCTCTGTCGACTTGAACCCATCAGGAAAATCCGTCTCATCCTGAGCTGTCGAACAGGAAGTAGTGTGAAGTCTTGCAGGTGGGACCCTAAGCTTGACAAGACCCGGCCCGCTCTGGGACTCTTTTGGCGACATGGATAGCGCTGCCGGGTAGGGAAGCCCACCTCCGTAATTGTCTAGAGCAGGCTTGGGAGAGTTTGCGTTGTGTTGAAGTAGTTGGTTATGAAGAGGAGGTGTTTTAGGAAAGACCATGTAACTGGTTGGATCGACCCGAGCAATCTTCTGGACCTGTTGAATAAACTGTTGTTGATATGCGCTAACGCGACTGCCGAATAGCTGCAATAGTCTATTTGCCGGAATGCCATGGGTCGGAACCGCTGCGATGATCTCTGCATCCGTGGGCCAGCTTTGTTGTGGAATAGTCCCAAATGCGACTTGAGGTGACGGAAAAGTAGGGACGGCGGGTGTAATTGGTGAAGGTGGCACAATTGATGAAGGTCCTTCCGACGCGACACCTTTACTTTCAAGAAACTTGGACCAGCCCTTCTTGAAATCCCCAAGACATTCGTTTCTTTCCAGAGTAGACAGATTTACTTGAGTCAAGACGTCCTTGGCGAGCCAGGAATCCACCACACCCTGGATGCGTGGCAATCCTTTCGCTTCTAGCTTTTGATTTAAAGCTGGCACCCATATTTCGTTGATGTATAGCTGTTTGAACCGACTTGTACCGATAGAGTTAGACTGGTCACACGGTTTGGAAGAAGTCGATTGACCATGCTGAGCGAATGTTTGAACGGGCAAACCTGTTTGTTGGCCAGCCAATTTATTTGCCGAGTTCGCATCTGCAATTGTGTTGTTTGTGATACGTTGCTGAGCAGGGGGGGTATGATCAGCGTCTTGAGCCAGATAATGGCTAAGCTCTGAAAATGTTGCTTCATTTGGCTGGAGTTCTTGCTCCGGACTCGTGACATTTTCATCATCACCATAGACCATGAATTCTGTTATGCCCTTGTCGCTACCATGATCAACATTTGCACTTCCGGAGGTTGTCTCACCCGTCGAAGTTGACACAATATTCGAGCTCCCGCCCAGATCCGCCGACGCCTTACGCTGGACATCGACTACGTCCGCGAGAAGCGACTCGAGCTTGTTCCGCGATAGCCGAATTCTTTCTTTGAGGAAACCACTATCGTGACGCACTCTGAGCTGCTCTGCTGGCTCTTTGTCTTTCGCCATGCCCATCACCTTCAGCAATAGATTTGTGTCCCTGTAGATGTTCCCCAAAGTTTTCCTAATCCTTGTAAACTTTTTATCAACGCCAATATCAGAACCAGAGATATCAAAATCTTCAGCCTTATAGCCACGGCTTGTGAAAACCGTCAAATAATCTGCCTCAGTGGATGAGGCAAGGACTTCTTGGCCAATTGAGATCAAATCAGCCTTTTTAAGTCCACGATCCATATCAGCACTTTCAATTTGACGAGTATGCTTGGTTCGATCTACTTCAGTATCACTTGTGAGATCAACTGCAGCGGCATCAATTTCCCCGTTCTCCGTTATGGGGTAGTTTGTACTCGCATTCTCCAGAAGGGCTAGTTCTGTTACAAGTGCTAGATGCTGGAACTCGCGTTCTTGAGCGATGTCAATCCGATTCTGTGTGTTCCTTCTCTGTAAGTCTTTGCTGAAAGTTTTGTAGAGATTTCTTAGTCTCTGCAAGTCTGCTCTTGCATCTTGGACGACAAAGAGCGCATACATGAGAAGATTGCGGCCCGGAACCGCGGCGTAGAATGAAGCGCTCCAGTCTCTCACGTTGATGTTATCTCTTCCCAGGCTTTGAAGCACTTCATCGTATTTGAGTTCTCCAGCATCGAAGTCTCTGGCTTGCACTCGTTCCTGAATCATTGCCATCGTGATGCCATGCTCCGCAAGCTCTCCATTCGTGACCGCGTGCTGATCCTTGCCTTCGTGAACAAAACCAGCCGGAAGCTTGCTTGGGCTCTGGGCTCGTTTTCTGCCACGTTTTCCTTGACCATCGCTATCGCCTCGTTGGTAATCGGCCACCAGGTCGCTATTGGGCCTTGGGTAATAACCTTCAGTAATTGCCGTCTCCCACGCCAGCTTCATCTTATCGGTGACCGTTCCCAAGACCTGCTCTCGACGACTTGCATCTTTGATCTCTGCGGCCCATACAGCCCATCTGAGAGCGTATGCCTGGATCCAGACATGAAGAGGCGCATCCTTGGGAGGAAAGACGTCTGCTCGTCGATTCAATTCGCATGTCGGTGGCTTCTGAGGCGGCCAGTTGGCCATAAAAGTATAGTGAGATCCGCAGCATGGAGGCGCACTGCCTGTACGATTGTGGAAGGCAGGTATTGATCCGGGACGATACATGGAAAGGCTGGAAGGCCCTGTAGTTGGTGCGTCCAAAGCAGTTCCATCATGAATGTCGATAGCTTTATCGGAAGAGGAGCCATTCGACAAGCTTACAGTGGCTTCTGGACATCCTTCTGTGGAAGCGTGAAATGTCGATGAGTCTCGGTGTGGTGTAGTTGATGTGTTTCCGATCTGTGGTGCAGCATCCGTTTGCAAATCTACAGACATGATAACACCCTCCATACCATCACCTGCGCTATCGTCTCCCTGAATATATGGAGGCTGTTCCGCGTCGGCAGAAGCTTGATCGTCACGATTGACGGCATTCTCAGGGTATTGAGGCGGAGGGGTGTCACTACATTGCTCCCCATGAAGACCAAAATCGATCATTGATGAAAGCAGAATGTCGTTAGCAGAGCGGTGTGAGGTCAACATCGTAGGCAGGAAATCGGCCAACTGAGGCTCATCGGCATTGAATCCTGAATTATCGCTCTGGAAACTGGCTTGCGATGCTGGCACCAGGTTGTTGATTGAATTCATGTCGTCAAAGACGAGATGACTTTGATCGGTGTGAGATGGCACGGGTTCAGCCATCGTCGATTGTATTGTGGCAGGCTTTGTATGGGGTCCAGGCCCAGCAGTAGGTGGAGGGCTCGGTGTGCGAGCGAATGTCCTTCGCTTCATCGCAGCAAAGTAATCAGATAGCATTGTGCAACAGGCTCTGGTCGGCACTGGCAATCTTCAAGACGTCAATCCTCAAGCCGAGACTGTCTTTCGTCTAAGAGCGAACTGATAGATCAGTGAGTTGATCGGAAGGAACTTTTTGTTCGGTCAAACCTGGCGAAGTGAGTCGACCAGAAGCAGATCTGGAAAAGAAAGGCTGGCTCCGGTCAGCTTGATCGGATAAACGCGTAGGAAGGCTAGACAATTTGGTGTTGACATGAAGTCAACAAAAGCAGAAGTGAACTTGAAGCTGACACATATCACGGCATAGTGTCACATGTAACCAAGGAAGTGAAGGTTGTGGCTGTTCAGATAATCGCGCCGTTTGGCTCGGAGTGATACCGGGCAAGACGAGGTTAATCTAGGCTACAATTCATCATGAGAGACATCAGGTGTTGAGTCAGCTGCTGTGGCAGACGCTTCCGGCTCTTCTATGACCGACGTATCTGTAGTGGTGTCCTCAGTAACAAAGAAGTCAGCAGGCAGGGTCTGTTTCTTGGCTTCTCCCAGCTTAATGTCGTCCATGAAGCTCTCAACATCCTTAATGTCAAATGTTGTTTTGGAATACTTGGTTGCCCAACTCCTCTTCATATTGATGACAATCACGTCAACATAGCTGTCAGACTTTAGATCCAGAGCCTCGCGAATAACGGCAGAGTCCGGATTTTCAGATGGAACCGCATAAGCTGGCCAGATCTTTGCTCTTCGCTTCTTGTACTTGTCCTCGATCGTTGCAAAAGATGAGAGCGCCTCCACGGCATCTCCGACATATTCGGCCTCATGGTCATCCTTGACGGGCAGTAAAATGAGAACACAGTGACCACTATCTGGTGAGAGGCAAGCGGCCCGAAGATCTGACGAGGTCTCCAATGTTTGCAGCGGCGGAGCCACATCTGGAACTACCATTGGTTTTTCCTTCCGCTCAACGGTCGGCATGGGTGAGTCAATTGGCACTTCCTCCTCGATGACGCTGGTGCTGGCGTGCTCAAGATGTTCTTCGAACTCAGACGACTCTTGGGCTTGAGATGCTTTCGAGAATGCCGGGGCCGAGGCCGCTCTCTCCCTTTTCGTGGTTGTGGACTTGCCCTTGCCCTTGCCCTTCTGCGGTGCCGGGTCCTGGTTTGGCACTGCAGCTTGGCTGAGAAATTGTGTCAGAGCTTGTTTGCTAATCTCACCATCATACCTGGCCGTGTCCTGGCCATGCAGGAGAACAATGGTGGGGAACTTGGTAATTTCGTATTTTTCGGTAGCGTCTGTCTCTTTGTTGCGCACTTGGGCAAAGTCAATGGAGCCCAGGAAATCAATAGCCAAAGCTTTGACCAGAGGAGCAGTCGTGCCTTTGTCAGAGAAGAGAATAGCTTTTGGTCTGTCACCTTCGGCGATCCAGGCACCCAATGTATCTGATTTCAGCCTCTTGACGTGATTGGTGATTTTGCCTGACACTGCGTCGATGATAGCCTTTGTGTCCCTTGGACCCTGGTAGTCTTCCACAATGGGCTTCCCGGGCTTCTTGCCAGGCTTGACGATCTTCAGGGTGGGAAAGCCTTGGATGCCAAACTGGCCACAGAAGGCTTTGTTCGAGTCGTCATCACAATTGACAGCAGCAACCTTTGCAAGGCCCGACAGGCTCTTTGCCGCTTTCTCGTACGCTGGCTTGAGGTTTTGGCAGTGTCCACACCATGGAGCGTAAAATTCGAGGATCTGGCTCTGTTAGTTCTTGCTCGAGCTCGCCGCCCGCCTTCACATACCGAAGTGTGGTTCGACTGGGCAATCAGACTGTCATAGTTCTTTGCATCGACGTTGAGAACAGGTGATTTGGCATTGTACATGCCCTGTGCAGTTACGAGGCTTGAAGCCGCCAACAGGCACATGAGCTCCAAGGCTCGTGCCATTGTCTCGCCAACGAATGATGAACGTGACGATATGAATAGAGTGGAAGGCGGAGGAATACTCTCAAGGTGGCAAGAACTGGTAGCTCAGGTTAATTGTCTTGGGTAGCCGCATATTCACCTGTATACAGCTTTCTTGTATCTGGCCACTCTGTCCTGCTGTCGCTTCAACCTCATCATAGAGGTTGCCTCGACCGCGCAATCACGTGCTGCGCACCTGCCATTGAAAGCATTACACGTATAGAAAGATCTCTTCGTACTAGAAAACTTCTACGACCTTAGCGTTCGGACTGCAATTCCTTTCAGTAGAATAAACCGCGGAATCATTTCATTCTGCACAGTAAAGTCAACGGGCAGTATGTTGGGGACTAGCAGAGGTCAGAGCCGCCAGATGGCCTCTACCGAACTTTACGAGAAGGACACTTTGCGCTATGCAATATAGGCTCTATACAAACTTATTCAAATTGGTCCAGTGTATTCCGTTGCCATTCTCATCCGTCTGAAAGACTCATCCTTGACTCACCCTGGCACCTTTCTTCTCAAACGGCCGGGTTGGCTGTCGATCGCTAATCCCAAAACCCAAACCATCGTTCACCATGAATCTTGGTTAGCAGTGTTAGAGAACATGGTCCAGTCTAAAGTATGCAAAGGAGATTGGCGGTGTGCAAATCAAGGATTGGTTAGGCCAAGGAACTCGTGTTAGAGTGTTTGGCAGATGAAAAGCAAGCAAAACGCAATAATAGCAATAGAAGAAATGATAGTGGTTGAGACAATCAGAACACCGCTTCAAGATACGACATCTCTAGGACATTTCTGAGAGCGTACTGTTCGATATTGGTACTGGGGTGGCTGCAGATTGTAATATCCGTGGGATACCAAGGACACAGCATTTGAGTTGCTTTATCGACTTTTGGAAACAACGTTCTTCGACACCAGGCGCGTGTAGGTCAGTGAACCTCGAACGGGCAAAGTACAAGAAGGATAATAGTTTGTCGCCAGCGAGGTCATGCACACTTGACGTTAGCAGCACGGGTACGAAATGCATCGCACGGGGAACGACAGACGAAAGTCAATGAACGGGAAGCCTCCCTCGCTTGTGAAGCTATGGGGTGCTTGAAGATATTTACATGTCCTCCGATGCAGTGGCACCCTGCACAGATTGTCAGTGGGCGGTCTAGAGGCACAGTCAGACGCAGGACTCACAGTGATAATTTCGACCAGTTCTCCCGTGATGACAGCTTGTCGAGTTCTGTTGTACAGAATGGTGAATCTGCTAATCATGTCACCCGCGTTCTTCGATGCGTTCTGGACCAAGTCAGTCTTGTTGCGCGTCGTCACAAACGAGGGATATTCCACTCACATCCATGGCGTTTCTTCTGGCCGACTGTTCACAGGCATGTCCTTCGGCGAGGGCCCAGTAGAGGGAGTTGGCCAGACTGTATTCGCGTAAATTGGCCAAAACGTCGTCGTCGATTTCGTAGGCAGCATAATTGGGCGATTGCGTGATGGCTTCTTCCGAGTATGCTTCGATGGTGGTGGGCTCATAGGTTTGGGCGTTG
The DNA here is from genome assembly GCA_017656005.1 of Incumbomyces lentus. Taxonomy (NCBI): domain Eukaryota; kingdom Fungi; phylum Ascomycota; class Eurotiomycetes; order Chaetothyriales; family Trichomeriaceae; genus Incumbomyces; species Incumbomyces lentus. The sequence goes on along the minus strand of JACJVT010000004.1, from coordinate 1,869,291 downwards.
ACGAACTTGTTGTAGAGAAGACGAACACTGCCATACTCCTCGGGCAGCAGACAAATCTGGTCAGCGATGGCCTGGGCGTCTGCAAAGGTCGGCACGTCTTTGCCGATACCAGCAAAGCTCAGCACCATGTTTCGGGGGCTGGATCGAGACAGTTGAGCTTTGCACTTTTCTCCAACAATGGCCAAGTCCAGGTCAGAATTCGTTTCCAACAGTCTTCGAACTGTCCGTGACAAGCCGGAATGAATACCACCGCAGAGACCCTTGTCGGAGGAGCACACCACCAGTAATGTCTTCTTGTCTTCAAGTGGCTTGGTCTCGGCTTCCTCGAAAACCTTGTTGGACGTTTGGCCGTACACCTGGGAGTCGACCATGGCTTTCTGGGCTCGAGTTAATTTCGTGGAGGCGACGATTTTCATCGTCTTTGTAATTTTTTCGATGTTTCGAATCGATTTCAGTCGATCTGGTCAACATATGAGCTTCCTCCTTCGGCAAATAGCTGGTGTAGACCGACCTTCAATTTCTCGAAGTGTAGCATAGTTGGCAGCTTTGACGACAGAGGTAGGCGCAGCGGCACTGTAGCTTGTTAGTCCCTGAGTCCGTCTCGAGGGGCGATTCGAGGTGTTTGAGGGAGAGGTGAATACCGAACGAAAGCTGCATTGCCCACGCTGAGCGCGGGTCTGACTGCTCGCGACAACATCTTGTATGACCTGCAGGACGAGGCAAACAAGATGCGGGAGGGAGCAATGTCGGCAAAGCGGTCGGAGAGGAGAGGTGTGGCCGTGTGTCGTGGAATGCAAGCTCCCAATGCAGAGATGTGAGGTCCGAAGTGCCCAGCACGGGCAAGCTCCCAATCCGCAGGCAAAAGTACGCCAAACCCGATTGGGCTAAGCTTCCTTCAAAGCACAGCGAAGGAAGGAGCGTGGAGTGGTCTTGCGTCCTGCCGTGCCCTGCTTCGCCGGTGCTGCCGCTGCCGCTGCCAGTCCCATACAAGCCTGAGTGGCAGAATGTTGGACTGCCAGACTGCCTCAACCTCTAAATTTCCCCCCGTTCATTTCTAGCTTTTCTGTCTTTCTTCTCCTCCTCTTAGGGTATCTCTCTCTCTCTCTCTCTCTCTCTCTCCTCTCTCCTCTCCTCTCTCATTTCTCTTACGCGATTTTATCTGCATGTCTCCGGATTAATCGCATTTTTCTCAGTTCAACCAGGCCGTGGTTCCATTCTTGCTTCACTTCTTCGCATCTCAATTCTGTCTCAGCTCGGGAATTGTAGGCCAGCTGTACATCTCGCTTCTCTTTTGGGCCTTCCAAGACGCAAGACTTCTCAGTCTGGTGCATATCAGTCATATCAGTTCCGACGACACGTCTTTTGCCCAGACCGTCAAGCTCTCTTCCTTAATCGAGTCTCAGGCTATCGACAGCATTCTCACTGGGCTGGCTCCTGGTCCGAAACGCGCGCAATGTCTTCGTCAGATGATGATATCCCGCTTGCGGCATCAAACCGCAGGATGAATGGAGTCAATGGAGGCGAGTGTGGAAGGCTCCCAATGACTTCGGTCTCTCGCTAACAATATATGCTACAGCTCACCCATTCAAGTCCAACGAGACCATTTCCTCCAAGACGGATGCCATGCTAGACAGACAAATCCCTACCGTCGGTAAGGTTAAGCCAGCTCTGCCAAAGGTGGAGGAGGAAGACGTGTCTATGAACGACATAGCCCATACCACGAATGGGATCAAGCGCAAATCCAACAAACCTCGCTCAAGCTTGGCTGAGGCTAAATCTTCTGATGATGACCTACCCTTGGTACGCTAGAATTCCACCAAATGTTGCCAAGATCCCTCTGGCTGACGACAAGTAGAGCAAGAAACGAAAAACTTCTACTCGGCCTAGTCAACCTTTAGAAAGCGACTCGGACGACCAGCCCCTGGCCATCAAAGCCAGAGCCAAAGGTCCCGTCCTCAAGCCGCCTCGCCTCAGCAATGCTCAATTGGTCGGCGAGTCTGATTCGGACACTCCTCTCAATCAGAAGCTGGCCAGCACCAAGGATGAAATCATGAAAGAGGCTGAGAAGACCGCAAAGGTCATTAAGAAGAAAGAAGCCGAGGTGACCGCCAAGCAGGATACGAAGAAAAAGGGAGCGAAAGAGTCGACCAAGCAAGAGAAGAAGCCCGCCGTCAAAGCCAAGAAAGTCAAGAAAGAAGAATCTTCTGACGACGAGCCTTTGTCGAAAAAGGCCAAGAAAGTCAAAGCCGAGCCATCCCCTGTTCCCCCCAAGCTCGCCAAAGGAAAGGCTAAGACCGTGAAGAAAGAGGAAACGGAGGAGCCGGAAGATGACGATGAAGCTGAAGAGGAGGCGAAATGGTGGGATAATCCGATGAAGAGCGACGGAGAGAACAAATGGGAGACTTTACAGCACAACGGCGTTGTCTTTCCACCTCCCTACGAACCTTTGCCAAAGAACGTCAAGATGAAGTATGAGGGTCTTCCCGTTGCCATGCATCCTGACGCCGAAGAGGTTGCTGGATTCTTTGGTGGCATGTTGAACTCGGCCCACAACGTCGAAAATCCGACTTTTCAAAAGAACTTCTTCACCGATTTCAAGGACATTCTCAAAAAGACAGGCGGGGTCACTGGTCCAAACGGCGACAAGGTTGCGATCAAAGAATTTGCCAAGTGTGATTTCAGGCCAATTTTCGAATATTATGATGCTCAAAGGGAAGCCAAAAAGACACTGTCCAAAGACGAGAAAAAACGAATCAAAGCAGAAAAGGATGAAATCGAAGCTCCCTTCATGTACTGCGTGTGGGATGGCAAGAAGCAAAAAGTGGGCAACTTCCGTGTCGAACCTCCAGGTCTGTTTCGTGGCCGTGGCGAGCATCCCAAGACTGGCAAGGTCAAAGCTCGCGTGCAACCAGAGCAAATCACCATCAATATTGGGAAAGAGGCAACCGTTCCAGCGCCTCCAGAAGGGCACAAATGGAAAGAGGTCAAGCACGATCGTACTGGCACCTGGTTGGCCATGTGGCAAGAAAACATCAATGGAAACTTCAAGTACGTCATGCTTGCTGCCAATTCCGACGTGAAGGGCAAGTCCGATTGGGAGAAATTTGAAAAGGCTCGACGATTGAAGGGCTACATTGACGATATTCGAGCAGCCTATCGAAAAGATCTCAAGGCCGAGATGATGGCAGATCGGCAACGGGCCACTGCCATGTATCTCATCGACACACTGGCTCTTCGTGCTGGCAACGAGAAAGGTGACGATGAAGCCGACACTGTTGGCTGCTGCTCTTTGAAGTACGAAAACCTGACTCTGAGAGAACCGAATATCGTGGAGTTCGATTTCTTGGGCAAAGACAGCATTCGCTTCCATGAAGAGTACGAGGTAGACAAACAGGTTTTCAAAAACTTGAAAATCTTCAAGAAGGCTCCAAAGAAAGAAGGCGACGAGATTTTTGACCGCCTCACCACCACCCAGCTGAACAAACATCTTTCTTCCCTCATGCCCGGTTTGACGGCCAAGGTCTTCCGTACATACAACGCCTCTTGGACCTTCTCGCGACTGCTCAAGAAACTCAAGCCCGGTGGAACCGTGGCGGAGCAAGTCAAGAATTACAATGACGCCAACAGGGAAGTCGCTATCCTTTGCAATCACAGGCGCACGATTGGTGCGAGCCATGTCCAATCGATGGAAAAGCTCGAGGATAAGATCAAAGCGGTGAAGTATCAAGCGTGGAGAATTAAACACATGATGATTGATATCGACCCGAAGATCAAAAAGAAGAAGGGTGCTGAATTCTTCGAGCTCCCTGAAGGCATGGATCAAGACTGGATACTTGATCATCAGGCCTTCCTGATCGAAGAACAGAAGACCAAGATCACCAAGAAATTCGACAAAGACAATGAGAAGCTGAAAGCCGAAGGAGAAAAGGAGATGAAGCCGAAAGAGCTAAACGAACGACTCGAGGCCGTCAAAGAGCTAGAAATGAAATTTAAGAAGGAAAACAAGAGTAAGAAGGTTGAGCCAGAAGGCAAATCTCCTTCCATAGACACTCTGCAAGGGAAGATCGACAAGCTCGACCAAAGGATTGCAACCATGGAGACGCAAGCTTTGGACAAGGAGAGCAACAAGGAGGTTGCTCTGGGGACGTCGAAAATCGTAAGTGCTCGCCTCCACCACCAACCAAGTGATGCTGACTGTCGCAGAACTATATTGATCCTCGACTCACCGTGGTCTTTTGCAAAAGATTTGGAGTACCCATAGAGAAGTTCTTCTCGAAAACGCTACGAGACAAATTCCAGTGGGCTATTGATTCGACAGGTGAAGATTGGGAGTTTTAAAGGCACCTCCTCATGAATGCGATGGGTCGCTAGTGCCAGACGTTTTAGCCTCCATGTACTTCCGGTATTGTGACGAAGTTGAAGCGAAGCAGGCGCGCGAAGTCCCAAGAGACGCCATTCGATTATCCCACGCGCACACCTCACAGATAGAATCTCACTCGAGGCAACAAACATTGGTATTGTCAAAACTCGCACTTCGTAGTCACATTTCTCAGCTAGCCAAATCATATCTTGCAGGTATCACCAACGCTTATCATATCAAGATCAAATGTGCATACCTCTTAAAGCTTTCCCAAACTACGTGACAATGGTGCAACATAGCTATCCCGTCTCGCTTACGTGACGATGATTGATTGACATGGATTAAGGCAAGTTCTGATGGAATGCATAAGTAAATTTCTTAGAGTCGTCCCGTGCTAGGCTCGGCGCTGGAATAGCCAGCCTGACGTGTCTGACGTGTGCGAATGGTTCTCGCAACCCCTTAAGACGGTTCGCATAGTTGCGAATCCCGCCCTCTCGATTGGAAGACACACATAATCCGAATTGGAAGGCACTCACAAAGCACGGCGCCTGGTACAAAGGAGCACGCGATTAGGCTTTTTCCTGGACCTTGCAGATGAGCATGACTAGAGTGGTGGAAGGCACGTTCTCTACTCGAGATGGTGCGAAGCTCTACACAAAGACATGGAATGTAGGTCTGACCCGCTCTCGCAGGCCTGATCTCTGGTTTACAGAGATGGTTTCCCTTCCTTCTTGTTCAGCAAAGTTGACTAGAAATCTTGGCTAGGCCGATGGCACAAGCTCGATACATTTGGTTTTCATCCACGGCTTTAGCGACCATGTGAATGCATACTACGAACTCTTTCCGACATTGTCCTCTCCGCCATACAATGTCACCGTCCATGGGTTTGATCAACGAGGCTGGGGACGTTCAGCCCAGAAGAAGTCCGACCACGGACTGACGGGCGATACGCATCAAGTCTTGTCAGATATGCACGATTTCATCTCTCACGTGTCGAGAACTGTGTCGGCAGCTGCAGGCGAACCCAAGATCTTCCTCATGGGCCATAGCATGGGCGGTGCTGAGAGTCTGGTCTACTTACTTTCTGATTCTGCTGCCTTGACTCCCAAACTAGAATCGAACGCTCCCACGATCTCAGGTCTGGTGGTAGAAGCCCCTCACATCGGCTTCCCGCCAGCGTCCCAACCCAACGCCATCACGGTAGTGGCGGGGCGACTGGTGGCAAAGCTGCTCCCAAACATGCAGATGGCACAGAAATTGGATGCATCATTCATGAGTCGAGACCCAAAGGTCTGCAAGGAATGGGCCGACGACGGGCTTTGCCACGACACGGGAACGCTGCGTGGATTGGCAGGGCTGTTGGACCGAGCCAACTCTCTCAATAACTTTGGTCACGGCAAAATCGCGCACGGCATGCGAAATACTTTGCCTTGTCCTGTCTGGTGGGCCCATGGAACGGCGGACAAGGTCTGCGACTTCACCGCCAGCCGGAGACTTTACGACAGTTTGACGAGGAACAGCGAGCAGAGTGGCACAGGTAGCGGGAGCAAATTCATAGCATTCGAAGGAGGCTACCACAAACTACACGCGGAGCCGCAGGGTATGGGTGTCGAGTTTGCTAAGAGCGTGGGAGACTGGATTTTGCAGATCGCTTCAGCCAGCAACGGCTCGACAGCCGGTGCTGACAGCAGCACGAAAGTCGATGAAGTCAACAACATGAAGCCACGGCTGTAATATGAGGTATTGACAAACACATAAGCACCACGTTGGATGATTAGTTTGAGGTGCTTGGATTTTCATGATCCTGTCGGCTGCTGCAGTTCTATCTTTCTCTCAACACTATCCAGGCACTGCGGTCGACACAATAGAGGTCATCCAAGGTCGGGACTAGGTGTTAATGCACGGCCTTGTAATTTCATGCACCAGTGTGAACGGTCCAGTAGCGCAGCTTCTCAGAGGGGTGCCCACGGTGTCCAAGGCAGCAACGAACGGCCCGCCCCAGCAGGCTGGGACCCGCGGGTCAACTTACACATGGCATGGCTACGAGGACTCGCAGGTCCCAGGTAGCCTGCATCACAAGCACTTCGGAAGGGCGTTTCCCGCCTTAGCCAAGCAAAGACAACCTACGAGGACGTATACCTGCGAATCTATATTGGAGACCGCATGCCAGAGCCAGTGATGGAAGTTCTAGTGGTGTAGTAAACGGGATTGCTTTTAGGAGTGGCACCTGTACACCGAATGATGCTCCAATTATCGAATCGCATCATATCAGATGGACAGTCTTATGTTCCCAGGTACTTTAGGTCATCTGAAACGTGTATGGTACAATACGCTAGGTCAAATTGAGCAGAAGGCACTGGCACGGAAAAGCATCTGCCGAGTTCCTCATCCGAAGTTTTATCCCGTCGGGTCAAGTCTGTTGCAGGACATTCCCCCACATACTTGAGCCTCATTGGACTGACGTATTTTTTTCACTTTGAGCAAGGTGCATCTCCCGAAGTATCTGGGCATTCCTCTCCATTGCTATGCCTGATGCGGGCAACCTTTGGAGGGCGCAAGTCCGTCCAGCAGACCTTGGTTCCATCTCGGGAATTGACGCGGCCCTGAGGGGGGTTTCTCAGATGGATGATAAAAAGGTGAGCCCGTGGCATGTAGACAAAGTCACCATACTTCACAGCTTCAACCAAGTAAAGCACAGTTACTGTTGAAAGGACAAAAAGCTTCCGCTACTACCACAAGACCTTGAAGAATTTATCAAACACACAATCGCACTCAATCAAAATGGTTTACAACGTGCTACCCGAGGAGAGTGAGCCGGTGGTTACCAGCCACATCAACGGCACGACAGAAGAGATCCTCGCCCGACTTTGTATCACTGAGCTCTGCAAAGGATGGCCAGTATACCGAGATGCCTCAGAATGGCAGAACTATCGATCACTTTTCACTAAAGAAGGCGCATATGTATGGACGAGTGAGTACAGCATTTCTGAGAAGGGGTGACGACGACAACGATGGCTGACGCAAAGATTGCAGCATGGTCCGGAGGCCTGTCGATCGAGAAGTTTATCGAAGTTTCCATTAAAGGACGAGCCAACGGCGACTTTATTATGCACCGAGAAAACGGCACATTAGCCAACGTCAACCTAGAAAAGCAGAGGGGCATTGGCAAGATGAAGGCCACCATCACCCAGCGACTGACGCTACACGGCATTCCAGTGGACGTCGAGTGCGACTGCAGATTCATCTTCTTCGCCCTGATCGAGGACGGAGAATGGAAGGCCCGATTCGTTAAGCTGTTCTACGAGAAGGACAAGATGGTGCCGGTGAATGGCAATGATTGTCCTGTCATTCCCAAGGAAGAGCTGGACAAGTACACCGAGGGCTACAAGTTCCTGGGATACGCCCAAAACACCCTGGGCCACGCGATTTTGGCAGATTTGGCCAACGCTGATAACCAGGGTTTCAAGGATATGTACAAGGCCATGGCCGATTGGCTGCAAGGCAAGGATATTGATCTCTTCTGGGAGCACAAGAAGTGAAAGAAAAAGAAAGGAGCGGTATAGACTTGGCGATATTGTGTGAGATCAATTGTATATAGCTAATATTGTAGGCACCGCCGCTGCACAAGCTGGGGTCTAAATAAACAATTCCCTCTACTGACAAATTGTGCCTTTTTGGGACATTTACCATTCGCAAGCTGTGTTGCTCTATGATCGAGGGTTTAATCCTCGTCACTAGTGTTGTCGCGGAGCAAGCCTTACCTGTTGTCCCTCTTTAGCAATTGAAAAGCAGATGCTGATGGGGTTCCGAGTCGTACTACTAGTAGAGGATGATTCGGTTCCACAAAAAAAATCACAGTAAGCTGACTAGTCCCTGCCGACGACTCGGACTAGCAACAATCGGCCAGACATTTGTCACACTCCAGACTACGAGATACCTTATCCTCCAGCGATCAGGGGCCAAGGGGAGGTGTGCAGAGGAATTTCCGACTAAAAACGACATTTAAAGGCATGCCATTCTGTAGTTCACATGGCAATATCAAACTCTGAGCACACGAGAAAACGCTGAATGGCTCGGTCCAGCAGCATGTCGATGACGGCCCAAACGTCCACCAACGTGAAGTCGACACTGACTCCGGCTACAGCAGTCCAAGGGTCACGATGGCAGCCCCGGCCTCATGACGACGACGCTTCAGTGAAGACATACGACTTTGCCTACCTGACCGGCATCCCAGAGTCGACCCTGAGATCGCAGATCATTGACGTGCTGAGGACCATCGTTGCGCCAGCCATCGCACAACCTCTGCTGCTGCAGACGCTGGTCTTGATCTTTGGCGGCTGTTGCAGCAATGTCTACACCCTCGAGTCGATTCTCTCGCTTTCCTCCTCCACCGGCACCCTGATCACCTGTCTGCAGTTCCTGTTCATCTCCCTCTACACACTTCCCAGTCAGCTCACGTTCCATATCGTGTCACCACCGGACCCTCCCCCGCTGCAGCCGACACAGGCAGTGTGGCTACCACGCATGAAGAGGAGGAAAGTCCCGCTCCAGCTGTGGATGTTGTTCGCCATGCAGTTCGTCATGATCAATGTCCTGAACAATGCGGCGTTTGGATACAAGATCTCGCTGCCTCTGCATATCATTCTACGGAGTGCCGGCCCTGTGGCGAGCATGCTGGTGGGACGTGTTTGGGCTGGCAGAAAGTACAGTTGGCAGAAAGTGCTTGCGGTGGTGTTGCTGTTCGCCGGTGTTGTCCTCGCTGCGCTGAGCGATGCCGGGTCCAAGTCTCCTGGCCCTCAGGCTGTTGTCTCGCGCTCCTCCTCAGGCCTGGCTGAAAATAGCACCACGGCGGCAGCTAGTGTGCGACTCGAGCCCAAATCAACCGACTCCGCAGGCGGCTACTCGTCCGTATCTGCCAGCAATAACCAGACTACTGCGACTCCCGGTGCGGCCTCGGTCCTGGTGGATCAAGCACCTGGATTTGTCTTGTTGACCTTGGCCCTGTTGCTCAGCTCCGTCATGGGCGTCTGGTCTGACGGGATCTACTCCAAGTACGGCAGAACGGCAGCCATTGCCAACGAGCAGCTCTTCTACGGCCACCTCCTCTCGCTGCCGTTTTTCTTGCTGCAGCTTCATACGTTGCATGGCCAATGGGCTGGACTGATGGATGCTAGCGCGATTGCCTTTCCCAGCCCTAATCAACGCAAAGATGATCCACGGGGCTTCCCTCCCATGTCCAAGCTTCTACACATGATGGCCACACCTCGACAACGTCCTCGATCCTGGCAGGAGAAGTCACTGAGCTGGTTGAAGCTGGAAGAGGCGCCAAAAGCAGCGGGATACCTCCTCCTGAACTGCATCACACAGGTAGCGTGCATTTCTGGCGTGCACCGTCTCAGCACGCAAACCAGCGCGTTGACAGTGAGTATCGTGCTCAATGTGCGGAAAGTGGTCAGCTTGCTACTCAGTATTTACCTGTTTGGCAACGATCTCGCTGCAGGGGTTCTTGTAGGTGCCGCCGTGGTTTTCGTAGGTGGCGGACTCTACGGGCTGCCAGAGAAGAAGGCAGAGCACAAGGAAGACACCCGGAAAGGAGTGGATGGCGAAACGAAGAAAGATCGGTAGTTTCCAGTATTATGAAAAAATAGCAGTAAACTGTTATTCATTAACCACGAGGCATTACACACACATCATCAGTTCCTTTCTGACTTGGACAAACACTAGGCATAGAGGAATAGCAATAACTCATAGACCTTGACCACTTTTTACTCCTACAAAGTATATGCATTCAAAAACCAGGTCAAAGGGGGACATTCGTCAATTCGCAATGATGCACACGAACAGCAACGGAAGCCTCCCTCTAGTTGCCAACAATGACATTCAAAAACAAAGCAACTTGCTTCAATCAACAAACCTCAACATAAGTGAATAACCAGTTAACGGTACAGTACTCTGGGATGACAGTGCACGTTGAAGACTTCGAGAAATTTTGCTCTCGAAAACAACCTCAACGAAACCAAATCTCCAAATCCCCGAGTTAAGTTTGACTTTGGAGCTGGGGTTGCACATGCTTTTTCCCCGCCTAAATAAACCTTACGAGTAGGGGTCCCTTCACGTGCCCTTCAGCCTGTTTCGGCGAATTGAAGCACCCGTCACCGCCAGTGCAGTGCCAGTGGCATGTGAAAGCGGATCCCCAAATTCTTTGGGGGTCACAGTAGTACCAGTATTTCATCATTGCCACTGGGTTCAAAACATCGGGTCAAGGATGGTCAGATCCTTCATGATGAATTTACTAACCTAGTGCTGTCTTGCTTACTTGAAGGTTCCTAGAAAGCATCTGCAGTGTCATGGTGCAGTGCAGTGCAGCGTACCTCTGAAATCAATCAGCTCGTGCTTACCGCTAAAGCTAAACTGCCACCTGCCAGTTGCTGCAAGGAGCCGAGCCGGGTTCAAGATTTTGCAGGCACCCGGGCAGAGAGCGGGCAAAACAAAATGGAGATGTGAAATCTAGCCTTCGAGTTTTCTGGGGCTGTGTTTGGACGTCCCGGTTGACTTAAAAGACATAGCTGCGCTGGTGTTGCCAGTTGGTGAATCTCAGGGACATCGCTGCACCTTGCTATCCTCCCGCTCTTGGTTTCGACTTGATCACCTGCTGTGGTTGTGAATTTACTGTTCTGAACTGACGGGCAGGAACCAGCATCAACGCTCATCTCATCTCTACTAATTGGTGTATACCGACACAACCAGTCTGATTTGCAATTTTGCAGCGAGCACCAGCATCAACACCAACATGGTACAGTCCATACCACCACCCAACCCTCAAACATTGATCCCTCACCTCCTCGCTTGCCTGCCTACCTCATTCGCCTCGTCACAACCTCCGCCTGCCTTTCTCCCCCTCCTCTCTCCGATATTACGGCAACGACTCCAGATTCATACCAGCACTAGCACAGGTCGAGACAACTGGATACGTCTGCTATGCTGGAATGCGTCACAGGCAGAAGAACTCCAAGACATCATCGAGAATGCCAATTTTGAACCACACCCGTCGTCTGGTGAGCTTGAAGTGGGAGACATTGAGCGGATGTCATACAAGAGATTCGATGCAGAGACACTCAAGGCACAAATTCCTCTCAGTGACTGGTCTCTGACCGCCCTGTATCTGTGGTGCACCGGCAGTGAAGATGGGAATGCTTGGAAGCTGGTGGAGTTGTTGCCCTATGATTCCGACTTGAGCCAGGATCAGTCATGGTCGGACGGTGTCTTGGAAGCAAATGAGAAGTTGCAAACCCAAACATCCAACCTGGCCGTGCAACAGGGACGAAAGAATAGTAGAAAACTGTCTATTCCAGGAAACGAGGTGGGCCAAGACGACGATGACGATGACTACTGGGCCCAATATGACAAACCCCCAGATAAAATCCCAGATCCGGAAACCTCTGCGGGAAGGGGGTCTCTTAATCCACAGGCTTCAGGTCCAGGTACAGGTCCAGGCACAGACGCCGACTACTATGCTCGCTACGGAGATGTCCAGCCTGCCATGGACAGCTTCGACCCAGACGAGCAAGGCCAGGATATGGGTCAATCTACTCTGCAGGGTGACAGCATCCAGGAGATCTTAAAACGAGCCTCACGTCCTCAACAAGGTTCGCTAGAAGAGCACACATCACCTCCACTGGATGCAAGCCAGCCAGTGGTCCCGGCTGGTCGAGATGTGATACAACCTATCCCGGACTCGCCCTCGTCAACGGCTGGTTCGGATACGGTGGCCAAATTAGAGGAATCCGCCGACCGCCTTTCAGCCTCAGAAGTCGCAATCAAACAGCACATCAGCTACAGCGTCAAGAGCATGTACCGACTGGCCAGAGGCGCCGGCATCTCAAGGCAAGAATTTGAAAGCATGGTGCAGCGGGAGCTCGACACTCTTAGCATGCTGGATAGAGAATGATGGCTCGCGCCGAAATGAATGCATCCCAGGTTTCCAAACACCCTACGGAGCTCTGTTGGCGCAGTGCGACAGCATGAGCCTAACCCTCCACTAGCTCGATGCGCCAAGCAGCCCTGTCCCGGCCGACAGATTGTAGCCGAAGCTAAAGATCTAATCGCAGCCCGCCTACGCCGTTCGGGGTTTGGGGAAGTGGATCCTTTCCCCAATCACTCACGTCATGACTTCGAAGCCCAGATGCTAGTCAGGAACGTGTTGCAAGCCCATTGAGGCCGGAACCGAGCATCAATGTATTTTCTTGCGGCCGTTGCCCGAGCGTGAGCATCAAGCACAGAGATTCATTCAAGGTCTATTGTTGTGTTTTCGTCGTCGCGACCGTGGCATTGATCACGTGAGTGCGACTGCCCGATATGCCTCCTAAAAAATCACAAGGAGGTACGCAAACCGCTAAAGCAGCCAGCAAAAAGCAAAAAGCAGAAGACCATCAGGTGCCTAATCGCACCAAGAACAAACAGTCCAAAAAGGAAGAAGACAATGTTGAACCTCAAGACAAGGAAATGAAGGAGGAGCAAGCCGACGAGCAAAAGGAGCAACAGAACGGTGACGATGAATCGCCGCACGCTGGTCAGAAACGCAAGTCTCCGCCGACCACCGCGGCCAAGGATAAACCCCCGAACAAGGAAGCTCGACAAAGTAGTCGAACTTCTTCACGACAAACTGGAGGGGGCACTGGCAAAGATGCGACCTCGAAACAGATCCTCACCTTTCTCCTCTCCAAAGATGCCCTCTCATACTGCTTCCCGAGCGATGAGCTCGACGCCGCTCGGTCAGGCAAGTTCAAAAAGTCCTATTCTCTCACACCACCAAGCCTTTTCACGCCCTTTGAGCATTTGGTCACGGCTCATCTCCTGGCAAAACCTCTGTCGCATGTACTGGGCATGCGCAGCACGCGCACGCTGCTCAACGAACCCTACAATTTCAATACTCCAGGCAAGATGAGAGCCGCCGGCGAGGACAGGATCTGGCATGCTCTCGAAGACGCCAAGACGCAACACCGGCAGAAGACGGCAGCCTACCTGGCAGATATGGCAGCACAGTACGCGGATCCCAACAACAAAGACGACGCAGGCGACAAAGGAGACAGCGACGAGATGCTCGAACTGGCTACACAAGCCAACGAAGGTGGCTATCGCGCAACCGTTGACTACATCAAGAAGACGGTCAAAGGGATGGGCGAAACAGGCGCCCAGGTCTTCTGTCGACGTGTGCAGGCATGCGACGGCTGGGGCGAAGCGATCTGGCCGTATGCTGATCCAAAAAGCATCGATGCGCTGCGAGAATGCGGAGTGAAAGTTGCAGATGCCGATGACCTGCAGGCCATGATCGAGCGGGATGTTGACTTTGACAATGTAGGAGATATGGGATTGATTGACAGAAAGAAGGGTGTGGATGAGAAGAACTATGATGTGCAAGTTACTGTCGAGTTTGTGACCGTGTTGGAGAGAGCAATAGGCTGTCAGCTGGAGGGCAAGACCAGTGAGATGAAGCGAGCTGCTGCTGAGTATGGCAAGTAAATGACGGAGTGCGACAGGTTGTGGTCTTCGCTATGGGCAGAATGGTGGAGGGCTAGATTAGGTGTTGCCAGGCAGGACAGGACTGGAAAGGGAAGGAAATAGGAGCTGGTTCCAACTTGGTTTGAGACATGCTTCACACTCTGTACAGTCTATTGCAGATAGGAAGAACAAGGAGCACCTAGATGGTCTGAGCGAGCAGCATGCTAGGGCGAAACCATCGTTCAGTTGGGACATGCATTCACAACCGCTACTGTAACATTGCCTCAGTGCACTATTCATGGTAGAGCCAACTGGTTCTCTGCAAGTTTCGTGCTTTGGATGCGTTTGTGACTGGGAGAAATTGGTGACTGGTGTTCAGGAATTCCTCTCTAGTGACGTTGCCGTTGCACGTCGAAACTCTATTTCGGTCCATTTTTAGAGATGTCAAACGGTAGAATTAAAATGTTAACGATAATGTAAGTTGAGCACCGTATTGGACGGATCCTGATCTGTCCTTCAGGTGGACAGTCCTGTTTTGGTATATCCCACCTCAATCCGTTCCTCAAAGGTTGTATCTAGATACTTGCTCGAACATTCTGTTCGTATCCAGCGTCTCGGTAATGTTCAACAACGTAACCTTCAATTGGTAGGGGTGGCGGTGGCTCGTGTGAATTGTACACACGCTGCTGTGTATTACTTAACGAACACATACAATATGGCAGCCTCCGACGATGAAAGACAGCCACTCAACAGAGCACCGCAGCGAAACTACCTTAGAGCTAGTCAAGCTATAAATCACCACAAGAACGATCATGATGGTATTGAATCTCGTACACTCCGGAAGATCGACTTACGTCTTTGCACCATCGCTGGGCTCCTATGCAGCCTCAACCTCCTCGACAGCAACCTCATCTCCTCTGCGGCCGTCACATCCATGCCGACCGACCTCGGACTGACTGCGTCCCGCTTCCCAGTTGCAATCTTCATCTTCACTATTGCCAGCATCACAGCCCACATGCCAGCCACACTCCTCCTCCGCTTCGTCGGGCCACCCCTTTTCTTCAGCTTGACGACCGTCTGCTTTGGGCTTGTCACTCTCACGACAGCATTCATCACGACGTGGCGCTCGATGATCATCCTCCGCGTCCTCCTCGGCATCTCCACCAGCGGCATCTACCCAGGCCTCACCTACCTAATCAGCACCTACTACGTACGGCGCTCGCAGCAGCTCCGTTTCGCCTTTCTCCAATCGGTCGAAGTCATCGTGCTCGCCACAGGAAGCATCCTCAACTTTGCCGTCAACCGCGGTCTGCACGGCCACGCCAACCTCGCAGGCTGGCGATGGATGTACATGGTGCAAGGCATCATCGCAGTTCTCCTAGGCATGCTGACGTACACCTGGATTCCCGAGTTCCCCGAAAACGCCAGTAAGACTCGTAAATTCCTGTCCCTCGCCCAGACCGAACAGCTGCTATCCCAGATCGACCAAGACCGAAAAGACGCCGGCAAACCGGAGCAGTTGACATTGGCCGCCATCCTCGTCCCATTCCTCGACCCCAAGCTCTACGCCTTCTCCCTCCTCTTCTTCCTCCACAATATCGTCTCCACCGCCCTGAGCTACTTCCTCCCCATCATCCTCCACCAGGGCATGCACTTCTCCACCGACAAAGCCATTCTCCTCTCTGCCCCGCCCTACTACTACGCCGTCCTGCCCGTCCTCGCCACCAGCTTCGCGTCCGACCGGCTCCTCTCCGTCCGCGCCCCCATCATCGTCTTCAACGCCCTATGCCTCATACTCGGCTTCGCCTTGCTCGGCTGCTGCTCGGCCACCCCCGCATGGGCGCGGTACCTGGGCGCCTTCCTCGCGACCGGCGCGTACGTCAGTAATTGGGCGGCCCTGTCGGCGTACCAGGCGAACAATGTCGCAGGCCAGTGGAAGCGAGCCACGCTGGCGGCGGCAGTGAGCGCGTGTAATGGTCTCGGCGGTGTGGCCGGGTCGTATATTGTGCGTCCTGACGAGGCGCCGGGGTATGCGACGGCCGTGCGCGTCAGCGTGGGTGGTCAGCTGCTGATGATCTGTGTCGTGCTGGGCTGCTCGCTGGGTTTCTGGAGAGCGAATCGACGCGCTGAGAAGGGAGACACACTTATCGAGGGTGTGCCCGGGTTCAGATACACTTATTGACCCTTGAAAATATGCCGCTAGGTCGGGAAAACTACTACTGAGAGCGCTACTCTACTCTGCTCTACTCTGCTCTACTCTGCTCTACTCTGCTCTACTCTGCATCGCATAGCACAGCATAGCATGGAATTGGCACTTTGCAGCTTCGGTCCCCACCAGTAATTCACCGCGCTTTTCGTGGGTAGGTACATACCCTTGTAGTGCCATTGTTGGTCTGGAAAAGAGATACGGAAGGCTGCTGGGAAAAAAAGTTGGCTTGGTTTCAAAGTTTGAAAGGAAAGTCCAATTACTCGCGCACTCACTGGCAGCTTTATTAGCGTCTTCACTCCCTCCGTTCCGTACTACTAGTACGAAAAATACTCCAGAACTGGACTACTGACTCCCCCCGACTTCCCGACTCCATACCTGGTACATACTATAATAGTGTTAATATAGTGTGTACTTCGTATAGGGCTTAGGCATACTAGCTGAGTGGATGATCAATCCCAGCCTAAGACCGGCGACCAGCGCTGACTCCCGACGGGCCGCTCGGGCCCCCCTTTTCGTTATTACTATCAATTACTAGTATAGTAATATTTGGTGGTGGCGGTGATTGGTGGGGCTCAAGTTTGTGTATTACGGAGGTAGGTACTTCGTACTGTACCTAGCTGACCTAGGTACCTGGATACTGTATCGGAAAGTTGAAGTTGAAGTTGAAGTTTGCTTCACCGACTCCCCCGGGGAGCGGAACGGGATATCGCGAACTAAGCCGTTATCGATGGACGCCCGGGGAGATTTACTGCTTTTCACTACTGAGTACTTCTGTAGATATCCATGGATCTGACCGGTATTGCAGAGCCGCATTACTAGTTCGTGTATAGCGTGAGATTGTGTTATACTGCAGAAGTACTGCATGTACCTCGCGTGGTACAGTGACGCTAACATCCATGGATGTAAACTAGTAGATGCAAGATGCAGATGCAGATGTGCGTCCTTCAAGTTCTAGTCTCAAAACAGCAATAATTTTGTTTAGAATGAGGCACGCCACACAGTAGTGCTGCTGTAGCAAGCCACAGGACATAGTTTGTCCTTTCGAGCAGCAGTACAACAAATCATGCGGTATATGCTTTCTGACTCATACGAAGTATTCAGATTGAGACTCAGACTTCTAGAATCAGCATCACGCTCCTGCTCCTGCTTGTCTGATGCCTTGCTTTGCTGCTTTGAGAAATGCTTACGTACTGGTGTGTTACGGAATTGAAGCACGGACCAAGAGTCAGGTCATGCGCTGCAGGCCCCCGTTCGTCTCGTTTACTAATAGTAGTAAGTTGCCCGTGGCTTTGTCCACCTTGTCCAACGTCAAGACAGTAGTACCCGCTGCAAGGGTTTTATTGTATTATTGACCCCTCACTGGCACGCGACTAGAACCGTGAGAGCGAGAGTGGTAGTATTACATAAGAGAAAGTCCGGTCCTTCGGTGAAATCACCGACGTGTTGCGTGCAGGGGTGGTCATTATTATTGATTAAGCTATAATAAAAGGAACCATCGATAAGCGTTCCAGAGCTCGATTTTCAAGACCGGAACAGATCCCGCGACCCACAACGCATTCCTCAAATTCTCCCCGTGTACTGGCATCAGGAACGTGCAGGATCAGGCTGAAAATTACCCGCGAGCCTGAACGACTCCGTACTAGTGGCGCTGCAAAGCACGCAATTTGCGAGATGGATGTGCTCATCGACGCAAGGCTTGGGCCTCTTAGGGCGGGCCAAGACAAACCTAAGATAAAGCTTAGTGGCTGTTTCAGTCACATGCCTGGATGCAATGCGCCTCCGGAACTGTTCATTCATGGTTTCAAGCGGAGATTGCAGGCCGGCTAGTGCGGTGCCTGCAGGAGGGAAAGCAGCTAAAAGGCAGATCCCCAGAGGTGACTTTCTTTTTTTTTTAAAAAAAAAAACCTCTCTGACGTGGGAGGATAGATAAGATAGAAATACCCTCATATACTACTAGTACGCAGCGGCAGCGTCTTGAGAGGGTTTGTGGTCGTGAGATCATTCTGGATTATAGCTCCATGTTCATTGTTGGACATGGGTGGTCAGATTCGTGACTTCGTCCGACGGGTCTGGTCTGGTCGACGCTCACCGCATCTACCCGGCTTGTCTGATTGTAGACTGCCAAGCATTTCAAAGTACTTGCTCATATGACTGGCACACGCGACCTTATCCCTCCCGTGCAGTGCAGTGCTCGGGTACTACTACTTCCCCACATACGCTAGATATTCTTCGTTGCATCCAATGCGCCTGCCTGCCTGCCTCAATCTCGCTTCGTCGGGTGGTGGAAGTCTGCTCAGCGACGAGCCTGACTACACACTCTCTGATGATGGAAGGAGGATGTGAGTATAAGAAGTCAGCCGGCGTCGTCGCTGACCTGGTGTCCCACCAGTCCGTCACCATCATCATCTCATTGTCATTGTCATCGTCGCCATTGTTTGTGGTGGTTGTGGTAGTGGTGTTGTTTGCCTATTCGAGTGTTCGGTGTTAATCCATCCTCCTTACCCTTACCTCCTTTGGTGCCCGGCCTCGTGCGCTTGTGACTAAATTGTCTGACCCAGTTACTAGCACGAAGTAGCTTCTCCTCCTACTAGTACTGCATTCTAGCACGAGCCTCCACATTCTCTAGAGTAATATTTCTACTGCCGTCCTCCTCCACCTCTCCCATCTCTACCACCATGGGCTCGATTCAACTCCCCGAATCTCCTCCCATTTCTCCTCCCAACGGCGTCATGGGACAGAATGGCTTCTCGACGCCTTTGTTTCCAGCCAAACCCAACATCCTCTACATCATGGCCGATCAGCTGGCGGCTCCTCTGCTGAAGATGTACAACAAGGACAGCCAGATCAAGACCCCCAACCTGGACAAACTGGCTGAGAAGTCGGTCGTGTTCGATTCAGCCTACTGTCCTTCGCCTCTCTGCGCCCCGTCGCGAATGTCCCTCATTTCTGGCTTGCACGTGTCCAAGATTGGTGCCTACGACAATGCCTGCTCCATTGGCTCCGATGTACCTACATATGCGCACTATCTGCGCGCCTCGGGCTACGAGACGATCCTGGCTGGAAAGATGCACTTTATCGGTGACCAGCTGCACGGCTACGAGAACCGATTGACCGCTGATATCTACCCGGGAGATTATGGCTGGGCGGTGAACTGGGACGAGCCAAACCGGCGATTGGAATGGTACCACAATAGTAGCTCTATCTTGCAGGCTGGCCCGTGCGTGCGAACGAACCAGCTGGACTACGATGAGGAGGTTCTATACAAGTCCAAGCAATGGCTATACGACTATGCACGTGCACCGGCAGGCAAGCGGCCGTTTTGCTTGACCGTCTCCTTCACCCACCCTCACGACCCGTATGCGATCGAGGAGAAGTATTGGGACATGTACGAAGACGTGGACATTGAGCTGCCCAAGGTCAATATCAAACCAGAAGACCAGGATCCGCACAGCAAGAGATTGAGATTCGTGGCGGAGCTGGAAGGCCACAACTTCACAGACGAGCAGATCAAGAGAGCTCGACGTGCTTACTATGGAGCGGTGAGCTACATTGATGATAATGTAGGACAACTCTTATCGGTGCTGAAAAAATGTGGCTTGGAAGATAACACAATCATCGTGTTCTCGGGCGATCACGGCGATATGATTGGCGAGAGAGGGCTGTGGTATAAGATGTCCTATTTCGAAAACTCGGTCCGAGTGCCGCTTGTCGTTAGCGCTCCCAAGCAGTTCCACCCTCACCATGTCTCGCAGAATGTGAGCACTGTGGATCTTTTGCCTACTTTTGTCGATTTGGTCGGCAGTCAGCTGATCCCCGGCCTTCCCATGGACGGCCTGTCTCTCCTTCCCCATCTGTACGGCAACGGCGGTCACGACACTGCCTTTGCCGAATACATGGGTGAGGGCACCGTCGCCCCGCTCATGATGATTCGACGAGGGCCGTGGAAGTACATTACCTGCCCGGCTGATCCGCCTCAGCTGTTTAATCTGGTGGAAGACCCGTTGGAATTGCACAACCTGACAACGAGTACAGATGCACGAGTCCAAGAGATCTTTGATGCTTTCGAAAAAGAGGCCCAAGCCAAGTGGGACTTTAAGCGGATCACCGAGGACGTGCTGCTCTGTCAACGAAAGCGGAAATTCGTCTGGTCGGCGCTCACCCAAGGTCGATTCGAAAGCTGGGACTGGCAGGGCAGTGAGCTGGAGGACGGACGCCACAAGTTCATCCGCAGCACCATGCCTCTTGACGATCTGGAGAGGAAGTCGAGATTCCCCGTGCACCCAGAGGCTCTTATGCAGTCGGCCGAGCACCTCAAGGCGGTCAGCAACCTTCGCGGTGGTGCTTCTGTTGAGAAGAAAATCCAGGTGGTGGTGTCGGAGATTCCCCCAACGGTTCACGCTCACTTTCGTTGAATAAGCAGCTTGTTCGGCGGCCGGCGTCTTTCACGAATCATGACCAAATTGTTTGTTCTTGCTTTCTGCGCTTGAAGCGTCTCGCATTTCGGTGCTGCGTTTACAAGCGAGGTGTTGGGGTGGTTGGGAGGCTCGGTTGATATTGTACCTGGTCCTTTGCAAATATGTTAGGCTATGTACGCGCAGATAGAATGCATCGATAATAGCAAGGCGGTTAATACTGTGTCGTCTTGCTCGTATCTACCACTTCTAAATCTGTTCATGCTGCTGTATCGAAATCTCAACCTCTTTCTCAGCGACCCTTTCCATGGGCTCAGATTAGGACTAGCTCTCAACGTGCGTATGCCAGCTAATATTAGGACTAGCACCGGACAGGGGGTTTTACAGTCTTGGCTGACGCGGTCGAGATTTTTGACGCGTTCCTGTCGTGCTCGACTAGTAAGAATTATTATTTGCGACTAGAGGGGTCAGATCAGGTCCCGATGGTCGTTAGGTCTAGTTGCTTTTTGACAAAGTGATCATACTTGAACCCAGGAGTCGGACTTGAGGCTCAAGGGCATGGCAACCACAAACCTGACTCGAAGCAATTCTTGATGTCGAGCTTCCTCCCTTGTCTCCAGTTTGTAGCCGGCCGTGGTGGACCATGACCCCGTCGCCCGCTCTGTCTGCACAGTCAGCGGACGACCTGTTACTAGACTCCTCTCCTCGCCTGGGACCTGGACATGGACATGGATATGGATTTGCCCTTGCCGACTACGAGACCATCCCGACGGAACCGGTGCAGCGGGTGTTGAATTCTCCCGAGCACGAAACCCTGGCCACTCTTCCTGCCCTCCCTCCACTTCCTCAGTCACAATCCCAATATCTTCAAAGCCAGTATGGCGGTCTTGCTGGTCGGCCCTCGGCCTACACTCAATACATCACTCAACCGACTCAGATAATCGACAGGTCGCCAGGCAATGCGACAGTATCAGAGTTTTCATCGCCTCCTCCACCTTCTGCTGCTGCTGCAAAGTCTGTAGTGCAAGTGGCCGCTTCGTCTCCCGTCTCTGCCCCTCCTCCAAAGCCCAAAAATGGCCGACCCAATGGTATCCTGGGCACCGCCATGAACCACCGACCAACTGGTGCTGGGCAAACGGGAGTAATGCGATTCGCGCCTGCCGGGACGACATTCCGACAGCCCATTGCTCCACGCCCCCCTCCGGCACATTCGCCTCCACAGCCCCCGCATCACGACACGGCTGACTGGTTCCCAGACCACGACTTCGACTCGAGTGACAGTGATCGCCTGGAGGCGCAGCGCAACAAGATCAAGACCAAAACCTTCAAGACCAAGACGGGTCTCTCTCCTTCGTCTTTACACCCCCACAACAACAACTCTGCTCTTCCTCCTCCTCCTCCTCCTCCCACCGCGAACTCCTTTAGCGGCCTGTTGAGTGATTTTGGCTATCAACCAACACACACTCAAGCCGTGAAGAGATCGGCTGATGTCATGGCGACGAGCTATGGCAGTGTTCAAAAGAGACCCAGGCAGATAGCGCCAGCAAGAGCACAACCAATCCAGCCACGTTCTCCCATTCCCGTGGCCGAGAAGATGGAACTTGACGATATAACAGATCCCAACATGCGAAGGAAGGTAGATAAGGCCATGAAGCTCGTTCAAAGTGTCTCGATCGAACAAGCCTTAGAGGCCTGTGTCAAGCACAAAGACTTCAACGACGCTTGTGATGAGCTATTATTAATGAGCGAGATGAAGGACAAACAATCGAGCAACCACCAGCCGAATAACAACCCCAGACACACAATAGTGCTCCCTAGTTCCGACGATGAGTTGCTGATGACTCCTGCTAGACCTCCCAAAGGTGTAGCCACCAGCACGCTCCAGGTTCATCAGTACCAGCCAGCTCCTCAGCAGGCCCGGAAGCCTCCGAGCAAATCTATCGCACAGAAATGGAGCAGCACCCAGCAGCAACCGCAACCGCAACCGCAACCGCAACCGCAACCCTACGCTCCGAATCTCGCTCCGAAGCTAAATGTCTTTGATACTCCTCCGCCACAAGAGCCCAAGAAGCGCACCCTGATGAGAGGCCGCAAGGACCGCTCCCTTTCACCTGCTTCACGCCTTGCGAATGCCAAGCGAGCCGTGGTTCTGGACGACTCTGCAGATGAGGCGGATTCCGGCATCCAATCCGATCAAGACGACGCTCGTTTCGATAGTCGGGTCCTGCACTTCTTCAATACTTGCACTCCGCTTGAACTGGCTGACATCTCCGGCATACCAAAAGATCACGCAGAGCACTTCGTCTCATGCCGTCCTTACAAAACCCTGCAAAAGGTTTTTGACGTGCAGAATCCATCCAACAAGACCAAGTCAAAGAAAGGCTCGTCGTTTGGTGAAAGGACCTGGGATAAAGTCTACGAGATGATGAAGTCGTACGAAGCCGTTGACTTTGTCGTCAAGCACTGTGAAAACATCTCGAAGCCACTGGCTCGCAGTATGAGTGCCTGGGGAGTCGACGTGCACGGCAAAGGCAAGACTGATGCTGGCATTGACCTCGTTAGCATAGAACCCGTGCGGGCCACCTCTCAGGACTCGGTTGGCAAGGACTCAGGTATTGGCACTCCCATCAGCGATGACGGCAGGCCAGCGTCCCTGGCAAAGAAAGGGTTCATTGCACAGCCACCATCATTGGCTGAGGGAGTTCAGATGAAGGACTATCAGGTCGTCGGTTTGAACTGGCTCTACCTCTTGTTTAAGCAGAAACTCTCAGGAATTCTAGCCGACGACATGGGGCTCGGCAAGACCCTCCAAACCATCGCCTTTCTTGCCCACCTGGCAGAGACAGGAGAGCCAGGACCACATCTGATTGTAGTGCCTTCGGCAACGCTAGAAAACTGGCTCAAGGAGTTTCAACGCTTTGCTCCGGGTCTAAACGTCCAACCTTATTACGGCAGCATTCCTGAGCGAGAGGGGATGCGCGCTGAATATGAAGCTCAGCAAAGCAGCATCAATGTCATCGTGACGACGTACCAAATTGCTAAAGCAAAGGATGACATCCCCTGGCTCCGCCGCTACCCCTTCACCTGTGCGATATTCGACGAAGGCCACATGCTGAAAAATCCGACATCTGACGTGGCCACAAAGCTAGCCAGAATCAAGCCTCGCTTTCGTCTGCTCCTCACCGGTACTCCACTTCAAAACAACCTGGGCGAGTTGATGGGCTTGCTCAAATTTTTGATGCCGTCAATCTTTGCAGGACGAGAGGAGGACATGCTCGCCATTTTCAAGCAGTCGGTCTCGGTGACCACAAGCGACGCAACTTCCGATTCACGCTCCATGCTTCTCTCCAAGCAACGCATTGATCGAGCTCGGATCATGCTCACACCGTTCATCCTGCGCCGCAAAAAGTGGCAGGTGCTCAAGGATCTGCCCAAGAAGACCAGACACGTCATTACCTGCTCCACTACGCCCGAGCAACAGGAAATCTACAACGCCCAACTCGCAAAGGCGTGGGACATCAGAGAACGCAAGTCACGGGGCGAACGAATCCCGGCTGAAGAGAATGCCAATGTCTTGATCCGCCTCCGTCAGGCAGCCATTCATCCCCTCCTCTTTCGCTATTTCTACTCCGACAAGACTCTTCGCAGAATTGCCAAGACCTGTCCCAAGATCGAGCAGTTCCGCCACTCGAACCCAGAACTGATCATGACCGAACTCGTGGCCTATGCCGACTTCGAGACGCATGAACTCTGCTCCAAACACGCCCTCCTTCACCCCTATCTCTTGCCTGCTAATCGATGGGAGATCTCGGGCAAAGTCTTGAAGCTGCTCGAACTGCTGGCCAAATTCAAGTCTGATGGTCACCGTGTCTTGGTCTTTTCCCAGTTCGTCATGGTGCTGGACATTCTTCAGATCGTGCTGAAGAATCGTGCGATTCCTTTCCTCCGTCTGGACGGTTCGACCCGGGTCGACGAACGGCAGGATCTGATTGACGTGTTCAATGCACCGGACAGCGAATATGAGGTATTTATGCTATCAACCAAAGCGGGAGGGGCAGGGATCAACCTTACGGGTGCGAACCGTGTCGTTGTGTTTGATAGTGGTTTCAATCCCCAGGACGATGTCCAGGCGGAGAACCGATGTCATCGAATTGGTCAGACGAAAGACGTTGAAGTCTACAGACTCGTCAGCGAGGGAACGGTCGAAGAGCAGATATACGAGATGGGAAAAGTCAAATTGCAGCTCGATCGAGAGGTCGCAGGTGAAGAGGGACAAGCCGTTGATATCCCTCCTTCCGGAATTGCGACTCCCGCTGAACTGGACGAGGATCTCGTAACTAAGAAAGGCCGGTCAAAGAAAGACGGCAGTGACCCCAACGGTGGACTATCGAGGCGAGAAGCCGAGGGAGCGGCATTGGTCGAAGACATGCTTTTCAAGAAGCTTGAGGAGCAGGGCCGAACACCCGCACAGCTTGGTGGGGACAAGACCGCCCGACCGGGCTCAAGGCTGAAGATCGAGACGACGCATGAAATGGAGAAGGAGGGAATCAAGAGCGAGGATGGCAGCTCGAGTAGCCTTGACTCTCCGCTTACCGAGTTATCCTCGTCGGAGTCGGAGATCGAGGACGGCGAGGACATGCCGCTCAGGCTGCGAGGCAAGAAGCACGATTCGAGTTCAGAAGCAGAAATCATAGAAGTGAGCCGAACGGGACGAGGCCAACGCAAGGCCGCGCAGAAAGCGAGCGAGAACTTGCGCGATCCGTCTAGAGACGAGCCGAGTTCGCAGCGGAGTACTAGGATTGCCAAAGGCAAAGCGAGCAACAAGGATAAACACAAAAGCAAGCAGCAACAGACTACTATTGGTCGTAGTGGACGCGTTGTCAGGGGCCGGAAGTCGTAAACCGTGATCTTGGGTGTGTTTTCCGGAAAATCAAAACATAAGAGACGACCTCTGAGCATGATCATGATCTTGGGGAATTCGCACCACGTGGCGTCGAGGTATTGATTGGGTATTTGCAGATTAGAGGCTTTGTGAAACATAGATTTAGCTGTGTAGGAAACGTACTGATGCAGCGATACGGCAATGTAGACAGGTAGTCTGTTCAACAATCTCATCGGGTTAGCATACCAAAAAACGAATAAATAATCACCCAGGGCACTTCTCCCACTTTCAATTTGATTTCTCATAATCCTTGATTCAATCTCGTATACAGTATAATCGAGCACAGAAAGGAGGAGGTCGAGTGGGGGCTTAGTGCACATAGTATCTATCTATTACAGACAGATCAGCAAAAAGTCTACCCTCACGTTTTTGCTTACCGAGCTAGTAGAACAATTAGATGCGAAAAAGAAGCGAAGACTTGAAAACTAAAAATTGGACTATAGTTTTTTGGGGGTTTCACATCATTCGTCTATGGGGCAGAGATAAAAATATGATCGAAATGTTCCAGTTGAGAGGAAGAAAGGTCGGTCAGACAGAACAGACACTTTGAGCAAAAAAACTTTTAAAAGTGTGTGTGCATCAAACACCACTCCTTAGAAGTTTCTTCGTTGTGTACCCCTGTCATTTGGGGGGTTTTGTCTGCCTGTCTGTCTGTTGTTGTATAGATTGTGGTGTCTCGCAGCGCTCCATCCCTCCCATCCCATCCCTTCCCTCCCATCCCATCCCTTCCCTCCTCGCCCTACTGAACCGCATACTCTGAGAGACGCCCAACCTTTTTGTAAGCAAGTGGTCGTCGTCTCCGGCGGAATTCGGTGGGGGAGGCGGGATCAAAGCGCAGCCTTGTTGCTATCCGTGTTCCACTGGTAGCCTGCAGCGTCGGAGAAGCGGTAGCCGTAGGAGGCGGTGAAGTCGTCCAAGACGGCGGGACCGCGCGATCCGTAGGGGTATTCCATGGGCACAATCTCCTTCTTCTCGTCGAGGTAGTGCAGGATGGGGGAGAAGACGCGCCAGGAGGCGTCGAGCTCGTCGTCGCGCACAAAGTTGGAGTGGTCGCCCTTGAGGGCGTCCAGCACCAGCGACTCGTAGGCTTCGGGGATCTTGAGGTCGGAAAAGCGGCGTCGGTAGGTCAGGTCGAGCTCGGTCACGACCGTCTGCATGCTCAGGCCTGGCAGTTTGCTGTTCATCTTCAGGTACACGGATTCGTTGGGCTGGATCCGGATCACCAGCTCGTTGCGCGGGATGTCCTTGAAGATGCCCGAGGTCACGTCCTTGAATTGGATCCGCACTTCGGTCTTTTGCTCGTTGAGCGCCTTGCCGGCTTTGAGGATGAACGGCACGCCGTCCCATCGCTCGTTCTTGATGAACGCCACCATGGCGCAGAACGTGGGACACCGCGAGTCCTTGGGCACTGTGTCGTCTTCTTTGTAGGCCGGTTTGGTGCCGTCCAGGCTCTTTCCATACTGGCCAATGATGACGTTCTTGGGCTCGATCGAGGGGATTCCCCTCAGGACGCGAACCTTCTCGTCGCGGATATCTTCGGCGGAGAAAGAGATGGGTCGTTCCATCGCCAGCAATGTCAAGACCTGGAGAAGGTGGTTTTGCATCACATCTCGGATGATGCCAAACTCGTCAAAGTAGCCGCCACGACCCTCGGTGCCAAAGGGCTCCTTGAACGTGATCTGCACACTGTCGATGTGATTTCGGTTCCAGTTGGAGCCCAGGAATTCGTTGCCGAATCGGAGGATGAGCAGGTTCTTGACCATTTCCTTTCCCAGATAGTGGTCGATACGGAAGATCTCCTCTTCTTTCCAGTCGGGGTCGAGTGCTTTCTGCAACTCCCTCGACGACTGAAGGTCTTTCCCAAACGGCTTCTCGATGATCACTCGGGCAATGCCGTTCGTGGGATAGCAGTTCTTTTTGAGGTGTTGTGACACGGTGATAAACACCGAGGGCGGCAGAGCCATGTAGAAGACTCTGTGTCCAGCTTTATGGCCCTTCTCAAACGATTCGACGTGTTCTCGGAGCTTCTGGAATGGCTCATCCTGGTCGTATTGACCGGCGACGTACGAGCAGATTTCGCAAAAGGCGTCTAACTGCTCTTCTACGTCTTTTGTGGGAGTCTTGATGTACTGCCTCACTCGGCGGAGGAACTCCTGCCGGTCCATCTTGGTTCGAGCATATCCGACGATGCGGATGTCTTTGGGAAGGAACTTGTTACGATACTGGCCTTCGGTCAGCTTGGATTTCCTTCGAAAGAAAACAGTCCGAGAACAAGACGGTACTTAGAGGGGTCTTACCAAGCCAAAGAGGGCTGGGAAGGTCTTCTTCTTTGCTAGATCGCCCGACGCTCCCAGCACGATGATAACGGTATCCTCCTTCAGTTCGATGGTACTGTAGACAACCCCGTTAGCCGCATGTCCGTATGGGAATAGGATACTCGAGAGATCGACCTACCCGACGTGCTGCGGTTCATCCTTGGAGATAATGGTGCTGGCCATGTTGGCGGTGCGACCTGCAGCTGTTCTCTAGAAATCTCTCACCGGTATCGTCCTCAAAAGTACGTCGGCGATGAGAAGAATCAGATGTAGAGGGCCAGCGGGCGCTGCAGTTGGGAAAGTTTTGGATTCTTGGACTTATTTAGTGGGGTTCAGAGCTTACTACTACGAGATTACACAAGCACCATGAGTGCCCTCCTCGACTCTAGTCGGAGCCTCTTTTAACCTGATACACTTTTTCGTTTGTAATTCACTATTTATGACGTCCTCACGATCTGTTTGGGCCTGTTAGTGAGTAGAGCTCGTCCTCGACCGTGAAATTGTCCTTGATCGGGGGGCTGCACATCTCACACACGTCTGACATCACTCGACAAACGCAGCAAAAGCGCGCTTTTTGCCGCAGACACGTCGATACGTGCTATGACCTCAACCGGCCACGGCGGTCTTTCTCACGGCACTCACGAGCACTGCCGTTTGCGCTGCAGAAATACACGAACGGATGGGCTGGCTGCATTGAATCTGCACGCAGAGACAGGGATGTCCGGGGCGGGCTCTGTAGTCACTAGCTAGATACCTAAGTTGATTACCCCGTAGGTCGCGGAAAATGCATGCTTCGTCATGTTGCTTTGGTGCGGCTTAACCTAATCTTCACATCACTGCGATGGAAATTTTTAAATCGAGCCCCTCATTTCCGTCTGCGGCGTCTCACTGCTGATCAGCGATCTCGGAGGTCTTGTGCTCTTCATGTATAGTGCGCAAGATTGGAAGAAATGGCTAGATAAGCACCAATAATGGGACGTAGCTCAGTGCGACGCAGATCAAGTGATTGACTCTATCAATGGTTCGATGGATTTCCATGTGATAGGGATCTAGTGGTCGCGACATAATATCTGCTAATATTCCCTGTGTATACCGCGTATCAAAGTAGTTGAGAATCGAAATAGAACCCGTTTCTCAAATAGACGTTGAAAGTCGTCTTCCACCAGAACAGGACAGGAAATAGAGCAAGCTATCAACGAGTCAGACTTTCTTTTGGTGCCTCACATAAGTCGTGTTGCGAGTTAAGCAGGGAGGTGGGACATTTTGCTGTGCAGACCGCACAATCACGTGATCCGGGCGCTTGGCGAGAGTCACGCTTTGCCCTTTCCGTAGCACACACTGTGAGGAAAATCGGAGAACTTTCAGTACCGTCGACGCTGAGCGCAGTCTATCACTTCGCGCCCACAGTCCGACTTGCCAACGAATAGTCACCTCTTGAACACACACACTCCCCTTCAAGATGCCTTCAGCGCAGGGTCACAGACGTAAGTTCTCCAGCTTTGAAACTCCATCGAGCGGCTGCGACATCGCCAAACTCCCGACCGAGACGAAGCAAACTAACCCACTCGTTGTGTAGTGTACGTCAAGGGCAAGCACCTGTCCTACCAGAGAGGAAAGCGGAATACAAACCCCAACACGTCACTCGTCAAAATCGAGGGTGTCGATGATTCAAAAGCCGCACAGTAAGCACGCACCCGCCCCATAGCAGATTACCGATGCAAGCAGCAGGGAAACTGTGTGATGGACATGAAAAGGATCTGGCGATGGTGTACACGACTGGCAAGAAAACGGAATCATTGCTGACAACAATGCGTCTAGATTCTACCTTGGAAAGCGAGTAGCATACATCTACAGAGCGGCACGGGAACGACAGGGCACGAAGATCAGAGTCATCTGGGGCAAGGTGACCCGACCACACGGCAACAGCGGCGTAGTACGAGCCAAATTCGCCCACAACCTCCCTCCCCGAACATTCGGCGCCTCGGTCAGAATCATGCTGTACCCATCCTCGATATGATTTGTTTTCAAGCGGATTTGAGCCTACGAGAGAAATGTCAGTTCGTCGAGACAAACGAACTGACCGCAGGGATGGGGGTGGGGGGGTTTCGTTAGAAGCAATGGGACGATAAGACATCTGTTCACGGTCGGCAGTGTGACGAGAGCTGTATGAGCAGGGGAGGTTTCCGACCGTATTCCATCCAAACATGTAACGATGGTGTATATTCCGCAAAAAAGGCCACCAGCATTGTTTCATGGGGCAACACACTACTTCAAAAGTTCGATGCAGTCCTCGCAGCCTGATTTTGCGGTACGGGTACGATGGCATGCTACGAGCGAAAATGAAAGAATTAGATATCCTCTCCCGAAGAGTCCTCCTTTGATGTTCGCGGAACACATTTTTGAGGTAGAAATTGGCCTTTTTTGGTTGCTCACTAACCAGTCATGCACTACTACTAGTATTGTCCTCGCGACGTGCAGACCCGAATATCGACAAGATACTGAAGACTCGAGCGTTCGGGAAATCGGTATGCAAAAGCCTGTCTTACGTGCTCACTGCACCCGGCGTGCGTATTCTTCGACAGATGTGCTTTGTGAGAAGCAGGGCAGAACGAGGACGACCATCTCGCTCACCGACCCCCATTTTCCAAAACACGCCCAATTGTCCCACAATCGTGAATCTACCAATTGCATGTTCGATGGCTGAACTGCCCTCTTTTTTGGTCTACTGCCAGTGCATGCGAGTGGAGCAATGTCCGCATCACCTACTCCTTAAACCCCTAAGCAGGGTAAGTTATCATCATGCAAGTGCCGTCGAGAGAGCAAAATAGTAGACTATGCAGGTAGAAATCATATGCTTTTTAAGAACTTTTCAGCTAGGGGCTGCTGTCGCAAAGGAAGCCACTCTAACCATCAATCTATTGGATTGGCCGAATCAGAAAATATCTACCAATCCCCCCACTGGATGATCTCCTAGATGCTGCCGTTCGCTGTCGCATTCGTTTCGACGTCTTGCTTCTGCGCTTCCTTCTCCACGCCTTGTGCCGTCGCCGTGTTGCCTTCTTGCAGCCGACGATTCTCCGTGATCCGTAACAGATTTCTAAGGAGGATCGCTATCGTCACCTTACCTATGGCAGGCACATAAATGGATGCTCTTTGCTTAACTTGGGGAGGAAAGTTCTGTGCATGTTTTATTAGTCAAAAATGGTGGGGCAGCCTGCAGTCTCAACGAGGAAAACATTTCTCCGTTCTGCTACTTTCCATGAAGCACGGTCCAGGAGAGGGAGAGAGAGAGAAGAGAGAAATCTTACCTTCTCGCTGCTAAAGTTAATACATACAGCACCTTCCCGTAGCAGGCTCGTGTCGAATTTGTACTTTTCCCCGGGCACACCGGTGATGACCACATCACACAAGCCCGCAACGTCATGCAGCTCCTTGCCGGGGAGTTCTTCGACTTCGTGCTTGCGTTTCCGGAGTCCTTCGCCTCTCGTGAACTTTTGCACCCCCGTCACATCGACGCTGTACACGGTGCCGCCATCGTTCGCCAGCAGGGCCGCGAGCGGTCGGCCCACGACTTCGGACCGGTTGACCACGCATATCGTGTGTCCGAAGAGCCGGTTTCCGTATGGCAGGATGGTGTTGTAGATGTGCAGGTATTCGAGGATTTTGATGACGGCCAGCGGCGTGCAGGGCAGGATGGATTTTTGCAGTTGCTGGTCGTCGAGGAAGCGGATGTTCTGGTACATGTTGAAGATGTACTTGTGGGTCAGGCCCTCGACGTCCTTGGCCAGCGAGACGCATTCTTGCAAGTACTGGTCCTGCCGGTTGTTGTGGATCGGGTAGTACACGATGATGCCGTCGATTTCGGCCTTGTTGTTGGCTGCCAGGATCGTCTCTTCGACTTGGTCTTTGTCGACTGATGCCAGCGTGTATTTAAAGCCGCTTTTTGATGGTGGTTGTTAGTACCTGATATCAGGCCACATTTGCCCCCCCTTTTTTCAAATGGGATTGGGGGGAAAAGTGCTCCTCCTGTGCTTTTTTTTTGCTAAAGTCAGGCAGGCTGTTGACTTACTTTTCTTCGCATGTTTTCTGCGTCCAGTCAGCGTACACTTTGGCGGCTGAATCTGTGTTGGCAAGAACGCCAAGAAGATGTGGTTGTTTGCCCTTCAGTGCTGCCAGTCCGGCTTTGACTTCAAGCAGAAGACCCTTGGCAATGCTGCCCGCCAGCACAACCTTACACGGAGATGGAGGCGCTTCCGCACTCATGGTCGCTGCACGTGGGCAACTACGATCGAACAATTAGTTCGGATGTGAGAATATGTCTGTGGAACTGCTCCGCGACATGTTTTCTGCCAGTGGTTTCAAGTGAGCTAAGGATGAAGAGGCTGCAACTCTGGGACCCGTGGACCGAAAAAAGCTTTCAGTTGGTGGTTTTCCCATCTCGGCAGAATTTTTACTGGATCAGAACAACAACATGGCACATTGTAGTTGCAAGGGGGCAGATTGCTCTCGAAGCTACGCTCATACAATCGCATTTCGTGCTAATGTGTGCAAAGAAGAATGCCAATACATGCTGCGAACTAGCAATTTAGAGGACCACGACTAGGAGCTTGTGGTGATGGACGACTTGGTCACTGAGACTTATCGAGAGCTTTGCAACGGCGGGTCATTTGGTCCTCCGTCAACCGCAACGGCAAGCTTCCCTAACCAAAAGCGCATTTAGGACCTACCACTGGCGCGCACTGGCAGTGGCCGATCAATGATAGTCCCGACTGCCCCGATTGGCGGATTGGTTGGAGGGCGCGCAGTTTTTCTCACCACCCTGAAGTTTGTCCACATTCTGACGCATCCGAGTTTG
The DNA here is from genome assembly GCA_017656005.1 of Incumbomyces lentus. NCBI lineage: Eukaryota > Fungi > Ascomycota > Eurotiomycetes > Chaetothyriales > Trichomeriaceae > Incumbomyces > Incumbomyces lentus. The sequence goes on along the minus strand of JACJVT010000004.1, from coordinate 1,836,700 downwards.
AGTGGCTCATCTCATCCACAAAAGGTTTTCAAGATCTTGTCTCGCAACTGCTTCAACTTCCAGACTCATGAGCCTCCTGTAGAGAGTTTGTACTTGTTCCAGTATCCACCGCGCGTATGACACTACCAACAATCTTTACTTCTCAGGTATGTCGAGAGCTGAAGCTTTCGAGTTGCTGATAAGCCCCTTGCCAGTGGGGGCTCTGTGACTAGCTGGCGACCCGTTAAAATGACACACAGGCTAACAATTGTCTCTAGGACTACATTTCTGGTAGAGGAAATATATTTCGATGCAATAACAACGTGCTGACCGCCATGGCAGATCATCTGTGGAAAGCCCAGGCAAACTGAGAGGATTGACTAGGTCACCGCCTTTGTACTTTGCTTGGTGAAGAGACTGCAATTCGCGAGGCAAAAAAACTATACTCGGTCACAAGGTCTGCCGAATCGAATCCACGATGTTTGCCCGACTGTCGAGGCCGTTCCATGCCTCCGGTTTGGCTGCCCCGGTCTTTCGACGAGGGCTGGCTACGGTCCATACCAATACTGAAAGAGTCATGCCCTGGGCTGGACCACAGAAATTCCAACCGACACCAGTCACACGCGAACGAGCCACGTTTACCATTCGGAACGGTCCGATTTTCCACGGGACATCATTTGGTGCACGAAGCAACGTTTCTGGCGAAGCCGTGTTTACCACTTCTCTTGTCGGCTATCCTGAATCCATGACCGACCCTTCCTACCGAGGCCAGATCCTTGTCTTCACCCAACCTTTAATTGGCAACTACGGTGTGCCATCGAGCGTCAAGGACGAGTTCGGCTTGCTGAAATACTTTGAGAGCCCACACATCCAGCCGGTGGGTGTGGTGGTGGCCGACGTGGCCGAGAAATACTCACACTGGACTGCTGTTGAGAGTTTGGGCGAATGGTGTACCCGAGAGGGGGTGCCAGCTGTTTCCGGAGTGGACACGCGAGCCATTGTCACGTATCTCCGCGAGCAAGGCTCGAGCCTGGCGCGATTAACCATTGGTGAAGAGTACGATCAGGATGAGGACGAGGCTTTCGTCGACCCGGAACAGATCAATCTCGTCCGACGGGTCAGCACAAAAGCCCCGTTCCATGTGTCGGCTCCTATTCCCGTCGCCCACGTGGCTGTCATTGACTGTGGTGTCAAGGAGAACATTCTGCGAAGTCTAGTCAGTCGGGGAGCTAGCATCACCGTCTTTCCTCATGACTATCCCCTTCACAAAGTAGCTCACCACTTTGACGGCATCTTCATCTCTAACGGGCCAGGAGATCCGACGCATTGTCAGGATACCGTCTATCACCTCAGGAAGATCATGGAGAACTCTCAGATTCCCGTCTTTGGCATTTGTCTGGGCCACCAGCTGATCGCGTTGGCAGTTGGAGCCAAGACGATCAAGCTCAAGTACGGGAATCGGGCACATAACATTCCTGCTCTCGACTTGACCACAGGACGTTGCCACATCACGTCACAGAACCATGGCTACGCAGTCGACGTTTCGACTTTACCAAGTGATTGGAGTCCTTATTTCACGAATCTGAACGACAACTCGAATGAAGGTTGGTCTTTGTTGCCCTTTGCTCGTTGGAGTTGTTGCTTACCCATCTCAGGTCTGATTCACAAAACTCGGCCCATCTTCTCGACGCAGTTCCATCCCGAAGCCAAAGGGGGTCCTCTGGACTCGGCTTACCTCTTCGACATGTTCCTAGAGAACGTGCAGAAGTACAAGGACGGTCAGAGTGCCATCTCGCCTAGTCGCCAGAGTTTGCCAAATCCCTTGTTAGTAGATTTGCTCTCGAAGCAACGTGTAGGAGTTGACATGCCCGATGGCATTAAAGGCATCCTTGCTCAGCAAAATGCTGGCCAACAGCCGGAGTTGCAGTACGCTGCAGGTGCTGCTTAGCCTGCATGGTGTGTCAACGCTGGAGCGGAATCTGTTGAGGGGCTTCAAATTGTGAAATCTTTGCCCACTGCTACTTTGTCGTGTTTTGTGATGTATCGAGACGCTTTCAACGTGAATACGATGAGGACTCATTGTCCAGTTGTTGATTTCCCTCATTTCTTGATGTTTTTCAACACTGTCGTTAGAATTGTGAGTGCCAAGGTGGAGTTTGGAGAGTAGAGAGAAAGTAACTCCAACTTGCAATGTGCCGAGCCCGCTCCCTCCATTGTTATGTTGTCGAGATTGAAATCTAGCAATCAAGCGTGTAGACTCGCATTCTCATATCCGTGGCAATCGTATGTCATCTGTCGGGGCTTTGCGTCTTCACGAGTCTGCCGGCAAGATGAGATCGTCTCTTTGAAGGTCGGCGGAAACGGCTTCGTCGATTTAAAGATCAAACACCCAGTCACACCTGGACCTCGAACCAATGTCCTTCTGAATCTACCACCAGGCCCTCTGCCTGAAGGATGCTCTTCACAAGGTCCTTGGTTAGATACCAAGATCCTGTCAGATTCTCTTCCTTCTACAACTGTCGTCGACGTGAAATACCGACTCCAGCATCGATCTCCCAAACTCGATGCTGATATCGATTCTCGATTTCCCACTCCCATTCACGATGTCGCCGTCGCCTTCGACTACGTGGTCGATCATCTTTTGCAGCTTGACACCCTCCGAAAAAGGTGCAGCCACGAAAAGCCCAAACTATGCCTCCATGGTTCGCATATAGGTGGTGCTCTTGCCCTGACTCTAGCCTTGACCAATCCAGCTCAAGTCGACGCTGTAGCCATTGAGAACCCACTTGTGGACTGGCCGGTTCTTGACGAGTTTGCAAGCTACGAGGAGGCAAAGAGGAGGCATGCGACGAAGAAATATGACGATCGCAAAGCACTAGCCGAAGCTGCAAGAGCATTGATCAAATTACGCACAAGCCTGTTCAGGACGCCATCTGGCTATTTCGACGCCTTTGCAAGTCCTACTCTGTTCCTGAGAGCGCCCGGACGAGACACACCTTTAACCAAAACTGCCGCACCTGTAGATGCGGAGGTAGAATCCGTCAAAGGTGTTCCGATTCGATATGGCGAAGGGGACGACGAGATCAGTCTCGTTGAGTATGGTCAAGAAGCGTTCGGGCCCTACGATGACGATTGGCATGCTGCTGAAACTGCAAAGATCAGGAACATAGAATATCGATTAGACCAAGACAACTCTGCAAGTGCTAATTCTGCGCTGCACGGTCATGCTCCGTTGCAAGACTCGCCCGCGGATTCGCAGGAGCCTGTGCAGTCCTCAATTGCTGCGGTCTCCACGAAACGACGGAAAGTTCTGTACAGGTGGCCACCAAATGCACAACCAGAGGATGTGATTCTCCCTTACACCCACGTCTTTGTTGATCATCCCACTCAGCGTAGCTCGGGGCCGGATGATGCAACCGTGGATGTCTCGCTCGTTACACGCATCCAAGGCCTAGAACTGGTGGAATTGCTTCGCAGGGGCTGTTTTTGGGGACGAGAGAAAAGCTTTGCTGAGGATCGGGTGAAGCTGACCGAGGTCGCCGAATCTGATGGCCAGGAACATCGTCAAACTAAGGTGCTTCGATGGTTGAGGTCAATGTTCGAGAGCCCCAGCTGAGCCTAAATTCTTGTATGGTATCTCTACCCGGTGACATCAGGTCAATGCTCTTCTCTTCCAGTCAACACTTTCATGAAGTTTTACTGTCGGACCTGAACAGTGCATCTTTTTTGTTGACAACGAGGTCGTCTCGTCCAGCTCGAAAACTGCCAATCAACCATGCGGCAATGGGGTTGAGATTGTCTGTATGCTCAGGCCTTCGATGATGACAGGTTCGCCGCCCAATTTGAAATCTACTTGCAATACGAAAAGGAGTATTTCGTTTAGCTCACAAGCAAGGTGGTGTGAGAAAAATCAAGCAAATCAAGCAAATCACGCGTACCACAATGAAGAACGGTTTCAAATGTCCAAGCGTTGGCAGTCGCACATATGTTGTCTGAACGCTAGCTAAAACGCTTTGCTCCCAACCGGCAACTCATCTCAGAACGATGTAGCTGTCGAACAGCAGTATTGGACTACGACTATTCACTGCGTTGTCGTCACAGATGCTCACAACACTAAAAGGGCTGTTAAGTGTTCTCAAAGTCACCATGAACACATCGAACTCAGTCTTCAGGTTTATCTGAGAAAGAGCCATGACGTTCACACAACTTTCGGCGCACATTGAAAGCCACGTAATGTTCGGCGCTGACTTTGCACTACGCGAGAACCGGGTCATCGGCAAACATCAGTAACACATGATTTTTGCTGACCAATACTTCGCGGGACACCCCCATGTCGAAGAAGGTACCTTGATACTATTTTCTGGGGAAGGAGTCCACCGGTATTTGCTTGGGCTTCTTACTGGTATCCTAGAATCACGATCTCACAAGCGAGTATTGCGTGACCATGTTCCTGACAAATCAAGCCAGGATTCAAAGTGAGGCCAACCACATCCAGATCACACCAATAGACCATGGATCAACATCTGGAAGCAATATAAGCACTCGGTACGCAATAGCAAGAATCGTCTCGTGTATAGAATAATTTCAGGCTTGCTAGGGTTGATTAACTATGGCATCAGTCGCCATACAGCGGCAGAGCAGCCACGCCACGTCTTTCATACCACTCAGTGTGGAACTCAAAGAACAGCCAAGCAAGCTCGAGAAGCATGACGTGGACACAACGCTGAATTACTATCTCGATATTGGTGCACCTCCGGCCCCTACTTACGTTGGCAAGCCCGAGACATACGAACGACCAACTCAACCTCTCGAAGTCACGGTTCGTGACATCAGAGGCGACGAGGGAAGCTACAATCTCGACAATAAAGGTTTTCAAATATACTTCCACGAGAGCAAGGAGAAAGACTTTATCGATGACGACAAGATCAGAGCCGAGTACTGGCCAGAGACTGAGCAGTTACTCAAAGATGCGTAAGTCTTTGGTATCCCGATCTCCAAGCATGGCTAAAATAAAACAGAACCGGTGCAACACGGGTCTTCATCTTCGATCATACCATCCGACGTGAAGTCAAAGACAATCGCTTAACATCCGGTGCCGTTGCGCGTGGCCCGGTCAATCGCGTGCACATCGACCAGTCCTACAAGGCGGCCCGCTCGCGAGTACCTTTCCACCTGCCTGAAGAGGCTGACAGACTTCTCCAGCACCGCCACCAAATCATCAACGTCTGGCGCCCCATCAAGACGATCTACCGCGATCCCTTAGGGGTTGCCGATGCCAAAAGTGTCCCAGAATCAGATCTCGTCACAGTTCCGCTGATCTATCCCAATCGGGCAGGCGAGACATATGCGCTCAAACCGAATGTCGCGCACAGATGGTACTACCTGCATGCACAAACGCCGCAGGAGCCACTGCTAATCAAATGTTACGATTCAAAGCTTGACGGGCGAGCCAGGAGAGTGCCTCATACAGCCTTTTCGAATCCGACCTATGTTAATTCGTATTCGCGGGAGAGCATTGAGGTGAGAGCATTGGTCTTCTACGAGGATCAAGATGCTGAGTAGGCTGGATGTTTCATACCCTTGGGTCATTGTATTAGTAGTAGTGTACTAATGAACGAGGTTTTCTTGCTGGTAAAATCGATCTCATTTACGAATTAATGTGCGGCGCCTCGAACGAAGCATCTCTTGAAACTTGAACGACCCACTGGATTTTTTCCTTCTGAGTTCCCCATGTGTTCGGCAGGCACAATACGTACGTAGCCAATTAGCCTACGACACCAGTGTGTCTCTACGAAGCATCGTGATTAAAGAAGAAAAGACCAAAAAAAAGTCATATTAGCTTAAGCATCCTTGATTCTACGAGAAGTGCTCGTTATCTCCGTCGATTTCAGGCGTTGCAGGCTATAGTATAGATTTTGAGGCATGCAGCCTCTCCCAGTATTTTAGACAAGGGTTGGACCCTTGCGCATTTGATACTTTTACTTCGTACCACCCGCGCGACGGGCCGCTACATACATCACGGAACACTGCATAGATTTCGGCTTGGGGGAAAAAGGGTTATCTCAAAATCTGATAAAGGGAATCAGATTAGATTTCCTGAATATGTACGTATTTGAGTTTTTTCCTTCGAACTTGTATTAAGTTTAAACCCTTTAGAAAGTTCTAATGGAAAATCCTAATTACGTCTATACGTACCTAGCACACCTAGGTAGTTATGCGGAAAGTTCCAAGGCTTGCCTTCGTACCTGAGGTAGCGGTTGCCCTAATAATAATACATTGGCGCGGCGCCTTTTGGCACCCTGTCGAAGCGCCTATGTGGGCGCTCAACGCGGCGCTGCCCAAACGCACACTCGGCGCTGTTTCCGTCTCAGTTGCAGCAGATCCAAGTGGTTCACGTACAGTAGAGACTTCTAACGAACGTACAAGAGTCGCCAGACTTGATTTGTTCCCCTCCCTCAATGGCAGGTCGTAATTATTACACGTCGACGATCAACTTGGGTACGGAGTAGCACTGCCATTTCGTACGTCTCTAGCTAAGCGGCCCTAGGCGCTAATACGGAGTGCTAGGTGCTAACCCGCTAATGTCCGGGTACTGTTTCGGGGTTTGTCTTTTAGGCGAACATGTTGCCTATTAACACATAGATAGACCTTTCTCGGATAAGAAAATGCTCAATTGTGTTGCGGTCGGGTCCGCCTGCCATTAATCAATGACTGTTCGACTAGCACAAAACTCATGTGTCGTGTATGACTCTCCAACTAATACCGTAGATCGGGGTAGGGACAGCGCTCAGCCCCGGCACAATGCGGACTACGAAAACGTGGGATATTGTGGGTTGTGCGCACATGTCCGGGCGTCAAGTTTTAGCATACACGTACCCAAACTCCGGGGGAAATCTCGTTGTCCATAAATTGCTTCAATAATTATAACGCATTTTCAACGAAACCCGAACTGTGAGGCCTTATTATCTGGAGTTGGTCTATGATATCATGTTTTATTATGGCGGTCATGTAGTGAGACCTAGATTGGTTCGACCGGATGGCGTTCTACGGTGGCAGCTCGCACGTTTGTCCACCACTTTTTGACTCTCGACTCTTCCGTCTGAAAGTACATAGCGTCATCCTGTACATTCCTAAGGTACCGTATATACGACTTTCCTCTTTCTTGTTTCTTGGAGGTTGTTACAGACACGTAGTCTACTCTCCTTTTCTTAGCTTGCACGGCCACCAGCCAGTATGCTGCAACGCCAGCTAGGCCCATAGCAATGACTTTGAGAATAATTCGGCATTCGTATTAAGGCACACGCAACCCCAACAAACCCTTGCCCATTCCAATCCCCCATGGGATGTTATACTTTCTCTTGATATCAACAACCCCTCATTAGCAATTCTGCGGTCAAAATCCTTCTCTTTGAGAAATGGTATACACCCCGTCCCCTAAGCTGCCATTGTAGCCTTATCGCCGTTCCAGCTGCTGCGACAGCGCCAAGGCCGATGTCGCAAATATGTGCATATACCGACAGACCATCTGATGGACCACTTCTTCACGGGTTTCCCCTCTCTTTCTTTCGCAGGCGACCTTGCTATCCTCACGTCTGCCGCTTCTACTAGATGAAATTCTCCGATGGCCGCAATCAAACGGGACCTTCCGGTGAACCCGTCCACCTTCGAGTCCTCGTCTGACCAAACGTTCAAGAAGCGAGTCTCGATTGGCAGGCACACTAAAGCCCTCGCCTATTGCTTGCTTGCATCGTCGGCCCTGAAAGCCAGTCCTACCTGCAGTGTTGAGCGTGTGTATCCCAGGCCAGAGATGTTCTTCATGCGAAAAGTCAAGAGTATTCCCAGGGAGGTCTATCGCGTCCGGTCTATCCAGTAGTGCACCTCCTGAACTGTTCTTGGTTAAGTAAAACAGCATGGAAAGACAAGTCTGTCGTGTCCTGTGGGAGATCAAATAAAGTGAAGTGACGACGGCTGTATCCGTTGTGAAGGACTGCGACTGCCCCGATCTGAGATAGTTCATAGTGTTTGAGGAAGGAGTAACTGGGAGGTGCGCAGAATGTCGTCTTTCGCTCATGGCGCTTTGCTTGACTCTGCTTTCAGTATGTAGCATCGAAGTAGCCTTTCTGTGAGTGCGCCTTCAAAGCCCAGTGACGAAAAGCTAATGATGAATAGATGCCTTTTAACATTGATATCGAGTATACTTGCCCAATCGTCAGCAGTCCCCTTCTCCACGGGTACCCAGTAACTGACAGATCTGTGCAGCAAGCGATCCAACCGAACGGAGCTTCCTCCTGCCGCCCAGCATACTCCAGTTCCTGTAAGAGTCGAAGGTATAGTCTCAAAGAGGGCCAAAGAGCTGATTGTCTGGGAAACAGCCACTACAATGAACTCTCGCCTCTCATCCTCGAAATATGCCTAAGTCCAACTCCACCATCGGTGCCCCACTTCGTGAAGCACTGTTCGAGTGCTTCCGCGAGATCACCCTCCTGGTTCGGCCGGAATTGCGTCGCCAGATCGTATTAATTGGCAGCGCAGCCAGCATTGCCCATTTTTCAGTCCTTGTGACTGAGGACGTGGATGTTGCGGCCCCACCCAGCGCATTAATCGACATCTGGGAGGGTATTTCGACTGGAGCCCCCAAATTTTCCTTCGAACCCGATGGCAAAATCGCGTTTGATGCTCCGAGACAAGAAATCCGCATCCGGGTTAACCTCCTCGAGATCGGAAACGGGTGCATCGAACGGATTCACGCGGTAGAGCCGTTATTCGAAGGCTCTGTCGCGTCCGTATCGGATTTGCTGAGGTTGAGGGCAGTGACAGTGGTTGATCGTGGGAGTGATGGCGAAGTCCAAGACTTTCGATGGCTATTGTCGGGGGTGGCGAGTAATGGTCAAGTACTCAAAGAGCTTGACAAGGAGGAACTGGAGTATATGCGTAGAGCAGGGCACGCTTGTCTGGGGAGGTTGGATCGCTTAGTGCTTGGTGCAATTTTGGGCGCTGACAACGGCGCTATTGCCTTGGAGTTTGTTATGTCATAGTATGTATTTAACAATACAATATATGTGGGTTGAAAATATGATTTGGGACAGCAGTCTTGGTATTGCAACCAGTCGGTGTGAAGGTGGCCTCAGTAATCTTCTAGTTAGAGGTGTTCGAGGGGGGCATCGAAGTCTCTAAACAGACTTATGCCTCTGAACTCCCGCTCGCTTTTGGAAGCTCGATGTCAACAAGCCAGGGTCGCTGCACAAAGTCTTCGCTGCCCATGATTGCGGCGTTGATGAACAACGTTTGTTCGCCCGCCCGAAGCGGATATTGGTGGTGGGCACAATGGCTTGTTGTAGAGCATCTGCTCTGACTCAACCGTTCCAATTTCGATTGTTTTTCCTGCGCGACTTCATCTGAGTCGAGTGTGCTTTGTCTAAGGGCGGCCAATTTTTCAATAATTGGTGACTTCTCATTGTCGATTGCAGTAAAATGGGACGGCTTGCTGGTGCCGCTGCTTTTCCAGGTCACCAGCTTCGCGCCCCATCCTTCATGGATGTGGCCAAAGCAGTGGATGCGGGGTCGGGCAAGAGCCACAGCGGTGAAAAGATCAGGGCACCCTGCCCGTTCGCGGCCGTTAGTGAAGTCCATGATCCCCTTCGGAGGACCGTGAGTCATTACTATGTCGGTCCCGTCTTGGATGTCGAAATGGCGGCCCTGGTTCGGGTGATATTGGAAGCCCCATGCGCCTAACGAGGGCGTGTATGGACTTGCGTAGATTGTTAGCATGGCTCCATTCTCGAGCGTGAAGCGGTGGGTACCCTCGTCCAGGAACACTATACCTGCATTCTTTGCATCGTCGAATAATTGCCTTGCTTCCCCTAAAGTACCGTATTCTCGAGCGACGAGCTCGGGGTCTAAGGGTGGTACGGCTTCGGCAACCTTGGCTTCGAAGGCACCAATGTCCATGGTGAAGTCATGGTTTCCCGCAATGACCAGCTTCAGTGGTGCGTCGATGCGCTTGAGCATTTCGATCGCTGAGCGGAATTCTTCTAGCTTAGAGCCGTCTGTGAGATCCCCACAATGTAGCGCAACATCGGCACGCTGGTCAGGCCTGTTCTCAGAGCTAAAGTCATCGCCGTGCGTGTCGGACATGATGAGTAGTCGAGTCTGAACCGTGGACAACATCGTGACGAGATTGAGGAAATTAAATATGACGAAGACGACTGCAGGGGAAGTAATCCAAAAATTCCGAGATTTCGTTGACTCAAGTGTAGACAGATGGCAAAGATAGATTTTGTAGAAGGGCCAGGGGATAAATAGAGATGGGACAGAGATCCATCCTAACGGTCGCCCTGTGAGGACCAAGTATGTAGGTGGTAAACTTGGTGAAAAGTGGTGGACTAAACTTGCGCGCGTGGATTGGCTTAGCACGCTGCGAAGTTTGGTACTCGCATATGATTCGTAGACACCCCCGCCAGCTTTTTGTTACCAAAGTTCTACTCCGGGATGATGTGTCTGGTGTCTGGTACCATCGATATTTCGTGAACTACTAGACCTTTCTGCCTAAACCGGAGGCGGCGGGGATTTCCGGGCACCAACGGTACCCAGCACTTTGGCATCTCAGCTCTAGAAACGGAGTTTTAGCGTACCAAAGGACCGAACAACGTCACCACATACCTCCTATATGCTAAGATCCAGCAGCTATGCAAACAAAAGGCGATAACTACCAGCGGACAGACGGGCGAGCAAGTTAGCTAATTCTTGGCTGCAACCAGCAATTATTCGATGCGCGACCGCTCGAAAACCGCGAGTCGAAGCCGTGAAACCTGATCAGTGGATCCGGTGATCTTATCTGATCCCCTCATCTTGGCAGGGGTCGCATCGCCACCAATGTTTGCAACCTGTCGCGGGGGCCAAGCGTTTTCTGACTCAAAACCACGCGACTTGTCAAAGCATGATCTGACACCTGTTCGATAGATGGCTGCCTAACCTGATTTCATAACGGCCACATCCAGATCAACCAAAAGCCAGCAGACGCTTACTTGAAAAGGGCTTTTACTAGAGATCTCTCTTTCTGGATTTGGATTATGGTACCTGCACAGAAGCGGCCTGACGACACCTCGGAAGCGTCATCTTTACTCGCCGCCAGCAGCGACGATGACAGCGGATGGGCTCCAAGGCGACGGTCAGGCAGCTTTGCTTCCCTGACACCGAGCAGTGTCGCTGGGTCGACCGAGCCCAAAACTAACGACGTCAGCCACAAATACCGCATCTTCATCCTCGTGGGTGTCCTAGTTGTTGGATGGTCGTACGGATTGGATGGGCTGGTCAGATACACCTTTCAGTCCTACGCAGCATCCAGTTTCGGGGCACATTCCTTGCTGGCTACCATTAATGTCCTCCGAAGTGTGATTGCGGCTGCTGCCCATCCTCCTGCCGCCAAATTCGCTGATGTCGTTGGCCGTTTTGAACTCACCGCTATATCGGTGGCCTTCTATGTTGTCGGAACGGCCCTCCAAAGCACGGCTGCTTCCATAGAGGTCTTCATCGTCGGAGCAGTTCTTTACCAGATTGGCTACACCTGCATAATCCTTCTCACAGAGGTCATCATTGCCGACATCACCTCGATGCGCTCACGTGTTATATTCAGCTACGTTCCAGCGATTCCTTTCATTTTCAACACCTGGATCAGTGGCAGTGTGACCTCGGCTGTCATGAAGAGTGCAGGATGGCGTTTGGGCATCGGCATGTGGTGTATCATCTACGCCATATCTACAATCCCCCTGCTAATCAGCTTGTATAAAGCCGGGCTTCATGGAGCAGTTGATAAGAGTCGAAGTAGGACTCACTTTGCTCGCATTCGCCTACAATTCGCTGAAGTCTATGATCGACTTGACGTTGTTGGTATTGGCCTTGCAATGACAGCATTGACTCTGATTCTTGTACCACTGACCACAGCGGAGGGGCAACTGTCGAAGTGGCGGAGTCCTGGGACAATCGCTTCTTTGATCCTCGGATTTCTCTGCATTCCTGCTTTTGTCCAATGGGAAATTCGATACGCCAGAAATCCAATTGTACCAGGATATCTTCTGAAGGACCGCGGCGTCATCGCTGCGCTCATCGTTCGCTGCCTGATCAACTTCACATGGGCAATTCAGGGAAACTACCTTTACACTGTCCTCATCGTGGCTTTTGATTTTTCCGTAGAGCTAGCCACCCAAATCACGGCATTTTTCACGTTCTTTGGGGTCGTGAGTGGGCTTATCATCGGGTTTGCGATTTTTCGAGTGCGACGGCTGAAGCCATTCATCATTACAGGAATCGTCCTATTCGCCATCTCGTTCGGACTCTTAGTCAAGTACAACAGTGGAGCCTCCCAAACGTCCAAGAACGGTATGCTTGTTGCGCAAGTGCTGTTGGGTATCGCGGCCGGCTTTTGCGCCTATCCTACTCAAGCCTCTGTTCAATCAGCGACAAAACATGAGCATGTTTCTGCAATGACTGGGATTTATCTTGCATCCTTCAACATTGGCAGTGCGCTCGGCACGTGCGTTGCTGGGCTTATTTGGTCCGAAACACTCCCTTCCACCCTAGCAGATAATCTAAGCTTCCAACCAAACTCCTCTTTGGCAGGACAGATTTATAGCTCACCATTCGAATTTGTGCCATCCTTCCCAGTCGGAACGCCAATACGATCCGCTATAATATCTAGCTATGGTCGTGTAGAAAAGCTGCTCTGTGTGACAAGCTTGTGCTTGTGTATTCCAATGATTGCTTTTGCCTTTGCATTGAGCAATCCCAGATTATCGAAGAGACAAAGTCAGCCTGGCGTGGGCGACGAAGACGAAGACTAGAGACAATAAGATTTTGGTTTCAACAGTTGCCTTGGTGAGGGGTTATTGCACAACATTGAATTAGAGAGCGGGTGTAAGTTGGGTGTACAGATGGGAATGGTGCGCCGCTGCAATCGAAACCTGCGCATGAATGTTTGAGCAAATCTGGCGACCCTTCGCTGCAAGTCTCTCTCAAGGATGCCACGAATCAATTCATGGTTGCAATTGTCCACATGAATCTCGAGGACCCTTGCAGAGGCCGATCGAAAAGAGAAACGGTATTCCTGCACCGGCGTCGTATCTGGCCTCACGTCAACATGGTTTGGATCAAGCTGCGGTTTCTGAGAGCGGGAATAGAAGACCACGTGGAAATGTTTTTGCCGAGTATCGTTGATCCTCAACATTCCGGACCTTAATGTGTTTAAGCTGCGTAATATGTGTAAAGCCCAACCTCCAGCCCCGTCACGCCAACCCTACTGACGAGATCACCCGCAGAAAGCTTGGGTCTTGCTCATTCCCACTACTGCAGGGTCGAATCAGCTGCCCTTGTCGTTCGGTTTATTACGTACCCTTGCTCAAGCTACACTTAAATTCCACTCAAAGCCTCGAGAGCTATTGGAAACGGACCTCTTCGTCCTACCATTTCCTCTTTGTTCAGCAAGATGTGTAGCAAGAAAGACGTGCCGTTGGCCGGGGTTTTTAATGCCGGTGGATATAGGCTAACATCCCTCAGCTTGCATGTCATACGCGCTGTGTGTCGAGGGGCCAATATTAGGCTCTACTTGATCTCTGGCCCCTAAACAGTCATGGACGAATTGTAGTCCTTATTTTGCTACTATTTAACATGATTAACGTTCCAGTACGTGTCCGGCCTAGAGATCTGGAAAATGGTCATCACGATACGTAATTATACCTCTCTGGTCCAGCCCCCGATTCCTCGATCCTTGCTTAAGTATCTTATTAGGACCAATAACCCGATAACCTAAATAGAGAACGTTACGTACGGCCTATAAGCGGTCCCCCTGCGGCTAGCTTGCGGCCACTCTACGTACCCAGCCCACGAATCGAGTTCTATAGGTTCTTTCGGTATCCGCCACACACAATCTGTCCAGGCAGAACACGACGGACAAGGACCTCTAGATCATTGGGATCTACTCCAATGTGAAAACTCTGACTTTGATAGCATATGCAACCCGAACATGTCCAATTCGATTGGTGGAATACGGAGTACACGCTTGAAAAGAGCCAGCCTCTGCATCAGCGACTGAAATTTATTTTGGATAGACCGTGTGTAGCATAGGCGTAGGAACTAAAGTCGTCATATACTGCCTGCATTCCTCTCTTCTGGTTTTGATAAAGTCAGGCCCCAATACCTGCCCCAGAACTTCGTTTTGGCCGCCAAGCGTACCAACAACTTTCGCGAGGTCCTCGATGCAATTGAATTTCCCATACCAGCAGTCGCGAATGATATGCTCCTTCATGTCGTTCAGGTCCAGACAAGGAAATTCCATTTTCTGGAGCTTATCGACTGTGGTAGGGCCGTGATTCTCCCCGTACCAGTGGTCGTCGTATGGTTCATACCCTCTGACCATGTAGTAGAAAACTGAACCGACGGCAAATTGCTCAGTGCGTGGACCTAAAAAACCAAAAAAGCCTCGAAGGTCACCTGCTTCATCTCCCAATACTCTGGAATATGGTGGAGTTCCCACGTCAATCTCCGTCCCAATAGCACGTGTATTGTCAAAGTCAGCCAGCTTGAGGTGGTCTTCAGTATCGAGAAGAAGATTCGAGGGCCGTATATCACCATGCGCAAGTCCAAGAGATTCTAGCCAAGCTGTAGCGCTTGTCAACTCTTTTGCCCATCTTCGAATCAAAGACTCTGGTTCGGTTGCCCATCCAACGACTTGTCCGGTGGTGGGATCTCTTCTTTGTCGACTTCGAAGTCGCATCTCAAGATTCCCTCCCGGGAGCCGCTGCATGAAATTTAGATTTGGGAAACGGATAAAGCTGTAAACGAGGTGAGGGCAGGGAGGATGGCGTTCAAGCATGTCAAAAGTACGATTCTCATTCTCGAAACGCGGATCGTCTTTGGTCTTTGCGTACTTCAGAGCAATGTGGTCAGATAGCTCAAAAATGAGGCCAAGATCGCCCCATCCCAGAAGTTTATACCTTTCCTGCAAGGGAACATAATACATTTTCTAGAAATTTTTATAAATATAAGAGATCGTAAGGTAGTGATCTAGCAACTGTTTATTCCCCTTAGCGCCGCCGGCAAGTTAATTACTGGCGTAAACGGCGTACCGAGGCGCTAAGCTTAACATAGATTACGTAGCGCTATATTAATTTTAGTCACTTTTTCCTTTAACTCTAGTTATAGCTTATTCTTAAAAAGCTTATTTTATATATCTTTAAAGAGCTTAGGGTCGTTAAGCTACGTACTTACGAATATTATTTATATTACCAACGTTGGAAAGATTATAAGTAAGATCTTTTAGTATTATATAAGATAGAAGCTTAATCTCTTAAGCCGTAATTAGTTAACTAAGACTTAAGTTAGATTAAGTAAAAAACTATAATAGTACTATAGCTAGTAGTAACGTAGTCTCTATAATCGTTAGCTAAAGCTATATAATTAGCTACTAATCTATAGATAGCGATTTAACGCTTAGAGAGCTATTTAAGAGCTAATCTCTACTATAGCTACTATATATGTACCTAAATACTTCGCTAAGCCTTATACCTTATTAGGGGTCCTTATTATAAATACTAAGATAGTTACGTTTATAAAGAACGTACGTAGTAGAACCTTAATACTTCGGCTCTTTAAGTGTTAAATTAATATCTATTAGGATCTATAACTCGATAATCTAAATAGAGAACGTTACGTACGGCTAGTATATAGTCTCCCTACGGGGAGCTTACGGTTACTTTACGTATTATCTCTACGCGCTCTCTAGGATTAAAATCGTTATATATAGAGCTATATCTATAGGTTTTAACCTCTTTTAGCTTATCCCTAACCGCCGTCTATAGCGAAGATCTTATAAATATAAAGTTTATATAAGTATTAGTAGTAGATATTAAGTTTATAAAAAAGTAAGATAAACTTTATTATAAAATATAATATCCGGACGATAGTAATATTATAGTATTAAACGAGTAAATATAGAGAGTAGCGCTACTTAATATATATAATAGAGATAAGCGACGCCTATAATTTAAAATAAAATAGAAAAGACTAATAAACGTTCGTATTAACGACTCCAAATAAGCGATAGTCGGCTAAATCTTAATACCGCTAGCTATTTATATCTATATATAGCTAGTATAAAACGTCTCGATAAACCTAGCTATAATTAGCGTAAAATAAATTATAAAGAATCTTATCTTTATTCTTTAGTTTTTTATTTTAAAATCTAACTCTTATTAAAATCTATCACTATTATTATTAATACTAGTAAGAAATATATATAATTAGTATTTATTTAAGAGATTAAGTAAGTCGATAAAAGCTATTTAGTAGTATTTAATATTATAAAATAATAAGCTAAATATAAACGAAGTTCTATAACTCTTAATTATTAATAAGAGTACTAAAGATAATCTTATTAATATGAGATCCCCGCTATAGGCGGCGGTAAAAATCCTAGAGAGCGCATAGAGGTGATGCGCAGAGCGACCGTAAGCTCCCCGCAGGGGGACCGTATACTGGCCGCACGTGACGTTCCCTATTTAGGTTGTCGAGTCCTGGGTCCTGATAATTAACTAGAAGATCTACTAACGAAATTAATAACGTTAATTAAATACTTCTTAAAGAAGTCTATAAATAAGTAAAATATTTCTTATACGCGCTTATCGATATAATATCTTTAAGCGAGTAGAATTTATTAATAGTTAAGACTTAGTTATAAGTAATAATTTATAATAAAATAAATAATAAAGATATTTAAAGTTCTAAGTATAGTAAATAACGCGAAGACGAATCTTAATAAAGTTATTATAACGTACGACTACCCGATAGTAATAAAGATAAAGAATGTAAAAAATACGTCTTTCGTAGTTAATAAGTATATATAACTAATTCTAATTCTACGAACGATAAAAACAATAAAAATAATAAGTATAATAACGATAATTAAGTATTAAACAATAAAAAGAAGAAGATAGATCTACTATTACTTACGCTAAAAACTTTTACTTCAATCTTAGTATATACTTTACGAATTCGGCTTATTCTTCTTAATAGTAAGTTACCGTAAATTACGAATAGTATTATACGATTAAAAAGATAAGCTCGACTAATAAATAAATATATAATCGAAAAAAGTAACGACGTAAGAATATATAATAAAGATAATAATAGATATATACGGCTAAAGATTAAATATTAACGACTCTTTAACGATATTTAAAATAGATAAAGATATATCTTACTTATCTTTAAAACGTAAACGATTACTATTTAAGACTTCGAATAAAGTCGATATCTTTCGCGTAATAAAGAGATATTTATCGATTCTATTTACTATCTCTACTTATATAGAGATATTTAGAGTATATAAAAATCTAATAGTAATACGAATACTATTAAATAATAATTAAATTAAAGCGTAATAAAGAGAATCTTTAAATTTCTAAATAAATACTAATCTCTCGTTTTAGTAGCGTCTAGCTATAAAGATTTAAATAAAGATCGAAGCTAATAAATTTATATATAGACTTTGATATATCCTTAACGAATTTAAAGTTAAAGACTTTAACGATATTAAATTATCTTTAATATTTATTAAGATAAAACGCGTAAATCGTTTTATCTACTATTAATTAAAATAATAAGGTACGCTAACTTAGATTATTAGATAATTAATAAAGTTAGTTATTATCGATTTAAGATTATATAGCGCGCTCGTAAGATTATATTAAACTATTTTTATTTACTTAAGACTCTTTTAAAATACGAAATATAAGATGCTACTATAGATTGTTAGGACCCCTAATAAGGTATAAGGCTTAGCGGAGCATTTTACTATATAGCTACAGTAGAGATCAGCTCTTAGAGAGCTCTTTAAGCGTTAAATCGCTATCTATAGAGGTTAGTAGCTAATTATATATCTTTAGCTAACGTTCACAGATCCCGTCACTGCTATTACGTTATAGTAAGACTACGTACTTACGTCGCGGTTAGTACTTACCGTAGTAAGGCTACGTTTACGAGCCTAGCGTAGCTAGCCTAGGATTTTAGGTAAATATAGCTTCGCTATATTTTCCCTTAGTAGCTAGATACAATTCTATACACTCGCTATATTTTCCTTTTCGCCCTTAGTTAATCTCTTATAGGATTTTAAACATCTAGGCTATTTTACTAACTCCAGTAGTGGTGTACACTACTATTTCAACTAGTTCACGCTAAATCGGATATTAGTATACGCTCAAAGCAGAATTTTAGCAGCAAGAAGAAACGGATAGACATGAATTTAGGTTACAGAAGCTTGGCAGAGACGATGGGATCCAGGGTGGACTGAGTAGCCGAAATTTCTAATAATGCGACCTGCCAGGGAATATACTAAGATAATTTCTAACATCCAGGAAAAATTCGTCCCTTATCCGCATTCGATGCATTGTAACTTGTATCAAATAAGTACTACGTAGGTCTTATCATAATCTGCTCTGCCCCAAAGAGTACAAGGTATTTATCTCTAAAAGCCTGGATCTCATCCGAACAGGCAAAGCGGCTGGCGATCGGGCGGCAGAAGTACTAACGGTGAAGGAGCGTCGGCATTAGAGAGAAGATAGGGCCCTTAGACTGAATGACGGGCAAGCCATTTTCCAGACGGAGAGGTCTAGATTGATGAAGGTTTGGGGTTCATCGGAGCTAGCGCAAGGTTTGTTTCAGCTCAGCTGAAGCTTTGTGGCTCGCGCAAGAAAAAAGCGCACGTGCTTTGTTGGACAGAATAAGTACGTCAGACCCAAAGGCGTAGGTTTTCGTCCCATGTACCCTGGCTCAACCACAGCTCGCCACAACATATGTGTGACCATCTCGACTAGGTTACTCTTCCTCACCGTAGGACTCGGCTACCCTTGTGTCTCGACCACGATTATCAACGATAGAGTCACTCCGGTCAAACTTAACAAGATGCTTGAGGGAAGCTCTATTGCAGCGATCCTGACCGGGGTGCTCGCTCTGATAGGGGCAGTTGCAACTGCCTGGATGTCATCATGGAATGAGCAACGTGTTCAGAGGCGCGAGAATCGAAAAATACTGGCTCGATATTCGGTGCCTCTCCTCATTGCGGCCTGGGACTTGGCGAATTGGTTCTATGACATACTTGACGATGACAACTATGGTCCTGAGCGATGCAAAGCGTATGGCAATGGCTGGAACAGTCAATTTACATCATACCTGCTGGGCCAATACTTCGCTGGTGTCCACATACTTCGGGAGAAGACGTACTTTCTCGCCAACATACATAGTGAGCAAGCGCGCACATTGAAAAAAATGTTGTGGAAGATTCAAGACGAATTCATATCGATGCACTACGAAGGCCGAGAAAGCCAGGAAATGCGTTGGTCTGAACACGACATATTGGCCGTGCAGGAAGAGATGACGGAACCTTGCGGTAGCGACGATAATGGAAATGGAGATCTGCAGACAATTGGTTGGGTCAGATTCCAGGAGAAATACGAAAAGAAAGAGGGGGCGTCGAAGAATACCGACTCGTTAGAGCTGAAAAACATCTTTTATTGGTACGAAGACGAGTTTCAACGGATCATCTATCGTCGATTCGAGCACCTGTATGCGACGAAATTCAAAGAGTACGACAATCCCCAAAAGAATCCGGTGCAGCTGTGGGCAAGCCTTGTCGATCCGAAGCGTAACGAAAAAGAAGACAAAAGAATACAATACGACCGGGAAGCATATCAGAGCACTGAAATGTTGATACCAGATCATCGAGTCCGACGCCTTCAGCACCTTCTGATGGACTTGGTTGAGTTGTTGGATGAAGTCTCTGCCGCAACTTTGAATCGTCCAAGTCGGAGATGCGAAATGTTGGCCAGTAGTAATATGCCGGCTACTGATAAAGTGCTTACTCCTGGAATGCAGCCTTATATCTGTTGCGATTGCCGGTCCGTGAAATGCAATCCGGAGAAGGGGGACTTCAAACACCGACACCTTGGTGGTAGATTGTGGAGAGTGCCGTCAGGCGAGGTGAGTGTTCCTAACTCCCCACGTCGGGCGCAGAGTTGGGATACATTCAACATTGGCAGGAGGAAGACAGGGGAGAACAGAGATAACCACTTCAGCGCGTAGCGATACCAGAAGTCGACACATGGATTGATTTATCTTGCTGTAAATTACCCTAGGCGAGGGAACGGGTTTCTATCTCTGACGTCAAAGGAGCATACAATAGAGTCCGCAAAGAGACAAATTATAGGGCAACTTGGTCGCTAGCATGAGGAAAATTGGAATTATCTCAGACGTTTATGTGGATGTTCCCGCTGTAACTCATCATCTGCCTTTCGCTTGAGTGTTTTAGAGCCGAACTGTTGAAACAAAACGCCGTGCCAGCGCTGAAATGGTAGATCATCGGCCGCGAAAATCTACAGTAGTGCTACTAGGGATGTAGAGAATCCAAGTCTAAAAGTTAACTAACTAACTTCTAAAATTAATTAGTTAAGTCTAGAACCTTACTAGTTAAGTTTAGAAGTTAAGTACCTAGCTAGGTTCTTCGGAACTTAACTAGTAAACTTAGAAACTTAGTGTTATAAGATAGCCGCAGAGACGGCTACAGTATTAGAAGGTATAGAAGGTTATATAAGAGCAGCCTAGCACGTGCGTCTAGCTAGCCTAAATAGGAATTACGATATATTTGGTTTTCGATATATTAATATATTAAAGTTCTCTTATCTAATATAGTAGAAGAAATAAAGAATAAAAGATCTACGAGTTTTCTTTATATTTTATAGCTTCTGTAGTTAATCTAAGTTATACTAGTATTCTATTTATATAGACTTAACTTACTCTTAACTAATATACCTTATCTTTATAGTTCTTCGAGTATAAACTAATAAGAGGTTTTACTCGTATTATCGCTAGTCTTATAGAGATACGTTTTATAATATTTTGTCGCGACGTGCACTACTCGCCTAAAAGGTAACAAGAGTAATCGCGGTATTACCGGCGATTATCTGGTGCACGTGCTTATATGTGTTGTACGGCGCACCACATGCGCTGTGCGCGAGAGAATCTCTCTGGCCGCCCGTAACATATTTTAACTATTTTTACTTACTATAGTAGACGTATATAAGTATAGATATAAATATAGAGTCTATTATCTTCTTAAGGTTTAGTTTAAAAGGTATTAAACTAGCTTAATTACCTTTATCTTTAAATCTTATTTAATAGTTCTAAGATACGTATATTTTAAATAATAATACTTTTAGTAAATAAAAAATTAGCATGCACGTAGGCTAAATAGACTCGAGAAACGAAAGATAAGAAAGAAAATAAGAAGAATAGAGACTGGTAATGCACTAAGGTGTAAAGAAGGCGCTGGGTGGTGTATTTAGGTCGCCGACGCGTTAATAAAGACGCGCCTAAAACCAGCTAACCGGAACGGAGAATAAATAACGAGCGGCGAGGAAACCCGAATAAGAGAAGAAAAGGCCGGATAGTAGAAGATAATAGAAGACCTAAACCGTATTAAAGGGAGTCTAAAAAAGAAGAGGGTGGATGCGAAATAAATAAAAGAGGTGAAAGCGGTTATCGAACGCGTAGCGTAGATAACGCGTTAAGAAAGTATTATTAAGAAGTGTCTTAATAAAATAAAAGCGCTAATTAAAGCTTAGTAAACGTAGCGCCCTCTAAGATAAGATATTACGTAAGTAAAGATTATAGCGACGAGGAATCTTACACGCGACGTCGGTATACTATAGGGTTTAAACTTAGTCCGATATATAGTGAGGGTCTAAATAGCCTAAACGTAAAGACTATTAAATAAGGAGATCCTTAAAGAAGTTAAAAAAACGATTACTAAAGCGGCGGTAATAAGGGTTTTAAAAAGTAATAATATTAACGTAATAGTCCCGAACGAAGCCACGAAGAATAAGATATAGAAAATATTATTAATCCTAAAGCTAAAAATCTTTAAGAAGAACTATTTAATAAAGGTCCTTAACGTCCTCTTATTACTACGTTTATAAGAAGATAACGACGTAAATATAAGTTAGCTAATAACGCTAATTTATATAGCGTCGAGAGCGATAGTCTTAAAGCTATAAATTACGAGGATTTAATAACTTTATAAAGTGATAAAGACGATAACGTAGCGCTAAAATAATATTAGCGAGGCGTTAATAAAGACTAAAGGCTCCCTAATAGTAAGCTTTATAACGTAGAATATATAGCGAAGAGTAATTTAAGATAACTTAGTAATAGATACTTAACTATACAAGGTTAAAGCGTTTAAAAAGGCGCTAATAACTACGTAGTACTTTTAATATTAGTAGTAAGGATATATAACGGGCGCTTATAAGAAGTAAATAAAATACGGAGTGTACGTCGGCCCCCATAAATTAATAAAATACTAAAGCGAGAGGGTCTCGTATATAAACTACGAAAAGGGCTATAAGATATAGTAATATAGAGAGTATTAAGCTTTCTAAACTTACTTAAATACGATTTAGCGTAGACGTATTAAGCTATACGTGTAAATAGCGCATATAACGCTAGTAAGCCGCGGCTAAGAACGTATTAGCTACTCGCGGAACTTAGCTAAAAGTAAATAACTATTATTAAAAAGAGACTTAAACCCTCCTTTAATAATAAAGTAGAATCCTAGTAAAGACTAAAGAGACTTATAGCGCTAAAGTAAGCGGCGAGAAACCTATTTTAAAGTAAACTTAAAATTATACTTTACTAGATAAAAACGCCGTCGTAGAGCACGTATGATAACTATAAAGCGCTAAAGGACTAGATAATTAATAAATAATAACTTGATTATTATTTAATATAACTATAAATACTCGAACGAGTAAGCTAACTAGCTTTTATTTAATAGCTTTAAGTACCTCCACGTACTAGCGATTTAAGAACTAGGGTATATGTTACGACGTGATCGCGGAGGTAGTAGATATAGAAAGTCGCGCGAAGACAGCCTAGCACGTGCTCGGTAGCCTTGTTATCTAAAAGAGAAAATTTATAAAATAGTAAAATAGCGATATAATAAAATAAGAGTATTTTATTATTCCACTATTTTACTATATTAAGTTATATTACTAAATACGGCGTATAGCTTTAGGTATAAGTAAAAACACGAATCTTCTTTATATTCTATAGCTTCTATAGTTAATCTAAGTTATACTAGCACCCTACCTATATAGACTTAACTTACTTTATACTTATATACTACGACCCCCTATAGTTCGCTAAGTATAAACTAATAAAGGTTTTACTCGTACCCTCGCTGGTCTTATAGAGGCACGCCTTATAACAGTATAATAGGTTTATAAGCTTAACGTATTACCCTAAACTCTATTAGCTAGCCTTTAAAGCGGCTTTAAAGACGAGGGTTTACTTTATAATTAAGCGAGATATTAGCGGGGCGTAATAGCGTTATAAGTAATATAGCTTAAATCTTACCGTCTTTATACTTAAGACCTTTTAGGAAAAGCTAATAATACTAAATCTTTATAACTTAAAAGCGGGGGGGCTAAAGCTTTAGATTTAACTAAGACTAGCGGAGGCGCTAAAGGACGTAAAGAGTAAACTAATTTTACTAAGAGACTTTAACGTATACTATATAACGTAAGATGGACGCGGCGCTCGTAATAAGTAAATAACGAGCTACCTCCATATAAAGATAAAGCGTAGGGACCTAAGCCTTATTACCCCCTTAAGTAAACTAACTTAAAGAAGGGGGTAATAGAGCTTAGTAATTAACTTAATTTTTTACTAAAGGGCCTAGCGTAGCGAGTAATTTACTATAAAATAAAGAAATAGTGGATATCACTATAAGACTATATCTTAATCCGTATTACGCTAGCGTTTTATATAAATAAAAAACGAGCGCTTTACCGACATCTTATCGTAAATAAGCTAAATAAAGAGGGCCTAATTAAGGCTATAGCTTAAACTAAATAATAGAAGACGGCGGACTTACTAAGCGCGCTATATTAAGCTTTATAAGACCTAGTACCACGGTACTACCTCTAAAAATAACTTTTAATAAAAGCGCGGTTAAATTAGTTCTTAAAGACGACGGAACTCCTCGTTAACGTAAAATAAATAACATATAAGTTTAGCGCTAAGTACTCCCTAAAAGACCTAATATAATACCGTAAGCTCTTAACGTAGCTAGGCCACGAGGTAAAATAAGTAATTAAAGTAAACTAATAAAAGCTAGTCGCGGACCTCGTCGGTGATAATATAGTAAATAAGAGGCTTTAGCGCCTCTTTAAATAAAGTAAAAAGATTATAAATAAGATATACTTAAACCCGTATATCCCGGTATTATACTATATAGTTAATAACTCCTTTAAGTATAATATAAAAGAGTACTTTTAAATCTTAGTAAAGAAATTTTTCTTAAAATCGATATTAATATAGCGTTAATATAGCGTAAATAATACCCCTTCTCTCTTTTTAAAAAATTATTAAAGGACCGGACGGCCTAAGGATTATTAATAGTAATAAAAGAGAAAATTAAGGATACTTTAAATAAGCTACTCTCTATAAAGGCGCTAAACTTAAATAAGGTCCTAAAAGTAATTAAACTAAATATTATTAGTAACTTAATAAAGGCGGTAATTTAAAGCTTTAAAAAAAAGGCGCTTTCGGCGTTTTTAAAGAAGTTAAATACGTGCGCTATTTATAAAGAAGAGAAAAAGAACTATTCGCTTCTAAGAAGCTAGTAGTTAATAATACTTAAGAATATATTAGCTAAGATAGTAAAGAAGGTATTAACGACGCGCTTAAGCGATATTAATAAAGCGCTAAAGCTCCTTCTCTAGATATAAATAAGGACGAGGTGGGATAAATTAGTAATATTAGTACTAAATTTACTTACTACGTATATTTAAACCGCCTAAAGCGCTAAGCCGGGGTATATAGTATTAATATTAAGCTTAAATTTAGCTAGCGTCTTTAATTACGTCTTTTATAAAAGACTTCTAAGTATTTTAAGAGAAAAGGGCGTTATAGAGAGCTAAATTAAAAGGATAAAAACCTTCTTAAAGATAAGATATACGCGTATTACCGTCGCTAAGTATATAAGTAGCTAGATAAAGACCGGGACGGATATTTTATAAGGGTCCTCTCTCTCGTTAATTCTTTTTCTATACTATATCTTAGCCCTACTAAAAAAGTTTTAAAACTTAAATAAGAATATTTAGAAATTTATAAATAATACTAACTTAATAGCGTAAGGCCCGATAGCGGTAAATAACTACTATAAGCTTAAAATAATATATACGAGGTGCCTTCGCTAAGCTAGAGAGAACGGGGCGTAGTTCGCGCCTAATAAGTACTAACTAATTTATTTTATAAGGCGTAGACGCTACGCTAGTAAGGATTTAGCGTTAATAATAAAGATTAAAGAGTATAAAATCGAAGTTTAAGAGGGTAATTTAAGTACTAGAGGTGTAGCTAGACCTAAAACTTACTTAAAAGAAATATATAATATAGGTAATAAGAAAAGGGAACTTAGTCTTAGAGGCGCTTAGACGTCTAATAATAACGATATAAAGCCTCTTAGTAAAGCACGCGCGCCTACTATATATCGTGGTAATACGCCCGACCCTTATTTTCGTAGCGTTAATATAAAGCGTACGTAGTGACGGTAAGCTATTATTAACGAAGATACTAGCGCCGCTAAGTAAGACTTAAAACGAGTATTTTAAGAAGGTAACGAGCGTATATAAGAGGACGTTATAAGCGGTAATTAAACGGGAGGTAAGGGTCTCGCTAATTAAACTTTATCTAAAAAAAAAGCAGATATTAGTACGTTAAAAAGACTAAATAATATAAGGTTAAAAAGAAGATTAGGGACTTAGTTAAAATAGTTTAATAACGACTTTATTTATAAACTATATATACGTAGCGTAAGCGATCTTTTATTATAAGTAAGAAAATAGCTACTTAAGTAAGAGCTGTAGTTAATAAGGGTTATAAAGCCTATATAAACTAAGGCTAAAGAGGCTTATAGGAGCTATTAAAAACACGGAGTCTTTAGAGATAAGAAGCTTAAGCTTTAAAAAAGTACTAAAAGAGGGTAATATACAGACGTAAAAAGACGACTTAATATATCTTATAAAAATAGAACCGCGCCGGCTTCACAAAGAGTTAATAAAAGTTAATAAAAATAAAGATAATAAATCTTAACGTATAGCTAGCGTTAATAAAGGTTTTAGAGATCCTTTTAAGGTGCTTATATAATTAAAAAGAATAAATAGTTCGTTATATTATACTATATTACCTAAGATATAAAAGAATAAGATTAATTATAAAGTATAGCTTAAAGAGGCTAAAGGAGATCCTTTAGCGCTTTATAAGCGTAATATATATAGCTTAATAGCTAGTACGCTTAAGCGTAATAAACTAGTCCACGATAGTAGCTTAAATACTAACGAAGGACTAAGAGGGGTATAGGCTCTTAAAGGAGGTAAAGAAGTAGAAAAGAGAGAAGAAGAAAAAGTAAGACCTTTAAAGATAATAAGAAAAAGGCTAATAAGTAAACGCGTAAGAGAGGAGATAGTGAGTTAAAGATAATATATAAAGCACCCTCACGCCCTTTAAAGCTAGCTAAGTAGTAACCTAGAGTTTTAGTCTTAAGCGAGTTTTTCTCTAAAATAAAGTAGCGTTTATATAATTTAAAAAAAACCCCGAAATAGACAATAAATAAAAATAAATAAATAAACATCTTAAATAATATAAATATATTAACTATCGAAAATAAAACTAATATATTAATTATAAATAATTTAAAGAGAAAGCTTAAAATTAAGAAATTTAATTTCTTTTATAATAATTTAATTAAGTTTCGAGAATTTATATAATAAGTATATATATATATTTATTTTATTTATCGTTCGTTTTAGTTCTTTTTCGGGTTATATAAACGCTACTTTACTTTAAGAGAAAAACTTACTTAAGACTAAAACCCCGGGTCGCCGCTTAGTTAGTTTTAAAGGAGCGCGGAGCTACCGTATATATTATCTTTAACTTATTATCTCCTCTTTTACGCGTTTACTTATTAGCTCTTTTCTCGCTATCTTTAAGGGTCTTACTTCTTTTTCTTTTTTCTTTTCTACTTCTTTACCTCCTTTAGGGGTTTATACCCCTTTTAGTCCCCCGTTAGTATTTAAGCCGCTACGGTAAACTAGTTTATTACGTTTAATTATATTAGTTATTAAGCTATATACGCTACGCTTATAAAATGCTAAAGAATCTCTTTTAGCCTCTTTAAACTATATTTTATAATTAGTTCCGTTCTTTTATATCTTAAGTAATATAGTATAATATAGTAGACCGTTTATTCTCTTTAGTTATATAAGCACCTTAGGAGGATCTTTAAAACTTTTATTAACGCTAGCTATATATTAAAGTTTATTATCTCCGTTCTTATTAAGAAAAGCGCCGTTACTTTAACTTTTACTAACTCTTTATAAAGCCGGCGCGAGTCTTATTTTTATAAAGTATTTTTAAATTATCTCTTTATATCCTTATACCGCTTTCTCTTAGCGCTCTTTTTAAACTTAAGCTCTTTAGTACTAAAGACTTCGCGTTTTTAACGGCTTTTATATACCTCTTTAACTTTAAGCTATATAGGCCGTACGGCCCTTAGCTATTATAGCTTTTACTTAAGTAGCTATTTTCTTACTCGTTACGTATACGTAGCTCGTAAACGGAGTTATTATTAAACCGTTTTAACCAAGTCCTTAATTTTCTCTTTAACCTTGTATTATTTAGTCTTTCTAGCGTACTAATATCTCCTTTTTTTCTAAATAAAGCTTAATTAGTAAGATCTTTACCTCTTACTTAATCACCGCTTATAGCGTCCTCTTATAGACGTTCATTACCTTTTTAAGATACTTATTTTAAACCTTATTTAGCGGCGCTAATATCTTCGCTAATAGTAGTTTATCGTTATTATATATACTCTATATTAACGCTACGAAGGCGAGGGCTAAGCGTATTATTACGGTATATAGTAGGCGCGTGTATCTTACTAAGAGGCTTTATATTATTATTAAGCGCTTAAATATCTTTAAGACTAAGTTCTTTTTTCTTATTATCTATACTATATATTTCTTCTAAATAAGTTTTAGATCTAGCTATATCTCTAGTATTTAAATCGCTCTTTTTTAAACTTCAATCTTATAGTCTTTAATCTTTATCGTTAACGTTAAATCTTTATTAGCGTAGCGTCTACGCCTTATAAAGTAAATTAGTTAGTACTTATTAAGCGCGAACTACGCCCCGTTCTCTCTAACTTAGTAAAGGTACCTTATATACGCTACTTTAAGCTTATAGTAGTTATTTACCGTCGTCGAGCTCTACGCTATTAAGTTAATATCGTTTATGAAGCTAAATTCTTAAATATTCATATTTAAGTTCTAGATTTCTTTAAGTAAGGTTAAGATATAGTATAAGAAGAGAACTAATAAAAGAGGGAACTTTTATAAAATATTTATCTTAATCTTTATTTAGCTACTTATATATATACTTAGTGACTATAATACGCGTATATCTCGCCTTTAAAAAGCTTTCTATCTCTTTAATTTAGCTCTTTAGAACGCCCTTTTCTCTTAAAATACTTAAAAGCCTTTTATAAAAGCCGTAATTAAAGGCGCTAGCTAAGTTTAGATTTAGTATTAATATTATATACCTTAGCTTAGCGCTTTAGGCGGTTTAAATATATATAGTAAGTAAATTTAATATTAATATTACTAATTTATCTCGTCTCGCCTTTATTTATACTTAAGGAAGGAGCTTTAGCGCTTTATTAATATTACTTAAGCGTGTCGCTAGTACTTTCTTTATTACTTTAACTAATATATTCTTAAGCGCTATTAGCTAATAGCTTCTTAAAAGTAAATAGTTCTTTTTTTCTTCTTTATAGATAGTACACGTATTTAACTTTTTTAAGAACGTCGGAAGCGCTTTTTTTTAAAAGTTTTAAATTACCGTCTTCACTAAGTTGCTAGTAATACCTAATTTAATTACGTTTAAGATTTTATTTAGAATCCTATTTAAGCTTAATATCTTTATAGAGGGTAGCTTATTTAAAATATCTTTAATCTTCTCTTTTATTACTATTAGTAGTTCTTAGGCCGTTTAGTCCTCTAGTAATAAAGAGGGAAAGAAGATATTACTTATACTATATTAGCGCTACGCCGGTACTAATTTTAAGAAGAACTTTGTTACGACGTGATCGCGGAGGCGACCGTCACAGACAGTAGATATGGAATTTCGTGCGAAGGCAGCCTAGCACGTGCTCGGCAGCCTTGTCGTCCAAAAGAGGAAATTTATGGAATGGTGGAATGGCGATATAATAAAATGGAAGCATTCCATTATTCCACCATTTCACTATATTAAGTTATATTACCTAATATAGCACACAGCGTTAGATATAAGTCGAAGCACGAATCTCCTTTATTTCTATAGCTTCTATAGTTAATCTAAGTTATACCAGCACCCTACCTATATAGACTTAACTTACTTTATACTTATATACTACGGCCCCCTATAGTTCACTAAGTATAAACCTAAAGAGGTTTCACTCGTACCTTCGCTGGTCTTATAGAGGCACGCCTTATAATATTTTAACTACTCTTACTCACTGTAGCGGACCCACATAAGTATAAATATAGGTCCTCGACCCCGAGCTTAATCCTCTACCCCCGGATCTATAACCTCTAAACCTACCACCTTTAAATTAGAATAAGAAGCCCCTATACTTAGCTAATCGCCACTACTAGTAGATCTCATCTAACGCTTTTAGAATATTAATATTTCCGATACTATAGGTATATCTATCACCGGAGAAACTTCTAACGCGGCTATTATAATAGAAATCGAAAAGGGAAAGATTAAGATTAAAGAACCTAAACTTTTCTTTAGAGAACTAACTAAGTTTAGGGATTTCATTTAATAAATCCGCGTATATCTTAAATACGGGAATATTAGAGAACAGGAGGAATAAGTCCTCTAAGTAAATAACTTCCTTCGTAGTGGACCACGCGAGTGGTTTAAGCCACACTTAAAAGACTACTTAAAGGGCTTAAAGAAACCCAGAACTAGGGAAATATTTAAGAGTATTACGCGTTTCTCTAAAGAACTATAGAAACTATATAGGGACCTAAATAAGAAAAAGAGGGTAAAGAGATAAATATATATACTACGCTAGACTAGGTCAGCTTAAGAATATATAGTAAAATTCGAATAGATCGCCTATTAATTAAAGTAGGATAACTAAGCTTTAATATCATAATACTACTAAGGTCTTAAGGACCTTATTAAGAATAAGATCGTAGAGAGAGATAAGCTTAAAGACTATAAGTCGCTGGTAGAGATAGCTGTCGAAATAGATACACGACTTTAAGAAAGAAGGATGGAAAAGACCTAGGGAACTTAATATACCTTAAATCGGTTTAAAGAAAAAGAGGTAAGGGCTAGACCAGCACTGTCGCGACGTGCACTACGCGCCTAAAAGGTAACAAGAGTAATCGCGGTATTACCGGCGATTATCTGGTGCACGTGCTTATATGTGTTGTACGGCGCACCACATGCGCTGCGCGCGAGAGAATCTCTCTGGCCGCCCGTAACAAGCACCTTACTTTAACGTAATAAACTAGTAAGCTCACATGGCCCTAAAAAAGAAATATATAAAGTGGGAAAGCTATAGCCGACGGTAGCCTAAGAAACGACTATCTAAAGAGTAGTTTAAACGGTTTAAGAGCGGGGAATATTTAAAGTACGAAAAAAAGAGGCACTATATAAAAATTGATAAGACCACCGCTAAGTAAGCTTATATAGCGACTCTCTAGGTGAGCTTTAAGAGAAATTAAAAGAGGTATAGAAAGACCATATAGACCACGTATTACGAGGATAGCTACGCTATTTATTTATTAAAGAAACAGGGGTTAAGGTGATTCTTAAAGAAACCCCGAAAATTAGGTAATAAAAGAGTTAATATAATTAGGTATTACGATATAACTATATTAGTGACTATTATGGAAAAAGAGGGGTAGGTTAAGCGAGAGCACGTGTAGAGAGTAAGCCTCTTTAGGAGGTGTAATTAGTGGTAATTAGTAGTGATTAGTGTCTAAAAGCACTAATTAGTACTAAGTAGCACTAATTACGTACTTTAGATCTCCTAAACCACGAAAGATAAATATCTAAAGGATATTCTATAGTTATTATAACTTCCGTAGTTAATCTAAGTTATACCAGCACCTTACCTAAGTAATTAAGATTATAAAGCACTCCGTACCCTCTCCTCTTTTAGTTTCGTTAAGTTAAACCCCTAAGGTCCTACTCGTACCTTTACTAGTCTTATAGATTACGCCTTATAATATTTTAACTACGTTACTCACTAAGTAGAACGGTATATAAGTATAGGTAACCCTAGTTTAAGTACTCCGAGCTTAAGGATCTAAGCTACTCCCGGGTCGCTAATCGGAATATCGGAGATATTAGAAAGAACATATATATGGATATCGGTCGCCGGAAGCCGCAGTAATAACCACCCTATAGGACTAGCTGGCACTACTAGGGAAAACCGACTTAAGATTAAGGAACCCGATGTGTTTAAAGGGGAAATAGGTAAGTACCGCGGATTCGCGTAATAGGTGCGGGTATATCTCCGTTATAAAGAGATCCGCGAAGTAGAGGATAAAGTCCTCTAGGCTACTAATCTTCTTAGAGTGGAACTATAATAGTAGTTTAAGCTATATTTAGACGACTCCTTAAAGAATAATAAAGAAGGCTAAAAGCCTAAGACGCTAAAATTATTTAAGAATATAGAATATTTCTTAAAGAACCTAAAGAGCTTATATAAAGGTTTAAATAAGCTTAAAAAAGTAGAACGGTAAATACACTCCTTATACTAAAAGGGGTCGGTACTATCCTATATAGCGGAATTTAAACGACTTACGTAAATTTTAAGATAAGATTAGACGGCCTTAATATTTAAGTACTATCACGGCCTAAAGGACTTTATTAAGGATAAGTTAGCGGATAAGAACGACCCCGAGAACTATAAAGAGCTAAAGGGAGAAGTAGTAAGAATAGACACCCGACACTAGGAAAGAAAGATAGAAAGATCCCGAAGAGGATAGGGTATTATAAAGAACTTTCACTCTCGACTATAAGCGAAAACGTTACGCTACCTAGATACTATAAATTAGTAGGCGAACGTAGCTAAATAAAAGAGACTAGAAAAAGACTCTAGATATCCGTAAAAAGCTAATATCACTCTACGTAAAAAACCACTAACTAAAGAACAGCGCGAACGGTATAGAAAAAAGGAATACTTATAGTACGGTGTAAAGGGGCACTTCGCGAAAGATTATAAGAAACTACGAAAATAAGCTAATACCCTATATATAGGGACACCACCCTATAAGTTACTATCCTAAACCGGATACTATAGGGACGAATATCTAATATATAAAAAGGAGAAGGAAGCCGCTAGTTAGTACTTAAAGACCCTAAGAAAGTAATATAATATAATAGAAAGATCTACGAGTTCTCTTTATATTCTATAGCTTCTATAGTTAATTTAAGTGTTAGGACCTAGGACCCGATAACTTAAATAGAGAACGTCACGTGCGGCTAGTATACGGTCCCCCTACGGGGAGCTTACGGTTACTCTACGTATTACCTCTATGCGCTCTCTAGGATTAGAATCGTTATATATAGAGCTCTATCTATAGGTTTTTAACCTCTTTTAGCTTATCCCTAACCGCCGTTTATAGCGGGGATCTTATAATTTTCTAATCCTCTCTAAAAGAGCCGTCTAGAAGAAGTTAGTAAAGGCCCCGTAGTTAGACCGTAGACCTAGCGTAAGGAGTACGTAAAGGGACCGTAAATATAATATTAACGAGGTTAAGTTTAGCTAGCGAAGACCCGAGCTAGTAAGGCGGCGGACTAGTATTAACGACGCTATAAGAAGATAAAAATATACCGTCGTACCGCTTATTAATAAAAACGATAATATAGAGTTAGACGTCGATAAAGAAGAACTTAATTATCTTAAATAAACGCAAGAAAAATAACTTAAAAAAGTAAAAATAAAACGTCTACGTAAAGAAATTATAAAGAATTAAAAAAGAGTCCGTAGCGTATTACGTAAGCGATATTAATTATAGATACTAAATTAAGAAAATAAGTATATATATTTAACTTAGCCGGAGATTTATAACGATAAAAAGAGCTAGCGAATTCTTACTTTATTTCTAAATATCTTAAAGGCATATTTTAATACTTATAACGCGCCGTAAGATAAACGTGTAAAGATAGCTACTTTATATCTAAGAGATAACGTATTATAGTTATATACTAAGAAAAAGAATATAATTAACGAATAGCTTTTATTTATATTATTCTTAAAGGATATACTAAGAGATCTTATTAGCTAAGTAGCTAAATTCCTACGAAGACTATATATACTAAAGTAATAGCTAAGTTAAATAACGTAAGAGCTATTAAACGAAATCGAGATAATTAAATAAAATATACTTATAAATTTAATAATACGTTAGCGTAAAGCTTAGTACTTCTTACTTATATTAAAATCGGAACTACGAAACGCGATTATAAGTAATTTTAAGAATATTAAGTTAAGAGATTAAGTACTAGCTATAGTATAAAATAAGAAGATTTATAAGCTATAAAGGTAAAGTCTTTTAATAAAATAACTACGTTACTCTTATAGCTCACTAGTAATAAGCTTATAAGAGAGAAATAAGATACGTAAATAACTTAGGAAACTTAAATTATAATAATAAAAAGAATAAAGAATAAGCGAACTCTTAAAGAGATCGCTATTATAAATAAACACTAAAGAACTAGCGCTTACTTTATGTATAAAAGTACTAAATATTAAAAGAGTTTCTATAATCTACTAAATAAAGATAGCTCGTTATAAAGTAACTATATTTATACCGCTAAGAATTTAAAAAAAATAAATCTCTTTATAATAAATATAGCCATCGCGCTAAGAGTAATAAATAATTATATAAGAGACGTAGATATATATTATTTAAATATAAAAATTAAAGTCTTCTATAAAGAAAAATATATACCGGTTAAAGATACTAATTAATAGCGGTATTTATATAAGTTTTATTAATTATAATAAGATCTATAAATTAGGCCTTTAACTAAACGCTATTATAATTAAAGCTATTATAGTTAACGATATAGCCGCTTATACTTATAGTAAATATAATTACGAGGTTATAATAAAGAATATTTAAGAGGATATAGTTATCGTCTCTTTATTATTAAGTACTACGAATATTACGACTTTAGAGTTTAACGTAATAATTAATATAACTTAGTTAAAATAAGTTAATCTCGAAGTATATTAAAGTATTAGTAAGTAGTACGCTTATAAGTAGAAATATATATTCTTTATATTTATAATAGTACGAAAGTTAAAGCGATATAAAGAACTAATCTTTATATTATATTAAACTCCTATAGTAAATCCGTAACTAGATAATACGCGAGTTACAATAATATAAATAATATCTATTTCTTTACCTTCTAAGTTAGCTAACTTTAAAGATATAGTTAAAGAACTTTATAAAGCCGAGAATATATCTTTAATATAAGCTAAATATATTATCGATATTAAACTAAGAAAAGTTATTTCTTATAATATAATTTTTACTTTAAGTATAAAAGAGCTTAAAGTATTAAGATAATATTTATTTATTTATTTTTATTTATCGTCCGTTTCGGTCCCTTTTTAGGCTATATAGACGCTACTTTATTCTAGGGAAAAACTCGCTCGAGACTAAAACCCCAGGTCGCCGCTTAGCTAGCTTTAAAGAGCGCGGAGGTGCCCCGCGTATTATCTTTAACTCGCTATCTCCTCTCTTACGCGTCTACTTATTAGCTCTTTTCTCGCTATCTTTAGAGGTACTACTCCTCCTCCTCCTCTTTTTCTTACTTCTTTACCTCCTTTAGGGGCTTATACCCCTCTTAGTTCTTTATTAATATTTAAGTCGCTATCGTAAACTAGTTTATCACGCTTAAGCGCACTAGCTATTTGTTATAAGGTGTACTCTACTAGACCAGTAATGGTATAAGTAGAACCTCGGGGGTTCAACTTAACGAACTAAGAGAGGAGAGGGTACGGAGTGTCCTGCGATCTAAGGTGTTTAGGTAGTGGTGCTAGTATAAC
Organism: Incumbomyces lentus; assembly: GCA_017656005.1. Lineage (NCBI taxonomy): Eukaryota > Fungi > Ascomycota > Eurotiomycetes > Chaetothyriales > Trichomeriaceae > Incumbomyces > Incumbomyces lentus. The sequence continues at coordinate 1,801,491 of JACJVT010000004.1, read as the reverse complement.
TTAGATTAACTATAGAGCTCTAGTAACTATGGAATACTTCTTAGGTTTTTATCCTCCATGATCTAGCCGCTAAGAGTGGGTAATTAGTGTTACTTAGTGTTACTTAGTGCTACTTAGTACTAAGCACCACTAATTATCACTAATTACTTTTCTAAAGAGGCTTAGCCCCTACACGTGTTCTCGCTTAACTTACTTTATCTCACTATATTAGCTGCCTATATGGTCACGTCGTAACACTTTCCCCTCTCTAGTCTAAATACGCTCTCGTATTCCTATAACTCTTAAGTGAGTTCTACGACTTTCCTTTCTTCTAGTCTCCTATATCTCACTATACTATAGTATAACCTAGTACGTTCTTCTACGTCTTATCGTAAGTCCCTAAGTTCTATTATTTAAAAGTTTAGCGATATTATACCGAAACCCTACTTAAATTATCGCGCACGCGGCCTAGAGTATAAAGTACACGCTAGATCAGGTCGTTACGGTAAATATCACCTTCGTGGAGGGGTATACGACATCCGCGTGTCCTAAAAGGAGTGGCGGCGGTTAATCTCTAAGCGCGCACGCCTTCTCTCGGAGCTTAAGGGAGCCCTAGCGGCGCAGATCGTAGTAGAGAGGGCTTAAGTAGCTGTAGAAGAGGCGCGCCGACGTGCTATCTAAGAGGAGGTAACGCTTCGCGACTAACTCCGTAAGGTCGAAGTGGAGGTAGAGGAATCTATTATAGTGGAAGAGGCCTAAATCCTAGCCCTAAAGTAGTAAGAGGCCGTTACTCCTATAGAACCTAAGTCCCTCGCTATATCCCCCTTTACCTAAAGTACCACGAGCGGCGTAGACGACGACTTCTAGAGTTCCTTACTAGAAGTACCCCTAGCTTTATCCGAGAGCTAAACTACTTTAGATATTATTTAAACGTCTTACGTAGAAGTTTAAGTAAGAGATTCTCTTCTAGCTCTTAAATATTCTCGTTAAAGTCGTATTCTAACTACTTAATTAGGTATAACGTTTTATCTTTCTTAATTCGTACTCCTAATACTTCTTTTATATTATATTCTTCGTTCTTTATTAGCTCTACGTCCTATCTCTTTTATACTAGTTATCCTCGTGGTGCCTTTTTTAATATTAATATATAAAATATAAGATGTATTTTTATAGTCCTAGGTAGCTTAAGCTAATATATTACTAGCTTTATCCTCCTTTTAATTTTAAATAGTCCGAGTTTCTTAAAGTCTAGCTTCTCACTTAGTTATTTCGTCTTAAGGTTCTTTCTTAAGAGATAGGCTATGCCCCCCTCGAAAAAATCTAGTCCCTTAGATCTTTTTTTATTCGCGTATTATACTATTTTTTATATAAGGTGTTCGAGGTTCTTTCTTATTTCCTAGTGTAACTTTCTTAACTTCTCTACCCTTATTATCGTATACTAAGCACTTAGTTAGGTCTCTAAAGGTTCCTAAAATACATTTAGATAAAATCTATAATTTACGTAAAATAGTAATATACTAGTGACGACCTTAGAGTTATTATATATAAGTTATACATACTAGTAGTAGAAGCTTTACCTAGTTATCTTACTCTTCGTTAATATACGCTCTTAAGTATCTCTTTAGAGTTTAATTTATTTATTTCGTTTATCTATCTATCTATAGGTAGAAGACTATAGATAGTTTATTCTTACTTCTTAGTTAATTTATTAGAGACTACTAAAACTTTAATTAAAAGAGCTTATCTCTATTTAATATAGGCCTTTATAGTATTTTATATATAACGTAAATATTTCTTATAAATATATATATAAGTTCTTCTATAGTTATCTCCTTTTTTATTGGTATAAAGTGCGTGTATTTCGTTAGCTTATTAATTACGACGTAAATAGTATTACGTAAGGTTTATATTATAAAGCCTTTATTTAATTATAAAGATTATACCTCTTTATAAATTCTTTAACGTCCTTTCTTAGTCCTTTTAAGTTATAATTCTTAGTAATTAGCTTAATAGTTTTCTTAATTCTAAAGTGTCCCGCGATTCTTAGTTTATATCTACTCCTAATAATTTCTTTCTTTTACTTATTCGTGAGTACCTCTGGTTTCACGGTTAAGTTAATTTATTTAGTGATCCTTATCTCGTTATCGTCCTTTCTTAGGAGGACTCTTATCTCGGGCTTTTTATCCTCTTAATAATCGCTTCTTCTACTAAGAGCATTTACTCCTACGTTCTCTTTTCCTTTTACGTGCACTATCTGAAATTTAATAGATACTATTTATTTAGCTTATTTTACTTACTTCTTATTTAGCTTCTTTATTATAGTTTAGTAGACTAGGTTTAAGTAATTTAAATAAACTATAACCTCGTGTTTAGTTCTTTTTATATATACGGCTTATTCCTTAAATGCCTTCACCACTACTAGGAGTTTTATATTATATATCTCGTAGTTTTATTTTAGTAGTGTTATCTTTCGTGAATAGTATACTACTAGCTATAGTTTCTCGTCTTTCTCTAGCTAGCTTAAAACTACCGCTATTACGAACTTTAACGTATCCGTCTTAATAGTTATAAGCTCTTTAGGATTAAAGCTAATAAGGATTAATACTTATATAAATAGTCTTTTTAACTCTTAAAACGCCTATTATTATTTTATTTTTATATAAAATACCTTATTCTTCTTTATAAGTTCTATTAATAGTGTTATTATACGTGAGTATTCTTTTATAAATCTCTAATAATAATTTACTAATTTTAAGAAGCTCTATAGCTCCTTAAGATTCTTTAGCTCCGGTTATTTCTAGATAGTCTTTATTTTCCTTAAATCTAGTCGTATTCTTTATCGTCCTATAATTAATTTTAAGAAGAGAACTTCTTTCTTAAAGAATTTATACTTTTTAAATTTTAGTTATAGTCTCTTTTATCGAAGCTGTTTTATAACTTATTAAATATATTTAACGTGCTCCTCTCGCGTTTTTAAGAATACTAGGATATCGTCTAAGTAAGTGACTATAAAAATATCGAGCGTATCTCTTAAGGTCTCGTTAATTAGTACTTAGTATATAGTAGGTGTATTTATAAGTCCGAAGAGCATTACGTAGTATTTAAAAAGTCTATACTTAGTTCGAAATACGGTCTTCTCTTCTTCTCTCTTCTTTATTTAAATTAGATTATATACTCCTCTTAGATCTAAAGCCGTAAACTATTTAGCTCCTTATAGTCGGTCCTATAATTCCGATATAAGGGGTAAGAGGTAGCTATTTTTCTTTATTACTTAATTTAATTATCTATAATCTACATACAGCTATAAGCTTCCGTCTTTCTTTAGTATAAATAAAATAGGGAAGCCTTAGAGTAACGTAAATTCCTAGATAAACCCCTTCTTTAGATTCTTATTTAAGTATTATCGTAATTCTACCTCTTATATACGTAATAAGGGATATATACGAGTTTTTATAGATCTCGTTCTCTTTATTAGTAGAACCTCGTGGTCCTATAATTAGTATTTAGGGAGAGCCTCCTCTATAAGCTCTTTTCTAAAGAGATCCTCGTAGTCCTAATACTCCGTTAGTATCTCTCCTCCTTTCTTATTAGTATTAACCTAATAGGGAACTTACCGTTTACGAGTTAGTCTTACCTATACTTAAAAGGGTCCTACTATATCCTTTCTACGTAGTATTAGTTTACGCTTCTATAGGTTAATTAAAAATCCTATTTAATCTAACTAGTCTAGTTCTAGGATTATATTTATATTTAACTAGTTTATTATATTAAGACTTATATAGTATCCTTATCTTTAATAACGGATATTTACTTAATAAGTCTCTATATCTACTCTTTATATACTTTTATCTATATAGTATAGTGAATATAGTTTTTCCTTTATCTACTAAGCTTTTAGTATCGTATTAGTAAAGGCTCTTAATACTAGGCTTATATTAGCCTTAGTATTTATTATAGCTCGAGTTCGTTTTCTATTTATTTACGCTTTAATAATAAGGAGTTAAAGATTCTTTTCTTTATTAGTATTATTATAGACTTTTATATACCCCTCGCTATAGGCTCGTCTTTATCCTTAGCGGGCTTCTTATTTTTTAATATCTTAGTTTCTATTTCTTCCGCGTCCGGAGAAACTTATCTTTCTTTTCTTTTACCTAGTCCTTCTAGTAGTAGTTTTAACTTTCTTAGTGAAATCGTATTCCTTATTAGGTCTTAGTATAGCTAATATACATACTTGTTCTTTCTTACTAGGTATCTTTTAGTAGTGTATTTTTCTAGCACTACTTCTTCCCTTATTACTTTATTTTCACTTTTAGGATCCTAATATCTATACGTATATTATACGGGTTATATATAGTAAAGATCCGTATAATAGTTCTTTATCTATACGGTAGTTTCGATTATAACTAGTATCCCGGATTTCCTAACTATCGTAGTTAGTATATTAGCGTATGTTATAGCGTTATCTTCTTACTATTTCTCTACGTAATCCCTTAGTAGCTTCTAGATATCTCGGAGAGGGTATATAATAATATAGCTATAGCTTATAAGGTTAACTCTTAATGCTCCCTTCTTAGTGCTAACTCTTTTAGTTATTTTAATAAAGTATCTACCCCTTCCACGTACGGCTTTATTATAGTATTTTATAACTCGTACCTTATCGTAGTTACACGCTATCCTCTAGTTACTTATCTTCTTATATCTAAAGTAAGTCTATTAGTTAGTTATAATATAGACCTTACTATCCTACTATTTAATAATCTTAGTCTCTCCCGTACTATTTCTTATTCGTCCTACACGAATTACGGGGTCGTTTAGCGTTATTAACTATTATTTTTATATATCTTCTTTTAGCTTCGTTCTTTTATATAGTAGCTAATAGAATTCCTACAGCGAATAGTTATATTATTTTAGTTAGTAAATATAATCTACCGCCGCGCGGTCCCCCTTTATAACGAAGGTAATATTCGTTACTTATTCTTTTCCTATAATAGTGGGGTCGTACTCTCGTTTTAGCTAGTTATAACACGTATACTATAGTATCTACTTTTTTAGCTATAGTTCTCTAGTACACCTCCTATAGTACTACTAATTAGTTATTATTAAGATTATTCTAAGGGTCTAGGAATTAATAAATATTTTATTTCTACTACGAACTAGTATAAATTCTAGTTCCTCTCTTTCCTATACTAGAGTCTCTTTTATAATCCTTTACCCTCTTAAGCTTATATTTATAGTACTTACTAGAGACTCTACCTCCTATAGTTAGACGATTACCCCTTCCGTAACGATATCGTTCTTTAGTTAGTTAGTTATTAAATCCACTAAGGTCTTTATTTATTATATACTCTATTTTATACGTTATATATCCGCGTCCTCTAACGCCTAGAGTCTAATTAAGGTAAGTATTATACTTTTCTTCTTTACGATATAGGGGTCGTAAATAATCTTTATCGCGTTACCGGACTCTTTATAGCTTATTTATCGCTAGTAGTGTGTTTCTACTACTATATAGTATCTATTAGCTTTTATAACCCGTGGTATAGATTCCGGTTATAGTATAGATAGTTATCTTACTATTATATTATATTATCTCTTTAGGGTCTTTAAGTACCACCCGGCGGCTTTCTTTTCCCCTTTATATACTATACACTTATCCTTATAGTACCCGGTTTAAGATAATATCTCGTGAGGTAGAATACTCTTATAGGAGGTGTTAGCTTGTTTCTTTAGTTTTTTATAGTCTTTTACGAAGTGCCCCTTCGTACTATATTATAAGTATTCGCCTTTCTTATACCGTTCGAACTACTTCTTAGTTAGTGATCTTCTACGTAAGTTACCGCTGTTTTTTCTTAAAGATCCCGAGTCTTTCTATAGTTTCTTCTATTCTACCACGTTAGCCTACTAATTTATAGTATTTAGATAGCGTACGGTCTTAGCTTATAGCCTAATATAGAAGTACTTAGTTATTCCGTAGCCTCCCTTTAACTATTACGGGCGGCTAGAGAGATTCTCTCGCGCGTAGCGTATGTGGTGCGCCGTATAATATATATAAGCACGTGCACTAGATAATCGCCGGTAATACCGCGATTACTCTTATTACCTTTTAGGCGCGTAGTGCACGTCGTGATATTAACTGCTTTATCTTTCTTTTTTAATAGCGAGTGTTTATTCTCACTACCTCTTCTTTTAGTTTCTTAAAGTTTTCGGGGTCGTCCTTATCTACTAATTTATCTTTAATAAAGTCTTTAAGGCTATAATAGTATTTAGATATTAGTGCCGCCTCGTTTTACTTTAGAATTTATACTAGTCGCTTAAACTTTATTATATAGGATAATACTAATTCTCTTTATCGTAAAAAGTGTATCTAGCGTTTTATCTTTTTAAGTTTATTTATATCTCTATATAGAGCTTTAAGGTTTCTTAGAAAGTGCTTTACGTTACTAAATAATTTTAATAATTTCGATTTTCGGCCTTCTTTATTATTCTTTAGAAAATTATCTAAGTGTAGCTTAAACTATTATTACGATTCTTTTTTAAGAAGCTTAGTAGCCTAGAGGACTTTATCCTCTACTTTGCGGATCCCTTTATAACGGAGATATACCTGTATCTGTTACGCGAATCTACGAAACTTACCTATTTCCCCCCTAAACATATTAGGTTCTTTAATCTTGAGTCGTGCCTCCCCCGTGGTGTTACTTAGTCCCACGGAGTGGACGTTACTGCGGCTTCCTACGACTAATATATTAATATAGGTTCTCTTAAGTATATCTAATAGTCTCGTTAGTGATCCGGGGTTATTTTAGTTACTTAGGTTCGATATATTAGGGTTCGTGCTACCTATACTTATGTACCGTCTTACTTAGTGAGTAGGGTAGTTAAAATGTTATAAGGTGTACTCCACTAGACTAGTAATAATATAAGTAGAACCTCGGGGGTTTAACTTAATAAACTAAGAGAGAAGAGGGTATAGAGTATTCTACGATCTAAAGTATTTAAGTAGTGGTGCTAGTATAACTTAAATTAACTATAGAGCTCTAGTAACTATAAAATCCTTCCTAGGTTTTTATCCTCTATGATCTAGCCGCTAAGAGTAGGTAATTAGTGTTACTTAGTGTTACTTAGTGCTACTTAGTGCTAAGCACCACTAATTATCACTAATTATCACTGATCACTTTTCCAAAGAGGCCGAGCCCCTACACGTGTTCTCGCTTAACTTACTCTATCCCACTGTATTAGCTGCCCATATAGTCACGTCGTAACACTATTAAGCTATATACGCTACGCTTATAGAGCGTTAAAGGACCTTCTTTAGCCTCTTTAAGCTATACTTTATAATTAGTTCCGTTCTTTTATATCTTAGGTAGTATAATACGATATAACGGACTATTTATTCTCTTTAGCTACACGAGTACCTTAGAAGGATTCTTAAAACCTTTATTAACACTAGCTATACGTTAAGATTTATTATCTTTATTCTTATTAAGAAGAGCGCCGTCGCTTTAACCTTTATTAACTCTTTATAAAGTTAACGCGGGTCTTATTCTTATAAGATATATTAAGTCGTCTTTTTACATCTTTATATCACTCTCTTTTAATGCTCTTTTTAAGCTTAAGCTTCTTATCTTTAGAGGCTTCGTGCTTTTAATAGCTTTTATAAGCCTCTTTAACCTTAGTTTTTATAAGTTCTATAACCCTCGTTAACCGCGGCTTTTACTTAAATAGCTATTTTCTTATTTATAATAAAGGGTCATCTACACTATATATACGTAGCTTATAAACGGAGTTATCGCTAAATCGTTTTAGCTAAGTCTTTAATCTTCTTTTTAACTTTATATTATTTAGTCTTTCTAGCGTACTAATATCTCCTCTTTTCTAAATAGAGTTTAATTAGCGGGATCTCTACCTCTTACTTAATTACCGCTCGTAACGTCCTCTTATATACGCTTATTACCTTCTTAAGATACTTATTCTAAGCCTTACTTAGCGGCGCTAGTGTCTTCGTTAATAATAGTTTACTATCGCCGCGTACGCTCTATATTAGAGTTATAAAGGCGAGGGCTACGCGTATTATTACGGTATATAGTAAGCGCGCGTACCTTATTAAAGGGCTTTATATCGCTATTACTAAGCGCTTAAGCGTCTTTAAGATTAAGTTCCCTTTCTTTATTACTTATACTATATATTTCTTCTAAGTAAGTTTCGGGTTTAGCTATACCCCCAGTACTTAAATTACCCTCTTTTAAACTTTAACTTTATACTCTTTAACCTTTATCGTTAACGCTAAATTCTTACTAGCGTAGCGCCTACGTCTTATAAAGTAATTTAGTTAGTACTTATTAAGCGTGAATTATACCCCGTTCTCTCTAGCTTAGCGAAGGCACCTTATATATACTATTTCGAGCTTATAGTAATTATTTACCGCCGTTAAGCTCTATACTACTAAGTTAATATTATTTATAAAGCTAAATCTCTAAATATCCTTATTCGGGTTCTAGAACTCTTTTAGTAAAGCTAAAATATAGTATAAAAAGAGAACTAGCGAGAGGGGGACTTTTATAAAATACCTATCTCGGTCTCTATCTAGCTACTCGTATACTTAATAACGGTAATCGCGTGCGTTTTACCTCTAAGAAGATTTCTACCTCTTTAATTTAACTCTCTAAAACGCCCTTTTCTCTTAAAATACTTAAAAGTCTTTTATAAGGGACGTAGTTAAAGGCGCCGGCTAAATTTAAGTTTAGTACTAATACTATATACCTTAGCTTAGCGCTTTAGGCGGTTTAAATATACGTAGTAAGTAGATTTAATATTAATACCACTAATTTATCCCGCCTCGCCCTTATTTATACTTAAAAAAGGAGCTCTAGCGCTTTATTAATATCGCTTAAACACGTCGCTAATACCTTTTTTATTACCTTAGTTAATATATTCTCGAGCGCTATTAGCCGGTAGCTCTTTAGAAGTAAATAGTTCTTTTTCTCTTCTTTACGAATAGCGTACGTGTTTAACTTCTTTAAAGACGCTAAGAGCGCCTCTTTTTTAAGACTTTAAGTTACTATCTTCGTTAAGTTACTAGTAATATTTAATTTAATTACTTTTAGGACCTTATTTAAGATCTTATTTAAGTTTAGCGTCTTTATAGAGGGTAGTTTACTTAGGATATTCTCGATTTTCTTTTTCGTTACTATTAGTAGTCCTTAGGCCGTCCGGTCCTTTAGTAGTAAAAGGGGAGAAAGGATATTACTTATGTTATACTAGCGCTACGCCGGTGCTAATTTTAAGAAGAACTTCTTTACTAAGATTTAAGAGTACTCTTTTATATTATACTTAAGGGGGTTATTAACTATATAACGCAGTACTAGGATATACGGGTTTAAATATATCTTACTCGCGGCCATTTTACTTTACTTAAAGAGGCGCTAGAGCTCTCTATTTACTATATTATTACCCGCGAGGTCCGCGACTAGCCTCCGCTAGTTTACTTTAGCTACTCGTTTTATCTTATAGCCTAGCTACGTGTTATGAGGCGTGCCTCCACAAGACCAGCGAAGGTACGAGTGAAACCTCTTTAGGTTTATACTCAGTGAACTGCAGGGGGCCGTGGCATATAAGTATAAAGTAAGTTAAGTCTACACAGGTAGGGTGCTGGTATAACTTAGATTAACTATAGAAGCTATAGAAATAAAGAAGATTCGTGCTTCTACTTATATCTAACGCTATGTGCCACATTAGGTAATATAACTTAATATAGTGAAATAGTAGAATAATAGAATACTTCTATTCTATTATATCACTATTTCACTATTTTATAAATTTCCTCTTTTAGACGATAAGGCTACCGAGTATATACTAGGCTACCTTCGTACGAAATTCTATATCTACTATCTATAACGGTCGCCTCCGCGATCACGTTATAATATCTTCCCCTCTCTAATCCGCTTACGACCTCGTAAGTATATCTTCTTAGTAAGTTCTATATCCGATCTTTATCTCTTTATTATCACGAACTATACGCACGGTTCTTAGTAAATAAAAAAAATTAACTAGAGTTACTCCCTTAAGGTCTAAGCGCTATAAGATTCTATTAGAGTTTATTCGCGTTAAAGAGAACCTCGCTATAGTCGCGTGTATATCTTATACGAAGGCGGGAGTGTTATATTATTACGATAAGTCTTAGTTAATTAAGTGTACTGAGTGTATTCTGTATTAGAGAGATTACGATGGAATCTTCTTACTTAAGGAGTTCCGTAAAGTGGGGGAGTTAAAGAAGGAAGGACAACGTAAGCGACGTAATAAGTCGCGTTAGCTAAAGTAACTACGTACTTCCCTTCTAGCTGCGCGCTAAGCGCTCTAGGAGGCTAAGGTAAACCTAGTTAAAGTGAAAGCCGACATAGTTAATTTAAATAAATTAATTACATACTAGGATAACGTTTCCTTAAGAATATTAAAACGTGAAATATTAGCGCTGGGTGTCTTTAACTCTTTACTCCTAAGGTAAGAAGTAGCGCTGGGAACTCCGGATTTTATATAGTAAGAAGCGCCCTTTACGGAGTAGATATCCTTAGAGGACGTTCTTCCTTAAACTCGATTTTATTTACTACTCTAGGTACTCCTTAGCGACCCTTTTAGTAGTTTTAGTAAGAGGTTTTCCCTTAGTTCCCACGTGTTTTTACTAGAGTCGTATTCTAACTATTTAACTAGGTACCTTATTTATCCCTTCTTAACCTAGATCTCTAGAATTCTTTTAATATTATATTCCGTTCCTTCTTCTATTTCCGCTTATTATCTATATTTTATAAGTTAGTTTACGGGTGCCTTTTCTATTATTAAGATATAAAATATAGGATATATTCTTATCTACTTTAGAAGTTCTATCTTATATATAACTAGTTCTAATTTCCTCTTTATCTTAAAGGGTCCTAGTTTCTTAAAGTCTAACTTGTCGCTTAGTCTTTTTATTTTAATATTTTTTCGTAGAATATAGGCTATGCCCCCCTCCCTAAAGTCTAGTCCCTTAGATCTTTTCCTATTTACTTATTTTATTATTCTTTCCGCGATAACTTATAGTGTGTGTCTTAATTCTATATAGAGTTTACGAAGCTTATTAACCTTAATAGTTACTCTCTCCGTATTTAGTCTTTTCCCCGTTAAAGTTCGAAAAACGTTCGGGTAGAAACCGTAGTTAGTATAAAATAGTAAAATCCCAGTGGCCACCTTCGAGTTATTATATATAAGTTAAGCTAAGGGTAGAAGTTCTACTTAATCGTCCTATTCCTCGTTTATATACGCTCGAAGGTACCTCTTTAAAATCTAGTTTATCCTCTCTATTTAGCTATCTATTTAAGGGTAAAAGACTATAGATATTCTACTTATACTACTTAATTAGTTTATTAACGATTACTAGAATTTAAATCTAAATAACTTATCTCTATCGGTAATAAGCTTTAAAGGTAGGCTATATACCGTAAATATATTCCTTATAAATATATATACGAGTGTTTCCGTATTAGTGTTTTATGTTATTAGTAGAAAGTATACGTATTTCGTAAGTCGATCGATAATTATATAAATTATATTATATTTCTTTCGTATCCCTAGGTCTCTAGAGGGTGAAAGTAGTTCTATAAAGTCTATTATAACTTCTTTCTAAGCTCCCTTAAGTGGTTCTATTACTTATAGTTTTTTATACGGCCTATACCTAGATGCCTTTATTTATTTATAAACGTTATAGTTCTATGTTACGGGCGGCCAGAGAGATTCTCTCGCGCGCAGCGCATGTGGTGCGCCGTACAACACATATAAGCACGTGCACCAGATAATCGCCGGTAATACCGCGATTACTCTTGTTACCTTTTGGGCGCGTAGTGCACGTCGCGACATTCTATACATGATTTTATATATCCTTATATAATTCTTTTTATTTATAGTCTTAAGTAACGAGTTTAATAGTCTTTTTTATATTATAATATCCTCTAAGGCGGTTATCGTGTCTTAACTATATAATACCTTACTTTTCTTTCTCCGTTAGTTTATTTCCCTTAATTACGATACTTATTTATTTAATATATCGTATTTCCTTTCTTTATCTTTTTAGGAGTATCTCTATTTTAGGGTCTCGTTCTTCTTAATAGTCGCTTCTTTAACTTAGTGTATCTACTCTTACGTTTTCTTTTTCCTTTATATAAAGTATTTAGAATTTAATAAGTGCTATTATTTTAGCTTATTAGATTTATCTTTTATTTAGTTTCTTTATTAAAGTCCAGTGTGTTAGGTTTAGATAGTTAGAATATACGGTTACTTCGTGTTTAGACTCTTTAAGGTAAACGTTTTATTCTTTAAATATCTCTACTATCGTAAGTAGTTTTATATTATAAATTTCGTAATTCTTTTCTAGTGTAGTTATTTTCTTAAAATAGTATACGATTAGTCGTAACCTTATATCTTCTTCTAGTTAACTAATTACTACCGCTATTATATATCCTAAGGCGTCGGTCTTAATCGTCACTAGTTTATTAAGGTCGAAACTCGCTAATATTAGTGTCTTTATAAATCGTCTTTTTAGTTCTTAGAACGCCCCCTTTATATTGGTGTTTATTACGAATTCCATCCCTCTTCTAGTTAAGTTAGTAAGGGGTGAGGCTATTCGGGAGTAGTCCCGGATAAATCGTTAGTAATAGTTTACTAATCCTAAAAAGCTCTAGACCTCCTTAATATTAGTTAGTTCTAGCTAGTTGTTATAAGGTGTCCTCCACTAGACCAGTAAGGGTATAAGTAGAACCTCAGGGGTTCAACTTAACGGCTGAGAGAGGAGAGGGTACGGAGTACACTATAGTGCTTAGGTAAAGGTGCTAGTATAACTTAGATTAACTACGGAAGCTATAAAGACTATATAGGAAACTCGTGAATACATATACCCAACGTTTCTTAGCCTAAAAGTCTTTAGCTCACCTGTGCTCAGTGTGCTCAGTACTGAGCACGCTGAGCACCACTAAGCACTCCCACTCACGTGGGTTTAGTACGTGCTGGTGCCTGTCGCTTCACCTTCCTTTTCCTCTTACATGGCCACCAATGTGGTCATGACCGTAACACCTTTATAAAGTCTAGTCCCTTAGACCTTTTCTTATTTACTTAATATATCACCCTTTATATAATATATTCCAAGTTCTTTCTCATTTCTTAATATAATTCCCTTAACTTTTTTACGTTAACCGTTGCTCTTTACGCATTTAGACGGCTTCCTAAAGGTTTTTAAAACACGTTTAGGTGAAACCCATAGTTCGCGTAAAACGGTGATATTCTAGTAACAACCTTAGAGTTATTATATATAAGTTATACTAACGGTAGTAGTTCTACCTAGTTATCTTATTCCTTATTAATATACGCTCTAAGGTACCCTTTAAGTATTTAGTTTATTCGTTCCGTCTAGCCGTCTATTTATAGGTAAAAGACTATAAATAGTTTATTCTTACTTTCTAGTTAATTTATTAAGGACTGCTAAAATTTAGATTAAAAGAGCTTATCTCTATTTAAAATAAGTCTTTATAGCATCTTATATATAGTATATATATATCTTATAAATATATACGCGAGTTCTTCTACGGTTATCTCTTTCTTAGTTAGTATAAAGTAAGTATACTTCGTTAATCTATTTATAACGACGTAGATGGTGTCGTAGCTATATTATATTACTAGGTCCTTTAATATAGGTAATAAACCTACGAAATCTATAATAATTTCTTTCTAAGCCCCCTTAGGTGGTTATATTACTTATAGCTTCCTATAAGGTTTATATCTTAAGGCCTTTATCCGACTATAAAGATCGTATCTTTTAATAACTCTTTTAACGTCTTTTCTTAATCCGTCTTATTCGTAATCTTTAGTAACTAGTTCCACCGTTTTCTCGATTTCGAAGTATCTTACTAACTTTAGTCTATATCTACTTCAGATAACTTCTTCTTTTTATTTCTCCGTAAGTGTTTCTAGTTTAGCGACTAAGTTAATTTATTTAGTAATCCTCATCCCGTTATAGTCTTTTCTTAGAAAAACCTCTATTTCTAGTTCCTTTCCTTCTTTATAGTCACTTCTTTAACTAAGAGTATCTACTCTTACGTTCTCTTTTCCTTTTATATATATAATCCGGAACTTAATAGGTGTTATTTATTTAGCTTATCTAACTTATCTCTTATTAAGTTTCTTTATCGTAGTCTAATAAACTAGATTTAGATAATTTAAATAGACTATAACCTTATATTTAGTTTCTTTTATATATACGGCTTATTTCTTAAATACTTCCACCACCGCTAAGAGTTCTATATCGTAGATCTTTGTCGCGACGTGCACTACGCGCCTAAAAGGTAACAAGAGTAATCGCGGTATTACCGGCGATTATCTGGTGCACGTGCTTATATGTGTTGTACGGCGCACCACATGCGCTGTGCGCGAGAGAATCTCTCTGGCCGCCCGTAACAATCTTATAGTTTCGTTCTAGTGGTGTTATTTTTCGTAAGTAATATACTACTAGCTGTAGTTTCTTATCTTCTCTAAGTTAGCTTAATACTACCGCTATTACGAACCCGGAGACGTCCGTCTTAATAGTTACGGGTTCTTTAGGGTTAAAGCTAATAAGGATTAGTGTATATATAAATAACTCCTTTAGTTTTTAGAATACCTGTTGCTATTTAGGATCTATATAGAATACTTTATCCTTTTTTATAAGCTTCGTTAATGGTGTCGTCACGCGTAAGGAACCTTCCACGAATTTATAATAGTAGTTTACTAGCTCTAAGAAACTCTATAATTCCTTAAGATTCTTTAGCTTAGGCTATTCCTATATAGCTTTTATCTTTCTAGGATCTAGTTAAATTCCTCGTTATCCTACGATTAACTTTAAGAAGGGGACCTTCTCTTTAAAGAATTCGCACTTCTCGAGTTTTAATCGTAGTCTCTTTTATCGGAGTTATTCTATAACCCACTAAACGTGTTCGGTATGTTTTTCTCGTGTTTTTAAAAATACTAGAATATCGTCTAGATACGCTATCACGAAGATATTAAGCGCGTCCCTTAGGGTTTCGTTAATTAGCGCTTAGTATATAGCGGGTGCGTTTATAAATCTAAATAGCATTATATAATATTCGAAAAGCCCGTACCTAGTTTAGAATATAGTTTTTCCTCCCTCTCCTTCCTTTATACGGATTAGGTTATATACCCCTTATAAATTTAAAGCGGTAAACTATTTTACTCTTTATAGGCGATCTTATAGTTCTAAGATAAGGGGTAAGGGGTAATTATTCTTTTTTATTATTTAATTTAGTTATCTATAATCTACGTATAGTCGTAGGCTTCTATCCTTCTTTAGTATAAACAGGATAGGAAAGCCCCACGATAACGTGGATTCCCGGACGAATCTCTTCTTTAGATTTTCGTCTAAGTATTATCGTAATTCGATTTCTTATATACGAGATAAGGGGTATATACGGGGTTTTATCGGTTTCGTTCCTTTCGCTAATAGAATCTCATGGTCTTATAGTTAATATTCAAGGAGAGCTTCCTTTATAAGCTCTTTCTTAAAGAGGTCCCTATAGTCTTAATACTCCGTTAGTATCTTACCCTCTTTCTTATTAGTACTAACTTAGTAGGGAACCCATTACTTACGGGTTAGCCTTATTTATATTCGTAAGGATTCTCCCGAAACTTATTCTCGTGGTATTAGTCTACGTCTTTATAAATTAATTAGGAACCCCGTCTAATCTAGCTAGTTAAGTCCTAAAATTACATTTATATTTAACTAATTTACTACGTTTAGATTTATTTAATATCTCTATTCTTAGTAACGGATGTCTATCTTATAGATCTTTATATTCACTCTTTATATACTTTAATCTACGTTATATAGTGAATATAGTTCTTCCTTTACTCGCTATCGTTTTTTTAGTATAGCCTAAGTAAAGGCTTTTAATACTAGGCTTATATTAGCCCCGGTATTAATTATAGCTCGAGTTCGTTTTTTATTTATTTATGCTTTAATAATAAGGAGTTAAAGATTCTTTTCCTTATTAGCACTATTATAGACTTTCGTGCACCCCTCGCTGTAAGCTTATCTCTATCCTCGGCGGGCTCCTTATTTTTTAATATTTTAGTCTCTATTTCCTCCGCGTCCGGGGAAATTAGTCTTTCTCTTCTTTTTCCTAGTTCTTTAGGTAGTGATTCCAAGTATCTTATTAAAATCGTATTTCTTACTAGATCTTAGTATAGTTAATAAGCGTACCTATCCTCCTTCTATAAATACTTATCTATAGTATATTTCTCTAGTACTATTTCCGCTGCTATCGCTTAGTCCCCATATTCTAAATCTAAGTATTTATATATATACTGTGCGGCTTATATATAGTAAGGATCTACGTAATAGTCTTTTACCCACGTGGTGGTTTTAACGATAACTGGTATCTCTAATTTCCTTATTATCGTGGTTAATACACTAATATTTCTTATAGTATCACCTTCTAGCTATTCTCCCGTATAGTCTCTTAGTAACTCTTAAATATCTCGAAGGGGATACGTAATAATATAGCTATAGCTTATAAAGTTAACTCTTAGCGTTTCTTCTTCGGTATTAGCTCTTTTAATTATTCTAATAAAGTGTCCTCCTTTTCCACGTACTATTCCGTTATAGTATTTTATAATCCGTGCTTTATTATAGTTACACGCGATTCTTTAGTCGCTTATTTCCTTATATCGGAAGTAGGTCTATTAATTAGTTACGATATAAACTTCTCCGTCCTACTATTTAATAATCTTAGTTTTCCCTATATCGTCCTTCCTTTATTCAATATAGATAGCTAGGTTATTTAGTATTATTAGCTATCGTTTCTATATATCTTCCTTTAGCTTTAACCCCTTATATAGAAGTTAATTAAATTCCTATAGTAAATAGACGTATTATTTTAGTTAATAAATATAATCTACTACTACACGATCCTTTTATATAATAAAGATAATATTCGTTAATCGCCCTTTCCCTTTAATAATAAAGTCGTATTCCCGTTCTAGTTAGTCGTAATATGCATACTACGGTGCTTATTTTTCTAGTTATAGCTCCTTAGTGCACTTTCTATAGTACTATTAGTTCGTTATTATCGAGACTTATCTAAGAGTCTAGGAGTTAATAAATATTTTACTTTAGCTAATAACTAGTACAGGCTTCGGTTCCTCTTAACTAGTTAGGTCTTCCCTCTCTTAAACTAGAGCCTCCCTTATAGCCCTTTAGCCCTAAAGACTTATGTTAATAGTATTTATTAAGGACTCCACTTCCTATAATTAAGCTATTACTCCCTTAGTAATAACGTCGTTTTCTAGTTAATTTATTAGTAAATCCACGAGCATCTTTACTTATTATATACTTTATTTTATACTTTATACGTCTATATCCTTTAACGCTTAATATTTGATTAATATAAGTATAAAGTTCTCCCTTTTAGCTACGTAAGGATTATATATAATCTTTATTACGTTTTTAAGTTCCCTATAGTCCACCTATCGCTAATAATAGGTTTTTACTACTATATAATATTTATTAGCTTCTATAATCTATAGTATTAGTTTTAGCTAAGATATATATAGCTATCTCTTATCTTTTATCTCTCCTACTATATTAGGTAAGAGAACTTAATATATTAATATATCGAAAACTAAATATATCGTAATTCCTATTTAGGCTAGCTAGGCGCACGTACTAGGCTACCTCCGTATAACCTTCTATACCTTCTAACACTATGGCCGCCCCTGCGGTCACCTCGTAATAAATCGTTATATATAGAGCTCTATCTATAGGTTTTTAACCTCTTCTAGCTTGTCCCTAACCGCCGTCTATAGCGGGGATCTTACAGAGAAACTCTTACGTTTCCGGTCTCTATCTCCCATTCCGTAACACTATTAGTGGTATAGTATATATTTACTAGCTCCCATATATAACCACTATAAAGCACCATTAACTTCTATCTCTCCTTAACCGGGAAGCTAAAGAAAAATTACGGTACATCCACGGTTGATATGTCGCTCCTGCCACCGCAGAGATTAGGTTGTGGACGGCTTAAAGTGGTAGCTGGTGTTGGAGGGGGAGGTCTTCGGGATCAAGGTTTTATCTCGATTCGGTGGAAGACTGTCATTTTCGCGCTGCCCCGTTCTAGTGCATTATGTAGGCTACGCTCCCATAGATTATCTAACTTCCATGAGCTAGGCCACGCTCACGGGGAGGAGAGAGCTACGAAGCTAGGTGATCTGGGAGATCTCGGGATAACACTGGAAGCAGTGTGGAAATTTAGGTGAATAGAAGATAGCTATCATCCGGATATCGTGTTGTGTGATACTATATAAGTTTACTAGGCGTCGAGAGCCGATAGGGTGAGCTTACGAGCTACGGTTTTATTAGACCAGTGCAATGATAGACTTCGGCTTAATCTAAAACTAGAGAGCATGCTCCACTGTAACTTATCTACTATCCGTAAGAAGACAAGTTAATGTATTTAGTAAAGCTTTCATGTTCTGCTTCTTCACTTA
Organism: Incumbomyces lentus; assembly: GCA_017656005.1. Classification (NCBI taxonomy): domain Eukaryota; kingdom Fungi; phylum Ascomycota; class Eurotiomycetes; order Chaetothyriales; family Trichomeriaceae; genus Incumbomyces; species Incumbomyces lentus. The sequence continues at coordinate 1,782,960 of JACJVT010000004.1, read as the reverse complement.
ATTATTTTCAGAAAATGTTCAAGAGAAAAATTTGCAATAGGAAGAGGCTAGCTTACGTAGACATTGGCAACTTGAAGTCAGCGCCCATTGGAAATGTGTCAACATCCACGTGCGTCTACAGGTCAACGAAAGGTGAATGAGACGCTCGTCGTCAGTACCATACATTTCACTAATTTGCATTCCATCTATTTCAGCTAATTAGGCAGATCCAGCAAAAACAGTGCTCTAAAACCACTGTCAACGCTGAAAATAATTTGCACTAAGACAGAACCGATCAAACCGAAGTCACAATGAACAAAGAAAAACCTTGCACCTGAGCAGACTCAATCAACTCCCGACTTAACAAAAGAAATAGTCTACCAGCTCGATTCTCGACTTAGTGTCCTCAAAGAGCTTTTCTGAATTCGCTCTCAGTTTCAAGCCATGTGCCGAAGTCCTTGAGGTCGGGGTTGATCTTCTTGAGACTCCGAATATCAGCCCCATAGCCTTCGTCGCGAAACCATTTGAACATGTAACCAAGATCCTTCATCAACCAATTAATGATAAATGTGATGAAAGAGAACGTAGTCGGCATTTCCTTTCCAGTCTTCTGACGGAAGATTCTCTCGAACTGGCTGTAGGTCAGCTCATCGCCCGCCAGCGCGGTTTTCGTCCCTTTGTACTGGTTCGGCTTCATCAATGCTTCGGCAGCGAAATAGCCAATGTCACTGGTTGCAACCATTTGCAGCTCTTTGTCCGGGGCCAAATTGGTTTTCCAGCTCGTTGAGAAGACTTTTCCAACAAATGTAGGGACGAGATTCTCATAGAACCCGACAGGGCGAAGCACAGCCCAGTCCATCTTCTCATTTGCAGCATTTTCGAAAAGATGCTGTTCAATTCTGTACTTGCTCGCAAAGTGGGGAACATAAGTAGGGTCGTTGTCTGACTTTGGACCGCCGCGGTCGACTGAAGAGTAGACAAAGTATTTCACGCCATTCTTGAGAGCCGCGTCTATGAGAGCCTTGCCTTGTCGCTCTTCCATCTGTGGATTGACGCCATTACCTACTGCTGGCTGAGAGGGTCAATCAAATTAGCTGAATGTGTGGGAATGTGTGCGAGAAGACGTGCATACCTGAACACTAAAAACACCCCAGATTGGAAGTTTGGTCTGTTTTTGGGCCTCTGTAAAGACTTCGTCTGAGGCGTCAAGATGGCCAGACACTAGCTTGATCTTCGGGCTTTTCTTGAGAAGCTTTTGTGCAGAGGGCGATTGAATGTTTCGAGTCAGGGCAAGGATTTCGAAGTCGGCTTTCGCCTCTAGTAATGCGTTGATGACTGAGCCGCCTTGCTTTCCGGTCGCGCCGGTGATGAGGACTGCCTTTGACATTTTAACAGTTGCTGCTGATAGTCCTGTTTTAGTACGTGTGATGAGGCTGGAGTGGGTGGGATCTAGATGCTGGAAAATAGCGAAGACCTGGCAGAGCGGTAGGGTAGATATACAAATGGAAACGACACATTGCAAACTTCTCCATGCTGGGCACTATATTTCTTACAGTATCGTAGCAGATGACTCCACGTAGTCAGGGATAGTAGATCGTCAGCGTTGACCTAAGATTAGCAACAGAGAAGAATCGAGAACACGTAGGTTTATCAGCCGAGTACAGAAATATCGCATGGATATGTAAGCTCCAGGGAACAGCTATTCCCCGTCTAGACGTTTCTTTTGTCAGCCCCCTTATTATCGTGCTCGATAGTCACCAGTCTATATGCTTTCGGAACTCTACGCCAATCGGAGAGTCGGATTTTTAACGGAACATGGAATTACTGTTAGCAACTTCTGCGACCAGGTTTACAAATTTTGACGGCATTAGCGTCTACACGCTACAAGTCACGTCCAGAGGTGGTCCTGTCTTACAAAGTCTTTGCTCTCGAGGGTCTAAGTAATGTGTTATATGACTTCTCTCCCTCATCCTAACGACAGAGAAGCCATTTTTCACACACGAAGAACAGTCACCTTCGGACAGAGCCGTTAGTACCGTTCCTGAACAGAATATGGGTAATCTAGCAGCATGGATCAAAGAGCCACGCGCCGATCTGGTGGTTGACGAAGCTCCTACGCCAGCTCCTGGCGCAGGGGAGCTCCTCATCAAAATAAAGGCCATTGGCTTCTCTCCGCTCGAGGCCAAGATACAGAAGTGATACCATCCTTCTCCACTAGATTGGCACATCTGACTGATTTAGATTCGGTCTTATCCCCATTCCGTACCCCAACATCCTTGGAATGTCTTTTGCAGGCATAGTCGAGAGCGTAGGACCTGAAGTGACGACGTTCAAGCAGGGCGACGAGGTTGCAACCGTTCGTGACGGGGCCAAAGCTGCAGACCCTCGTTTTGGAGCTTATCAGCAGTATGCCCTCGCCTCGCAGACTTCGACCACCAAACTCTCCGAGAAAGTCACTCTTGAAGACGGAGCAACATCAATCCTGAATCTTGCAGCCGTTGCCGCTGCTTTCTCGATCCATATAGGTCTTGACCGTCCGGACCCTACACGCAAGGCAGAATCGAATGGAAAGAAAATCTTGATATATGGCGGCTCTAGCCCTGCCGGTGGGCTGGGTGTGAGCTACGTCAGTGCTGCTGGATACGAGGTTATCACAACATCATCGCCAATTAACAAAGACTTCGTTCAGTCGCTAGGTCCATCAGTCGTAATTGATCACACCCTCTCCCACGAGCAGATATTGAGCGAAATCATAGCTCATGGTCCATACGAGGTCGTCTTTGACGCCATAGGCCTACCACCTGTGACTGAAGTGCTGAGCGAATACCTAAACTCCATTGGCGGTGGTACATACTGGTCGTTTCTGGCTCCGGACAAACCATTACCAGATGGCGTGCATCGCAAATTCGCACCCTACAGTTTGGCACTTGACAACCCCGCAAGCTATAGCTTCAGAGCATGGTTCTACCAGGAACTGGTGCCAAAGGGGTTGGAGACACGTACTATCGTGCCTACGAGGTCACAATGGAGAGCAGGCGGACTCAGCCAGGCACAGAAAGTCCTTGATCAAATGCTGGAGGGCAAGGTCAGTGGGACAAAATTATTGATGGACCCCAGCGCTTAGAAAAAACCTAAGTAGAGACGTGTTATGTGTGTAATGGTGGGTTGAAAACCCGGAAGATGCCTGTTTCTCAACCAATCGGATTGAACACCCAATAAGAGCCTTTTAAATGCATTCACCTCCACATTCTGCCAACCCTGAGCCCAATTAAGCAGTGAGTTCCGATTGGCTATCAGAGACGACTTAACCGCTCAGTTGTCATTCACACAGCCTTACAAGCAATCAGGCTCAAGACACGTGCCTGAACTATCAACGGGGCGCTTTTGTTTGACTTATTTAGCTTCCCCTTTGACCCTACCTAACTCATCCCCACATCGGACGATTCCCCGCTGTCAATATGTCCCAAATTGACACGACTACTACACCTGCAATGACAAGGCCGAAACGGAAACGAGGACCACGAGCCTCGATCGCATGCGAATCATGCCGGAAATTAAAGGCTAAGGTGGTTTCCCAACTCATCAGTATACATGATCAAGTGGCCAATCAATTTACAGTGTGACGGAAACATGCCCTGCCACACCTGCGCCAGTAGGAAATTGCACCAGTAGATTTTGTGACCTCAAGGTGACGGAAGCAACAGGACACTCTTTTCAGTGTAAATACCGACTTCAGCCCGAGCCGAGGAAAGCAAAATCCCGAGTTGATCGACGGTCACCAAACTTCTCAAACATTGCTCCACGATCTGTTCCGTTATCTTCAGAAACGACGCTTGATCCGGCAACCAGATATGCTGCTGTCCGTTTCGCGGATGTCGGCCTTCTCAGGGACCGCCAGACCGGGAATCTTCCGAGGCATTCAGCATTGAGCGACGCAGACCCAGACGGATCTTTCTTCTCGAGCCAGGTTATTTCTTTCGACCACTCACCAAACCAGCATAGCGTAAGCCAAGCTCCGGACCCAGCTCCCCGAAAACCCAGCGAGACCAACAAATCGACCAACCGCCAGGAGTTTTACGGACCTGCCGCAACGCTTGCGTTCCTGCTCGAATTGAAACATTGCGCACGGCTCTATCAAGATCGCTTAAAGAAGAAACGCTGCCATAACGCAGGTGCGGCCAAAGTTTCACAGATTGAAAATCCAGCCATCGTGAACTTTTTACACGAGGATGACGATACTCTGTCAGGTAAGTTGAGGCAGTACCCGAGAAGACCGAGAAACGATGATATGGACAATGTTGACTTGTTTTAAAGGTGCCACGATGCCCGTTGATAACGAGGACGAGGAAGCCGAGCCGACGCCGGACATGAGGGTTGCCTCAACTTCTCGAAGTAGGGAACTGCCTATAAATCTTGAAATCGAGAAAGAATGCGTGAATTCGTTCTTCGCCAACCTCCATTTGATCTACCATTTTCTCGACCGGCCGTCCTTTGAAAATCGCTGCCATGCAGAGATTTGGTCGCCCTATCTTGGCACATTTTCTTCGTTCCGGAAACCAGCCTCGAGATTCCCGGCTCTTTACAGCGCCGTCGTAGCAGTTGGAGCGTTGACAATTGGTGACGATTCGGAAGACAAAATCCGAGATTTCTTGGACCAATATCATGGTCCCAGCTTGCGAAGGTCCAGCTATGGTCCCCACAGGTTGGCTTCGATCTATTTTGGAAAAGCCAAGAGACTAATTGGTGACATGTTCGAATCATACTGTCTGGAGAGTCAGCAAACGCTACTCCTGATGTCTATTTTCTGTCAATACGCACTCAAACCACATGGTGCTTACATGTACAGCGGCATGTCTACGAGGGTTGCTTTCGCCATCGGTAGCCCTAACCAGCGAGATCTCGAGAAGAACCCGTTGGAGGCCGTTGCCACCTGGTGGTGGAGTTACTACCACGAAGTCGAAGTCTGCTGTTCTCTAGGACGGGACACCTGCGTACGCGAGCCGACGTATTACCCAGTTTACGTGGCTAAGCTTGGTGATCCGATGCCCCAAGGGTTTGGGCACGATGATGACCACCACCTATTTTTCGCAAGATGTACTACCGACCTGGCCGCCATAATGAGGCAAACCCTTGAACAGATCTACCATGGCACGAAGAAGTCAGTTCAAGACAAAGTTCGAGATGCACTCGAGCTCGATAGCAAGCTTTTGGCTTGGAAAGGAAAACTTGCCCCGATTTATGATCTGGACAGTACGTCACTTACTGAAAAGGAACAGACCACGAAGAGGAAGGTGACTTTGAAACTTCGTAAGCATTTGAGGATATCTTGAGTGTCTGGCGTCTGGCTAATACATGCTGAACAGGTTTTTTTAGCACTAGGATCCTGATTCATCGGACATTCCTGCTGAACACTGCAACTTCACAGACACCACACTTGCTCTCTCCCAATGTCCACTTATGTCTTTCGGCAGCAAGAGACACAATTCATTTGCTGTACGACACTTTTATCAATCGCCCATCTCTGCGAACGTGGTGGTACAACACGACCTATGCATTCAACGCCATCATCATCATACTTTATGTGCTGTTCTCGCGGTTGCAGCCTGGCATGAAAGAGGATCTCTTCCGAGATGTCGAGAAGACTCTGAGCATCTTCCGGGCCATGGATGGCGTCTCTATGGCCAGAAGTTGTGCTGAACTCACAGAAGAGGTATTTGAGATTGCGAAAATGTCGTTGCGATACCAAGTTTCCAGCGCAGGTGCGCGTTCCGGCGAAGCTGAGGACAGAGCGTCGTGGCAGCTGGAAAACGACATCAATACTGCAGGCCTGCAGACGGACACAGGGACATGTGAAGGCACACTGTATCCAACACCGTCAACGAGCGAGCAGCTTGCGGAGGTTGACAACTTGAACAACGATTTCTTAACTCACCTACTGGATGACAACTTCTTAAACAATTTCGATGTGAACCTGTCAGCTATGAACTTTGACGGACCACCGTTTGAACCAATGGGGATGGATCGTCTGGGGTCCTGACTAGCACACACACGACAGCTTGCATTGGATGTAATCATGAGCGGTCCAAGGGAGCTCACATTGGCCGACTAGTGGCACTTGCAGCTTTTACGGCTGTCAAATGTAGCCTCTATAGACTCCTAGAATACTTGCAGAGCACTAAGACAACAATGTAAGCCCATGGGTTTCGTTGCCAGCCAAAGGCTGCAGAGCCGCCATTCTGGTCAGGTACTGCTCCGATTTCTCAAAAGCACTTCGGTGACAAGGGCACCAGGTAATTTATAAAATCCCGTGCGGTAACACTTATCTATCAGCACCATATGTACCATATCGAACACTTCCTTTATTAACTTCGAATAGGCAATAAGGAGACGCTGCTCTGGGTTGACTCTACCCACGATAGCGTATCTCTTATCGTTGGCAACTCGCCCTTAAGTGTCGACTGAACGCTAGGATAAGCGAGTAATAGTCTGGAATGCCAGCACTCGTACTTTATTTTGCCCCATACAATTCGCCATAGTTTTGGTCGGTGCTCGACACGCCCGCTTTCCCATATGGATCCAGCTTTTCGCCAATGACTTCATGGCCGATACCAGCGGAAAGACTTGCCCACTAACACTTCCTGTACTGCGAACTCGATTTCGGGCTACGACAAGCGCTCGTTATTGTAGAGGACAAGTTTTCCCACGTGCCAGATTTCGTTCCCATCATTGTTCAATACTGTGTAAATGAAGGTGTCCTTGCAAAGTATCTGAGGGAGCAAAGCTGAGGAGGGGGGACCAGGATATTTGGTTGGGTCGTTGAGATCAAGCTGAAAGTTGACCATCTTCAAGGTCGAAAAATCCTTCTAACATCTCGACGACAACTTCAGCAGATCGCATAGAGTTGCCCAATGTTTGTGAGATGAGAACACGGAGGTGTTCCAGAGCACGAAGATGGCAGATGGGGCCCCTGCATCACCAGCCCTGCCATGCGTCTATCTGTTACAGCCGCAAATCGGGGCCGCGGAGTGGAGCGAACACTTTTGAAATTCCAATCAGAGCGGGACGGCCAGATCAGTTGCGCTATGACAGGACTTTATCTGCGGCAAGGTTATTTAAGTTTTCCATGTCACCTTACAGATCCAAGCGTCGTGTTGACCTTTGCCTATGTCGTATTATTGGGCCCATGCTGCGCTCCTTATTGAATGCTAAAAATGTCTTCCCAAACTGAGGTCGCAAACACGATCAAGCGCAAGCCGCAAGGTCGAGCTGGGGTCGTCAATGGCAAGCTTTATCTTTCTCAGGGCATCACACGAGATCTTGCTGCGGCACATCGTTCTGGCGGGCGGTTCGATAGTATCCCTGTCATCGATCTGTCCGCGATGGTCGCTTCCAGCCCAGATCCATCTGCGCAAAAGAAACTGGTGGACGACATCAGGGACGCGTGTATGCGAGTGGGTTTCTTCGTGATCAAAAATCATGGCATTGACTGGAAAATCGTCGAGAACGCCTTTGATGCACTCGAAGAATTTTTCAAGCTGCCCATGGAGAAGAAGATGGCTGTGCACCAAAGCAAAAGTCCTAGCTTTATGGGATATGAAGAACCTTACTATACAAACGTCGATCGGCTCAAAAAGGGTGGTAAGTTGCAATTGGGCTAGAACCTAGCTATAGTATTTGACTGAAGATCCTTTAGATCTAAAAGAGTCGATCACAACGGCTTATGACCCCTGGACCGATGAGCTTGGGGTCGGCGATGACATGCCTGAGTTACTGATACGCAAGAACTTGTGGCCCAATGAGGAAGACGCACCCAAATTCAAAGCAGCGATGGAGGGTTACCGCAAGGCTTGCCTTTCGTTGATGAGGAAACTGATAAAAGTCCTTGCTGTCGCGATTGGCGAAGAAGAAAACTATTTTGACCAAAAGATCGCCTACCCAATCGCCGGTATCAGGGCTCTCTATTACCCTCCCCAGACGACTACAGAAGAGGAGGAGACCGGACTGGGAGCTCATACTGACGTCCAAAGCAAGTATTCATGTTTTCGTGGATGGAGGTTTGCTGACCGTCGAATGTAGTGATCACGATGATCGCACAAAAGCCATACAACGCACGTTCGCTTCAAGTACTCAACGCTAAGGGTGAATGGATTTATCCGGAACTTCAGCCGCAAACTTTCGTCGTAAACCTAGGCGACATGGTCGCCAGGCTGACAAACGACGTTTTCGTCAGTACGGTGCATCGAGTTTGCAACAATGGCCCAAATGCTGTAGGACGATACTCATTACCCTTCTTCTTCGGGCTTAGCAATGACGAATTGATCTCAACACTGCCACAGTTTGTCACAAACGAATTGCCACTTGATCCGGCTTACAGAGAACCTATCACAGGCTATGAGCACTACAACAAGAGAATGCGTAGAGCACATCACGATCACCCAACGGCTGATGAGAAGTCGTCTACTGCTTTACCTTGCGGCATGACTAAGATCAACGGAGTTTTGGTGCCGGGAATCTAGGGATGAAGGCCGCCATGCAAGTTTATATCAGTTTATTGTGTTAAACAGTTGATGCATCTAAGGATAGGTTGCTTTTGCTGCAGAGGATTACTCATTCGTAGTAATATCTGCTAGGGATCGTGGCCACTCTATTCACATTTGTGCGTGCGAAAATTCATGGCGCATCTTCGTACTGAAGGCACAGACTGATGGCGTACGCTCAATTTCGCGCAACCGGAACCATTCATCCCTCGAATGCAGACTTCAATTTTGAAGATTACGTAATTTGATCTTGTCAACTTAGGCTCGAATTCATCGTGTAAGAACTTACCTCGGTCAAGAAGGCAGGGATGCTCCCTGCTTGCCCGCATTTCGGAACCGTATGAGTATCGGATGCCTCCTTAGCGGCATTGGGCTCCAGATTCTACGAGGACAGGAAGACAGATTAGCAGGTAAATGAGATGTGAGATATTTACATCAGACCTTCGTCGAGGACCCATGCCATAGCTCCGAAACAAGTCCTTGCGTGGCATCCATTAGGTCGCCTCTCGAGACGGCACACCTAGAGGTTCATCGATCCAAGCAATTACCCGGTGAATGAAGAGAAGGCGAGAGAGGCATGGTTGCTAATTCTGAACACCGACAATGATGAAACATAACATCTATATGGGTATTAATTTTGGCTGAAAAGGCAGCCTTATTCCATATACAGGAGAACATACAACGCTTGCTGGGCCGCCGCTCTGCAGTGCACTGCCAATGCTGATGAAGTAGCCCGAGCCGATCGCACCGCTTGCACTCTAGTCAGTGCTGGTGCGCTTGAAATAACACAATGGTCCTGAAATACCAATAGCAATCATCTGCATGTGTGGACGCCTGCATTTTCAACGCGAACATCGTTGAAGATTCCTTCGTGCTATTTTGTTGGACGAGTTGAGGAGAGCTCTCACTGGCAACCTTGTCGGGAGTCGTCATGTTTGTCGTCTTGAGCGTGTGTCAGATTTCTCAAACGTCATGAGGACCATACCACGATCGACCAACGACATGATGCTTGATGGCAGCTGCAAATGTAAACCGAGACCCCTCCTTCACCCATACAGCGGCGACTGATCGCGAAGCAATTGCATAATATCTGCTGAACTTTATGGTACGTGGAGTTTGCCCTTCCCATAAATTTTCGCACGTTCCAAACTTCACTCTGCCACCGTACTAGCTAGTTCTCGCAGCACAAAATCGGATGCGTCTCCGCGATCGGCATCGAATTGGGAGAATGCGCCGCGGTCCCCGTCCGCCGTAACGAGCACCCTAATCATATGATGCTTCAGGGGTGCTGGGTGACCCGCGGCAAATCCTTCGAGCGGTTGCACTGCGTTACCTTTTTTTTTTTTAGCTGCCAACCCTTGCCATTTGAGAAACGAGAACATGAGAGTGGTTTCTTGGATTCAGCACTCACGCGGGTTTGGCCAGGCGGCATGAAACTACCCAAGCTAAAAATACTAATGATCAATGGTAAGCAATCGACAGAGAAAGGCGTTTGACCTAATGCCGACAATCTGTCATCTTAAACAGATACTGCAGAGTCCTTCCGTTCGGACGTCTTGGATCTTGAGAAAGCCTTGCAGGAGGCATTTCCTGCTGCGCCATCGCCTGGTCATCATCCTTCGGATCCTGGCGGGGCTGAGCTTGTATATCCTACTGGCACCTGGAGGCTGAAGCCCACCGACTGGGCACGTTACGTCCCAGGCAACGATCCGGGCTATGGGTGGTTCTACAAAGTGCCTGATGACGATGAATTCCCGGGATTGGCAGATGGATTAAAGCGTCTGGGCGATACAATGTCATCTCAGGGGCCTTTGCTCGAGTCATCGGCTTTTCGCAGGGAGGCTTTCTCGCAGGACTCATCGCGAGTTTGCTTGAGCCCGGCAGAAAGGAGGCCTTTGACAATGTTGCAAGAGAGGAAGGAGGCATTCCGTATCCACCAGCATTCGAAGCAGCCAAGCCTATCCAGTTCTCGATTAGCTTCTGCGGATTTGCCGGATTAAGTCCTCGGTACAAGGCCTTCTATGTGCCGAAAATTGTCAGTCCGCTGCTTCATGTCAATGGGCAGCATGATGAAGTTGTGTATGATAGGAGGAGCCGGACTTTGATTGACGCTACAACCGGGGCCGAGGGTCAGAAAGTGTTAATTCACCCTGGAGGCCACATCGTACCAACCACAAAACTGTACAACGATGCTGTGATTGCTTTTATTAGAAACAGACTTCCCGAGAACTGCAGTGAGTTGAGGAGTAGTGGTCAGAGACCCATAGAGCCATAAACAAAGATAGAAGGCAGCATAACGGGTGTTTGGAATGCACAATAGCTGGCGGGATCGACCAAGGCCGAGCATTTGCATGACTGTAACTGCGGACATAGCTGAGAATGCGAAAAGTCGACTACCACACTCGACTTAACCGGCAGCTTGGATGGTACTACTCGAAGAACAAGTGAGCGGACCTCCAGCTAACCTCCAAACGTTACGATCCTGGCCTCTTCTTGCCCTCATAATGTTTCCTCGAATCTTGTCGCTAGAGTGTTCTTTGACTGCAATTGTAGCCCTTCACCGCCACCGGAGAACCTGATAGCCCATCGGATCCCCGCCACCCGGCGTACCTTACCACAGCATCTTGAATCTTAAGATCCTACTATATGGGCTTGGTAGAACAACTCTGAATCTTTCTTCGGCTTTACCCGCCCAAGCACTGAAGTCGAGGCTCTGAGACGCAAATTATTGTTCGCAAATGATTGACTGATCTGTGTTGGTACAAATCGGTTCATTGACTGAGAAGTAGATGGGGCTGAACACCATAATCTAGCTATTCGCTCCTTTGCTGTGCGCGGGATATCCTCAGTTGTAGAGAGGTCCGAAAGTGTGTACATACATCCACCGACCCCGGATGCTAGGTCCCACAAGCCAACCAAGCTCCAATCGGAAAAATTTCCCCTCGCCGTCCCGGTTGCCGTCAACTTGGCCGTCACGCCTTGCGGTTGGCCTCGCCGTGATCTCTATCTTCTGTAGGGACATCTTCAACCACCTGCCCATGATCAGGTTCCTTTCCATTGACTAACAGGGACGGCCGAGAATTATGCACTATATGTTAGTAGGTCAATCATGAGAATTTCTTGTCGCGGATCTTCGGAACCCGGGCAATTTCGATATCTGAGGGGTCGTACATCGTACCCATAGATTGTAGCAAACCATAGGTCCCTAGCATCGGCATAAATTGTTACTCTTCAACCACAAGCACTAGATGCCAAAGGGAATGTATTCTCTTGAGCTTCCACAGCTCATGATTGGATCTGCTATTTTGCTTGCGAGACCAGGATACGGCCACTCTTGAAAATACCCCAACACGGTTTCGAGAAGAATTTGGATTTAGGAATCAGTCAATATGGTGCCTCTAATGCCAGCCCGGTGATAGTTGCACCTTGTGCGCTAATTGTTATGCTCCGGAACATTCCACTGGTGTTGTCAAGACTCTGGCATGTGGACGAATTTGTCTACGGGCTGAAATATTCGCTACGATAGCTTGTTGTACGATACTCTTGCCAATGTTCCCAAAGGTTTCGATCCTTTGGACCTGAAATGACTTGCTAATATGGAGTCGACCCAACATCTGAAGAGATCTCGATACCGAGGAGTGTGGACCTCTGTGAAGGAAAGCGCTCTTTAAACGACATTCCCTTGAAGAGTTGGACACGATCTTGGGTTTCGTTTCAGCGCAATAGCAAAGCTTACCGGGCTCTCCTAAGACCTTTATACCGACTGTGAAAACTCCCATTTCGCTGCAACATTTCGACATTCTCCTCTGAGCAAGTCCTCTTCATGCCTTCTATGAGCAATCGGGTGTCCTCCCGCTTGTCTTTTCACAGCACCTGTTCTTTTGGTCTGTGCCATCTAGCAGATGGCTGCGACACCACTAAAGCATAGTAGCTGAATCAATCGTGAGTGGAGTTGCAGATGTGGTGGCAGATCAATTGCATTGACTGACAACCTTATGGCTAAGATCTTAGAGTGAGCATACATTATAGACCGCTTCGTTTGCACCCGTGACCTTACCTCTGACGGCACAGGAGCAGGATGGGTATACCACTCCTCCTAGGGGTTGAGGTCAAGAATACCAAAGAAAGTGTGGAGCACAACTGGATCATTTTAGCACTGGCACCTCGTAGCTTCCATTGCCCGATACAATGTTGTGGTGTAGCATGACCAACGCTTTATACCGGCGGTATGATACTAGCCCCGCATCTGCCGGTTGCCAGTCATGTTTCAAGCCACGGCGTAAACTTCTAGAGTCACCAAAAACAGTGTTAGAGTATATCCCATCACATGTTTGCCAGGTGTACACCATTCCCAGCACTTTTGGACGTAACCGTCTACCTATTACTTGAATTCGCCAAGCCGCTACTACCTAGGTAGGACAACTCCGCTATGGGCTGCAGTACTTTCGTGAGGCCCAATCCTCGATTGTATCACAATCACACCCTTGCAAGTGCTAGCAAGGGAGAGCGCATCGACCGCAAGCTTTGATGACCTCATTTCCAAACATGGAGCTCCCCATAATTGATATATCGAGTATAGACCGACCTGAATTTCATCTGCGCATTGCGCAGGAAGTCACAGACGCTTGCAGGAAGTGGGGCTTTCTCCTGATCCGGGGCCACTCCATCCCAGCTTCGAACATTGAGGAGATGTTTTCTTTGGGGAAGGATTTCTTTTCACTCCCAGAGACCGAGAAGAGTGGTTATCCGATCACCAATAAGGCCATCGGCTACGTTGGTAGTTTCCAGGACCGCGGAAAGGATGACAAGATGTCCATGTGGTTTGGCGGTACGCCAGGAAGTCTAGACACAAACATTGACATGCTACCCCCATTCTGGCGGGAACACACTCACAAAGTGGAAGTTTTCAAACACCAGTGTCACGATCTGATCGTCAAGCTACTCGAGTGTTTTGCACTTGCCCTGGGACTGCCCGATCGGAACTTCTTCGCTAATGCACACCGTGAGGATGCGGGCAACGGAAATAGCCTTCGGATGCTGATGTACCCGGCTCGCTCGGAGATGCCTATAGCCAAAGATATCGGATCCCGGATGGCACCGCACACAGATTCTGGATCTGTGACTCTACTGTTCCAACGGGCTCCAGGTTTAGAGGTTCTGTCGCCTGCTGGTGACGAGTGGGTGCAAGCACCTTACATTGACAATTGTATCCTCGTCAATCTCGGCGATGCGCTTTCGTTCTGGTCCGGAACTCACCTTAAAGCCACACTGCATCGAGTGACATTCGGCAGCCTTCCACATGATAGAGAGCGGCAGACAATGGCATACTTTGGTGCCGCGAATCCGGACACTGTACTAGAGCCAATAAGCCCGGGCAAGCGGTCAGAGAAGTATTATTCGAATGGGATAGAACTCACGCCCGGAATCACGGTAGGACAACTGAACAAGATGATCATGAGGAATATTTATGGCGCTGCTTTCACGGCATAGATTGACATTTCTCGATTCTAGAAAGCAGTCCTTTCACCATATCTGAAGCTGGTCCATGCCATTAATCGAGTATCCGCTGAACGCGTGGGCCGGTGGCGTCACGCGTTGGACGAAATTGTATAGGTATTCAGAGAAGGCTATACCAAACATAGAGGAAATGTCGACATTTTGTGACACAGAACTAGGTGATTTGCGCGGTAAAGAATTGTATGGGTGTAGTTTTGTTCCCCCGTGCCAGGCGGGCAGAGGCTCAAGGAGTCAACGGAGGAACGCTTCTGCACAAGTGTGACATGTCGACCTGTTAATGTTTTGTCACCACATCCTAGGTAACAAATAACGAAGCCCGCATCACGCGTTATGCGAACTGGAACAAGGCCGCTACCTAAACCGGTGGAAAAGCTGCGCCAAACTGTAGAGACTGTGACTGGCTTCGCGGTGAGGCAAAGGTACCTTGCACTGATCAAGAAGATCTCTCCGGCTCTTGATTCTTGCCAGCCCGACTATTTTCGTTGTTCGTGTGCCACGCACAGCGTGACACAAGGGGCACGTTCTTGATGTGCCCTCATGGAAAACTCCTGTGCAAGAGGTCCGGCACCAGGTATGTGTCAACAGCATGAGTCCATCGTCGCTGTCACGCTGGTAATGCGATTTCAGGTGATGGTCATTGAGGACTCTCAATAAGGAGGCATATTTTCTTGTCTGAGATGCGAAAGCTGGAATTTTCATCTAGCCTGCTGCGAGAGCATCTCGAAAACAAGATATCAAGGATCTTCCGTAGCTGTGTTCCGCCTTCGTCGGGGAATCACAACACCGTCGGCACGCCGTTTCTTTCAGAGCCGTGATCGCGAGAGAATCTGATTGACATACATGTCATTTTCAACATCGGTATCGTTGCACAGTAGCAGCACGGGCGGTATCCAAGAACTGCTGGTTACAATCTGTCGGTATTCAATCTGCACTCTGGTGTGAGAGACATCATGCTCACGTCGTGAATTAACCTCAGAAACTAAATTGTAGATCATAGGGGCTCTCAAGACCGCTGAAGTCTTGTTGTCTGATCCGAACCTTCGTCCCGCTGTAATCGAGGCCGTAGCTAAGGCATATGTGCAGTTTCGCCGTCTCACGGGGAGTGGCGGCGGTAAGAAACAGTGGCTGAAAGGCGAAGCCCCTGATACAATCCATCGTGCTCATGTCAAAACACGAGCGAGGCGCGCGTCAAGTGGAAAGGTGCTTTGGTCTACTTCTTATCTATTGTTGTGTTGAAAGGGTCCGATCGCCGTGGCATGGAAGACAATAGGCTGTTGACCTAGGCTCTTGGCCGACGACGTGAAGGACATCATATCCCACCAGGTTTCGATGTTTCTATACATAGCACCAGTTGCACTTCAAAGGTTGCGCTGTAATGCCTGATCGTTTGCGTATCCGAGCGATCGCTGCTCTCGCGGCGGACTTGATCTGCTCCTCGTCCAATCTGGTAAAATTTCCATCTTTGAAAACGACTTCTCCATTAATTACCACCATCACTACATCGCTACCCGAGCAGGAGTGGACTAACAATGTTGACGGATGAATACCACCCTTTTCTCCTATTTGAGAGAAATCATATGGTGCTGCATGGAGGCCTGTAGGGTCGACTACAACAAAGTCAGCTTTTTTACCTACCTCCAAGCTTCCAAGATCTTCGTCAATGCCCAGAGCTTTTGCGGCGTTGATAGTCACCATCTCGAGGATTTTCTCCGAAGGGAGTACCTTTGCATCATTTGTAGTAGCCTTGTGGATTATTCCCGCCAAATGCATGTCGCGGAAGAGGTCATGGTTATTGTTGCAGGGAGCACCGTCGGTTCCGAGGCAGACATTGATTCCGGCTTTCAGCATCTGAGGTACAGGGCAGATCCCATCTGCAAGTTTGGCGTTACTGGTAGGGTTGTGTGCGACTGATGTGCCAGTATTTCGCAGAATTTCCAAGTCAACCCGAGGATCAATGTGTGTCATGTGGCCGAGGACTACGTGCGGTCCAGTAGCGTGTATCCTTTCACAAAACTGAGCCGGAGAAGCGTGATAGGCATCGCGAAGTATTTCAAAATCACGAGGAGCCTCGGAGCAATGTACTGTCAGACGGATATCATGTTTAAGGCAAGCCTCTCCGATCGCAGCGAATGCTGCTTCGTCCTGGCCTCGTGGAGTTTCTGTGGCTATCCAAACGTGCAAGCGATCATTGTACTGGCCATGAAAGTTTCTGTGTGCGTCAATGGCGGCGTCAACAGTCATCAAGTGTGATTGTTGGTCTCGCACATCGAGAATGCCAGCAGAGGGATCAGATTTGCGACTTTTGACAAGTTTTCCCTTTCAGCAATCATATCAGTAATCAACCACAACCATACCAGCCAGGGTCTCCACTTACAAGACATCCTCGAATACCAGTCTCATCAACAGCCTTGGCAATGTCTGGAAATCCCGCAGAGGCCGGCAGCATTGGCTCAAGGAAGCATGTGGTACCGCTCTTAATCATTTCTGCCATTGCCAGCTTCGCAGCGACGTAGCCATCATCACCTGCGAAATTAACTTCCAATGGCCAGATTGCGCAGGATGCCCATTCGTGAAGTTCCAAGTCTTCGGCCAAGCCTTTCATTAATGACTGAATTAAGTGCACGTGGCCATTTATAAGGCCCGGTATGACAATCTTCCGCTCCAGATTGACACGCTGGATAGCTACATCTGTAGAGGTGTCGAGATTGGAAGTTGTATCTATCGCGGAAATCCGGTTTTCAGAAACAAGCAGCGCTCCATCTCGAAAGATACGTCTTTGTGAATCGATAGTGATGATAGTGGCGTTGGTGTACAGCCTGTCCATCTTCTGCACATTTGATTTACCTGAATCCATGGAGTTATAGCCAAGGCCGCCGTCGCATCTTCAGCCTATCTTTGCAATTGGCGCACGGGGAACCAAGCGTCGGTAACGTGGACTCGGGCGCCGGAACCCACTAGTTAACGGCGAAGCATTCTCGCCGCGCCGCGGCGCTGTTATCCGCTCTGATTTCATGCCCCAGGATGAGGCTCAACCACACATTAACCCTCGGCAGCACCCAGCTGGCCTTGGGTTGGAAAGATCACCATTCCAAGTGCCACAGGGCCAATGTTCTATCATTTCGGAACTTCTTAATCCTTACACCGATTTCTGCATTTACAATATGTTTGCATCTTGCCACTCCGTGAACAACGCGTCTATACGCAGCAAGCTGAGATTCATCAATCCCTTCCTGCCACCGGCTCCTTGTGCGGCGAGTCTCAGAACCCACCTCCACCTTTGCGTGAGCTCCCGCAGCTCTGCATGCTCAGAATCTAGGTTCATTTGGGCGATCGAGTCACCGTTTGATGTAGAGTAGTTGTCTGCTCGAGCTTGACGACCATCTTGATAACCCAAGCCTGATGGTGGGTTGATGCTCCCTGTTTGTGGCTGCGCAGTTACGAGGAGAAGGTGCATCAGGAGCGTCGAGGCAATAGAGAAGTTGTGTCGTGACCCTGAACAAGCATGTCAGTGCCCGATGGTGTCAAAAAATCCAATTGACGTCTTACAACCATGCCAGAATGCATCCCACTGAATTGTGGTAAGAGCTTCCACAAATTCAATCAACACCCTTAGACAGGTGATCGCACCTTTTACTATTGCTCGTGCAGCGCCTGGCTCAATGGATGGGATCGTAGCTGCAAAACCTTCACCGTTTCTCCGGCTGATCGCGACCATTGAGACTGGTCTGAGAAGAGCACGGAATATTGCGAGCTGCGCCACGATATAGGCTAGTCGAAGAGAACTATGTCCTTCTAGATTAAGCGGGGGGATATTTCTCGTGTTGAGTCTGTCCTTCACAGGACGTATTTGAAGCTCCGTGGGCAGGGTGCTATGCCACTCTTCCAGCTGTGCTCTGATTGATTTTGCTATGTCAAATGATTCTTGGATATTGCTTGCCGTTTGGAAAATTGCTCGAGCGGAAAAATAAGAATTCATGATTCGTTCGAGAATAGCTGTTAGGTTCGCAAGATGTAGAAAATTCGTGGATATGGTCGAATCATCTGTTCCTGTATCAATAAGATCCGCTTCGGTCAAGGGTTGGCAATTGTAATCTCTCTCATGGACGTGACTGGGCATTCCCTGACCAAAAGCCATCCATTTTTCGCATGTCCAAATGGCCCACCAAATACGCTTTCGTAGCTTTCTCTCCCACAAGGGAAGTAAAGTCCAGGACATGGGATCATAATTTAATCCGATAGTTTGGGCAGTTGATGTCATTTGACCGCACAAATTCCAGTTCAAAGGTTCTTCTGCTAAAGGATCACCTGTCGGGTGGCGTTGCAATAATAAGAGAAGAGTTTGCACTGTTTCCAGTCGTGGAGATCGGATTTCTGCTGCAAGTCCTTGCAGCGAAACCTTCAGAAGCTCGGTTGAGGAGGGCAATCGAGAGCCCTCGACACATAACCTATCGTCATAGATGGTAAATGGAACGGCTGTCGCACATATTGCCGCTAACAACGAAGGCGACACTGAAGACAGTAAGCGACCCTGCGCAAAGATTTGCTTGTGGCTTACTATGGGAAAGTAGGGATAAACAAAACGAAGGAAGATTCGCACCAGGTCAGAGGCGATACTGTCGCTGATGAGCTTCCGCAGTCCTGATCTGATGCTGTCTACCGAGATCTCATCTATTATGCGTTCCACTTTTGACGAGCATGGATCCTTGTGAAGGGTAAAGACAGCAGGTGGGAATAATGAGTCTGTATTAGAGTCCACGATGTTTAGAGGTAATGGCTGTGACTTCATCCGTTGATAAACTACGTTGGTGTACTGTGATTCGGACTGATCTCGCTGGTCATACTTGCGGTAAGCGAGTAGGTAAAGATCAAGATCTCCCGAGGGTCCAACGAATCGTGTAGGTTGTTTAGTAACCAGGGGGACAGGTGGATCATGTTCAATGCCTGTTTCCTCGTTTTCCAGCTCAGGTCTTTGAGGTTGACCTAGGTTCGCGCTGTTCTTGCTTCCTCCGTTTGAGCTGGCTTCGAGAGAGGGATTAATTGCCTCCGCGACGTTGCATTCGATACCATTACTTGAATTGAACTCGTCTGCTACCCCAATTGAATGATTTGGCAAGCTTTCTGATAGTTGTGCAAGGTCGGAAACTTCCATCAAGTTGAAATCGAGGTTCTCGAAATCAAAGGTGGCACTGTCATCAGGCGCTTCATGTAAAGATCCGCCTTGACAGTAATCAGCGTAAATGAGCAACGACGCGCCATCATTATGATTGGACTGAGCGAATTGCTCCTCGGGAGTCAAACGTCTCCGTGGTCTCGGACCAGGAGCGTTATTGAAAGTGCATGCCCTTCGCTTGAGGAGGCAAAATTCGCAGGGGGGATGGTTCGAAATGCGGCAAGCCACCTTCCTCGTCCGGCAGAAATCACACGGCCGTACTCGACGAGAACGTGGTTGACGGGCTATTGAGTCTTCCATGATCAGATGGCGAGTATGTTATAGCGAAGGGTCTGGACGAATGGGTGTCCGTCGCGTGATTTTGATAGGGGCGCGTAAGAAGTTGCGTGCTATCGTGTGAGGATAATGACGTAGCAGGTTTGGCCTTGAAGTTTGATTGTGCAGGACTTGTCTACCTAACTCACTGAATGTAGTATCCATCCCTATGAAGGTATTCAAGCCGCTATCTGGTTTCTTGAAATACCTACATTGCTGTCCGTCACACGATCGTAACTCAGCCACGGTTCAAGGATGCCTTCAAGGATGCCATTAATGATTTCGATACCAAGGCCTTAGGGCCCGGAATCAAACTCTCTCTGGGCGCTGCTATTCCTAATTGTGTCATTCCCATACTCCAAGCTTTGTAAAACCGTCTAGCACCTCTTGCTCAGACTATTGGGCAGCAGTCGGAGCACGATTCTCCCTAATGGAAGCTTTCGGGCCTCATCGAATATTCCCAGCTCACTCGACGTATCTATTTCTTCGTGCCACTTTATTACCGTTCCGCATTTCGATGCACGCGGATATAGAGGTAGGAGATTCCGGCGAAACCCCCTTGTATGTATCCTTAACACATCCCTAAGCAGGCGGATTATCGAGCAGCTCGTCCAAACGCTAGCCTCGAATTGACATGATGCTGTATTTCGAGCGATGTTGCGATCGCGCGTTTTCCACGAGAAGGTTTCAACGAAGGACTGCTACAAAGATGTAGCACGAGGTACATGAGCTAACCCGAGGCTGGTATTACGTTCGCAGCAAACCTGGTAGGCTCGTTCTCAGTGGTTAGTAGATTTCTAAGACTCAATTGGATACGCTTCTGGAACTAGGATTCGGAAACTAGAACTGACGGGATATCGACGGTGCGAATGCCAACCGGCCAACACAACTTGGCATTTGAGCAGCACTTGGCAGTCCCCTGCGGCAGCTTTCAGAACAGTTTATCTATCAAGCGCCTCGGCTCTCAATTTTTCTTTGCCCACCCAGGCTTAAAGCCTATCTTCCCAAGCATCACGGAGTGAATGTGAAACAAAATCGAGAAGATTGCTTCTCACAATGAGGCAATCGAATTGACCTCGGGAAAGCCCGGTAGCTTGAAGGACAACAAGAATTCAGATACCTCTGTGACCTGTACCGAACCGGCGAGCGACACTAATAACGACCATGGGCTAAATAAGATGATGAGGGTGAGGAAACTGTTCAACAGCACTCAGATATTTGCCTTCGCTCTCACTTACATGTGTGGCTGAGGGGTTTTGACTTCGTAATCGACATTACTATATTTTTGTATGTTTGACAATTACTGACAAGGAATCGTGCAGGCGGATGATGTTCGCTCTCTTGAACGGCGGGCCTCAAACTTATGTCTGGGGCACCCTGATCGCCTATTTTGGAGCTATGGCTTAAGCAGCTTCTTTGGCGGAAATGTCCTCGTGCGTTCCCATTGCGGGTGCACAGTACCACTGGACCAATGCTCTTGCGCCTCCGCGAATAAGGAAGTTCGCAACCTGGTTGCAGGGGTGGATTACCTGGTTTGGCTGGGTCGTCGTTTGTGTCTCGGTCGTCAACATGGCCTGCCTGGTACTCCAAGCGATGATTGCCCTCCAATACCCG
This sequence comes from Incumbomyces lentus, assembly GCA_017656005.1. Classification (NCBI taxonomy): domain Eukaryota; kingdom Fungi; phylum Ascomycota; class Eurotiomycetes; order Chaetothyriales; family Trichomeriaceae; genus Incumbomyces; species Incumbomyces lentus. The sequence continues at coordinate 1,761,828 of JACJVT010000004.1, read as the reverse complement.
ACTTATGTGGCGCAGAGGTGGCATACAGCTTTGTACATGATCGCATTGCTGTTCCTGGATGGTCTCGTCAACTCAGCGAGATGGTCATTCGTTGTTGTTCCCTGGCTGGCACTTTGTTGCCGGCGTCCTGCATGTGGCGCTGTTCGTGCTCTTTATCGTGGTATTGATGGTCATGGGAAGTCGCAACAGCACCGATTACATCTTCTTCCACCGAGAAATCCGGTCTGGTTGGGACCAGAACAGCTTTATTTCGTGGCATCTTGGTATGCTCAAATGCGTCAGCACGTTTATCTCTCTCGATGGTCCAGGCCATCTGTTCGAAGAAACTCGTATTCCAAGGAAGTCAGTGCCCAGAGCTCTTTTCTGGGGTATCGTTCTGAACTGAGCAATGGGCTTTGCCATGGTTGTTTGCGTTACTACCGCCATGGGCCCAATGGATGAAGAGATTGCACTCTCGCCATTCCCAATTTCTGTCGTCCTCATGAGGGCCACCGGATCAGCAAATGCAGCCACCGCTATGCTATGTGGCATCTTCCTTATCTTCGGTTGCTCGGCCCTGGGATGTGCTGCGTCCCTTTCGCGACTTACATGGGCCTGGGCGCGTGACGGCGGTCTCCCAAAGTGGTTCGCCATGGTCGATCCAAAGCACCTGCTCCCCATCAGCTGTCTGGCTAGGTCTTTGTATTGACATCCTGCTGTCCCTGATCAACATTGGGTCCAGTGCTGCGTACGGCGCCATTGTATCCCTGGCGATGATACCTCTCTTCACCTCACACAGCATTGCCTTTTGCAGCATGCTAGCTGCGCGTTGGCGCTCGCGCCGCGGGCTACAGGTTCTTGAACTCGGGGAAAGGAATATGGGCAGATATGGCGTTTGGGTGAACGCTTTTGCCTTGTTCTATACGGCATACATGACGGGGTTCTTGCCCATTCCGTACATGCTACTAGTTACCGTAGTGAACATGAACTACGCAGGGCCCATCTTTATTGTGGGGTTGACATTCGTTTTCTTGAGTTGGTTCATCTGGGGAAAGAAAAAGTGGCCGGGTGTCAACAACAAGATTGTTGAGTTGGTCAAGGAGGAGCATGCTGATTCAGCTTCCGTTAATTATCTGGGCGCCCAAGAATTAAGGTGACAATAGATGGATCCCTGTAGAGTCAATGCAGTGTTAGAGCTTTCCCATCCGTTGCTAACTATGTCTAAAGGGAGCAAAATAAATCATCCTAATGCTACGACTTATACGACTAGCCTTGCAACCACCTAACGTCGGTTCTCAGGCATCTGGAGGACACTAAACGTTGTACACTCCACTGCCGCTCACTCTGCTATCTGTCCAACTCAAGTCGATTCTTCCACCACTGACTTTTACACTGAACCATTCGAAGAGCTCCAGTTCTTCTTGACAACATGATGCGTCGGCAAGCTCTCCACTTTTCATTAAAACATAAAGTGCACAGTGTAGCTCCATCAGAGCGAATTCCCTGGCAATGCACCTTCTGGCGCCTAGACCAAATGGTATCCAGTCCCTTCGCATCTCTTCGCTGACATCGAGCCACCTCTCCGGCCGAAACTCAGTCGGGTTTGGATACACTTCTGGGTTGAAGTGGAGCTGATATGGCGTACATGAAACCTCTGTGCTTGCAGGCAGCCATGCTTGTTGAAAAGTCCAACCTCCCGGAGGCACAACTCGCGGGACGCGAGTAGGATTAGACTTGCTGATACGTAAGCCCTCGTATATGACAGCGGTGAGGTATGGCAGTGACCGCACGTCTTGAAGCGAGTTTGAGGCCACCTCTTCTTGCAACCTTTGGTAGATCTCTGGTTGCCGGAGCACATACCACGTAATGACTGATAGATTATAGCCGGTGGTCTCCACTGCGGCAAAGAGAGCGTCCAGGGTCTGTGCCTTCGCTTCATCCGTCGAGAAGCCAGCTTGTAGCAAGCGTCCTGGAAACATGGTAGCCATCCCCTCCTTGTCTGCGTCAATCACTGCCACGCTAGTTGTAACAAAACTCTCAATTACCTCGAACGATTGAAAGGTCGCTTGGTCTGCAAAGAGAAGCAGCCTGACCCTTTCACAAGCCTTGAACAGCCAATTAGGGAGATACCAGTACCGCCCGAAGATATCATAGGCGTCGAGCATACCGTCACCCCACGAAAGCCTCCGTCACACAGCGTTCTTTGTGGAACTTACCGGAATCGCGGATGACCTCGCCAAAGCAGTTTAATCTGCGACTAACCTGAGGTATCCACGGGCGGGTACCCCACTACCTCATACCCGTAAAATCAAAGGGTCTGCGCGGTTCGCTGTCGAAATCGTCCCAAGCAGGCGAGCGACATGTGGGAAGCTGCACCGTGTGAGCATCACACTAGCTGGGTCAGAGGTCAATGTTGCGATGTGAGATGTCACAGTCTGTAATTAACCATGGAAATAAAAGTGTCAATGGAGCCCAGGAAAGCACAACTAAATTGGTGTTGATGGACCCGGCACAAGGCCCGAAGCGTTCAAATTGCGGAATCGGGAAGCTCAAAGATCCGGCGAACTCCCGCGGTGCGGGCCACGACTCTAAGGTATTAGCTCTAACGTAAATTTAGGCTCAATGGGTCATAGGGGTTCAATGGTCAGGCTCTTTTAACAAGGCTGAAATTCAGAGATTTTGAAATCGTGTCTTTTGGCTGCGGCTGACTCAGTGAACTCCAGTGACCCATTGAGCCCAAATTTACGTTACCAATGTCAACGAGACGATAAAGGGCTGGCCGATAAAGTAGCGTTGGACGTTCTCACAGAACATGCCGGCCTCATTCGCGACGCCTAACTTTATGATTTCGAATACCGTATAGATAATGAAAAGCTGTGCCTAAAGCTATTGAACGACTCTTAATATGCAGCAAACGCTGGGTGCAAAAAGGTCTTCTGAAAATGTGCTCTCTTCTCAGAGCAACCTATTCTATTAAGTTTCTGCCGGGAGACGGCCCCCGCATAATGGGTTATGAAGCTTGGGAGAAGTCCAAGCCCATTTCCAATGCGTTTTGTGATGATTCAATGTTGATGCTGAGCGCTCACACTTTCTCATTGCTGTGTAGAAACAACATATATTGATTCAACCGTGAGCAACCGGCCAACATCAGGGAGCTGTGCGAGGTGGGTGCGAGTGATTGTTTGATGCAATGGCCTGCCACCTGTATCAATATCAATTCAGCATCCGGACACGCACGTCTGCGACATCGTGTGCTCCGAAACTTGGTGAACTGGACGCCTCTCGCATGTGATGCGTTCCCATGCTCTAACCCCCAGTTCTATAAGCCGGGTGGATTCCTTAAGACTTGAATTTTGCTTCCGAAAAATCGCCTAAAGATTACCAACAAAGCGCGAGATCTGAACACTGTGCATCTAGATTTCAGACCTCTTCATAAGACAAGCCAGTCTTGTTCTGAGTTACTTCGTCACTCTGATAACTCGAAGGCAACAACCAACCACCAACATTCAGGTTGAGGGTATGTTCATTGTAGGTAGAGCCGACTCTGAAATTGATCTCATGAACTAGTGCAATGGTGTCCGAAGCCAGCTTCAGAAGACTTGAAACGTGGTACATTCCAGGTACATTTGCTCCACTTGTGAGGTACTATTATCGATCAGGCAGTACGCGCATATCTAGAGTAAGAGTTCCGCAAGAAGCCAAAAACAAACCGGGACACACAAATATCACATGCACGAATAACCTCATTGCTCGACTCGAGGCTGAACTGAAGTAGCAAGACTAGCTATAGTTTACAGGACCATTAGATACATACATCACCGATAAGGACGATGAAATGGATATACCAGAATTCGCATTGAGACCAATAGTACAATTTGCCGCCAAGGAAAAGGAACCAATGACCCTTACTTCCTAATTTCCAAGACACAAACCCTCCTGTACATTTTACATATCTTAGCACTATGATTACTTTGCTGCCACCCAGTTAGTCTGATGCTTTAAGTGTTCGGAGAAGTTCTGTACGCGACCACACTTGTCGAAGCATTGTTGGAAGGCGTGGTCCGATTCTCGCAGCACTCGAGAATCGCATCTGGGTGTTCGCAACGTCGATTTGAATCGTAAGATTCAATTGTCCTCTGTTCCCTGACCCTAAGGCTGCTGTTGCTTGCTCTGTTTTCGCTGCTCGACGCGAATGTGCTGACTCTGCCAGGGACAATGGAGCGTATGCCGTCTGGCCGACCTGGAGAAGGGGTGGAATTATATTGACTTGGCACAGTGAATATTGAACCACCTGACCACAACATGTCTATCACGCCTTTCAAACTAGGCACACAAGCAGTCAGGATGGAAAGATTCATGGCGATCTGGCCCCAGATTGAAGGCTCAACAAGCGCCCACGTCTGATCCTGGGATCTGGAGTACTCAACCCAATATACGGTTTGAGGGACCAACATAATGGGCACTCTGCGATGCAAGTTAGCAAAGAATCAGAATAGTGTCAGTAGCACTGACAGAATGCGACTTGCGAACAGCGACACGATATACACCCTCACGTTCAGGCTCAGCTGAACTTTCCACATCATCGCCGCAGGCACTGCAATGAGTACAAGATCCGTACATATGTTGACAATATTGATGCTCAAATGAACGCTGGAAGGGTCGAGGCAGCTGTCGACGTCTGCCAACTTCCAGGGTGTTGGTAAAGAGCACTCGAACGCGATCACAAAGGCGCTGGAAACTGCCCAAGCCGATATGATGCTGAGTACGGCGTAGCAAAGAAATCTGAGGCGTCGCTGAGTATTGATTGTGAGCACAAATAGAATGACGGATATCTTTGCCGCTGTATGTACCAAGATCAAAAGTAACGAAGCAGCATACATCTCCTATAGAAACTCAGCACTTGATCAGCAGTTGCATAAGGTCCGGTACCTTTGAGAGCACATCAACCATTGACTCTGGAAGTGCGGCCTGGTGCTGTCCTAGGCCGTGACGGCAAGCATTGACGATCAGGACGGACTGTGCAAGTGCCAGCGACATTGCTACAAGGATCGTCCAGTCGTATGGTTTCATGACGGTGATTTGCAACCGATAAACCAGCTTGGCCAAGACTCCTAAAGCCGCATAAATGACAAATGTAATACTGGCTATGACAACCCATCCTGCATGATTATCTGTTGTCACGCGAAAGAATGGTTCGTTTGCCTCGTCCATCTTGTGTCATTGTAGAGTGTTTCAGAAACGGTGAACAAGCTTGATATCTCGCGATGAGTTTCGGGAATGAAAATAGGCGAGCAAACCCATCTGACTTCATTTATTAGAGGCCGGGGCCGATAAGAGACATACGGCTTAGGGGCGGTCCAGAGCCACGCTTGCGTGGCGGTGCCTCGGTATTCTTTCCTACTAATCACTTCGTTTCAAGAGAAATTCGTATCCATCCTTTCTCCATCTACTGAACTCAAGGATCAACGACAGGCACGACCATCCACAATCGATGAGGTGGTCATTGTTCATGTATGCTTAGATAAGCCAACATCGGCCACTGCTCGAAGGTCCTTGGTTGGAGATTGCCGAAGCCACTTGATTGTGGCACTAAACTCGTCTCGTAAAGCTTTCCCGGCTTCAGCTGACCAAGCACCCTGGCAATCCACAGATAAGTGCCCGAGAATGGCGAATAGGCGTGGGAGGGGGGCCTTCTTCGCGTATTAGAAACTTTGTAGCTTCTCTATTACCCCGAAATTAAAAGTTATTGAAGCATTATTAGCTGGTGCGTCGCCCGTTGTTTCCTTGAACTTTGCGGCACCAGCAGCGCATACTCTTCGCATGCATCTACAACCACAACCAACAGTCCGCATGGTCGAGTGAGACTATAACAATCTCACAATTACGACTCTTTGGATAGCTTTATTGTATATCGGACTAAACAACATTTCAAAGAGCAGAGCGCCATCGTCTAAACCGCAGTAATTGGGGTGGTAATTGGTTCTCGTCCACACTCCACATGAGGGGCGAACCATGAGCCACGGGCAATCATCAACCAAGCTAACGTCACCAAACGCAAAACAGAAAGTCAAACGAGGCAGCCCAATGCAAGACACAAATGGGACACTGTTGGTGATGTGAAACTGAACATCGGAAAATTTGATAGAGATATGCTAAATCTTCACTTCCTCCTTCAACGGAAACCGTTATGTTAGTGCCTTTCACAATGTTCCGATAAGCTCGTCGACCTCTTCAACCGTCCTGCGCCTCTGAGTCAATCGTCACAGCTTCATTGATAGGACTTCAGCATGGCTGCTCGAGGAGAAGCTTACGAGTTTGACTCTGACAAGCAAGACAGCCATGTATCTGTGGGCCGCCATACTTCGCCTCAATCAGGTACTAGGTCTACAGCTCAACATTTGACCAAGTTCAACAATGACAGTCTGACAAGTACCACACGAATACGCAGGCTGTTCAACGAAGCCCAGCTGTTCGCGTTTTCCTTGACCTTCATGAGCACATGGGTAGGAATGAACACGTGAGACCCACAAGCCACCATAGAATGACATATTCTGACGTAAAAAGAAATATCTTCTTCGCGTTGTACCAAGGAGGACCGCAAAACCTAGCATGGGGAGTCTTGATTGTCTACATTGGAGCCATCGCTCAAGCAGCCTCGATTGCGGAGATGTCGTCAACATTGCCGATTGCTGGCGCCCGTAAGTACTTAACGTTTTCTTCTCTCGTCCTTTCAATATGAATGTTCACGACTGCCATGCTGTGGCGACGCGGTGCCTCCTCCCCGGAGGAGTACATCATATCTCCCAATCCCCTTGCGCCGCATTCGAACTCACCTTGTCCTTAGTCGATCTTGATCATTGTAACTCTTCGTTGTCATTCCGTTAACTCAGACTTTGTTAGAATATCACTGGACTCACCACCTTGCGCCGCGATCTGTCCGACGCTTTGCAACATGGATGCAAGGATGGTTTACCTGGTTCGGCTGGGTATCCCTGGAATGTGGTATTGTCAACATCACGGCTATCATGGTTCAACAAATGGCTATGCTCAACCACCCTAGCTACGATCCTAAAAACTGGCATATCACTCTGATCATGATCGCGATGATGGTCATCCACGGAGCCATAAACTCGACCAGGTACACATTCTCCCTGGTGCCATGGCTCGAATTGATGGCAGGCATTCTGTACGTCTTCCTATTCGTGATCTTCATAGTGGTCTACTTCGTCCTTGGGACACGTCATCCTCCTAGCTGGACATTCTTCCATCACGAGGTCGCGTCTGGCTGGACCAACAACTTTGTCTCCTGGAATCTTGGATTGCTTACCTGCGTCTGGTCCTTCACCGGCTTCGATGGGACGGTCCACATGTCCGAAGAGACGAAGAAGGCGAAACAAGCAGTCCCTCGCGCAACGTTGTACTCTATCTGCTTGAACGGAGCTCTTGGATACTTCATGGCAATCACTCTGCTCACCTGCATGGGCCCAATGAGTGAAGTCCTGGCCTCTGGTTTCCCTGTCGCAACGATTCTGCTTCGTGTCACGGGCAGCGTGAGGGCAACGACAGCCATGATCTGTGGCCTTTTCGTCTTCTCCTTCTGCTTATGCATCGCGTCTATTGCCTCGGTCTCACGTTTGACATGGGCATGGTCTCGCGACGGCGGCTTGCCTCGATGGCTCGCGCACGTGCATCCCAAGCACCTCATTCCGATTCGGGCTGTGTGGTTCTCGGTCCTCGTCGTGTCGCTTTTATCTCTGCTCAACATTGGCTCAACTGCTGCCTTTGGTGCGATTACTTCTTTATCGTCTATGGCGTTGTATTTCTCGTACGCGATTGCCATCTCTTCGATTCTCTACGCGAGGTATGTTTCCTCACATGGTGGCGAGAAACTCGAGTTGGGAGCTTGGAATTTGGGAAGATATGGCGTATACATCAACTGCTTTGCTCTGGTGTACACTGTGTGGATGTGGATCTGGCTTCCTCTGCCGCAGACTCTTCCTGTCACAGCTCAGAACATGAACTACGCATCTCCGATATGGGTGGCGGTATTTGTCTTTGCTCTTGGCTCGTGGTGGTTGAGAGCGAGGCATGGTTGGGACGGGCCAAACCCTCTCATTGTCGATTACATCAAATCGCAGGATTGATAGAAAACATCCTTTCACGATTAAAGTAAATATTAGAATAGCATGGCACTTGAGACTGGGCCTTGTCATCGTGCAATCAATGTTCAAACATGTTGCAACCGATTGTTGTAGCAGCTCAACTCGGATAAGACTGGCTAATGATACGCGTCCTACTTGCACATCGCCGAAATCGTCCATCCTGAATCCATTACCTGTCTGTACGGTTTTGCCTGCATCCGAGCGTTCACAGCCAGCCACAAGATACGTGTGCAGGCGCAGTCAACCCACATTTCTTCCAGTAAGCAATTGACAGTGCACTTTCCGTTTCGCCCGAGCTCCGTACCTAGAGGTAACTTGGGTAATACTAAGACGGACGCCCGCGCGCGAACTGGAGCCCGAAGCAGCGCCCGCAGATCTGCCCACCGAGCCTTAAGTTGCGGTTGTACCTAGGTAATTGTTAATAATATTATTACTCAGTACCTAGGTCTGATTCTCTCATTGATTGTTGCGGGGCGAGCATTTAGATGCCTGGTCAGGTGGACTTTCCATGATGATGTATCAGAGTTGTCATGCGCTCCTTCTCTGGATGGTAAATGTCACCACCCTGGAACTGTTGACGGGGAATACTTGTCGCTAATGCGCACAACCTTACTTGTCGGCTTCGCAAGCTCAAATGTGATGAACAACGACCTACATGTGGGCAGTGTCAGAAAAGCTCGCGCACATGCGCATTTTCTGCTACTGCCAATTTCCGACATTTTCAACTGCCAGATCACCAACGAGATGAACACAGCAATCATCGGGTGTTGCAATCAGAGACTTCACCTTTGACAGGACGCGTAAGACCGAGGTTAAGCACGAACGGTAATACAACCAAATCAACCGTGCCTAGTTCTACACCTCCGGGTGTTGAGAACGAAACGATCTCCTCGTCGCCCAGATTTTCTAGGCCAGACTCATCTGGTGCGCAATTGCCGGCCGTGAATGTTGATAGAAACTCCTCGAGGTCTTTAGCGAGGTGTTCGCGTACGCTATGGCATTCTTTGCTTATGCATTTTAAGCAAAACTCAGGGCTATGGTGAGAATGCACTTTGAATCAATTTCCAAAACCGACACGGAACATTAATCGAGGCCTAGGACGGATTTATTCGACCACGATGCATATTTCACGACCACAGCACCACAACTAGCTACAGGTAATTCTCTCCTCAAGGCAGCAATCTGCGCACTGGCATCGAAGCATATCTGTCGGATCCAGGTGCTGGATGCTCCTTCCGGCAAGCCAACAGCGGCTAGATGGTACCTCCATTACCAAGAACATGGCATCAAAATCGAGTGGGAATACAAGTGCTGCGACTTTTTGATCAAGCAATCGTGTTTCTCAAGTCAAGCCATAAACTAGAGCTTACTAGCAGTGCCAGCGAAGTTGGTCGACAGTCCTCCGAAGAGGTTCTTGCAGCCATAGCGATCCTGGGCATGTATGAGCTTATGAACTCCCCAAATGAAGCATGGCGAGCATACTTGAATGCCTTGCCATTGCTCGATGTTGTGTCAAACAACATTCTTCAACAAGGGATCAGTCCACGCGACTCTCACACGAGTCCGAAGAAGTCGATCTTTTGGGCCTTTGTACGACAGGACTCGTTGTCAGCTTGTATTCAACCCGACGATGGTCTCGGTGATGCTATCAACACTAGTCCTTTACGAAACCCAAACCCGTCTCAACTTTGAAGCCTTCGACCTATGGCGCCAGTTTGGTCTGCCCATCGGTGAAAATGGAACATTTCCTAGTACCACGCTCAATTTTGAGGGACCCCCCTCTGGAGCCCTCAACGAGGACACTGAGGAGGGTTACGCAGAGGAACTATTGAGCAACGCCGTGACTTGGATACGTGGTAAGATCATTAACTTTATCACAGCAGGTGACAGCGTATCGCCAGAAGTCCACAGCAGACCAGCAGTGCTGGTCAACGTCTGCGAATCGGCCTCAGCCAAGAGGTCTTGCTCAAAAGGTGGCAAGCACTCAACACACAGCTGGATCTGTGGCAGAATACCCTTCCCCAATCTTTTTCACCATACATGAGAACACAAAATGATGCTGCATTAGAAATATCATCTGACCGGCGCGATCTGAATCAAGATTTGAGAAGATATTCTATAGTCTTCCTGTTTATGCCGCAGCGATGCAAATCTACCACATGGCAAGAATCATTTTACTCGTCAATAGACCGCAAGAAGCAATAGTAGTTCGAAGCATAGTCATAGCACGACTGAATTGCTATCGACAAGTACAAAGTCAAGCGCTCTGGCACAGTCGAGAAATCTGTGGCATCAGCATTGCGCATGTCTCTGAGGCAGTACATACCCATTCTTTACAGCCTCTATTAGTCGCAAGTCAATGCTTTGATGACCCAAAGGACCAACAGGCTGTTCTCGAACTGCTCAGACGAGTTGAAGACAACGTTGGCTGGGCTTCGTTCTATTGCATCGAAAAGCTACAACAGGAGTGGAGTGAGCCATTAACCCTGTAAGGCTTTCCTCGAATATCAATGTGTGTAATCAAGCAGGATCCCCAGGCGCTCCATGATTAATCCCGAGACGCCATTAATCTATTCTGTTGATATGGAAAGCCTTAGAATTCTATACCCAGAAAACGCCAATACCGATAAGATTCCTTGTTCACAAGCCTGTCGAGCTGTCAGCACTTGATCACAATGCAGTACAATGCCAAATATACACGTCAATTCTCCCGAACTTTGATACAGCCTTATCCACAAGGTTCTGCCACTCGCTCGCTTTGGTGACGTCTATCTGCACAAAAAGGCTTCTACCCCCGCTTTGAGTAATTAATTCGGGTGTGGCAATAGCCGCCACCGTTGTCACATCCTCTCGAGGCGTCGGATGTAGGTCTGCACAAACGACACAGGCGCCTTCTATCCTATATCCCAGGGCAATAGCTCTCCCTATACCTGAGGAAGACCCTGTGACTATGCACACTTTGTCCTGTAGTCGTGTCATGGTTGCGTCGTGTTGCAATGTTCAAAGAGTAGCTTGAGGCAGGACCGGCAATGGCCTCGGTTCCTTGAAACGTCGAAAGTGATACTGAGCAGGGTAGAACTTGGAGGTTTGGCCAGTGTTGGCTACTCTTGCTTTTCCCGATAGTTGAAATTTGATGGCAAAATATCGTGCTGCGGATATATGCTGAGGAGCGGATTTAATGCAAACTTGGAACAAATTGGTGACAAGTCACGTTCAGCGATGCCTGCACGGAATCAGAGCCGAGGGCGTCTGAAACTCATCTGGCCCATGGATCCCCATGATGAACGAAAGTGTTATCCGATGGGATCGTGGATTACGGAGCAAGACCTGAAGGGTCGGGCGCTAACTGAAGACGGTGGTCACAACGAGCCTTTCCTCCCACTCCATCCTAGGATGGTAGTCGCGGCGAGACGGTTTTGGCTCTCCTGAGTACGACTGTACAGAATAAGTTGAAAAGCGAGACCACCAGACGATGTAAGACCGCCATGCCGATGCCTGAGCAGGTAGACCAACAACATACTTCGACAACTTCACTCACACGCAGACCTACAGGGTGAAATAGTCACAAAAAATTTTCCACAATGTTGATGTTCTCATCATTGGCGCCGGCATGTCAGGTATTGGCATCGGCGTCAAACTCACCCATACGTTGAATACGAGAAACTTCGAGATCATTGAGAAATCGGCCGATCTAGGAGGCACTTGGTACGTGAACGTATACCCCGGATGTGGTTGTGATATATGTGAACACCAGGGTACGATTTTGTCCATATTGCTAAAACCAGGTCAAGGTCCCATCGCACTTCTATTCGTACTCTTTCGCCTTAAATCCGGACTGGTCGCACATGTATGCGATGCAACCCGAGATAAATAAAGTATTTCGCGAAAGTGGCGCGTCAGTACGACATTCCAAAGCACGTCAAATGTGACTCGGAAGTGCTTACCGCGTCCTGGGATGAAGAAGACAACATCTGGACTGTCACAATCCGTAGCAACAAGACAAAGCAAAGCTACCAGAGGCGGTGCAATGTTCTTATTTCTGCAGTGGGCTCCCTCTCAACTCTGAAAACGTGTGAAATTGAAGGGGCAGAATTGTTTTCGGGGAGACTGTTCCATTCCGCTCAATGGGACCACTCTTTCGACTGGGAGAACAAAGAAGTTGTTGCCATTGGTAAGTAATTGACTGATCACTGTGTAAAGTCGATAGCTGATTGTGGCTCGCTAAGGCAATGGCTGCAGCGCAACTCAATTCGTTCCGGAAATTAATGCTGGACCTAATGCCGTGAAGAGGGTAACACAGTTTAGTCGACAAGCACACTGGCTGACGGAGAGGTCGAATCCCGCTTACTCGTCCCTCTTCAAATGGGCCTTGAGGTGGGTGCTGGGCTTCATGAGAGTATACCGTTTCAAGCTCTATTGGGAGAAAGAGAAAACATTTTGGGGTTCAACACGATGACGGGCCAACCTGAGCGGGATTTATGGACCAGGGATGCCACAGAATACATTTGTAAAACCGCGCCAGCGAAATACGCCGATGCACTCATTCTAAAGTCGACAGTTGGGTGCAAGCGACGTGTCAATGATACTGGTTACCTCGATTGTCTCCACCAGGATAATGTTGAGCTGGTCCATGACGACCCAGTCAGCAAAATTCTGCCAGGCGGCGTTGAAACAAAATTGGCTAACGGCTTTGAGACCCAGAAACCTTTGTTTCCGATGGACATCCGAGGTAAAGGGAATGTCAGCTTGATTGACCATGTAAGCGTTTCATGCTGATGCATAAGTGTTGCGAGGTGCACTGACAATTGTACCTAGTGGAATGAGGTCAGCGAATCGTCAGCATCCGCATATTTCGGCACTTGCCTGTCCAGATTTCCAAACTTCTTCATAATGATGGGCCCCAGCACCGTTACAGGGCATCTTTCAGTCATATACACAGTCGAGTGTCAGATGAATTTCACGATGCGCGTGATAGCGCCTATTCTTGCGTCGCTCAACAGATCTCGCTCTTGGCTACCTTCATTCCAGCAACCAGTCGATTGTGTGACTGTCACTCCCGAAGCAGAAGCAAGAGACAATGCATGGACACAGACTGAAGCTAGGAAGTTTGTGTGGGCAACTGGATGCACATCTTGGGCGGTTGACGAGAAAACTGGCAGGAACACGGCCCTGTACCCGGACTGGCAGTACAACTTTTGGAAGCGAAGCATCTTCATTCCCTGGGAGGACTTCGAGTACAGTGCTTCACCTGGGCTGTTAGAAGCTCACCAAAAACGATCGTTTGTTGCGAAGAGCTGTGCATTTTTGGCAGGAGTAGTTGGTTGTGTTGCTGTTCTCCATGGTATGAGCTTTGGCTCACTTTGGATCAATTTGGCACGACAAAGTATCTTTGCTTGACCAAAATAGGGGCTCTCACTTAGATTTCAATTTGATAGAGGCAGGCACACTCTGACATTTCGTGCCGCGCCGTGGTGTTTGAATTTTCCTTTACGAGAGACACACCCAATCATGGTTTACTAGATACTCATGCTATCGTTATTGGAGTTTAACAGCTTGGGCAGAGGAATACGCCACGGCTTTTAAACTTTGACAGTGACAACTTGCGACGATTCTACCAAGTATTGTTCTGGCGTATAAAGCCCAACACATCTTGCATGGAGCTTGTTGAGAAATAAAGGGTCTGCTATTGGGAAGATCAGGCTCATGAGACGATCAGCAAAGTCCACTAGGAGTACCGAGGGCAAATGACGGGGTTGCAAGGTGACCCCTCAGCACCCGATGGCCAACTTTCGCGTCACGAAGCATCAGGTTTCTTTGACCGAGGTACTTACAATTCGGGACCTCGAGTGCCAAGTGTGTGGAATGTGACATCACTTGTCACAAATTCAAGCCTTGATGCTCATCAAAGAAGAGTATATATCTTGATATTTGCAGGTGCAATCAATGATTCTCGGCCGTATGCGGATATGGATACAGGCATCATAGCGACACTAAGCTGTTTCGACAATGCCAGGTCGGGATTAGCCCCAACAACAAAACTCCTGAACCACTACTCAACCCGCGACCGTAGGTTGCCATCAGGCTTGGCTTCAATTGGTTTCCCTGCTGCACAACCGATAATGCACATATACGATCGAATTTGTTGCAGTCCAGCTTGCAGACATCCTCCTCACAAATGAGTTATGTGATTGTGAAGATCCAATTTTCACAGGCTATTGATGGCTTGACAACGCTAGCTATACGCATCGAACGAGCAGTTCGGCACTTGCCAAGCTAGGAACATCATACAGATGATACAAACACGACTCGCGCTTCATGCAACCTCCTTACGGGGCCGTCCATTTGAATCAGATACTCCGGTCTCGCATCCATAGTAAAGACCTTTATGACATTTGGGATCGCTGGCTGTCATATATGTCGGGGCTCTTAATGGATATACTTTTTTTTTTAGCAAGCTATACTTTCAAGTTCCTAGCAGCATTTGAAATTTGAACAACGCTAGATCAGGCATCTGAACTTTCGATCGATTGCCATGTCATGTCTATCACTCTCTATGGAATGGTAAGCAATAATCTAGTCACATCCCTCTCTTCGCTACGCTTAATGCAAGAACGTCATTTTGGTTTTCGTCCTGTTTACCTGCAAGACACCTGTTTCAAAAATGCTCCTATCCGCAAATGAGAACATTATTCATCGCTTGCCTCTTCGGGCACGACTCTCCGGGGTCTCTGTCAGGGCAGCCTCTTCATCGCTGCTGTGGAGGCCAGTCGCAAAAGTGTACATCCGTACCTCGGTATTGAACCAGCCTGTCCCGGGGTATTTCTCACTGTCTTCCCAGTCATCCGTAAAGTAGTGCAGATAGCCTCCATGGGTTACAAGCACGATCTGAGCATCGTCGTCGTTGCCAGCGTCCACCAGGTCTTGAAGGAGTTGACGGATCTGTCTTCGTGCTGCGGTGGCGCGACGGGTGATTGCAGCTGTCGACGTTGAATATCGTGTGCCGGGGGTCTTGATGTTCCAGTCACTACTCAGTCTCGATAAATCTACTGGCCACTGTTGTTCATCACACAGTTTCTGTAAGTCGGCGATGCTGGACCGGTGTCGCACGGATAGTCTGCGACTTCCTGCGTGTCTGGCAGGGCGATGATGGATTGGTGGCATTGAGATTTTTGCAGGATCGGGCGGAATGTGAGGTATGCTGTTTGAATGGTGCGAGTGAGTGGTGAGGCTGTGACCATGGATGTTTTGCTAAGGTCGACCAGGCCGCTGGTCTGCAAAGTAGCACATTGCTGTTCACCCAACAGCGTCAACTTTGGGTCTCGAATCGAGTGGTTCTCAGGTCTGAGGTTGTGGAAGCCTTGCGCGTGGCGAATGCAGACAACTGTGGGAGCCATGGTATGACAATACTCTAGGTAACTGAACAAGAAATCGTGGGTTCGCAATGTCAGGATATTATATGCATATCCAAAGGGCGTTCCTGACTCATAGTACCCATAGCCCAACAAAGTCGCTCCGCAAGCGGCATTTTTCTTCTCAATTAATAGGATTTTATGTTCCTTGAGCCGGATTCTCGGGTGTAAAACTCTGTATCATTGGTGAATGTTGAATTGGCCTATGCCTGATACAGTTCTCGAGCCGAGCTGTGGCAAAATGCACACTGGATTGCAGCCAACCACAAAGCTAAAATTAAGTGGCAGCTAGATGACAGGCATGACTTTCTATGTTGCGCAGCAGATGAGACGACCAACACACGGAACCAGCAGGATGAAGATAATGAATCAATTCGAAGCCGAGACTAGTGGACTTCAAGAATCTCTCTGGCGACGCGACTACGTGCTCGAATCTTCTCGCCTTTGAAGACCAACACCCATGGCACTATCGTTAGTAGTGCTGCAATGCCACCGAGCAGACTACTAGCAGCCGGAAAGCTGATCCGCCGGAACATGATTTGCGAGAACAACGGGAACACTGCTGCGAGGAGATTCCGGCAAAAGTTCTGGCATGCCAACGCAGAGCTCGCATATCGGTGGTACACGTCGGCAAGATAGTTGAAGACTGCAAGATAGATGCTGAAGATACCCATCATGGCACAACCTATACCCAAGCAAGGAACGATCCACGGCATAGAGGGCTCCACAGTCCACCCGAACCAGAACAAGCCTATGGGTAAGAGCGCGGCCTCGAGACATGCAAAGTAGAGTCGACCTTCAGGGACCTTGAGTAGGTTCGGCCAGCGCTTCTTTGCAATGGACTCTTGAGAGATGGAGAGGGCGAGCGCAAGGAGAGATCCGATTGCCAAGGACGCGAAGACGGCACCCTGCTGTTCGGTGTTGAAGTTATGGTTGGTAGCGAAGACCAGTGGAAGGACGTTGAGTTGCATATAAAGAACGCCCCAGGCAAAGGCAGCCCAAAGACTGAAGAAAAAGACGACTGGCTCGGTGACCAGCAATTTAAACGGAATGGTGAGAGAGAGATAGAGCAGGTGCGGAAACGAAACCTCCGACGCGTCAGAGGCGACCTTGTATCGAACATGGAGGCGAGATGGTGTTGCTGGGATCCCATCAGTCGGGCTTGGTAGTGGCTGTAACTTGTCGAGGTACTTGTTGATTTTCTGTGCCTTGCGACTCAACAGCACTGTACCTCGTGTCTCTTTGAAGAACACGACCATCAGAAGCATGATGATGGCCAAGGAGATTGCCTGGTGCCAGAAGACCCACCTCCAGCTGGTACGGCCAATGATAAAACCCGACACCATGGGGCCTGCAGCTGTCGCAGCCAGAGCAGAGGAAGAATAAAATGCCATAGGGGTATTGCGATGCTCGGCGTGATAGACATCGCTGACCACTCCACCAACCATGGTTGCGAAAGTACTTGCCCCTGCGCCGACGAAGAAGCGTGCAACCAGCATCCCAGCAAAACTTTCTGTCACCGCACAGCCGATGAGGGCCACCAGGAACATAAAGCCGCTGGAGAGGAAGACCGGTCTTCGACCGCATAGCTCTGACAGGGGTGCAAGTAGCATAGGTGAAGAAGCAAATCCCATACACCACGTCGTCAGGCCAGTCTGGAAAGCTTCAGAGGAAACATTGAATTTCGCCTGGAGTGGACCGGCTGCTATAGAGTAGGAACCGGCGCTATATGCGGCGGCCCAGGTGGCAGCACATGATAGAATGAGGCAGATGTTTTTGCGCGTTGCGGACCAGCCGAAAGGTGAAGCATAGTGTCTAAGGTTGAGTTTGCTCTCGCACGGTACGATGGTGTCGAAGGTTAGGTCCTCATACTCGATGCTCGCTCGATCTGGACTAGGGTCGCTACTAAGATACTCTTTGTCGACGGAGAAGGCGTCGAAGTCATGAGATCGGCTCTTGTCGTGTGTGTAGCTGGCATCCAGTTCGTGGTTCGAGCCTACGTCCGGCGCATGTGAATGAGCTCCCATAACGAGTTAACGAAGGAAAAGTGTTGTAGAAGATTGACCGCATGGTGAAGGTGCTTGGGGTAAAGAGTTTTAAAAAAATCCCCAATGATGACGCAGCGCTGTGACAGGGCGGACCACGCTGGGGCGCCGAGACTTCTCCCGAGTCAGTGAGAGCCAGGGGATTTGATTAGCGGATGACGAACCCGGAAAACAGGACTCGGCACGAAGAGCGGTATTATGTGCAAAACACCGCGTTAAAAGTTTCAGCGTGTCATTGGGCGTGGGAGACGTCTGCGACAAACTTCAAGGCATCCATTGATGACTCGACCGAATAGAATCAACCCAATTCGTAGAGTCCAAGTTTGCACAGACAACTGGAATCAGCAACATACGTTACATGCCCATAAATGCACTGCGTCAGCGCCCTTGAGTCACACATCGAAGAGATTTTGGATCTTGGATTTGGTGCAAGCTGATTGCTCATCGAATGTAAATCGATGTAATGAGCGTCGCCATGATTGACATAGGTCGAGCCGTGGCTACCGTCGTGGGTTGCCTACCTAGGTAGTGATGTTGGCTGAAATACAGATTCCAATACGTCCAGTCCAGCCACACCGCAAGGATGACATGCTCCTGATTCTTTTTGAGACACGATAGTCAAGCCTTTTGCCAGAGGGTCGCTGGGTGAACTACACAAATAGTCGTCTTCTGAAGGTGGATTCCCCGATTCGAAGCTAAGATGACTCCATTCTATCCTTTTGTCTACCCTGATGTGTGACATAATACAAAGCCGTCGAGCTGGTTTAACGCTGTCCAGCTAGTCGCCGGTCTTGAACCTCGGTCAGAGCGCGGCTGCCACTGATGAATGCTACCATACCGACACCAGCGAGGGCGGGTAGGGTCTGGAAAAGATTCCAGCTAGAGTAATACATGTAGAGGATAGCTTCGAGACCAACGACGGAGCCTACAAACAAACCATGAGCGACTGGAGCGTCTGAAAGAGCCTTTGATAAGTGGTTAACATTGCCTCCAAGCAGCAGCCACTGACGGAGTTAGTAAAAGACCACGAATGGGCAGGTTGTAACGTACGGCTCCTAATAACACTGGTAAAGCAGCCATGGCTCCAAGAGAAAAGATAGTGCTGATCAGGATGTTCGGCGACCTCGGGTCAGACCTGAAGATGTGGTGTATCTCGGGCAGCTTTCCGTATCGCAAGGCCTTGTCGGTGGTGCTCGCCGGGGCGGATTTGTCTGAGATCAGCTTCAAGGAGAAGGCCTTTGCATTGAAACCTGGTGATGAGCCGAATGAAGCGATGACCAGACTTGCCGTCACGTCGGCCTGGGCTCTCAGAAATTGTGTAGGCAATTCTTTCTGTGTCTGGATCGTTCGTCAGCCCGTGCTCCTTTTCTATGGCTCCCCGTTGGACCACACCAGTTCAACTTTTGCCTTCCCAGACTCCTTGACACTGAAGGGATAGGAGACATCCAAATTCGAGGCGCTGTCCTTCAGCAGCAAGAATGCTTGATCCGGTCGCTTGCCCGTTTTCCCTTCTTGCGTGGTCAGGATGATTTTGAGACTATCGCCCGCAGCTAATTCAATTGCTTTGGCCAGAGGCTTTCCCGCTGTCAGACTGTTCGTGTTAATTCTCTTCTTTGCGGGTTTCCGTATCCAACTTACGTCTCTTTCCGGCCTCCTCCTACTCCAGTGCCTTTGCTTTGCAGAGAGACTGAGCCATCGGCAAACGTCCAGCTCGCTGCCAATGCGTTTGGGAGAGACAACGCAAGGAAGGCTGCACTCAGCAAGCCACCGAAGAATCGCATTGTGCAGGTAGGTCTACTACAACACAAATCATTCTCACTCGTATGTGGAATGGCAGCGTGCAAGTTGTTACAAGAACCGTGTCCATATGTCTACAAGGAGAAGGTTTGGCGAGCAGTCCAAAGTCCGTACCTCCAAACCCATGCCGCCATTTCTACGACTGCAGTCAGAACTACTCTATAGTATACGGTGTTCCTACGCGGAGAAGCTAGGGCATACCGAATATATGTAGACCAGAACAGCGGAAGCGTCGTGAGTTTCTGAAGTTGACAGCCAAATGTAGTAGGCCAAGACGTGGTCAGGCCCACGCTCGCCACGGGAGGCGTGCCCATGCTAGTGACCCGGGAATAGGGAACCTGGAGGTATCCTCTTGATTTCGACAGCATCATTGTGTCGCTTTCGTGTTGACCATCATCCTCTTGACAAGTTCGAAACTGTCACGTCCAGTACCAAGTAGCACCTGTAGTCTGCCAGGTTGGGCAGGTGCTTCCACTCTCTATCTTTCATGTCTAAGCAAACACATCAAAGCAGCATCGATGATCAATAACACAAGTTAGCTTCACACCGGTCAATCCGTCCTGGGTGCCCAGGGGTTTCTATAATCCGTGCGAGCTTGCTAGATCTCATACTGCCCAATTGGGAGATCTCTTTGTCTGACGTGAAGATTTGAACGGTTCCGGCCGTCATGTTGCGGCGAACAACGGATCGACTGTCCCCAAAAAGCCACCCTCAGAGAACTCCGTCAGCTGTGTTTGAAGATCGGAGAGCTTGAAAATGCCTAGGCAGCCCAAGCCAACGGCCAATGCATCACTTTCCATCTACGCGACTCGATCCCCAAACCCGCTGGCACGCGAGAGTGCTCCTGGAGCAGATCGACAAACATTCAATCAATCACCCAAGCTTACTACATCACCGGCTTCCGGAACAGACCAGGCCTTAGTAAATCGTCAATCAGTCCATTCTTTGGGGGAACATCTCAATGCTGCTGCGAATGTCAGTTTCATTACTCTGAAGTACGGTGCACCGTACAACCGACGAGTCGCTGAAACAGCTCGTTCACGGCCACGGGCGACCAGGACCTCCCCACTAGGGAAGACTACCATCGTCACAAACAATGATGGAGAACGAGCACAGAACAAGCGAACCAGCAGGGCTTGCAAGCCAACTGACAAGGCTTTGATGCTTGCTGAGAGTGGGAGCAAGCTGTACGCATCTCTGAGGCGACCCAACAAGCCAAGCAAAGACTTCGACGACACAAACACTGATGTCGTACCTGATACAGAACGGCAGCAGCCCGGACCCGCTAAGCGAGACAACGGGCCAGCAGATGTTTCTGACCATGTCAACCATGCTTCATCAAGGAACACCCTTCTTTTCTCCGACGCGGCAGCAACAAACACAGTCACCTCTAGTCCAGGAAGATCGGAAGCAAATGATCCTACATCTAGAGAGCAGCCCGTGTTCCATTATTCGAGGACACACAGGAATCCAGAGGCTATTGAAACCGCAAACAAGTTCCTACCAGAAAAAGGCCAGACCGGACAACTCCTGTCTGCTTCTCGGCCAGATCGCAGGTGCGACAGATCAATCGACAATAAAAAGGTCAGAATTGCTGTCGATGGTTCCCAGCTGCGCTCAGATTCGATTCATCGCGGTGGGCGTGCAAGCAACGAAAACGCTGAGACATCACTTAAGCTTGACAATAGAATCAATGATAAGGAATGGTTTGCCCGCTTTTTTGAAATTCCTGCTCTACGAGCTAGAACTATTTATGACGAGCCTACTTACACTCGTCAGCAAGGGAGTGACCGTCCTGCTGGCCTCTTGAGAAACGCCGATGGGAAGCCTGAACGACAAAAGGCTCATGCTCAAACAGTGGGGAACCAGGTTCAAGGTGTCGATGACCCCTCCAATAATGGACGAAACCCCGGGCCTCTACAAGCCGAAAACCGGGCTTATCTTGCTCGGAAGACACCAAACAAAGAGCCTGAGTCTGTAAACGTTCGTCGAGGGCATGCTGACTCGCCAGGACCTTCAAAGGTCAGGCGTATCGTCGGTTTCAACGATGTCACTTCTGGCTCAAGAGATTTGCAAGATAGAAGAACTACCAGAGGCCAAGCAGCTCCTTCACAAACGGCTCCGAGTGCCTCTCCCATTGAAAGAAATTCTTCAGCGTCCATTTTAACCCGTGCAGAATGGGATGCAAACGTTGGAAAGACAAAAGCGCCAGGACCCCAGGCTACCGAGCCTCAACGTCCTGCTTTGACCACCGACAAACACAATCCTCCCAAGGTCACGCCTGGTTCGAATTCTGCGGGACCGAGAGTCATCGTTGAACATCCTCCTCCAGCGACAAGCCAACCTCTTCATTCTAACGACTCTGCATCGAACACCAGCGATTACACGAAGGTACGACTACCTGAAGAGAAACCGGAAACTGTCCCTAGATGCATCTTGAGCTGTCTCGACGAAAGTGAGATTCTCTTTGCAATGGCAGATATCATTGTACAATCTGAGCGCGAAGGGTCAGTCGCGAATGATTCGGAGCCGGCGGACAACGAGAGTGGCATATCTCGACGAGACCTGAGCCGCTTGCAGGACTACTGCGTATGCAAAGACAAGCCGAGGAGCCAGACGAAGCAGAAGCTGCGATTGAGGCCTCCCAAGGTTACGCAACAGCAACTTCCAACAGCTGCAGCCAGCAAGCCCAAACGGAAGAAGCAGACCCAGGAAGAGCGACCAGCAACCCACAATTTGAAAGGTCAACCAAAAGGTGTAACCACACTCTGCGACGACGCGGAATGGCTGGTTCTGATGGAGATGAACGGTCTGTTATAGAAAAGGTACTGCAGGCGGGCAGGCAGTCGGCAACAAGTTTGAGGTGTTATGAGGGAAACGCTCGAGGTCGTTTTGAAGAAAAAGCCAAATTGACTGATCTGCTAAATAAACATTGTATCAATTAGTACTGACGGTGTGCGGCACGTGGGCGCCTAAGGGAACCAACTGCCAAGTTCTGCTTCGAAGAGATCCCTCGGAGAGGTCGGACCTCTGCTTTACGGCCGTTTTGAACTTTCTGTCTAGCTAGCTAGCTACCTAGGTAGAGAGTATATCTTAAATCTATAGATGACGTCCATGAATTGCGGTCCTTCTCAAGTTGTCGAAAACCTAGTGCTTGGGCGGGCATTGAGGTTCACTACCACATTGCGCGCGTAGTACTACGGGTCCTTCAGCCTCGCAGCCCGTCTATTTGTCCATGACCTCCAATCCTTCGACGCATTTTTGGCTATTGCTTAGTCGTCTTCACCAGTGTTACAAGTCACTTCCGTATTGCTGCTATTCTCTACGACAAGACACACCTGGTACCTACCTACCTACCTACCTACCTACCTACCTAGGTTGCTAGCTTGTAAGTAATGCTCATTACTACCGAGATACTCCTCTAGTCTATCTTCGTGTTGTCTAATCGCCGTACAAGGAGGTGCAACTAAGCGTCATCATCCCGCACAATGTTGTTAATATTACCCTACCCCATAAAGTCGTTTCAAACCCCCGGAAACAATTCAGGAACAATCTACAGCTTTCTTGGGGTCACCCCGCATCTTGAATCTTGAATCTTACATCGTGCATCGCATTGGGTTATCCACAGTAAAATAAATAAATACCGAAAACGCATGCGTGCGCATGCCATAATAGACAGAAAAAAAAATTGGATGCAACCACTATAACATACAGCCATGCCAGCACGCCTCAAAGAAGTAGTTTCTTAAATGTTCATCCAGCATAATGGTGCTCTTATACTCAACGACCACTCCTGCTATGCGACATGGATCATCACTTCCCGTGGCTCGCCTCCCGAACCTATGGCCTCGAAGTCGTGCTTTCAAGTAGCAGCAGCAAGATCGGCGAGCTAAAAAGGATCTCCCAGTAACAAGATGACGACAGATCTACACAGAAGAGAAGACAAAACCTGGAAAGATGAGACGATCAAAAATGAATCGTACAAAAGCTCTTTGAAGGACTTTCTACTGGCACACTTGTCCACCTTTAGCATCGTTTCACTACTAATCTATCACCTATGGCTAGAGTCTTCGGCCTTGAATTCTGTCTTGAGAAATGAGTATATCTGAAGACCATTCAGCGCCATGTAAGTACTCTGATGTTGTCCGAAACCCAATGCAGAACGGGGTTCCGCTTGCTTAATAGACCGATGGTGAGGTTAAATCCAAGGGAAACAAACGCCATGCATAGACACTCTTTTGGGACCAATCCATCGACCAGCATTGCAGTCGCCAAACACAAACGGAACCATAACCGTTGTACCAGGGTCCTCCGACAACACCTGTTATTTTTGCGAGACTGCTAGATAGGTCGAATGAGGTGAGATGAAAGTCTGCGTCTACTGCTCTACAACGGGCGATGGTGATGGGATTAGTTCTCGAAAAGATGTTCACTTAGGACAATGTACTCCTAGGACAAAGCTAGATGCCTCGCTTTGCCCTTTCCTGACAGCCTGTCAGGAAATACTATTCGGAACCCGTGTTTCGCATGTAGAGTAAATGTCATAGTCGACCTCATAATGCTACTAATATATAACCCTTTGTTACCATTCTGATTGCCAGAGTCGGCGTTGCTGCAACTCCGTTAATGATACACAGGATAAAAAAATGCTGCTTCGATTGCCGAGGGCAGCCTGGGGCATCCATTTCTAACCAAGGTCCCCCTTCGCCCCCGAACTTGAAGATACTAAATTCCTACCCTGGAACCTTCAATAGGACGTCGTGACTTCTCGTGGTTGCTCAAACATCTTGAGAATAACAACCGGTTGTAGACGTTTCACTGACGAAACGCACCGACAGCCAATGAGAGGATGCCCAATTTTTGTCAACGAACACCACCAATGCATGAATGCCTGGCGCAGCCCCTGGAGGGTCCACGAGGGTCCAAGTCGCGCACATCAGTTGTCGTGCACGCGTTGTTTCGCGTCCCCACCAGATATGAAGATTCGAAAAAGTTCAATGCTGTAATTACCTTAATTAATTACTGCAATACCCTCTCGACGAAGGGCAATGACAGTAGACACAGTAGTAAAGAAGCGGGGTCGACCGCGTAAAGCTGAGAAGACAGCAGACAAAACCAGCACCGACGAGGTTTCATCAATACCTTCTTCAACGTCCATCGCATTGTCAAGGTCACTCAGCACCAGCAATGTGCTGTCCAAGCCCAAAGAAGCAACACAGAAGAAATCAACCAGAAGGAAGCAAGTGGTAGGATCAGACGGAGATGACGATGTTGTGGAGACTTCAGGTGTGAAGACGTCAAAAAGTACCAAATCGAAACCAAAAGCGGCCAGTCTGAGGCCTTCGATAGCTGACAGAGCTACGGCTTTTGCAGAGTTGAGAAATGGGAAATCAACGACTGTGACGAAACAAGTGCCAGTGGAGGTGGATAAGACGGTGGCCTCGGCTGCCAGTGCCGCGAGCTCGAGTACAACTACAAAGGGGAGGACCGTGCAACCTACTCCGAAGCGTGCGACCACAACATCAGACGAGCCTGCAGTAGAAATAGAACTGCAGGGCTTAGATGGTGAACCCACATCATCCACCATGTCGCCACCAGAGACAGCTGCACAAATTTCCTCATCTGAGGAGAACACGGCACCGGAAGCATTGGCCGTTAAACCAAGCGAACCGCCTTCACAAACAGCAAGCACAGCACCGCTACAGTCCGTTCCTCGGCCAATTGAAGCTGACGCTGAAGCTGACGCTGAAGCTGAGGGTGATGTGAATCACACATCCTCCGCCTTTCTAAGCAGCTTCCTATCCGACACACCAGAACCAGCACCGCAAGCAACGGCAGGATCACAAATCTCCGACCGGTCCGCATTCAACACGAGCAAGCTCTCGATCGAAGACATTGTCTCTGCCGCAGGAGTGAGCGACATGTCAAGCTTCCCAGCACCGAAACCGTCTGCACGACCGATCCGCGAAAGTGCCATCCCCATCAAAGCAGCCAAACTGTTCAAATCTCACGGCCTCAGCAGATTTCCCGATGCTCGGCAGCGGCCTAGTCTGCAAGCCACTAGTAGTAGTCAAATGAAGCAGGTCGAGCCAGCAAGCTACACAGCAGGGTCGTTTTCGGCATTCAAGAGCACGCAAGCCTTGTCGAGTCCTGCCGCCGCCGTAGCCAGCGACGGGCCTCAGATTCCACCATCCTCACCACTCTTACAGTCGCACTCGACACATGCGACGAGCACTTCAACTACTCCGGCCTCTTCTGCACCTCAACTTGCGGTATCCCAACATCCCTCATCGAACCATGATCCTGCAGTAGCATCATCATCATCATCTTACACAACATCCACATCCACATCTCCTCTTCCACCTGACCCCAAACATCCATCTGCAGTAGCAACCACTCACCCGTCATCAACGGCACCAAAACAAGCACCAGAACCTCCACCCCCACCTCCACCGGCAGCGGGCCGCGCAAAAGCAAGCGGAATAGCACCTCCTCCATCTCGGCCCTCCCCACGCCCAGCCGCCCACGACCCTCCGCGGCCCAAAAAGGCCAGCGAAATGGCACCCGCCGAGCTCCTGAAAGACCCGAAATTCCGCTCCCTGCGGCGACGGTATACGTCGCTGGTCGTGGGGATTCCGGTGCTGATTGTCTCGTCGTGGCTGTTGTGGCAGAGGCTGGATGAGCAGGATCGTGCGAGTGCGGCCGGTCGAGCGGCGGAGCGGGTTATGGCGGGTAGTAGCGATGGGGCTGCGACTGCAAGTGCGACGCCGAGGAAGAGAGGGGTCGTGCCGAGGGTGTTGCGTGAGGACGGTGGGACCGCTGGGAGTGGTGGGACTGCTGCTTAATGGAGGTTGAGCTGGGACAGGTGCTGGGTGCTGGGATTTGGACAGTGGATCGGTGTTATCTTAGGTACCTGATAGAGATTAGAGATGAGGTATGGAGGTGTGTATATTGTGCGTTGAGCGTTGAAGATCCGCCAGGGTTGGGGCGGCCCATTACTGCGTTTTCGATACATTTGTGCGACGCGTCTCTGGGCACTGGGCACGCGTGTCCTGCGGTCGAGTGGTTTGTCGTTGTTGGGGGGAGTTTTTCACCGCTCGTAAGAGTACGCACTACGTTGGTGAGGCACTGTCAGTTCAAGTTTGGACAAAAGCCCCGTGCATACACAGCGGTTTTGAGGGTGGAAGGACGTACAAACAAAAGCAGTTGCGGCACTACTAAGCTTAACCCATCTCCGAAATATGATGAGGATTCATTCTATCAATCTCAATTCTATCTGCTTCAAGGTGCTGGTTGGGTGCCTGCCCACTTTCTTCCTCCTTAAAGTCTTCCGTTGCAGCGTGAAGCAGAATTTTACCTTTGTCCAGTTTTTGATCGTCATCATCATCATGACCCCCGTAGGTGCTGTTGACCAGGGACCTCGTCCCGAACGCTGGGACTGGCTGAATGGACTCTCACGACTTTTGATCTTACGACTTGACTTCAAAAATAGCACTTCCCTCCCAAGCATCTCCGGCCTCGAGCTTGGTCCAACTGCTGACTGAGCCCGGTTCGATGCAGATGTATCTTTTCCAGCCATCTTTAGGTTCAAAATCGCCCATGGCCGCCAGCTTGTCCACCCAGCCGTTCCATACTGTGGCATCGGGCAATCCAACCCTCGTGCAGACGAGACTGTCTTTTCCACTTTGCTTGACGATGATGGGAGTCGGTGAGGGGGTCGTGTAGACGCGGTCTGTTTCCGAGGTGATGGAGATGGCGTCCGAATCTTCGGTAAATACTTGTGCGTCTTGTACCTTGTCGACGTATTTCGCACCCTGCAGACCAGAGACGGTGGTCTGCGAGATGTCCTACATTCGTGATTTAGTACCGAACCTGGGACCTGCATTTCACTGGACGTGCTCGACTCACCTTGACTGTGAAGTAGGAATGGAACAGACATTGGAAATCAAAGGACTGGTCACCCTTGTTCTGTACGTGCAATTGAATCTCGAGTTTGCCTTTGCTCAACGTCACGCTGTACACGAGGCCAAAATCGAGGGGCCACTTCTTCTGCGTGTCTCCACTCAGCATGGCAAGACTCAAGCCGAAGTCGAGCTTGACACTGTCATCGGCCTTGGTGCTGGTGCTTTCACTGCTGCTCTTTCCTAGAAACTCCCAGACACTGTTCCGTGCAAAGCCATGCTGGGGCAGTTGACCTGTGGCATGGTCTTTGGGTGGGGGGCCAAAGACAGGGAAGACCAGTGGGATGCCACCTCTTATGGGCTTTTTGCCGGACAGATCAGCTGCGGTAGAGAGAAAGAGTCTCTCGGTACCGTCTGCTGTCTTCCAGGATGTCACCGTCGCTCCATACAGGTAGACCTGCACCGAGTCGCCCGAGGGCAAAGAGGCTGTGACAATGTTATTGTTTAGGGACACGGAGGGTTGGGGCAGTGTGGGAGACATGGCGATCGAGGTAGGTCTGTTCTTGCGTTCCATCGTCGACGACGAACGTGCCAACACGGTGGTGACGGGAATCTTTCGAGGCTGAACTTCACGTTGGACTCGGAGTCGGAGGGCTGCAGTGGCTGCCCCACTAGCAGTCGTCAATGTCAGTCGTCACCCCCGGGGCAACCGGCGTCTTTGGACAGAATGCAAAAAGATGAGTAGTTATTTTGGACAGACAGCCAAACGCCAGGATCGACAATTTACTTCCAACTATCTAGCTGTCCCTCGCAAACCTGAAGGTACATGTGTTGATGCCGTGTTTGTTCTGAGCAATTTTGGGTAAGCATGGGGATCTTCAATGGTCGGGATTAGGTGCCAAATCCTAGCGGGCAGCTAGCCCAAAAGAGAACCTCAACCTGGAGCTCCCTGATTCCTGGGTTGGATCCATTGCGTTTGTTGTTCAAACTTGAGAATGCCACAGCAAAGGCCTTTTCTTTCATAGAAATATCACATTTTGTGAAAATTGAGTTTGCTTTCGGTTGGACTCTGCAGGTTTGTGTTGTATACTATGAACCAAAGAGAGCCCAAACCCGGAAAGTTGTTGGGCTAAGAGGGAGCTTTGTATTAGTAGACCTGCGTGGCAATATGGACCGAGTCGGTTTAATGTATTACCTATAGACCATCCGTCGGGCATATACCTTCTTGCGCCATCATCGAGGTTAAAATGTCCCGTTGATGGGGAACAGGTGCTTGGCGTGTGCCCAAAGGGGATTTGGGGAGTCTAAGAGGCGCAGATCGGCTGTCACATGGCAGGGCAGATTGCCTTGTCGTGCTTGTCCCAAGCTGGGCCCTTGAGAATCGAGACTGGCCAGACCCACCGTGAAGAGGAGACAAGGTCGAATCAAGAACGAAAAGAGTGAAGGATAGCGATCCGCCGGTGAGCTGGGCGGCACCGGGAAGAGATCCTAAGCCACGGATACCAGCAGTATTAGTGGAGGGCTCACAGGGCTCACTCTGACTGGTGCCCCGTTTGCATGCCAAGGGCCACCACCACGCGAAAGTCTGAAAGCTGCCCAGATGTTGAAGCCACTTGTATGTATACTAGAGGCTTGGGACGGGAGCTCGGTCGGCTTTATCTCAGAGTGCTCAGAGAATACAGGTTGTTGCAGACCTCGAATACGTGCCACTGTGATTTGTGCTCTGATTGTCGACGAGATCTTGTGTTTGCGTTTGTAGGCTCACTGGCAGCAAACAGCCGATGTGTCGCCTAGGCCTTTCATTGGATTAATTACACCTAGGCACCCATTATTATATTATTAAGGCAGGGTCAGGATCCAAGGAATTGGACTCTCACCTCTGTGGGCTATTACCCATTACTGAGATTGTCTAGCCTAGCCGGCTCGCCTCCACCGCCTCAAGTTCCACACCTAGCCTTCCACCACTGGCACTGGCACATTTTCGTCATCCCCAATTGATCATCAGTACTGCGATACTGTACTGTCCAAGGTACACAGCTCACCACCACCTACGATTTAACTTCCTTTGTCTATCTTACGAGCCGGGACGTTCTTTTGTACGGAAACCAAGCTGACGGAGCCTGGCAGAGTGTCAGTTAGTCAGTCACTGCACTGGCAAATCAAAAATTGCCACCATCGACCGAGCATCCATCACCATCACCATCACCTCCACCTCCACCATATCCCTCACATCCCTCCAATCCGGCCCATCCATCGATCCCATTCCTATGACTCTGACTCGCTCTCTTGGATCGCCTTGACCAGCACCAGATTCGTCGTATTCAGCTCCAAATCCGAGCCGAACCGGGTCAGCTCCCACCATTGTCCGAGCACCTCCAGCGTGCTCGCCGCAAAGGTGACTCGTCGCAACCGCCAAAACGCAGTCCTCTAAGCGTTTGCTGATTTCACTCCTCAAGCCGCCCTAGCGCACACGACCGAACCCGCTTGGATAGCTGACTAGTGTCGAGTGACCGACCTTTTGCCCAGCCTTTGTCATCACAATCAGCTTCCAATGGGTCAGACTCAATCCAAGTCCAGCGATGGCACTCGCACCCCCACAAACAACGGATCGAACTCGAATTTGACAGCCGAAGGCCTCAAACAGTATCCGTCCTTTTCAAAGTCCGACACCCAAGAAAGCAAGAACAAGGGCATCCGCTCCACCGTCCGAAGAAAGATCAAGCCCGGCGACGAGAAGGATCCCGTCAGTCCACGCGCCTCGGGCCCAACTCTTGGAGGCCTAGACGGCACAAGCAATGATGCAGCCTCGACCAAGTCCGCTGCGAGTGGCCGCTCTGCTGCGAGCATCCCCAAGGTCTCAAAAGATGCTGCCGACCCCTCCTCACCCCCCACCATCACTGCCGACGATGACGACGAACCACCTTCACCAGGCGCGTCATCTCCAGCTCGGCCACCATCTCCGACTCATGGCAAGAGCATAGGCAAAGGCCACAAGGATGTCAGCAGAGCAAAAAGGTCGGGCGAGGTGGGAGCCGTATCGGACGAGGCACCACACATGGCACATCATCACTCGGCCACCCAGAAGGCGGGTGAGAGTATTCTGGTCAAGCGGGCAGGTCAGGTCATTCCTCGTGCGAACGAACAAAAGTCTTCGCTCCGGGCTAGGCTGGCCGACCTGCCGGGAGCATCGCCCGGTGGCGGCATGGCCATCCAGGATTTGCAAGAACCGGATCTGGACGACATGATCTCGCGACTGTTGGACTCGGGCTACTCGACAAAGGTCACCAAAGGAGTCTGTCTCAAAAATGCCGAGATCACCGCGGTCTGCAGCAAGGCCCGTGAAGTGTTCTTGTCTCAGCCAGCGCTCATTGAGCTGAACGCCCCGGTCAAAATTGTCGGTGATATACACGGCCAATACAACGATTTGATACGACTTTTTGAGATGTGTGGCTTTCCGCCCGACGCAAACTATCTCTTTCTGGGCGACTATGTTGATCGCGGGAAACAATCGCTGGAGACCATCCTGCTCCTGTTCTGCTACAAGCTCAAATACCCGGAAAACTTCTTCCTGCTCCGCGGCAACCACGAGTGCGCCAACGTCACTCGCGTGTACGGATTCTACGACGAATGTAAACGACGATGCAATATCAAGATATGGAAGACCTTCATCGATACCTTCAATTGCATGCCCATCGCCAGCATCGTTGCCGACAAGATTTTCTGTGTCCACGGGGGGCTGTCACCGAGCTTGTCCCACATGGACGACATCAGAAATATCGCCCGCCCCACCGACGTGCCAGACTACGGCCTGCTAAACGATTTGCTCTGGAGTGATCCTGCAGACATGGACCAAGATTGGGAAAGCAACGAGCGAGGCGTCAGCTATTGTTTTGGTAAAAAGGTCATCATCGACTTCCTCGCCCGCCACGACTTTGATCTGGTGTGTCGGGCGCACATGGTGGTCGAGGATGGGTACGAGTTCTTCAACGATCGACTGCTGGTAACCGTCTTTTCGGCCCCGAACGTGAGTTTGGATGAGGTGTGATTGATACGTGCTTTTGACTGACGTGTACTAGTATTGTGGTGAATTCGACAACTGGGGAGCGGTGATGGCAGTGTCCGAGAATCTGCTCTGCAGTTTTGAGCTGCTGAAGCCGCTCGACTCGAGTGCGCTGAAAAGCCACATCAAGAAAGGCCGCAATCAGCGCAATAGTATGATCCACAGCCCGGTAAGTGTCTTGTCAAAGGGGTAAGGACGCAACTGACTCGTCACAGCCTGCTCAGCCTTCGGCACAGAGTTTTTGATCGTTTTCCGCTTTGACCGAGCCTCGACTCAACGACCCATTTTATTCTCTCATAGCCTCCTTCTCTGACCGAGCAGCGCTGACGCTGGTCAGCAACACGATCGGGCCGCTGAAATACGTATCGAATACTCTCATGCCCTGTGTAATGATGCATTCCTGTGCCACGTGAATACGACTGCAGCATTGCGCTCAAGAACGTGCGGGATGGTTTGTTTTGGTAGACGGAGGGGGATGACGATGAGATGAAAAGACGCAGAAGCGCCAGGTGTCAATGTGGTCAAATTGTGACAAATAAAACATTTTCAACTTGTCCTCATGTCTCCAGCTTCTACAACGTACATAGTAAAACACCGATACTTTTGGCATCGTTTGGGGGCCCTGGTTTCAAGTTCGGAGGGCGGTAACCAGCCAATCAGTAAAAGCGATTGCGGATCCAGGCCAGCACGCGGTCGTCGGGGAAGTTGGAGTCCTGCAGACGCGTCTGAGGGGCGCCAGACGTGCCCTTGCCCATGCATGCAATTATCCTGCGTGCCAGTGCCAGTGCCAGTTGCAGTGCCAGCTTTATCCGTCGAGCAATAGCTGCAGCCGATCGTACTTTCCCTTGCTACCATGTTAATTCTTGCCCACCCACACACCCTCAGGCTCTATACCTCATGTAGCCTTTAACTCATCTCTCACCTCCTCAACTCGATCCCGCTCCTGACGGCTGCTTCATGACGTGAAAACAAGATGAAAGCTGCACCACTTCTCATTTCCTGGCACGATGAAAGTCAACCCATCTATTCCGTACATTTCGATCCTCATGGCAAGGGTCGACTGGCAACAGCCGGAGCAGACAACAATATCAGATTATGGAGTGTAGAAAGAGAAGGAGAAGACTCCAAGGCGTCGTTCCTGGCCACCCTGGTCCGGCATACGCAAACTGTCAATGTAGTCCGGTTTTGTCCCAAGGGGGAGCTGCTCGCATCGGCCGGTGATGATGGAAATGTCATCCTATGGACGCTTTCAGATACGCCGATGATGGGCTTAGGAGAGGACCATGCAGACGACAAGGAATTTTGGAGAATTAAAACGACCTGTCGAACCAACACCGGAGCAGAAATCTACGATCTTGCTTGGTCTCCGGATGGGAGGTATTTCATCACTGGTGCTATGGACAACACTGCTCGAATTATTGACTCCCACTCTGGTAGGACCTGGACTCCTCCAAGGAAGACCTAAGAGCCGTACTGACAATGCTAGGAAACACCATCAGAGCCATTGCCGAACACAACCACTACATCCAAGGAGTGGCGTGGGACCCGCTGAATGAGTTCATTGCCACACAATCCTCCGATCGTACGGTGCATATCTATGCCTTGAAGCTCAAAGACGGCAGCTGCACCCTATCCACTCATGGCAAGTTCAACAAAATGGACCTGCCAGGGCGACGAATTTCAGCACAGAGCCCGACGCCCGCTGACATAGCGCATCGGCACTCGTCGTCCGCGAGTGTCTCGGGTCTTGCGATAGCCTCGCCTGCCCCGTCGAACCCAGGAACTCCCATGACAACCCCATTGCCGATGGATCCTCCTCCTCCGGCTTCTAGTAGACGCTCGTCCTTTGGCTCCTCACCTGCGATACGCCGATCCGCGTCACCCGCACCTTCGTTACCCCTGCCCGCCGTACGACCTGAAATATCATCGCCGAGTCTAAATGCAGCAATGGGCGTGGCTGTCCGCAACACAAACCTATATCACAATGAAACATTAACGTCCTTCTTCCGAAGACTGACCTTTGCTCCAGATGGCAGCCTGCTCTTTACGCCTTCGGGCCAGTACAAGTCTGTTCACCCATTGCTGACCGACCCAGCCAAGACAAACGAAGACATCACCAACACAGTCTACATTTATACCCGCGCTGGTTTTAACAAACCACCAGTGGCACATCTTCCAGGTCATAAAAAGCCATCAGTGGCCGTCCGATGCTCGCCTATCTTTTACACCCTCCGAAACCATATCAAGCCCACCAACCAGATAACAATAGACACCTCGTCCCAAAACGAGGCCATCCTTCCACTGCCTGAAGCTGCTATCACCTCTCATACGTCTAGCTTTATGGACCCGCCCCCGGTTTCACACTCAGAGTCGCTCCGGAGTGAGTCGAGTCGGCCAACATCTTCGCCGAAACCAGGAGAACCCGACACGGGACCGGCTCCAGCGTTTTCATTGCCTTACCGGATGGTCTATGCTGTTGCAACCCAGGACGCGATCCTCGTGTACGATACCCAGCAGACCATTCCACTTTGCGTCGTGAGCAATCTCCACTATGCAACCTTTACCGATCTCGCTTGGTCGAATGATGGCTTGACCTTGATCATGTCATCGAGTGATGGTTTCTGCTCTGCCTTGACTTTTGCTCCGGGTGAGCTTGGAACCGTGTATCCGGGTCTACACCCTACGCACAACCATCCACATCCAATCGTTTCTACCTCGCTGCCTGCACCGTTCCCGAATACCAACACTCCCTTGACGACGCCCACGGCAGCCTCGCCGACTCTACCCAAAGTATCACCTGCCTTTCCTCCACCTGCAGCGCCATCCCCAGCTCCCTCATCTACCACGTTCCAAGTAAGACCAGGGAGCCCTACAAGATCGAACTCGCAATCGTCGATAGTAACTTTTGCCTCCTCGCAGAATCCACCAGGTAATGCTCCTACTCCGATTCTCAGTTCCATACCACCTGTTGCTGTGCCACCCATGACGACTCCTCCACAAACACCGATGGGCGTGGGCGGACACCATCCAGGACAGCGCAGTGCTGCGTCGTCGATTAGCGGCAGTGTTCTTGGTAAGCGGGACGTGGAGCCTGCGAGTGAGAGCGATAGAGAGGATGGAGCACAGCCAAAACGGCGAAGAGTTGCGCCTACTTTGATCCCACAATCACATTCGCGTACGGAGTCTTAGTCGTCAGGGACATGACTGGGTATGCTCCTGAGAGCGGAAAATCTTAATACCCTGCATGACGGGGTATTCACGAAAAAGTGCGTGCTCAGCGTTAAGGTTGAACTTAGCACATGGAGGGTATAACATAGCCAGCATAGCGAGGAGTTTTGGCGGAGGATCCTTGGCGGACAGGTATTCCGTAACACATGCACTGTCCTAGCGTTTTCTTTAATTACTGTCTTCGGACTTGACATAGGTAATGAGCACACAACCTTTAACAGTGCTAGGTCTAGTAGTCCGCTCCTTCGCTATGTCGATGCGTCATAAGGCGACGTCATTTTCAGCTAGCATGGTAACAGCAGTGACCAGCCTTGCCAGCGGAGTGTTTAGTCGCTGTGACTAGAAACCATCTCCAAACATAATCGACAAGCAGTTGAGGTTCATTCTACGTAGTGTAGCGTATCTCGAAACACCAAGTCGCTGGTGTGAGCACTACCCACTAGGTAGCGATAAGTGGATCGATTCCTCACCGTTAATAAGTACGCGCCTGGTCTAGCTGATCACTGGTGTAGCTGTTCACCCCGCCTGCTGGAGACTGTTTTCTAACACGGTATCTATGGTGTTCGACCCACTCAATTTACTCGGTGCCCTGTCTTGCCGAGGTATAAAGTCCCGTGTGCAACTGTACCGCCTTAATTATATGCTTTATGGCATCAAATCTTCCGTTCCCTGCTGATACTTCCTAAATGCCTGCCGCTCTCTCTCATTCCTCTCTCGGATATATCTCTCATTCTCCAATTCCTCATCGTTTAGGTCTCCCTCGCTCAACCCACGTTCCTCGCGATAGTAGCCACATACAGCTCGCACTTGCACACCCATTCTCTCCTCCAAATACGCCGGCCAATTTTTCGCATAGTAGCCTTCAATGACTAGTTCTTCCAGCCCCTGGATCTCTCCCAAAGCACGCACAAATTCCAAGTCATCACCTAGACCCCTTCCATCCATTCGTTCAAGGTCCGCACCCCACCCAAGTTTAATGCATCGTAACCCGCTCGCTTCCGTGGCCAACATGTAGAGAAGCTGTAGCCACGGAGCGAGTTCTGCCATCCACGGCACCCAGATCTCTAGCGTCTTGATCAACTTCAAGTTCGCAAACCCAATTTGCATGGTGAGGCGGAACATCTGCTCCGGCTCACTGATCGCAAACACGTTCTGCGCGTAGAGGATCGAGTTTGCTTCGCGGTAGATCTGCTTGCACGTCTGCAGGATGCCTGGTTCCATCGTTCTATACTGCGGAGCTTGAATCATGTCGAGCAGAATTGCCTTTTGATCCGTGTTTCCAACTGCCCACGAAGGGTTGTCGGTTCGGTCGAATCGGCTTACCAGGAGTGCATCGTAGATTCGAAGTCGGATTTCGACGGGGAGTATGGTCAAGAAGGGGACGTTTTGGTTGTTTCCTTTTTGGACTTCGTCGGTAGTATCGCCTGGCTTAATAGGTGTTTTAGATTTGCCTATCATTGACGACGGTCCTTGACCAGAGGAGAGATCGAGTTCGAAGAAGGCTTTGGCCGCCTCTTTCGTCACGAAAGGCATCCCGTTTTTTGTCCGCCGCGTTGTTGCTTATCCCGCCGGGCGCTCTGGACTTGGAGCGAAACTGAGGCGGGCAAGGTTGGTTGGTATTGACGTCGGTGGACATGGCCGTCGAGCTTCTGGTTGTGTAATATCTCATAGGTGTCGCGGGCAGAGAGAATTGAACTCTAACGTGTTTTTGGGCTCAATGGGTCATAGGGGTTCACTGGGTCAGGCTCTTTTAACAAGGCTGAAATTTGAAATTATTCTTTGGCTGCGGCTGACCCAGTGAACCAATTGAGCCCAAAAACACGTTATTATGTCCGTTTATTATCACACGTGTTAAACTTGCGTGATGTCGGCTCGGGCCATGACCGCATCCCCAATAACCTTATCTTCCCCGCAAAGCCCGCCTAGCGGTAACCGTCCAATGACTCGCATGAAACAGATTTGTAGGCACCTACATCAGTGATAGCTTTTTGAATCTCGCCTCTCTCAGTCTAAATTGTTATCCAGTCGCTCACGATCTTTCTCCTGGATTACCGCCCGGCGAATGCTTCGAAGAGTTGCTTGCAAACGGCTA
Organism: Incumbomyces lentus; assembly: GCA_017656005.1. Classification (NCBI taxonomy): domain Eukaryota; kingdom Fungi; phylum Ascomycota; class Eurotiomycetes; order Chaetothyriales; family Trichomeriaceae; genus Incumbomyces; species Incumbomyces lentus. The sequence goes on along the minus strand of JACJVT010000004.1, from coordinate 1,725,155 downwards.
AAAATAGATGGGCCAAAAAAGAGCCCCCTCTTTTCAGGAAGAGCGAACTAGCTTGACTATAAAAACTACCTAACATACGGAGGCCAAGCACAACACCTGGAGCACCCGCATTTACACGGAGCATAGCTAGCCAACAGGAACTATCACCTATTGGGCTACGTGTTCCATGCAGTTTTTTGTAGGTGGTCCCGTGCCTATGCCACGCAGAGTTCGAAGACAATTAAGATGGAATATGCCGTGGACCAGCTCCTGATACGAAGATCGAATGTCTATTCTATCCTTCCACTGTAACTAAACATCTGTCAAAAATGGGTCATAGAGCAACTGCCAAAGCACGTAAATGTACCCCAAGCGCAGGAGCGAAATTGGAGGGTCTTGGTGGCAGACCCTCTTAGCGTTGTGTACATCCGTTTTAAAGTTGCCGATATTGGGATAAAGAGAGCAAAAGAGTTAGGAGACTATAATCAGGACTGGAATCGGGGCCAAGGAACCAAAAAAGGAGTTGAGCGTGAGTAGAAAGTAGCCTTAAGCGTGATTCGGGGTGTTTTTAGGTTGAGCAGAATCGAGCCGCGTTAGATTCTGCACGACAGTTTCTTAAACAGGTGAGCATTGGGAATTGGAGAGGGCTGCGATTTGGATGAGTCTCTGTTAAGATCGGACTAGCACCATGTTGTCCTGCATCCCCAATTTCTCTACTCATTTCCAAGAAGAGGTCTGCTGGTAAAATCTCAAAAAAAGTCTCGAGCAGCTGACCCGCACTGGCCACCTGGAGCGAAAAGTCTCTTGATAGCGTCGACTGGGAGTTGTAGTCGGAAGCGAGACGCAGCAGTTTGTGCGTGAAACACAGGGCGTGCTGCGTGCTTCTTTGGAATCTCGCTGCCTCAAGTGGGTATCGGGCGGGTTCTACCGCCGAAGAAAACGCATAAAGTTGGGCGCTCAAATGAGCATTGCTAGAGGTGGAGAGGTGGATTTGGGACAAGGAATGGATTACTTGAAGTGGAGTGAAGAGTGTAATATCTACCAAGGGTATTTAGATCCTAAGGTCAAAAGTGGTTTAGCGATCATGATTAGCTTTTTCACTTTTACAAGAGCTGCATCGAGGGCCTGCTAGTTGGTGGGGAAGGTTGAGGACCGAAAAAGGGTGGAAATGCAAATGAAAAAGTATGGCAATGCAAATGGAAAACCAGTGGTTTTCCAAGGGAAAAGGGCAAAGATCCTTCAGGAAAGCTTAGAGGACAAGGCAAATAGGCGGACGAGAGAGGGGCAACATTATGACTTTTACTAGCGGTTCAGCACCAAGTTGGCACACTAATGCGAGCTCTAGCGCATGTTTGTCAGAGTGATTCACGGTGATTTGCCAAGGAAAGCAGGAACTCAGCCAAAATCATTTCACTGAAGTCCTTCTTTTAGGGACAGCCTACAGGACCGAGATGTGGATCTTCAGATGCAGAACTTCAACACAGCTTTGCGATGATGCTGTCCCTTGCAACAGAGCACACCAAAGTTTGAAAAATGCTTTCATTGGGTCTAATAGTGGTGGCGTTTTCGCGGCTCCGTAAATCGCAGGGCGAGCGCTAGGTCAGCATCCTAATCACCCTCCGAGCCTTACTACACCGGATCTTCCTTTGGAACGTCCTGCTAGCACCCCAGAGTCTATGATATCCAAGCGAATGGCTGCGGCACATGAGCATTCGTGCCGATCGAACAACGGTCACACCATGTGAACCTTCCGAGATCGCCTGCAACTACCCGGGCGTGTCCCACTTTCAAGTCTTCTGCATCTGGCTACTGGTCGTTGCGGCCAATGCGTCGCATCCTGCTGATACTTGAGCCATTGGTTATCCTCAACGTCACTCCCAGCAAGTTAGTGTCGTCTTGCGCTGTACATCGGTGATCGTCAGCATTGCGTTCAAACAGATCCGGACCAGCTTAGGCTGATTAGGGGTTTGACTCACCGATGAAGCCTTCTTGGACACAGCTTTGCTCGCAGGGATATTGGACTGGCTTTGAGGTCTATTGGAGGACCCAGCTAACTGACCACCAGATGTCTCGATGATAGTCAACTGCTGAGAGCGTTCGTCTGGTGTTGTCGTTTCTGAGCTGGCACCCTGTATAGAACCGACCGCGTTGCCTGAGTTGATCTGATTGAATGATGATCGAGTCTGTGAGAAGCTAGGAGCAGGAAGGTCAGTGGTATGTGCTGACACACCAACATGCCAAGGGCCGTTGAGGTCAAAAGGAGGCTCGGGCGCACCTGGCCATTGTGTTGCCTCTTGGTCTTGAGATTCAGATGCCGCTGTGGTGTAGAGTGGGATGCGTCGAGTCTATGCACTTATTCGCCTTGATATCAGCAAAGCAGCAGTGTGAGTTGCAGAATCGTGGCTGTCTGTTTGACGTGAAGACAAATGCCATGCTGCTCAAGAGACATCTTCATCTCTTAAATACTATGCTCTTCTCCCAAAACGCCCCGTAGTTCAACTGCTTTACATGCATCGATACTTCACTATCGAGATCTGCACCGTCACCACTAAAATGGCCGCCAAAAGAGCAACGATGAATTTAGGGCACCCCCTTAATCAGTTTAGTTCCTGGTTTACCGAACGCTACCCCACTCCGGTTGGCAATATCGCAGTTCGAAAAACCGTCTGGTTGCCATCGCCGTTAATACGAAGATAACCAACCGGGGCTGGATGCTCAGCCCATATTCTATTGCGCTAATTCTGTACACAGATCTGGTCGTAGACGTGTTGCGCTGAAATATTTGTTTTCACTTCGCTAGCCCATTCCACACGCCTATTGGTGGATTCTGAGCACGAGTTCCCTCCATCTGAAGACAAGGTGGAGCTAGTATAACGTTCGTCGAGGCATGAGATAATACGGAAGGTTGTCCTACGGACACAATGGAGTTTCCGATTCTTCTGCACCGCTGGTATTAGCTGGCATGGCGGTTGAGCTGCATTAGCGGGCATCGAGGCTTGGTGCTGAAGTTATAGTAATTAGGCACCTTAGCTAGCACTGTTTGGGCAAAACAACCTTCCGTGCATTGACGACCTTTCTTGCCATCGCCAGGCATTCACAATTAGGATCCTTTGAACTAACCCACGGTGATACTGACCAAAGGCACACCTTTCGCCACCAATAACGTTGGTTCATCCACGGATCCTTACGTCAGGTACATTAAAGGAGGCCCATGTGCCCTACTGGTAAGCATGCAACTTGCGACTTGGGTTGCCAAAAACCATGATTGGTTCTCTTTGATCGCCGCCCACGTTCATCAAAATTCCTAGACGATTACGGGGGTCGTGCGGTGAATGCCAATCTTTTCTTTTGCCATCGCCTTACCTTACACCTACATGCGTGCCTAAATGCGTGTGTACATGCGTGTGTACATGCGTGTGTACATGCGTGCCTACATGCGTGCCACACTTCCATCGTCAACTGCCGAAAGGTTAATCTTGAACTATGTCTCATTTAGCAGCGCAAGTGGCATCTCGAAGATCGGCGTAGCGAGAGGCGGCGGCTTATTTGATGTGTTGGCAGTGTGTTTTACGAAACCGGGTTTTAGGGAACCGAGTTTTACAAACTCCTTGGAGGTATTAGTTCGATTTTACATTCAAGGTGCCTCTGTAGGCGCCGCTCTCGGTTTGGCGTAGTCTCTTGCTCGGATGCTCCCGAAGCTTTGTCGGCCAGGCATTGGTTTCACGCTTACGGATGTGGAACATCCATGGATGGAGATTTGTGGGGCACAGGATTACCCGCGAGTTGAAAAATGCGAGATGAGGAATATGTTTTCGCTTCTCTTCGGCTTCGCTTGGCTGAGACTAGAGGAGGTGAGGTGAGAAATCTAAAAAAAGGGGGGCTGCTTTCTATATATGTACATGTGCAAAAATTGGACTATACACTAGGATGTGCATGCTCCGGCTACTGCGCAGCACAGTCTAAAAATCAATAGCATACTTCTTCCGTATCCTCTCGCCGTACTTGGAGAACACCCACGCCACAGGCGAGATCAGCAGCGCAATGAATGCCAGCAAGCTGTTTCCCCACCCGAGGCCTAGCGAGGCATACATCTTGGGCCCGGCCAGTGGCAGAAAGGCACCGGCCAAACTCCTCAGCACGGTATTTGCGGCAACGGCGCTGGCGGCGTGCACAGTGAATGCATCGACGAGATATGTTTGGATGGGCAGGAAGCTCCCGAGCATGCCGATGCCGATAAACATGGTCCCGAGGATGCCCATGATCCAGTGGATTTGTTTTTCGACGGACCAGCCGTACCACAACAGCCCGATCGGGATGATCGCAGAGGCTGGCACGAGTGGCGGGAGTCGGTATTCCGGCTTCATCTCGCCAGTGCCGGATTTGGCGGTCAACCGTTTCAGGAGGCGGTCTGACAGAGCGCCAAAGATCGCGAGGCCCAGCAGGCTGCCAACGCCGATGCCCAGAAAGACAAGGCCGACGGGGCCTGCGCCGAAGTGGTATGTCTCTTCGTAGACGGGAGTGAGTGTGGTGAAGAGCAGATAGAGATAGCCGTAGATCACGGCCATGTAGACAGATAGGAGAAGCACGATGGGGGAGAAGAGCAGCATTTTCGTCGGTCGCACGATCGCGCGTTTGAAGAAGTCTATCTTGCTGATTCCCGGATCGAGGCGGCTTCGCAGTTGGTCGTTTCCGGTTTCTTTCCGGAGCTTGTCGGTGAGTCGCTGAAGTAGGACCGGCTCGTATGTTTCCCGCTGGAAGGCGATGGAGCCGACTGCCGTCACGCCTGATGCGATTGTCAATACCCAAAACACCCAGCGCCAACCTGCTGCTTCGCCGAGAAAGCCGCCTGCGACGGGACCTACAACAGGGCCTTCCCATATGTTAGTATGACAGGTCCGATTCCCAAAGAAGACGCAACGTACCGATAAGGACACCCATGGCACAAATTGCCATGGCACCACCACGTTGCTCCTGAATAAAGACATCTGCAATACTGCCAGCAAAGATGGTGATGGGACAGGAACCAGCAAGACCTGCGAGCAGACGGAAGGCAAGCAGAGAGCCCAAGTCAGGCGCGAGGGCGCACGCGAGGTTCCAAATGACGAACAGGATGTTGCAGGTGTGATACGCCCAGAGTCTGCCATAGATCTCTGACAACGGTGCAATGAAGAGTGGACCAACGGCGTATCCGAGGATGTAGATGCTGACTATGAAAGAACCCAGCGTGCTGTCAGTGGTGCGGAAATCTCTCATCATCAAGGGGACAGCTGGTGCCACCATGGATGAAGCCAGAGGTGTCAGTAGAGTGAGGACCGAGATGATGCCACAATTTTGCCATTTCTTCACAATGGTCCAGTTGACCGGACGCCGGTCGTCCGATGAATCGTTCCAGTCTACTATGTTGGAATCTGACGCGCTGACTATTCGCTGAATGGTGCTTTTCTCACCAAGGTCGCCATCATCAGTGGTGTTAACGACTGGAATGCTGTGCTCCACAGATGGATCGAGCTCATCTGGTTTTTCTGGGCCACCGTCCTGGCTTAATGAGGATGATGACAAGTTTAAACGTTGTGATGAGGATCTGCTTCGGGCTGATTGCCAACTATCGTCCCCCGACGAAACTGGTAGGGAGTCTTTACTTTCCGCCACGCCGATGGCCATGCTGCTACAACAAGGTTAGTCGGCAATCCCTTAGATGCTTTCCTCGCCATCTAGTAAATCTTGAGAGCGTGCAAGGAAAGTTTCTTGGCTTGCATTGCTCCTTCGGGGCTCTGAAGTAGGGGTCTTGGCACGTACCATTCGTGCAAATTGAACGACAGCAGAAGAACCCCTTTGTGGTCAGGGCCTGTTGTTAGAATCTGGCTTCCAACTACGATATATGTGAAAGGGACTAACACGAAGACTGAACAGGTAGAAGCTTGTGAGGGCGGCCTTTTCGGACCTTCCATGGAGACGGCTCGAACGCTGTGTTTTAATCAAATTGTGTCACTTCTCGGCTCCGAGGACAAGATGAGTTATCCCCGTTAGTTGCAGGTCGTGTGGAGAAAGGCGACTTTGTAGCTACCGAACTAGGTAATATGGAGCCTAGTATACACAGTAGAAGATCGTGGTTGGAGGTCGTGAGTGGTTGCTCCGAACATTACACGCCCAAATCTGGCACAAATTTTGTGCACGGGAGTCGTGCCGTAGGGCCGGCTCGGTGGATTTCTCCAGCGCACTACTCGTGATTGGTTGGATGCTGGGATGCCGTTCTCATTCTGTGCTAGAGCGAACGTAAATCGATGGCTTACGAATCCGCATAGATGGCGTATATACGGTTAGACCGTCATCGCTAAAAAAAATCTTCAGTCAAGGGCCTATATACAGTATGCATACGTGTGGCCTGGCCTGGCCTGCTGCTCCCGATCCCGAGCTACACTGCATATCCTCCTGAATCAAGTTGCCTGGGTTCCCCGGCAGCCTCAAAGGTTCCGTTGGGAAGTCTACGAATACCTTGGGACGTGCTTTGACCCGGTGCTATCCATGTGACGTTGTGACCAAGCGACTTCATGTAAGCCACCGTTTCGTTGTTGTACGCGTACTCGAAGGTGACTCGGTTCGGAACAAGCTGATCATGCAGCCGCGGAGTCGCGAGCGCCTCTGGAGCCGTCATACCCCTGTCGAGCACGTTGACGAGATTTTGGATATTGGCAGTAATGATGCGTGAGCCACCCGCAGCACCGATCACAAAATACAGCGAACCATTGTTGGCGAATTCTGCGATCACCGGGGAGATTGACGAAAGCGGCCGCTTTCCTGGACGCACGTAGTTCGATGGCGAGGCAATATAGCCAAATGCGTTTGAGGAGCCAGGTATAGAGAAGTCGTTCATCTCGTTATTCATGATCACGCCAGTCTCCGGCACCATGAGTTGCGAGCCAAACAGCAGGTTCACGGTTGTGGTCAGGGATATAGCCATGCCTGATGCGTCAGCTGTTGTGATGTGAGACGTACCCGGAGTATCGAGCGACTCGATGCCATCTGGATCGTAGTAGGAAACGTTGAATGTGTGAGCATCGGAAATTTTTGCGCGAACATCGGCTCCGGTGGCTGGCAGCAGAAGCTCTTCCTCGAATCGAGACAAGTTGGCAACGAACAAAGGGTCGCCGAATTCTGTCCTGGCAGCATATGCGAAACGTATCGCTTCGTCCAACCTATGCGTGCTGACGTTGACCAGCCCTGGAGAGAAAAAGTCGCCGTATCCAGACAATGTATTGAGAGTGGATAGTACTATTGCGCCAGAACTTGGCGCGCTAGTGCTGTGCAACGTGAAGCCGCGGTATGCGAGGCTGTTCACTTTTCGTATAGCTACAGTGTAATTGGCAAGATCGTCCAGTGTCATGGTTCCGTTTGCAGCTTGCAAAGCTGCGATGGTACTTTCGGCAATGGCACCTTGATAGAAAACATCAGGGCCTTCGTTGGCGATGGTCTCGAGGGTATCAGCATAGCGTTTTCTGGTGATGACATCGCCCAAGCCCAGAAGCGTGCCATTTGGGCAAAAATCGAGTGCCCAGGTTGGTTCGACGCAGAGGAAGTCAGGCACTTGAGCAGATTCATTGCCTGACTTCATGTACTTTACCAGATCATGAGTCACGTTCCAACCATTACGGGCGGTGTTGATGGCTCCTTGCATGACCTCCTTCCAAGGCAGTGAACCATACTTCTCGTGCAGATTCTGAAGACCTCGAATCTCGCCAGGCACACCACTGGTACTGTCAGCCTGAACTTGGGTCTGTTGTCCCGCGACCATGGCTTACCTTGCCAAACCACCAAAGACGCTCAGGTCGGTGTTGTTAGTGTACATGTCCTCGAAGGCTGCAGCGGGAGCAGTCTCACGGAAGTCGATGACCTCGTACGAACCATTGGGAGCTCGAACAATCATAAAGCCGCCGCCACCAATACCAGAATGGTACATACCAACTACACCAATGCAGAAGACAGTGCCTACCAAGGCATCGGCCGCATTGCCTCCATTTTCAATGATGTCGACCCCGATTTTACTGCAAATGTTGCTTTCACTTGCGACAGCACCTCTACCAGCTGAAGCTTGCCGCTGGACAAGCTCTGGAGTTGCTGGCAAAGCATAGGAGCTAGCTTGATTGATCAGCGACAGGCCAGCTACGAGCTGCACGAGCGCGAACATGACTGCCAAGCGTAGGGACGACAAGCAAGTCAGTTGGAGAGGAAAGTAGAGAGAACATATTGAGGAAGGTACCATTGGACGCCTCTTGGCACCTTGAAGAAGGATTTCGTCACCAGCCTTGAGGCTTGGAAAGGTGGAAGCTCCCGGTTGGGGGGAATCGGTAAGTGCCTGCCAAAGGAGGACTAGCTTCAAGCAGGAACAGGTAACTAATGTTCGTTCAGGGATCTCACAGGTGCGCAAGGTTTCTTTTTATGTGATGGTAGAGCGTGTGGAGGATGGACTGCAGAGGTCTCTTTTGTGGAGGGTTTTTGGTCGGCATCTTTTCCAAAACATATGAGGTCGCTTCGCTATCTCGCGGGGAGCCAATTCGTAGCCCAGAGATAAGCAGATTCAACAGATTCTGACGCAGATGCCCGCAAAGCACACTTGTTACAATATGTTTCTGAGGAAGCTTGAAGCACCAGTTGCAGAGGTGCGCGACTTCATTTTCAGGAGCTTCGCGTACTTCCCTCTTCGTAGTCTCCAGGTATGCACGCAGAGTCGAGACTATACACTTGACGAATTGCCCCACCTTCCTTCACCGTGTCAAGCCACAACGCGAAACGGAAGGTTTTGCGAGAGGCTGCTACTGATGCCTCAGGCATTTGTCCCTCGAAATTTATATTTCACGATGGCTTCGTTTCCCACCTCTATTCCTCCCAATTCGCAGATGTTGCGTGGCCGTCTGATTGTATCATGAAAAGCCTGAAGCGTAGTCTCGGCGAAAACACGTCCAACATCTCATCGAAAGTGTTCATTCGGTCACTTAAGAGTGGACGGGTGCAGAAAGTGGTTCGAGAGCAGTATCTACGCAAGGACATTCCATGCTCCTCGCAGCTCTGCTCGACATGCTCCTCAACTGCCGCCGCTGATGCGAGTGGCAATGTGCCTAGACCGATCCTCTCTCGCAAGCCAGCAGGGACCAAGTCCTTCCCTACTGGCCACTACATCGTGCCTGATACCAATGTCTTGCTCTCAGCGATTGACTTACTCGAGCACAGCGATGCCTTTTACGATGTCATCATCCTGCAAACGGTCCTCGAAGAACTCCGAAATCGATCCTTGCCCATTTACAACCGTGTCATGTCCCTGGTTAAGAGCGAGCAGAAGAGGTTTTATCTCTTCTTCAACGAATTTCGAGCCGAAACGAGTGTGATTCGCGAAGAGGGCGAATCGGTGAATGACCGGAACGATAGAGCGGTACGTAGATCGGCTGCTTGGTATGCGGCCCATCTGAAAGCTGTAGCGAAGAAAAATGCTCCCGCTATTGTAGTGATTACCAATGATGCGGACAACCGACACAAGGCGAAAGCAGAAGGGATTGACGCTCTGTCATTGCGAGAATATGTCAGTGGTCTTGAAAATGCTGATGCTCTGTTGGACCTGATTGTGGAGCGCCATGAGAAGCTTGGTCAAGGAGAAATGATCTATCCAGACTATTATAGCCAGTCACGAATGCAGACCGGCTTGAAGCAAGCACTCTTACATCAGGGAGTTTTCCACGTCTCGCCCTACAACTATCTCGAAGGAACCGTCAAGGTCCCAACCTTTGAGAAACCGCTTCTCATCCTAGGTCGAGAAAGCAGCAATCGGTCCGTCTCGGGCGATGTGGTCGTCGTCGAAGTTCTGCCCCAAGACCAGTGGAAACAGCCGTCCAGCAAGATAATCGACGAAGAGACCATGAATCAGGACGAGGGTCCAGACGATGATGATACTCGAGAAGCCATCGTGACTGTGGCTGAACAAAGAGCCTTACAAGAAGACGTCAAACTGGCTCATCGTGCAGGTGCAGACCGTGCTCAACCCACGGCAAAAGTGGTAGGTGTGATGAAACGAAGCTGGCGGCAGTATGTGGGAACGATCGATGCAAGCCCGGGTGGTGGGAATCGACAGCAGACCGTCTTCCTCGTGCCCATGGACAAGAAAATTCCCAAAATCCGCATGAGGACTAGGCAGGTTGACAAACTGCTGGGCCAGAGAATTGTCGCCACCATCGATGCCTGGGAAAGAGACAGTCGCTATCCTACCGGCCATTTCTTGAGGTCTTTGGGCGAACTCGAGACTAAAGAAGCCGAGACAGAAGCCCTATTGCTCGAGTATGATGTCCAATACCGGCCTTTTCCAAAAGCTGTTTTAGACTGTCTACCATCGGAAGGACATGACTGGAAAGTCCCTCAGGACCAGTCCGATCCCGGCTGGATGGGTAGGAGAGATCTACGTGATCTTCTGGTATGCTCGATCGACCCTCCTGGCTGTCAGGACATTGATGATGCTCTGCACGCTCGCCAGCTGCCCAACGGCAATTTTGAAGTCGGAGTTCATATTGCTGACGTGTCTCATTTTGTTCGTCCGAACAATCCCATGGATGCTGAGGCGACCTCACGCGGCACAACCGTGTACTTAGTTGACAAGCGAATCGATATGCTGCCCATGCTGCTGGGCACTGATCTATGTTCGCTGAAGCCCAAAGTCGAGCGCTACGCCTTCTCCGTCCTCTGGGAATTGACACCCAATGCAGACGTAGTAAAATCCGATTTTACCAAATCAGTCATCTATTCCCGCGAAGGCTTCTCCTACGAACAGGCCCAAAAGCGAATTGACGACAAATCTGCCCAAGACGATTTGACCCACGGCATGCGCCATCTTCTCCACCTCTCAAAAATTCTCCGGGCCAAACGTATGGCAGCCGGTGCTCTCAACCTCTCCAGCCCCGAGGTTCGCATCGAGTCCTCGGAGACAGCTAATGAAACGGCAGACCCACTTGCAGACGTCAAAACAAAAGCGAGCTTGGAAACAAACAGCTTGGTTGAAGAATTCATGTTGCTGGCCAATATTACAGTCGCACAAAAGATCCAGCGCACCTTCCCACAGACGGCACTCCTTCGACGTCATGCCACGCCACCTGCCTCCAACTTTGAGGATCTGGCCGACCAACTCAAGCGTATGCGTGGTTTTGACCTCGATGTTTCCTCCTCTAAAGCCCTCGCGGATAGTCTCGACTTGTGCGTCGACCCTGACCACCCTTTCTTCAATACGCTGATTCGCATTCTTGCTACACGGTGTATGACAAGCGCCGAGTACTTTTGCAGTGGCTCTCACGCAGAGCCCGAGTATCGACATTATGGTCTGGCATCAGAGATCTATACCCACTTCACCTCGCCCATTCGCCGATACGCCGATTTACTTGTGCATCGTCAGCTTGCACAAGCCATCGAATTTGCTGGTCAAGGCTCCGAAGTCGTAAATGAAGGCTTGCGAAACAAGACCAAGCTCGAAAATGTCTGTCGTAATCTCAACTTCCGACATCGCAATGCACAACACGCCGGCCGTGCCAGTATTGAGTACTACGTCGGTCAGGCCTTGAAACAGCGACAAGCCGTGAAGGGAGACGAAGGCGTCGTTGAGGACGGCTATGTCATGCGTGTCTTTGAGAACGGCATCGTAGTCTTTGTGCCGAAATTTGGAATAGAAGGAGTGGTCAGGCTAGAGGACTTTGACACCACATCACCCGCCAACCTCCTAGGGGGCAAGACTCGCAGCGCTGACGACGATTTGGTCGCCCGAGAAAGTGTCTTCGATCCAGACAATTACGCCTTGACGGTTTTCAAAAAGGGAATGCGTGAGACCACGAGCCGGAAGTGGGAACTGTTCCAGCAGCTCAAGGTTCGAGTAAGTTCGGAAGAGAAAGGCGGAAGTCGCGAGAAAGGCAAGAGGAGGGTCAGGATGGTAGTGCTTGATTAGCCAGCAAGGTCAACAACTCATCCTTGCTTCGGGCTCTTGTCGCAAGTGCAGTACTTGACAGGAGCACAATGCATGCCTATGATATTTGAAGCTGGCTCTTTCCGAAACCTCTTTCCCACCTCGATACCCCGAGTCATCGAGGTCGCAGCTCTAAATCTCTCCGCAACTACACGTCAAGCTCTATACCATATGCCTATCAAGTGCCCTTGGGATGAAATGCTGCATACACCTGCAAGATCCCAGTTATGCTAGAGATCAGTCCAAACACTACCGTGAGGATGAAAATGACGAAGGCTGTCCAAAATGTTGCCCATTGGACACGGTCTCTAGAATCGAACCACCATTGTGACAGGGTCGAGGGTTTCCTTCGGTCATAAAGCTTTTGAATCGCCCGCAATCGCTCATGCCAGTAGGGGTAATCCTGGAGAAGAAATGACGGCCGCCATCCCATGGCAAGCTCAAGATCAACAGCTGGATGTTTCCTCATGTATCGGCGGTTTCGACGAGCCTTGGAATGCTCAAGAGGCCTGAACAGGAGATACAAGGTTCGCAATGTTTCTTCCAAGAAGTCATCCGGAAGGGGGCTGTAACCCGTTAGACCTGATCAGCAACAATGCCCTGTAAACGGATGATATACCTAGCAGGATCATTCTGTAATGATCTTAGCAGCGAAGCATGTCTGAAGACCATGACTGCATCGGGTCGTGGTAAGGAAAGATGCTCATTCAATGATGTTGTCCACAAGATCGTGATACGTCCTCGCCGCCAAAGGTGTTTCTCACAGAAGTCCCCAGATAATTCACCCTTGATTTTGGCATGTTTCGACGCAGGCTTGGGTAAAGCGTCCACAAGGAGCTGCTGCAGTGAAGAAGTGCCAGGCAATTTTACCTCGCTGGGCACGACGTGCAGGTACAGTCTGCAAGCAAACTCCAGTGCAGCGATGGCTTGCTTGTCGTTGACTGAACCTGAAGAATCCGGCAGTGACAAGTATCTTTGGCGGACAGCATGAACAAGACTCTGTACGTCCTGCTTTGCATGATCTTTGATGATCTGTACAAGCCATAGAACCACTTCGTGATCGTGTAATCTCAATGTCGAATCGGACTCATCTGCCTGCAAGGCACAGCTTTGCCAATGCTCTATGTATGGACTAGGCGGTACCTGGCCATGGGCGAGCGAAGATTGCCATTGCAGGTTCCATACACCTTGTAATGTCTCGCGACATACCCTCTCTGTGACGCTCGTGTGACACTGAAACCGCCGTTGTTGTCTGTACCAGCTTTTTGCCATCGAATTGCTGACCGTCACAGATCATCGGTATGGCTACCCTGGTTTTGGGGCCGAACGACCTTTTGAGCTTTCCATTTCAGCCGCTAATTCTCAAATGTATTAGATTCATGCAATGCTGCAAGCTGCTTTGGTGGGGGCGATTTGATCCACAGTCTCGCACTTCGAAATAGTAAGGCTGACTCGGGTCGTTCTGCCAATTTCCTGCGAAATGGCAATAGTCATCACTTTTTGGACGATCGGAGCGCAAACACTTGCCTGACCATTACCTCTGAGATTGTGCGGATGTCATCCTCGACGACTGAAACACGTGCCAAATCATGCCCGCCACGCGAGTGTACGGATGCTGGTCACACCTCAATAAAACCGAAAAGCGACGTTGCTTTGATGAGAGAAGCCCAGTCCGTGAGATAGTGGTCAATCGATGGCACAAGCTGAGCACCTGGCGGGTGACTGGAGGCCTTCTGGCTGAAGAATGGAACAGGCTTGTGATAGATATTGCAGCTCGTACCGACAACAACGGTACTTCGATCTGGAACGAAATTGCCCGAGAGAAGAATACGGTGGTACGGTGGAAACTTTATCTCGCCGGCAAGACACCTGATGTTGGCAAGCTGCGGCCTTTCATTATTGCTGAGTGCAAAGATGTTGACGTCGCCAAGGACGCATGTAAGGCTCTGCAACAGCTGAAGAAGTACTCTTTTAGTCTACTGCTGCAGGACTACGAGATTCACTACGCTAGAACGGTGATTGAACTGTGTGCGCGTCACGATAGCGAGTCACTTTTGGATCACGTTGAACGTCCAAGCCTTTGTGGCATGCCCGTTACCATTGAAACTTCTGTCGATGGACTTACGAAATCTTCGAACGCGACTATTGGTGGTACGATTCTGCTCTACGACAAATTCTACGGTCTGACTGCGGCCCATGCATTTCCCAAGATAACAAGCTCGGCAAGATCTTCAGTTCACAGCTCAAACTCATCTCTTAGTCGAAGTAATTCAAGCGCGTCTGGTGAGATCGCAGCAACAACCGATCGGGCTTTTGTGCTTCAAAATTGCCACGTGTATACCGCCTCTGACGCGAACAACGAACAGATACAAGCAGAACATATCGATGCACCACCCCAAAAGAGTCCAGAGCAATGTATCAATGATGCCGACGGAAGCGTCTTCATAAATCGTAACTTCGAGTGTGGGCTCATTCCGATTGACTCCGACCTTTTCAACCTTGCCAACATGTATGTCGATGTCGATGGACAGCCGAAACAGGTGGAGAGCGTCGCCGACAGTGTTAACGCTGGCCCCGTCACAGTTCTGTCCGGTTTTTCAGGTGTATACCAAAGCCAAGCCTCTGCGGTGGCTTCATTGGTACTATTGCCGGGATCGTCTCAGGCGCACGTACTATGGTCGGTCGCGGGCACAGCAGGTAAGTGATTTTCGCGTGTGGATTGAGCTAAAACCTCGCACTGACAACGTTCACAAGAATCCGGTGATTGCGGATCTTGGATCTTGGATGCAAAAGGGGCGGCATGTGCAATGATCCTGGCATTTATCCCTGAAGAGAACGAAATTCTTGTCATGAGTCTCAGTTCTATTCTCAACAACATTCAGCAAGGCTTATCACTTACTCTGACACCGCAGCTGAAAGCATTGCCTACACAATACAACCAACCACAGTCACCAGTGACTCGTGCCAGCCATGTGCAAGGGAGTGTGGACCTGATTCGTCCTCACTCGGTGCAGCACAACGATTTGGACGGTTCGGAAGCTGGCAAGGTTATTTCAACGAGACCCACGGACTCCCTGGAAGCAGGCAAGTCCAGGCTAGACATCAAGACCGCTCTCAAGCCGAGCGTCCACCCACTCGTTGTGTCGAAAGGGTCGTCTGTGCCGCAGAGAGCGTCGATTCATGCAAGCTTCGAAAGCCAGGAAGATTTTATGGCGCGACGTTTCTCTCGGGGTGCCGTTAGCGACGACTCGGCCTTCGAACCGGCAATTGTCAGTCCACGGCTACGCCGAAAATCACGAATCTCCAACACATTTAAACCGGTACCAGACCAACACCGGAAGGCTCAACCCGATGTAGAGACTGACACCAAATTCCCGTCAGTCCAGGATGTGGATGACGAGACATTATTCCATACTCAGCGTAAGAAATATCGAAATATTCAGGAAATAGACACTGATCAAGCCTCAGCATTGCCACAAAGCCAGGAAGTAATAGGCCACGCCGATACCCCGCGAATCGAACCACAAAGAGTCCGTCTAGTCGAGCCGTATGTTCCCTACCCGACTGTACAGAGATGCTCTGATTCGCTAATTTCATCGTTTTCTAGGGCAATGGAGCCAAAGACTGAAAAAAGACAGCAGATACCCACAGATACTGCAGGATTTGAAGATCGCCATCTACGTAACGCTCCTTCTGATTGTTCTAGAACAGAAAATTCACAGATTGAGCCGTCGTCTTTTCAAAGCAATGTCTCGACTATGATCCCAAGTTCTGTGGTCGGCCCAAATCCTCGTCGATCGAGTGGTTTCGACATCCTTCCGCATCATCGCGCCAGAACACGAGACTCAAGTACAAGCAGTCAAGGTGGCAGGCCCAGTAAGAAACGCTTAGGGTGGGATGACGCCTCCGAAGCCATGCAGCAATCTTCCGACTGGAGCAAGCTAAACAGCCTTAGCAGGACCGCCCACGAGGACGCTGTTCGACTTCTTGTAAGTGTGTATCTTACAGCACTCGGCTTCCAACCATCGGACGATTTCACAATGGACGACTTTAGTCCGTTCAGAGGATTAAACGCGTCGGCTCCTGGGAGTGATGTTCCGACTTCGCGAAGCCTCCAGCGCTTGCATATCGCGCTTGGAGAAGACCCTCACAGACCGCCCGGATCGTCAGTACGTCACGAAAGGAATAAGGCTCGATTTGAGGACACCCCATTCGGAAACACGCCATTGTTTTCTCTAGATGGGAAGCCGCTAAATATTGCTACCGGTTCTCCGTTGCCATTTCATAGTCTCCCGCCACATATTGGTCTGGATGAGCCTATCGGGCACAAGGTAGAGAAGCCAACAAAAGAAGGGAAGCGGAAGGAGAAAGAGACTAAAACTGACAAAGCTGCTGCTGACGACAATATGATCGATTTAGACGCACTTCTTGGCGGCACTTTTCTGGACCCCGACCCTTTGGGACCAGAATTAAGCGAACAACCTGCAGGCAAACCAAGAGACGACAACCAAGATGACCAAGGATCGAAGGCTCAAACTGGCAGAGCGAGACGTGGTACTGGTAAGCCATCTAATCGGGGCTCCACAGGTTCAAAGGCGAGATTCTCACAGTCAGCACCCACTGAGATCTCAAGCAAATACGGCGAAGCCCATTACTATGGCCAGGTGGATGAGTATACTTCAGACACAGGAAGCGACACAGATGCATCCCGACAGCAGAGGAGCAGGCGCAACAATAACAGACGGTCGAGAAGAGGTTCGGCATATTGGGCCGATGATGCAGACCGATCCCGTGCTACCCAGACAAGTTCAAGCTCGAAGCGCCCAAGATTTGACCAAGTCACGCGATACCCTCCAATTCCTGAGTATGGAGCAAGTAGCCATGTTTACAGCCCGATTATCATTTCTCCCGAGACCTTGGACGAATTCAAGATTCCCTGGGAGTGGGACCAAGAACTAGGGAATGTTCGCGTCCCAGGCTGGGTTTCGCCTGACTTGTTGAACAAAATGATGGATCGAACATATGAAAGGCTGAATCCAGGGAGAGCGCCCTTGCCCTTGAGGAGCAACGACTACTACTATCCCCCGTACCCTTCAGAAGTACACGCACGTGCTTTTCACCCGCCGCATCGAGATGGATCATGGCGGCATCCACGAGACAGGTCTCCTATCAAGGAAAACCTCGAGCAGACTGGGGGCTGGACGGGGGAAGGCGGAAACGATCGCCGGGTGGACACCATTGACTCTGAGTTCGAACAACATCTGCAAAGCCTTTTCGGCAAGGAAGGAGTATCTCCCCAGGTCTACGATCAAGTACTGGAGCTGCATCGCACAAAGCAAGCTCGAGTGGCGAACGCAATGGGTGGAAGGCACCATCACATGCACGAACAGCAGGATTCGGATTTCTTGGGGCAGCCTGACCGTCCACCATCGCCACGGGTGGTAAATTACGGTCCTGACAGTGCCTATCGAGCAGGCGGAGACTTTGGCTGGCGGACCCGTCCCCCCTTAGGACCGGTTCGCATGCTAGAACCTTTGCCTATGCCGGAGCCTTATCCCTGGACACACCAAGCCAGTGTAAGAGACGAGCTGGGCCAAAGGGCTCTGGACCAAGAGATAGAGTTCCTGCGACGAGAGCGAGATCTATTAAAGAGGGAAATCGAATTGCATAAAACCCTTGGGAGACACGCATCTGCCCGAGCGCAGAACGATGGACTGGCAGCAGCAGAGTCAGCTCCACTTCCAAGACGAGGCGCACCATCACCTGCGCCTGCACCAGCAGTTCATGATGATCAATAGGGAGCGAGCAGTGTGTGACCAGCAGCTGCGTAGGTGGGAGTTGTTGGGACAGACTTCACGGAGGTTACGGGTGTGACTGAAGTCCTCCCGAGCTATGGCTTTCCTGCCCAGGTAGATTCGAATACCCGAAGGTTAGCATCACAACGATGATCGCAGTATTTCTCATAAGGACGGATTCCATATCGTGAGTCGCTCCCTCGAGACAGATAGAGAGTATGTGGCCGTCTACTCAGCAGTGCCCCCTATGCCTCCGCAACTTTCGACAAAAATGCTCTTGGAAAACATTCCATTTCGTCTCCCTCTTCCGTGTAACGTGTAACGCATCCCAAATCAAGAGACAGCAAGGTACGGATGTCGCAGTGCTTCCTTCCACTGCCGTCGGCCTCTTACTTATCGCAGTCTAAAACGAGCACCCCGTAGTCTGCCGACTTTGATAAAAAGGTGTTTTCCACGTTCGTGTATGGGATGGTTCGTCTCGAGGGGTACTGTGGCAACGAGAAACTCTTCCTTGTAGGTCTCATCGTTCAACACATGCATCGAGTGGTCCAACCAACCAGCCGATGGAGCTTAGCTTAGCTATGCAACCAAGCTTCCGTGCTGTGAGACCTTCGATGATCTTGTCCTTGGCCGCCGAATATAGGATAGCCTGCGAGCCGGTATGCTAGCTGTTTTTTTCCTGGTCAGCCAAGGCTCATATTGGTAGCTCCATCTGTGTCGACGGTGATAGTGACGTACAGTCTTCGAATGAAATGGGCTAGATGCAATTGCTGGGAGTTGATGGTTTGCTCCACTCGCGCTTCAGACATGTTCGCTCGGTGCCCAGCTCGCTCTTTACCACGGTGCTGCGTTTGTTGTCGAAATTTAGCGAAACACTGACTGGCTTGATGGAGATGAAGTAGAAATTTCTACTCACTGGGAGGATGGAATGGAGGAGCCGGGGAGTACTTCTGCTTTGAAGACGGTGGGCCTTTTTCAAACATTCTACGATGCGGTAGGCTCCATTGCGCCCTCGCAGGAGCTGGCCGATCTTCAAGGTCATACTGATCTTTGTTGTGACATTTGTCGTGGAGGGATTAGCTCTGCAGAACTTGCGGTTGTCGGAGAGGTCGGATTAATTTCGAGACTTCTCGGAATTGAGAATGGTTACGCTGCTTTACCTTTCAGCGTGTACTGTGTCATCGAAACGGCAGTAAGTTTGGTTTTCACTTGAGAAAGTAAGAAGTTCGGTGGTGGCAACTTTTCGAAGAAAGCACCCGCCGGGTTCACTTATTGAATCGTGACTTCGTGGGCATATACGTTCTTCTTTCGCTCTCCCCACCAACTACGGGTTCCTAGGGGCATGGGAGTGAAAACTGGCTGTGTTCGGACCATCACCGAGTACATGTCCGCCAAAGGTGGCAGCACATCGCAAGAACACCACTCAAGTCATTTCAAGTCCTGTATCCTTTCACCAGAAGCAAGGGCGCCTATTTGAGGTCGATGTCCAAAAGATCTTTGCATCTGACGAGTATATTAGAAGAGAGCAATCAAGTCGGGCCGCAGTGCATGAATGAATCTAGTTCACAACTTGTTGACCTATGAAGATCAAATTGAGAGGTAGTAGGTATCGTTGCCAGCCGCTATGGCTATTGCCGCATCCGCGCTGGAGTACTTCGTACTCTAGGTTTGGACATTCGCTGCTCACAGCTGCAGTAGTGCCGGGCCAAAACAAGACGCTGCGTGACGGGGAACTCTAAAACAAGTAGATCCAGTGCGCTCCCCTGATGCCGGACAAGGACATCCGGCAAATAAGGACCTGAAAAGTATCTTGGCCGAGGGCTGTGATGTCCTCCAACATGGGCAATCATCCTCGGTAAAAACTATTTTAGTTTTTGCCAATTTTGTCATTGGATTTGCGCACCTTGCGGCGCCGAGTGACGACGAAAACGAATCTGCATGACTGCTGTGATGGTGCTATTTAAGACGAAGGTGTTCGCGGAGGCTGGCGCTTCACCATTTAGGAATGTCCTTGAGTGCTGTGTGTACGGAGAACTACTTCCTTGACGAGACGACCTTGGTCACCTTTAGCATAACCTGCTTGTGGAACTCACTAGTCATCTTGATGATCAACAAATGCATACATTACATCTTCACACTAGTTGACAGCTACAAATCAACTCGTCACGTCGCGCTTTCGCAGCTTCTTCTCTGATTCGCTCTGACGTGCCTCAAGCTCCACCAATCACCTCTGCCCACATTGCGTGCAAGCGCTTAGAGTCACCTATCGATCCATTTGCTCGCCTCCTTGACGCCAATAGGTTAGGAATTCGTCCTTTGTTCCGTGTTTCAGGTTATGCGTGACAGGGTTCTACAACCAATCACCAGATCAGTTCAGCCGCTTTCTTCAACGAAGCGAATAGATGCATGCCGTGTCCTGGTTTCATCTGAGCAGTCACGCCAGCTGCGACCGCGACACACGCGGCTCAGGTCGACACATCCCTGACATGCACCATGCACGCTGAACGTGCTGCATCTGAATCGTGTCAGTCCAGGTGAGAGCAGACAAGCGAGAGACAAGGTGGTTGTCTTAAGTAGCCCCATGGTAACCTCAAACCTCTCAGCGACCTACACATTTTCTGTTTCATCGCTTCATTCTCGCCCATAATTTCATTTGTTCACATTGCATAGCATTTGGAATTGTCGGCGCTTCAGGATTTCATACTATTCATATACTCAATCGCCCTGACCAGCTGCCTGTCCTGTCCTTCAGTCACTAGGCCGGTCCATCCTAACAGCAGTCAAGCAAGGCGCCTGGCCCTCTTCCAAACGGCCAGAGGAGTGTCTAACCGCTATGGCTGCTATTCTCAATGGCTTTCTACCAGCTCGGAGGAGGGACCCATCTGCTCGGGAAAAGATCATGAACACAAGATGGGGCGATGCTGCGATCAGTGCGCCGATCCATGGAGGATGGAGTGCTAATCCGCCGGTAATGGGGGAACCTCAGCAAAGCCCAGACCTGGACCGAGATCTGCCACCAACCCCTCCCCAACTTCAAGACGACCAAGACGGTGTCTTTATTATTCACGATGAGTATGACGACCAGATTGAGTCCGAAGATGAGACGACCGGACTTGACAGAGAAAACATCACCATCACCATTCCACTGCCATGGAGGAAGAAGTCCAAATCCCACAGTCGCAAGAAATCTGCGACCAACGTGATGAACCCCCGATTCGTACAACGGAAAAGGGTCGACATGGTATCACCACCACTTTTGCAAGCCTCCGAAGCAGCAGCCATACCTTTGCCTGACAGCCGTGTGGCTAGCCCTGTTGGACGAACAGCTGCGTCTCCTGTGCTGTCCTTTCGGAGCCGCATTGCAAGTCCCAGCCTAGGTGATATCCTAAGCCCAGTAGCTGAAGGCTTTGCAAAGAGCGGCCCAAGTTCACGGCCAACGCCCGTTCTTTCTCCTCTTCAATATGCGCAGACAATTGAGCGTCCCTCCACCAATGCTTCCATCAGATCAACGACTATGCCAACAAGACCAGCTGCGAGCTTTAGCAACGCAGACGGCATTGGCATGGGTACGATGAGCTCGCAGGGAATGAATGATGACCAAGCGCCAGAGCTACAACGACCACCTTCTCGAGGGATCGGTGCGACGGCTCACATGCGAGCTTCATCCCGTGGTCCACGTGCCAACTCTAGGGGTCCACGAGCTGCATCCATTGAACCCTATTTGAGGGATGGACCTTTGGCCATGCCTATCAATCCGCTCACTGAGTCAGCATTCATTGAGCCAGTGTCAGTCATACCGACTGCGCTAGATCTCGAACCGTATCGACGACGAGCACCTTCTGTCGAACCTGTGCGACGTAGGGCACCGTCTGTGGAACCAGCTCGCCGAAGGGCTCCCTCTGTCGAACCTACACTACTACGGGCTCCCTCTGTTGAGCCCACTATTGACTACCGCGCACAGCCGGTCGAACCTGTAGCCCGGAGAGCACCTTCAGTCGGACCGACAGGAGGTCGACGAGCGATTTCGCGCGAGCCCCGTGGACGCAGAGGCCAATCTGTTGAACCAAGACCACGTGTTCGATTCCACTCGGAAGCACCATATACATCTCGCCGGCCAGGCTCCTTCTCAAGCAATGATGGTTCGGCAGACTCTGATTCCGATGCAGGGAGTCCTCCTGAATTCGACTCCACCAGCAGAACTCCTCGCTTTGAGCGTGAGCTCAATACAACACGCAAACCATATCGTCGCAGGAGCATCGCCTCGCCTATCTCTTCTCCCACCTCGGCGGCATTTGGGATCACAGCTGTGGCCCCTCCTATGGCGCTTCAAGCACACGTCGATTCAATCTCGGCTCGTGCCGGTCTTGAATTAGCCAGCTTGACTCCATCAGTTCAACGCAACCCTCCTCGAAATAGATCCAAGTCTCGAACCCGCGGCCTGTATGCGGACATGCACGATGACTTTCGACTTCTGGCTCGTGACGTGCATCTGTTCGCCGCACCCACGACGACGACGCTGGCCAACTCACCTTCCCCATCCATGGTCCCGACCCCTGGCATCTATCAAGCCCCGAGCGCCGATCCCCCCAACTCTTTCTCACCACGAGCACCAACTCCAGCGCTTTCCTCCAGTCCGGTGCCATACTTTTCAGCTGGTATCGCCGCACCGGCAGCACTACGCCTCGAGCCGGAGAGGACAGGATACTCGTCTGACTCCTCGCTCACCAACTTATTTACTGGATCTGTCCCTGCTCAGGACAAACCAGTCGAAAACACGGGTGGGAGAGCTCTGCTCGCAGCATTGGCACGCGAGCGCAAAGATCAGCTGCGACGCGAAGAGCGTGAACGAGCACGCGAGAAGGTGGCTCGAAAGCTCGAACGCGAGAGGGAGCGCACTGCGGCCATGAGCGCCTTGAGCGACTGCGAGAGCATCACCAGCGGACACATGAGCAACAGCGAGAGGACTCGTCCCTTTTACGGTGATGGCATGGCCAGCGACAGTGATTATGATCGTTGGGGGAAACCAGCCACCATCTGTGAGAGAACGACACTTGTCCCCAATGCCGAAGAGATCTGGGGTTAGGAACTCCAGAAATATGTCGAAAGAAATAGAAGACAGAAAAAAATTGAACCTGAACCTTTTTGTTTAGGAAGTGAGCGTTCCGCACTTGATTACAGTTATGGTCTTGGGTGGCAGCTTGTGCTTTTTTTGGTAACAACACCATTTCGCCCTTTTTGCAACAACGACAACAAAGAGAGAGCTACTCCTCGCCACGAGTCTATCGCTAACCAACCAACTACTTGGCATGTCAACACAAGGTTATGGTGAAATATTGAATCTTTTTGTGGAAAGAGATTGTCGGTATCACGCAGCAAGACTGGCAGGACTAGTCAGCATTTCTGAGTGTATCTAGTCTTCCATAGATGCGATAGATGGGAACATGGCAAGGAAAAGGTTCAGATTGTTATAGTTTCGCTGAGGACCATGAGAGAGAGCTTCCCTCTCTTGCTCAATCGAGGTAGGGATACAAACATGGGATGAACTACTATTTGATCAAGGTTTTCTTCTTTTCTTCTTCTCCTCCTCTCCTCCTCTAGCTGTAGTAAAACTGTAAAAGGAACTCTCTCGCTTGTTGTGAAGACTACCATGGGCAAAATCACCTCGATGTAGGCAAGATGAAACGTAGACATGCAGGTACACCTCTAGCGACACACAGAGAACCTGCACCGCGGGACAAAGACGAGACGAGGCAACATGGCTAATCCGTGCTCCTCCATGTCTCACAGCCGTCGGCCTCTCCCTCCTCCCACGTTGTTGTAGATGGGGTTGTTAGAGGCACATGGCTGCAGCTGTCAGCTGTCAGATGTCAGAGCGACTCTAGGGGAGTGAAGGGAGGGAGGGAGTGAGGCGGAAAAAAGACATTTTTTGTTGTTGTGCCGAATCATGATCGCGCAGCTTCTTCTTCGTCTTCTTGTTGTTGTTGCTGCCTTCGGTAGGCCATGCAAAGGTGCCGAGTAGACGAGCTGTTGAAGAGTTCTATTTTGTCGTGCTCGCTCACCTCCTCAGCCATCTCCAAGTCAAGCACCATGATCCTGCGGCGGTTGCTTGTGCTGACCAGGCGAAAGTTGTCGAGCTTCGAGTCATCATGCGCGATATTGTATTCGGCCAAGGAGCTGAAGGCATCGGAGAGGAGTTCCTTCAACAGCTCTTCTGGAAGACCGGCGGCGGCGGCAGGGCTCCCGAGCTCGTCGCCTCCAACGTCGGCCAGGAGGAGACAAGGCAGACCGTCGGCACAGACGGCCTCACCGTAGCAGACGGGGATGACGGTGCCCTGGAGCTTGTGTAGCCGCTTGTACATGTCCTTCTCGTTGGCGAACAGGTCTGCATCATCTTCCGGCTTCTGTTTCTTACAGATCACCGTCGATGGAAGCAGCCACCACTCGGGCACATGTTCCTGACGTTTGGCCCATTGTTGCATCGCTGGCGGCAGAGACGTGAAAAGTTTGAGAAGGATGCTGTGCACCCTTCCGCGATCAAGCGAGAGCCGACACACATGTGGGTGGACGTGGTCGATGGGTGTACTTGATGCAGTAAATGGCCGGCCTCCAAAGTGAAACTGCTGTTGATCAACTAATTGTTCAACACTTCAATCTTCGTGTACAATTAGACTCTTTTGCGACTCACCTCGAAAACACCACCTGTTCCGCCCAGGGGTTTATTTCCTTCCATTCGGCGTTTGACTCCAACTGCGAGGATGATGCTTCTTCATCGCGTTTGCGTCTTTGATGTTGACTCTATGTGGCGAGAGGCCACTGCTCGTACGGTGACTCTTGTCGTTCTACGCATGAGCCATTCAAGCAACAGGGCTGCCAATACATGCAAAAGGCTTCCTTTTCACTTTTGCTGTAGACGCAATACTATGAGCTTTGACCTGATGATTTTTAAACACGAAACCAAGACCGGGGTTTTATGTAGCTTTAATGAACGATTGAACTAACGTAGATTTGCGTTTATTGGGTTATAGGGGTTCAATGGGTCTAGTTGGTGCAGGCAGGCTTGACAGTCAGACTGTTTTGGCCGAGGAATACGTTGCGAGAATGAGTATGATTGGGTGGCTAGACGCTGGGTGTTGGGTATTTCTAGAGTGTATGAACAGCAATATGAAAGGATGACACGATTTGGAAAAGAGCCGTCTACTGATGGACCAGTCCCGAGTCTAAAACTAACAGTATATTGTGATATTCATCATCATCATCATCCTCCTCCTCCTCCTCCACGCCCGATCAACCTGGCTGAGATATCAAAAAGTCAGGTCCGGGATCGTCGTCTTCGCTCTCGGAATACGGTGTGCCACGCCTCACAGGCGATTTGGCTTTGGCTGCTGCGGTGTTGGCAGCCTTGCTCGTGCTTGATGCTAGTTTCGGAGGTAAGCTGTTGTTACGGAAGTTTGTGAGTGTTGCTTTGAGGCTGTCGTTGCTGCTGGCGGGCGAATGCGCATCAACACGCTGGTCAGGTTGTCTGCCGTTGTTTTGACGGAATGGTCTTGACGTGAGCTCGGGAGACTGCTCGCCTAGTAGGTCTGCATGGGGAATATCGTTATCCTCGTCATCTGTCTGCGTATCCTGCTGCGGAACGTTGCGTGAAGTTTGCTGATCCCGAGCGAAAACAGGCAGAGGTTCGTCCGGCGCAAGTAAAAATCTTGCTTGCTGGAATGCCTCAAGCTCAGCTCCAATTGCGCAAATCAAGAGATTCCAATTTTGAGCCTCGGACTGGGCAAGCTTGTCGTGGAGGATCTGCATTGTTGCGTCAAGTGCAGCCACGACTTCTGACATTGACTGCGAACTGCCAGACTTCATCTGTGCTCGCAGAGCTGTTTCGAAGTCGTCGATCTTGCGGACAGTCTCTTCCCAGACAGCTGCACCTTGGAGCAAAGCATCTCGCTCTTTCTCAACCTCGACCTGATGTGTCTCCAATACAGCTAGTTCACCAACCCACTGCTCTCTCGCCAGCTCTAGAGTTCGGCGTTCTGGGCGCAAAGCGTACATATCTTGTCCAGAAGCGGAACTCCGCTCGCCTCGGGTTAAGTCCTTGGCCAGACTTCTTGGACCGAGACTTTGTTTCACGGGTGGTCGACGTAGGAAGGATCTCGTTTCTTTGTCGATAGCGGTCAGGGTGCCTTGGTAAGAGCTCAACTCGCTCGCAGCCGTATTTTCGAGCTGCGTGGCTTGGTCTATCAAGTGTCTGTGTTTTGCTTTCAGCTCCATCAGCCGAACCTCCAATTCGTGAATCTCTGCTTCTACAGTTGCGGCCTCGGAATGCAGTGTC
Organism: Incumbomyces lentus; assembly: GCA_017656005.1. Classification (NCBI taxonomy): domain Eukaryota; kingdom Fungi; phylum Ascomycota; class Eurotiomycetes; order Chaetothyriales; family Trichomeriaceae; genus Incumbomyces; species Incumbomyces lentus. The sequence goes on along the minus strand of JACJVT010000004.1, from coordinate 1,699,075 downwards.
TGGGATTCACTTCTATTTGTGCGCTCCTGTAGGGCTCGTATCTCGTGCCGGACTGCTTCTCGTTTTGACTCTAGATCCGAGACTTTTTCCAATGCAGTTCTCCTGTTTTTGTTTTCACTTTCTGCAATTTTCAGCTCTTCAGCTTTGAGGACAGCAAACTCCTGCATCAAGCTCGTCAGACCTCGTCTAGCACCTTTGAGCGTGGGCTTCTTTTTGGTAGGCTGACGCACTGGTCGCACTCGAGAGTCGCGGAACTGCGTTGCTGGACCTGTGTCGGAATAGCCGGTCGAAGACTGTGTAGGCGTAGCACTTCTCTGGGATGCAACATCATCTTCCTGGCTGTTCTGATGCCTGCCACTCAGCGCTTGGCTCTGGATGTCGAGGAGGGATTGGATCGTCTTCTGCAGAGTCGCAGCTGCTCTGTCGACGACGAGAAAAGGGTCATCGTGGTGAATGATCGAGGCAGTCAGCGGTGCTGTCTGTAATTGCTCAGTCTGGTCCCAACCCTGTCCTCTACTGCTCCTGTTGGAACTCCGCGGCGTCGAGGGACTGCTATTGGGTCTGATCCGCGCCGGTGTGCTCGGCTGACTGAGAGTCTCAGCATCAGCATCTCGATATGTTGACGGCCGCTCGTCATATCGGGGAGTCCACGATTCTTTGGGCTTGGGAAAGACACGTTCGATGATCGATCTCTGCATGATTGCCGGCCGAGTGTCTTGCAACCAACATGTCGAACATCTATCTCTCCGACGATGGGACTCTCAATTCCAGCATGGTTGCCTGCTGTGCTGTCGTCGCGTGGTCGTCCAAAGCCATGCAAGGAGCCGGCCTTAGGACACGTCCAAGGGTCTAAAAAATAGCGCTGGAAGGGACCGACAGTTAATGATTTTAGGGCCACACCAAAGTTGGTTAGGCGTTGGCATGCCCCTAAGCCTTATGGCCTTTTGACGAAAGCATTTCACCAAGGAGGAAACGAGCCTTCGTATTAATAAGATTTCATAATGCATTCAACCTTAGAACGTTCCCATTACAAAATGATCTATTGTCGCTCCCTATCCATTTCTCACATATAATCTTCCAATGCGTTGAGCATAAGGGTGCTCACAGATGGAATTGTCCTCGTGAAAAACACGCGCCACGCCCAGAATGCCCTAAAACTCGCGTTGAACGACACATCGGTAGCCCAATCATGAGTGCACAGATATTGATAATCACAAAAAGCCGGTCGTTGCGACATGCAACAACTGATATAACAAGGACATCTGCGAACCAGTATGCTTCCAACGCCGAACGCAAACTTCACGCTTCCAAGCCTCTACGACGACCTAGAGCTCCAATGCAGGCTCTATTTCCCGCGCGTCAATGCCGACGCCACGGACTCAATGATTCGTGGCTGCGTTATCTTTAACCATCCTTACGCGCCATTAGGTGGAAGCTGTGACGACCATGTCGTTCATTTGGTCGGCTCCATCCTGCTTAGGTCAGGCTTCGTGTTAGCAACGTTCAACTTCCGAGGGGCAGAGAACTCACCTGGCAAGACTTCGTGGAGCGGGAAGCCAGAATTGGGTGACTGTGTGACATTGTGTGCGTTCATGCTGTCATTTCTAAATTATCCGAATGTCGCCAAACACTTCAAGTCAATCCCGACTGGAAACGAGGGAAGGTCCAGCCCTCTGCTGCTGCTCGGCGGGTATTCGTATGGAAGCATGATTACCGAGCATGTCCCTGAGCTCTCCGTGATTGTTACAATTTTGGAGCGCGCAGGCATGGGGACGACTGAGCATGAGATAGTCGTCAGAGCCGGTGAACTTGCAAAAGCATTCCTTGCATGGTGCGAAGTGATCCAGCAACGATACCGATCCAGCACACAAGATAACGACAGGCCTTCCCCCGTTGGCACAACTTTCGGTGGTTACGATTCACCTGCCGCTGCTCGAAGAGTGAGTAGAGAGCGCTCTCGAGGAAGTACAGACAGGGACCTTGTCCGTCATAGTGTCGATCGGGTACGTCGGAAACTGACCAGTGAAGGAAGCAGCCCTCGTGAGGAGAAATCCAACAACCAGCAAGAGTCTCGACAGAGCCAGCGATTGAGTATTCTTCCACGCTTAGCCTTTCTCCTGATATCTCCCTTGCTAGGCCCCATCGCTAGCTTTGCCACCAATTTCTCGAGTCTGCGATTCGAGCGCAAGGACAAAAGTTTGACGGCCGCACGAAGTACCCCTGTAACAAACTCTGATGAGCTCTTAAGCAATCACCCGAGTCTCGTTGTGTTTGGTTCACGCGACCACTTCACATCGACTCAGAAGGTCAGGAAATGGTGTGAAGCCTTGACCACAAGCAGTAGGAATGACAACTTTCGGTTTGGAGAAATCATTGAAGCAGGGCACTTTTGGCATGATGAAGCGGTTGCATCAAAGATGGTCGTTGTCCTATCGAATTGGCTGAAGGAATTGACCTGACAGATGAAGCCGCACCTCTCGTAGTCTGTGAGGCGCAAGCATGTCAGTGAGGCGAGCGAACATCGGAAGAAAGCTCAGTGAGACCTCCTTTCGACTGCGCAAGGCATCTGCTGGGAAACCGCTGGCAACGACCCAAACACCAACGAAACAGAAGGTTCTGCTGCAAAGGTATTGCCTTACAGTAGCTGTAAGCTACGGCAACGCTATACGGCAAAGGGCCAACAGCGATAAGTCCTCGAGAGCAGGGTTGGCGGAAATGCCCCGGTCGAAGCATGAAAACTCAAACTATCAACCTCGAGGCGGATCGCTGAGCATTCCGAGTTCGAAAGAAGAGCAACCGGATGTCATAGATTCACGTTCACGACTAGGGCTATTAGTCGTGATATTCTTTAGAGCGATTGTGCTATACCATCGCTACGAGCTTGCGTACCCTCATGCTGTCACCGACTCCGTCTATCAGCAGAACTCAAGATCAGGAGCTACTTCGTATACTCCGTTGTCAGCAGGGTTGAAGTGAAGAAAGTCTAAAGCAACAAGGATCAAGGCACAGAGTCTACAACACGCACTACTACATAAAGTATAGGATCGCGCTGCTTGCCTTTCCAGACCTAAGCTCTCTCCTTTACTTTCGAGTTGGTATCCTAACCGAGCTTGGTTTAGTACGAACGGCTCTCCTGAAACCCCCGCAATCTCAAGTTCTGTTCGACCCTGTTTTGAGCTCTATAATTGTTGAGGTCGAACTCTTATCTCGGTGATGCAATCTGGAACACCTGTACTAATATACTACATTATTCGGTTTTCGTACCTCTACGAAACGTGTAGGAAGCAAGCGCTCGGCCGTTTGCAACCACGACCGCAACTACTTAGGCTCCTTTCTCTCTTGTTTATGCTGGCGCCGATGGGTTCTATCTAATTACAGGTGCCTCAGATGTAGTGCTCCGTACCGAATACATCATACTTCATACCAAAAGTATTTGCAATGCCGAGGTGAAGAGGACTGCGAGTCTGCGAGTCTGCGAATTCGTTCTGGCAATGCACAGCACGTCTCCTGGATTCATTCCTAGCACATACTCATGCGCCTTTGAACTCGTTTCCCCGTCCATATGGCTGTGTCTGTATCTATACGTGGCAAGAGTACCTACCTACCCTAAGTAGATACCGTATTGTCGTGTACCCGCTAGACTTAGGTTTCCCGTAAATGCTGCATAGCCACCCACCGGGCTCAAATTGATGTCATGCATGAGACCCAGGAAACACTCCTTACGACATGATATGGGCACAAGATATGAAGCAGACTATCAAACCCCCAAGGGGTCGTCGTCGACGCGGCGCTTTTGAGCGTGACGCTAGTACCGTACCTAGGTAAGAATGGATGGTTTAGATAGGCCGTGTAGTTGCCAGAACTTATATTAAAAAAGCCAGGTTCTCCTTTTGACGGCGCGTGCCGGGCTGAAGCACGTGATTGAAGGACGTACCTGAGAATAGGGTACTTTGTCCATCTGTGTAATAAATTACAACGACGCACTTGCAAGATATGAGCTGTGTGCATATGCTTCTCTCTATCTGCTTGTCGCTTCAATATACTGTAGTCATATGTTACCAGCTCGTGCTAGCTTTACTGACAGTAGTAGATCTCCAGGTACCCCAAGAATTGATCTGCTGAGCCCTAGCAACTGTGCAAGGTTTCTGATTGGCCGATTCAGATCACAAAACACGCTCGACACGGCCCTAGCCCACGCAGCAATTTCCCGGCCGAGTTTCACCTCTTTTGCGCTTTTCAAAAGCACCAGTGAGCACCCAACCTCAAATTCCAATGCCCTTGTTCGTGGCCCTTGTCCAGGCCACAAAACAATTTCCATCTGCTGCTCACTATGCTTGTCTCGGACTGGTGCGCTGCGCATCAGTCACCACCAGTCTGGGGAGATCGTGGGAGGCTTCAAGGTATGTCGTGGTATGTCAAACATGGAGACTTTCTAAACTAGCACGAGCACGAGCCGCGAGCAAACGATTGCGAAGCGGCGGTCTCTCTCTCTGTCTCCCCTTCATCTATTAGGTCTGTGGGGTCCTGCGCCCGCTTCTGCCTCGTTCTTTTCTTACAGTGTTCTAATTGTCTGCCTGCATACCTCACGTCTACGCACTGTAGTCGCTGCCACTGTCGCCCAGTGATGCTGTAGCAGCTCACTGAGCCGTGTCTCTCTCTTTCTCTCTACATGACCGTCTCGTGAACACCCACACACTCTTTTTCACATCAGTTGCAGCGGTGCCGGACATCGCTGCTAGCCACTCATTAGTCAACCAGCCATAACCACAAAAACAACAGCAGGAAAAAACCCTCGAAGACGGTCAACCATGAGACTTTTCGTCACTCTTTTCGCAACTCTCTTTACCTTTTCGCTTCTCGCCGCCGCGCACCCTTTCATAATCATCAGCACGCAGATAACCGATGTTCGGGTTGGATATGTTGCTCTTCCAACGTACCACTTGGAGCGACGTCAAACTGTGCGCGAGGAATCAACAACCTCCAAGAAGAAGACGACAACCACTTCAAAGACCAAGACTACCACGAAGAAGGCGACTACTTCATCAGCCAAGACGACCTCAAAGAAGACGACCGCTTCTTCGTCGGTGACGCTGCTGAGCATACCCCCGCCTGCGGTCGCTTCAACAACATCCTCAATGAGAGCACAGAGTACCTCGACCGACGATGATCAAGATAGGCAGACCAGCCTGTCGTCATCTTCAGAGAGGAGCACGACCTCGACCCCGATCTCGAAACCGTCTTCGAGCAGGTCCTCTTCAGCACGACCCACCGTCACATCGGCACCGTCAAGCTCTCCGCTTCCCCCTTCAAGTACTACAGCCACACCAGGAAGCACACCAAACATCGCAAACTCACAGTCAACTGCGACCGCAGAGCCAAGTAAGGCGGCCGACGATGGCAACAAGATACCAACAGCAGGAATCGCCGTGGCAGTGGTCATGTCTGTCCTGATCGTTGGGCTGACAGCATGGCTGATCTTCAAGTACCACCCCAAATGCCGAAGCTGGTGGGCAGCCAGAAGAGAAAAAAGCTACCAGCAACGAAGCTACCGTCCTGCTCTGGACGGTCCGAACGCCGGCGCTCCCGGCTTGAGAGAGCAAGCATTAGGCGGCGGCGGCGGCGCTGGATCGAGAAGGCAGACCATACTGAAAAGCTTCTTGGCCCCGGCCACCGCCATGCTGGGTGAAGGCAAGGAGGTCAGGAGGAAGCCAGTCAACTGGGGCGCAGAGAGTTCGTCCGCTGCCAGCACCAGATCACGCGACATCGAGCAAATGTCGATGACGGCGACAGCTGCGCCCATGGGCCAGATCGAGCGGTATTCCCTCGTGCCAGACCCTCACGCTGATGAACCTGCAGCTCTAACTCCAACTCCTGCAACTGCAACTGCAGCCGCCGCAGTAGTGGTAGCGGGGCCCATCATCCCCTTGAGCCTGCAGCCGGGGCAGAGTGTGGAAAAGCTGGCGCCTGTTTCGCCCGTAGCAGCAGATCGGTGGCATCATCTAGGAGGGCCTCCGACCGCAGCACCTGACAGAGCTCTACCACCTCTGCCACCTCCGAACTTGCCTGAATTGATTCATGCGAAGAGAGGCAGCGATGGGTTGTTCCGCCTAGGATGACCAAAAAAAAGGCCTGCTGAGAAGATCAAACATGGTGTTATTTCTTTGCGTTTTCCCAAAGATAGTTGAAAAAAATATACCCCCTCCCATTTTTTGCAATGAGATACCCTTTCATGATTTTACCCGGAAAACGGCTAGAAACCGTCACCTGACATTGTTAAGATATACACAGGAAATGCAAAAAGGGGATAATGCTATACGATACACCCCTCACACCCCTGTAAGGCTGTTCCTGCATGAAAATCAATTTTTGCACATGACTAGGTATGACGTGAGTCTAGAACGCTGAGAGTTCTCAGGCTCACCAGGCTGTAGATCAATCTCAGCCGCGTGGCCTGAAACGGGGGCCTGAGGCGTGCACGTGTTTTGAACCCTGGGCCAGGCTCTCGGCACGACTGTTGTCTACAGTACGCTTTCACCTCACTAGCTCGAGCGAAGTCTTGGCCCTTGGGCAAGACAAACTCACTTCGTTCATCTTTACGGTTTTCACCCAAGAGTCATCGGCAGTTCAAAACGTTCCACGCTCAGCTGCCATGGGAAAAAACCAATTTGATGCGCTGATCCCCACAAACGCAAGAGTTGCCGGGGGAACCTCACTGCAGATTGAAAGCTGCGTTCTTTAATTCGCGCTCTGAGGAAATTCTGAAAACACTCCAACTGGCCAACCGGCCAACCAACCCCCTATCAAACCACGTTGAAATTTAAAAATCGTTTTCTCGCATGCTAGCCTTCATTAACACATGTAGTTAAACTTATACCCCTGGGGGAAAATACGCTCAATCGTTCGGGGATGCCGGATCGGCCCGCCATGTGAGGTGCGTCCGTCCGTCTCTGGGTGTTTCTCGAAGGCCTGAATTGCATTCTGATGTCCCGTCAATAATGAACGATGGAAGCCCCGTTGATTTTGCGTCGGGAGGAAAAGGCTTTTTAACCTTTGGGATTGTGGATAGATGCGTGTCGCAGCTTGTCGCCTTCGCCCGAATTTTACCGCTCGTATTCGCGGACGCTAAAATGCGAGGTTTCATTCTTGTATTATTTTTTTCTTGTCGGTGGGAGCGGTTGTGGTGCTCTCTGAAAAGGGGGGCGACATCGATCTCGTCGAACATCCCAAGGCAACTGCATATTTCAACGGGGTCTAGGTTTATCCAGTCTGCCTTGTGAAGGTGTGTTTACTCTAGGTCAGTGCATGTGCGCGGCATGGTACTTCCTGTAGTCGCGTCAAGCCAATTGGGAAACTCGTTTAGTCGCGTGGTTTCTTGACTTGTACCTGGACTAGCAGGTCTACAGGCAGACGTATGGCCTTCGGAAAACAGGGGAAAGTGGGGCGACGATAGGGGGGCAGGGGATACGAGTCGAACCCTGCTGCCGGAAGAAGTCTGAATTCTCGAGACTCAACACGGAGAAAAGGGGAAACAGCTGCAACGTTCTCAGTGCAGGAACGTGGCGAATTGTTGTACTTTAGGCAGCAGCCTCGATCATCGCCCCCGAGTACGCTACCGTAGGTGTACCGTCTAATGCGCAGAATCGAATCGAGTCGAATCGATCAAGAGAGCTAGTGGATGGTGGATGAAGCAAATCTGAACATAGAAGCCTGAACATATCTGCCAAAATTGAAGCCTGTTATGGGGCGATCGTCGTCCTCCTTGCGTATAGCGTTCGTGTGTGCCTGGTTGGTCGCATCGACATCACGAGGGCATTGTTGTTGCTGTCTGGGCTCTATCGTCCCTTGCAGCTGTTGGCGAAGAGCGAGGACAAGATCATTGCTATGATGGTGAATTTGGCCCAAGGCCTGGGTTTGTGATTTCTAGACCTCGAAGCATCAAGTGACCAAAGTTAGCATGGCCGATCAGTGTCAACTTGAGCCAGTCAGGCTGCCGATAAGATAGGGCGGATGAAGAACTCAACGGGCTGGCCCACACAGATTCCTCAGGTACATCCATACACATAAGCAGAGGGATTCCACACCGCGCTCCATGTGGCAAAACCCACAGCCACACACACGCTAGTACATATGTGGTATCGCTTGTCGCCATTTTCGGCATGAATTCGCGAATACTCCCATGCGCCTCCCTCTTCTACTTGCACATCATCGGGGCAGACGTGGCAGACCCATTTGCGTGCGCGTCCGCCTCTCGGTGCAATATCTTTTACGAATGCGATAATGACCTGACTTGATACGGATGAAAATGCAGGATTGACTTTTGAAGTGACTTTTTTTCTTCGAAACACCACTCAGGATCCAGATGGTCATGGACTAAGGCAGGGGGGCTTGATCGGTACTACCAAAAGTACATTGTATGCAAGAAGGGATCTAAACCTTGGGCATCGGGTGGGTAGTGAACGATATAAAACTGAAGTCCTGGATCAAGATCGAGGTGGTAGCGTCTGCGGGTACAGAGTATAGTTGATGCCTGACCACCCAATGCTTGGTCCCTGGACGCTTGTCATCAATGCTGGAGAGAAAATGTCGAATTCCTGATGCCCGCTAGAAGCTGATGATCTGCGCTTGTGGAGTAAGTCATGGTGCAACCATCCACGATCGTTAACCGGTGCATTGAAATGTCTGCAGGGGATGTCCTCCAATCAGGAACGTGACTCGGCAGACGTGGACCAATCAAGGGGCTCGTCCGATTTCTCGGACAGTAGCGGATTGTCTGGAGCGTCAGGCCCCATCGGCAAGTCGGGACAAGCTGCGCATTTGCGACATTTATCCATTGCAGGATCGTTGTCAATATTCTGTACTTGTGACCGTAGAACATGCCGTAGATTATTTGCATTTGGACCGCTCCATGACAAAAAGCCTGGTACACTGCCACGATGAGAACATTCGTCCACAACTCATTCGATTGGCTGCGATTCAACCATGGCCATGGACTCGACACCAGACTCTCACAGATGTCGACTCCCTTCTCAGCCCCCAAGCAAGTCGGGGCCTTGAAGCTTCTATGCGAATGCCTGGCGTTTCTCCACAAGCTGATCATGCATCCGCCAGGCAAATTCCTCAATATCTGGTCATGGAACGTGCTGACCGAAATATAATGTAGGCGGCATGACGCTTTACTCAAGGTAATTACTAGTGTGCATGAAAGCCCGCAGATCATGTCGAGACTGGGAGATAGAGCTTCAGGCAAGGCATCTTTTCGAGATTTCTCGTTCATCCGACCTTGTTCGACCGGGAATATATGATTGTTGCGAAGACCATGAGCAGCTCGAAGATCCTCAGCAAGTGTCGCCTTGACTTGAACAATTATGCTTCCAATGCGAGTAAAAGGAAACAAAGTAGTAACGCTCACACAACAACTCGACCGTCCAGTCGACCAGACCTTGTTCTTCGCCTCAAGCGAAGACGTCCCCCCTCCATGTCTGACAGCGAGGGTAACATCAACCTCTTGTGCCGAAATCTCGACGATCAATATCTAACAGCGGAACGCACTGAACCAGGAAGTCCTGAAACCTCAGACACGTCACAGGTCTCCAACCTGGCAGGGACTCGCAGGCGCTCCAGGGCTGGTCGAAGATTGCAGCCCGAAGGAGGCGACCGGACCAGGAAGAAGAGTCGAATCTATCCGAAAGTGAGGACTGGATGCGACACTTGCAAGCAACGCAAGATCAAATGTGGCGAAGAAAAGCCCGTGTGCCGGTGAGTCTATTTGCGCCCAGTTGGTTCTCGAATAAACCGTGACTTCGTAGATAAGGAGACTAACATGCGCTTACTACAGGAACTGCATCAAAAGTGGTCGGAAATGCCTCGGATACAACCCGCCTGTGATGAGGCTGTTTGAGCCGTCGCGGGGGACAAAGCCCCTCGACTTCGCCAGTGAAGAGAGGTTGGTAGAGTATTTCAAGACAAGCGTCGCTGGGCGACTTGCGTTATACCGGCCGCTGCAGCTTGACAGTGGTTTCTGGCGTGGTATGGTGCCGAACTTAGCGAACGACAATCCAGCCATTCGGCATGCTGTGCTTGCATTTGCGGCCATAGTTGAGAAATTCGAAGCTCAGTATCTGAATCAAAAACTGGAAGAAGTCGCTGCAGATGATCCATGGTTTGTACTGGAGCAGTACACCGGAGCAGTTGAACAATTGAATTCTGGACTTTCAGCAGCGAACCTATCAATGGGTGCTGCGTTGGTCTGCTGCTTGTTGCTGACATTGTGTGATCTGTGGCATTTCGGACAACCGCTATCTTTCGACCATGTCTTTGGTGGACTAAAAATATACAATATTGTCAAGGAAACAATACCATCAAGCGATTCATTGCCAAGTGGGACCGAGGTTGACGTTGCCATCATGGCCCCTGCCTACCAGTACCTGGCCGGCTGTGGGATGGTAGCACTTGGCAAGACCAACGAAGAACAACATGCACAACTTCGAGAATTTGCCGAGGAGCCAGAAACTACGACCCGCACATTGTCACTCACAGACATAGACGATGCTTATGCCGTAATGGACCAGGCGATCAGGCAAATCGCAATGTTCGACTTGAGCATCTCTAACGAGGCTTCTGAAAAGCTTGCAGCCCACCTTACCATGTTGGGATCTGCTTTCGAGAAGCAAGTCAACAAAGCCACGACAGCAGAGCGTGCCGCACAGTATCAGATGCTGAAGATCCATCAAAAGGCAGCTTCGATCCTTCTGGACGGTGTGCAAGGTGGGGCGGAGACTTCGTATTCTGAGCACATCGCTGACTTCCAATTCATTGTATGTCAGAGCGAAGAATTACTCCTCCGTAATGGAGATGGGGCCTGGTGTGGCATGATCCCACCTCTGTTCCTTACTGCCACAAAGTGTCGAGAGCCGTTGCTGCGTCACCGGGCCTTGGCAGTTTTGCACGATTCAAAGCAGCTTGAGCGTTTGTGGACCAGCTGTACAGCGCATCAGGTTGCTAGGGAAATCGTGCGGTTGGAAGAAGAGCACCAAGGTGCTGAAGATGTGCTCATGCGGCTGACCAGTATCAGGTTCGATCTCCTTCAGAACGAAATTGTCATGGAGTACGATCTCATCAATGGGGAGGAAAAGACATTGGAATCGTCAACTATAAGCTGGCTTAAAGATGATCAGGAAATCGGCACCACGCACAGTCTAGATTCTTTCTTTATGCCTGAGAACATATTGAAGGTTTGTGGGTATTCCGTGCTCATGCTTGCTTTCCGGCGAAGAGATTGTCATTGTGAAAGCAAGGACTGAGGTGAAATTTGATCAAGAGCAGGACTTCCGTCCCGCGACCTCATCAATGCCTTAGCTCTGGTTGGAACGGAAACTGTCCCTGAGACACAAGAGCAGCAGCATTCATGTGGGTAAGGGCAGGTTGAGATAGAAGAGGGGCGCGTTCACCCGACCGAGCTGGTCCTCGGTCGTGGGTGAGGAGGATTTGGATATTGGAGCATTGCGGTACAGTTGAATGCATCCAGCCCAGTTCTTGTCAGGCGACGGCCGGCAAAACCTGCATGTCGTCCCAAATTGATCAGTATGTGGAGGTTGGAGATCACATGAGTAGCCTCCAGGCACCAAGGATAAGGGCAGCGGTTCCAGTGCAGACGCCCATCAGCCACTGTAGAGTGGAGAATTTGACAGCTTCGACTCTTTCTCTTAGGCCTGCAACCTCTTGCTCAATTCGTGCTTCAGTCTCTTTTATGCGCATGTCTTGACTATTTGCTTCTTCCCTTATTCTTCCTTTTTCGAGGTTCAGATCCAGCCGCACGCTGGCCTGTGTCCTCCCAATCTCATCACGCAGTCTGGCACTCAATTTGGCCAGGTCTGAAGAAAGTCTTTCGTGGCTGCTTCGCGTAAGTTGGATTTCCGAGCTATCAGCATTGGCTAGTTCACTGCGTAGCTTTGCAAAGTCAACCTTTTGAGTATAGGTCGATCGCTCTGCGTCTTCCTTCAACACCATCGTTCTCGTCAAATTTTGGATCGATTCTTCGATAACGCTGTTGAGGACTCGCATCATGGCAACAGCTTGAGTTTCATTGAAGCCCTCTGCTTTGAGTCGTTGGACGAATTTGAGCGTGTCGAAGTGATGACTTTTCTGCGCAGCTCTTGTCGTAGCAAATGAGCGTCGGGCCGTTTGAAATGTACGAGCATAAGTGCCATTATGTCGAAGCGGGGCACCAGAACTTGTTGCAGATCGAAGGGGTGTTGAACAGACCCTTCGCGGGGAGGGCGTAGCAGAAGGACTCGAAGACAAGCGGGTCAGACCGAAATCGATAGTAGACGGCTTCCGCGGAATAGCGGCAGTGTGCATTGAGGCTTTGACGTGCCATCTTGTCCGTGGCGTTGGCGATGGACTTGCAATGCACAGTCGACGTGATGTGGTTTGAGCAAACGCTGATGCAGGCGCATGCACTTTTGCATATGCAAAGCGAGGCAACTCGATGATCGCTTTGTGAGGAGCCATATCGGCTCAGCTTGTGTGATCGATGGGGTTGGGGAACGTCGCTGTCGGTGCTCAAGTTTCGAACGCTCCCAGGCAGCGAAACAATATTTCACGTGATCATCTCGTTTCGGTCGTGTCAACTCACGTGAGTTTCTGTTCCAAAGGCAGGAGCTCAAATTACTAAGCATTCGTTGCCAAGATTGTCAGTCACGTGATACCGCGTCAACTATATGCGCCATTGGCGTGAGCTGCTGACGTCATTGCTGAAATTGTTCTGTCTACCGCATCAGGCACGACAGCACCGTCAGGGTATAGTGGGCATCGTCTTCGTCGCACAGCAAGCACAGACGGTGGCTTGCGACCGCAGAAATTTCACATCATCCCACGGTCGGCCCTGAAAATGACTTGAATTCCACGAAGAGGGGGTGCGGTGCCTACCATGACTCCCTCCCCCACGTCTCCCTCCTCTGGCCGACTCGATTCCCTCGACTCTACCGTTCTTGACGACCGGAACATCTCATCATGGGTGTCACTGGCCTGTGGACCGTGGTATCGCCAACCGCTCGCCCAACGAAGCTGGAAACACTGAATCGCAAGCGACTGGCAGTGGATGCCTCGATATGGATATACCAGTTTCTTAAAGCTGTCCGGGATAAGGAAGGCAATGCTCTACGCAACTCTCATGTTGTGGGCTTCTTTCGTCGCATTTGTAAACTCTTGTACTTTGGTATTCAACCAGTATTCGTGTTTGATGGTGGTGCGCCCATCCTCAAAAGGGAGACAATCAGAAAGCGAGCAAGAAGAAGGGAAGGTAGAAGGGATGACGCCGCACGGACAGCTGGCAAACTCCTTGCCGTGCAAGTCGCAAGAGCTGCAGAGGACGAGGCCAAGAGACAAAGAGATGCAGGGGACAGAGCAAATGAAGAGGAGTTGCCTGCAGACGACGAGCTGGTCTACGTGGATGAAATTGGGATGAATCAACAGCAGCGACAAACAGGCCGTGGTTTCAAGAAGCAGGACCAGTATCACCTACCAGATCTAAGCGTCAGTCTCGAAGAGATGGGTGCCCCGAATGATCCTAGAGTCATGTCGCAAGCAGAGCTGGAGGAATATGCGAAGCAATTCCATACTGGCGAGGATATCAATCTGTACGACTTTTCCAAGATCGACTTTGACAGTCCCTTCTTCCTGAGTCTCCCGCCAGGTGACAAGTACAATATTCTCAATGCTGCTAGGCTGCGAAGTCGGCTAAGAATGGGTTATAGCAAAGAGCAGCTCGACGGCATGTTTCCAAATCGCATGGCTTTCTCCAAGTTTCAAATCGAGCGAGTCAAGGAGAGGAACGAGCTCACCCAGCGATTGATGCATGTCAGTGGCATGAACGAAGGAGACTGGAACTCTGGTGGCCGCATCGCAGGCGAAAGAGGCGCTGAATATGTTTTGGTCCGGAATGAGGGCGTAGAAGGTGGTTGGGCATTGGGCGTTGTTTCGAATAAAAAGGGCTCCAAAAAGGATAATGCGATCGACCTTGACGAGACCGCACTAACTGATGTGAGTGAAGTTTCGGAAGACGATGATGACTTCGAGGATGTTGCCATTGAGGGGGTCAACAGAATACCTCAATCATGGAAACGGAAGAGACCCCAAATGAGGGAAGTAGACTACGATCTATCCTACGAGGAAGCAGCCGAACGGATAGCGAAGAAGAGGAAGGCAGTGTATGAATCGCGAAGGAAGGCCGCAGACCAGGCGATGCAATCCCCTGACCTGACACAACGAGCAACAGCTACTTCAGCCCGAAATGATGTCATTCAAACCACGAAAGAGCCAGAGGACAACACAATGTTTGTCGACCAAGATCACGCAAACACCTCGGATGAAGACCAAGCTTTTGAGGATGTCACTGTCACTGCGCAGCCGGCCGATGACGACGATGACGACGATTTGCTAAAGGCGATTGCTATGTCTCTTGAACCACCACCTGAAGAAGGTGGTTTCGTCATTGAAGAGAGCCGGCAGAAGCAATTACAAGACGACGACGACGACGACGACGACGACGACGATAATGATTTTGACCTGCAAGCTGCCCTAGCAGATTCACGAGGTTCGAGGCACCAGCCCATGGCTAACGTGAGAGCAAAATCCTCGTCTGCAGCGAAGAAGCCTCTTTTCGGTGGTCCGCTCCCTTTTGAGTCCCTCAACCTAGGCCAGTCGCTCTTAGGGAAGAAGAAAGCCAAAAAAGTTGACGAGAGTCTCTCTGGTGGCTTCGATCGAGAAGCTGGAAACGATCCCATTCAGAAGCAAGCGAGGGTACAACCAATGCCAGATTGGTTTGACGAGGCTCCTGATGCGCGACCTCAGCGACCAGGTGACATGGACAAGGCTCTCCCTTCAGACGCCCATATTACGCGTGAAGAAGAAACTCTGAATCAAGTGGAAACCTCACGTCAGGAGCCAATCAACGTCATCGATCTCGAAGCCGAGGAGGAACCGCATTCGCCCAATTCCGTATCAGTGCAACCCATTGAGGCTACAAGAGAAGAATGGGACATAGCTGATGACGAAGAACGATTAAAACAGCAGGAAGAAGAGGACATCCGCGCTCTGGAAGCCGAAGATGTGGCCGAAGCGCGACGCAAAGAGCTAGCCGAAGAACGAGAAAAGCGATACGAACTAGCGAGGCAGATTGCAGCAGAGAATGAAGAGCCAGTTGTACAGATCGCGCAGGCTGGACAGCTCACAAGGTCGGACGCTCAAGCACAGAAACCAGATCGCAAGGAAGAGTCAGATGACCACGGCCGTGCAGACATGGAAGTTGAATGGAGCGATTCTGACTATGGAGCAGCAGACGACGGCTCAGATTCGGCAATGCAGCGAAAAGTCCACAATGATGCAGACCAACAAGCGATCGAGCAGATCGAGGAAGATGAACCCGTCTTTGAGGACGTCAAACAAATGCCATCTCCTAAAGCCACAGTGAAACAGCCTACACCTCCTTCACTGATCAAGGACACCTCAACCATCGACCCAAGCATGTTCATCGATGACGACGAGGAAGATGAAAGTGGTGGTTTGGGTGAAGGGGGCGATGATGCTGTCCCTTCGGCAGCTCGAGCAGCAGAAGAGGACTTCTTTGCAGACGATTCAGACGAGGAGCTCATGCGCCAGCTTGCCAACGAAGCAGAAGAACATCTACGGTTCACCAACGAGCTTAACAGCAACACGCGCCCTAAGTCTCCAACCCAAGCCATGCGTGATTACGAGAATGAACTCAAGCAGCTTCGAAACCAGCAAAAAAAGGACCGGCGCGACGCAGATGAGGTAACGCAGACCATGATCCAAGAGTGTCAAGCACTGCTCCGTTTGTTTGGCTTGCCGTACATCACAGCACCAATGGAAGCAGAAGCACAATGCGCAGAATTGGTGCATCTCGGACTGGTGGACGGCATAGTGACAGACGACTCAGATATCTTTTTATTCGGCGGTACTAGAATCTACAAGAACATGTTCAATGCTGCTAAATTCGTTGAATGTTACTTGGCCGCGGATTTGGAAAAGGAGTATGCCCTTGACAGGAGGAAGCTCATCCGTTTTGCTCACCTTCTCGGCAGTGACTACACCGAGGGTATACCTGGTATCGGGCCGGTCACCGCGCTCGAGATCGTCACCGATTTCCCAGACCTGGTGAACTTCAAAGACTGGACATTAAGCGTACAGCTTGGCCTGCAAACCCCTTCAGCTATGGAAGGACTGTTGACGACGGCATTTCGCCGCAAGTTCAAACGGCAAGTCCAGCGCAAGCTATTCCTGCCAACCAATTTCCCCGACCTGCGAGTTGACCAAGCATATCTCGACCCCGAGGTCGATTCGAATCCCGAACAATTTCAGTGGGGCGTTCCTGATCTCGATAAGCTACGGAGCTTCCTCATGGCCACGATTGGGTGGTCACAAGATCGCACCGACGAGATTCTCGTCCCAGTCATCAGAGACATGAACAAGCGAGAGGTCGAGGGCGTGCAAAGCAATATCACAAGATTCTTCTCAGGAGGAGTCGGCTACGGTGCGGCCCCTGCTGTGAAAGGAAGAGGGATCAACGGCTACAATGGCCCGCCGGCTGGGGTTGAGCATGTCGAAGGTACAGCGCCGCGGAACAGGACAGGAAAGGAGAGCGGGCGGATGAAGAATGCATACACCAGGCTGCGGGGAGAGGCGGAGAAGAGGAAAGCCGCTGCAAAAGACGGTGTTCCTCGCGACGAGACCGAGCTCTCAAGTGCTGATGTCGATGGCACAGTGGAGCATTCGCCAGCCGAGAATTCCAAGAGTAGTAGTGCTTACCGTGATGGTAATGAAAACCAGCCTGATGATCAGTCTGACGACCAGCACGACGATGACGACTTTAACCCTACGGGTTCATCACGAAAAGGCAGAGCAAACGCAAACGCAAAGAAGAGTCGATCGGCACCACGAAAGAGGGCTGCAAGAGCCTGAATGTGAACTCATGACAATGCCGCAGTATTCAGACAGGAAGAAGACTACCTATTATATCTCTGACAGCGAGTCTAGTTTTTAATGGATATAACCAAGATGCAATCTACGAATACTCCCCACCTCTTTTCCGAGTTCGTTCCCATCGCTATAATACATAACGCGCTGAGCAGCATCTAGAAATACGCGACCCATCGTTTTTGGTGAATCTACAATCTACAATCTCCAAGCTCCTACCCCAAGAATACAGTTCAGTAGAAAGGCGAAGCTCAGCCATATGACAGGCAGCATGCAACATCTGCCCCAAAAGACGGGCTTGCCGGTGACCAAAATCCCCAGTCTCCCCCTCAACTTTCTCACCTACCACATTGAGCTTACCCGGTGGCCTTAATATGAATCCCGTAATCCTCAAAGTAGAGATCCCTTATCTGACTTTCCTTTTTCTCAAGATCCCCCTTTCCTCATAGACCTCATAGAGTTTCGAGATTTGCTTCGGCTCGGCCCTTTCCTTTCGTTCTGACGGACCGACGGGACGGACAAGCGGGAGGCAACATGGCGTGGTGTTTAAGCGTGTGTCTATTTTACCTACGCTATAGAACAGGATCACATATAGAAAGATCAATAAGCAGGAGGGAGGGAGGTATGGGGCATGTCATCCTGCTACTACTACTAGTGGCCCACAGCTGTTGTTAGTTGCCTCGTGTAAAGGTAGTTTCCTAAGATGATTGGGTTGGGCTAATAGGAACACGTGCAACGCCTATTACCTATTACCCTAATACCACCTGGGCACTGTAATAGCATTACGAGTGAGCCCTGATACGCACTAACGTTAGGAAAGCTTAAGCCGCGCAGGCTTCCAGGAAGATTCAATACGCCGGGCCGGCGCAACCTGGAATTTCCCGCCATCTCCATTTCTCTCTACATAATAGTGTAATAACAGGCCATCATGAACTTAGCTAGCTGTTTATTAATTATCACGTCCTTTTTAATTATCATGGCGCTCTCATATAGGTACCTAGGTATTAAAGCATTATTTCGATCGATCTCACGAGTGACTTTGACGCTCAACAGCACCTAGAGAGAGCTATTCAGGCACCCCGTTGACACAGACATCTCTTGGTTGCATCAATCACACTCATAGGTCGGGGCTGTTTTCCATTCAAAGAGGGCCAAACCCAAAAAAAGGCAACAAAAGGCAAGATGCCAGTGGATCCTTGATCGATAAGTAGTACTCCACGCCCACCCCCCGCCAAAACAGGCAACTAATATTCCTCCGACTCTCTCACTCTCTTTTGGCCCGAAAACGGCCTGAACGCTGGCCTAAGCCCACTTACTACTCCCGTACCAAGTGCGCAGCTGGCCGTGTACGAATCACATGCCATATTTCCCCCAGAACCGGGGAGGAGGAGGATGGACCGGGCTGGGCTGGGCTTGACAACTGCACAACGGGCACGGGGAGACCATTTTCCAGATTCAATCACATGATGCATCATTGTTTTTGTTACCCCATCTTTTCTCGTCAGGGTATTGTCGCGTGCCAGTGGCCCCAAATGGCTGCCTGCTTGCGTTTCTCCGAGTCTGTTCGTTCTTTTTTCACCCCACTTTGGGCAAGCAAGCGGGCGCTTTCAGCCTTGTTTGACTTTACTAACTACAGGCTCGTCGTTCACAATCGTGAGCAACTTGACTGATTTCAGTACTTTTGAGACTTTAACCTACTACATTCGGGGGAAAACAGCATTTTTTGGAATCGTATACTAGGGTGCTGATTGGACAAGGGAGGCCAGGAAAACTACCGCCACGAATAGGGCCACGGAACGAGAGAGTGCGTGAGAGAGATCGTACCTTGCATTTTTGCTGTGGCATCCTGCACCCAACCCGGCAGCAGCATGTCTTCCCCACCGTCCGTGCTCGTCATAGGAGGGCTCAGTCTTGATGAAATCCACCTCGTGAATCGGGTGCCCGAAAATGGAGGTATAGCGATTGCAGACCGTCGACATCAGGATATGGGCGGGCGAGGCGGGAATATTGCTATCAGTGCGTTCCGTTCATCGCATAACAAACCAAGCAACTCCCGTGTTAGCTCGCCTGACGGCCATTCTCCGACCGCCAGCTATCCTTACGACACGCCCAACCTGGATGTTAGGCTGATTGCTGCCGTTGCGGATGAGTCGTACAAGGAGCAGTTCACTGCACGCATGATCCAGAATGGGGTCAATCCCGGTCAGATTGAAGTCCTGCCTCGACTCACGGGAAGTGAGGGTGAGGAAGGAAAGGAGGACGAGCCCGTGGAGCAGGATTTTATGACCAGCTTCATGGACGGCAAGAGGTGCATCACGATTCAGAGCTGTGGGTTTGGTGCGTCCAGCCAGTGGCCTTTGAGCTACTTTAGTGATATTGACCAGATCTGCCGCAGCGCAAGGCCAGATATTGTCGTTGTCACGATGGAGCTGCAGAAGCGAGTGGTCGAGCGGATCATTGAAACAGTGTCCGATGTTGGCATCGAGATCCTCCTTTATGCTTGTCCAGGGGAGACAATCTCACTCGAGCATTATGCTAAAGTCAACCATCTCATTTGCAACGAGGATGACGCAAGGAAGATGCTTGGTTACAGGGCAGACGAGATCAACATGGACACGTGGCCCAAAGTCTGTCAGTCATTCGCGCAAAAGCGGATCAACAATGTGGTCCTGAAGGTGGGCCCATTGGGTGCATATTACAAAGACGACCAACACGAAGGTTATGCCTCGAGCCACATCAAGAAGGCTGACTTGGTCGACAACACTGGAACAACGTGAGTTTTGGACATTTCCCCCCTAGCACCGCTCCCCGACACACCTGAGCTAATGTAATGTATAGAAATTGCTTCGTCGGCGCCTATGTTGCTGAATACCTGAGGACGAGAGACAACTGGGATATCCGAACTGCCACAGAACGTGGCAACAAAGCCTGTGCCTTGCTTGCATCAGAGGTCGGATATGACACCATACCATGGGCTGATGAGATTGATGCTTTTGAGCTCCAGCCTCTGTACCGTAGCGTCGCCGAGTTGAAAGCGACTCCGAAGAAGAAGACATTCGGATGGCCACAACAGTGACCACGTTCTCGCACAACAACTGCATGACGGCGGATAGGTGGATGCACCTTAGCGGCAGTGGAGATCTCAACTCATGAACAGCTTGCGCAAAAGAGTTGGTCCTCGACCTTGAGGTGTCGCTTGATTCTGCGAGCGTCCGGCCGTGACAGGTGGTCTTCGATGAGCATGTTGAACGTTTGTTCAAGGATTGTCTGTGCCGCGGGGTCCTTTGAGTTGATGTTCAAAAAGTCTTTGAGCCAGCGTTTCACCTTTGGCAGGTTGGATCGATATGCATAGCCGAAGTCCTTACCCGTAGTAAAGCGAAACTTGCGGAACGACTCCAAGGTTTTGCGCTGCCGCACTGTCAGCATTTCAGCAAAGACGCAACCCAAGGCAAACACGTCGGCTGGTCTGCCCCAGGCCCGCGGCTCAGGTGCCCAGTACACCGGAGTGCCCTGTTCGTAGTACCCATTGACCGTACTGGCTTCCAGTTCGGAAAAGTCCTTTGCAGTGCCGAAATCGCTGAGATAGACCTTTCTCCCTTTTATAAGAATGTTGCTTGGCTTGATGTCCTCGTGCTTGACATGTTCGTCGTGTGCATATGTCAAGGCAGATATGAGGCACCCAAACCAGGGGTTGATGAGGCGCATGGCGTCGAGAGGATATCCTGACTTGATACATCTCTCGTCAAGGAACGTGCGCAAGTCGCAGTCGGCGACCGGTAGCATAACAATACTCCAATAGTTTCGGCTGTGGAATAGCATGTTGACACTTGCGATGTGGTTGTGACGTAGCTTCGACATGATCTCAGCCTCGTTCTTGACTCTCTCTTCGATGCTCCTCGAATCTTGCCCGGGGACGCTGATAGGTATGGACTTTCGCGCATACACGCTCCCCGTCGACGCCTCGCGCACCTCATCCACGGATCCGTACGAGCCGCGGCCGAGGTCTCGCAGGTGTTCGAATCGGGCGTCGACATTGGACTCAGCGATGGGCTGGTGGGCAAAGACTTGTCGGACTTGGGCTTTTGCAGCTTCACATCGCTCTTTCCACTCGACCTGCTTCTTTTCATATACAACGGCGGCGCGCAAAATCTGGGTCTTGATGGGTTTGAAGTCGATCTCTGCAACATCGTCAGCATGGTTCTTGTTCGTCCATTCTCCGTGTGGTTCCCCCTTTTCTTCCCTGCCTTCCAAGCGAGCCAGCCACCACCATGAAAGAAATGAAACTGACCTTCTTCCTTTAGCTGTCTGATCAGCTCAAGATAGCACTTGATGTATGCTTCGAATATGGCCTGCAAGCACTGTTGTACCTGCATATTTCTGGGAAAGTTGGAGAGGTCCGAGTTGTCCTTGGGCAAGCCCTTGTTCAGGTCCTTGTAGATCTTTGCGAAATCGTCGAAATCGTAGCCTTCGTCAAAGGCACTCTACACCCCGGTCTTTGTCAACAAGTTTGCCCCCCGACCCGGCACGAGCCGAAGATATGTATATAGAGCAAAAAGAAAAAAGGGGCAAAGGTGTCACACTTGCCTCGACAGCAATCCACGCGACGGTCCAGAACAGATCATTCAGCGAGCGCGGCGTTTCCAGCCCGACGACCTTGTCGATTTCACGAACAAAGAACATGATCTGCTCATGGTAGCGCACGAAGAAGGCATAGTTCTGATCCGGATCGCGGTCATGTTGCCTTGGATCCAGGGCCAGAAAGCGATCACGGAAGGTCGTCTCATCAGGGATAGTGGCATCGACACGGTTTATTTTTTCAAGATCATCCTGCAGATTGCCGAGGAGGTTGTTCCACTCTCCTCGAGCCTCATTTGCGCCACTCATGACAGACATTCAGCAGCAGGAGATGGACATTTGAAAACAAAATGGCTTGGTCGTAACGGGGGAGGCCGGGTTCAAAGCTCACAATTGTGACTTCGGGTACCAAAATGTCATCAGCAGCAGCAGCGGCATCATTTCTGTAGGCCCGGGGTCACGGACCGTGCCTAGATAGTCAGTCAGTCATGTGCGGCAAAGCTCCAAACACGTTAGGCTGAACCATCCCAGCCAAATGTGCTGGCACTGGAGGAGAAGTACGGCTGAAAGCGGGGTTGCAGAGGTGTCCCTCATCATAGCCTTACCATGCCAACGCCATGCCATGCATGAGTACATGCAATCCAAGCTTAGAGATGCTAGAATATCACTTGAACACGATGTACATTTTACGTATCACATTTTGCTGCGGTGTTGGATCAGTGGATGTGGCAAGTACGACGTACGAAGTAGCTTTGAGCCGTGCTTGGCACTCAGGAAGGGACGAACCGTGTGTCTTCAAGCCGCTTCTTAGAATGGGGACTTTGTACTTCAAGTTGTACTTTCACATCATCATTGAGCCACACTGTTGCCTCAGTACAGCCCTGTTCAGAGGAAGAGTGTATCAAGACAGACCGTCGTCTCATGTAGTTATTATTAGTTTCTACTACTGCACCTGCGCCTTTTTGTGCACGAACTATGTATACGTTCTTCCGGCGCCCCAAGAAAATATCCCATGTCATCAAGGACTCGGACCCTAATGCCCTTTCTTAATTCATATCGGCGATTCTGAAACACAACTTTTTGGTCTCGATGAGAACGTCGTCCATGGCCGCTACGTCCCAAATTTCAGCTCCAATGAAAACAACCTCAAGACGACATCCCCGATGCCAATCGCAGCTATCTCCCATATCCCAACGCAACAAGTCTTTCGAAGTGACATGCACTGCGCTCAAGAAGCTGAACTCGAGAAAAGCCACCCAGTATGCCAAAAACACAAAACAAAAGAATACTCGTATACAACAATACCACTCCATACTATAGCACTGTGGTCCATCCCTTGGTTGAAATTGAGCCTATTGTACAGACTTCTCATTATCATGCGTCGTGATTGCAAGCCGCTCAAACAGCAGCTGTGAGAGCCATAGGAGAGCTGAACGGTCCTGACTGCTGCCTTGACCCTGCGCTGTCAAGATAGCTATTAGCGCTTCGGCTCTTCGGCAGGCCAGGCTTTCGAAACGGGGTACAGGGTGAGGACGTCTCTGATGGGATCGGGACTCGGAAAAGTTCATTCAAAGGATGGTCATCATCATTATCCCTCTTTTTGTTTGGAGGTGGTTTGTGGGGACTTATCGAAACGCCTTCGGCCTTGCGGACTTCCTGCTTTAGTGCTCTTGTAATCGCTCCAGATCGTACGACAAGGTCTTTCAGATCTTGTGTATCAAACGGCAGCTTCTTCTGTCGATGTATGTCCATCTCTGGAGGAGATGATCCGATTCCAGCTCGGGTTTCGTGCATTGCTTGCAGAAAGTGTCGAGCTTGGGCCAGACTGTGCCCTCTGGCTCGACTGTGCACCGGTGGGGTCGACATGAATGAAACTGACCTCCGGCCAGTGTTGGGCGGATGTCGTACTTGTATCGTAGGTACCCCGGAAAGCACGGTAGCTGATGTTGTAGCTACATCGGTAAAAGGGTCGGATGAGGTAGGAGACGGCGCCGTAACACCGTCGTCGTCGTCGTTTATGGTGGCAAGATTTATGATGCTCTCGGCATCTTCCCACAAATGCTTCGCGTGGCCATTTAGAATTTGCAACTCCATACCTTTCGATCTGAGACGTTTTAGTTCTTCAACAAGAGCCATGAATTCTTGCACTTGTCCAAATTGAAGATGCACACTTGGCTGCCTGTCGATAATGGCTTGCGGTATTTTCACGCTTCTCATCGAGTCTCGGGCATGTGCCAGCTGAGGATCGGCCTCTGGCAAGTCAACATGCGTGTCTTCTACATCATCGAACTCGAAATCATCACTCCATTCTTCACTGATAGGTTTGTGACCTAAACGCCATGTCTGATATTTCGATGTTGTTGGTAGTTCTTCGCCTGGTCCCTCCCGATTCACAGGGACACTCTGGCTCCGAAAATGCAGCTGAGGCGGACCTTTGCGGCCGGACGACCGACTACGGTCGCCCTTGCCATGTTTCCCATGCACTGTTTTGGGGCGTAGAGAATCTGTAACATGGTGGTGCTCCGACCAATCGAAAATGGTAGGCTTCTGAGATTTTGGATCAGCAATTGTGTCGAAATCGTCAGATTCTTGGAATTTTGCTATCAATGCATGGCCCACTTCATTGAGTGAAGATAGGGACTGCGTCGTCTGTGAGGAGGAACAATCTTCTGGGAGCAAGTCACAGTCGGCCATCGACCAATCATTATCATCTTCGTCCAGCCTCATATCGTCTAGCATCTCACCAACACGATCGTAATCCCTCGCTTCTTGTGCAGTAGGGAGTAATGGCGGGGATGAGCCGAACTCTGCAGGCCGAACTCTGAATGGGACCGGTGTGACATTCAAATCCTCTGTATCCAGAGAAAGTGAACGAGGCGGTGTGGCGGTGATGGGATGTTGCTTGTTGGGTGCAAAAGAAACCCCGATGCCATGCATATCACTATGATGGCTACGGGACAGCGGGTCTTGTGATTCAGTCAGGTCCACCTGGGTGTCGATCAAAACTTTCCGCACAACCGACTGTCCATCCATCTCGTCGGAGGTCCGGGCAGCGAAAATTGTTTCCAGTTTTTCGTCTCTCTGGCCGGTGTGACTTGCAGATGTATCTCGGGTGGCTATGGAGTTGTAAGCAGTATCACTTCCCAAGTCGATCGACCCGTTGTCGGAAAAAACGCGGCCACCAGCATCTGAGCTGGTGGTGGGGTGATCCGAGGTGGATGTCGAATGCCTTGGACGGAACGAGATTGGCCTCTCTGTGTGTGACAGAGGAGGACTTGACTCGAAGCGTGGAGTACCTGGCGGAAGAGTAACGTCGAAGGACGGACAGGTGGCAGGCTGTAGCGCAAGTCCCTTGTTATTCATTGGTGATATTGTCCCAATAGCAGCGGCCTTGGTAAGCTGGACAGAAGGGTCTGTGAAGTGTCGTCGACGAGAGGCCACTCTGCGCAAGGTGGATAAAGAGCGACGCGAGCGGTGGGCAATGGAAGGGGCAGGTACTGAGGTAGAAAGAATGTCGTGGCGTTCGAAGTTGTCGATTGAGAGATCCGAGCAATCCAGGTCGCCAGCTAAAAGCATGACGGGGTCCACGTTGGCCGGCATTGATATGACTCGAATCTGACTTGATTCTGTCGCGGTCTCGGAGCGTCGTCGCTTTCGAGGCAGGTAACTTTCAAAGAATGGTCGCCAGACCCGTGTTTCCGGGATGGTGGGCTCGAGCGTGTGCATTGTTCCTGGGCTGTCACACATCTGAAGGTGATCGAGATCGCTGGAAACGGGACGGGAGAGCAGCTCCCTGAAAGTCTGAGAGCGTTGGTGACTCGTTGCTGGGCGGCGCAGTATATGACCTCTTGCTTCTTCATGAGATACTCCTCTCTGCGAGAAGGAGCGTTTGACCAGCTTGTTCGGGATAGAGGGGGTGCGGGTAGGGGGTTGTTGTGTTTGGGTAGCAGGTAGGTCCAGTTCGTCCTTGTCTGGAATCTGTAGCGAAGGAGCTGGGCTTGTGTTGTAGGACGAGAAGGACGATAAGCGTTTCATCCATCCCGAACTCGAGCTTGACTCTCTCTTCTCTATCGTGCTTCGACTTGCCGCCGTCCTGGGACGAAGGATGGACCGTCTGGACTTTGAACTGCCCCTAGATGAGGCCTCATCATACGTGGTGCTTTCCCTGCTCGAGGAGAATAATCGCGGTGCCGAGGATAGACGTTTGAAGGCTGGCTGCGAAGGGAAGATCGACGAGTTCGAGTCGAGGTCGGGCGTCGTCGGCTGTGTGACGCTGCGCCAGGGCAGGATATGAACGGCTGATGCGGTAGACAGAGGCCGTCCTGGGCTTGACGACCCAGGCCACTTTCGTTTCCCCGGTGGCAGAGCATGTGAGTCGCCTTGGTCAGCACCGAATGCGAGCCCTACCGCGGCCACGCCTACCGTCCCAAGCGCGCAAAGCTAGCGAGAAGATTAGCATTTCGTCGAGTATAGCAGAGCATAGCATAGACACAGCGAAGGACATGCTGATGGCGGCAATGACGAACCGTGGCGATGTGCTCTTTCTGATCCATCACAGATGGCCTTGAGATACAGCCCGGGCTGCACCAACTTCGTATACATTGACCTCATTCATTTCGTAGCCGACATGAGAGCGTGGGCCGGATAGAGTCTAGAAGTTGCGGAGCCAAGGGTAGGGTTGAAGCGCAACTGGAAGAGTTCAGACTGGAGGGAAAGTGCACGTGCAGGTGAAACAGGTCGAGGCGGTCGAGTGGCCTCAGGTGGTCACCACGAGGAGTGAAAGTCGATGGATTTACGCCTAAAGTTAAGACTGTAGACGGGGTGGCAAAAGGAGGGTTAATTAAACTTGAAGGGTGTGCTCCATACCATACCCAGGGCAAATGCAAGACTAGCAAAATAAAAGGCAGAAAGCAATACACTAACAAGCAAAAGAGTCGAAGAGCGGGTGGGAGAGGAGACGAGAGGAGACAAGAAAAGGCAAGAGGTGAGGAGAGGAGAGGAGCGAGGCCAGGCGAGTGAGGTGAGGTGAGGTGGTGTGGTCTGCTGTGGTGTGGGTTTGTATGGGCAACAAAAGGTCGACCGGCATTCACTGTCCAGTTTTGGCTTCGACACCTGAACGGCAAGCACTGGCAGTGGACGACTACTGGAGTTAGTAGGGAGGAGTCGCCTTGCTTGGCCGCTGAAACGCGACTGCCAGCCAATTTGGCGATTTTTGCGGCCTGCAGCCCCAGCACCGTGTGGTGTCAACCTGCACCTCCCTACCTGTTACGGACCTTCTACAGGGCAGCTACTTCGTATCCTCGTTTCGATAATGACCGTGCCTTCATTGTCATTGCTGCTGTTTGCCGGTTTGCAAATCAAATACAACCGGAGCAGCATCTACAAAGTATGGCGTACATGGATCTTGAAACTCCAACCTCAGCCTGAGGAGGCCAAAATGGAGACAGGAAACCCAGTCTCTGTCAGACAGCAGTCGACTCCAGTCTGGTCGTCAGGACCACAATGCAGCACAAGCACAACAGAGTGAGATCTGTCCCATGGAGCAGAGACTGGACATCAGAACAGAACAGTGGTCAGTCACAGACTGTATTTTTGCTCTGGAGCAGGATCTGCCTATACTCCGTACCCTCGATTAGAATCCACCTATCCCGGACAGGCTTAGCCCACAGGTCTAGCATAAACGATCGTTCTTCTGACATGGATACTCGCGTGGTGCTGTATCAAGACTGCCTCTTCAAGTCAAGCGCGACGCGACTCCAGCCCAAATTCGCTAAGCAGGATCTGGATCACAGCCGAACCATGAAGTTTGAAAACTATATATGTATTGTACGAGGGGCCGAGAGGAGTCATCAGTATTGCAATCACCAGGAACAACCCGCTCAAACACTAGGATCTCTAGAATAATAAAAACAGCTACAATCCATGCAAAGTATGTACAAACTGTAAGATGCCGTTGCGTGTATATACATTATGTATTATGTATTATGAGATACACATCTACTCCGTACAAGGTACGGAGACACAGCGTAATTTGGTGGAGTTACTCTGGGGTCCATTCGATGGTGCAAGATCCAGGCGTGCTAATGATGTAAACACCCCATGTCCTCGGCGTGTACATACATATACATGGAGCAACCGAACAACAACCCACAGATGTAGCTTCTCACTTTATTAGCGAGCGCTTGACATGCCTTAGCACTGGATGTTGTGGCCAAGGTCGAGAATCTCGAGCAGGGAGCAAACACGACCTCTGCATCGACCACGCCGAAATTCACTTTTACTTTGCTCTGCTGCACCTGATCGTCAGTCAAGCTGTACGTAAGATTGCGCCAATGATAAGTGACGCCATGCTGGATCAAGCCACAACGCTACTGAACAACAAGCTGATGCCTTGGATCGTCCTTGATCCACATGGAGTTTGGCTTTCGGCTTGCATCAGCTCAATTAGCTAGATCTGGAATAGCGAAAGCCGTCTGCTGCTACGACAAATGCCTGTTTCGACATCGATTTGCCACGGGGCAGGGAGCACGACTGTATCCCCGAGAAGGACGCGGCATAGCATCTCTAGTAGCTCATGCTGATCTTTTGATCACCATGAAAGCAAAGGAGACCATCTGATGTAGCAGCCCGATTGCTATGTTGATGGAGGTCATATGGAGTGTACAAGCACATCAGTCCTGTTGCACGCGTGCAGTCTCACCTTGTAACAGGCAAGCAACAGTGAAGTCTAAACAGCCTGAGGGAGCAACTTGCTCCATCCATCCTGTCAGAGTTTCAAATAATGCCAGCCGCATTAGGAATCCTCTTTAGTTTGATAAAGCGAAGGCTGTACCCACCTGCACCTTTGCGGACAACCTAGATCACTGGCAGTTGTAATTCTACGTATAAGGGAAAAGATTTTAGTGTTTGACGGCGTCATTGGCTATTGACGCGCGCTGCTGCGGAGATGTTATATTTCGGTCAGGGGCCACCATCCCACAAGGAACAACTTTCACCACGCGGCTATCCGACTGAATGAACAAGGATGCGGTGCGAGGTAAATTATTGGCCTTTCGGCCTTGTCTCAGCCAGCAGAAAGTCTGCAAGTCAAAGAGCTTCTGGAATAATATCTAAGGGACGTGCAAAGACTTGGTCCGTCATTTCTCATACACTGCAACTCAATTCGAAGAGCCAGAATCATCACGATGCTCAATGTGAGAGGTCATTTTTCTATGTTTTGCAGATCGTTCCTCCGGATGAACCAACATTGCATCGAAGCCGAATTCATGCCAGTCAGCCTGCACGTCAGCTACATCTTCACGATGAATTTAAACCGTCCACTAAATTACCGAGCTTAACGGAGCTGGGCACGCGCTCAGAGGCAAGGGTCTTGACACTAAATGTCATTGTAGCTCAACAAAGCGAAAGGATTGGCTACGCCGAGTTGGAGCCGGTGCAGGAACTTGGCACCAACGACGCGTTAGGTTCCGCGCTCAACACGCGTTTCTCTTTTGCTTGCCTTGTTGCCGATCAGCCCTCCAGGGCGTGAGCACGAAATAATGCATTTGTATGCAAAACAGTCGGCGTTAGCGCGTCATATTTCACTTCCTGTGAACCTGCTCTTCACTGCCGACCTTCCGTACTTGCCAGGATTATGTCACCAGAGATTACGAAGTAATCTGGAATCCAAGACCACAACTATACTCTCTTTGTCACCACGATTCAGCCTATGCTGATCACGGATGCAGCTGCCGCCATATGGCGATGTTGAGGTAGGCCAAGTTTTGCGAATCGAGGACTGATGTTGAACGCGCAGTTTTGGAAGTGTCAGATTCACTGACGTATTTTCCACCTACGCCTCGACGTACACATACCTGAGCTGACTTGGTCATTGTCCAAATTTAGAGCCTGGCTTTATTGCCTGAGCGGATCAGTATTATTAGGCGGGGACTATATGGAGTACCCTTCTTGACATCTAGCACGATTTCGCAAATCTGCGGAGTATCTGATGTCCACAATACGCTATAAAAAACACGGCCCCTCATTTTTGACGTGGGTTTGATCCATGGCAGAGCTCCCCTTTCAAGGACACTTCTGTCAGGGCTGCAAGGATCATGCATGTGAAGTCAAACTGCTCAGCTTGCCATGTCCACGAAACTTTCTTGACTCCCCTCTGCGGCAACCGCTTTGGACATACTATTGGATATCCAATCATGCCGCCACCAGGCACTTCAATCAACTATTATCCGTGCCTGGGCTGCATGTTTGAAGCCTACCCGAGCCGGTCTGTGCGCCCTCAAGCATCGCAGTACTTCGTACGCCTCGCAAGCCTATCCCAAATTGTCATTGGCAAGCACAGGGCTGCGTGGGGACATGAAACACGAAAGATGGCACACCCCAGCTGTCCAGCGTGGGTACCATGCGAGACAATACAATAGTTAATGTGATATCATTGCATATTACTCCCCTCCGTGTCTTGCGAGATTGGTAAAACGAGAATCAAATAAGCGAAGGTATTTTTAATCGTCGAGTACTGGTGGTCCCCCAAGCCTCCTTCCCCGACTGCCGTTGAATGTATCTATAAATCTAGTCTTGTTTCTCTGTCACTCTGCTAAGTTCCCCGGCTACTAGACAATCGGCAAGCTCGGGTATCAGGAACGGCACTGAAGCAGTTCTCTGCTCACGGCCCATATTTTGCCTCAAATTCTATTCATATCGGTGAGTTGATTCAAGTTCAAAGCGATGAACCTTAGCTTGGATGAATCCTGCGCCGCAAGGCAAAAGTACGGAGCAACATCATTGCTGCTCTCCGACACAGCCAGCTGCCAGAGCAGCGACGGTCTTCCTTCTTGCTATGTCTGAGCCAACATGGTACATGGTAGGCCAGCACAAAATGTCGGACAAGATTCGGCCGAGAGGCGGGGGTTTCATGAACTCGAGCCTCGATTCGCTTTACATACCAAAGGTATCTATACATGAGCATCAATGAATGCCCACGATGTAGTCCCACCGCAACGGGCATCGCCTCATACCAAAATCATAGCTCAGCTGTCCACAAATGCGAGCTTGGACTTTCATTGCACGAGGACCACCCTCAGACGTCCTCAAGCTTCGCCATGACTTACCGCAACCACAAAGCTACAGACTTAAATCAGGACGAAGTGATTGTAAAAGTGTCTCATGTAGCACTGTTCGCACCGCAAGCCCAGCTGGTGGCGGTTTTGCCTCATTTCACACACAACCCATGGATACCAGCCTTTTGAGTTTTCCGGCACAATCACTGATGTTGGCAGTCCGGGTAATGGCGCTCACAGCAGCAGCAGCAGGCCACAGGGCGGAGATGCAGTGTTTGGAATGATAAGTCCACAAGCATAATTTCAATACAACGGAGTCCTTGCAGAATACATTGTGGCTCCTATGGATTGCCTGGTGGCAAAGCCGAGCAGGGCACAAAGTTTGAAGAGGTGGCCGGTATGAGTGGATGTGGATGTATACATGCATTGATATTGCCGAGATGGTAGGGCTTCTTGACGTAATTGAGACACACCACGAGGGACCTCAAATCTTGAGCCACTGCCAAGGGAAGCGAATACTCATCACCAGGGGCAGCACTGGGACTGGTCTGTGCATGCTCCCGCTTGCGAGGCTTCTGGTCGGAGCAGCTGGTAAGGTAGTCACCACAGCTTCCCCGAGAAACCAGTCGGCTGTTCTGGCCTACGGAGCGGACGAGGTTATCGACTACACTCGCTACCCAAAAACTCTCACAGTATTTAGAAGAACATTATTCCGCGGATCAGTTCGATGCCATAATCGACATAGCAGATTCAGACGATACGCTCTACCCGAGGCCGCCCTCTTATCTAAACCCAGACGGTTACTTTGTGTTCGCAGGCAGCATGTCAAATACCCACACCAGCCCAGGCAGAAGTCTTTTGGGGGCAGTTTCATGGGTCTTGATGACTTGTTGGCAAGTCTTGCACTGGATAATCTCTTCGAGTTGGCCAACAATGCTAGGCGGTGTCCCGAGATGCAGTTTCTTTCTATCCGGAAAGCCCACAGCCCAAAAGCTCGAGCTGGTGAGACAGATGCTAGAAAAGGGAGAGTTGAAAGGCGTAGTGGACAGTGTTTGGTCGATGGAAGATGTACTGGAAGCTTTCCAATACCTGAGTAGTGGCAAAATCCGAGGGAGAGTTGTCGGGGTGTTGCAGAATGAAGACGAATTGCGGCGGCTCGCAGGTGTTGCTGTTCGATTCGCTTTTGTGTTAGAGAAATGTAAGAGTAGTAGCTTGTTTGGCCAGAGCTTTTCAGCAAGCTAGATTGGTCGGAGGCGACCGCGGCAGTGGAAGCAAGTCATCCTCTGAATCACACTTTTCAATCGCCTGACATTGATCGCTTGGCCATGTGTAGGACCATTTGAGTGCTAATCCCATCAACGTGTTCTTTTCGCTTAATGACACTTTTAGCTCAGCGATGTCGACCTAAGCGACCTAAGCACGATGGATGAGAACCCAGCCTGCTCAGCCCCCTAAAAAGCTTCGACCTGATTTAAAGAAATGAACACCGGTAAACTATAAATTCATGCCCACTAAGCCCGAACAAGCCAGCCGGTTGGAACTTCTGCGCAAGGTCAAAGCCTGATTGGATGAACCCTTTATGCAAGGATTTTGGCAACTGTCCCGCTTATGACCGAAGTGACATAAGGCAGCCTGTGCTCGTCAAAAACTAAAAGCAATGAGATAAAACATTTTGAATGGAATCTCGGCGACTCTGTGATTAAACCAAATGTCTGCGTCAAAGGAGCTGCAACAACCATGAACCACCACCACCACCACCACCACAATGGTCGAATATTGACGAGAAACCAAGGGCCGACCCAGGCCGAATGGGACGCGCTTCGAAATGTCATCGACAGGCTCTACAAACAGGAGAATAGGACGGAAACAGATGTTCGCCGCATCCTATGCGACGAACATAACTTCCGCGTAACGTGAATAAGACCCCCTCCAAAAAAAAAGGTGTCCAGATAATAGATTCTAATGACAAAGTCTAGGCCAAAAATGTTCAAGCAGCACGTCAGAAAATGGAAGTTGGATAAGAAGTTCAAACGGCCGGAGATGATATTTGCATTGCGGAAAGTCCATCAACGGAAATTGAAAGGAAAATCGACCAGGATTTTGATTCGTGGCGGAGAACTTACGGAAGCAAAGCTGCACCACTACTTCAAGAGGAGACCGTTGTCGACGGTGGAACAAGCACAACTAGATGCTCAAGCTGATGCTGATGCTGATGTTGATCCCCCAACGCCGTCAGATCTTGATTATGCCACGCCGCGGAATCTCGACGAAGGGTTTGTGGAGAACGACGATGCGAAAGGCAATACGTTTCCGATGCTAGCGCCCAAATCATCAACAACCCCAGCGATAGAAGTCCTTGCAAATTGCGACGACGTAGTACCGGTGCAGCCCTCGAAATCGCCGGACATATCTTCCGGGCAGCTCGATATCGTCCGCAGAGAACCGGCGGGGCAGTCATCAATATACTTCTCTCCACACCCTCAAGCATGGACTGTTTACTACGAACTCAGCCCACAGGAGGCTTTTCTACGGCAGCTCTATGAGCACGTCAGGCTGACCACAACGGGAGCGATCTCGCAAGTGGAACGAAAGACCAAATTTGACACGACCAGTATCCTGAGAGCATCCGGTTGGTTCGACTCGCACCTCAGCGACGCGGTCCAAGCTGAGCAAAACGGCCGACCGGCTCTAGCTAAAGGTATCATCCGAAGATGTGCCAACACAGTCGCCGCGGAGATGGAAGGGTTCTTTCCGGACATGGTGGTCATGGAAATGGTCGAGGTCGTTCATTTCCTCCAGCTACGAAATTCAGGAGCGCTGCGGCAAGAGTTCATGTTCAGCCTGTACGACAACGTTGTTGGACGACTAGGCCAATTCCATCCCTTTGTCGAACTCCTCTGCAGCGCCACTCGAGGCTACAGCTGCCGACTCTCGGCCACACTGATACCGACAATGCTTGATTTCTTGGAAGATCACTCGAGCAATGATGTCCCACTGAACCTGCTTCTGCCCTTGTTTGCGTTTCAGGAGTTGAGGTCCATCGACACCATGCCTCGCGACCTGCTAATGCACACTTCTCGAGAGGTTAGCAATCGATGCGACGCCTGCAATCATGCACTGAATCAAAGTCCTTTTCTGTCTCAAGCGTTCCGGTCCTGGGCAGCAAGGCAATTTATGGGCCTGCTGAACGACATTTGGGTCGCGCCACAACAGGATCAATCTGTTGTGTGGCACTCGATTCACAGGTCTCGCGTCTGGCGATACGTGTGGAAATACCCGCATATGAGTGAGGAAAGAGAGCGACTAGAGAAGATGGCATTCAAAGAGCGCTTCTGGGCTGTTGCTAAGATCTGTTTCAAGCTGGTGACTCGAAACATCGAAAAGGTCTTTCTGGAACGCCACAATTTCTTTGCAGCAGACGAACACATCAACAACCTGGTCCTGGACAGCTCGCGGAAGACGGGCTTGAAAGAGGACGAGATTCTACCTATGTGCATGGATGTCCAGGAAAAATCGATCTTCGACGTCGATGTGCATTCACCAGGAGCATGCGATGAGGATCTCTGCAAGGAGATCCGGTCATCGCTGGATTATTGGGTTGGAAAGCATCTTTGCTGTGTGTGAGTTGTCCTGTCAGGGTGTTCAAATCTTCCACACAAATATCTTACGATCACCGTCTTGGCTTTGGCCGAACACGAATCCCGGCCGACGATGGGAAATCGCATCTTGATCAAGGCCAATACCGACATCTGCCCGGTGTCGACCATGCAGAATCAGATGCAGCGAACGGCATGGCTGAGACAATTTCTCCCAATACATGTCCGGGCAATGCAGCTGCGGCCATTGCATCCCCCCGTCCTATCACATTTGCTAGCGCGCGAAAGTTGTCCAAGTAACACTCAACCGGGAGAGTGTGTGTCTACGAATTCACATGTCACCATGACAGACGACCGCTTTGCTTCTGGGTGTTGTGATGGGATCAAAGCTGGAAACAAAGAGCAGGGATTCAATGATGAAGGTCTGGCAAAACCGGAAGCCCCTCGTACCGCCATGCGGATCGACCCGAGAGGTTTGGGTCGACACGAAGTCCTAGTCTAAACACTGTACACTTTTACCGAGTACGAAGAATCTTGTATTGGATGTGGGATGAACAGTCCACTTAGATGAAGCTGAATAGACTTTGTAAATGAGAACTGTTTGCGCCGCCTCTTTGCAGATATTATTCACAACACCAGTCAATCATAAGAGTAAAAAAGACTTGGTCAAACAAATGATCCAGTCAGGCATTTGTGCAGGGAGCAAAGGAAATGCAATTGGTTGAGTTGCGAGTGGTGAGGCACTGCGCCCCGGAAATTACTGCTAATAGGCTGGTGAGGCTATGCAGGGGTGGCGGCGGGTATTATTACATCCCTGCCACCTCAAATGGGCTATTATTACTGTCAGGCGACATCATCGCTCGTGATCGCTGTTCCCACGCTCCAGAATCCAGTTCCACAACCACGCACGTTCAACCTCACTGCAACTTGGAAGAATTTCGAGCGCATCTGTGTCAGGCACGTCAGGATACTTACCTAGTACCAGCCTGAGTACCTCATTCACCTACGCCCTCGTGACTTCCTGACTGCGTTTTCACAGACCGGGCACTTGCATTCGGACTCTAAGCGCGGCAGGTGCGAGGCACATCCCTACAGGCTATAGGCTATGGCCGCATGAGGATCCGCATATTTGACCAAATCGTGGCCACAGTATAAGCGCCGCTTGAACAAGCATTATTTGCGCCATGCGGCTATTCCACCCTTATGATGCCTACCAGACTGAGAGATAACAGTCCCGAGAGGAGACAGGAGAGAAGAGATTTGAGGCAGGAGAAAACTGAGCGGTTAGAAAAAAGAGATCGAGATCGAGATCGAGACCGAGAAAAAGAAAAAGAAAGAGAAAAGGACAAGGACAAGACCAAAGAGCGACGACATCGTTCCTCATATACCCATCGATCGGCCTCGACCAAAGAAACATCGGCCTCCAAAACATCTCTGTCTTCGAGTGACTCGCGCAGAAGATCCTCCATGCCGAGCATCGCCGAAGACTCAACAGCGGCCAGCAACACCGATACAAGATCCAAGACGTCCTATCCTGCTTTTTCCAAGGAGCACAGCAAGGAGAGTGTTGGTGTCCGACCCGACCTGAACATCTTCACTCCTCCTTCCACCGATGTGAATGCCTCGAAAGAAAAGTTGGCCAACTTGAATCGCATCATCAACAATGGCCCACCGAGTCCTCCGTTGACAGACAGGACTGCTGGCAAGCCCAAAGTCGCACCACCCAAGGCAGCTACCGTAGACACCATTGCAGAGGAAGAGAAGAAGGACGACAGCGACACAAAGTCGGCCCGACGCCTGAAGGTTCGTACCTCCAAATCCGGCACTCAGAGTCGCAAGTCTTCCGACAATATCTCCCCAGCCGTGCGCGGGAAGAACCGGAACAGTGTGGACGAGCAAGGATTGAAGGACAAGAACAATCGAGCAGATAGCTCCGCCACAGCCACTACACCAACAAGGATCGTTCAGCTTCCTTCAAACGACCGTGCCTCGGAGCTTGGAACCAACATCAGTTCAGACGCGACCTCGATTGCTCCAGAACAGCCATCAATACAAAAAGCCGGTTCCACCATACCCGTGTCTCATCAGCAGCATGGCCATTCCCCGCTCAAGTCTCTACCCACCGAGTTCTATCCTCCCCAACAGCTGCATGGCGAGATTGTGATTGAGCCAGAAGCTGCCTTCAACACTCCATCCTCTGCTGGTGGACCTCCGCCTCCGCCTCCGCCGCCACATGTGCCATCGGCTGTCCCAAGAGTCGATTATCTGTTACAGCATGGAGGGCTCCACCGTCCCATCCCCAAGAATCTCCTTCATGCTGGCAAGCCAATGGCCGTACACCACGCAACCATGTCTCCGTCTCAGCAGCCGATCATCGTGGCCAACCTCTTCGAGCCGTTCAATCAGCTCTTACAAGATTACGAGAAAGTCATCTCCAAAAATGGCTCGCTTGCTGTTGCCACAGGCTACAGATCTGTGGCCAGACGCTTGCTGGACCGGCTGGAAGCTGTCTTTGCTCGAGATCTGTCAGCCGAGGTCTGCACCTGCAGCATTTGCGAGTTTGACAACGACGCACTGGAAGACACTCGAGGCGTCAGCTGGGGCGAGATCCTCGAGCTTGTCTCTGGTCGCAAGGATCTGCCCTCGTGGCCACCATTTGCATTCGCTGATCGCCCTCAAGGCCTTGGTATTCACTCCGACCTGGCCGTACCCATGCAGAAACTGGACATCGACGTCCCGGAAGAGTACCGAGACCACTACATCCGCCAATCGCAAAAGACCAAGCAGAGTGTAGACCGCTGGCTGAGACGCCAGCACGGAAGTGACCCTACTGACGCCGCCCCTCAAGATGTTGACGATGAGACGTTGACATTTGCCATCCTAACGCACATTCCCGCTGAACAACGTCCGATTTTCAAAGACCTGCTGGGCATCATCGACCTTCCAATAGAACCACCAAGACGAGCGCCCAGTCCTGATCGAGAAACTGGTCAGCCCCCACGGACAACGCCCATCCCCATGCCGAATAAAATACGTCCAGACTATCTCGTCGCAGCGGGCATGGCCATCCAACGATTGTACCGCCTTCCCGCTCCACCACGAGACCCCGAGGCCGCGCTCTATCTGCTCAACAACACGTCATTACACCACCCTTTAGCCACGCTGGCAGCTGTCTCCAATGACGAGTGGGACATATTGATATCTGGACGATTTGATGGCTTCCTCCGAAGTGGGGCAGAGGACGACTATCCTGGACCTTGGCAAGCGCCGCCCAACGGCCGGTATACTCCACAGCATGCACCCAGGATGCCTTCGCGTGGCGCTACGCCTGCGTACGGCTCGAGCCGACCAAGACAAAATGGTGACGCAAACTCATACCAATACCCAAGGCCCGCTACTGCACCCGGCTACCGGTCCGTCAGCGGTCCCGATGTTGGCAAATCTGGTGCACCGATTGCGCTGGACGAAGAGACAGAAATTGCAACGCTGGCTGAGATCGAGAGAGACATCTACAATGGGATGGAAGCGCTGGAGGACGCCTTTGAGCAGCTACATATCCAGGCTGAAGCAGTGAGACATGCCATACGCGATCGCAGCACGGGACTCGCTGCTGCTCAACAGCGACGAAGACAGTCTGAGATCGAGATCAGAGCGAACACACCCTCTTCCTTTGTCGGTGGCAGCACGTTTAGTGGTGATAATTGGGATGCGGAAACCGATGACGGGTTGGGTGACAATATCTCGGAACTTGCGCCAGACGACAGTGCCAGCAACGTCAGCAGCAACAGGAGACGGAAGCACAAGCGACGGAACGAGCGAAGGACGCCTGTGGTCGGTGCCATTGATGAAGAGGGTGAAAGCGAAGGCTACGACACCAGAGAAAGCAGTCCCGAGAAGCGATAGAATCGAGCTCGAACGGTCATTGCACCAGTACTTGCACCTCCGCAAAACTATATGTACCGGAAGCCTGTAGTCCGCCCTGTCACACGGGAGACTTGTGCCTAGTCAGGTAGGAACGACAGCCACGATGATGATGATGTACGTATGTATATGAAGCACGAAGTGACGGCTGGAAAGGTTTTTGGCAAAGCGGATGGACAAAGCAAAGGAACGGCGTCGGTGTGAGTTGTGTAGACTGCAAGCATTGGAGCTGGAGTAAAGAAAATATTTTCCATTCCCCTGCCAGTATTCTCTGTAAGCCAGCCCCTCTTTGGACCATTTCCCTGATGACAGGATTTCTTTTATCAAAATGCACCATCCGCTGCACTAACAAGGTCGGCGATATGATATATTGCTATCTCGCAATGAAACTTGAAACGCAATTGAAGTCCCCACTTTTTCCTTCGGCCACTGCATACATAGCGTAATCCTCCGTAGCCTATGGCGTGCCCATAGGATTAAAATGTATATGCATGCGTTGAGATAAAAAAGATTTAGGTGGACCCGGGAAAGGATGGGCCGGGTTTTTTCCCCCTTCCCTCTCCCCAACACCTCACATATACAATCCATCACCGATTCGGATTCGGACACCGAGTTGTTATGTTATTTTTGGGGGGGGAATAATGTGTGCTTTATTAACTACGGAATACTAGTATTACTCCGTACCCCTAGGTATCTAATAGGTGGGTAGTTACAAGGTATCTAGGCAGGTAGTAGGCAACTTTTAGGTGGTAGTTGTAATAGTTCCATTCCAGTCCAGACCCTCTGAATCCTGAAAAAAGAAAATACCTTGCCACCTTACAGGCTACAGGCTACAGGGCGTATGTATCCAATTTTCTAGAGACGTATGTATATGCATGCGCGTCCCATTGGCATCTACTAATATCTGGGTGGCTCGGGTGGGTCGGTGGGGATTGTGGGCGATGTGGGATGTGCCAAGTCTATAATACGCAGGTAGATACCTTTTCTTTGGACCCTTTTTAATTGTTGTCGTCCTCGTCGTATGGAAGGAAGGAAGGAAGAGAGAGAGACGAAGAGAGGATGCAGTGGACGGATTGGGGGGGGGGAGACAAGTCCGTCTCTCTGGTGCCCTGTTGGTAATTACGAATTAGGTGGTGGTACTAGTTGTTGAGAATTACTATACTGATTTCAAAATAACCACTAGCTTTTTGGCTAACTAATCTATACTTCGAAATCCACGAGATTATTCAAACTTTTCAATAATGTACAAAGTACGGAGTGGTTCTTCGTAGTCAATAGAGTTACAAACAAGGTTGAAAAAGTTCAGGGCTGCAGATAAGCAAACGTTGGTTTTGGCGCTTCCCAACCGAGAGCCCCATTCATAGTGGGTCCACATGAGATCGCGTTGCCGTACCAGTGCAAGTAACGGTGCCAATGTTATTGCGAGTGAGCAAAAGGAACTTGAACGAACTTGAACGAGTTGCCTGGCCAAGTGCCAGCGGTTTCATGTTGGTACGCAGTCGAATTGGAAAAGGCCAAGCGTCTTGGCCAAGACAGTCCAGTTCAAACAGGCCAACTTCTAATTCGGCGATATCTTCTTATCTCTTGGCAAATCCGCAATGCAACCAGGGAAGGAAAAGGCTCCGCTGATAAGAGACTGTGCACCCACCACTATTGTCGCCTCACAACACTTTTTGGCATCCACGCCAACGAGGGCATCGACAAGTTTTTTCGGCTTCTCGGCTCTCGCATGCGAAATCTGAATGCACAGAATGGTCCGAAACAATCTCCTGCCACCCACCATGCTGGGACCCCTGCCGACTGGAAACCATAGATGGAGGCCCCTATCATGTTTTACGCTGTCCTGATTGGGAAAATACGAGATCTGGATGCCCGCCGAGATGAACCGCCTCGTGGCATAGGCGAGCATGCCGCTTGATACGCTCGTATTTGGTCCGACGCGTGGGGAGGATTCCTACCGTTTGAGACGGCGGGCAAACACGTACAAGTAGAAGTGCTGCCCCGTTCCGATCTTGCCCTCGTAGAAGTGCTTCGCTCTTCGTCAGTACGGTTTTGTGTCAAGCACCTGCAGCTGCTGCAGCACCGCGAAAATGTCGATGCTCTTTCGACGACAAGACGTCGTCATGCCCGAGTATAATCCATCTGCACCCGCGGGTGGCAATCCGCTTGACGGGGATGTCAACGCGCAGTACGCTGGTCAGTTTTCCTCCTACTCGTGCTCGTGCTCGTTTCGAATCGGATACTGACCGTTCAAAAAAGGCTTGGAGTTCAACTATGTCTACCAAATGCTTACCGCTTTCTTCGTCTTCTGGATCATTCCCGGCCTGGGCCTCCTCTACGGCGGCATGTCCCAGCGCAAGTCCGCGCTTGCCATGATGTTCCAGTCTTTGGCTGTCATCTCTCTGGTGACATTTCAGTGGATGTTCTGGGGGTACTCCCTGACCTTTTCGCGAACAAGCAATGCATTCATCGGTGACCTTGCCAATTTTGGCCTTCGAGGAGTCATGGCGGCACCGTCGGCCGGCAGTGTGGTTCTTCCAGACCTTGTTTTCTGCTTGTATCAGATGCTCTTTGCAACATGCTCGGCGGCTATCGTCGTCGGTGGTGCTTTCGACCGTGGGCGCATCGTCCCATCGTTGATCTTTCTGTTCTGCTGGATCACAATCGTCTACTGCCCCATCGCCTCATGGACATGGAACGCAAACGGCTGGGCTTATCAACTTGGAGTGCTTGATTTCGCCGGAGGCTCTCCCGTGCATATGTCAACAGGAGCTGCCGGTCTCGCATATGCGTTGGTTCTTGGAAAGAGAAAGGACTTTACTGGCAAAGGGCACAAGCCACACAACTTGAACATCACCTTCATCGGAACTGTGCTGATCTTTGTCGGCTGGCTCGGATTCAACGGTGGCTCCGCGCTCAACGCAAGTATGCGATCAATGGTTGCAGCCTTCAATACCATCGTTGGTGGATCTATGGGGCTTGTTGGCTATACACTGGTCTCCTACTTCAGACACGGACGCAAATGGTCGGTCAAGGCCGCCTGCGAAGGGATTATTGCAGGTCTCGTCGGCATCACCCCTGCTGCTGGCTATGTGCAACCATGGCTTGCCGTCGTCATTGGCATCATAACCGGAGCAGTCTGCAGTGGTTTGGAGGGTATGGGCAACTGGATCGGAATTGACGATGGACTTGAGGTCTTCAAACTTCACGGAATCGGTGGTGCCTGCGGCTCCTTCATGACTGGCCTCTTCGCTACAAAGAAAATCTCTTCCCTCGACGGTCTTGGCAGTGAGTACTCTGGCGCAATCGACGGCAATGGCATCCAGGTCGGGTATCAGCTTGCCGACATCGTTGCCACGCTCTCATACTCGTTCGTGGTATCTTGCATTCTGCTCTTTGCGCTCAAGTTTACTCCCTTTGTGGGTCTGAGGGTTAGCGATGAAGCTGAGATGATGGGGCTTGATCTCGACCAGTTCAATGATGAAACTGTAGGAGAATGGGAAGACATTTCTAACACTCAGGGTATCTCACCTCCTGGTACCTGGGATGGTACCATGACTCCCAAGAAAGAAGCCACTGACAGTCCGATGCGAGACGTGGAGGAGCCTCGTCAGTAATCGCTGCCGCACTTCAAGTCGCCAGGTTAGGGCTGCCCTCAGTGGCAACCTAGCAAAATCACTAGCCGATAATTAGTTCCTCCTGTTAAAATTTGTACCAGATAAGAATACATGCGTTTTCTTTCATCTTCTCTTCATTCGTATGAAATATAACAATATCACGGCAACCAACCCCAGCTTATCTACAGAGTTGTGGGTAGCGTGTGTGTTGCACTGCCGTCTCACTTAAACGTGGGAACGAGACCCATCGACCAACATGTCCGACGGTGATTGTCGAAAAATTCAACCAAGTCTTGAGGGGCTCGTTCAGCTGTCAGGAAGGGGCATGGCTGTACTAAATGGCCTTTGCGATGTAGATAGGACGAGTGAGAATGAAAGAGAGGTATATCTCGATTTGCAACGAACAGGGTGGCGAAGCGTAAGAGCTCTCTACCATCTCGTGTGGGAACTTGTGGTTGAGCCTTAAAATTTGTCTGGCGGATCGCTACTGTGTAACATATTTCTGCCATTTGGAAGGTGCATTCTTGGTGTCAAATCCCCACAAACTCATACCGGTGTGGAAGGCGCATCCTGCTCGTTTTTGAATGACTTCAAAGAATACCTTGAGTCAACAAATAATACCTGCAGTGAAACTCAAATTGTGGAGGCGGACCGTGATCATGCTTACCAGGGTTTTCCCGTGCACGGCAGTGTGAACAAACTTCGACGTATTCGGCAAGCCTCGATGGCCTGTCGTAGTAAGAAAATTAAAGCTAAATCTACGGCCACGCTAAGATCTGCTGAATATCACTCCGTGGCTTCGTCTGTGATCATGAGAGCTGTCTCATCCCGCGGATTGATTCGAAATCAGGACAAGATGGTTTACGATTCGTGGTGCCGAGATACGCTCGATGCGCATCAAAAGGTACCTCGAAGAAACTCCCCAGCGTAGGGCCGAACCCATCTCGACGCATCGACAGCTGCAAGCACAAGTAGATCTGCCGAAGCGTCTTGCTAGTCTGTGAGCACCAAAATTACAGGGTATTGTGCCACAAAGATGAAAATACCGTGCCTTATATCAGCGACCCACGTTAGTCTCAATCCGCCTCGCCGAATGACTGCATAGAGGAAGGTCGTACAGCATCTTGGCTACGTCAACTTCTGTGCTGCATGATCTATCAACCAACCACCATGCGCCACGCAGTCTTGCATCATTCACAGCCTTACCTATCTGCAGATGAAGAAGACTGAAGGACCGTAAAAGACTATCATCCAGAAGCTCTCGCAATGACCACCCTTACGAATAATACACCGGGCGTCAAGACCAAGGCCGACCAAACACCATCTTCCAACAGCGAAACAATACCACTAAAAGACATATGCAGCTCCACGTGGCGCGACCGGCAAGTTCTGTATGAGTTCTGCGTGCTTCCAGTGCAATATCTGGGAGCAGGTAGACGAGGCGGCTTTCCACGAGAATACAATCCTT
Source organism: Incumbomyces lentus (assembly GCA_017656005.1). NCBI lineage: Eukaryota > Fungi > Ascomycota > Eurotiomycetes > Chaetothyriales > Trichomeriaceae > Incumbomyces > Incumbomyces lentus. The sequence continues at coordinate 1,655,853 of JACJVT010000004.1, read as the reverse complement.
TTAGAAGTTTTAGACCGATCTCAAGGAACACCGTCAAAACATGCCGGCCCTTCGATTAGATCCCCGGATCTGGACGAGATGGGCTATCAAGACTGGATCAAGATCTTCCTCGACGACTTGGCTTTGGTTGCTGCAGGTGCCGGAGGTGCACGTAACGTAACGGCGACATGTCTTGAAGAGAGCCTGAATGATTCAAGTCTTCGTGTTATCAGAATCTGCAAGAACGAGCGCTTTACAAACAAAGATCTCTTATTTTTGCAAGGGATGGTCTCATTCTTGAATGATCTTCATGAAGAACGATGGTTTCGAAAGGAAGATATTGTTACTACCTGTTTTGGCATGATCATCGAGCACTGCGAAACAAAGATGCGAAATCATATTTTTGGACCAAAGGGCCTCAAAGAGATGCTAGGCATTGTACACATGCGAAATTTAGAGCAGGAAAATAATCTGCCAAAACAGTTTCACCACTCACGCGAGCAGTATCGACATTTGCTAAACACATTGATAAATGGAGACGGTAATGAGCAGATCAGGCAGCTTTCCATTCAGGCTTTCGAGATTCGTCGATCTTCTTCATTTCAGCAGTTGCTTAGCAGGCTAAGTCGTTCAGGTCAAGGCCATTCTCTGAAGGTTCGCGAGAAACTTGGAAAGCTCGCGCGTTTCTACAGGAGCGCTCACACCTTCGTTTCTGTAATCCAGAAGACAGGGCTGAAGCTGACGCTTGAGATCGTACCACCCATATCTCGCCGAATTAACGCGATCGCTTTGTCTGCGTGTGACCGCATGATACAACGCGTCACAGTTCACATCAGCGGGCTACAACTTCAGGAGATCCGGCGAATGTTACAGCGATACAACAAGTACGTTGTGCACGCTGAAATATTATTGCTTCTGTTCTACGAGAACCATCCCGAGACGAGGCCTGTCCTGAATTACATCGGTATCAGTAAAAGATCGTGTTTCCTCTGTGCCAGCTTCATCCAGTTACACGGCCGCTTCGAAGTCGAAGGTGCTCACCAGCAGCTCTACTCACTCTGGACTCTACCTTCATGTATCACGGTGCGAGATCAAGAAGCCCGAGAAAATCTTATTCGATCACTCAGAGCGCTGGCTTCGCTGGTGACCGCAAGGGTACAAAATCTCAACTTCCGAAGAAGAACCATGTATCTTTTTAACGCAGAATCCGTTGCAAATTTCTCACGTGCAAGTCTAGCATCGGCTCATTTTAAGCTACCCAAAGGAGACAATCCATTGAGTACAATACAGCAGCAAGTCTTGACTTGTCCTGCACGTAAAATACCCGTCTCTCCGGGCCAGAGCATAGAGTACAGAATAGAGCGTATAGAAGAAAGTCACGGCGGGGAAGCCCCGATTGAGGCAGCGCAAGTCGAAGAGACACCACCAGTCGAAGAGACACCACCAGTCGAAGAGACACCACCAGTCGAAGAGACACCACCAGTCGAAGAGACACCACCAGTCGAAGAGACACCACCAGTCGAAGACATACCACCAGTCGAAGACATACCACCAGTCGAAGCGACACCACCAGTCGAAGAGACACCACCAGTCGAAGCGACACCACCAGTCGAAGACATACCACCAGTCGAAGCGACACCACCAGTCGAAGAGACACCACCAGTCGAAGCGACACCACCAGTCGAAGAGACACCACCAGTCGAAGACATACCACCAGTCGAAGACATACCACCAGTCGAAGACATACCACCAGTCGAAGACATACCACCAGTCGAAGACATACCACCAGTCGAAGACATACCACCAGTCGAAGACATACCACCAGTCGAAGACATACCACCAGTCGAAGACATACCACCAGTCGAAGACCCACCAGTTGGAGGACCGTCAGTTAAGGAAGCACTAAATAATAGACCAACGAAAAAGGCCATCCAGGCGGAGGAACTGCCAGTCCCGACAAATTTGGAAAAGAACGAAGCAGTCAGCGAGGACAGTAATTCTCTGCCTAGGTGTTTGACGCATAACGGAAAATCGACTTCAGTCGTTCTTCCATGCAAGCTATCGGAGCGGTCAGATAGCGCTACTATCAAATGCCAAGGACAGGAAACATCACAAAGGCGTGAAACACACCATCGTCATCGAAGCGGTCGGGCAGAGGGACCAAAGCGCTCAGCGAGGCACTCTAGGCCGACCAGACGGAAGTACAGGGAAGATGCGAGGCTCCGCCATGATCGACCCAGACGAAGAAACGTTTCAGTGCCTCGAACGACGAAAAAGTCGATCACTCTTCGCCCCTTTTGGAAAAGGCTCATTCTCAAGATTCTGAGACTCGTCACGACAACAAGGTGATAAACCAAACTCTGCACAATTGGTCTCTTGCTCGAGCATGAGAACATGATGCAAAGAACGCCAAGAGCTGAATCTAAGCTTCACGAATGAAAACTTGTCTTCTCTCCTTCGAACCAGGGCCCTCAAATGGCTTAATTCCATGTGGTTGCCTTCCATGGAGTCAAAATGCCCCCTGGCTCAAGGTTGGTGCTTGCCAGTCATCGTGCGCAAAGTATTCAGAGTATGCTTAGATGCAGGTACATTACTTTTTGAGGAATCCCTGGTCATCGTGGCGAGGTTGTAGCAGGATCAATTTTTTGTCTCTAGTAGCATGGCTATCTGGGCCGATCGATGCTCACAGAGGGACGGTGAAGGTACTTCCAATGATATGCCGATGTGACAATCCATATTGCCGGCACAAGTGCGCGTTCATCTTCGCCAATATTATCCAGATCAAACTTTATACAATGCAATCACACCTCGTCTTCATGTACTCAATTTTATGGGCTCGTGCACATCAATTTCTCATCTCGGGCACCTCGGGGTACAGGCCGACAAAAAATGACCCCGCTTGGGTCCGTCGTGGGTATCGGACAAACGCGCGCAGTCCAGATTTGTCTGTGTGGTTCATTAAAGTGTGATTTTGGTCGGCACACATTGTCGAACGTAACCAAGCCTGCTAAAATACACTGAACCTAACGAGTTTGCAATGGCGACGAGGAAGGTAGTGTCCACGGAGAACGCTCCGAAACCGATACCCGGAGTCTACAATCAAGCCATCATCGCGAATGGAGTAGTTTACTGCTCGGGACAAGTGCCGATGGACCCAGCAACAGGAAAGCTGATCGACGGTGATATTCAAGCACACACGGTGAATAATAATACCTCTTTATCTGTTTCGGGGTGCGTTATAATGTTTGCTGATGGTGGACAAAGCATCAATGTCTCAAGAACCTGGGCGAAGTTCTCAAGGCAGCTGGATCGAGCCTCGACCAGGCGCTCGAAGTTAATGTCTTTCTTGCCGACATGAACGATTTTGCGAAGATGAATGAGGTTTACAAGCAGTACTTTGGAGACGTCAAGCCTGCAAGAACGTTCGTGTTGTCCGAAGTTGTGGTTTTTGGGAAAATGCGAGCTGAGCTGACTGAAAGACAGATGCGTTGCTGTCAAGACTTTGCCTCTAAACACAGACGTGGAGATTAAATGCACCGCTCTGCATTGAAATTCTTGGATTGGAAGCAGGTCAAGGGTGAAATGTCGGTGACGGTCTTGCGAAAAAGTATATACATAGCTGTGGTCTCCACTATATGACCTTCGTTCTGAGACATGCACAAATCGATGCAACTGGCAGCAGCATTGTGTATTTTTTTTGGGGACAGATCCTAGCGTGAGCGTTGTAACTCACCTCTCAGCAGCAAGATCCCAGGTCAATCTAAGAACTCCTTAACAATGAATGCACAGTCGCTAACGCAAGGGCAAGCGGGCGTTTGTTGGGGGAAGAACCTCGACTTTCATGTTTTTGATTTGTTCGTTCAGCCTATACCTAGCCGAAGATCTGCACTGCAAGCGAGTCAGGAAAAGACATTCTTGTTGAGAAGTTGAGGCCAGCTCTAAGTCAGACGAGCAGCACCCTAATCACTAGTCGTTTCCGAGATGGGCTAAAGGGCGTGTTCAACCCTGCATCACCCTCGCTCCGAGATGCTTTAATAGCAGCTATTAGTTTGCTGCATGCTAGTTTCACCATATGCCGGCCGCCCTTCCAGCCGACTTACAGGAAACCTTTTCGTATTCCGAACTTTCTTTCATTTCTCCAGGTGTACCCTGGGGGGACACGTTCTGGAATACTACTCCGTATACTCCACATCTAGTGTAGCGTGAAAATTCCTTATTTGCGAAACTCCGCGAGACAACTGTCAAGGCCCAAGATCGTTTTCCTGCTAACTAAGCACTACCCCCCTGGGACCCGTTAATGCTCTTTATTTGCTGAGTGGACCCGAAGGGGGGGAAACCCCAGGTGTTTTGTGATGCTAGGCACCACAATAACTTGAATAGCTCTGAGCAACTCCATCATCAAAAGCGGCCCGCCACGAGGAGATGCGCGACTTGTGGGGGAGCAGCACTGAGCCTGAACGAGATAACTTTCGCTTTTGAGGAGGCTTGGAATGGGCCCAAATTTGGGGATTAGACCCCCAATTTGCATGGGTGCGTCGTTTGATAGCGATGTGTGCATTGTTTCCGAGTCGGTGTGAATTTTTGGGGGACGCTCGGCCAATGGATGTCTGCGATATCTGCTGAGCCTTGGGACTAGCCGAAGATAGGATGATTGATCGGCGAGAGAATAGAAGGAGTAACGGTTGATTCGGACACAAAAATTAAAATTCGTGGAAAGCGTCAACATATTTTTGTAACAGCCGAATGTTCATGGGTGGTTCCCGGAATCAGCCATGAGAGCGGCTGATACTTGAAAGCTGGCACCGCCACAGGTTTGCAGGATGAGACTCTCTCGCATTATGTGACGGATCTGACTATTGCGCGATGTCTGGTCCTCCTTATCCGCTGCACGCATCTGTCCGAGAGAGGCTGCATCCTGACTACGTCAAGTTCTACAATCAGCACCTCATCAACCTGCCACAAGTGCATCATCAGCCGATTTGCGCCACGAGAGCCAACTGCGCAGTTGTTAATGGTAGCAGCCCGCTGTTGGCTGGTGGTCACAAGGAAGACCACCTGATCACCAGAACATCCACGATGGGACCGAATCTGATTCTGAGATCTTTCACTCCCGAGGGCCAACCGCCGAGCTCTGCTGGATGGCCAGCGATGCTTTATGTTCACGGCGGTGGCTTTGTCCTGGGCAACATCGATGCCGAGAATACAATCTGCGCGCATGTATGCACAGGAGCTCGTTGTGTGGTCCTAACAATCGAGTATCGGTAAGACATGACAATAATACCCTTTAGCCACAGATGCGCTAATGGAGACAGTCTGGCACCAGAAGATCCATTTCCAGCTGCTGTGCATGATTGCTGGGAGGCATTGTTGTGGACAGTGAGGGAAGGCGTGAAAATCCTTCACCTTGATCTCAGCAAATTGGCCATAGGTGGATCGTCCGCTGGTGCAAACCTGGCAGCTGTGGTAGCCAACAGAACGCTGGTCATACCAGTGCCGAATTTTAGCGGATTCGTTGCTCAGATCTTGGCGGTCCCGGTCGCTGACCACACTGCAACCGTACAGAACAATCCGTCGTGGAAGGAATTCGAACATACTGCGGCCTTGACGGCGGAAAAGATGATGTGGTACAGAAGACACTATCTCCCAAACGAAGCAGATTGGACCCATATCGAAGCTTCACCGCTGTTCTTTCCGTCACAGCGGATGCATAAACTGCCACCAACACTTGTCATCGTCGCAGAACTTGACGTCCTGCGACACGAAGGCGAGGAATATGCAAAGAAACTTAAATCAGCAGGAGTGTTTGTTGACTTTCATGTAGTACCTAGAGTTCCACATCCCTTTCTCGCCATGGACGCAGTATTCGAAGCGGGCCGATCAGCACTGACATTACTGTGCGAAACGCTAGCCAAGGCATTTGATTTCAGATAGAGTGATTGACTTGATGAATCGGTGGCGGTGGCGGTCATTTGTCGAATCATAGAGCGGAAGTCTTTCTTTTGGGCGTTCATGGTGTTGTTAGATCCTCGGGAGGCTTTATTGCTTTGTTCTCTGTGGATGACTGACCAAGGAGCAATAACGCTGAATTGATAGCCTTGTGTCTGTCCGTGTAGGCTATCGCGTGGAATCACTTCGGAGAGGCAATCGTCCCAAAGCCATAAATCCTTATTGCCTTCGATATCGGTATTGGCTGGTCGTCTGGGAACTTGGTCCAATTGTATTCTAAGCATGAATGCGAGCATGTCCAACAAGGCAAACTCGGCATCCATAGCAACGGTAACATGGGCAGCGCATAGTGCTACTCTTCGTTTGGCTGGAACTGCAGAGATGATTGACCAGTCTTCACCTGGGAGGGAGTGCTCGGTATAGTCGTGCGCTACACCTCGGCCGGTCTGTCTGTATCCGGACACACTTTCTTTCTGTTCATTTTCCGTCCCCATTCGTCTATTTTCCGCCCTGACAAAGTCTAGGAGGCGATGCAGGCTAGCATTCCAGTCGATGATATTGCTTTCAGGGTCGAATAGAACGGGTTGCGGGGGTTCTCTAGGCCATTGGCCTCTGCTGCCAGATTTTGTCTCATCGGATTCCTTCTCGTAGAACATGTCTCCGACACAGAGGGTGCAAGAGTCATAGTCATACCAAGACAGAGAATCTGGTGTGTGTCCAGGGGTATGGAATACCATGATAGAGGTTGATTTGCGGTCAGAGTCGGCGGTCAGGTAAGTAATTCTCTGCTTATCTTCGATCCAGTGGGCATCGTATTTGGGAGCTTCAATGCCTATGAGACCACACAGGGAATGTTTCTGCAGATTCTCCCATGGAACAAGATATTCCTTCTTGTGAGACGAAGAAAGCACTGTTACGTCTTTGGCCACTGAGAGGAGATGTGTAATCCCACAGATGTGATCGTAGTGGCAGTGGGTAGTCAATACAATATAGGGTGCAACGTGATCTGGGTTAAGTGTCAGACTCAGGAAGCTGGCAATGTTCCAGGATTGGGGTTCTCGAGAGGAAAGATTGGTAACATTTCGACCTTCATTTGAATGTGATGTGCTACCGTTGTCATTGCATGCGTCTAAACCAGTCCCAGTATCACTCAATATGATGACGACCGGGCGACGGCTTTCATCTTGGAAATATACCTTCGCATAGATGTTCGGGTACTCTCCATACGCATCTCTCTCACGAATCAAATATGTGGAAGAAGTGCTCGCCGAGTGCAGCAGAAAGATTGTGTAGGGACAGCGTGTTGACAAATCGACAGACATGGCTTGATGCTCGGGCTGCCAGTCGTGAGAACTGTGGTGCACGACTTAATTAGGTTGAGGCGGACAAAAGACAACACGCGCATCGCAAGTCCCTATCCGTTGAACCTTCTTTCCACGGCGTACTCCTTCAAGCGGCTACCTACCATGTTTGTTGCTTCAGCGATGAGGCAATTCGTTCGCGCTAGTTTAACTCGGAAAGAACATTCTCCTCTACTAGGGGTCTTATGAACGTGTGTAGATTTGTTGCAGCGGCCCTGCGTTGAAAGATGAAGCCCTTCTTGACGACCTAGGTATCAAGGCGGAACAAGAACATAGTTCCGGAAGGTTGCAAGATTATCCGAGTAGTGCATTAGCCGAAGAGGGGGGTTTCAGAATACCGGCTTGATATATCACTCACGGTCGTCTGACGACAAACTAAAAGACTATTGTTCGGCACGATTGCGCGTGACGGTGCAAGTGAATCGTAGTGTCGCCGTGAGGACGATGGAGCCTCGGAAATATAAAGGGAAATCCAACCACTTCGAAGCATTGTAAGCAATAGGTACACAAGAATAACACAATTCCTGAGGATCGTAGAAGGGGGACAGACTGCTTCTACGAAAATGGCACCGGACAAAGATTTCGAGGTGGCTATCATTGGGGGTGGCATAGCCGGGTTGACTCTGGCCATAGCTCTGCACCACCGCAATATCAACATCAAAATCTACGAGCAGGCGGCTAGATTCGGCGAGATCGGTGCCGGCGTGTCTTTCAGCCCGAATGCCGTGTGGGCGATGAAGGTATGTCATCCTGGTATCTATGAAGCGTTCGAGAAGGTCTGCACGAGAAATGAGTGGGAATCGAAGCAAAAGGTCTGGTTTGACTACCTGAATGGCTACGATCAATCGCTCACCGAGGCCGGACACCAAGAAGCGGCTTTCACCATCTCAAACTCCGTGGGCCAGAACGGAGTTCATCGTGCACGCTTTCTTGAGGAATTAGTCAAGCTCATACCTTCAGAACTTGGTCATTTCGGCAAGAGACTGAAAGACGTTACGGATGACGGCAGTGGAAAGCTCACGATACATTTTGAAGACGGGTCTCGAGCAGTGACTGACGCCGTGATCGGGTCTGATGGTATCAAGTCACGAGTTCGGCAGGTAATGTTCGGCCAGAACCATCCTTGTGCGTTCCCGAGTTACACTCACAAATATGCGTATCGAGGTTTGGTACCTATGGATAAAGCGGTCGAGGCAATAGGCGAGGAACGTGCGAAGAATGCGTGCATGCACATGGGGCCGAATAACCATGTGCTCACCTTTCCAGTCGATCGCGGTCAGATCCTGAACATTGTTGCCTTCCACACAACGGACGAGGACTGGCCGGACTATCAGCGACTGACGCGGCCTGGCAAGCGAGAAGATGCTCTCAAAGACTTCAAAGGCTATGGCGCCAACGTGATTGAGCTCCTAAAGTTGACAAAGCCAGATCTGGATGTCTGGGCAATCTTCGACCTCGGAAAGAATCCCGTCCCAGCCTTCAACAAAGGCAGAGTGTGTATCGTCGGCGACGCTTCACACGCAACATCACCGCATCATGGTGCAGGTGCAGGATTCTGCATCGAAGACAGTGCGGTGATGGCAAGCTTACTGGCGGACAAGCGCGTGAGGTCAGCCGCAGATCTGGAAGCCGCTTTTGCTGCGTTTGACGCGAACCGGCGCGAACGTGGTCAGTGGCTCGTCCAGAGTAGTAGGTTCATCGGAGACACGTACGAGTGGCGCGCGGAGGGTGTCGGCGATGACTTCAAAAAGATAGAAAGCGAAATCAACAGACGGAATGGGATCATTGGCGATTTTGACGTCGAACAAGGATGCAACGACGCTCTCAAAGAGCTCGGGAGGCACTTGAGGCAGGCAAGTCTATGACTTTTATCATCAAATGCGCTATCTGGACATGTTCCTACTCTTCTTGACTGAAATGCTATATCTTTGCAGCGAAGCAGAAACGAGGTGCTACCTTGCCGTAACCTGATCGCCACGATGTGGACTGCTAGTATTCAAAGGTTGAGGCTTTCCCGTTAATGTGAAGTGGAGCTTTGTGGGCCAAACCCAGCCTTGCAAGGCACTGGCAGACGGATCGGTTTCTCGGCGAGCTTCCCTCCGGCAAGTAGCCACGCGGGGCAATTCATACATCGGTCATATCGGTCTCGGGGGGTGGTCCACTGTTACGCAGCCCAAAACATGCCTGGCAGGGAGGCGTCGTCGAATCGTCGTGGAGCTTATAATCGTGCCTGATCACGGACGAAGACGACTTCAGGCAATTCAGCTGCTGACGTACCTTGGTTCGATATAAACATTGAAAGCAGCTACATTTCGTCTTCTGTAGATAAATAATCAATCAATCAATCAATTTTCAACGACTGATTTGGAGTCCTGTTCCTTACAACAACAACAACAACAACAACAACAACAACAACAACAGTCCACATAACTCCTAACTCATAACAGAACAAACATCTTCGCAAGCTCACCAGCCAATCCCCCTTCTATCTTTCAAAGACAACTCAACATCCCAATCTCAATGGCACCACCACCATTTGGCCCATTTGCTCACGGCGAGCGTCGCCCACGCGGGCCACCTCCCTTCTTCGTGCAACTCCTCCGAGCTCCGCTGACTGTGAACAACATCATCGCATGTGCAATCACCTACTCAGTCTACCACAGCCGAGCAGCGCTCCTCGCAGACGCCAATAAGCCATGCGCTCTTCGGGCCAACTCGATCTTCGGCTTCCTGGCCATCCTGTTCGCCATCTCCGTCGGCCACAACATCCTGACCGTTGCGCGCTTCCACCGGATCCGCTGTGAGGTCTTTGGCGGCGAGAGCATGTGCGCAGGGAGGAAGAGGTGCCGCCAGCAACAGCAACAGCAACAGGGAGAGATTGCGTTGAGCGAGGATGAGGTGCTGGCTAGAAAACACAAGTTCCAAGAGATGGGCAGGAGGATGCCGAGTTTCGTCATCTCGACTGCTGATGTCGTGCTTGCCGTTGGATTTTTGGGCATGTGGGTTCTGACTACGCTGATGGCGAAACGGGAAGGGAAAGTCGAGCTTGGTGTCGCTTATGCTAGCATTGGTGCTCTTGTTGCTGGGTGAGTTTATCCCTGTATCAAAACGAAAACTCCAGGTGAAGGCGTGTGCTAACATTGATCTTATAGGGTTCTAAATCTTGTCATTGGTGTCAAGGGCTTGAAGTTCTGGGCTCGCAAGCGCAGAAACGAACAGGAGTCCAGCGTTGAGGACGCCCATGTGGCTGATGTCAAGGAGCGATTACTCGATCATTGATTTACCCCTGTGATGGAGGCGGCAAACTCAAAGTAGCTTTTTGCTCTATGAGAGCGCGATCATCGGCCGCACTCGCAAGGCTCGGGAGGTAAATGCTCAACACTCCGTGAACATTTGGGATACTACGTCTATTTTCCTCAGCCTCGATCGTGTTGAAGCCAAATTACTGTCGGTGCATAGCATCTATCTATACCCTCTTTTCATCTAGGCAACTCTATGTGTAACTCTATCTGCAGTTCTATATATACAACTCTATCTATAGTTCTATATATGCAACTCTATCTGCAGCTCTATATGTGCAACTCTATGTGCAACTCTATGTGCAACTAAGCACTCACAGTGCGGTGGATAGAGAAACCGGTACTCGTAGCTTACCAGTACTTCTCGTTAGCCTTCTACAGTTCCGTACGTGTGGTTTTCGCCGTGCTCTTTCCCTTGAAGAACTCCTTTGTCTTCTGGATGACTGTCCGGATGGGTGTGGAACCTAGATGCTCATCCGCGCAGTGGAAATTATTCGGATCTCTGTGATCACCTGTCCCATCGTATCTGGCCACCGATGGATATGGACAAATAGGCCTCTCATATGTTTCGCCACTGTCATCGGGCGCCGAAACACCTGTCAAGGTCTCTGGGGCACGCCCCTCCTCAACCCAAGCGACCAAAGCGGCCCACGCATCTTTAGGGAAAAATCCCGGTCCCCCCATGCAATGCGCAAGGCCTGGTGCTTCAAAGTATCTGTAAAAGTTGGGGGCTTTATGATCGAAGTCTAAAACCTGTTTGTAGTATTGCTCAGAACCAGATGGTGGGACGATCTGGTCAGCCAGGCCATGCACAGTGATCATCTTCCCTCCTGCTTTGGCAAACTCAGAAAGGTCTGGATTATTTGTGCTGAGCATGGTATCAAACTCCTCGATCGACTGATTGAAGTATCTCCTGAAACCCGTGCGATTCATCTTGCTAAAGTCGAAATTAGGGTCCTTGGCGAGCAAGTAGGTGAAGTAATCTTGACTAGGCTCGAAAGGCGCACCACGGCAATTGCTCCCGTCATCGTTGCACTGTACATTCGCCATACCTTCAGCACCAACAAGGTTAGCGTCTGGCGAGATGCCCCAGGTGAGCACTTCCCCTGAAGCCGCTTTTGGACCGACCCATGCAGCCTCTGCTACAGCAGCGGCAATCTCGCTAATGACTGTGGACTTCCCATCAGCACATTCGACAGAATGGCCCACCAGGCTGTAGGGGTCGAAGAGACAGGCACTGGGATAAGAAATAATTCCATCTGCAACTCCATCAAGGAGATCGCAGTCCTTGATCGCCGCAGCTTGAATGGCGAGCAATTCGCAGGAGGAAGCGTACTCGTTCCGCTCTGCCATCAAGACTTGTGGCCAAACCAAAGTCGGCATCAGGACTGACCAATGGAGCGCGGGAGCCATGGCTGAAATGCCATCGAATGCATCTGGATACCGTTGTGCGAGCATGAGCCCCTGTCGGCCGCCCTGAGAACATCCATTCCAATACGAGTACTTGGGCGGCTTTCCATAGTACTTTTTTGTGACAGCCTTTCCAATCACCGCCAGGTCTGCAAGTGAAGTGTATGAAAAACTCTCAAGCAGGTGCATGTTAAGAACGCCAGGCTCTTTCAGAGCCCACGCACTAGAGGCAGAATCAGTAGGATCATGTCCAGCATCGGTCCCGACCGTCACGTATCCTTCACTCGCACCCGCCAGCATGGGTGGTATTGAAAACACGGCCAGGCCTGCCGCCCACGCTCCACCGCCCGATGCCATCATCCGGCCATTCCAAGTGTCTTCGGGTGGCAAGTACACCTGCACGTGGATGGGCTCCGGAAAGCCCGGATGAGCATAAGTGACGGTAACATTGCAGTAATGCAGGTCCGTCACCTTGGTAGATGGACAGTCAATATACAGATCGGGTGGGATGTGCATAGAGCTCTCTTGGACGACGTTTGCTTCAAGGAGATCGACATGTATCCCAGGCAGATCTGGCAGCACGAGGTTACCCGGTGTACACGATGAAAATAGGGGGTTCGGATGCTGCAACGCAGCCTGAATAGAACTCATCTTGTGGCAGAAAATTTGTGTTGCCAGTGTGTTTGAATCACCCAGCAACTTGGGATGGTAGTAGTCGAATCTATACAATGTGGTGGGGAGCAACCATAAGGTTTGTCGAGATAGCCGACCACTAAGAATGTCGTTACTACCATAATGGTTAGCATCTGCAATTTCAACCGCTCACTTCCGAAGTATGTCAGGCATTAGCACCAGCACCAGCAACACGCGGATTTGCTCATTACCGGGCCATGCTATATGCAGGACATGGCACGCAAGGATGTAATGGACGAATGTTGGCTCAAGCGATTCGTCAATCAAGCTCATGACTTGGCGTTGCTTGGAGCTAACAAGCTCACTTGTAGGCTCGCTTTTAACCCGCTTTCTGCGCTGTGCTTGCACTTGTCTATACAAAGTCAAACACATCGCCCTCTTTGTCATTTACTAGCCGTCTAACCCTTTCGGTCCCAACGATACGTTCAAGCTTCATGACATCCCATTTGGAAAATAGTGCTTTGACGAGTCCCTTGCCTTGCTTAGCTCTTTGGCCGTCAGACCACTCAAGATCCTGTAATGCATTCGACCCCAACGCATCGACCATTTCTGTCCAAAAGATTGGGTTTTCTGGTAAGCTGTAGAAGAGAAGTCTTCTGATCCCCTTTATCTTGTACCTAAAATAGTGGTGCGCCCTCTCCGTATAGAGGAGTAAGCTATGTCGGCCGCTCAGGAAATGCGAGCGCGCCCGGGTGACATCGCTGCGCTTTGAATACTCAGAAATGGTGCCAAAAGATAGAGAGGTAGTATCGGCAGCAATCGAACAGTGGTTGCGCAATCGTACAAAGTCAAGATAGGTCGAAACAAAGATGATAGTTCCTCTGTTTGAGGCTTTATTTGAGGAACGTACCAGACCTGGAAGCACGGTATTACTGAAAAACTTGAAGCGGCTGTCGGATTCAGTCTGTGGTGACAAGGCGTCGAAGCGGAGGAATGTTTGCGTCAGAGCGAATGGAAGTGATGAAGGTATGTTCAATATGGCTCCACTGTAAGTTGGCATGTATTTGACTCGACCTGCTATGTTGTGTAGATACCCCGATATTAGTGCTGACAGTGATGGAGTGATATAATCGGAGAAGACAATTGACTGCCGAAGGTGTTTGGCCTTTCCGTCAAGGTACCAAGTTCGTGCTCTCGCGAAGTCACAGCCGTGTGACTCCTTTGGTAACAGGTTTAGCTGGGAAAGGACATACTCAACGTGCTGCCAGTTCTGCATTTCCAGCGCATTGACGTGGTCTAGTACCAGAATTTCGATGGACGAGAGGAAGTCGGAATCATGTCCTTTGCTACTCTTGGCCTTGTTGCCGCTTGTCGTAATCGTCCGCATTAATCCAAGTGGCGATGCCAGAATAATATCAGAGTTGTAGAAGCCCGAGAAGAACTTGATGGTTTTCCTAGTAAATTTCAAGCCGAGGCGAAAATCCTCTTCGTGATTCCCTCCAAACAGTTGTCGAAAATCATCCGGTTTGTTCTCGAAGGAGTCGTCCTCTGGTTGAGAAAAGTTCTCAATGAAACGGCTCTTGTTCTCTTGTTGTTCGGGCTCGGCAATACGTACAATACTTTCGACAAAGCGTACGCAAGATTGTTTCGTAGGCATAAGGATAAGTACCTTTGGTCTGGTGAAGCCCTGGTCACGATATTCTGAGTCGCCGGCCGTTTCTTGTGCGAGTCTTGCATTGTTCTTCAATACCTTGTCTCGAGTCTTGAAGACGTGGTTCAAGCAATGCAGAATGGCAAGGTCCCTCAACCTCGCCGCATTTTGAACTGATCTACACCCGTATATTACATCTCTGTACTGAGATATCTCGTCGACCAGATCTAGCTCCTCATTGTGCAAGCTTTCCACAATTAGGGTGCCGTTCTCCTTCAATCTCTTCTTCAGGTTGAAATAGTGCTGCACTTTCTTGCTGCTGTTCACAGGCATGGAGCCCCATTGACAAAGAGTAGAAATCTTTCGTACGTTGGTTCCCACAATGCTGTTCCCACCAATGCTTTTGCTGGCCAGGCTCTCGATCGCGCGCTCCAGCTCTGCGTCAGCTATTTCCACATAATGGCTTTCAAAAGGATCGTTCAACACAGAGTCTTCATCATCTGAATGTGTTTCCTCGCTTCGAGTCTCAACCGCATCTTCATCGGGCTCATCTTCCGACTTGGTTAAATGTTGCTGGCTGATGGTCTCTAGTTCAGGTTTGGTTGTGTTTGCTTCCTGTGTACTCGGTACTTGTTTCCTGTCCATGTGTGCGTGTCCATTCTCCAACTTTCGCTTCTTGGGCGGTCGTTCTTGGGTCCCACTTGACGGCTTCAGGGCTCGGAGCAGTGCGGCGTAGGACTGCGTAGTCGTTGGATGTTCATCGTCCGCAGAAGAATCTTGTTCCTCACCACCAGTGTAGCTTCCTTCGGAAGAGCCTTCATCGTCTGTAGATGGGGGTTCTTCGTCTTCTCTAACAAGGTTAGCGCATCGATGTCAAGCATCGACAGAAACATACGGTAATGGACGAGTCCGTGAAGCACTAAAATTGGTCACTGGCACGGATACCCCCTTTCTCTGCTTCTGTTTAGAAAATCCAGACGTACGAGTTGCCCCACGTTGCTTAGAACGGGGTGGCATATCTACATCAGTCCCTTACATCGACTAGTATATCAAGTCCTGAGTGCCGCGTCTTTGGAGAAAAGTAAAGCACGAAGTTACCGCATAATTTTTGTTATCGCTTATCGGTGGATTTGCCGAAGTGCTCCCACGGCTCATGATCAGAAAAGACTTCACCTGCACCGCCCGTCTCCCGCACGCCTCCCTTTATCGCCAATATCGACAGGCCATTGAAGGTCTCTTCGTCATGTTCATCCTGGGCCTTGCATTCATAATACCTGGTTCATTGACACTCAACTCCTTGCTGTGGTATTACTCTTTAAGCTCATGTGTTTCCTCGTACTGCCGAAACACTTCCCGAGTGATGAACAAGATCCTACTCGACCTCTTCCTCTCCATCAGTACCGTTCGTTCTCTTTCGTTTCTTTCTGGGATTTTTGCTCACGCTCGATTCGAGCTGGCTGTCCTTGTCACCTCCAAGTCTATAGTTGGAACTTTTCTTGACTTTCGTAGGCTCGGGCCGCGAGAGTGCCACGCCCGTATCATTGGCAGCACTGCTGTTCGCATATTTCGTCTTGATAACATTATATGCTTGTTTCCTGACCAGTTCCGGTGTTACTCCAAAGCTCTCTCAGCTGTGATTACGCTAGACTCACACAAATTTCCCTGACTTGTATAGATCGGTGGTTTCTGCAACCTTATTCCAGTTTGTGTCTTTAGAGTGTTCTAAAATTGCAAGAAGGAGGATAATGTGGTCCGCTTCTGTTTTTGGAGTCATTGTAGGCGTGGGTAGAGAGATGTCGAAACAACTTATAGCGGGGATGTGTGAGCAAATTTGTTGTTGAAGTGGGTAGTTGGATTGTGAATGCTCGAAGATAGAAAGAGGAGGGATTACCTATTCTCCTTTTTAGCCTACTGAGATAGTAAGCTCAGTTATACTTCGCGTTTTATTCAGTTATACAGGATAGCTGCAGACGTCAACAACACTATATCAGTCAAAATGGTAGGCAGATTGTTTCGATTCGGTCTTGCTCAACCTGCAGGGTTGAGATGCTCTGCCTTTCTTTACGCACTACTCGATAGAATCTTCGAGATCGCGCGAAATTATTATATTCATTCTGTATCGCGAGATTATCAGGTAAATAACTTAATTTCTCTACCACGTACGTTAAGCGATAGCGGCTCTTTTAGGTAGTTCCTCCTTCAAGAAGTGGACATCCATTATAAACATATACATACTCAATTTCGTTCCGCTTCTCGCTTCGCTTTCTACCTAGCGGTCAATACTGCTACAACTCGAACCAAAGTGTCACCAGTCCTCCCTAATATCTAGACAAGATCGACCCTAGTGCTTCACAACAGCCCAGCCGTCCTGAACCGTTGTGATGCCATAGCTCATGGGGCGTGATAGCAGTTCTTCGAACAGTTTCAGCGCTTTTGGGAGATCCTGAGCTCTTTATGGATCGCCGCACACTTAGCTCTGGTATATAAGTCGTACAACAGGAATGCGAACTCATCTGCGTTGTCTCACTATCTGTGGCCGCATTGGTAGCAGCCGCATGACCCAGACCTTGATAAAAGCACGCGTCCCATCGACACTTGCTGTCGACACTTGCTGATGCTATTTTAAGCATCCACGTTGCTTCACCTAACTGATGAGCGTCTCCGTTCTGTATTGGATGCCAGGTTTTTGGCTGTAGGTAGAAGCATTCTTCAAACAGCTTTCAGAAATTCACGACCAGACTTGATCATGCCCATCGAGGACTATTTGTGAAGTCCATTCGCAAGATCAGTTAACACCATTGTGCGAAAGCCCATTGAATCAAGTATCATCGTAGGTAGAGCTTGACTATACCTTGATGACTGCATTTACCTTTACGTTGGGATGCCCTCCCTGCCTGCCTGCCTGCCATCTTGGTGGTATTAAAGCCATGCGGAACTCTCAATTTCTGAATTTCCGGTTTTCGTAATGGGAGATGAACCACCAATGTTCTCATAGGAGATAACCAGCTTCGACTACAGGCCTCTCGCCCCAGATTTTCTTGACCAGTTGATGAAGTCACAATCGTTGCGCTCGTTAAAAGTGAAGGCGGGAATGCAGCTATTCTCAGATTTAAGAACTAGATCAGCCTTTCTAGCCTTTTCTGAAGCAAATGTGATTTGTCTTGGTACTTCAAGCCATCTCCCAATCCCGAAATATCTTGAAACCTTGTACAGCAGGAAGCCATCTCCTTCTTCTGCTCCTAGCCGTAGAAATATAGCTCATTCGAAAAATCACTCAATCGCTGAACCCAAACACGAATCATGGCAGCAGATGACAGCCATACTCATATCTATCTTACAATTTTCAAGCATGCCAACCTTGATATAGACTGGAAAGCAGTGGCTGCAGAGACCGGCATCTCGACACCAGGAAATGCGTAAGCAGACCCATTCTATTACGCTATAAGGTCACTGACAATGAAATAGCCAAAGAAAGTTCAAAGAAACTCTGAAGAAAGATGGCTATCAGTTCAGCGGTGGTAAGGTTCTTCCTGTTGAAACGCAAGAACAGGATGCGAAGCCTGCTGCAGAGCCTCGAAAAGGGAAGAGGAAGGTCGGTGCAACGGGCGAAAGCTTGAACAAGAAACGCAAAACCAAAGAAAAGGCCGTCGAACAACTGAGCGACGAAGGCAGTAAAGATAGTGGCTAATCAACGAGTTCGATGAGCTTAGGTCACCACCTCGTGGAGTTCACAAAACCTCTGCATTACATAGTTAAGACGTCAAGGTGCATCAAGACATGTTTTGTCTCAATGGCAGTCGGGAAAGAACACGAGCGTGGTTGCAGCAAGCTATGGACGAGGGCAAATTTCTCGATGGATGATGTTTGAAGCGAAATCCTGCCAAGCTTCCAGTGACGATCCACTGGCACCTAACGACTCTTTTGGCGATGTCGCCGGCTTGGTTCTGGCATCTTTCACATTCCTACACTGTGTCGAATGGATCAAAATGAACCCTCTGCCTTCGTGATACAAGTGACATATTCCGAGAGAGAGATGTTCGCACCGTGTTTCAATGACAGCCGCGTACTTGAAGAGTGGCGGTATCGACGAAAATCGACCCAACCTCTTTTGATCCAACTCCTTCATTAAGCTCTTAGCTGTCCCGTTCGCTGCAATAGACTGACTTAGACCTCATTACTTTTGAAGTTTGGGCCTAATCACTGTTCTTAGCCCATAGTCTATGCATGATCAACTAGTGCTTGCGTCCACGCTACTAAGTCAGGGAGTGACAGCTCATCCAAACGATGACCACTCCTTCACACAAATCTCGAAATGCCTTCGAAAATCGGGATTTATGATCAGTGAAACTTGCAAATACCGATGTCAGCTTTTGTCACAGCTAAAGCATGGCGCATCGAACTCATAAGGATGTCATGAACAATCCTCCGCCAAAGTGCCCTTATTTCACTTTACCTGATGTTCGCCATCTCTTCCCTGACGATCGAGCATCGAGAAAGAAAAGCAAGACCGGCTATACACTTCTTACCACTCTCTGGGGCCCCGTAAGGAAGATGGACGAAGAAAACATGGTCTGTTTTCTTCTTGAACTCTTGAAACACTCAAAGTGGGAGCCGAACTTCGAAGCCATTGCTGCAGAATGGCATCTTAGTGGGACGAGGAATATGTAAATACCCGGCTCAGCTCTTTCGATGTACTAAAGCCATTGTTACTAATGTTGGCATCGACAGCAAATCACGTCTTAAGGCGATCATCGAAATGCACAACTTCCAGCTCGTTGGCGATTCGAAAGTGGTTGGCGGTAGTGGTCCTCCTGGGACGCATGATGGTATTGAACAAGACGATCATGAAAGCGAAAGTAATATGTGCGAAACCGGAATCGTTGGTGAGCCTCATCCTCGCGCCGCGAAAGCTACTAAGCGTCGGGAACGGAAGGCCACTACTGACTTGGACAATTCTACAGTAATTGAGAATACGAAGAAGCGAAAGCGGTCCAAGAAGTAGAAGTTGCCCAGCATGAAGAAGGCCCTGTTAATAAGCAACTTGGTTGCGCCTAAGGTATCGAATAACGTGGCGTTGCAGGTTTGGCATCGACCGGGCAGCTGTGCACGGGAATAGAGATGAGGCTCGGAAAGCCGAATTCCTTGACAACCCAAAAGACCAAAGGCTTTGGAATAAGCAGAGGTTGATCCGGCTCAGTCCACGATATGCAATCATTATCACATGCTTTTCGCAAAAGACACGGTTGTCGGCCGCATGGTGACCGTGCCTGCTGTGACGATGAGCTCTTCAATGTGACCTGACTCCGAGCTATCATTTTGCTTGGTGTCAAAGGACAGGGCTCACTTAACAATATGAATCCGCTCTCCACTATTCTTTGCTTTTGATATTCGAACGACTGTTTGTGAAATCTTGTCTCCGAATATCAAGAATTCTCCAACTAATATAATGGCTCCCGTATCTAAACCAGAAACGCTTTCCCTTTCGGCAGATCAAATCAAACTGTTGTCAGTCGTGCTGGCACGAATTCAGCCAACATCATTGAAGCCCGCTGAGTGGGAGGACATAGCTGCCGTAATTGGAGCTTCGAATGGGAAGGCGGCGTAAGTCGGCTTTTCGATATTCTTTCTTGGAGCTAACAAGCGCAAACAGGAAAGAACGATTTCGATATCTCATGTGTACACTTGCTGGAACACCTACGAAAGCATCAAGAGCCGCCGCTTCTCCAAAAAAGACGCAAAATACGACACCAAGCAGAGCTCCACCCACTCCTGATACAATTGGAAAAAGACGAAAATCAACGTATGTCAAACGTGACGCCCACCAACCCTCAAAACGCACAAAGCTAGCGACCAAAGAGGCACACGGCAGCGAACTAGACGACACCGATCAGTCGGACCAGGAAGAAATCACGGGTGGCGCACATGATGCACATCCTAGGTTTCATACCACAACAGACCCTACATTCGTCATAGATCATGCCATTGATCGATTCGGTCCCAACCCCCGTTCGACCCAAGCAGCTGCGTACTACGCAGGCGAATCAAGCAACCACTCTCCCTTGATTAACGACGCGCTGCTGAGTTCTGAGGAGTTGGCAGATCTTCAAGTCAAAATCGAAGACGACGAGTTGAATGGATTCTTTCCAGGATAGTTAGACAAAAAGTACGCAAGATACCCTTTTGACGACCGTGAGGTCTGGACCAAAAAAAACGTGCTGGACCAAAAGTTTTGCTTTTGCCGCATCCTATCTTCTACGGGGCGATTACTCTGCTGGAATAAGCCAGCAAGCGTTTGGAAGGTGTTGATCAAGTTCTTCCGGAACAAGAAGATCGGCGACGTTTGTTTTCACACGACACTGGTGTTGTGGGTTGAACAAAACCGAAACGATTTTACAGAGGAGGAGGCTTCGCACTGTCGTCCTTGCTTTTATCACCGCCTGGTGCAGCGGCTTACACAAAGCCTTCGTTGTTCTAAATATCCTCATCATCAAAAGCAAGCAGCAGGGAGACTCGACTGAATCGTCATAGAGTGAAAGAGTTGCAAAATAAGCTGAAATTAGAGACGATCAGATTCTATCTTAGCAGCCTTCTCACTCATATAGCAAAGATTTGGCCCAGCAGAAGCGGTCTGCTACCGTCGACGGTACATGTCTTCGTGAATCTTCCACCAGATTTGCCGTATGAGCAGCAGGTGTATTGCGTCCGAACGCGAATGTTGCGGCAAACTTTCCTATGCTTTATCCTGAGTCATTATGTGTCCAATAGTACCAAGTCCCAAAATGCCCAACTCCAGCTCATTGAGCATGTGCACGGAAGCGAGGTATCCTTCGCTTTTGTCAGCCTCAACCGATCGAGACTTTAGTCCTCGCTGTCCTCCTCTTTCATGTCATGGTCTTCGTCGTGATCTCCATTCTCCTCATTCCCTCCATCAGTCTCACTGCCCATCTTCTCTTTGATCATCTTGGTAGCTTCGTCGTCGTCGGCTTCACTAGCCTGACCATTCTTGTTGTCATCGCTTTCTTCTTTGACAACTTCGTTCATCTTCCGCTTTTTGCTCTTTGGCGTGGTAGTAGCAGTAGCAGTAGTAGTGCCTTTCTTGGTGGGAGTCTTTACCTTTGGTGACTTTGGCGTTTTGGGGGTGCCGCTTCTCTTCTTGGCAGGTGGTTTCTTTGCCTTTGTCGTGGTAGACTCGTCCTCATCGTCAGATAGGGCTGGGGTCTTGGGCTCTTTGTTCTTAGTGGATGGCTTGGAGGGAGTGGCTGGAGTTACGAGACCTTCTTCGCCAATCTTGACGACCTTTTTGTTCTTGATCTGATAGCCCGCTGGCTTGAGGATGCTATCAATCTTGCGAGGACTACCCAAAAAGTGCAATGTTAGTTACCAAAGCGTGACAGTGTTGAGGAAATAAAACGTGATAGCATACACATTCTTGCCATGAGAAATACCAACTTCAGTCGCTACTAAGTTGTAGTCAGGGTTGAATTCAGTCGAGGAAGCCATGAGCACTGCCAGAGTCTTGATGTCTTCAGATATGGCTGAGTCTGGCTCCTTTTTGGGAGGCGCCATCATAGGATTCTGGATCAAGAGCTAATCCGCTTAGCTGTTGCTGCCTAAAGCAAATGTGAGTAAATCTTCGATAAATTCAAATCAGGTAGTTCAAGTAGCTGGCAGAAGGTGAAGGGAAAAGACATACAGAGTATCGATCTTCAGATTCAATTTCCAGGAGCGCTGATCGGAAATGTGATTGATGTCAGAAACAGGCAATGAGAAAAAGTTCAACTGGAAAAGTACTGGGTCTGCTCCAGTGGGTCCAGATGTTCAACATTCACTTGCTAGAACATGAAAACAATCGCAGTTATCGCAGCAGGCTTGTTGTACAGTGAAAACCCACATCCGACTTTCACTCCGACGGCATTGTTCTGCGGCACCGACGTCCAGCATGGTGGCGATCTTCCATTTGTTGTGACGCCACAGCAACGACTCTTGACACAATTTTGGTAGGGATTCATGCGTGTTAGGTGAATCCTCTATCGTGCGATAGTTTGCCGTGTTCAATCAGCTATCATGGGCTGCTCGTACGTTCTCTTCCAGTATGATAGACGAATGAACTCAAGATGCTTTGGGCTCCATCTGTACATCCTTCTATGGGCATGGAATGTAGTATCGAGAATGATTGAGCGCCAAGCTCTGCAAACGTGCAAGTACTCTGAGAATTCTCGATCTGCTTGTTGGGAAGTGTGAGTGGCACAGTGGTTAAAGTCCGTGTAGATCTGCTGGAAGATGAGCTGTGAGACCTCTGCGGGGAGGTCGTTGATGGCGACCATTCTTTCTGGCAGCGACGATTTGGTACCCGGTTTGTTTCAATTAAGGAAAAGAAAACATGATATCTAATGGATATGCTCTGTCACTTAAGAGAGTAGTTGGTTACATGCCACGTGGTTCATTTCTAATTATGTCGCACCAAACGCTAATGTATAGTATCAGTCTGCTTTAAGGACACGACAAACAAGCTCTCTTAGGTGTAGTAACTGGACATGTCTTGTCTTCTTGGTTGATGAAGGCAGCCTAGGATGGTTTGCGGCCAAGAACTCGGGGGAGCTATGGACGCGATATTGCCGTCTGCGAATCATACTGCGCAACGGGGCCAGGCACGGCAGGTTAAGGTTCAACGGCAGCAACAAAGTGCCCAACTGTGGAAGGTGCGAATCAGTGGTATAAACTGCGGTTTTGGGGCCCCTAAGCCGCTTTCACGTGGCGAGCGTGGTAGAAGGCGAACGAACCAGAGAAACGGAGCACTTGTGACCGATTCCCGAAGCTTTACCAAAAGCCCCAGTAAATTTAGAAACGTCCACTACTTGAAAAAGGGATAATAGCCAAAGGCGTCATTAAATGTGATGCCTGAAAGCTGAATGCACAGGCACCGAAATTTTGCTGATGTTCACGGGCCGATTGGTGACAGCAACGACTGAATTGAGCAAGAATCAGACTAGGACGAAACTATCGAATGTGAAGCGACATTTCGCAACGGATCCAGGCACGCGTGGAGAGAAGGTCAACGCTCACATAGCTGGATGACACAAACTCTTTGCTATCGAGCAGGGCGTTGAGGCTGTCTCCCTGATCGCAACTCACATTAAATTCCGGGAAGCCTAGCCTCCTTTTGTTGGCTTCCTGCCATTCACTACATTCTCGCCTGAGATACTGGTAGCTTGTCACTCGTGATCGCACATAACCAACCACTTGTCTTTGGTAAGCAAGAAGCATGTAAAGATGGCGTCCCAGGCCTTGCAACAAATCTTCTAGGTCTTCCATGCATGGCAAGTCCCGCCTGTTCTGTTAGTCTTGAACACCTCGAACCTCGTCAACAACAATCTAAAGTGGTGTCGAGGTCTCTGATTGGAGCCGAGAGGGTTCAAGATACTATCTTGCTGTGGAGGTTACGTTAGGCAGGACAAAAGAATCCTACAAACGGAGCGTGATCCAATCATGATGACCATAGTACAGCACCGTACAACAAATTAGTCAGCACGAGCCATTCGGTGAAGTTGTCGTACAGCGCTCGAGAACTCAGAATGATCGGATGTGAGGCTAAGGATCTATTTAGAGGTCTGAAGCCCTTGAGATATTTCCAAACCTGATACCTCCTTACTGCAAAGAGATCCCTGACTTCGTTCAAACAGCCGCTTGAAAGTTAAGTTGACCTTCAAATACGAACCAGCCATGTCGAACGAACAAGCTATTGAAACCCACAGCCCTTCCATCTTGACCGTCTCAGCATCTCGTTATCTGACCGGTCATCCCGTTTCCGATGTCCTCGCTGAAGCATGGTCTCCCAGCAAAGTCGACAATGCTGTCATCTCACGATTCAACAATGTCGGGTTTAACGTCGATCCAGACAACAAGCATGCAACGCTTGGAGAGCTTCGCCATGTCCTTCATGCACAAGACTGGGACGGCATCCTGCTTGGCTGGTGTATCAGAGGCCATGTAGAGTTTACCGAATTGTTCGAAGCTATTGTGAACGAGTGTACGGATGATATCACAAATAAAATGAAAGACAATAGAAAAGCGCCGAAGCTCCTCTTCTGCACAGGACCTAACGATTTGGTCAATTCTGCTGTGCGAAACTTTCCGTAGAACCCTGGGATAAACGACGGCATCGAGCCACGGGCTGCATCGCTGAGGAACGCCTTTTGATCGGTATTGGGTGGTCAAACAAGGAACACAGGTGAAGGTTGACACTCTTCAAAGCAAACTTGCTTTCTGAAAGCGACTTTCGCGAGAGCCTGGTCGTCTTGTCACAGTCTCCAGGCTGGTATCTTGGCCCTTTCAACCTTGCAATAGTGAATAATGTAGGGCATCTGTGCCATGAGCGACATTCTATATGTTGAGGACTCACGATGAAGAAACTTTGGGCTGCTTGTACTTCGTGCTTATTGGCCAACACCTTTCGGATTAGATGCGAGCGTCCGCATCGTCTCTGCATCTGTGGGCGTAGGATGATAAAAATTCGAGCAGCGTTTAGTCCCCACCGTGACTCTCTTCCAGGATAGTCTTTTCACATGTCGATAATGTTCCGTCTTCTGCTCATGTCTGGGCCTCGAAGGACTGAATGTTTTCCCGCGACGCCTGGCGCAGCAGCGAGAAGGAAACGCGCATATGTGGTGCAGGTAACCTGAAAAGCCTTTCCGCAGAAATACATCGAAGATCCCAGTAATGCTCGGCCATCTCAAAGCTTGCCATCCCTCTGTAATCCTTCATATAAGCACAATGCGCTCAGCGTCTTCGCATCCCGTCCCGCATGCTTCCAAGCATCTCGTAATTTCACAATCTTCAAGCTGATCTTTTCGCCATGATCGCGCAATCCAGTCAATTTCCCCTGCAGCTCTTCTATGCTGCGCTTTGGCATAATTTTCCGGGCAAGAAATATGGGAATGAACTCATCACTGCCGCCGGGTGAAGGATAGACAGCATCTTGAAGGATCTCCCGCTGACCCTCCGTGTCACCTTCGATAGATGAGTCTAGCGTGAGCTTGGTCATATCGATGAGCTCGCCTTCCTCAATACTCAAGCCAGTCTCCTCCTTAATTTCCTTGGCCGCAGCTCCTGAGAACGTGCCGTTGTCGTCAATCATACCGGCCGGGATTTCAGTGAAAGAGAATGTACCAGCCGGAATCCGGGGCTGGTTTGTGAGAATCACATATTCTTCACCACTGTCGTCATCTGCCGCACTTAAGACGAGCAACATCGCAACACTACCGCCACGCATAAACACAGAGCTAGGTAGAGTTTGGCCGTCATCTGTGCGAATGTCCGCTGTGAACTTGACAAAACCCAGCCGGTCCCCTTTGAAGCGATCAACACTTTGAACAGTAATTCCATGAAGCCTGTATGGGTTCTCATGGAAAGGGTGATTCGGTGATGATTGGGATTGGAGCGTCTTTGTGAGTGCCGTGATCCATGTCTTGTAAGGGCGGAAACCGGTGAGCTGATCCTTTGAAAGGTCTGCCGGCAGGTCGATGTCTAGTTGCTCGGAAATATAGGCTGCATCCACCATTTCGGTTATCATTTTGCTTGGACTCCTATTAGCAATCCTCGTTGAAGAGAGCGTTCTCTGGGAAAGCGAGAACTGCGTTGAAATCCACCGCAGTCTAGATATAGCACGATGCATTTACTATCCACGACAAACAGCAGGCCGCCAGTGGCTGTATTCATCGTTGACTGTTCTACCACAGGAAAGGTACCAAATGCGTCACAAGTGACAAGGCAGCATTCAGGCATCAAACGGACAAGGCGGACATGTGTAAAATTGATGCCTGAAGAAGCCGGTCATCAAGCTGGTTCTCTAAAGCGTTGTCTAGAAGTTGGATCGAAGCCTTGAAACTATACGCCGGTCTTTCTATTTGCCTTTTAAGCCAAACGCCCCACGTTCGTGAAGGCCTTCTAACAGGTGACGTGCTTGCATAATTGAGGTCATGTCGACCTCTGTGCCACTGGTACTCGCTGGAGTAAAACGGTCGCACAAACCTTTGGATCTGCAGATTACATGACCGAACACTTCCCGCCACCAGCTGGCTTTTCCGGCTCAGCACCTCGTTCAATCTCAGCAATCATCATCTCGAATGCTTTCGAAACATTTCTGTTTTCACGAGCTGATGTTTCAACGAATCCGCCTTTCAGCTCCTGGGCGATTTTCTTCCCTTGCTCCTCTGTGATTCGGCGTTGAGTCCCTTGTACATCGCACTTGTTACCGACAATCATGATTGGAACTGAATCAGCGCCCTGGTGAAACATTAGTGGGGTGATAGATGCATGTATCCGAAGTCACGCACGAGATGGTTCAAGATCTTATCATGGATGACATTGATCATGTCGAAGGATTGTTGAGACGCGACAGAGTAAACCAACATGTAGCCATGTATGCCAATAAAGTGCTTGGAGTTGAGCATACTATACTCATCCTATACCAAATTATCAGCTCTTGTTCTCGTTCGGCGGTATTCATCACCGACCTGGCCCTGGGTGTCGATAATTTCGGTCAAAAACGTCTGTCCTTTATGTTGAATCTCGTGGCTAAAGGTATTCTCAATAGTCGGATAGTACGATTCGACAAAATGCCCTTCCACGTATCGCACGGTTAAGGAGGACTTGCCTGCGCCCGTTAGTTATCCATTCAATGCAAACATGTTCCTTGCGACTAACCGACGCTTCGCGAACCTAGAATAGCAATCTTTCTTTGCTTGACAGTAGGTCCCATTTTGCCAACGACGCTGGCGCGCTCGGGCCAGCCTATCCTCTAAAATTCAGCCTGGAAGCCTTGTTTTGGTGGTTACCGCTGAGGGACCAGCAGCTAACCGCCTTGAACGTTCGTTCTGATGTATAACAGCTGAAACAACTGTTCCTCTAAAGGCAGCTTGTGCGAGATTTGTTGGGCCTCGCAGATGGAGTATGATTTAGTAATGAGAATGGTCAGACAGCACGTGAGTGAACGACGAAAGCCAACGAGTATGTTATTCCAGAATCAACACAACATTAGAGGCAGACAAGACATCAGCATAGGCGTAGACAGGGTAAGAAATTAACAGAGGACCGCAAAGCATAGACTGAAGTACATATTAGACTCGCCGCTGCGCGGTCTCATAATGGGGATTGGTGAGGAGTGCATACGGAAATTCATTCCGGTTGACATTTGCAGGATGAGCACGATGAGGTCGCAACCCCCTAAAAATAATGTTTGTGCTTTAGCCGATGGTGGCGACTTAGTGGGGTTGCGGGACAGGTCTAACTGCCTATTAGATGTGCGACCACAGTGGTCCCCGACTTCTCTCCGGCCGCCTGAGCCACAAGTGAATGCACACACCACACCACCTGCCACATGCATGCTCATAGTGCTCAGAGAGGTCTCGGAGCCGATCGATCGCCCACTTTGGCTGTACTTGAGACATCTGAGGAGTGCCTGGTGCAAAGTAATGCTACTGCTAATGATATGAGCTGCAGATTACTACTAGTTCTGATCCATCATCAGCGCTCTAGAATACGAGCTCACGAAATACAGCTAGTTGAATAGGAAAAGCCCAGTAAGATGAAACTACAATGCAGCCTTGAGAGTTGCTTTACATCAACAAGACCACAAAGCTCGAGTCAGTGCACGGTGTGCACGCCATCTTAACCGGATTCATCGCTTTTCTCGGCGCAATGACATTTCGTTGACTTCCGGTGGCTTTGTTTCGCTCCATGAATGCGACAATTCCCTCAGACGCGACCAGTATATTGCAAGGAGAAGCGAAAAAGCCGTCAGCGGCACAGCAATGACGAAGAAAACCCAATACACCTCCTTTCGACCTTTCTGAAAGTCGGTATTCATGCTCAATAGCGAAGCAACAAAGGCCATAGGCACGTAGATGAAAGCAAGGTAGGTAATCCTGGCCACGTCACGGGCATTCCTCATCTGCTTCTTCGTTTCCTCAAGGGTCATGACAGTGGTCAGAACAGACATGATTTTGTCGACTTTCGCTTCGAGCACCTTGTACCGCTTTTCCAGATCCTGAAAATTGGCCAGGAGCTGAGACCATTCGGCATTGGTACTGTCTGTCGTGCGGCAGAAGCGCTCGACCGTGTCAATGCTAGCCCGGATGCGATAGCCGAAATTTACAACGTTCCTCCGACAAGGGTGTAGCCTCTCAAGGGCATTGTCTAGGCTCTGAGCTGTTCTGTGCTCTTTACGTTCAACTTCCCATTCAATCAAAGACAGACTTCGCAAAAGGTGTTCGTAGCTCAGAAGCCATTGAGCAGGTATGCTACAGAAGATTGGCGAGATGATGAAGTTGTTGTCTTCTCGTATTAACTGCAGCTCGTGTACAGGCATGGTCCTGATCCAGTAGAGGAAGTCGTCCAAGGGAGATCGAAATAGATGTGGAGTTAAAGATTCAGCATCGATATACCTAGGTGGTGGTCGTATATTGTCATAGCCCGACCAAAGAGGATAACCTTCTCCTACAGGAGGATCCACAAGCAGGAAACCTTCCGAACCGATTAGGTAATGATATTATCTTTGCAGGAGGCGGGTGCGACCTACCTAACCAGCCTTGATCTGCCTCCTCACGCGGCCGAATGTAGCACGATGTGGATGAGCGTACAGAGCCCACACAACTTCCTGGCCTATCGGCCCACCAAGTTGACTTGTCAGCATCAATTCGACGCAAAACGTTGAATCCCCCGACACGTCTCTTGGCCCTCTCGAAAGACTTCTCGTCTCTGAAATAGTGTGGACGTAGGTGTCGCAGATTGAAGAAGGCGCTTGCAGATGCTCGTGATGGCACCATCGGCATCTCGAACCAGAAATCACGAAAGTTATGCCACACATAGTCTGAAATATGGGAGCGGAAGAAACTCGGATCGATACTGTACCTACTTCCTAGAAGTTCAACTACCGAGGTGGACAGGTCTTCGACAACGAATAGGCGTACATTGCCCTTTGTATCACCCCAGGGTTGCGAGTCCAAATATCGAGTCAGATCTTCAATGTTGTTGAATTCTGCGATCTCTACATCACAGCCAAGCTTCAGGTCCACGATTGCAACGTGACAACGTGCCAGCCTTTCGGCACGATCTGCTGGGACAAGGACTGTAGTTTTCATAGGCACCGTTGAGCAGTCTAGAAAGTCTGCCAGGTAACGAAGCTGTGGCCAGCCGTTCCGTGCAAGATATTTGACTTTTCGAAGGTACAAACCATCTTCTGGTTCGCCAATGGCCCATCTGCCCTCGCTCAAGGCATCGTAACGATCATAGATGTCCCCGGGGAAGTATTCCCTCGGTTCCGTTGTCTGAGCGGGATGCGGATTACCCCAAGATTCAAAGAAATGCTGGTCATCGGCAACTCCCTTTTCGGAGTTGAAGGTCGTCGCTCGCACATCCTTAAATCGGTAATCGGTGTTGTCTGCCATTGAAAGTAGAAACAGGTGCGGCGTAAGAACATGAGGTCATCAATCGTTCTAAATTGCGAGGGAGGACTAGGGATATTTCAAATTGACATTCCGCAATATGAACGCTCGCTACCGAAGAAGTAGTAAAGTCGGCATGTTTCTTTATTGCGGCGGCATTGCTCTTGGAGGTACTGAGGAACATGGACTTCAAGTTGTCAAGTTGTGATTGAAGTCTAAGCCACGCCGTGTCTAATGAGCCTCATAAGGGGCCATCCTGACTAGGCTATAGGAGGTTTAGGAGGTGTGTGATTATTCCTCTAGAGTTACATATTCAAACTCCGGATTAAGAGCTTGTTCCGTTTGGCTGAACCATCCGTGGTTGTATGCCTGAACTAACCTTCCTCCGAACTCCGTTCCCGCCTAGGCGCTGCGCTTTTCCGAGTCAGTCAAGTTGCCGAGGGGCAAGGCTACGAGTCAAGAGTAAATAATTATTGAATGTTCGGTGAATGTGGTTGACATAGATACCAGCACTGGATGAGCAAATCACGAGAGGTGCGCACCAATTTCTATCGAAATATCGAATTAGGATTGACTGGGCAATCGTTCTTCGCTGAGCAACAATGTTGGATGTTCTCGACTTCATCGCTGAACGCGGCGGTGATCCTAAAAAAGTCAAGGAGTCGCAGCGCAAACGCTATGTAGACGAGGCGACCGTTGACGAAGTCATCGCACTGTGGCAAGATGCGTACAAAACTAGATACCGCGCGGACCAAGCGAGAGCTGCGATAGGCAAAGTGCAAAAAGAGATAGGTCAACTCAGGAAGAACAAGAAGGACGCAACCGAGCTAATGCAAACAAAAGTCGAACTAGAAGCAGAGGCCAAAAGAATAGCCGAGGAAGCAGTTGAGAAAGAAAAGCTAAGAGATCGAAAATGCAAGGCGATAGGGAACTATGTCCACGAGTCGGTGCCGGTCAACGACAATGAAGATTTCAATGAGGTAATCAAGACCTGGGCGCCAGACGGAATAGTAGTGGAGAAGAAAGAATGTCTTTCTCACCACGAGGTCATGACAAGAGCTGAGCTGTATGACGGGGAGCGGGGAGCAAAACTCGTCGGTCATAGAGGCTACTTCCTCCGGAAATGGGGCGTCCTCCTAAACCAGGCTCTGATCAATTATGGCCTGCATTTTCTTGTCGAACGGGGCTACGACCCGACACAGCCTCCATATTTCATGAACAAAGATTACATGGCGAAGACTGCGCAGTTAGAGCAATTTGACGAAGAGCTATACAAGGTTACGGAAGGACCAGATACAGAAGACAAGTACTTGATCGCCACGTCGGAGCAGCCATTGTCAGCCATGTACGCGGACGAATGGATGACAACTCAAGATCTACCAAAGAAGATTGCTGGCTATAGCACATGCTTCAGGAAAGAGGCAGGTTCTCATGGACGAGATGCTTGGGGTCTGTACAGAATCCATCAATTTGAAAAGGTAAGCCAGGCGATCTCAATTTCCTAAGTCAAGCTAATGCTGCTAGATTGAACAATTTTTGTTCACAAAACCAGAAGAATCTTGGCAAGCCCTGGAAGACATGAAAGAGGTTGCAGAGGCATTCTACCAATCTCTGAAAATACCATATAGGGTCGTTGTGATTGTTTCGGGTGCTCTAAACAATGCTGCAGCAAAGAAGTATGATTTGGAAGCCTGGTTCCCATTCCAAGGCGAGTACAAGGAACTAGTCTCCTGCTCAAATTGCACAGACTACCAGACTCGAGAGCTGGAGATTCGCTATGGTCAGAAGAAGGGAGCAATCGACTCACGGAAAACGTATGCCCACGCTCTGAACGGTACGCTCTGCGCCACAGAGAGAACTCTATGTTGCATACTAGAGAACTACCAGAAAGAAGATGGGTTCGAGATTCCAGAAGTGCTTCGCAGATTCATTCCCGGGTCGCCGGACTTCGTCCCATATACAAGAGAGCTACCGAAAGAATCAACGTCTAGCAAGAAGAAGGAGGGCCCAAAACCCAAGGAGAAGGGTGGTGCGCCAGCCGGCGGTCCCAAGCATGAAGCACAACCTAACGCAAATGCTACAGCGGATAAGCTGAAGAACATGAAGGTATAACTAGACTAAACAGGGTGAGGTAGTAAGATCTTGTATGAGATGCTGAAAGGTTCTT
Source organism: Incumbomyces lentus (assembly GCA_017656005.1). Lineage (NCBI taxonomy): Eukaryota > Fungi > Ascomycota > Eurotiomycetes > Chaetothyriales > Trichomeriaceae > Incumbomyces > Incumbomyces lentus. The sequence goes on along the minus strand of JACJVT010000004.1, from coordinate 1,623,967 downwards.
GGATGATGCTACGGTAAAATACCCTTTAGACAAAGAAAGCAATGGATTAGATGAGAGATGAGAAAGCGCACAAATGCGTTTTCAGGCACTGGAAACCTGCCAAATGGCATTTCGTAAATTGCCTCGATGTGACAAGATGATTCCGTCATTGTTGGCTCAGGTGCTCTTGAAGGTGCTGCGTTTTGTGGTACTTAATGTCGACTCCTGTGTCTGCCTAACTGCCTGATTATGGTTTGTGGAATTTGCAGCGCATCCTCGCATGACCTTCCATATCTTCGACGCGATTTCGTGTTCATACCATCACGCGTTTATGAACAGCTATATAGCATCATGCCTGGAACTTCGTTAACTTCAATGGATCCATTCTAGACTAAAACGGCAGCTGGTCGCCGTGGCCGCCCGAGCCCATCCGCTCTAAACCTGAGCTCGCCCACATGGTTTTACCTACGTGATTATGATGGCAGTTCATCACACTCTTTCGAAGAGCGCTTTACCTTTCGATCCACAATCTACAGCACCAGTAGCGGGAAACAATAGTCAGTTTCAAGAAATGGAGGAAGAGGATGACAACATGCTCGTTCAAATGCTGTGGCCGCAGAAGCGGCAAGCTTTCTTCGACTACCTCCAGCATCATGCATCCGACATTCGTAGTATTGTCTCCCATCACCTGTCGTTAAGCTAGTACCAGGAGTGTAAGGTTTCAGATAGGTCTGAGTGGTTACATGGGGATTTCAACGTGTGCATACCAATCGCAGTTACCCACTGGCGAGCACAGCGACTTTTACTCAGATGCCCTTTTCCGCACATGCTCGGCGCGGGCGGGCCAGATGAGAAAGTCCGCTGTGAAGCCGCAACTTTTGCCTGGATATCAAGAAACTGCCCTTTAATTCCGATTCCTCATCTATGGGGGTTTGGACTTCCAGATGGTCGAAGCGTAGGTTTAAAAACAACGCGTTTGAATAGCAGCTTACACCCTCTAGTTTACACCGATCGAATTTCTTCCCTGGTATCGACGAATCGTTGGATTCATTAGATATTTTTGCCGAACTTGGCTCTTACGGATACCATACTATGCTCCCTTCTTTCCCCATCGAATTCCATTTACCCTGAAGTCAGGTTACCTCCTTGTAGACTTTATTGAAGAACAAGGGACAGCTCTTTCCAAGAAATGGCCGCCCGAGACATGCGAGCAAAAGCGGAATTTCTACAGAAGTCTATCAAGAATTATACTTGGTTAATCACGCTGTCCTTTGCCCAAGATTGGGTCCTTCACGATTCACAACTCCGGTGAGATGAGCCTCAGCAATCGGCCATTAACAGCCCACCTGTCTCTCCTCGAATGTGAAGGCATTCCAACAAATATTCCACGAGACCGATGTTACTCATCCACCGACTCGTATGCATGCGACCTCTTACAATGCCATGATATGAAGCTGGAGCACCAGCCTAATGCTGTTCGTAACAAGTACGACGCTGAGGGTCAGATGGCGGCTCTCACTGGACTGCGGGCTTTGCGCCCCCACTATAACCTAAGGAAACAGCTTTTCGGCTATGTTTGGACCGACCCTCATGCAAGCAACATCTTTGTGAACCAACAGTACGATATTACTTCTCTACCTGATCTTGAATGGTTCTGTGCTTTACCGATTGAAACACTACATCCACCCTTTTGGCTGAGTGGGCACCCTGTTGACGGACTTGGAGGAGAGCAAAGGAAGTACTATGATGAGATGTGCGTGGAATTCCTGGAGATATTTGAACAAGAAGAGAACCAGGGCACCGTTTCACGTTTCAGATCTTGCACCGACGTCGTGAAAAATGCACTTCAAAAAGACATACATTGGTTTTGGGCTGCCTTAACGCACCCTCGCGCCACCTACAACATATTTCTCGATCATCTGCAGCCGCGATTCGCGCCAACACACCTAGAAGAGGCTGAGTCGATCCAATTCCAACGCATTCTAGCTCCATACTGGACTGAAGGCGCAGCAGAATTCATCGCTCAAAAGGTTCGCGATAGAAAAGTCTATTCAGAACAATTATGGTCGCAATATCAGGATCTGGTAAGCTGAGTCAATCTAGGTCTCTTCTGACATTCTATTCGACCTCGCCCCTTCGCCTAACTGCGGCTTCGGCTGTGTTCACTCGTCGCTTTGCTTGAGCAGCCTTCGCTGAAGACATCAAAGCTCCTACCTCAGCTTTTGTAGCGGTAGCACCTGACTCACTATGCCCAGAATAGGTCGAAGATGCGATAGCTTCATATTTAGAGGTCAACATCATAAAGACATATTCAGCTTCGTGTATAGATGTAGAATGTAGAATCGAGAAATGAAAGTCATGGATTATGGTTTTCAAAAAGTACTAGTGGGGTAGCCTCGCGGCCTCAAAATTCGGGCATCTTTGCATCACGTGAGTTTTCCGTGCCAAGCCAGAATTTCGCACACGGTTCCTCCGCTCCAAGGACTGTTGACTGCATCTCGTCGCCTCGCAGTTCTACAGATAATTTCCAGCTCATTGCGACATTTACATCTCGAGTCGCAATCATGGCTGTCGGAAAGTAAGCCAAATACCTCAATTGCATAATCGCACGATTCCGTGCAGCACTACAGAAAACGCAGGATCTAACAGTTTGACTTTTCTAGGAACAAGAGATTGTCGAAAGGCAAGAAAGGCCTCAAGAAGAGAACTCAAGACCCCTTCGCCAGGAAAGACTGGTACAACCTCAAAGCACCATCCACATTCATCGTTCGAGAGTATGCGCACCACCCAGAATGAAGAAGCCAAAAAAACAGGGACAGAAGCTTACCAAACTCTTGCAGTGTGGGCAAAACGCTCGTGAACCGAACAACGGGTCTCAAGAACGCCAACGACGCCCTCAAGGGCCGAATCTTCGAAGTGTCGCTCGCGGATCTGCAGAACGACGAAGACCACGCATTCCGCAAAGTCAAGCTTCGAGTCGACGAGGTGCAAGGCAAGAACTGTCTGACCAACTTCCACGGCCTGGACTTCACCTCGGACAAGCTACGATCTCTGGTGCGCAAATGGCAAACCCTCATCGAAGCCAACGTGACGGTCAAGACCACCGACGACTACCTGATCCGACTCTTCGCCATCGCCTTCACCAAGCGACGACCGAACCAGATCAAGAAGACGACCTACGCGGCCTCTTCGCAGATCCGAGCCATTCGAAAGAAGATGACCGAGATCATCCAGCGCGAGGCCACCAGCTGCACCCTGTCGCAGCTGACGGGCAAACTGATCCCCGAAGTCATTGGACGAGAGATTGAGAAGAGCACGCAAGGCATCTACCCGCTCCAGAACGTACACATTCGAAAAGTCAAACTGTTGAAGGCGCCCAAGTTCGATCTTGGTGCTTTGTTGGGTCTGCACGGTGAGAGCACCCAGGATGACTCTGGTCAGAAGTTGGACAGAGATTTCAAGGAGCCGGCTATCCAGGAAAGCGTGTAGAGACGCGAGTGGTTGTTCGGATGGATGCAAGGAAGCATGCATGCATGATCGGTTCTAATGCCTTGGGCCCTCGTGAATCGTGCGATGACGCCGAGCTGGTGGGGCGCCGGTGTTCTCGATGCAATGGGGTAAGTGAAGTCGAGGCCGAGTCGGCAGGGTGGCATTTCCGCTGACGGCTCGATCAAGGCCGGAGAGAGGAATTGATATACCTTTGTAGCACGAATCCTAAATCAAAGATGACAAAAGCCCAATTGGCAGTGCAACAGGTTCCGGCCAAGTCTAAATTAATGTTTTGTCTACAGAGCGGCTGACCGCGGACTAACAGCAGAAGTGCTGTATTAACAGTGGTGGTGATCGGGTTGCCAGCTTCTCTGTGCCAGTGCCCGTTCTAGTGTGGACAGGAAAGTAAGCGGTCGTATACCACGCAGGCAACTAAGCTAAATAACATGGTCATCTGCAAAGGCACGTGGGACTTTTGATCAAGCAGCAGTCATCGCTTCACTTGGCTCGTCGCACTACTTTTTGAAAGTCGACAATTCACCCATCTTGGTCAACTACTCTTCTCATCCAATCGACAACGGCTCTTGTAGTCTCTTCAAAGGCCTCACTCACCACCCAGTGACCAACGCCGGGCAGATCGACGAGTTCAAAGCGTGGAAAGAACATGCCGAACACGGGCAAGGTCTCATCTGCAACGTACATGCTTTCGCCGCCTCTTATGACGAGCGCCGGTCCTTCAAATCTGGCTCGATCTGGATCCTTGAAAGGAAAGTCGGCTATGTGGTCCAAACTCCTGGCCAAGGTCCCGAGCGGCAGCCTCCATTTCAGTGTCTTTCTGTCCGCCGGGTTTTTGACCAGATTCGTCAATAAAAATTGCCGGATGCCGACGTTGGATTCGTACTTCTCGAGGATCTTGTCCGCATCGCTCTGCTTTGTGAAGGGTGGATCCGCTGCGTCGATCTCTTGCATGGCACGTATGTAGTTTCCAAAATCGCTTTTCAGCGCTGCATCGACGGGCGCATTGTCGAGAGATACGATGCCACTGTAGGCCTGCGGGGATCGCAAGGCACAGGTCATGGCCACTTTTGCGCCCATGCTGTGGCCGATCAGCACCGGTTTGGAGTCTGCCAGCGAGGCCTGAGTTTGGAGGAAATGCTCCAAATCCTCCGACATGGCGGTGTAGTCATGTCGGGAATCATGAGGAGATTCACCGTGGTTTCGTAGATCCACGGTGTAGACCCGGCGGGAGAGCTCGTTGGCTAGCACTCTGTAGGAGGTGTCTTAGAGACTTGCAAAGTAAAGATCGCTAGGTTTACCCGTACTTACTGAACGTGCGGTTGTTGCGCTGCGAGCCGAAGAGGCCGTGCATTACGACCAAGGGCGACTTGGACTCAGCTGGTGCATTGGGAGGGTCATGGTGGCTGTAGGCGAGGTCGAGTCGCTGCCTCTGGCAACATCTGGGCGCTGTCGAGAATGTTCGCTTGCTAGCTGGAAACAGGGCACGCGATGGTGGCAGGCGCATCCTTTGAAGTTGCCAGTGTGCCAGCAACAGGAAAGAATCGATCGTGGGCCAGATATGATAGACAGGAAAAGCCCATGGAACAATTTCGATTTTGCACAAAAGCTCTCGAGCTGCAGCTCATGTACCTAGGTAGTTAACTCACAGACACCGACGTCAGACACACCCCCAGCCTGAGTGTAATATTAGCTTTAGCGCCCTTCTCGCCCCTATCCTTTTGCCGCAAACTAAAAATGGCAAGGGCTTTCGATACAAAAAGTAACTTGCGTCAAAGAGCTCGACTATCATAATAGCATTCCAGCTTGATTTTTGCTCATGGTCATCAAGCGAGTCCTTGCAGAAGGACCATTAGCACACAGCAGAGTTAGACCATCCTGGGTTTGCCCTCGATGCTCACTAACTGATTGGCGACGACCAATCACTAGCTCGACCAAACGGTCACTACACTCATCTTACGCTAAATCTTCATCCGATCACGGGGCGACAACAGTACGTGGAAGTCAAGAGCTTGCCACAGATGCCGCTGTAGCTGGTGCCGAGTCGCTGACCGAATCAAAACCTCGCAAATCTCGGCGCTTCAAACATACGAGTGACAGCCGGCGGCGGACAATCTTCTCGCTCATCCAGCCCACGGGTGTTCCTCACCTGGGTAATTATCTTGGCGCCCTTCGCAGATGGAAGGAATTTCAGGACGAGGTCACAGAGCCTGATGAGAGGAGACGACGAAATCATGACCTTTACTTCGGTATTGCGGACCTGCATGCTCTTACCCTGAAGCAAGAACCCGAAGTCCGCCGAGACAATATCAGGCAGAGCTATGCGGCTCTTCTTGCTCTGGGCCTTGACTGTAAACACAGCAAGATCTTTTTGCAGTCGCACATCCCAATGCACGCCGAGCTCATGTGGATATTGTCGAATATTGCCTCTACGGGATACCTATCACGCATGACTCAGTGGAAGGACAAGCTTGGTCTTTCCACTGCCACCTCGGACTCCGATCCAGAAGCGGCCCTTGAGACAATCGACCACAAATCCCGCGAGAAGCTCAAGCTCGGGCTCTTCTCATATCCGGTTCTGCAAGCGGCTGACATCCTGCTGTACCGACCAGACGGAGTTCCCGTTGGCGAAGATCAATCGCAACATGTCGAGTTCACACGCTATTTGGCACGGGCTTTCAACACTACCTATTGCCGTGAGACGCAAGAGCCTGTGCTCTCCGTACCAGAGCTCTTGCTTTCGCCAGCTAAACGGGTGATGTCCTTACAAGACCCGACGAAGAAAATGTCCAAGTCGGATCCTGACGTGGCGTCGCGTATCCTCATTACAGATTCCCCCGAGACCATCAGGGCCAAGATTAAGCGAGCCAAGACCGATTCAGTGCCAGGACCTATCACATATCAACCCAATGAAAGACCGGGGGTGTCCAACTTGATTGAGATCTTCAAGCATGTCACGCGTGCTCCAGAAACGCCCAAGGAGATAGCAGCCGCAAATGCTGAGACCTCGCTTGGTGCCTTCAAAGATCTTGTCGCCGACGCCATCATCAAAGACCTGGAAGGAATCCGAGATCGGTACGAAAGTATCATGCAGCCGAAAAACAACACCATCAGCGAGTCAATGGCCGTGGGCATGAGAATAGCGCGGGCCCGAGCAGGGACGACGTTGTCTAAGGTCAAGGAAGCAGTGGGCTTGGTTGGGTTATGAGTGGTGCTGAGGATATACGGCTTCCAATAGAGGAAGTATGGTTATGCCTCGCCTAAGGATTTGCAGGCTCGGGATGGATGGCGCAGGAAATAACTGGTAGTTACATCCAGTGTGCTTTTGTGTGGGTGCCTCCTCGAGCGCTTCAACACTTTCTATTGTGCTTTGTCATATTTGCAGGGTTGCGTGGCCTGTCAAGGACTTACACCGAGAGATTCGTAGCGATCATCAACCCACAAAGTGCAATGGTTTCTGACGCACAGACCAAGCATGGGGCATCCTGCGTTCTATTAATACGGATGTGTACAGGGTAAGTATTTTCGCCTGACTGAGCGTAGGTGGGCCAAGTACAAGCATACCAAACGAATCCCGAATTTGGAGGTGACCCCGGCTTCAATTGCTAGCCGGTGGTGGGCTCTCACACGCATTAACTATAACTCCGTAATAATACTTAATACATTACCTACTTAGGTATCACATCATCAGTGGAGAGGTGAGAGGTGCGTGAGAGTGTTGCTGACAGGCAGACGCTACTATGCAGTAATAAATCAGCTCGTCATTATTCCATACTATTAGGACAAATGTAATCTTTGATTCGGGGCCATAAATTTGAAATCGCTTCGAGGCTAGACAGCACAATCTTGCATTCGGCAGAGCCTCAGCAACGCACTGAGGAAGGATCAGGACCAAGGTGGCATTGCACGTATTTGCAACGGCGGCCTGAACACCCTTTGTGAAATTCTCACACGGCATCGGTGCTCGCTGCCCCGGCTTCCCTTTACGGCAGCGTGTTCTGCCTTAGCCCACGCAGGCCAGTAACTAGGTAGCCAAGTGTTACGGACAGACGACCCACGTCCGACTGCGACTCATTGCACCTGCTCTTCCCATTCCACTACACTTGCGACCGCAGCGCCGTGCCTGCCTGTCCAAAGTATTCTTTGTGTGGCCAAAATCTCATCCACACAAAGTGCCAATGATCAAGAGATAGGAGCGGCCTCACACATCGCTGCCGACCCACGTTGCGCCCCGAATCGTTGCCGCATAACCATGCGAGCAGGGTGGCTCGTCAGCGGCCAGCACACATCGCCGCCCACCTCAATTTCGATCTTGATCTCGATTTCGATTTCGATCTCGACCTTGACAGCGACGTCCCGCGCCCGGGGCTGATCGATGCACCATGTCGCACCATCCCAACGGCCAGCCCTACTACCACTCGAACAGCTACCAGGGCCAATATCAGAATAATGCGTATTCCGTCTCGAACACCGATCTCCAAGGCCAAAACCGCAATTCCAGTTTCGACGCCGGCGATGACCCTCGAATGCTTGCGGAAGGACAAGGCCGGCCCCAATCGCAATACTACAACTACGGCCAGTCGGCCTCAGCTACCTCCCAACGATATGGATCGCAGGCCTCTCTCCCCTACCGATCGCAGAGTCAGCTAGGAGGCTACCAGCACCAACCCCAGTCGCAGCCGACACCGCCACCGCCTGCGCATTCTGCCTACAACCCTGCTCAATACCCATCTCAAAGTTCATACAATCCTCAAGCTTATGGCAGCCCTCCTTCGGGCTCGTACAATGCACCCGGTTATCAATCAAGTTTCCAGCCATATGTGCCTGCCGCGTACGGCGACCAGTCCTTGAATCGGACGGCGTCAATGTACAACAGCCACTACAATGCAAGCCCCCAAAATGCCTACAACACCGGAGCCCCGCCACAACCTCCCCGACCTGGTGAACGGACACGGCTATCCCCCTCTCCTGCGCAGTCCTATTCGACCGATACCTCCCAAGCTTACCCCTACCAGAGCAATCAGTATATGCCCATACCTTCTCCGCCAGCGCCTGCTCCTCCTCCACACCAAGAGTCTTCCGCTCCAGCCAGGCCTTATTCGCATTCAGCCAGCAGCTACGACCAATATGGCGGCGCTTTTGCTTCCAGCCAAGTCTCTACCGATGTAGACCGCACTCAATCCTCTGCCAGCCGCAATAGCAGTGTGTCTAATCCATACGCCCCATCGCCACAACCTCGCAGTAGCGATCTACCCAGTAGACATCCCTCGCAAGCTGGCACCACCTACGGCCGCCATCCTCAAGGGTCGACGTTGCCAGGTCTACCCTCGGAATCCGAATCCGATAGTGACCGATACGGCGCCTCTGCCAGCACTGTCACTGGCTACGACGACTTGATGAATCATCTTGATGCCGCCATCGGCACCTCGTCGCAGCGCCCCAACCCTGGCTATAATAGAGAGTCGCAAGCAGACCCTCTGTTCTCACCCGCGTCACCAGGTTTGGTGTTGTCGCCTGATGAACGCCCTACCCACAACGGCATAATGTCAACAGGAGATCACCTCATCAACTATGGAGCCTTCGCCAATGACAGCGATGCCGAGGCCGCTGCAGGTCTTGCGGCCTTACAAGCTGCTGATCAGCAGGAAGCAGCCGAGGAAGCCCGCAGACGCAGCAGCCAATATCAATCTACCGGCACCGGTTTCGCATCCAGTCAAGAGCGTAGCGACGACAGTGATTATGCCGGTTACGGTGATTTGAGTCTGGCGGGTGGCGGTCATGCCGGAACCATGCACTACGGAGACAATTTGCCCGCTGTCACCACCTCAAGCTACGGGTATAATGATCAGTTGAACCCTCGCATGAGCTCGATGAGAAGTTCGGGTGTCTCCAGCGACGCTCAAAGTTCCGGCTACGAACACCTAGATGCCAACCAGGCATTTCCGACACTACAGCCAGACACGGTACGTCTCGATGCCGGGGGAACGGGAGGCCTTACGGAACCCAGTCTCCATCAGAGGAGGATGAGCTTCGAGGACGGTGACGAGGCTGCTCTGTCGGAATATGCTGATGGTGGAGATGGCATCCCTGATTTATTTTTCCATCCCGGAATGAGTCCCAACAGACCTCTGCCACCTCCGCCAGCGAGATCCACGTCCGATTCCGGCTCGAGAACGCCACAGCATCTCTCGGCTGGCCATGCAGCCAACCGAAGCAGTTATAACGGTTACGATCCATCTCTTCGCCTGTACCCGAGTGCTCCTGATGCCTACAATACGGATTCTCTGAGTCCATCCATGGTGCCTCGATCCACCTCGTTAGCCAGTACCAGAAGTCAACCACGCGCGGAACAACCCATGCGCTCCAAGACCGATGCCGATCGTGCACGGGTGCTCAAGCAGCAAGCCATGAATAAAGGCTTGCACGACGTGTACGAATCTGTCACCCCCAAGTCCGACATGGGTACGCTCGACCTGCCTGCTATTCCTCGTAAGAAGTTCGACTCGAGCAAAATCCCTACCGGCACGTTTGACAGGTGCACAGCACCGTGGGCGATGAGTGAAGTCTTTGGATGGATCAAATCCCTGACAGATGAAGAAACGGATCTCAAGGAGAACACCCTCACCGAAGCCATCTCGGCACTCTTCTGTCATAAGGTTCCGACCATCAGCTCTATTGAAGCGGACACGTTGGCCCAGCAATTCGTGCAAGACATGTTCTTGAGCGGTGTGTTGCTGAAAGATGAAGAATGGGTCAAGTTTGGTCAAGGGACCATGTCCGGCGTTATGTACCAATTGACCGGACTTGGCTGCTACTCGTCCATGCTGCATCTGTCGGACGGGATCAAAGGTCGATGCTACTCCCATCACTGTATGCGGACAGTCAAGAAGGCTGACTTCAGCATACCAGACAGCGTCAAGGAGGTGCCTTGGCACGAGTTCTGGAAGATGACAAAGGAACAAGTCGACACACGGAGTAAAAAGGAGCAGGTGAGACAGTTCAACATGCGAGAAGTGGTGTACTCAGAGGATGGATTCCTGTATGGCTTAGATGTGCTTCGCAGCCTGTACAAGGACCGACTCTCCAAAGCTGAACTGTCGGGCATTTCGGCAAAAAGATTGCCTCTCTTTGTCAACGATGTCTTTGGTCTCGCAGATCATGTCAGGAAGGTCAACGAGGAGTACCTAGCTCCACAACTAAAATACCGAGAAAATGAACAAGGCCCATGGGTCGTTGGATATAGCGATATCCTTCGAGAGTGGATCCGTCGAGCTCGGCCGATTTATGTCGAATTCGCAAGCAAATACCCAAAAGCAGATCAAATGGTGCGAGATGAAATGGCAAGAAATCCGAATTTTGCCTCGTTCGTAGACTCTGCTCGGAAAGAGTCTATTTCAAATAGGTTGGGCTGGGATAACTATCTGAAATCGCCCATCCAACGCTTGCAGAGGTTGATCCTACAGCTGGATACTGTGATCAAGAATACTACCCAGGCATCAGACGAAAAGACGAATCTCGCCTTTGCGATTGATGAAATCAAAGCTTGCGCCCATGAGATGGACATTCGCGTCAACGAGGTCAACAAGACTCTCGAGCTCAGTACACTTGCCAAGAAGCTGCGGTTGCGGAAACATCCAGGCGACGAGGTTGATCTCGCCCTTGGCCATCTCGGTCGGACAGTCGTCATGCGAGGAGAAATGATGCGTCAAGGCGGTAAGGGTGTGTCTTGGGTGCTTTGCCAAGCAATTCTGTTTGACCATTATCTGGTATTGTCGAAGCCGAGTAAGGACGTCCACGGTAACGAAGTCTACGACGTGTCGAAGCCACCGATACCCATGGGACTGATATCGTTGGAGTCGACAAACGAGCCCGCCGTGACGAGATCGTCGGTAAGGGGCGTCACGGCTGTCGCCAGTCAGGCACCCGCTCGCTCAATCGACCCCCGCCTAGCTCGCACGACGTCGAGCCAAACCGGCAGCACGTTGCAGCATACTAACACCGGGTTGACTGCCGGCTCGGGTGCTTCGGGATCTGGCTCAATCACGACCGGTCCCACCCTGGATAGCGACTCCAAAGAGGACAGGATTTATTATCCTTTCAAAGTCAAGCACCTCGGCCGGACAGAAGTGTATACACTGTATGCGCTGACTGCTGAAAAACGCCAAGAATGGTGTGAAGCCATCATTAGCGCGAAGACGCAGCACGCCGAAGCCCTGCATGCGCAAAATGCGGAACCCTTCAAATTGAGAGTACTGGCTGACACCGCATTCGGCACCGAAGTCTATGGTCATGCGTCGAAGCGAATCGTCATTAGAGGCACCCCACTAGATCGAGCCATCAAAGAGGTCGAGAAGCGATATTCGGGTCAGGGACGACCAGCGCCGGTGTGCAGGACTGCGGTGAATTGTTCAACGGTATTCCAGCAGCCACCTGGTCGGTTGATGTGTGCTATCGGTACCGACAGTGGAGTGTACATCTCGGAGTATCAAAACCCGAGGGGATGGGTTCGGGTAAGTTCAACGTGGCGGCCGCGATGAGCGAAATGAGCTAACATTTCTGTAGTCAATCCAAATGACCAGAGTCACCCAAATTTCCGTCCTCGAAGAGTTCAATTTACTGATCCTTCTTTCTGATAAGGTGCTGATCGCCTATCACCTTGACGTCGTCTGCCCACCAAGCGGGCCACCGGTATCGCAGGCAGACCCGTCCGTTCGCAAGGCACCGCAGAGGCTATCCGGCTCTAAGGATGTTGGATTCTTCTTGGCAGGCAAAATGAAAGACCGAATCTTGGTGTTTTATCAGAAACGGGACGGTATTAATTCAATCTTCAAGATCCTGGAACCTGTATTGCAGAAGACTGCCACGGCTCGGTCAAAGTGGTTGGGTGGATCGAGTCGGAGAGGACAAACGGAGTTCTTCAGAGAATACGACGAGTTCTACATCCCGGCCGAGACGTACGGTTTGAACATGTTTCACTCGAGTTTGGCGGTGGCGACGAAGCGCGGCATGGAAGTACTCACGCTGGACAAGAAAATCACGTGGGGAGTGCCCAATCTCGAAGCGGAAACCAAAGAGTCCAAATCACATCTCGACTCTATTGGTGTGCGACTGAAAGACCTCAAGCCTCTGGGCATGTTCCGGCTGAGCGAGGCCGAGTTCCTCGTCGCCTTCTCCGAGTGTGCCGTGTACGTCAACAAGCTGGGTGACATTTCACGTTCTGTGATCATGGAATTCGTGGGGCGGGCGAACAATGCTTGCCTGTCCTATCCATATTTAATCCTATTCAATGACGATTTTGTGGAGATTCGGGACGCACAGAGTGGGCGATTGAAGCAGGTGATCGCCGGACGCGAAATACGAATGCTGGACGATGGAGGCAACGGGTCGCCCGCTACCGGTGGACAAAATGCCAGTCTTGGCGGAGGAGCCAATGGACTAGGGATGCAAGGGTTTGGATCTGCTCCCAAGACGGTCAAGCTGGCCATGGTGCATCCAGATTTTGAGAAGAGCTATGTTGTCGTTGAGATGTTGATGAGGACTGAACAGCATTGAAGCAGTCAGGAGTGAATACGCGCGGCGTTTCATGGCAAGCTGTAACGCGAGCACCATCAAGTGAAATGAACATTTGGCCTGTTCCTCACGGCGTAATAGACGAACTTGGACACCCACATCCGCTCCCCTTATGCCAGCATGAGTCAGTCTATGTCATGACGAAATGAATAAACGAATGCTGACGACATGCCCAGATCCATGTAGAAGGAACTAATTTGACATGTACGCACCAGCAAGCTGTCGCACGTCTCTATATTATTTGCTTGGATGTATTGGTCACGATGCAGGGGCACAAAGTCCGTTCTGAGATCACGGCAGGTCACCTGGAGAGACAATTATTATTACACTACCGGTCCTCGCCATAAACCTAAGTGCTTGCTGGTCAAGGGCGATTCGGCTTCGTATTTAGGTAGCTCTTCAGGTTCCGGCTAAATCTCAGCATACCTAATATATGGCAGGATTGTAAAGTCTTGCTTGATCGGAGGATTATTATATTAATAATCAGTCGAGGCTGCGTGGATACCGTGGGGTGCCCACTCACCCACTGTCAATCGCTGCCTGGCAGCCCGCTGTGGGCACTCGGGGCACTCTGTTGTTATACGAGCCGCCAATTCCGGGTCAGCCTTACACGTCAAGCACGAGAGGATCGCAAGGGTCGAGTGAGACGTATGCAAAATCCACCGTCGACAAGGATATTCTCACATACCTCGAGATTCTAGGGCAGACAACGCCTGGACTCTTGATATTATGTCTAACCAGATCAGTTGAACATCCGTCGCTCTTTTGCTCTTCCCAACACGCGGCTTCTTCTCCATCCTGCCCTTTGCTTGACGACGACGACGACGACTACGACGCGTGACATGAAGAAGCGTGAAGAAGATGTTGAGCTCCCTCGTCCAGAGAGCGCAGTCAATTATAGATCAGTCGCCTCTTGCCGGCAACAATGACAAGCTTCCGTCGAAAGCGGCTCTGTTTCGAGAGCAATTCCGCCTGCCCGAGTCTCAGCATCCGGTAGCTGAGATCAGTGCGGAGCTTTTCATTCCCCTGCCCTATTCCTCCGTCGACCGGGCCCCGACCTCGGGTGACAAGGCAAAAGACAATGGGACGAAATATGCAGGAGAGTTACACCTGAGCGAGTCCTTCTTGTGCTTCTCCTCCCTCAGAACGAGTTTCCTCCCGGCCGCGACCCATTCCTCGTCGACGAGCTACACGGGTCAGACTGGCGGCGCCGGCCCTGGTGGACATGGCTTCACCATTCCTCTCTGCAGCATACGTCGCGTTGAACGCTTGAACACCGCTCCTCATGTCTTCAATCTAGCCCTCACGCTGTGGGACAAATACGCCCAGCAAGCGGCAAACCCCCCCTCCGAGAAGCGCCCCTCCGGCTTGCCTATTCGAAAGCTCATCCTCAATCTCGACGGCAGCCGACAGGCAGCCGAGCAGTTCTGCGACCACTTGAAGAAAGGCCTCAGGGAGAGCATGCGTGAGCTAGAAGGCCTCCGCATGACAACTGTAGAATGTTACTCTGAGTACTTGATGAATCCAGCAGTGCCCCAGGGCAAAGCGTCAAGAGACCAGAGTAAAGATCTGCCGGCCCCGCCTGACGTTGGTCTGGGTGCAATATTCAAGTACCCGGGTGACGCAAGAAAATTAAGAGATAGAAGCAAGATCCGCTTGTGGACAGACTACATGCGCGAGAACGGCAGAAATGCGACCATCGTGCGCCAGCCTACCTTCCACAAGCTCATCCGGGTCGGCTTACCAAACAGGTTAAGAGGGGAGATCTGGGAGATCAGTTCGGGTGCTTTCTACACCCGACTGCGAAACCCACACCTATACCAAAAAACGCTGGACAAGTTTGTCGGCAAAGAATCGCTCGCCATCGATGAGATTGAAAAAGACCTCAACCGCAGTTTGCCTGAATATGCCGGCTATCAGGATGAGCGAGGTATCGACCGCCTCCGCCGCGTGCTGACGGCCTACAGCTGGACCAACGAAGAGGTCGGCTACTGTCAAGCTATGAACATTGTAGTCGCCGCAATCCTGATTTACACTTCCGAGCCTCAAGCCTTCTTCCTCCTTTCTGCTTTGTGCGACCGCCTTGTCCCGGGCTACTACTCGAAAGACATGTACGGCACACTCTTGGATCAGAAGGTCTTCGAAGGCCTGGTTGAGAAGACGATGCCAGTGCTCTGGGAGCATCTTGTGAAATCTGATTGCAACCTCTCCGTGGTCTCTTTACCATGGTTTCTCTCGCTGTATATCAACTCGATGCCGCTGGTGTTCGCCTTCCGCGTTCTAGACGTCTTCTTCCTCGAGGGCCCAAAAGTCTTGTTTCAGATTGGTTTAGCGATCCTAAGAATAAATGGTGAAGAGCTCCTGGATGTGACAGACGACGGCTCATTTATTTCCATCCTCAAAAACTATTTTGCACGCTTAGACAATTCGGCCCACCCCACCTCCCACAACGAAAAGCTGAGAGGGATCACCAAATTTCAGGAATTGATGGTAACTGCATTCAAGGAGTTCGGCGGCATCACACATTCCAGCATTACAGAATTGCGCGAAAAGCATATCGACAGCGTCAAAGAAGGACTTGCGACCTTTGCAAAGCGAACATCGATCCGAAATCTCGGTCCTGAAAGCAAGAAATTGAGCGCTGACGATCTGAGCGTTCTGTATGATCGCTTCTTTAGTATTCTGCGGCAGCGGCAGGATCGGGCTAGAGCAAGAGACGCGGAAAGGCGCAAGCTTGAGATGCAAACACGCCGACCGCGCTCAAGAGCGTTTAATCCGACCAACTCGGCAGATGCACCTTTGAGTGGCAACACACAATTACAGACTATGGACTATGATGCCTTTAGAGAGTTCTTGGCGAACACTACCAAGTGGGCCATGACGGACTCCCCGACTCCTTCCGAGGATGGGCAGCGCAACGGCAGTGGTAGAGCAAGAAGCAAGTCTGTCATGAGCGTCTGGGGCCTTGGGCCCGAGCCAGCCGACCACGATTTTATGCAAAGGCTGTACGGAAAGTGGGACGAGTCTAAACAGGCCGCCCTGACGCTGCAAAATATTGTCAATGGTCTTGCCAAGCTAAAGGGCACGACGGACATTATGAACTCGATGAGCCTATTCTTCGACCTGTTCGATGACGATGGCACCGGAAAGGTCGATCGTGAGGGCATCTTGAGGATGTCCGAGTCTCTGCTTTTCCTCTCGAGGAGAGGCTTCGATGGCGCCATCGTTGACACAGATGCAACGAACGGGATGACCTCGCCACAGCAGCCTGCCGATCTTGCTACCGGTCTAGGGTCGATTAAGATGACCGTGAACGAGAGATTCCTCAGCAGCGTCAGTGCCTTCATTAGGAGGTGCTTCGAGTACGCAGACCCGGACAAGCCAGAAGATGAGGTGGCAACTCAACTAGATGGGCTAGGCCTATCGACCGAGTCAGAAGCAGACCTACTTGACTTGACGGAAAGTAGATCGCATACGAAGTCTGTAACTTCACCGAAACCAGTCGACCAAGATCCCCTCTCAAAATCGACGCCGCCGGGTTCGCCCTCGCGGCTAGCAAAGCCGGCGGTTTCAGAAGACCGCAGGAACTCTACTCGAGCTGTCTCCAGCAATGTGGCTCTTGATCCCAACAAGCCCCTTCACATCACCCTTCCAACCTTCCGCATGGTCATTCTTGCGGACGAACTGCTGGAGCAGTTTTTTGAGACCTTCTTCCCACAATCCTTCAAGCTTGCCCCTCCCGCAGCCAACGACTCGCAGACAAGTCTCCCATCTCCCACCTCCGCAAGCACCCTTTCGGGAAATCTCACCACGTTTGCGAATATAGGTCAGCCGGTCCGCAACCTCGCCTCTAACTTTGGCGCCAAACGTGATACGGTTCCGGACGTCGGCCTCGCAGGCGGTGTCGTCGAGCCAGGCAGCCGAGGCCTCCGAGGAGTTCTCGACAACATTGTCACCGATGGGATGCGCATGGCGGCCGAGATGCGTAAGCGCATGGACGAAGCACAGAAGGAGTTTGAGAAACAACAACAAGAGGCAATCCGACAAGGCCGACGGACCAACGTGGCCAGCGGCGCCGATGACGATGAGGATGACGACGAGGACGATGAAATGCACGCCAGGCGCGGAGATCAAGATCTCTTGGAAGGCGCGGAAGCGAGCAGTATCAAGACCAGCAAGAGCGAGGGCAGTGCACGAGATGGTGGAGGCAGCGTCAGCTCGACATCAACCTTGAGCATGAGCAAAGGCAAAGACGTGGACCGCAGCACGATTGGGCCGAGTGTTGTAGATGATCCGGTCAACATGCCGGTGAACGAGAAGGGAAAGGTGGAATTTGACCAGAAGTTTGCATTAGAGTAAGGAGGCCACGGCCAGTTTTGCTATCAGGCTATCTCTAGTTGCTCTCCTCCGGCGTTTTCGAGGCGAGCCACCAAGATATGTGGATGGGTAGGCGGATCAATCGACCAAGTACTTTTTGTTTTGTTTTGTATTAATGCATCGCTCCGCTCTTCCGGGGCGCCGCCGTCACGGTCACAACCACGGCCACGACGGCCACAGCCATCTCAGGAGGTAGGTATTAGGTTTGTTGCCTTTTGGGGGGGGGTGGGAAAGAGGGCAAGCCAAAATTTCGATTTAGTAAAGACAAGACAAGACAAGCGAATGAAGATGAAGAGGAACAGACTTTTTTTTTTTTTTATTCTAACGAGTAGTAGAGAGGCGCACGCCTGCAATGTTCATCCATCCATCTATCCATTCCATTCCATTCTATGAGATTGAAAATTGATATGTTTTTCACATTTCTCCGGGGGAAAACCTTTTCTTCCACCTTCCTTCTTTGTATTATTATTACGGTTTTTACCCCCCCCCCCCCCCCATGGGCCATAGTTGAGGTCAGCAGGAACTTGAAGCCGGGTTATATACTCCGTAGATCCAGTGGTAAGTAAGTAACTTGTTAAGTAGCAGTACTAGGGGTAGAGTAGATATCATCACAAGGTCTAGATTATTAGAGGTTAGATTTCTTTTGTGTCCCAGTGTTCGTTCACTGTTTCAGGTTGCTTTTAAAAATCTAATATTTTTAATATTTGCAACTTGTCATTATGGTCACTTCAATCTCTAGGTTACGTAGGTATTAGGTAGGTAGGCAAGGGTCCCCTCAAAAAAACTGAATTTCTTAAAAATTCCAATCTATTCCATCTATCTAATCTATTGATCGATCGATCTATGGGGCTTCTGTCTAGGTATAAATTTCCTTGAATAATGCTGCGTGGTTGGTAGGTAGCTAGCTACTAAAGTCACCATAAGGTTGACGCGGGAGAAGGAAGGGGGGAGGTTCGCATTGCAGCAGCGTCTTTCCATCTCGTCTCATCTTATCTTATCTCATGGGGATCATGGGGATCATATATAGTAGCCGTCATGTCGTGGGAGGGTTTTTTTTAATTTTACTTTCATATCGCCCTCATCCTGTAAGGATCATAGGATTTTCTTTTCCTTTTTAGAGACAGGGAAAAGGAGGGAAGGAAGGAAGGAAGTCGAATGACTCACAGTCCCCCCAGGCCCTTTTTTGGTCCTTTCGTTTATATGCGCGTGAGTGCATTGGCGTGCAAGGCGTAAGGAATAAGAGGTGCAAAACCCGTCCCTGGCAAAAAGTCTGTGTGAAGGGGAGAGAGCAGTTCCACCCCCCGGCCTCTCCGACTGTGGGTTGAGTGAGTGAAGTGCTGTGCTGTGCTGTGTAAAACAGGTAGACTTCCAGGGGGCTGTTCTCGTGATCCTCGTCGGTGGTTGGGTGAGCTGGTGCGTGGAAAGAAATAGAGTTCTAGAATTTTGAATACACTATCCAGACTGCTGCCGATGGCCGAATCTGGGGCTGGAAGAGAGCGAGAGAGAAGTTTGGGGAGAAAAGGGATGGCCGAGCAAGTTTGTGACGGATTTGATAATCGATCACGCCACAGGCGCAGCAGCAGCGACTGTGACGGCGTTTCGCTCGGTGAAGACATCGGGCCAGAGGAAGGCCTTCTCCTCCTTGCTCGGGGAGAGAGCGGAAAACAGCGGGACGGCCGTCTTGCTGCTGGCTCGGCGCCACATGTTGGCACGCGGGTTGAATGTCGCCGGCATGCCGCGGCCCTTGGTCTGGGCGTCGTCAACCCGGGCGAGCCGCATCACCTCTCGCTGGATGTCGGCGAAGGTGTCGAAGGAGATGTGCGCGATGTTGTTCTCAATGCAGTACTGCTCCAGCTTGAGCCCGCGGCGGGCGAAGAGCACGTCGGCCTCGCGCGCGGCTGGCAGGTCCGAGACACCGTCGCCGATGAACACGATCAGCGGGATCGTGCCGTTGTCGGCCTCGAGCGCGGCAAGCTCAGCGATCGCGCGAGCCCGTGCTTCCTGCATCGACCGCGCCTTGTCGTGGCCGAGCTCGGTGTCGTCGTGCTTCCACACCGCCGTCCAGCTGCTGCGGCCGCTCTCGCTGTTCTGCTGGATCATGACGTCGTTCGCCACGATCTCGATGTGCTTGCTCATCTCCTCGCCGATGAAGTGGTCCAGCACGCGCCGGAGCATGGGCTTCAGCCCGGCTGAGATCACATTGAACGGGATCTCGTTGTTGACGCAGAACTCGTGGAATACCTGGAAGTCCGGGTCCATGTCCAGTGCCGTCTTCATTACTTCGAATCCGTCGTCGAATGGCACGTTCAGGGACGAGTAGAGCTCGTCCGAGACTTCGCGGAAGCTTCGCTCGCCTGACTCCATCTGCTTCGCTAATTCCTCTCTCCGATCCGGTCCACAGCCAAAATTGTCGAACAGCTGATGGCCTGTGTCTTGCATGAAGATTGTGCCGTCAAAGTCTGCCTCTTCGTTAGTTTTGCTTTTCCTGTACCCCGTGAATGGGGTTGTGGGTAGTATCTCGCACCTGAGAAGCATATGATCTTCCTCTTCGTGCCCATGTTTGCTGTCGTTGACCGTGGCAGCTTTGGGCGTGCATTCGTTTTTTTCTCCATGACTGGAGGAAGCGCAACTGCTGAGGGTGCCATGGGGTGTAGTTGGTGCGGGGTGTGGCCTTTGCTAAGATATTGGAAAGAGAGATTCTGGTGCGGGTGAGCAGAACAACAGTTGCAGAAAAGCAGTCAGACGGGACAGCGAAGCCACGTGAAGGAGGGACGTGACGGACAGGTGGGCATAGTCGTCAGAGGCGTTTGACTCGGCAATCTTGTCACCCTTACCCATGATGCCAGAAGTTTTATGTGGCGGTGCGTTGAGCGTATGCTCCTGTGCACATGTACAAAACCATGGTTGTGGACGCACTGTAAGTGACGGGAGATCCTCACCATCGAGATTTCATGGGGAAATCAAATATTTCGCATGGCGTAGCGGACCGCTCCAGCAGGCGAAGAACCAATCGAGGACAGTCGTGTCTTCACTTGCACATGGACGCTGAGGCTCAGACGGCATTGCGGGTAAGTACGATGTCATTGCAACGGGGCGAGACCTCGTATGGGCGGCACGGGAGAACGCACATGCAAAATTTAACATTTGTGCTAAAAGTGGAAGGCAGGTGAGGTAGTATTGTTTTCATGCCCACGTGTGGTACAGTATTGGCAAGAAACTTGGATTTGGTACTTCCAAGCAGACGACGCGCTTGCAGCCGTCACGAGCGGTCAAGGTTCTGAAGGTGACCATGACGATGTACACTGATGTTAGCCATCCTGCCATTCTCACCATTCTCTGCCGGGAGTGAATTCCAGTCACCGTGGGCAAAATTTCGGTGAGGTTTTCTGCAGACGCTACGTCAGGTCCAACGAATCGGACTACCAGTTCCTATCTTAGAGCGGCCAAATCATTGGGCTTTAGCTTGATGGGGTTAGCGGACAGTGTAGCGACATTTCTGCAAGGTACGATTTGCTCACGTTATCAACATTTTGATTTGGGCGCTGAATGCACTGGTCACACAGGTATCTTGTCCCGACCTCACGAATCCCAGTTTTATGCCGAAGATTGCCCCCGGTAGGATTCGCAAGTGGTCGCCCTGAGTCGGTGCTGAAAAAGGTCTTCTGCGGTTAAAGCCGGAATATTTCGATGGACTCTGAACCTGGCCAGTATTGGCACGACAGCAATTGTATTAAGCTGTAACGATTAGAATATGCGAGGGTTTGCTTAGATCTCAAACAACAGTTTTCTCTTGGTCGCTCTAGATGAGGGATTATTTTATCCCATTAACATGACGCGAGAACGCCCGTGCAGTGGTCATGTTGTTTCCTGGACGTAATTACTTGCAGAATTCATCTTCGTGTATCATCAGCGCCCGCTACCTTATATTCAGGTTTGACCCGACACATTTTACAGTCCAGTCCTAGATAAAGGTGATGTAGTTGGAATTGTTCCCAGGATTCTAGGCACATGTAGCTCCAGGCGAGCAGGCTTGGATTACACCTTCTACACCAAAATGGCATCCTTCGACAACAAGCCCATGTCAGTCTTAGGCCGCATTAATGCATACCTACCAGACCTACATTCTACATTCATCTCACTGCCCGTCGAATCGGCACACGTATGCGTCGAGAAGAAAGAATTTACTAGGCCAGTTCGGAAAGAAGGATGGCGTTAAGGGCGGAGCCATCCGGAGTATGGCCAATGACAACAACTCTCAATACGTACAGCGCTTCGGTCACTTCGGTGTACCTCGGCCACCTCGGCTACGTACAATGGCAAAGCTCGCGAGGCTCGGCAGATCGCCTCCGTTGCGATTAGAAATTCGGCTCGGAGTGCAGAGACTGACATCTACATCTTGTTCGACGGTGAAAGTTGAGGTCTCGCATTTGGCAAGCTTGAAGGTCCAGCTGGTGGGGTACTTTGTCTTTGTTCAAGATGGCATCAGGTACGGACATTGGAGAAATCTAGAACTGTGAACACCTTACTGACTTCCAATCACTAGTCGTTGCAGCAACGGCAGCAGCTGGCGCGGCCTGGGCTTACCTCGATGGAAAATATCAGCTCCGACGTGAACTCAACGGAATCAGAAAGTTGAAACGAGCAGAAAGAGCGTATCAGAAAGCAGGTCGGACATGTCGTACATTAAGATCATGCACAAACTGATCTCGGAAAACAGTCAAAGCAGATCGCCTTTCTCCCTGGTATCTTCTGGCCGATGTATGCCAGAGATATCCCAACAATCGAGCGATATGGACGAGGGGAGGATCATGGACTTTCCAAGAGTTGCACGACCAGACTGCACAATATGCGCAATGGTTGTTAGAGCAGGGTGTGCGACCAGGAGAATTGGTTGCCATGTATCTGCACAACAGCCCCGAGTTCTTGATTTTGCTGTTTGCAACTCTGGCCATCGGGGCTGGTCCTGCCCTCATCAATTACAATCTGGAAGGAAAAGCGCTCATGCACTGCCTGTCGGTGTGTGAAGCGAAGTTGCTCATTGTCGATCCAGACAATGCGTGTCAACATAGGCTCGCTGGCAGCAAAGGCGAAATCGAGGCTGCAGGAATGAGAATGGTCACACTGGACTCGGCATTGAAGCAAGAGATCAAGTCCCGGCCAGCTATCGTGCCCGAAGACAAATGGCGTAGCGGCATGAAGGGCAGTGATCCCTATTGCCTGATTTTCACGAGTGGCACTACTGGATTGCCGAAAGGATGCCCATTTACCATTTCCAGGGTGCATCTCATGGGCTATCACCTCGACCCTCCCTTCGAAACCCAACCTGGAGTCGATTGCTGGTACAGCCCTATGCCACTGTACCACGGAACCGGCCTCATTAACACAGCCGCCGCTCTTCTTTCAGGTGTAGGTACCGCGATCGTACCTCGCTTCTCAGTCTCCCAATTCTGGCCTGATATCCATGACTCCGGCGCCACAGTCACGATTTATGTTGGTGAAACGGCTCGCTACCTCTTAAATGCCCCTCCACATCCTCTCGAACGTAACCACAAACTTCGTCTCGCCTTCGGAAATGGTCTTCGGCCCGATATCTGGGAAAAATTCCAGGACCGCTTCAACATACCCCAAATACTGGAATTCTTCAACTCCAGTGAAGGCATCTTTTCCCTAGCAGTTTTCGACAAGGGCCCGTATTTACAAGGGTGTGTAGGTCACCACGGCTTGATCTACCGACTGGCTTGTTATAACACATTTATTCCTGTTCTGATCGATCACGAAACTAGCGATATATGGCGAGATCCAAAGACGGGCTTTGCCAAGCGAATGCCATACTCCGTTGGTGGCGAGATCATTGTGGCCGTGCCGAATAGAGAGGCTTTCGGCGGATATTGGCGAAACCCGGAAGCAACAAACAAAAGATTTGCGACAGATGTCTTCAAAAAGGGCGATCTGTATTACAGGTGCGGCGATGCGCTCCGAAGGAGTGACGACGGCCATTGGCATTTCCTTGACCGTCTAGGTGACACATTCCGCTGGAAGTCCGAGAATGTCTCAACAGCCGAAGTCGCCGAAGCTCTTGGACACTATCCTGGCATCTCCGAAGCTAACGTCTACGGCGTTACCGTGCCCAACCACGAGGGAAGAGCAGGTTGTGCTGCGCTGCACATCGATCTTGTTCAGGCCTCAAAATTCGATTTCCAGGCCCTGCTAAAATACTGCCGAACAGAGCTGCCCAAATATGCCGTGCCGCTGTTCTTGAGGATCGTGACAAGGAGCTCACACATTCACAACTTTAAGCAGAACAAAGTGCACCTGCGGAACGAAGGAGTGGATCCCGATCGACTTGGCACAGAGGAGAAAGACGGTCGGGAAGATACAATCCTGTGGCTCGGACCGGGGGCGAGCGATACATACCTGCCGTTTGAGCGGAAAGATTGGGAACGGCTTACGAAAGGTGACATAAGATTATAATCTTCGGATAGAATCGATGCTTGTTTTTTGTTTTGTATTACTCAAAAAATCAATTCTTGACACCTTCACCTCTACGACAAGCACCAAACGAAGCCGTCAAAAACGGATGGAGCATTTCCGCAGGGTTGTGGCTGTTCCCAGCCCCATTTACATGCAGCGCCACAATCCGTTTGCTCTGGAATTCTACGACTGTGTTGATGTAGTTGCCGTGGATTGAGGATTTTTTCCCATTGCAATCCCCATGATAGCCTTTCGAAGAATGGGGCATTCTGGTGTATGCAGTAGTATGTACTGTGGTCGGCCTGATGATATTATTGTGAACTACGGAGCACAGTACATAAGTTCACGGTACTCAAAACGCGACCGGGCATGAAGATCTACTACCCAGCGCTCTCGCAGCGTTGGTACGAGGTATTACCGGCCCCTCTACCTAGGTACCAATGTTGTCTTTTAACTGGGTACCTAGGTAGAGGGGCCGGTAATGATAGTGCAGTAGCCTTGACAACCAATAGTAACGAGCAAAAGCTCAAACTAAGACGAGAAGGTTCACGATAAACAACCAATTTTTCCCAGCCCAACCATTTGCTCGTAAACTGGTTCCATCGCTGGTAAAGGAAGCAGGTCCAGCGTGTGCGAGCTAAAGTCTGACTGGAAGCCAAAAGATCAGGTTCGTAAGACTTGAGACATCCCCGTCTAGTCTCTACTTTAGTCCCCAGTCGTGCCCAGTGTAATTCAGAGCCGAGCTTGCAAAAGTCTACTTGATGGGGGCCTTTTTTTAGACTATTCGAAAGTTCGTTCTACTCCGATATTAAGCTTTTGTGGCGGCGGGAGGTTCTTCAGCCCAATTCAGCCTATCGATAATAGATACTTCATATTATTGCTTGTCATCCACGACTTCAGGAATGACACACTCCAGTCATCGACGCGGCCGGGACGTGACAAACACTGGGGCTTTTCTTTCATATGCCACTACTACTATCAGCATCAAGGTTTATGTTGTACGAACTTCTGCCTATTCGGACCTTTGAGATACGAGGCTTGAGCTGGAGCCCGGTGGAACGTAATCAGCAGCTTTTTCAGGTGAGGCTGCTTTTCCTGCACAGGAGAGTTTTTTACTGGAAAGTGTACCTCGACTGTGCAGGAACGCGCAGTATCTCTTTGAGGCTGTCCAATGGGATAAAGGAACTTGAAGGGCTCAATTGAACTTTCGAGGGTAGGGATCGTCATCTTTGGCTCAGTCGATCGGACGCCTGTGCGCTTTGTAACAATCCCCCATGTTTGCAATAGTCATTGAATTACCAAGTAGATCATCAATGTGAGTATAGCGTGCTCATGTCAGACAAGGTCAGATTCGGGAAATACTGTACGATTAGTTGCTGCTGCAACGACAAAAGCCAAATGCCTGCATGTGCCTCATCGCCGAGACAGTGGCCCAATTGAGTTTCGTTACTCCAACGCTAAAATGTGGGAGCGGCTGGCTTTGCCTCCACAGCCACGAGGTCATGGCCAGCTTTTTGGTAGGATAGCCTAATGTCCCCGACTCTCTCGATTCTCTGAAAATGGATATAAAATGAATAAAATGACGGACCGATCTAGAATTGAACCACAGCTCCGACACTCAAGGCACATTGGACATCAGGGCTGACATGAATCCTCACTGCACAGCAATGTTTATGGATCCATATGTACTGGTACTTGTGTTACAACGCCTCCGCTGCCCAGGTGACTTCCGAACAAGCCCAGTTCGGTCTGCCATGATGCAGGAAACGGTCAGCCGCTAGGCAATAGCTGCGGGCTCATCGACTGGTTATTGGCTAGATTAGGTGTCAAGCTCAAGCTAGGTGGGGGCTGAGGGTTGGGCACTCCGAGGTCTAGAAACCACCCCCACAAACATCGTATCCACCAAAGTCGCTTGATTTTCGAGACTTTCATTGAGGCCAGCCCCGAATTCAGTGGTGAATTACCATCCTGCCCTGAAGCTTTTAGCTCCGTTCCGCATAGCTTAGAACTCAATCGCGCAATTCTTTACCCTCCTCAGCCTCTGTAAGCTTTCTACCGCGTCTGTGGTGGCGGGAGGGTTGGTAAACTAACAACAGCATTCTTGACAGGAACTTTTCGCTATGACCATCGTTTCTATTTTTGCATGGTCTCGATTCTAGCCTGGTCATATCAAGTGGGTCGTCACCACAAAGAGGTAAGAGAGGTGGAAGTGCTTCCGCCAATGCCCTTGGTAGATGACGACTGAATCGGTAAGGCGAGCTTTTGCCAGCTGCAACATGACTGCCTCGTTGCCGAGGCGGCACCTCGTTTACTGGCTGTGAGAAATGAAAATGTACATACATAATTCTCTGCCTTGCTTGTCTCAAATTCGTTTTCTGCCTGCCTTCCTCTGTACCGCATTGCAATAGTGATTGTTGTTGTAGCCAAAGATCCTCAGGGATTTCGTTTTAATACCAACCACCTCCAGTGTTGATCACACTCTAAATATGGTCCGATCACTCTTGTCATTTGCTGCTGCTGCGGCTCTCCTCGCGCAGCAGGCTCTTGCTGCGCCGACATCAAAGAGAGATTCAGAATGGGAACAATGGTGTGGTGACGGCAATGTTGAAACTCGAGTCAGCTTTGCTAGTATGCCGCCAGAGGAGCGGAAAGCTTATACCGATGCCATCAACTGCATTCACAGTCAGCCATCAAACCTCGACAGCGCTCAGTTCCCTGCGGCGGTCAACAGGTACCAGGATTATGCGGTGGTCCACGTTGAAAGGACCAGCCAAGTTCACCTCAGTGGCTTCTTCCTAACCTGGCATCGATATTTCCTCCATCTCTTCGAACAAGATCTGCGAAATACTTGTGGCTACACAGGTCGTTTCCCGTACTGGGATTTCTCTTCCACGGTTGATAACTTGGAGGGCAGCGCAGAGTTTGATGGTTCGGAATATTCGTTGTCCAGTGACGGAGCACCTTTCGGCGATGCACCCATTGCTCTGGGTCCGAGTCTTGTGATCCCTCACGGATCCGGCGGCGGCTGTGTCGAATCTGGCCCATTCGCAGACTGGGTCTTGACACTTGGATTCATAGGTGCGTTGTCCAAGGTAGAATGGTAGAGTGGCCGACTAACGTGTTGACAGATCCGCTGTTCCTCATCAGTGGTGACCCTCTTCCACCAACAACGTACGACTACAACGCCAGTTGCCTGGTTCGAGACCTGAATACATATGTTGCTCAGACGTGGACAACTTACGCTGAGGTGATCAACACAACATATTCGCCCAGTGCTGAAGCTCTCGAGTATAACTTCAATGGCGTCATCGGGGGTTCTTCTCTTGGCGTGCATTCCGCGGCCCACTTCACTGTTGGGGGCTTCATGAACAGCATCCACGTCAGCGTGCAAGATCCAGTCTGGTGGGCTCTACACGCAAATATTGACCGTATCTACACCAGCTGGCAAGCCAACAACCCAGATCTGGCTTCGGAGATGTATGGTACCGAGACTGCCAACAATGCACCACCGAGCCCCAACGTCACCCTTGACACCATCGAGCCCGATTGGGGATACTTTGACTCGTCCGCAATTCCGGTTAGAAATCTCATCAGCACGACGGCGGGCCCATTCTGTTACACATATGACCAGCTGATTTCATAGATTGACTGCGGCACGAGAACAAACCAAGGTTTTTCATCAATAAAAAAGTAACGACTGTATGTATGGGAAAGGTGCAGGCCACACCCTAAAAATGTCCGAATGCGTGCTGGCAGCACATTAAAATGCTACGAATGGCTATGGCTATGTTAGTATGGAATACTCAGGACTACAGATCTAATTCTCAATCTAATAAATCAATCTGACCCAAGTCGTTTTTTTGTTTTCTCACGATTCTCCATTTGGTTGAATGTCCATCAGATACCGCCATATTCTCGTCCGTCTGTCGACAGGATCACTCGGACCATTTTTCTTGAGCAATCCGTCCTGAACTATCATCCAAGCAGCGCGATTGGTCTACAATGTGATGCGCCTGCTGACAACGATCGTCAACAGCGACAGAAGCAGGCATGATATCAGATTTTCGTGTTATTATACGGACAAATCTTTCGATACATCGTGCTACCTGGATTTGTGAAATGATCCATTCGGAACGGGACCACAAACTTTTGAATCTAACATGACCATTGATGGCTAAGCGGTACGACATCGTCAGCCAGTACTCTGCAATATCCACAAGACGAGACACTCTATGGTGCCAACAGGTGTTGAAGCTGGAAAAGCACCAAGTGACGAGCTCGCAATGCACCGAATACACTCTGACCGAGCCCAGAGGCCACTCTTGGACGCAGCACAGCATCTCAGAGAGCGGCACATGTCAAGCCAGCTCTTTGCCTAACTAACATCGACACCAGTGGGTTCCTGTCATGGTTCGTCAAATATCCAGCCCTTCATCCGAGGGCCTCAACTTCCAGTTTGTCATTATCTTCTGGAACCAGTTGTCCCAATGGGCCCACAGTTGAACATGTCGGAGTATGTTACTACCCGAACTCAAGCATTCCGATATTAGCGAAGGTTGGCAATGGGATCAGCCTGGATCGGAACCAGGAGCCGGCCGAGGTGTGAGCTGTGTTTCAGTTATCTACATTCGCTCTTGATACGATCTTATCGGTCGCTGGAGCTTCGTTGACGAGTGACGGTTGTGAATACAATGCTTGACTCCATGTCATCTGTCATAGAGCTAAAGCCAAGCGGAATTTCCCGCTGCTCATGTCATGAAGTCATCACTCCAGTACCCGAAACATTCCTTTATGGTAACCTCCTTAAGACTTACCCGATAGCTGAGAACACGCGGTATTTGCCAACAGGGCTAGTCGCTTGGTCCCAATCCTAACGGCAAACAGGCGTTTGTTATCTACGCCGTTGTTAAACGAGAAGGAATATTCTCCGCCGTAAGATGAGGTTAAGTATGGCCGCCAAAATAGCCGGATGCAACGATGCCCATGACTTGTGTTGGGATTCTAGCGACTTAGTAGTGATGGTAGAAGTGTAAAAATGCCCTCATCAAGCCTAGCGTCCAAGTCCTTGCTTAGGAATAAAGTGTGGAGATGGCTGTGATTCTTTTCGGTGATTGTATGCGGCACGATGCGGAAAGCGCCGGCCGGAACTGACCTCGAGCCATTTTTGCTGTCGACTCGTCGAGGCTGTGCCCACTCCGTAGCTTGGCCATGCGAATTATTTTCTTATTTCTTATTTCTCGGAACTGACTTCTGTCGGCTTATGAAAGATTTTGCATGGCAGGGAACGTTTCGAGACCGGAAGATTGACGTAACCACAGGTTGCATTCCGTAGCCACTGTTCTGACCCCAGTGCAGATGCGGGCACATTCTGGCATTCAACAACGATCGACTCGAAACAAGCTTCCAGAGGCCGGAATTGAATTTCATGCCCAATGGTTCTGAAACAGCTGAGCAATCGGTTTGTTGCGTACCGACCGAGGAAGCGGACCTCGTCGTTGTGCATCCACTCCGCCAGCGCGCTTGGATTGACCTTACACTGGCACTCGTCGCCACGTGCTCTGGCCGTTTCGGCTATTTTCCATTCTTTCTTCACCTGATGATCTCTAAAGACCCTCTACTTCTCTTGCTAGTGGCAGGCTAAAGAAGTGGAGGGTGGAAAAAATAATAACGCGCACGAGGCAACTGTCTCCTACTTCCGAGTCGGGCCATCCCTACCGACGTCTAGCGGTCAGCAGACTCCTCAACCTCAGGCAGTGCTAACTCGACTATGCTTTCTTTTGTCGTTGTATCCGCCAGCTTGATTGCTGACGCGCCAATCTAAGAGGTCCCGGACACCAGCCGCCGATACGAAGTACTCTTCATTCCGTGCTCATCCAGCTGTTTAAGTTTGCCGCGGCCTTCGCGTTCCTGCATCCACACTCTCGAGCCAGCGCAGCAGCCGGTCAATTCTGGCCTGCTGACCATATTTTTGCTGCACAGAGCTGGTTCCGCGAAACGGCTTGTCCGAATGGGATCCCAATAGCTCCACGTAACATAGATAATCTCCCTCTGATTTGGTCCAAGGCTTGGTTTTACCTTTGACCTTCCGGGATCGCAAAGTTCCTTCACAGCGTTCTAGCTTGGCTTGGGCACATATGGAATTGTCATCCAATCCTAATGCTTCACCTGGCTCGATGCTCGTCAAACACTGCTCGGGACTCTCACCGCATTTTTGAAATATACCCGGTCGTAGGGCTGATGCAATCGATGTTCTGATCAAAAACATCGTCGCCCATGTCATCTAGCAAGAAGCGATTCTTCAACTACGTTGTGCTCGCCACATCTCTTTTGCAGCCTGATCAAAGAGGCATGTTACTTCATTAGCCTTACAAGGCAGCCTGTACCACATTGCGGCTTCAATCTCCGCTGGACATGACCGCGCCTCTTCCGCATGGTTTGATTAGGGTTGTGTCAGCGACTGAGACGGAAGAGCCGTCCGAGCCTAGCGACGTTATCTTTGAACGCAAGCAAGCTCTCCACAACTTTTGGAAAGGTTCGTCTCAAATCCGATTTCACATGTGAAGTAAGGACACTAACCGAGCCTAGTATACGAAGCTCAAAGCCGGGCCACTCAAGATGCTTCTAGTATCAGATGTCGACAACTGTTCTGGCGAGTCTGGGGGGATCGTCGGCTATCTATTTCCCTGAGCCAGGACGAAATGACTCGCTTGTGGATTCACTGCCAGCGAAGCTTTGATCTTACTCCCTTTCACCTACGCCTTACAGATTCATCCTCCTTATTTCCAGGTACCTACACTTCGCAGAAAGCACCAAGAAAATCACCGCACTCGAGGGACTTGGCCTCCATCAGCCCTTCCCAGGTACTGTCAGATGAACAAGACTCAGATGGGTCACCGGAAACAAGCAAGAAAGCAGCGCAACGTACTCAGAAATCTAAGCTTCCATCACGAGCGCCGGAATTAAAGCCCGTGGGTTCCAAAACAAGTTCTGTTGGCGATACTCCTCGGAAACGTCCTAGCATTACGAACACAACAGCAAAGGGGAAACCTCGCCCATCCCTGCCACCACGGAAGAGGAGCAGCCAAAACGTGCTACCAGCGGATGCCACAAAGGCTCGCCGCCTGACAACCAAAAGCCGGCGAGCCTCCAGTGAAGACCAAGGTATCAAGGATGAGAGCCGTGACACGAGGACAGCGAATTTGGCACAGACAACCAGGAGTTCGAAGACTATCACAGAGCTTGCCGGCCGCAAGATTTCGGCGTTTGAATTACCTTCTGCTTCATCTTGGCAGTCAGTGGAGTCGCACGATCCAAATGTGAAGAATGCAGGTCCAGGACCTTCGGAAGGGACTGACAATCCACTTGCAATCGACAAAAACTTTCGTGAAAAGTTTGTGGAAGCGCAGAAACAGATGCGGTCTTCTACAAACCTGACAGCGATGAACAGAACGATGAAAAAGACTGGCTCGGTCGTACGTTTCGCAGACGAAGTGGATATCCCCAAAGAATTCAGGAAGCTCAAATCCACGGATCGCCGTGGAGACCCAAACACGAGTTATGCCGCAGATCGCACCCTCTCCGAAGGAAGTGGTCAAGATCCAAGCCGCAGCAAGCAACCGCTACAGTCCCAGTCCCAGTCCCAATCCTGGAGCCCTTCCAAGTTGGAGCGCCACGATAGCGTCGGCAGTGTTGCGGCAGTTTCAGATGACAGCGATGAGGAGGAGGATGACGAGGAGGAGGGTCTGACTCTAATCCCCCGCACGAGGAGCCAGCTCTCGCTTGGCATCGCCGACCTCAAGCGCAGCCAAAGCATGGGACAATCCCAAGCCGAGGGCGAAGGCAGTTCAGTCGTAACATCACCGCAAATCGAACAAGAGCAGGAAGCTTTGATATCTGGCAGGAGAACGAGAAAAGGAAACTCGGAAGAGGCGAAGCTCCTGGCCATGGGTCGGAAGGACGGCGTCACCAAGGCAGGGGGCGTCAATTTCCCGCCCGAGCTGCGAGTCAAGGGACCAAGAGCCCATCACGATGGATTCGAGGAGCCCGAGAAGACGACATTTTGAGCATGAAATTGGGTCTTATTAAGCTGTTTTTTTTATTATTGAAAAATGGAGTTACAGTCGCACCTCTAGCGGATTCGTCGTTAGCATGAGCATAGCGAAGGGATATGTATATACTTTTTCGGTAAACGTGGATTTAGCAAGGCGTGGTGCTGTGCTATGCTGGGTTTTTTGGAGGGGACGAGCATTTTCTAGCTGATGGCGCTTTTGTGTATTACTCAGAAATATTGAGCGATTCCATTTGTGTTTACACTGAAACTACTACGTCATACCAGATGATATGGAAAGGAGCACACAAGGTGCTCGAATAATGCTAGTATTGAATCAACTACTGTCTCGCTCGCTCGCTCTTCTTACACATGATATGTAGGGCACATCAACTCCATACGCAAAAAAAAAACACAGTACAATAGTCTGCCTGCAAGATATAAGACACTGTATAGCTTTCGAAGCCAGTTTGGTGGTGGTGAATCTCGATTTTATGTTTCCCACAATCCAAGAAGTTACTCACCATTATCTTAAGACCACGACCGTGCCGTAATTCATTCATTCTCCTGCGCTTTCTTCAAACTCAACTAGCTCCACACCAGTGCCGACGACCTCTCCTTCGCCATGGACGACACGTTTCACCACCATGCCCTCGGCTGGACTGCGGATGACCGTCTCCATCTTCATGCTCTCAATCACCAGCAGCGTCTGGTCTTTCTTGACAACGTCGCCTGGCTTGACGTTCACTCTGAGAATCTTGCAGGGCATGGGCGAGAGGAGCGAGTTGGCCTTTTCGGTTGTGCCCAGGGCTTTCGACAGCCAGGCCGGTCGCGCTGGCGTGAGCCGGAAGGACCCATGCGGAGTGAAGAGGTGGATTGTGGCGTCTGAAGAGGAGGGTTCTGAGTGGATGATTCGCGAAGTGTGTCGTGTGTGGGGAAAGTAAGTTGTCAGGGTGCGGGTTTGGTGGTTGAGGGTTGAAGTGACTGTGCAGGATGTTCCGGAGGCTGAATGAGAGAGCTTGTATGTTGATGGATAGATTTGTTGCACATCCACGGTGTGGACTGTAGGTTGAGTAGCTGGGTCGAGGTCTTCGCCTGACGAGTGGAATTGGAAACTGCGAGTTTGGAAGTTGCTGTGGGGAGCAGACCAGGAGAGTGGTGGTGGATTAATGGATTGCGTATTGGAGGACTCAAGGTGGGCTTCTTGGAGGACAGAGCTTAGTGCTGCTTGCATAAGAACTTCAGGAGTCGGTTGTACTTTGGAGAATAATTCGTCGTGGTGTTTGGGGATGTAGCCTGTTTCTACTCTCCCTTCTGCGAAGTCCTTGGACTCGCAACATCTCTTTAGAAAGTCGATGTTCGTTACTGGACCCGCCACTTCGTACTCATCGAGAGCCACGGCAAGCTTTCGCACAGCATCTTCGCGTGACTCGCCTCTGACAATTAGCTTTGCAATCATCGGATCATAGTGACTCGATACGGTGTCTCCCTCGACAAAGCCCGTATCGATCCTTACATCTTCTGATGCGGGTGGCAGATGCACGTGTAGCAGCTTCCCAGAATCTGGAATGAAACCTTTGTCAGGATTCTCAGCGTATATGCGAGCTTCAATTGCATGGCCTCTGCTCCTGATGCGCTCCTCGACTTGCTCTTGTGTGAGGGGGAGTCTGCGACCTTCGGCTACCATGATCTGCCATTGAACCAGGTCGAGACCAGTAACCATTTCGGTGACTGGATGCTCAACTTGTAATCTTGTGTTCATCTCCATGAAGTAGAATTTGCCAGTATCATTATCGAAAATGAATTCCACGGTGCCTGCACCTTCGTAGTTTACGGCTTCCGCAGCAGCACGAGCTTTTTGCCAAAGCTCCTTCCGGATGGAATCGTCCAGCTCTGGCGCCGGTGACTCTTCAAGGATCTTTTGATGCCTTCTTTGTATCGAACAATCCCTTTCTCCCAGAGCCAAGGAATTTCCATATTTGTCCGCGAAAACCTGCACCTCGATGTGGCGAGGCGTGGTGATGTACTTCTCGACGAGGACTTCATCATTGCCAAACGAATTCATCGCCTCTCTGCGAGCGCTATCAAGCATATCCGAGAATTCTTTGGGCGATTGTACGATTCGCATGCCTTTGCCTCCTCCGCCGCGGACAGCTTTGATCAGCACAGGGAAACCAATCTTGTCCGCTTCGGCTGCAAGTCTGTCAGGGGACTGGTCCGAGCCGTGGTAGCCTGGCACACAAGGCACTCCCGCAGCATTCATGATCTCTTTGCTGCGTGCTTTGTCTCCCATGTCTTCGATGGCACTGGGAGGAGGCCCGATAAATGTAATGCCAGCCTCGGCACATTTCCGTGCGAAGTCTGCATTTTCTGACAGAAAGCCATATCCAGGATGTATTGCCTGGCAGTGATGAGCTTTTGCAAGCTCTAAAATCTTGGCTTGGTTTAGGTACTCAGATGTCGGACCTAGATTGAAAGACCTGGGCGACGAGTGTGCATGTTGTGCTGCCGCATCAGGGTTGGTATACAGTGTTGTCGTCCGAATTCCATGCTTTGCGGCTGTTCTGTTGACACGAAGAGCAATTTCTCCACGGTTAGCGATCAATATCGACTCCAGTGGCTTTGCGCTTTGATCCTCTTCGGCTTTGGTGCTTGCTTGTCGGGACCTGATGAGAGCGAGGACTGCGGATCTCGACCGCTTCGCACTCTGTCGCACTAACATTCTGACGTTATCGGAAGCGATGAAACGAAATCGGGGCATGCAAGAAAGGGAGAGGATATATACTATGTACGGCCTACCCCAGAGGAAGGTCGGTTATTCACGGGTGCTGCAGGGCTTAGGCCCACTGTAATACAGAGGACTGTACGAAGTATTATTACTGCACCGTAGGCCTGGCCACACTATTACCCAATGGGAAGCGGCGTCATGGCAGCCTCGGTCTGAACCTTGCGTCACTGGCGACGCCCCAAGGCCTCCACAAATATTACCACATCATCAACCTTTGGAAGTCTTAAATACTCTGCACGCGTACATAGACATATTCCCTACAAACAGAGACAATACTCTGCGGCGAATATGCTCTACAATGGAAGGGTTTGTCATAGAATGTGATGGGTGATGGGTGATGGGATTGAAATCTCGATTCATTCTGATTTAGGGTTGACTTGGCGCCTTTTGGCGTCGTGGGTGGATTGCGACTCGAGAGGTGATGTGATGCTCCATCAAACCCTGCATGGCCATCCACCGAGTCCTCCTTCCTCGCCGACTACGAACACCACGTCAATTTTGATTGCTGTAGTCTCTGAACCTCCTTCATTCTGGCATTCTGGCATTGTCATATGAGGACAAAGCGTGAAGTGTTAGTGTAACAAATCGTTGTCACCATCACCTTCGACAATTGAGGGGAGCAGACTTCACCATGTCTGACGACGACTACTTCTACGATGATGAGTTTGACGAGTTACACGACCTGCTCTACGATGCTGATCCGAGTCCTGATCTTGCTGACGACCTCGCTGAGCGGACTGCTCCCTCACCCCTTTGGCAAGACAATCCGACCGAAGACCTGCGTGAATATTTCTCGGACTGGGACTACTACTCGGACGATTACTTTGACGATGACCCTACCCTCGTCAACGAGACTGAGGTGAACAAATCGACTCGACCAGCTAGCCACAAACAATCGCCGCAGACGTCGAAGCGAGGCCGCAAGAGAAAATTGTCTGAGGTAAAAGAACAAGGTCCTCAGTCTATGCAGCCAGCAACGGCTGCACTCTTGGCCTGCTTGCAAGGAACCGTGTGGAAAAGTTCTACTCCAGTGTCTGAGCAAAAGTTTCGAATCGGCGAAGACGAGCCGGTGGCATTACGTCTCAACCCACAAATTGTTAGTTCAGCTTACAGTGAACAACGAGGGTTTGGCAAGGGCAGTCTGCTTCTAGATGAGTCTTGGGCCAATGATCTGAGTCTAGCTGATATGGGTTTGAAAACGGAAATGACCATGAACAGGCATGATCAGCCAGGTATGAATGCTCAAGAGGGCAATGATGAGGATGGGGATGAGGTCGATATGCTGGACGAGGATGCTATCGACGAGGAAGACATGATCAACGAGCATGCCGTTGAAGCGGAGACCATGATCGAAGAACAGTACAGAGTGGAGCTTCAAACTGAGACCAGCCCTGTCGAGTCTCGAGTCATTCAAGCAAAATTAGATAATGACGACCAGCCTCAATGGAAGAAACGGAAAGTTGGCGTGTCCGCTGCTCGCACAGACCAAAAGGTTGCGTTACCGACACCAGACGCATCTCTCCAGTCTGACTTTTCCGACGCTGGGGTTGCTGAAGACGAGAACCACGATAATCATGGTGCGTCACAGCTGGGTAAGGCGAGAGGTAGTGGTCTGTTGAGTAAGAGTGAAGACCAAGGTGGAGTACCTCTCCAAGAGGACACAAGCAAAGCACGGAAATCTGGTCAGCGGAAGCGAAGGTTCTCGAACTTGGAATCATCAGCAACTCAATCAACAGAAAGTAGCCGAGCAAAAAGAGTAGCTACCGCACAAGGAAGTTTCGGTGGAAAGACGGCCAAAACAGCAAAACCAACACCTGCTACTGCAGCAGCAACACGTTCCAAGCGATCTCGCCAGAAATGAGAGACAGAAATACCAACGAAAGAAACCAGACGGGATTCTAGCAGCGAAGAATGGCGTTTAATTATGTGACAGACACGGTTGAAGGTGAAAATAATTCAGAATGGCCCATTTCAAAATACAGGTTTGATTGCTTCAGTAGATTCCGGCCACGGCACCTGGGAATGCACGAATTGTCTTCTAAAAGTCCCATACTCGGTGGGTTGAGGATGTTGACGCACTGTTGAAGCTGGCAACAGTGCGAGCCGAGTCTCCATCTACTAGTAGGTAGTCTATGCAATAATGCATCCCAGCAAAAATGGATATGCCATACGTTCTCACTGGAAATGATTTTGGCTCCAAGGACAAGCGCGGTGAAGAGGAAATAATATGCCTCGTGATCATTTGAAGTGTGTAGTTTTCGTAATAGAATAATCTGGGATAACTCTGCCATAGAGGCGTGGAGGACGGGGTTGGATAGGGAAAGAGGACAGATGAGCGGTTGATACCAGTAGCTTGGAACGGCCTCTTGAGGCTTGGCGGTCGGCGCCTTCGACCTCCTCTGACAAATGAGAATCACTGGAAGACCCGAATGTGTATTGGATTTGGCTTCAACTCGTCCATCATCGACTTCTGGGCATCGAGTCAATTTTGGGTTGCCATCCGACTCTCACTGTTGCTATCTCATACTCTGGTCAGTAGTCTTCCGGTACAAAGGCTTTGTGGCTGTCGACTCGAGTCCTGACACGCACGGCTTTGCTGTATGTTTGAGTCCTTGCCCAATCCTTTCCACCACCGACATTTTCTATTCCTTCCCACCATCATTCTTCTCGTCCACGGACTATTCCGCATCACCCATCTGCAACATCGGCCACCGCAGACACGACACTGATACTGGTCACTAGGCCCCTAGATCTTGAAGAGTGCAAAGCTGTGTTGAGAGGGGTGCTTCCCCTGGGCAATCTCGAGGCATGAGAAGAATCTCGAGGGACAGGAGGAGCACATAAGAAAACGTACAATGGGTGCTGAGATACCGTGTCGACGTGTGAAGAAGAGGGGTTGACAGCTTCCAGCAGGGTCGTCGTACCTATCGTCGCCCGACGAAATCAGTCCTTATTACCCCGAGCGCTTCATTCGTCCTTTGCCGAAACGGTCCATCCGATCTCGTCTATCCGCAGAAGCTGCTGAATCCATTGCTTACCCACCGAACCCCCCCTCGGCCAGTCTGCCAGCATACAGTCACTATGGTGAGATCGGAGCACACGTTCAGAAGTATCCCAGGTTGACCCCATGTCAAGATTACGAACATGAGCATGACTCCTACCACGAAGAAGAGGAACACGATGAGAACTGCCCGCACCATGGACACCATCATCATCATCATCACCACCACCACCACCACCATTGTCACCATCACGATGACGAGGATGATGATTTGGATTCGGTAGAGAATGATTCCCCAATTGCTCAACGCCACGGTAGCGTGCATCGCTCTTCGCCGCGTTCCCCCCGATCGCAGAGGCTTGGCCGGTACAACAACTATGCTGCCAAGTCTTCCTCCATGGCGGATGGCTACGAGGCCTTCGAAAACACAAATAACAAGAAGAAACGGAAGATCCCTACTTCAGGAAGCCTAAGTATCCACCAAACCTCACTCAACTCCGACTTTGCCCATCTAGGACTTACTTCCAGGGATGCGTCGACTGAAGACATCGATATCTCGCATGGCATCCCAACATCTCCTTCGGGTCTTGGAGTGCAAGGAGCTGGCCGAGGTCGAACTGGGAGGAAATCCAGTGCTCGTAATCCCCTCGGTTTGTCCACCAATGGTAGCAATGTCCGGGCCAGCACAGCCAACTATGATCAGGGCAGCGGGGCTACCACGAATGGTGAGCTTTCTGTATGAAGCATTTCCGGGAGGCTTGCTAACTCACGTGTCAGGCGACGGCTCAAAAGCTGACCAAGGCATCATCTCAAAAGCCATTGCCAATGCGACGACCTTGCTGAGGAATCCACTTGGCAAGGGTCAGGAACACATCGGTGTCCTTGACCAGCAGACCAAGACCACCCCGACAAATGCGGCATTCACCTTCACCTGTGAGTCAGACGCTAAGGGCGTCAAATTTCCTGAACAAAGTCTCTACTCGCCCGACTATGCAACTCGAGTCAATTCGGCACCAGCATCGGCACCTACTCAAACCCAGAAATACAACAACCAAGGTGCGTCGTACGTTGGAACAGGAACCCAACAGGTGCCACCACCCCAGCAACCAGCGAACCACGTTGGGCTTGCGCCCAACAATCGGAAACAGAGGCCGCGAAGACGGAAAGGAGACGTTTATGCTCTTGCCGCCCGTCAGCGTAAACTGCAGCAGGAATACAGCAATCTCCAACATCCACCTTCACAGGAGGATATCTGGATCTGTGAGTTCTGTGAGTATGAGAGCATCTTTGGCAGCCCACCCCATGCGCTCGTTCGGCAGTATGAGATCAAAGATCGCAAGGAGCGAAAGCGCTTGGCAGAGAAGCGCCGACTGCTAGAAAAGGCCAAGCTCAAGGGGAGGAAGGGCAAGAAGCAAAGCAAGAATGCGGCCAAAGCCGCCAACCCGACGGCTCAGCAACCCATCAACCAACAGAACTACGATCAACAGCCGCTGGATCAGATGGACGACTATCTCGACGAAGGCTATGATGACGACCCCATACCAATGCCAGCACCTCCACAAGCACCCGCGAAGCACGCGATACCCGGATCTTATGCAGGAGCTGGCCCTGGGAGAACAAGCACCGGCACAGCAGGCATCGAAGCAGGAGGGGGAGGCGGCACGAGCGGAGGGACGAACCGATAGCATCCGTCGTTGCGCGGGTGCTCGATCGTGCTTTCTCTTGTTGTCTACTTGCTC
Source organism: Incumbomyces lentus (assembly GCA_017656005.1). Taxonomy (NCBI): domain Eukaryota; kingdom Fungi; phylum Ascomycota; class Eurotiomycetes; order Chaetothyriales; family Trichomeriaceae; genus Incumbomyces; species Incumbomyces lentus. Next base: position 1,584,491 of record JACJVT010000004.1, on the reverse strand, counting down.
TGTGTTTACTTGTTGCGGCTGTTCATGGTTGACGTTGTCCGGGCTGTTGGGGTTGAGAATTATCTAGTCTTTGTGCTTGCTTTTGTTTATATCTAGTCTTGTCTTGGTTGCATCGCCATTCTTTGGTTACTCTATACATAGTCTCTCTGCTCACATGCATGGTTATAGCGATAGAGAGACCCTCCATTCCCACATGCTCTCCATCTCTGGTCTGCTATTGTTTGCGCACCAAACAATGACATTTATTTTGGTGATTCAGACTGTGCACCACGATCCTTGCAGATTCTCATGCCAGTGGTCATAAGTGCCGAGGTGGGCTTAGCGTGGCCAAAGCTCGGGGCACCGGCCGCAAAATGCTGCCGTGCATCGGCAAGAGCCACAGTGAGCTGGAGTAGCTGTGTCCCTTGACCCCGTATTCTTATGATGTCAGGGTACTAGCTCTTGCTTGATTAGCGGGCCAGTCTAGTCAAGCAGGAATTTGCTGCTTGAGCTACGATAAACCGGTAAGCGCAAGCAGACGACGATTGTCTGCTAGCTAGTCGACCCATAGAATGACATCGACCACATCAATCACTTGTGACGTTTGACTCGCACTGACTGCGTACGCAAATCTATCTTCGACTGTTCTGTTGGATGCCCTGTCGGATCCCATTACACTGACTGCTCAATCGCACACCTTCTCGCGATCCTGCGAAAGAGCCTGAGCTCACCGTAGTTACTACCAGACTTCACGTACATCCTTTCTGACTTGAGTTGCACCGACTGGCGCTCCAAAAAACGGCTTCGGTCTGTTCTAAACACTGACGAGTTTCCTACCACACCATCGCAGCAAGAGGTTTGCAGCGTGAGAGGCTAGCAGTCCTGCGAGAGGGAGATGGCCAAGAAAGACAAAGCGAGAGACAGGGCGAGAGACAAAGCTAGAGTGAGGCGGTCCGACTGGGTCGTTTGGACACTCGGGAACATCCTCAACCTGTTTGTGCGCATCGTACAAATAATAACGGCCTGTGTGGTGATCGGATATTATGCAAAGGATCTGAACGCAGCCAGGAAGGTGCACAAGTACAGCGACGCCAAATGGGTGAGTAGCCTGAACGACGGAGCCATCCACCCATCCACCCATCTCCCCCCTTCTACACGGGCTAATTGATAGCAGCTCTTCGCCGTGATTGTTGGAGCCATGTCAGCCGTCACCGCACTGATTCTGGCCATTCTCGGTGTTTTTGTTTCATACTCCATGATTGGCATGCTCTTTGGGTGGGAATGGGTTCTGGTCGTCTTGTGGACCGTCACATCTGGTCTCTTTGGGGTAATGTATCTTAATGAAAACCCCGAGATGGACAAAGGTGTTGAAGCGATGCAGACAGCCGCAATCTTTGACCTGTATGTGTTTAGTTTCACCCTATACGGATCACCTGCTGACCAGTAACTGCAGTGTTAATCTGGTGCTCTGGTTCCTCAGCGCAGCTGTCGGTGTCATTGTCTTCTGCTTGGCACCGAGACAGGCGGCGAATTCTAGCAGATCGAATATTTAAGATAGTATCAAGCGAGCAGTCGAGGACCGATGGATGACAGTGGGGGCATGAAGGGCACACAAGAGTTCACTTCTCAGAGCCTGTTTCGGGTTGCAAATTTGGGCAATGTGTCAGAGAGGAAACGATCTTGAGACTTGAGCTCTCCGATGAATGATAGGTGCACCTCTGCAGCAACAGCCATCGGCCTCCCACGAGCTTGTCAATTAATTCTACAATACTACTAATACAGTGTAGTCCATACTCTCAGCTAGGTATGCGTCGAGGATGAACAATTAAGCAGCTCAAGCCCCATACATGCGCCTTCCTCGATTGAGCATGTTGAGGACTGTAGTGTGACCCGCAGCGGAGTTCTCACTCACCAAGACCCTCACTGGCAGGGCCTTCACTCCTGTGGAGAGATCGTGAGGCTCTGGTCAAATCCGAGCCTTGGCCACGACTGGAATTGACAGGGTAGTGGCTGGCGCTAACCGAAAAGGGAGGTACCATGCGTAATCGTGGCAAATAGCACATGCGCTTCTACCAACCATACGTCACTAGCTTCAGGTACGATATCAGAATTTTGTGGTAATGGCTCAAGGGGCGATGATTTCACCGTTGTCTAGAAGCAGCAACACCATGATCCGGCTTGCTAATTCATTATCTCGATGTCGCCCTTCCATACACTTGTAATCGTTAATCACCTTAACCCTTAGAATCCCCCTAGAACTTACGTTAGATGAGTCCCATCTTCGAGCTCAATTAACTTCAGTTGGGACGTTGTACTTGTTGACCGTGCGTTGCTTTGAATTTCTCTCCGTCTCTCACCATGTCCAAACCAGGCTTGCTGCGTTCTGTCACTCGAGCTGTTGCCCGTCCAGCATACAAACAAACTGCTTTCAGAACCTCGACCCTGCCAACTCAGAGATTCCTTTCAGTCACTGCACCGACACCAGCATCGAGCTCTCAGCCGCGTCGAAACAAAGATGATCCATTCCATGGCTCTTCATCGGCATCCTTGGGTCAACCGGGCTACACACACGAAGGCAGCCAATCCAGGACCGACGACTCAATCGTCGTACAGTATCCCGAAGAGGGACACTTCCCACAAGAGCCCACAATCCAAGGAAGAGGCGGCCCTCACCTGAAGCGAACTCTCGCCCAATTCTCGCTCGAAGACAGAGTTGGCGTCGTCACTGGAGGAGCCCGTGGTCTTGGTCTTGTCATGGCTCAATCGTTGGTCGCCAGCGGTGCTGACGTTGCCATTGTTGATTTGAACAGTATGTCATCCTTCCATTATTTTCCTTGTTGCTTCTCTTTCTGCTTGAATCGCCATGCTTCCCTTGTTGGTGCCAACCTGACCTGACACTGTTTCTCCAGAAGACGAAGCCGAGAAATCCGCCGCGGCCATCGTGGAGCAGTTCAAAAGGGACAACCCGAGCGCCGAGACCTACGACCGAGCCAAATTCGCATCAGCTAAGAAAGAGGGAGTGTTTCGTGTTCCAAAAGTAACCGCCCACCGCTGCGACGTCTCGGACCCGACCGCAGTCGAAGCAACACTGTCGGAAATCCTGAGCCAGCACAACAAGATCGACCACCTGGTCACCTCAGCGGGGTTCACCGAGAACTACGACGCAATCACATACCCGTACGAGCGGATGAAGAAGCTGTGGGGTGTCAACGTGGACGGGACGTACCTGTTCGCCACGGGCGTGGCCAAGCACCTGATGGCGCGCAAAGCCAACAGCGGCAGCATGGTGTTCATCGGCAGCATGTCCGGTGCCATCGTCAACGTCCCGCAACCGCAGGCGCCCTACAACGCCGCCAAGGCCGCCGTCCGCCACCTGGCCGCCTCCTGCGCCGTCGAGTGGGCCCACGCCAACATCCGCGTCAACTGCATCAGCCCCGGCTACATGCTCACCGCGCTCACCCGCAGGATCCTCGACGAAAACGCCGATCTCAACAAGACCTGGACCAGCTTGATCCCAATGGGCAAAATGGGTCGTCCGGAGGATCTCATGGGCCCCGTCACCTTCTTGCTTAGCGATGCGAGTCTCTATGTCACGGGCGCCGATCTCAGAGTCGATGGTGGCTACACGTGTACTTAATCAATGGACCACCCCACACCTTGGCTAGAAGAGGAGAGAGGAGAGAGAGAAGCACAAGAGGAAAAGGGGCCCCATTTTAGACTTGCACTTGCACTTGCATCGCGTCGCATACTACAGCAAATCATAGCATGGAAGCACGGGTAGAAGAAGATTGGATAGGGATGCTGCAGCAGATGGAAACAGACCAAAAATGCAGTTTTGTCTCGCTTGTGCTAGCCTCAGAGTGGAAATGGTAGCTTGAACACAAAAATGTATATATACACTCACAGCGATAGTAAGCGAATTCGACGACAAACATAGATATTATAGATGGGCAAGATAGAAAGAAGATAAAATAGACTACACACAATACACAATAGATTGCCAAAATTTCTGTGAAGAATGTCGACTTGAGAGATTGGTATCTCTTTTTCTCACTCGCTTTCGTTTTTCGCTTCCGCTTCCGCTTTCCAGACAGAAAGGAGGAACAACAACCCCTTACTAGACTTTTTTTTTACATGACAACAGCTACGTGGTCATCCATGAACGGGGTAATGTCTCCAAGGCAACACGAAGAGATGATGGATATGACGCCAAACGCGATGGAGACGAGGTAGACGTACTTGTAGCTCTCGGCGTAGGCGACCTGCCCAGCGTGGACGACCAGGTTCCAGGCGGTCTCGTTGTCGCCGATGCCGGGGATCTCGTGCAGGTTTTGAACCAGCGAGGCCGAGGTGAGTTCGATGGCGTCGACGATGTAGGTGGTGTTGGTGATGCCCATGGCCAGCATCTGGCCGCCAATGTACTTCTTGGCGTTGGGGATGAAGTACGAGACGAAGACGTTGAAGTAGGTCGTGTAGCCGACGCAGCCGCCGATGACGCGGATCGACAGGGTGAGCGCGGCCACGGTGGCGATGATGTCGTCGGGGCAGATGATGGTGGTGATGATGCTGGCCGGCACGACGATGCCGCCGATGCCGAGACCGGCCACGACGAGAATCCCCCACAGCGTCGACATGTTGTCGACGTTGGCCACGGCGAGCGCGCCGCAGCCCGCCGTCATCACCACGCTGGATCCGATCAGGAGTTCGCGGTTGTGCCCGCGGAAGTACGAGAGCAGTCCGAGCACGACGACGCAGCCGGTGAGAATGGAAAATCCGATCGGCAACGCGCGCAGTCCCACTTGCACCGGGTCGTGGCCGTAGACGTTGAAGGCCTGCACCGGCCAGAACATGAGCACGGAGAAGAAGTTGGCGCCGGAGATGGCGGTGATGATCAGGGTGAACGTGAGAATGCGTGCGTTCAACCTCATTCGGCTGGGGAACATCGGGTGCTTGGCGTATTTGATCTCCCACACCGGGAACATGACAAAGAGCAGCAAGAAGCCGAGGATCAGGGGCGCAAGCACATGCGCCGACCGCCATGGATACTGATATCCTCCCCACTGTAGACCAGCTAATCCAGAATGTCAGCAACGAGAAAACACACACACACACACACACACACACACGTAGCCACAACAAAGACGAACTTGCTTACCTAAGAAGACGATCATCCCTGAAATACTGAGAAAGCCTCCGACATAATCGATCTCAGCTACAATCTGTTTCCTCGTCCGGCCCAGAGCGCTCGGTCGTGGGGGTGGAAAGTAAAAGAAGGCCACGCAAACGAGGCCTGCCAATGCCCATAGACCGGCGAAGAGGCAACAGTACCGCCAGTCGCTGTGCGCAGCAATGAGCTGACCATAGAGGACCGATGGACAAAAGGGGATGATGGTCAAGACAAGGACAGCCACGTAAGCTCCTCGTTTGCGAGTCGGTGCCAGCTCCGAGGTCACAGCCAAGGCAGTCAGCTCGCAGATGCCAGCACCTGCTCCAGAGACTGCCATGCCAGCTTGAAAAATAAATTTTTTGTTAGCCAAACAAACAAAATCCAAGGGAGACCTCGACCCAGACTCAGACTCAGGACTGTCTGTTCATGCCGATATCGACTTCGGACTCACCAATAAATTGACCCATCGTTTTCGTCGTGCCACAGATGATCATGGCAATGACAAGCAACAGAGATCCCATCAGCGAGACGTACCGTCTGCCCATCAGGTCCGAAAGAGATCCGACGAAAGGGCAGATTGCAGCCAGGGTAAGCAGGTTGGCAAGAATGAACCAGACCCATCTGTCGACCCCACCGATGTCCGAATAAATGAGTGGAGGAATACCGCCGAGCAGGTAAATGGGGATCTGAGAGCCAGTCCACAAGAATGCCATCCCTACCAATGCCATGATTCTCTTGAATGTCATCTGGAAGTCGATTTAATTAGTCGGTCGTCGCCCCTTTTTCCCCCTCCATGTTTGAAGAGAGATCAACTACTACTTACTGGTGGCTCGTGGTCATGATCCATCCCGTCATTTAAACCGTACGTTCGGAGGCCCCCTTTCTCATAGTACTCTGGGTGTCCTGGCACCCTCTCATTCGTGTGTACCGTCTCCATCTGCGCATCTGCACGACCCTTTTCTGCATCAACCTGAGGATCGCTACTACTGCCAGTGTTATTGTGGGCAGCCATATTTGGCTTTTCAGCCACGGCACAGCTGCTGACTATCTCTGAATGGTTATGGGGTCTGACAATGAGCTGGAAAGAATCAACGACCAAAAGGGCTGAGAACCAAGCAGTAACTAGCCAGACGACGTTGAACTGGATTCTGGGGGGAAGAACAAAGATCGGTAGCTAGCTGCTAGCCGACAACCCTTTTCTACGGAAGTGTTTTGGCCGAGGTGGCCGAGGTACAGGGTTGCGCTCACCAGCTTTTCCCAGTCGGGGGTGGGGCCAAAGCTAGATTCACAGTACTTCGTAGATTCAGACAGAGATCGACGTGGTGGACGTGCTAATGGGAAGATTACTGGACCGGTAACGCGCGGGCTGGCGGAGATGCTTGCAGGTTAATGGCTGGAACCAACTCCTCGGTTCGGGGATCGCGGCAATGGCGTTTCTCATGTCGCAAAGCGTTGCTGTATGTAGAACTCATTCAGAACGAGCATTTGGCAAACACCCATCCAATTGAAGAGCTGACCAATCTGGCTGAGCCGAGTTTCACAAAATGGTGATGCAACATCCATCGAATTCTAGAACAGGCACAACAGGTCTTGATAGGAGGGGGCTCACGAAATCTATGCGGAGTACTTGGGTTTGTTGATGTAATTTGAGCCACGAGCACGAGACAGGCGAGAACACGAAGAATGGCTCAAAAGGACCCACAAAGAGCGGATGTAGCTTGAACTTTCAAGCTAGGCTTGCTCCGGATCGACAGTGGAAGCTTCCCCCGACTTTTTGTAGTTCAACTCTTGCCACGCGCAGGACGCAGCGGATCGTTTTGACTTGGCATGGATTTATTTTATTTCAAGCAATGGATTTGCGCGCGAGTCAAAGACCGGCGCGACCGGAAAGGCAAAGTCTCAGACTTGTGTAAAGCAATGTGTGCTTTCTCCGGAGCGAGGCGCGGAATTTGACCAGATTACCTCGGCGACCTCGGCATACTAAGGGGATGCATCCCGATTTGGTTTTACTCCGACGAATTCGACGGCAGTGAACCTTCTAAACCGTCCAACTAAACCAGCCATTCATAGTCAAAATTCACCATACCTAGGAAACAGTAATGCAAAAGACGTCCAGTGTCTCGGCGATAAACTTTTGATCGCCGAGCTTCCGAATTCAAAGCATATTCATAGTTGTACAATGTAAGATGAAATTAACGCAGGTCGATATGACCTCCCCTGAGAAAGTGGGAAAGTGGGAAAGTGGGAAAGTGGGCGCGGTCCTGCAAGATTGTGTTCTCATGTCGCTCATCATGGGAGCACGCGACCTCGAGAGTCTGCGGAGTCAGAACCAAACCATCAAGCTGCACGGAAGACATCTTATACATAGCGATATGAAGACTCCATGAGGCAATTTGCTGGCGAAGGGTCCGACATCAGGACGAGCGACATGTTCTCGAAGCCACCACCATTGCCAACGTAGTTTTGTGATATTTACGGGCTCTGTTGCATTTCCCACGGTTTCGGCGGCGGTAAGGCTCGTATGATCCTGCACTCGGGGAGGTGCAACATCGAGGGCGTGTTGCTGGTAGGAACTTGGCCTTGGTAGCTCTCCTGTTGAGAGCCGCTTCGAGATTCGAGCAAGTAAGGACTCCGCTCAACCAAGTTCAGCGAAGTCGGAAACCGAGTGTGCCCAGTCTAGCAATCTTCTGCGATGCTAAGTAAGCTTTGACATATTTCAACCTTCTTTTGTGACTTCGGGGGTCGCAGAATCGGTCGTCGGGTTGATCTTGTTGTCGATTCGGATCGCCTCTGCATGCACTCTCTGCCAGTACTGAGCCCCAGTCTCCCCGTCACGCCGGACGACCCTATCGCTCGACAGCAATCTGTCCATTGAAGCGGCGACGTGAATCGAGGCCATGTTTTCAGGTTCAAATCTGACCAAGACGGATCCTGGTTTCTCAGGATCTGACTTTGAAGTGATATTGGGCAGGTCGTCACCCGATATCAGCAAGGCAGCTGTTGTCGCAATCAAATTACATCCGTCCGTATCTGAATACCTTGTCGAGCCCCAGCCTTTCCGCAGGAGCATGATTGTGTAGATCTCGCCAGGGCGAACGGGCTTCAGAAAGGAAAAGTTCCTCTGATCACTTTCAGGCTCGTCCGCCACACGTAGGCCCTCCTCTTGCATGACAGGCTGCATGTGTTTGTCATACGCTTCTTCCAGCACACTCACGAGCGCTCCTCCATGCACGAAGTCGGGCCAGCCTTCGACACCAAAGCCTGCGAAAAAGATTACTACCGTTGCGTGAGTGGTTGGATGTCGAAAGACTTTCATCGTGACACCCTGAAAGCCTGAAAGGGTGTCCTCGATGAGATGAGAACCGGAGTGGTTCGGGGTCACGACTTGTGCAGGGGATCTCGCGGGAAGAACAGGCTCCTCGTGGAAGTTATTCAGGCGGAGGGTTTCGGCTACAGGATGGGTGTCCAGCAGGTGTTCGATCTCTTCTTCCAACTCTTGATATGCTTCCGAGCCTGGAGTGAATGGAGGGTACAGGTATTCCCATGTGACCAGTGCTGTGCCTGCGATCCATCCTGCAGTCAGGAAAAGAGCGCCGAGAGAGCTGCCACGGACCAGTCGCCGTAGGAGTGAGGCCTGCTCGTTCTGCGCACGGAGCTCCTGATGCACTGCTATCGTAGACTGCGGAGTTGGCGTGAAAGGAATGTTCTCATGGGTTGGTCGAAAGCCTGCCGGGTACTGCGACGGATTCTGGAAATACTCCTTGTGCGGTCCATGTTGGCTATGCTGAACTCTCAGGCCTAGGACCAGTTCTCGCGGCCGAACTCTGAGCGATCGCCGCAGAGACAGCCGTGCCCCTAACAACATGTGTGGTGGAGGTTGGCAGGCAGGGAAGGATGTTGCACGCGTGCTTCGGACACTTTTTAATTTTGTTAGCCTAAAACAGGACAAATTCGTAGACTGGCAATCGTGAAATTGGATTTTTGTTTTCACGCATCTTACTCCTTCTCGGGGCGGGAGTATCATTTATTATACAACTCTGGCCGTCAAGTGGTCTTCAAGTAGGATACAAGGTGATGGACAGCAGGCACTCATACAAATTGAGCCTACCTACTTTTCAATGTGATGCGAATGCGAATGTGCTGCTTTTTGGGGCTAATCCACACTCAGAAATCCAACAGGCAGGGACAATTCGAGGACAAAGTCAGGTCACGGCTGGTCTGGTGCAGGAATTTGCTACTACAACGCATCCTACTGTTTCTTGTTGTGGGATTCTGTTCCACCTACCAGGCCTCAATCACCGATACCGTCGGCAGCGTGGCGTCTTTTCTGGCGACACTTCACATTGCAACAAGCCGAGTGCAATGGCCTGTCCAAAGAACCTGAATGAAAGAGTAGTAAGATAGAATGAAACCTTGTTGACAAGACCAATCCGTCCATGTGGCACCTGTATTTCCTCGGATCTAAGGCGTAATCGCAGACATTCCGGCCATTCGAGTTCAATGAACTCAGCCGATCGCCTGAATCCAATAACAAAAAAGAATGAGGGTACGATGCAAATCCCGAGACACACGAAAAGTCCGAGATCAAAATTGTTGGATTTCAGGTATTCGACCATATAAATGCCAGGTGTATGTCGACCTGTCCCGTTCGGGCGTTCCACATCTTCGTGAACCCTCGGGTTCTCTTCCCACGCTCCCAGCCTTGTAGATGCATTTTTACAGGAGTAGGGTCCTTTGCAGCCATCATTGTCATGTCTCGAGCCGTTGCTATTAGGGTATCTGAGGCTTGGTCGTGTCGAAAAACGCAACAAAATTGATCTTATGAGCTTGGTGCTGGGTTCATCTGGCATGCGCGTCAATGAAACGTGTACGCTGTCGGGGCCATGTTGGTCATTTACCTTTCTCTTGCCACCCGTCATTGTGACGTTTACGAATCGGCGCGTGTACACCATTCTCTTGTACGCTCGGCCTTTTGGCTGCTTCTTCTTCTCTTGAGGCTCAACCTGTGTACAACCTTGTCAGCGACTATTCTCGCTCGAATTTTGGTCATGGCAAGCAAGACAATGTTCGCCACAGCCTCCGCCATGTGTGTCGTGAAGGTGTCGCCGTACCTTTGGCGTTTGAGACTTGACCTTGCCAGCACGGGCAAGAGATCCGTGCACTTTACCCATGATTGCGAGCGCGTGCGATGAGTTGAGGAATCGTGATGAGCGTGGTCGGTGGATAGGATTTAAGAAAGAGAGAGGCCTGGCAATCTGTGGTGATGAGTCTCAACAGTAGTCGATTCGTGCAGCCCGCGAAAACCTTTCTGGGCTAGTGTCTTGGCATTACTCCCACAGCCGGCCAGTCAGTTGGACATGACTCGTGACTCACCAGGCCGGCGACGAGACAGACTTGCAAGGCTTGACACCTATAGTGCCTAAAATTGTTTGAGCTGGTAACGAGTTCCTGTTCTTTGTAGGGGTAGCCTGCGCGCTTACGCAGGGTGGGGGTGGCATGAAGTATCATTAGAACTATACACTGGAACTCGGACCCCCCTAATCATTCCACCTCTTCCTTGGTCGGCAGGTCGATGGCACGATATAGAAGTATCAATGCAGACGCAAATTCACCACCGCCAGAAAGAGTCGTGATACGATCAGAGTCAACCTCTGACACCTTATCGTCGTTGAACCACCACCATTTTCCGTCCTCTTCCTTTCGCTTTCCACCAGGAGCTTTGGGATCATCCACCATGCGGCCTTCTTTCTTCACGAAGCTTGTATAATGACCGCTGTCAGCACTAGACCCTTGATGTGCAATCACACCACGAAGCTCATACAACCCGGACTTGTTTGCGCCAGCGTCTGCGTCAAGATCCGGGTCGATCGCAGCAAGCACTTCCTTTTTGGCCGTCTTGATTGCTGCTTCTTTCTCCGCCTCGTACTCGGCGTCGGTCTTGTAGACATCTAGTTCCCCGCCTTCTTGCTCGTCCTTCTTCTTCTCTTTCTTCTCCTTTGCTTCTTTCAGTTTGGCGATTGGCGCAGCCTCCTTTTCCGCCATGTCTGCGTCGTGTTTTCGATCTTCTTCCTGCTTGTGAGCCAACTTTTGTCTCTTCCTCGCCCGTTCCATGTCCTGTTCATCTTTGCGCAGGTGACGGACCCGATCCCGCACTGGTATCAGACGTTTCCGCAAATCCTCGGTGCAGTATTCTGTCACGTCAAGCTCCTCGGGGAAGGTGACTTTCTTCAAAATCTTGGCTTTCTTCTGGACGTCTTTTTTCCAGAAGAATCGAACAAAGTGCACTGTCAAATACTTTGGAAGGCGTGATATCTGCGAAGTTCGGGTGTATAAAGCGTCTCGGCCGAGAGTCTCGCTCCGCTTCTCAATCTGCTCAGTCAAGCCAGCTTTGAGACCCTCGGACAGGTGATTGATGGAGTTGTCAATGTGGCAATTCAGCTTGAGGAACGAGTCAGAGGAGTTGTGGGTTTGCTCCTGTTCTGCCACTTCTGATGGAGGCGCCAATGCAGTCTCAAAAGTGCCCTCCATAAACGTCTGCACGAATCCCAACGAGGAGGGTCCGCTGGTGTTGCCCTCCTGCTTCAGCTTCGTTCGGATCTGATGTATTATTTGAGACCAAGCCTCTTCCGCATCTTGCTGTGCATAGCCCTGACCTGTTCTGGATATTTGAGCAAATTGGGGATAGGCTGTGCGTAGAGCGTCTAGAAACATCACAGGAGAAAATCCTTCTTGGGTTTTGGACATTTGCTTGTACAGATCGCGCAGAGCGCCTACTAAGTCGCGGGACGAGCTCATCCCTCCTAGGCCAAACTGCGCAAGGCTTTGAAGGCTTTGACCAGTGCTGTTCTCTGAGTAGGTGAGCAGCTCGTGCTGCATCTCAGGCATGCTTTTGAGAACCTGCAAAGTCGAATTCATGTAACAAGTGTTCCCCAAGTTTTGCAGGCCAGCCGGAGTGGCGCCTTCTTGCTGTGCTAACTCTGCCTCGGTCATGTCCTCGATGAATTTAGGTTTCTCTTTTGGCGCGACTAAAGCTTTTCCCTCGTCTGATGCAGTGCCCATCAGCATGAAGACCTGATTCGGCTTCGCATTTAACTTGGACAGGGCGGTCTCGTCCTTGAGTTTACCACCTTTGATCAACAAAGACTGTCTCTCTGGCTCAACACCTGTCAGAGAGTACAGCTGCATCTTTAGAACTTCGCCGGTCTGAGTCGGATCGAGGTCGACATTGTACTTGGTGCCTTTGTGCTTCACGATGACTAAAACAAGGTCAATAATCGGTGTAAATCGTTCTGACCACTACGAACTTACCCGGTATCGTCGCCATATTTGCTTTGGTTGGTATGCTGCGGAATCACCAGCCCAGGGTGCAGAGAATGTTCTCGCAGCGAGTTGTCGCCAGACGATTTGATATTGGCACTTTGACTCAAATGTTTCGGTGAAAGTAGGGGCTCAGGACCGCACCTCCCCAAATAGGCATGTGCGGCAATCGACGTCAGCGTTCTTGCCTTGGGGAAAATGCGGGCTATTATTACTGGCACAACAGCCTCGTCCCGCCTCGGACTCATGGATCCGCGGGACCCACGGGATCTTACAACTTGAACCTTTGGCGGCATGGTTTTGTGGATGGTAAGGACAAGCACAAGAACGTGAGGGACTCGTTTCGCGTTGCCTTGTATCCCACAACGAAGGCCCGATTGGCTCTGCCTTACAAGACGATATTGTAGAACTATACCGCAGCTGCCGAACTTGAAGCCGGTTGATGCATCATGGTCAGCTTCCCAGCGAGCGACAGGAAGTGCGCAATACCGTACTAACAGGTATATAGTCACAATCCTTACGGCCTTACCTTCAGTGTGTGCGGTCGTCCTTGACTGCCGCTTTGTCCCTATCGAATTTTGCCTCGCAGGCCTCAGAAAGACATAATGTACCCGAAATTGAAGCCGCCACATCGCCTGAACTGCTATTACACCCACTGACGATTGCCCGAAATGAGAACGAGAAGGTTCTGATAGAGCCGAGCATAAACAGCGTCCGAGTGAGCATCAGAATCAAACAGGCGGACGAGATTGAACATATTCTGGTGCACAAGTTCACCAGATTTCTCACCCAAAGAGCCGAATCGTTCTTCATATTGAGACGGAAGCCCGTCAAAGGCTACGACATCTCCTTCCTCATCACCAATACCCATACAGAAGAAATGCTGAAGCATAAATTGGTGGACTTCATCATACAGTTCATGGAAGAGGTCGATAAAGAAATTTCGGAAATGAAGCTCTTCCTCAACGCACGAGCCCGTTTTGTGGCTGAATCGTTTCTCACGCCCGTGGGTCAAGTCTTCCTGCCTTGGTCGACAAAGCTGATCTTTCTTAGTTCGATTAACGAGCATGCCTACCACTGCAGAGTGTACCCTGGTGTGCCTCAACGAGACGTTTGTACAGGTGAAGCAGCGCCTGCCAGACTCGGACCAGAAGCTACATTCAAGATTCTCGTTGTCCAGGGCTGACCTACCGCGCCCTTGCGATAGTCCATATCAGTCGGACGATGTGAGCGCCGGGCGTTTTAATGACCATCTCCTGCAGACTTCGACACTCGGCTTGATGGCTGTCAATCGATGGATTATCATGACATCGATATTACCAAATGCCGTCTTCTGACACCTCAAGTCTTTGTGTCGGATGAGTTTGGAGTTTACGTGCAGATCTGGCCAGCTTCGCCACGTGAACAAAGTTATTTTGACGCAGTTCAGAAAACAGCTACTTGGCCAAGTGTGCTCTGCGAGGTACAGTTCAATCAAGACTCGAGAACGCAATAGGCCATCGGGTGCCCACATAGTTCTGAAGCGACAGAGGTAAGAATTGAGAAACCTTCACTGCACACACAGCTTTCCACTTCTCATTCGGGAATGATTCTTTCCTAATTTGCTAAGATTTGATCTGTGCTTGTTCGGTGACCTCGCTCTTATGTGTCGACAGCGGATGGTCACTTCAATCTCACATTGTCACCATGAGAATCATTTAGCATCCCCCAACCAGTGTCCTGTTTCCCAAAACACTCTTCGATCAATTGCTGAATCTATCTGCCCCGTGACAACCGATCAGGCTCTTCGCTATCAGATCCACAATTCACTCAACACAGATCCGTGACCTCCGCAGTCCATCTTGTGCCGTCCGAGGCTTTTCGATCCCCACGATGCTGGATGGCGGATCACCTTTCCATACCAACCAACACCAAGCTCTTGTCATGCCGCCAGTGATCACACGCGAGAGCCTACCTTGCACAGCGCTCGTTCCGCAGGCAGGTTGCTATCCAGCAGAAGACGCACAACGACAATGGACGACCGGATCTTCTGTCGGAGTACAACCATCATACTCTGTCTCTGAGGTTTCGGGCTACCTATGCAACCAAGGCAAAGCAACTGACCACTATAGGGGCAGATACTTAGAGTGTGTGCTTAACAACAGGAATATAGACCTTGAAAATCCTCCTTGCTTCTTAGCTGTGACTGCCAAAACAGGCTATGCTAGGCACGGTGTGATCAGGCTCAACAATGTCAGTAATGATCTCGTCTCACCACTAGCCACCGTAGTCAAAGTCCAGACCGCGCAATGCAGCGTCTACATTTTTTTGTGACCTTGATGTGACTAACATATTACACTACAGATCCCCTTTACTGTCAGCGCACAAGAGATCGCCCAATTTGTGAACAGGTATGCTCCTAACCAAATGCTCCGGAAGAACCGCGAGGGTTGTCCAATACACATCATCATGGAAAAGCCAACAGGCAAGACAATGGACTGTTATGTCGAGTTCCCGACCCAGGTTGTTGCACAAGATTGTGTCAAGAGATTCGATGATTTTGCTCATCCAGGACATGGTACAAAGCTTGGAAACAGGAGTGTCAGTCTCGACGTCAGTAACCAAGCCGAGCTCATGGAAGCTGTCTTTCCTCGCGCCAGGCTCGTCCGATTTGACCCTTCGACTGGCGAACCCACCGTCCTAAGCCAAGATAGCAAT
The DNA here is from genome assembly GCA_017656005.1 of Incumbomyces lentus. Classification (NCBI taxonomy): domain Eukaryota; kingdom Fungi; phylum Ascomycota; class Eurotiomycetes; order Chaetothyriales; family Trichomeriaceae; genus Incumbomyces; species Incumbomyces lentus. Next base: position 1,569,331 of record JACJVT010000004.1, on the reverse strand, counting down.
GACTCGTGGTCTCGGGGTTTTCGAGGCTACTTCACACTTGAAGAGGTCTTTGGTGTGACAAGATTTGCTGAGAGTCCAAGCAGAGTAAGTTCGATGTGACGATTTTGGTCTGAAGGCATGCTCTGACACATCACCTATGTAGTCTCCATTTGTTCTCAAATGCCACCAACGGGTCTATGAATGCATGATCAGCACGCTTTACAAGTTTCCTTGGGCGGCGGTTCAAACTTACACTGTGGCCGCGCGCAATGCGCTCTTCGAGGCTGCGAACAAACAACTCAGCATTCTGGCCAGGAAAGTCGGCCCCCCTACAGGCCCCACAACCGACACTCGCATGGCTCTGCCTAATTCCGGCTTCACTAACGAGCAGGCTACGTGCTACGACGAACAGCCTCAAGTTCGGATGAACAACCGTGAAGTCGGCCTCAGCCCGTCTCTACTGTTCGACCTACTGTTTGCAGCTGTCAATGTTCCCTCCTTCAACCTGTTGCAAAAAGCTGCTCTATGCCATTCTGCTGGCTCATACGGAAGAGGCATCCCACTGAGCTCGTTCAGCCATGCTTGGCCATTCCAAACATTGGAACCGGCAGAGGGCATTCCAGATCACGTTATCAAGTTTTGGCTCGAACTTTTTGATACCGGATACGACATCATGTGTCGTGAGGGACGATCGACCACGTTCGAACACTATATTCTGTTCACACGCAATAAAATTGGCTTCCCGGTGGGCGAATGGACTTGCGCTGGCGTGGACCTGCCTTTCGAGGATGCGATCCGAGTTGAAACAGCCGTCATGATGCAGTACGTGATTTGTGGTCGTCAAGCTTGGGCATATCAAAGACAGATCCAGATCAGTGAGTGGCATGGGCAGACCCTGATGGACTTGATGACGGTCATTGCCGATGATCAAGCTTTAGAACATGTTGCAGAACGAAAAGGCTCGAAGCGAGCTCATCATTGTGCGGACGAGATCTCACCAAAGTCAGGTGCAGCTTCAACTTGTAACTCCATGCGCCCACAAGCAAGTGCATCTGCTAGAGGACAGAGCGCTCTGGGTGATCCGAGTTCAGCGGCCGTTATTTCTGCATCAAGCAGACTGAATGCAGCGACTGCAGGCGAATTCGTTCCGGCATTCTTGCGGCCCCGGCAATCTATTGTCGACAATCAGGCCAAGCAGTCTCTGCAACCAGCACCACTCTCCATCGACACCAGCCTTGCAAATCTCGATCTTCCCGCTGTGCCGGCTTTCACGAACCCGTTTCATGCAGGGCCCAACGGTCGTCTGACTCGTTCCCATCCAGACTCAGGTGGTTTGAATTATGTGACCACGACAGTTGAGAATCCCTCTCCTTTTGAGGGCAACTTCACGTCACCCGATTCTAGCTATGCTTCGACTTCTCTCTCCACCCAGGCTGGCGTGTCTCTGGCTCCGTGGCCTAGCTCCAAGACGAATTCAATAAATCAATTCGGCGACTATCTCCACAGATCATCCTATCTGAATATATCTCTACAACAGGAACATCATCATGATGATGATCATGCCTGCACTCTGAACCACCACGCCAGCACAAAGGACAACAAGCACGACAACGGCTCGCCTTCTTCCTCCGAGGAACTCGACCATGGCACCAAGCTTTTGCCAGCCGACGACGCGTCTGCTGCTCTCTCACTACCAAACCGACCTCAGACACTTCCCAACATTGCTCCCGCCGCCGCTGGCAACACTGCAATCCAAGACTTCGGCCCAGTTGGCAGTACTCGAATGAAGTCAACAGACGTTCACCGCTCTGGGATTTATGAGGCCGATAACAGGGGCAGCAGCAACAGCAGCAGCAACGGCGGCGGCATTATTGTTGCGAATGATGATGATGATCAACATCGATTTCGAGGTGAAAAGCTACGCGCTCAAAGCATCCCCGTCGCCGCGGCGCGATGGAGTACTACTACCCACCACGACGAAATCGACAGGAGGAGGAAGAAGAACGGCGGCCGCCTCAGTGCTACCGAGCTCTGGAATGGAATTGCCAAAAAGAGGTACTAAGTAAGGAGCACTTGTGTTGTTTCTTGGTTTGCGCGAGAGAGAGAGTGTGTGTGTGCTCAGAGGAGTACGATCCCTCCCTCCTCCCAAAACAAAAACAAAAACAAAAGAAATCTTTCCTCGTAGAGGCAAAGTCTATCAGAGACAGGAGTGGTGGGGAGAAACTATTCCTCGCTAACAAATACGAAGTCAATGGTGCTGCCAGCGACTAGCTTGAAGGGGTAGAAGAAGACAGAGTTAGTCTCTTGATATACAGCTGCTTTGGCAACATGGGCTGTTCAGCTTGCTTTTTGATCTTTTTTGCTGCAAGTAGCGATTTGAATGGGGACCGTTGATTGCATCACCGACTCATGCTGGTGGTGGTGGTGGCAGTGGCGGTGGCGGTGGCGGTGGCGAACTCTCCTTGGTCAAGCGAGGGATACAGGAAGGAAGTAGTGGAGTTTTTTTTTTGCCTCGCATTGCAGCTACTGATACGTTGAGAAGATTTCAGACCTTCGAACACACACACACATAATCAAGGAGAAGAATTTTATCCATTCTGTATCTATCTAACTTGGCCTCGTGACCTGTTATACAGGACTACAAGTCTGCACATTCTCTGCAGACGCTTCTCCTGAGCTTGATCCTAGAAACCATGTCACTGTGACGAGCTGGAGAACCTAAGACTTGTTTGCCTTTGCCATTGCTATTGCTGTTCGTAATCTAGGCTTTGTAGCATGCGAGAAATGCCTGCCGAGGGGGATTAGTAGAGCCAAGGGCCAGGAACAATATACCACACATTTCACTACACAGTGTGTCACGGGTACACCGTAGGCAGCATGCACGTCCATATAGCTCGTTCCCTTGGTTCATCCAAGGTAGACTATCAAGTAGTATACAATCACGATCTTCCCCTGGCCGTTCCATGCCACAGTGACAGTCTTCTCGATCAGCAGCTGCAGCTCTCACGAGCCGCTGATAACCAATCTGCGACGCGTATGTGCTTCACTATCTGTATTTATCTTTTCCTTGAGAATCCTTGTCCATTTGCTATTGTACTCTCGTTAACCACGTAATATGAACATCTCCCGTACTTCTCGAGCATATCCAAGGGGGGGAGAGCTAGGTATTGAGATTTTTTGAAAAGAAAAAGCAGGTCTGCGCCCGGGCCGAGCAGCGGTTGCGCTGTTTCCCCAGGGGCTATTGGCTAGAAGTCCAATACCTCTTATTCTCGAAAGAGTAAGTGCAGTGCACACCTCTGCCATCGGAAGGCTATATGATCATCTCATAGAACGCTGGAATACGTTTTCAGACCGTAGCAAGTGCTTCTGTCACCCACAAAAGAGTGGTTTTGAGGTCTGTCATAGTCCAATAAGTGGAAGGACGGTCAGTTATCAGCTGAAAGGTGTCATGAGCAGACGAAAACTCGAGAGATTGCGAACGAGACAAGGGAAATAACCTGGGAGATATGCTTGCAAAATGTTGGGAAAAGTTAGCAAGGTGGTGTTAGAGTAACCAGTTGATTATCATTGATGGGTCGGGAAGGAGGTACAGCCCGCGTCTAGGTTAATGAAAGAGGAGTAGCTACTCTTCCATGACCTCGTCGCCGAAAAGGAAAGAGCCTCCCGCAGACTCATCAATCGCAAAAGATGCGAGAGCAGGCATAACTTGCGCGAGACGTGTTCGACCTCTTGCTGGGCAATTCGCAGGGGGCTGTAAGGGGACTTCGAACACGCAAATTAAGTCCTAACGGCTCGAGCCGGTATCTCAAATCTTGCTCGACGCTCTTCACTTGGCCCGCGACTTGGACTCGCCGTGACTGAACCCCATGCACCGCGACTTTCCCTGGCACATGTTCACGACACACGGACCCGCATACTTCAGTGATGAAATCCTTGAGGTCATGTTGAGAACGGCGCCAGTCACTCTCTCACTGAGGGTACCGATGTGCGGATTGTACTCCTTTCGACGGTTAGCTAGGCGCGTCTTGCCAGCGGAGTCACGGTTGGCTATCACAGTCTAAAGTTGCGGCACAGCATGACTGTGGCAGTAGATACGTTCTAAAATGTATACCCCATCAGACTAGGCCAGATGCTGCATAAGTCCGCATGAACTTCAAGTCAGGTGCTCGGCGGATCCTTGGAGAAGCGTGCCGTAACGTACGCCATCCAACCTGGCATACCTTGCTGTAGCACCGATTCGAACCCAATCTCCGTGACCAGAGGTGCCAGAGTAGAATTCCAGGTTCCAGTCACCCTTGACGGGACCTAAAAACACCTTAACTCATCCAGGCTCTGCCTCGTAAGAAAACTCACCGTTCGTATCCGAGGGGTTTCAGCCTGTTGGGTCCACCACGTCAACAAGTTTACTGAGATTCAACAAGAGCTCGTCTCATGACATGGTTCCACATCATCAACCACCCGTACACTGGTAGTCATTTCGGCGTCTGCAAATAAATTTTGTCGGTGTAGAACAAGGACAAAGACCATTCGCATTGAGATTGTCCGGTGAACTAGGTATACTTGCCTCAAATCCCTCCTCACAGGAAGGTCTCGGCCTTGACGAAAAGAAACTTTGAGAGGAGGATAACACTCAATGGGAATAAAGGCCAGCCGCCAGCCACAGCCGACTCCTGAGGGGCAGACTCGCAGAATCTACCGGGGAATCCGGTATGAAGTCTGCTCCAAACCTAGCCGATCGTATCTGTTTAGCTCATACTTGTTTCGCTTTCGAAAATTGTAAATCGCTTTGAATTCATCAAAGTACGTCTTGCAGCGAAAGGAGGCCCACGAGGTCTTTGCTCGATCGCACATTGTGGCGCTTTCAACTGCTTTCGAGGCGCAATCCGGGTGGGCTTGCTGTCAGAAGACAAGTAGCTCCCCATGAGCATCGGGAGTTGCTCCTCGTATACCATCTACGAGCAAAGGTATGGTCCAAGACTAAGACTTTGCCCCTCAATATTCGGGTTATTGAACCTATTTCATAACGTTGAATATGTAGTATATAATGGGACTTTGAGCAGTAAGCACATTCGATGATTTGTGGGGTTGCTCAATGTCGACTTATTGCCAATTAATATTGTGTGCAGATGTCGTGATTATAGCCATTATTGATAGGACTTTCTCGGGTTCAAAATGGGTTTTGCGCGCTCCGCACCGGGGCAGAGTGCCATGTGTGCCGTCTATACGGGCTCATCCCCAAAATACCGCAAGCAGCGCTCCTGATCTATGCTCCAGTCTGCATAAAGCCTGCTTGACTTATGAAAATATTTCTTACCGTACCCGTTGTTTTGTGAAGTCCTTGCATTCGGCACTTGCATAGGTGGAGCCAGAGTGTCTGTTGATGAAGAGGGGCAGGGACAGGAAGATCGTTCAGGGCGCGCTCTAAAGGCTTATTTTGCCAGGAGATGCTCGTTCGAGTAAGTTCAGCTCGATGTGTCTCAGTGGAAGGATGCTGATGCAGCCGGACCGTCCCACCTGCTCACGCAACATCTCACCATGCCGGGCGCCGGCATGATTACTTTCCCTTTCTGAACGAGAACACAAAACTCTGAACTTTAAACAGGCCGGGCACGCCGGGTCTTAGATGATAGATTACAATCGCCAAGTTGGGTAAGACTGTTCAACCATGTGTGCCGCAAATTTGACTTTCCTTAAAAATTTCGTTATGGAGTGCGGGCCAAGATGGTGTGGCGACGCGTGACATACAGGCTCGAAACGATTCGACGTTCCGTTCCCAGGAGCACGCTTTGACTCGCGTAATGACTATGTCTCGTGCTCCATCTTGAGCGCAGGAGAATGAATCTAGAAAGGTGGTCTTGTCACTGTGAGATCTCCAAAATCGAAGTTGATAGGTTACACAGAAAACCTTCTATCACACTACGCTAGTCGAGTTAGTGCACTCCAGTGACCATTTCGACCTGCATTCTCGTCATTTCTGCCAATAATCTCATCTTGGCAGTGCACTTGAGCAACATCGAAAGACCGAAGACGTTCTTTTGCGGCCGAAGGTCGACTTTCCGAAATGCGGCACTGGTTGAAGAACCGATAGGGTGGTCAGCATCCAGCCAATCGATCTCAAAGGGTCGGTGCCTAGCGAGCCTAGTCACTGCCGGGTTGTGCGCGTCCTGTGGAGACTTCGCAAATACTCTACGAATCGGGATTCTCCGTGGCGATTTCAAGAATGGAATGCACAAGCAGGCCTCATATCATTCAGCTGAGTTGAGTCATCTTCAGAGTTCTGACTTTAGCGTTCTAACCACGGTGCGCAAATATTTATCTTGCATTGAAAACGCCTAGAGAGTGTGTCGACATACGGCAAATCCATGTTGCTGCCTCTCGGACTGCATGGCGATTTGCCGTGTCGGATGGTGAAGGCGTTGCTAGCAAAACTAGAGTACAGTGTGTTTGTGAAAACAAAAAATTTCAGATAACCACCCATAGTACGTTAAGCATTGAATTTCAGACAGCCACCCAAACAGGGATTATTTCGATAACGGTAAGCAACGAAATCTCGAGACCACCATCATCAAGTTTTGTCTCGAAATTCTTTGGTGACAAAAGTGCGCAAAAAGCCTGCCCATTTTGATGTCCACCTCGAGTAACTCAATTACCGAGGACCTCGTACGAGAGAAGGTGATTCTGGGTCGCCCCAACAGTTTATATCGTGTAACAAAATGCAAAACAATGTAAGGAAAAGTCGTTCTTGGATGTGCTGGGTGTTGAAACATCGAGACTCGGTCTTCAGCTATTTCTTGCCATCAAGCTTGCTGAGCATCTCATTGTCGTTCTTGCCGCGTTGTTCGTGACCTGGGTAGCTGTGGTTTGGATTGCTGAGTATTTCGTGAACTTTCATGCTGTTGCGTCCGTTCTGAGAAGAGCCAGCAGAGCCAGGCATTGGGGGTGGGGTTTTATTGTCCATTGTGCCCGAGTGAGGTGAATTCAAGCTGTGCATAGAACTAGGCGTCAGTCCCGCAGGGGGTGAATTGGTGCCTTTGCCATGTTGTGGACCATTGCTATAGGCGTTGGGAGCATAAGACTGGTAGCTCATGGACGAGGTAGCTGGCGAAGTTGGGCCTTGATACTCATAAGAACCATTCTGACGACCGTCGTAACCCGTATGGCGGGGTTTCGTGTTGGGCCGAGGTGAATGAGTGCCACCATTGGCCTCGGGCGACTCATCCTCAGGGGGCCCTCGCTTCAAGCTTCCCCTGTCAGAACGATCACTAGACGCTGTGGGAGGAGGCGCGTGCTGGGAATTCAGTTCATAATGCGGAGGAGGACCCGGTGGTGCATAGCTCTGGTGAGGCGGAGGGTAACCAGGGTACGAGGTTGGAGGGTACCCTTGTTGCTGAGGTGGCGCGTGCTGCCCATTCGGCTGACTGTAGTTGTACTGTGGTTGACCACCCGGACCAGCTGGACCCAACGGTTGACCATGAGCACCGTACAGCATTGGAGGCTGGCCATTTTGACTCTGCTGGCCCTCCGATCCTTGGGCTCGAGCACCATTTGCAGCGTACAAAGCTGAAGCAGGGACAAAAGCTGCCTGCGATGATACAGGATGAAACAAACATGTCTGATTGAATCGCACACAATTTTGGCAGCGGCCGTCGGGAGAGCTGTCATAACCCGAGCAGCGGATCTATAAATGCATTAGTACTGAAGCGCACAACGGCGGGGTATGCCCTACCTTTCTCTTTCTGCAATATTTGCATGCGATTGCGGTACGTTGTCTCGGCGCAGGGGCTGGCTGAGCCGCGTAGGGTGGCGGGTAATACCCGTACGGCATTGGAGGAGGCAGACGATACGGGTCGTGAGGCACGGGTCCTTGACCGGATTGAGCCGGAGGTGGAGGATAGTGGTATTGAGGAGGTTGCTGCGCATCATTAGTTCGTCGGTTCTTCAAGACAGATTTCACACAAAGAGGCATACGTAAGGATGCGTTGGTGGGGGAGGATGCTGGTATGGCGGATGTCCCTGAGGCTGTCCTGCCCATTGTTGTGGCGGAGGGTATGGTTGAGGCGCGGTAGGATATTGTCCCTGTCTACCGGCATCTAGCGGGGGAGGGTAAGAACTTCTGTGATCCTCGCGCGCAACATCCTGGCGTGCGGGGGGAGGAGACTGCTGTTGCGCATAGCTACCATAGTCCTGGGGATGATGATAAGGTGGACGGGCGTGGTCTGCCATTGATGCCATGATCGATAGGTCTAGTGTCGTGACTTCACGGAGGATATTGGTAGATATCTTTTTTTAACAATTCCTTGGTTGCACACGGGCAGGAGCGAGCCGCAGTCGCCGACGTGTGACAAGAACGTAATGACAGACGTTGGTGGGGATAGGACACAGTCGTAGTGCGACCTTTGATGTCTGACGGCAATATCGCAAAGCCCACGAATGCAAATACAGAGCCGCAACGACCTTCGAACCAGCAAAGTCGGCCAACAGAAACAAAAGAACCCAGAACAAGGCGCAGGAAGTGTGAGGATGAGGTGGTACGTCGGAGCGGGTGAGGTGAGAAAGAGCAATAAACCACCGTACAAGCAGAGCAAAAAAATTACTTCCAGATGCTCTGATACTGGCCGAAGAGCGCAAAAGAACCGGGCAAGTGTGATTCCATCCAGTATAGGATGTGTGATGATGAAGCCTAGTGGTGGAGAGGGACCTCAAGTGAAGGAGCGTCAGGCGAAGGCGAGAATGATGTGAGAGAAGGTGAGTGGTTGTGCAAGATAATAGATGGGTGGGTGAGGTGTGGAACAGAGGAATGGCATGGGTGAGGCAGATGGGGCGTAATGGAGAGTGGTGATGTGGAAGCTGAGGGTTTCCAAGGATTGATATCGATGATTGGTTTGTATGACAAGGGTAAAATCGAAGGTCGACGTCCAGATGGTTTAGCTGCGCACGTTAGAGTCTTTAGGCTCGCCAGACTAGCGACTTAGGCCCACTAGGTGCCGAAGTGCCAGGACGAACCACTTTGACGTCCGTGCAGAGAGGCGAGCGTTACCTGTTTGGCTGACTCGGGCGTGGCGAGCCGGTAAGAGGCGCGCTGGCACATGGAGTCGGGGTTGTGCAGGGAGGGAAGTGGCTTCTGGAAAAGCGTGGAGTGATGCTGACAAAAAGTAGATGCGTCTGAGCCTGATGCGTCGCTAGCGCGGGTGATGGCGCTGTATCCGGCATCTTGGGTCAAGCTTTGGTGTGAACTGTGTTTCGTGTGTCGTCCACTTTCCAACCAAACCGGCAAGAAAATCCACTCATTTTCAATATATTCAGCACTTTTTATCTTCAAACACCCGAATAAACAACGAGGACATTGTCACTAAAGCGAATTGTGGGCAAAAAAATGAACATTTTTAGCCCGCCAGGCCGCCCGGTCCATTCATCCGTAGGCGGAAACATAACTCCCATGATGCCGGGTTTGTGCGCATCCCGTTACCCCTAAACACAAATTGGCCACATGATGCTACTCCGTACAATCTGCTCCATACGCTACTACTGCGCCAGGCCGTGCGCCGCGCCATGGAAGCAGGTGCAGATAAGAAAGCAGACCAATAGTGAGTGAAATTTCTCGACTAGATAGATTTGGGATTCAAGCAGTTTTCGCTCTCAAGGTAAGTTTTTGAATCGCTGGCACGCAGAATTTTGTGTGGCAAGCACACTCTTCTTCAGTGATGTCACCACCTTGTACTAGATGCTCGTATCCACAAAGGAGGGGCAAATAATTGCCTCTAGTTGATGTGGGCATCACTCAGCCTGTCATGGTGGCCAGTGACATGCCAGTTACTGCAAGTAATGAAGACCTGCAAGCTAGAGGTGCGAACCTAAAACTTGATCCTGCAAGGTTCTCTGGTATCCAATGAAAGCCGGGGCCGCTGAGTGCACCCCACCAAATCGACCCAGCAAATCCTTTCCAATCAGTTGCAGATGTAAATTTGCTTCGCCATCTCTGACGGCACATTGATGGGTAACACAACGTTCATTTCTAAGACGCTGGTAGCACTTGTGTTACAGAATAGCACCTCGTGAGGTCACGAGTACGTGAGTCGTTGGGTAACAAAGCTACAACCGAGTTTCCAGCTAGTCCGGGCCTAGTCCAGGAGCTTTTACAAGGTGTCCAGGTTTACCTCATCTCTCGTGGTAGAGGAAATATGTCAGAGCTTTGGTATGAATTAACGAACTGCCGGGGTTGGTGAGCACATGGATGGCTAGCTCAACAGCTTCTTCGCAGAATTAGTTTCGCCCTAGAAATGGCTTTACCTTGCCGCCTAGGCGTGCCGTCCCTAAGCTGGATATCTTCTGTGCATGAGATGTCTTCCAATTGTTGGCCTCGTCTTCGCACGCTGAAGATTGGATTGTTGTGAATCAAGATGCTGTTCAGGTGAAAACACTTTGAGGGTGTACCCAATGTGTATCGAAGGTGCCCTACGAAGTTCAACACTTCGTCATTCACCGACAAGCACTCCTGACCGCCTACAAGAAACCTTCTTTCTTCAGATGCGCTAAATACTGCAAGCATGCTCTAGAGATTTTCTGCTTTTACCGACCCGGTCGTCCCTGCGCTCTAGACCAAGTATTCCCTGTCAATTTCTGCGCAACTGTGTCACCAATTTTTGCCACTTTTGTCTCAAGCACAAGACAAACTGTAGTCCTGGAGACTAGTAACATATAGTTCGCCTGGCTATGTAGGTCTGAAGGAAACCAAGAGTCAACGTTGAAGAAAACATCGCCTCGAGGGTACGGAGCATCCGGATGGTCGCTGCTATCACCTGAAAGAGACAACTGATTATCTCTGTCTTGTGTAGTTTGGTACAGAGTACTAACCCATGTGTACGCAAGTGTCGAGTAGGACCGGGTAGGGCCGTTATGTTCCGTGCCGTCCACCTCCGGCCACGTTCGATGAAGTATGGGTCTCCATGCCAAATCGAAGATTCAAGTTTTTCTTCCTCCAACAGCCAGGGCATGATCTCGCGAAAATGGCGGTGTGCGGCATGTAGACTCTCGCATCACAAGCATGCATGTCCACCCCACGGGAGTCTTGCGGCAAAATACGCCACTGCACGAGTACGTGACGTTCTGCCTACTACTGCCACGATCAACTCCGAATCACCGCCGACATCAGTCACGAATATTCGGCTAGGTCACGCATGGTCCAGCATTCCTAGTAGCGGCACACCTGGTGATTACCCTTCGCCTTATCCAAGCATGATGAATCGTGGCATGTACCTACAAAAGTAAGATGACGTTAGCTCGGCATCATCGGAGTTACAAACACGAATGCCGCCAGTCGAGACTCTCTACAAATCTACAAATCTGCTTGCACTGCAAGTTAAGCTTCGCAAGGTTGACTGGAAGCACGAAGCTCAATGGGGTTTCTTCATGCAATAAACAATTTCAAGTACAGTAATAGCCTTACTCAGAAGACTGTATGTCTAATAGGCAGACACGCAGTGGCGAAATGAAGCTGCCAGGCGGCCACAAATTGAATTGTTCCCCATCGACGCATGGACTGCGGCGTTAGTGTCCAGGCGAGGCCGCAGTCAGCCTAGCCCCGAGAACTTTAAAAGCGATCTAAGATAGTGTCCGAAATCACCTGATTTAAGAACTATGCATTGCGCGACTCGCACCGTTCCTGGCTGAATTTTACGTCATTTCCTCCAATAAGCTCTTTGGGAGCTAACACGTTGCCACGTAGGCAGTTGCGTTAAGGATGGCTCTACTTCATCATTGACTACTAATCAACAGAAGAATCGACTTTTTCTCGCAGCTAGGCCATGATATATGCAAGAAAAGGCGTCAGGGATTTTCAAGAGAAACAAGCGCAGGTCCAGCATGCAAAATGTATATGCTAACCAAAACTACATTGACAATAAGTGTAGCGGAGAACTCGGCCCGCCTTCCGCGTAAACTCGTGATTCGATGCATCTTAACCATGCTGCTTGATTGAGACATGGTCTGCGTCTCTCTACATACGTGCAGGGATGTGGCAGACAAGTCTTGCGAAACATTACCTACTCAATCACTGCCCTCCACGTCTGACTGAGAGGAGTCATTGCTACCTGCTGCATCCGCTGCCTCGTCCGGCATAACGACACTGTTGAGATATGTAACCTTGAAAATTTCAAGAGTTAGCACTGGACAAGATATTGCATCCGAGTGTGCAAATGACTCACAAATGGCTGCATCACAGCAATCAACTCTGTGACGCGTTCCATGCCTTTCAGACTCAAAACGTCTTCATCAGATAATTTCTGGCCAATGGTGAAATTTCTCAAGCGCAACAGCGCTATGTTTGCATGATCTGCATCATAGCCCTGATTCATCGTGAGCTTCATGTCAGGTTGGACAGAATCATGCGTACTTACCTTAGGCTTTGTTTTTAAGGCATTCTCCTCATTCTGTTTGCAAAATGCTTGAATAGCCTTTTTGGCATCTTTGGCCACACCTCCAAAGATGTGCTTCCGTACGCTGGGATCTGTCAAAACACCCCGAATGCGTTCCGGTCTCGAATCAATGTCTGCCCTCAATAGGGTAAGTGGCGCTGAATCTGGATGCCACAGCCCCGAACCCACAAAACAGCTCCCAGGCTGGATGTGGACATAGTAGCACGCATATGGCCCTTTTCGGCCAGTTCGTGAGAAAGCCGCCGAGAAATGGGGCTTGTATGGTGTCGGGTCTGAAGAGAATCGAACGTCGCGATATATTCTAAACACAACATCCTTTGGTGGCAGCTCCGGGATCGTCTCATCAATTTCTGCAATCTTCTCACTCAAAGTTTCAACGTAACTCTCAAAGTCTTTCCAAGATGCCCGATAGTCTGCATCATGTGCCTTAAGCCAAATCCTGTCATTGTTCTTTTTCAAGTCTTTCAAGAACTCTAAAGTATTGGGGTGGAGCTTTTCAGGCACGTATTTGATGCCTCCATCTCCTCGTGCTTTCGGCTTCTCAATGTAAATAGCTTTTCCGGGTCCTAGACCGGTCTTGACGCCCTCCCGCCACAGATCGCTCTTGTCGTAAACAACCTCCGACGTTGGGGTAGATTTTGATTTCTTTTGCCTACCACGCTTTGGCCTCCTGCTGTCCGTTTCAGAGTCGCTGTGCTCCACTGACGAACTCCGCGAGGATTCTGGCTCAGATACATCATCGTCCTCGTAGCCTGATTCAGACACGTTTTCACCTCCATCGTCCTCGTCCTTGTCCTCATCGTCATCCTCCAATTGTTCAAAATATTTACTTTTCGTCGGGGTGGTTTTGCTCGTGGACGAGCTTGCTGCTGCAAGCCTAAGCCTGTTTGAAGATCTCGTAGACGGACTCGAAGTATCTACGGACGGAGTTGCTGCTGCGGATTCCGTCTGCGTTTGCTTTTGCGCCTGGGGAGCTCCCTGCGTCATAGCTCGTTTCCTTTTGGGCATTTTTGGGGTAATGGTACCCTCACAGCAGCTCTCGGCCCTTACAACGCGTAAACGACTTCAGACTGTATCAGCTTAGCTGCGCTACGTGACCAAGTGCATCTGTGGCGAGCTGGCATCTCATTATCGTATTGAATACGCGATGGGCGCGTCGTAAGTCTAAGAACGTGTCGCACCGGTGTGGTGATGTCATCATTGTGGAATCAAGTGTACTTCAGACCATCTCGGCATATTGGTTCAAATGGTCGAAGGAAACATTCAGCCTCTTACCGAAGAGCAGGCAGAAACTTTTGTTGTTGTACAGCAAATGCAAGCGGAACATTTCAGGACACCGCTTGCCAACGAAGACAAGGATGTTCTACAAGCCTTCGGGGAGTTCCCATAAACCTCCGCTTTCGATGTCTCCGAATTCTGTCACGTTCCTCGGTGGTATTTAAGAATGGCAGTCGCGGTACCTGTGATGCTGGGTATGTACGTAGATTTCCTCTAGCAGAAGCTTTGAAACAGTGGCAGTGAAGTAATAATTGTGAGACTGACCAAAACGACTGAAATGGATAAAATAACGATGGAACAAACCCATTCCGCCTCGGACGAGCCCAATATCTCCGTCTCGAATGGCATGTCACACAATGACAGAAACGTTGCGCATTGGAAGTCAGTCTAGGTTTGGTACGAGAAAGAATATCATTTTTGCTGACCCATTCAGCAAAGTTGCAAAGACCTACAACTCGGACCACACCCAGAAAGCTTTTGGCAACCTGATCAACAAAGCTGCTGAGTTTATTTTGACGAATCTGTCCTCGATTGGAGTTGACTTTCTCGACCCAGCCTCGACTTTCGAGACGACGCATGACTCGAGCCCCTCCAGGACGGTCAGGGTGCTCGATTACGCTTGCGGCCCCGGCACTATCACCAACATTCTCGCTGGCCGTGCTAGCGAGTTTATAGGCATCGACCTGAGCCCGAATATGGTTGACGAGTACAACGAGCGATTTTCAAACCAGACAGAGGGCGAGGGATTGGATGCAAAAGCTTTCAATGGCGACCTGATCAATCCCGCTGGCGTGCCAGACTCACTGATGGACTCCAAGTTCTTCAACTTTGACCTCGTCGCGGTAGGGTTTGGTTTCCACCACTTCGAAGACTTACCACTAGTCACTGAGCGACTAGTCGAACGGGTGAAGCCGGGCGGCGTTCTGATGATCCTCGATTTCTATACACACGCCAAGGCTGACCTGGAGGACCCTGCCGTGAACACTATTGCTCACCATGGATTTAGCGAGGCTCACATAAAAGGGTTGTTTGCCGCTGCAGGGCTGGAAGACAACCAGGTGTTCGATTTCGGGCAGGATGTTATGATGAAGGGGCACACCACTAGGCGACCATTCATGGCGAGAGGCAGGAAGGGTGTGTGACGTTCGAGAAGCGGTCCAAGAAAGCAGATTTTCAGGTAACATCAAAAGATAAACCGTCATCAAGCACGTCCAGCATTGGATCTTTATCCTGATCAGCCACATGATCTCCTTTTCGCTGCTTCGCACTCTGTTTCAAGCCCTCTTCGCGCTTACTCGCCTTTCTCTTACTCCCTTCCTCCCAATTTGCCTCAGCATGCATTCTGCTCTTCAGCTTCACCAGCTCGTCTTTCAACCTCTCCGTCCTCTCCACATTCCATGCAAACCTCTCATTGACCACATCAACACATAACTTCAAGTATGACTCACTGACAATACTCCGATACTCCTCCCCAGTTGCACCACTACCCTCATCATCCGCCACAACCCCAACAGCCGTCTCAAACCCCAACCCAGCAGTGCGGATAGCAAGCATAACCCCAGCTTCTGCATCATCTAAAGCCTTGAGACTCTGTACACCGCTCTCCCTGAACCCCGAATTGATCGCCGCAGCCAGCAGCGGCTTCGCAACATGCAGATTCGCACAGAGAACATGCATGATCAGCGGCGAGAAAATCAACCTGATAAGTCGTCGTTGGCCAGCAGGTCCAGCGGAGGAAGCCTCTTGTGCATCGGTTTCTGAACGATGAGGATCAGACAAGCCAAATAAGCCATGCAATCCGCCTGCATCCGTCATCATCTCAACAGACCGATCCGACAGTGGGCTAATATTATTATGCGAGACAAACAGCCAGCGGTTTCCATGGCCTTTGCCGCCTGGCCCGGCACCGTCGACGGTTCCCGTAATAATAGTTCCAGGAGGACCATGATCAAGTCGAGCACGTTCTGTCGCTGATAGTACCCGACCTGGCCGTTCCAGATCAATCTCGCCCGTGGTTTCGCCTAATACATTGTGAACGTTCACTGCTGCTGCTGCTGCTGCAGTGTCTTTGCGTGACGACGTCTTCCGCCCTTCCACGAACACGGCCACTCGTCCTGCACAACTGCTTGTCGTGACATAGCCGTCGAAACTGTTGACTAACTCGATGAGATCGACAATCTCTGCGTCAACGCTGCCTTTCGGTGATTTATCAGAGTAATCCGTCCGGCTTAGTTCAGCGAGGATTGCCGACTTTTTGTGCACGAATGTAGATGGAAGCCGTGAGGCTGTACTTTGATGGTGCTGCTGAGACTTGGGTTTTGGCATTCTACCTTGTTCCACCACATCGAGGTCTGGTGCCAGTAAAAAATGGATTTAGTTATTGTTCCTCTGTGATTGTATGCTCATTGGAAGAAAACTAGGCACGAGATGCAATAATTCGCAATTAACTTACACGGGTACTCAATGTATAAGCGTGACGATTCACGTTCTTTGAAAGGTAATCAAGGTCTTACATCTAGAATCGTAGAATTTTCCTACGAAAGTTGAGTCTTTTTTGGGGTCATTTTGTGTCATATATGTCCAAGTGGTAGGAATTGTCCGTATAGCTATTGATACTGTATCTCACTCTGTTTGTGCATTGTTGAATACACGTCACGATACTCTCTGACATCAGGTTCGAGAGTCTAATATCCATCATTCATCACATCATACGACATTCGTTGAGCTTTCTGTCTTTCCCCATGCTGCCAACCTGAACGCCAGTCGATGTTAAGATCGACTTTAAGGCCAGCAACCCCCATTAGGCAATAAGCCTAGCTACGTGGTGGTATCATGTTGAAACACTTTTGCCACGCGATGCAAGCGCTTGAAGAGACAATCTCACGTGAGGAGTACACTCCAGAAAACTGGTAAATCGACCAATGTAAGCCCTAACACCCAACTGTGCAATTTCTCCACAGCTCCAGATCTGGAGAAATTGCACCTTGCTTTAGCCAAGACGCTCATGCTACGGCTTGGCTTCTGAAAGATTTAGCAGCATTAACCATGTTAGTAAGTGCTGCCTTCGTTTCCTTCCATTGTCGGGTCTTCAGTCCACAGTCTGGATCGATCCATAGCTGATCGGGCTTCAGGTACTGGAGCATCTCAGCAATACGGTCTTTGATCTCTTGTTCTGATGGGACCCGAGGAGAGTGAATGTCATAGACACCAGGTCCGATTTGACGCGGATAGGCTTCATCCTCGAAGACCTTCAGGAGCTTAGCATCAGACTTGCTGTTCTCAATGGACAGGACGTCAGCATCGAGCGCAGCAATAGCGTAGAAAAAGTCCTGGAACTCAGAGTAGCAGAAATGGGAATGGATCTGCGTGCCATCTCGAACGCCCGCGGTGGCCAACCGGAAGGAATCAACAGCCCACTTGAGGTAATCTGTGCGTTCCTTGCCCGTTCGCAGCGGGAGACCCTCGCGGAGGGCAGGCTCATCGACTTGAATGACGTAGACGCCCGCTTCCTCGAGATCAAGGACTTCATCTCGAAGGGCGAGTGCCAGCTGCTGCGCTTGGACCGATTGATGAACGTCATCTCGAGGGAACGACCATCGCAAACAGGTGATTGGACCCGTGAGCATGCCTTTCATCGGTCGTTTGCTAATGGAGGCAGCATACTTGGATTCCTTGACCGTCATCGGTGCGGGTCGAGAAATGTCGCCGACAACAATGGGAGGTCGGACGCAGCGAGACCCGTAAGATTGCACCCAGCCGTTGGTTGTGAATGCATAACCGTCGAGGCGCTCGCCAAAGTACTGGACCATGTCATTTCGCTCAGGCTCGCCATGGACGAAAACGTCGAGGTCGAGTTCCTCCTGAATTTTGATAACGTCCTGGATCTCTTTCTCGATAAACTTTTCGTACTCTTCAGCGGAAATTTCGCCCTTCGTAAACTTATTTCGCTGGATTCGAATGTCCTTAGTCTGGGGGAAGGAGCCAATGGTGGTAGTGGGAAACTTCGGCAGCTTCAAAGTCTTTTCTTGCTCAGCGATACGAGTGGGGAAGCCGGAAGCTCTGTTGTGCATCTCAGGCGTGACCTTGGCTTGACGATCTTTGACAGCTTGATCGTTGGTTCGCTTGCTGGAAGCGCGAGCTTGCATGGACTTGGCATTGGCCTCAAGCTGAGTCCTCACAGCAGCTGGACCTTCAGTGACGGCTTTCGCGATCACGGCAACCTCGGAGGCCTTCTCCACCGCAAAGCTGAACCAATCAGCAATCTCCGCATCGAGTTTCTTTTCAGAAGCAAGAGTGTGGGGAGTGTGCAGGAGAGAGCTGGATGTAGCAACAATGACTCTATCCTTGCCAAGCTTCTGAATTGCGGTTTCAACAACCTCGATGGCTTTCTTGAAGTTGGTCTTCCAGATGTTCCTCCCGTCAACAACGCCCGCCGAAAGTACTTGCTGAGGACCAAGCGCAGCAATGACTTCTTCCAATTGCTCGGGGTTTCGTACAAGGTCAATGTGGATTGCGTAGATGTGTTGCAGATCCTTGAGAACGTCAAGGTTGTGGACAATGTCTCCGAAGTAGGTGGCGAGAACGATCTTGGGCGCGGCATCCCCGAGATTACCAAGCTTCTCGTATGCTGGCTTGAAAGCATCTCTGACTTTGTTCTGAAGGTCAAAGACCAAGATTGGTTCATCAATTTGGACAGTTTCAGCACCCGCAGCCTTCAATTGCTTGAGCAAGTCCTCGTACAACGGCAGGAGCTTGTCGAGAGTCGAGATGGGGTCAATCGTCTGATCGCGATCCGCCTTTCCCAGGGCAAGGAAGGAGACTGGTCCAAGGAGTACTGGTCGGGTGGTGATACCCGCCTCCTTTGCTTCCTTGAATTCGACTACCGGTTTTGGACTGTCCGAGAGTTGAAAGACCTGGTTGTCTTGCAGGGTCGGCTTTACATAATGGTAGTTTGAGTCGAACCACTTGACCATCTCTAGGGAGGGAACATCAATTCCTTGGTCTGGCTTCTGAAGACCTCGTCCCATGGCAAAGTATTGGTCAATAGGAGCAAGGTTGTTCTTGTTGTATCGCTCCGGAATGACGCCGAAGAGCTGGATGTGGTCGAGAACCTGGTCGTAGAAGGCGAAGTCATTGCTCGGGATGATATCGATGCCAGCATCTTTTTGAATCTTCCAATGTTCCAGTCTCAATCTCTTGCCCTCCTTCAAGAGGTCTTCTTGGGACAACTTGCCTGCCCAGTATGCCTCAGTTGCTTTTTTGAGCTCACGATTGGCTCCCATACGCGGGAAACCGAGGATAGATCTGGTACCTATTAGAACATTCTGAGGAGGTTTTTCTGAAATCTGAGACTCACGATTGAACCATGTTTGCAGACAAGTTGCGTGCCGCAGCACTAAAAGCTAAAGATCTTTGAATAGTGCTGATAAGAAACGCCAGAGGGAGTGAGATATCTGAAAGTGCGCTCCTGCTTGCAGAGTTTGTGAAAGGGTATACAAGAGAGCTGGTTCGGGAGTTAGCGGTGTGGGTTGAATGACATGTCAGCACTGGACCCATAAACTTCGAAAAGAAAATCACGAAATTTTTTAGCCGTGCGGGGTCGCAGGGCGCTGCAAAAGCTGCCCGGATGCCTGGCGCCATGGGCCTGGACTTTGTAACCACATTCAGCAAAGGTCCCCAGGTGAGAGTCTCGCTGTATACATGCACACGCAAGAACAAACAAGACGATTTGCAAGATAGTTCCCGTCCCACAGACCTCATCACAAATATTCAAGCCTTATCGTAGCCAGCAGGCAAGTAACAGTCTCACAACTGTCCAGCGGAAATGGAGGGTCGCTGTCAATGTGGAAGGACATCTTTCACCACGCCCCTTGAAAAGCCTCTTTGGATTCACATCTGCCACTGCCTGGAATGCAGGCATCAGTCAGCCTCAGCGTTTGGAATCACAGCTATTTTTCCTGCATTCGAATTGCCCCAATCCGCTGATCTTGGTTGCTGGACGAAACCTGGTCGCAAGGGTGATTTTCATCACTACTTTTGCAAAAATTGTGGAAGTAGGTTGGTACATACTGACGGAAAGGATGCATGCGTGAAAGGAGGATGTCTCGAAGGTATTACAAAGGAAATGCTGCAGAAGGCCGCTCATATATGGACCAAGCGGGCACTTGTGGACATTCCTACGGAAACTGAGCAGTACAAAGAAGATTATCCTGAGGGATATCAGCCATGGTGAGATTACCGCTGATGGAGCAGCACACTGCGCATGCTAGCTCGAAGTTCGGGTCGTTCCCTTTGCTTCTCGGTGGAACCTCGAGCAGAAAGAAGAGACTGAGCTCAAACAGCTTTGCCGAGTCAAGCAGATCGTTCTAACCTCTATGATAATTCCAGTCTCTTTCCTCTCTATGCCCAGCGATGTCTCGTCTAAAGATGGCCTAGATCTATTTTGAAAGCTCCACAACTTCCAATCACAAAACACCAGGCACAACGGCCTTGCGCTTCGCAACAGCTCTCTTCCCAAACTTCTGCTCATACCATTTAACACCATCACATGCTCTCGGTGTCATGGAAAAGAGTTCACTAATCAGGAATAGAAACGCTGCACTGACATGCCAGCTCCAACCTAACCCCCACGCACCTCCAAGTATCCAATATCCCGTCCATTCTAACCACTCAAACGAATAGTGAGGAAACAGCACGTACTTAAAAAAGCCCCGTGGTTCCGGAAGTACATAAACCTTATCATACGTAACCGTGGCTTTACCTTCACTCCTGGCCTTCCGTTTTGCTGCTCCCCTCCTAAGATCAAATAAAGACCATTCTGCTGCTATGTTACCAGCCAATCCACCGACAAAGAGAACCATACCAAAAAGCGATAAAGGAGAGATGAGTCTGGCGTCGACTTCTGCAGAAGATAGAGTGGTGGCCTGCTGCTGTGCATTGTAGCAGATCCACCCTCCCA
Source organism: Incumbomyces lentus (assembly GCA_017656005.1). NCBI lineage: Eukaryota > Fungi > Ascomycota > Eurotiomycetes > Chaetothyriales > Trichomeriaceae > Incumbomyces > Incumbomyces lentus. The sequence continues at coordinate 1,548,685 of JACJVT010000004.1, read as the reverse complement.
CGCTGCTTGAGTTTACGAGTTGAAAGATCGCCATGGCCATCGCAACCACGATGTGCATTGGTGACATTGAAGGCGCCATAATTAGTGGCGTAATGAAAGCTCGATTGAGGTAGTGAATGAGGTAGAGCAGGCCCATAATCTCATGCGTGATCGGCAATCCTGTTCCAAAGAGACCTGTTCTGGGACTGATGCTTGTGGTAGTCGAGGATAGAGGTACCAGCTTCTTCGGGAGACTAAAGAGGATGAAGATGAGGTTGAGAGGTCCAACCGATTCGACGGCGGACCAGGCGTAGCATCCAGGCAGGTTCAACAAAGATGTGGACTTGAGCGAAGTTTTGCCCATAGGTTGTTGAACGAACCATTGGAGTATCGTAAACTAAATGGGCGAACATCAGCATCTAATCTGTATTTTTACTCGTGCATGTAGGCAGCAATCCAAGTATTGATTCATTTCGGGCTCACTGTCTCCCTCCCGCCCCTTCAAAGACAAAGGTGGTTCTAGACTTACTACTGGGAAATACCTCATGACATTCTCCATAATGTGATGTGCTTCAGGTGTAGGCGGGAAGAATTTCGACATAGCCGTGAGGGAACTCAGATAGCGAGACATCTTGCTGTTCGCTTATTGGATGTAGGATGTTCCTAGTGCATTCGCCAATGCGCCCTGTGTTGTGCCTGCGTCTCGAAAAGACTTCGCAGGAAACGATGTGCACATATTTGAGATGGTCGATGACGGAATGGTGATGGTGGCTTGATGCTAGAATTTTTAGGTTCCAGGTAAAGATTACCCCAGCCTTAGGCCCTGCCTGGCTCGTGACCAAGGCATTGATGCTTTACATAGGCTTACAGTACGACTATTCGAGCATTACTCCTGCACAATCGGTTTCCTGTCCGACGCCTCTACTTTCCCAAAGAAGGCTGTGAGAAGGTTTGCTTGTCAAATATGGACTTTACACAGATGTCCCAATGTAGGCACCGAACCGAAAAGATTTAGCCCACCTAGCGCTTCAAATCCAGGAAGTGATCTAACGAGAAATCTTAACCGGGTGGCAGGGTGCTTGCATCAACAAGGTCACCTGCATCTTTCTCGAGTTCGTCGTTGGGTCCGTAGAGGGGAGATCTCGGTAATGCCATCAAGCCTGTCCGGGTAGACTCTAGGATTCCGAAAGGTCCGATCAACTTCACAAACGAATCAATACGTGTTGGCTTAGCGGACCTAGCAAATGGTTCGTTAGCATGTCGCTTCGACCCGACTGGTTGGTAGAAGGGAAACGTACACTTCCACAATACAGTTGTTAGTTGAAATATCCAAAACCTTTCCACCAAATTGATGTGTTAAATGAGTAATGGCTTCAAGATGTTCATGCTTATGCCTCAAGGCTTGAGAGGCAGCAAGCCTGTTGGGGTGGTAGCTGTCAGCAGCACCCATCATCTGCTTCGCCTTTTCGATCATGCTCTGCTCTCTGTGCTCATTACTCTTTGCCTCGAGCTCCTGCAACCTCTGTTCGGCGTTTCGCTCAACCTCGCTCTCTTGTGTAGGGTCGCGGGCTTCCTCCGAAGAGCCTTCCGGTTGAGTCATCTCTCTGTGGTGTTCCATGATCTCCTCATAGACCTCGGGGCCAAGGATTGATATTTTTGCCAGCAGCAACTCGCGCTGGACGAGTGCAGCACCGGTGTAGTCCAGGACAGCCCAGACGGGGACAAGATCTTCAAGCTGTCGTCTTGCCTGCTCCACAACGCCATCTAGGCCTTGCAAGACAATCGTCATGCGCGACAAATCTTCGACCTCAGTGCTGCACACCACCAAACTGTCGATGTTGAAGCCTCGAGCAGCTAAGATGCCTGATATGCGCGATAAGACACCAGGCTCATTCTGCACGAGGCAATTCAGAACATGTTTCTTCGGAGGCGCCTGTGATACGGCAGGGGTTTCGTAGAGAATGCTTGACACTGCCGCTGCTGCACCATATGAGCCGGAGGGAGACGAATCGGCCACAGGAAGAGGTAGAGGAGATCGTCTATGCAGAGCTTTGTAGGCGAGTGCTGATGTAGAATTCGTGCTTCGAGATCGGATCTGGGTTGAGAACGTGGTTGATCTGGGTTGCACAACGCGTTTCAACGCCAGAGCTGCAGTGTTCCGCATTACCGCCATTCGACCTTGTATCGGCACACTTGTGCCCACCGCTACTAAATGTTGTTGCTGCCAATGATGATCAAAGGCGCAAGTCCAATCGAGCACGCACGACTTGAAGATACAGAATTATTTCGGGCCAACCGAAAATGAGACTCACAAAAAGATTTCCGATTTGCGGCGAAAGCTCCAACCGGAATCCGGAGTAACGCCATCCCCTGTTGGGATCAAGAGCGTCACATTAGTGGTGAGGGTTGGCAAAGGGGCTCAAATGCAGAGCCTTGTAGCTTCCAGAAGGGATTCGGCTGTATAGATCCCTCGAGAGCTCTCGATTCTCTGTGTGAGATTTGCAGACTTGGTCACTGACAGACAGTTCTTCTGCTTCTTGCTGTTGTGGAAAGCTTTAACACTACGTAGTTCCTGAGGCGATCTAAAAGACGAGCTAAGAAGATAGCATTGTGCTACGGGCGTCGTTCATTGTCTCAAGAGTTGAATTTAGTCCATTCCTACAGACTTTAGCTTTCACACAAAGTAAAAGGTCGAAGTACATTCTCAACGGGGATGATAACGTTGACATATCAAACGTACTTTCAGACACTAATCTCGCCAGGTCTGCTGTTTGCGACACCGTTCAACATTGTGCCCCATGATTCCAGAGACACATCAGCTCGCGCTGCTCAGCCTCGACGCAAAATCTAGCATTTAGCGAGTGGACAACGGTTGGACGAAACCTTAGGAACTTGTAGTGGCTAGTGCCACGTTTTTCCACGTTTTCCTGCAAAGAAATCCGGGCGGCTGGGCCGAAACGATTGCCTGACGTAGGGCTACGCCCCAACGACCAATGACCGGTTTTAGTGATTTCCAAACCACCAACATCTGGAACACCACGGCGATCTGTGCCCTAGACGTGAAATGTCTATCTTGCCCAAACCAAGTATTGACAATGAAGACTAGCAAATGGCTGACGACGATCCAAGCCAGGCGTTTCGTCATGTCCACGGTGTCGCAGCAGGACCGCTCGATGCACTAATAACGTCCAGTACAAATTATGACCATGACCTCTTTGTCGTAAAACAATGGTGTCCAAGCCCATTCTCTCTGTCTCCAGCATTGTTTACCTGTGATTATCACTCCTGCTTTCTTTGGTCCATTTTAAGAAATCAAGAAGCACGACTTGACTAATACTAGGAACGGCCAACAAATCATCCTAGAACTGTTTTCTCGACTTAGCACAACCACACCTTTCGAACAATCCAGACCTCAAGATACACGCAATTATTGTGAACGACAGAAAGGCAGACAGGGCAAGTCAAAATGAGGCTATCGTCCGTTCTGACTGTTCTCTGCTGTACAGCAGCTCTGATATTATCCTTCCTCTGCCTATTCGCGGGCAGCACTCGAAACTTCCTCCAAAATGGGGACCTCCTCACGCTCAACATGTCGCGATTAGGCTACGTAGGAGACGTGTTGAACACGACAGACGGCGACGGCGGGTTCCTCGACAACCTCATCAACGGCGCACAGGACCAAGTGAACGACCTGATCAACGACGCGACCTCGGAAATCGCCTCGTCTCTCAACATCTCCGACTTCTACGCCGTCCACGTGATGAACTACTGTGACGGCATGTTCGAGCCAAACGGCAGGCTGGCCGCAGAGAACGGGACGCACGCGGTACGCAAGAACACGACCCACTGCTCCACGCGAAACGCCATGTTCCACTTCAACATCACCGAGATCGTCGAAGACGTCCTCCCCAGCCAAATCACGCTCTCGGACATCGAGTGGCCACAGGCCATCACCGATGCGCAGGATACCATTCGCACCGTCAGCATCGCAACGGTGGTGCTGTTCATCGTCGGCGCCGCATTGACCGGCCTGGCGCTCATCGGTGCACTCTTCGGAATCTTCACTAGCAGTCGTGGGAGTGCCTGCCTCAATGTCGTTGTTGACCTGCTGGCCTTCGTCGCCCTTGCAGCCGGCAGTGCCCTGGCTACAATTGTGATTGTCAAAGCCGTCGACGCCCTAAACAAGTACGGTAACGATATAGGGGTTTCAGCGACGAAAGGCGTTCTGTTCCTCGGCATGTCCTGGGCTGCCGTTGGTCTGATGTTGATCGCGTCAATCGTGTCAATCGCGCAGTTGATTGTTGGAAGAAGAAATGGTGGCTACATCTCTAAGATGAGAGAGAAGTACTAGACAGAGCTTGAACGGACTGTACGCTGCCATCATCTTCCTGTTGAAGTCGTGGAAAATGAAAATTGGGATAGCGATGAGCTGTGGAGTTTGGGTACAGATGGCAAAGAAGCCGAGTCCTTTGATTTAATTTATCAAATTACAACATTCTGAAGGCGAGTGCGAAATTAGCTAAGCTGACGAGCTAGTATTGACCGTTGTCCCGCCGCCTTGCGACTGTGCTATTGTTCTTTGTGCAGCATGCGTACTCTCAGTGCCTAACACAACTCCCATATACCCAGCCTCCCTATGCTCTCACCCGCATTTCTGATGATGCACAGATGCCGCTCTCTGTCAATCTGTCGCTGTCGCTGCTTCTCTCCTTTTGCATCCTGAGATTTGCTTAGCCCTTGCTTGGTAAGCTCAGCTTTTCTCTTCTCTGTATCTCCTTGACTCTTGTTTGGCTCTCGAGGTCGATCTTCACTTATTCTGCTTTTTGGACCATGGCCGTGATCGTTACTGGTATCCTCCGGCACCTCTTCTTCTAAACGCCATCCTTCAACAACCCTTTGCACCCAAATGCTTCCAATTGCCATTCCTGCTCCTTCATTTAAAGAATAGCCTCCGGTGGTCACAAATCCTATCAAATCCTCCGACTCCGGACACGGTACATGCCTCTGCCAGAGGTCTTCTTCGACAAGCTCTCCTTGGTCATTGATGATCATATTCGGAACGAGCTGCGGTTGTAAAGCCTTGAGGACCTCTTCTGACGTCTTAGGAGGTGGCCGAGGTCCAAACATGTTCAAAACCTGAGGCTTCGTCTCATTCGGAGGGAATACGCGTATATGGGAGAGGTCCTTGGTGTATTTTGCATCGTACGCGCGATGCGCAACGGGATCACCATAGCGATTTCGCCGTTCTTTGCGTTGGAAACTTGGCAAATTTGTGGATGACGTTTGGTTCGAAGCTTGAATGCCACGGTCAAGCGCAAGCCAACGTAAGCGAAGTGTTTTGTTAAGAGTCGTTCCTGGCGAAGGCGAAGCCGGAGCGTCAGCAAATAGAACAGGAGTAAATGTACGGTCCCTGGGGAGAGGTGACTCCTCATTTGATGCAATTTGGTTCAGTGGCAATGCTGGAGAAGTTTTTCTTTGTCGTTGCAATGGCAGCCGATATATCCTTGCAGCGGGTTTGGGTGTCCCCCTAGTAAGCAGCCTGATCCGCACTGTCGCAAGAGCAGGTTCCGTTGGCAATGTTGTCGCTCGTGTGTGTTTGAGCAGCCCGGATGCTTGACTCGTTTCCAGTTGAGTGAAGCTCACGTCGCTGTGCAAAAGCCCGGATTCACCGTCAGATTCCGGACTTGAGGTATTTCTTCTTCGCCCATTGCGTTCACGCTCTTTCTCCACCTTTGCACCCGCCGCTTTTCGTTGCCTCTGCGTCAAAAGCCGAGGATGTGTAGATATGGTAGACCCCGTCATAGCGACTTCCTTAGGAGGCACATCTTCAGCAGTCTTGGAACTGGTATCTTTGAGCAGATACTCCCAATCGCAAGCCCAGCCTCTGCCGAGCTCTCCTTTTCTACCCATGCCTAGATCTAACTTGTCCCAGAAAAACCTCTTGCTTGTCGGCCGTCTGACCCAGGCATCGAATCTCTTCTCCGACTCGCTGTTGTCCCAGGCGCGTCCTGCTGGCACACCAGGAAAGTCTCCAGGGAACCAAGGCACTCCGTGCTCGAAGGCTACTTGTTGACATTGGACAAGCCCTCCAAATCTAGGTGTACAGCCGGAGGTAAGCGGGTAGTACATGAATGAGCGCCACACCAGATCTACACAGCTCCAGGGTAAGAGCACACTCCAATATCCCTGATTATTTGACGCTGGATTAGCTGATCTGTGAGCCAGGAGTACGACTGGGATTTTTGGATCTTTCTCGGGAATTGGCACGTCTTGGCCCGGTAGCATTGATGCTCTTCGTCGGTTAATGGCTTTTTGAGAAGGCAGCGATTTGGATATATAATAACGTTCCTTGTGATCGAAGAGCTTCGAGGAAGGGGAGCATGCATCAAGAGGCCAGTTAACGATCATGTCGTTGATTGTATTGAAATCCTCTCCACTGCTCTGTGTACTTCGTTTGGGCGGGTGGTTATACCGAGGATCCTGGGTGTCAAATGCTAGCATCGCATTTGCGGGGAGTGCAGCAGGGTTGTTCAAGAGAGGAAGGATTGACAAAACGTCCCTGACCTGAGTTTTACCTTCAGCAAATTTCAACACGCCACAAATGGCTTCGGTGGATCCTGGTCCAGCAATGTCAATGCTTCCCAGCTCGAACCGGAGATCTTCAACCAGGACTTGAGGCTTCTGTATTTTGGCCACCTTCAATAACACCAGCCAAAATTGATGGAATGCTGCTGGATGTATGCGGATGAGTAACCTCCTGTCAAGCTTGACCTTCTTTCGGCTTGGCACGTTGCCTGCCGTAGCGTCACTGGCTTTTACGTTCATCTCTACCGGTTCTGCATCAGTCTGGGCAGGAGGTATAGCTTTGGCTTGCCAGAAAACAAGTATCGGCGCTATCGGTCTCTTAGGGTTGTCTCTCTCCGATGCCCAACCTTCTGCAAACCTCGTGCCAGCTTTCCAGTTTTTATACCTTGTGCCATTCCACCATTCTCCCCTGAAGCTGAGAGCTCTGAGCATGGATTCGAGTGCCGCCTCGGTGCCAAAACATGCAATAGTAGATATGTAGCTCATATCCCAGGCAATGCATCCTCGTGCCCCTGCAGCACGATATGTAGGACGATGGCTCTTCTCGGTGGGGCTCAACGGAATAGCCATGCGCCACAAAGGCAGCGTTGGTCTTGTCATATGAGCTCGTTTAGTGTGCCAGACATGTGTGGGTAGCCAAGTCTTATCGATCTGTCTTCTCTTGAACTTTGAAGTTGCTCGAGGCGGCTCGGCCAGTTTGTCCTTCTTGAGTCTCGGTGCTCTGGTGATTGACGTATGTTTGTCAGGATCTGGCTCTTTGGCATTCCGCTTAGCTTGTTTTTTCTGTCGTGCCTTCTTTCGGTTTGCGTTAAGTTTCTGCAGCCTTCTCGCAGTATCTAATCGTAAGCGAAGCCTTGCTGATAGCTTTCTTTGTCTTGCACTTCCAGTGGGGGTGTTGTCTTCCCTCATCTAGGACCCTGGTCAGCCTGTCAGTATCGTGGGTTGATTGTTGTCACTGAACCACACCTCTCTCGTAGCTCGGCCTCTCAGCCGTCTGGGAATCTTCTTGACATTATGACTGGCCGTTCTCCGGCGCATGTGCCTGGGAACTTGTTGAAATGCTCTCTGCGTCAGACCTTTTCTGGACCTCCTCATGCTTTGGTCAAGAGCAGCGATTTCAAACTCTCGAGCCTTGACGAAAGAAGCGATGCTCAATTCCCCAGCCGCTGACAACGCAGCATCGGCTGTTTGGGTCTGTATAGCCCGAGCGTCCTTGCCCTTCTGTCGCTTGCGCGCCTGTGGTGTTGTTCCAGGCACGCCATAATCAACCTTCCGCTTCTTTCCTGCGAAAGATGCCATGTCTTTTCACATTACGAGAAGGAGGGAAGTCTGAAAGGCTGCCGCTGCCGCTGCCGCTGCCGCAGTCTACGGGTGCTATCATGAAGTTTTGAGGAAGTGCTAGCAGTGCCGGCCTCGGTGTGAGACGCGATCGCACCTACCCACCAAAAATTAATGTCCTTAACGCGCTCCGATTCTTGGGCACCAGTTGCAGCTAGCGTAATTTCCATAAACAGTAATAGGTGTTCATTTTCGTACCACGAAATTGAACGCATCACACGATCATAACCACACATGGTTGGTGCTCAATAGAATTTGCCTAAACTTCTTCCTAACCAGTTTGTGAAATGTTGCTAAGCTTATGCAGTCTGAAGTATCTTGTTACTTCGCTGATAAAGGCTACCAATTGAATAACATGAGACCAAGTTTTTTCAGCCATGTCGTGCCGCCTTCCTGACGGCTCTCACTTTCAGTCACCCACCGGATCTCCTGTATGACTATATCGGGCCGTTCTTTGATGACGTTGTGACCACAGTCCGGGAGGAAGACATGTCTGTTATGACTGGACAATTGCAACTGTTCAGTCTCGAGTTTTCTGTCCTGCTCGTCACAAGTCTTTAGCCACGCTGTGCGATCGGCAAGGTCCTTTCGTTCCTTCTCAGTAGTAGCCGTCTCTCCTGCTGCTTCAAGAGCCCTCCATTGCTTAATAAAAGAGTTCCCGCTGACCACAGATAGCGGCCTTGAATCTCGCTGGCCCAACTTCTTCAAGTGATTGTCAACCTCATCCGACACACCCGCCTTGCCTGTTTCAACAAGAACTATCCCAGCAACGTCACGTCTGCGGACCAGGAGAAAGTGTTTCGCAAAGGCTCCACCATACGAGTGTGCAACCAGGACATATGGGCCTTCCAGCTGATGGTTCGACAAGTAAATCAACAGATCTTTGACGTGATCTGCTGGGGATGGATTCACCACGGCTCGATTCAGAAGGACAACCCGAAATTGGTGAGACAGAAGATCAGTCAAATCATGCCACGCTGGAATTGGATCGGCGCCCGATCCATGGAAGCATATGATGACCGGGCGGTATGTTGTTCTCGCGGACAGTTCGGCTCGTGTGCTCTTCGAGCAGTCACTAATATCATGCTGAACAAACACCCTGTGAGACTCTTGGAAACGACTAAGAGGGTGTACAGATGCACAAAGCCATGGGCGAAAGCACACGGAAGCCAATTTACGGCTGAAAATATACCAGCATTAAAACAGCGCGAGAGGAGTAAAAGCAGTACGTACTTCGCGAGGGTCTCTTGTGCTTCCGTGGTCAGTCATAGAGTGTGCAAAACCGGCTTTTCCAACCACTCAAGGATACCAGTGAGCCACGTGATAACAGATTCGTAGCCGCTTAGAAGCTGGACTCTCACCAGCATATTCTAGTCGGACGGTTTTCATTTCTAGACGAGGGCTTCAAGGTACCTGCCTGAGCGGTAGCAGCTAACTCCCTTTAGCTAGCGCATACTATGATGACTAAACATTTCGAGATCGTTTCCGCAATATTCACTCTTTGCCTGGCGATGAGGGGCGGCCGTAGTGGACTCACTGACACTTCGCATCGATCCAATACTACATCCCCAGAGTCCTGCCAACCTGCTAAGCTACTCTATCCGACGACGAAGTAGGCAAGAGTTTTGGAGAACGGTCATTCAGGATTCCGCTCAGGCGCATCCACAAGTCGCATTCATCATAGTACGACATTGTTTCCGTCACAAAGCACCTGGGCTCTCCCAGCTGGGTTGGCGAGCGCCTGTCCTTACACCCAGCTATGCCTCCTGTTCGCGCTGCGAAGAATAAGAAGCCTCCGCCAGAAGGCTTCGATGACATCGAAGATACGCTGCTTTCCTACGCCAACAAACTGCGTGATGCTCAGGCTGCATCCACAGACGGCAAGAAGAAACACGAGACCTTGTGGCCCATATTTCAAATTTCTCATGCTCGATCACGCTACGTTTACGACCTCTTCTACACCCGCGAAGCAATAAGTAGGCAGTTGTACGACTGGCTGCTGAAGAATGGATACGCAGACGCCAATCTGATCGCCAAGTGGAAGAAACAAGGCTACGAGAAACTGTGCTGTTTGAGGTGCGTGCAAACCAAGGAGACGAATTTCGGAGGCAGTTGCATATGCAGAGTGCCAAAGGCGAGTTTAAGAGCGAAGGAGGGCACCGAGGATGGTGGAGGAGAAGTGGGTGGAGGCAGCATACAGTGTGTGAATTGTGGCTGTCGAGGGTGTGCGAGCAGTGATTGAGCAGGGAACAAGAGCAGGGCAAGAGTGTCCCAACACAAACACTGAATACGACTCCGCCGGCACCATGCGCAAGCCCAGAAGTACAGAGAGGATAGACCTCACGGCATGCCGAACGGTTCTGCAACTCACATGGCAACGATGGTCCGACAGTCTTCTCACACGGTCGATCTAGTTGGCCTATTTGTCCAGCATCTGAGCCTTCGATCTTGCCAAGGGCCAAAGACAAAAGCGCAAAGTTCCAAGAGCAGCGTGCTCGTCGCAGGTCGCATGAACCAGTTGTGCTCATGATGGCAGCAAATGTATAACGCTGCGTTGTCCTCGACCGCTGGCTCAACCTCCAGAGCGAAAGGCGGGCCTAAATCCAGAACGATTGTTTAGACACAAGACGACTACAAAAGACTACGAGCTGTGAGCCACGACTTGACAGCAATGGTCAGCATTCGCGAACTTGATTCCCGAACTCTGAGACAAGCAACTAGAGAAATGAACACCCTTGGAAAGGGGACCAACTGCGTACAGTGCTGATGTCAGGCACCGACCGTCCGGATTTTCATGTTTTGCTTGAATGTCTCATTTTGGCAGCAGAGGTAGTACTGAATGAACTGGCTCTTTTTGTCTGCGACAACAGTGTTGATCGCGCCATGTGCATTGGGTGCAATCCCATTGCAACCCCCAAGCAGGACCAGAATCCACCGCTATGGTTGTTAAGTGAACTAAGATCTTAGACAATAGAAAGCTTAGTAGCAGCAATATCAAGCGCGTCAACATCAGCGGTCAATCGAGCGAAAGCCTTCTTCGTGCCATCGGGTCGAATGAGAGTGTTGATCTTCACGGTGTCCACATCGTACAGCTTCTTCAATGCTTCCTTGATCTGTCTCTTGTTGGCCTTGACATCCACGATGAAGACCAGGGTATTGTTCTCTTCGATCTTCTTCATCGCGCTCTCAGTGTTGAGAGGGTGAATGATGATCTTGTGGTGGTCGAGTCTCCGTTCATGAGGAATTGACTTTCGCGGGTATTTGGGAGACCGGGAGAGTTGAAGGGTCTTAGGTCTGTGGAAGGTGGTGCTCAGGCGGGTTTTTCGTGCTTTGTGGGACTGGACGCCCTTGAGGGTGGCTTTGGCAGCGCTCTGGGCTTTCGCAGAGGGCTTCTTTGAATTTGCGCCTGTAGCCAAATTCAGTCAGTGAGTTTGTCGATGGAAATGGAAGGGTCTGCAGCACGGAAATTCGAGACTTAAGACGGTGGTAAGTAAAGAGAGAAACGTACCTTTTGGCTTCTGCGTTGGAGGAGCCATTATGAGCACACTGATACAGCTGGGGTCTGATCGTTGTAGCGAGCGACGACGAGTCGTAAATCTGAAAATACTTTGGGGATTCCCACAAAGCGTTCGGGCTTGGCATAAATTTTCGCCAAGCCTCTTCCGGATTAGCGTCACGATTGGAAACTTTGTGGGCCACTGCGTGCCACTTACACGTGAAGACAACCCATCTCTGTTTACGGAATCGAGACCACTAGGCGGTAATGATGCCGTCGAGGTGAAGGTTCATAGGTGCTCAGATGAAGAACGGCCTTTGAAATCGACGCACTTTGATTTTTTTTCTTTCTTTAAAAAAAACAGGAGACTTTAGGGAGTAGATTTTGGCTGGTCTTCGAATACCTCTAAATTCCTGCTGCATTTCGAGCATCGCCGCATGAAAAACAGAAGCCATTGCCCGTAAATTTAGAGCTGATCGAAATTAATTGGCAGTCAAAATTGCCATGGCTCAAACAGAGCAAGATTCGACTTTGACCAGCAACGGAATTGATGACGACGAAACAGATGCCATTCTTGCGGAGCTAGAGGCTGAGGCAGACGACACCAATTCCGAAGCATATCGACAACGACTACATGAGCTGCAATCTACTGTAGGCGCAAGTAAACCTTCTATTGCGGCTGCCACCACTCTGCGAAAAGACATCTACATCACTTTGAATTCTGACGACGAGGCACTGAGATTTACAACTGAACATGAAAAGGCAATCGTCCACTTCCGCCACCCAGGCTTTGCGCGGTGCGCAATCATGGATGATCATTTAGAGAGGCTGGCTCAAAGACGTAGCTACGGAGAAGCAACTGGTGAGGAAGCAGCATTTGCTCGAATTGATGTCAATAACGCTCCATTTGTGGTGGAAAGGCTAGGTATCAAAGTTCTCCCGTGCGTCATCGGCTTCGCGGATGGTGCGATCAAAGGGAGAGTCATTGGCTTCGAAGGTGTCTGCTGGGACGGCAAGGAGAAGGATGCAAAAGTTACAACGGCCGTGGAAGAACTGCTCTTTTCATGGGGACTGTTGAAGCAAAAGTTGCTTTCAGATGAGCTTGACAACGATTCGGAACGTGACAGTGCAAGTGAGGATAACCGAGATCGTGGTATGAGTATCCGAAGAGGCATTAAAGGCCCTAAACAAAAGATGGTTGACGAGGACGATGATTGGGATTGAAATGCGCCCTTGCATTGTGATAAGTGAACTTTCTAACCTGAAGCCAACAAAGGACCTGTAGAGGCACTCGTGCTCAAAGAAATGTTATTAATGATGACTGGAAATAGCCCTCGATGGATCTGTGGCTATAATAACTTTTTGGAGGTCCAAAGGCAGGACGGCCGGATTTTATCATCTCGGATTGACAAAAGAAATGAGGCCCGAACTATGTCCAAAGGCTTCGTGATAGAAGTGATGCTGGATGATAGGCCCACCCAACACGCGCTACGTGAACAAGGAGGACGAGAAGAGCATGCGTGGTCGAGTCTATGGACGCTCGAACTCAGTAGGCATGTGCTCAACAGGGAACGATCGAGCCTTGGGCTACGAGAAAGCCTCTTCACCACCAAAGAAAATCTACAGAAAGATCGAAGTGCTGCCAAAGCCGCAAAAACAACGGATGGTATTAATCCAGTGCTAAGACGCCCGTAGTTAAGCCTCTCATGCATAGAATCCGACTTGACTGTCAGTGTATCATAGCAAAAACTGAAAGCAAACCGTGATCGGTTTGCAGGTATTAGCGAATTGCGTCGAGGGTCTGCACACTTCGTCTAGAGGAGTTCTTATCTGACCATCTCCTTGTTTGTCTCGCTTTCCGGCTGCATGCACGTTTGCTTTCTTGACCGCTCCCGTGCCCCTCGTCACCCTCAGTGACAAAACTTGCTCCTTCCTCGTCCACACCTTCCCCTTTCTTGATAATCCCTAGCGCCCAACATACACCCTCAAATACTGGCATAGTGCAGTCGTTAGCATGTCCGCCTCCCACATGAAAGTTGTCGACGCTCTGGACTGCGGTCCGCAAGGAGCCGACTCTGGTCTTGGGGTCAAGCGGGTAAGCCAAACGCCTCTGGACTATACCGAATTGTTCATGTGCCCTCGATCCGCTGGAGTCGCCAGTCGCGCTATAACAGTCCTCATGTCCTCGCATATCCCCCCTTTGACTGTTGTGTTTGCGGATAGTCAGCCATAGGCTTATGAATGCTAATCAGGTGTCTGTAGGAGACTCGGGTTCAAATCCCGATGCCAGTAACCAACTTTTTGCCACTTCTGTGTACGCAATTCATTTGAATCCAACTTTCTCCATTGTTCAGTACTGCTTGCTATCTCTCAGCTATAAGGATTTATTTTGAAGCAAACAGAACGTGGGGTGGAGAGGAGTATCTCGAGCAGTTGCTTGAGAGATAGGGATAACAATGCGAGAAGCAGCAATGTCTGATCGCTAAATCACTACGTTACCGGAGCGGCATGGACTGTAGGAGTATGAAGTCGCAAATGGGTCGTCTGCGGGACTTGTTAACATAATCTTCCGCTTCAGAAGCGTAAAATGACATACAGTCATAATTTGGGATGTGTTCCTAAATGTTGAACGAGACTTGGAAAATTTTCTTTCAAGGACACTCGCGTCCCTTACTTCAAGCCCTGTGCTCGTTTGCACAATATAGATTGCAGAATGCTTTAGTGTGAGGTACATCTGCGTTCAGAACCGGATCTCATAGCTTCCGGCCCTGGTCATATACCTCACCCACTTGACACTACTGTAATTGCCTTTCTCGAAAACTTTCAAGTATCTCACCAATAAGCCAGAACTCGTAAACATTAACAAGCTGAAATTCAGGCTTAACGGCGGCCGACTCCAGGCTTTCTGATTCGTCATTGTCGTCAAATGGCTTTCCGCGCTTAAAACATATTCGCTGCCTCCCACAAATCGCGCAATTTTCCACACGATGCAGTTATTTTCTGGTTCGTATTTCGCTTTACCCTGCGTTGTTCGTTCTGAAATCTTTGCCGTGTTCAGGGGGGTAGGTATGCGAATAACGACATTTGTGGCGTAGAGTTTCGAGCCATAGTTGGCTTTGATGGCAACGGAGTATTCAACCTTTGTAGTTCCCACTTCCCGGACGATAGCCTGGACTTTGAACGGAAGATTGACGTTCTCCGTAGCACGATATCTCATCAGCTCAAATTCACCATCAGGAGGAATAAAAGATATGGTCCGGTCTTGATCGAATTTTCCGAGCTGGACACATTGATGGAATTGGCAGTCTTCGAGGGTAACCGAGCCAGCTGCAGCTTTGGTGGCCTTGCGCCTGCCGTCCTTGTTGCCTATCTCTCCATAAGATGGTCCTCCAACTTGATTGAGGAGAAGTTGGTCGTTGAGGCCGAATTTGCATTCAGGAGTCCCTGTTAAGTATGCTCGCATGACGATCTGGCCACTAACATCTGCCCTCAACACAGTACCGGTGGCGCTCATGAGTAGGTTGACGTCTTCTATCACATCCACGAAGGCCTCGTTCTTTCTGTACTTGACATCGCCTCTCCTCCACGACTGGGCACCTGTCGCTTGCATGGTGATTTTGGCTGTGTCTGTGGGGCTTGCGGTCGAGACGGATCGTATAGCGGAGGAGATATTGTCGGGTGTGATATACATCTTGAGCACATCAACATCAGTGTTCTGGGGATAGCCGAAGTCTAGGATTTCTACTGCTTATTAGCAGGTGACAGAGATAGTTCATAGTTTCCAAACCATCTAGTAACTCATAGATGAGCACAAAGTTGTTCTTCACAGCCTCTTCATCGAACTTTCCAAAATAACCCTTTCCCAGGCTGATGAACCTGTAGAGAAACTCGAAAACGATCGCAGCATTAGCATTGCTCTTAGTGACAGCAGCAATGTAGACATTTTCGTGCTTGACGTGGCTAAAGGTCGTTGAACCCAGTGTCAGGATGGGCGATCGAACCTGGGGATTGGAGATGACTTGGATGCGAAAGATGTCTGCCAACCGTGGTCGACAGTCAGGTCTAAATGCTCGGAAGATGAGGTTCTCGCCCTTTTGATTGAAGACGAGAATACCGCTGAGCATGTTGAAGGCTCAGACGAAGAAATCTAACCTGATATCTGTGAAACAAGAGCGTACATAGTGATCAGACCAGTCGCGCCGCTCGGCCTGAAACGTGCCGCGTTCAAGTTCAGGCCGCGAAACCTAGACATCTTTCCACATCCGTGAAATCTGCACACTTCTGACCCTTCACATGAGACCTGAACAGACAAGACGACGAAGACGACGAGGGTTCCACATGGAACGGGGAGTATGCGCAAGATGATATGAGGCAATTCAATCGCAGTATAGCTCACAGAACTCCGCTATAACTCTGGTGATTCTCCTCCACAAAGCAATGGCGCAACCAGCTTCTAGTCCCGGCGGCGAGGCCGATGCACCATATGTCAACATGTCGTGCTTCGAGCTGCTGCTTATAGAATTAGTGCCTATGGCAGAGCGTCTAGCCCGAGAATATGAGGCGTCACTGGATAGGCCTAGCATTACAAACAAAACCCCAGCTAGGGCGAATGCTGCATCTGCAACTGGTCCTACAACACCTACGACATACGATGGACTACCCGAGACCGAAGTGTTCAAAGACAGTGTGTATTTCAGGCTTGAGAAGTTGGGGTTCCGTGTCGGGCTTGGGTTGAGTGAGCGGTTTTCGAAGGACAGACCTCGATTTACCGACCACTTAGATGTTATCAAATTCTTGTGCAAGGACATCTGGACCGTTATGTTCAGGAAGCAGATTGATAATCTCAAAACCAACCACAGAGTAAGCCTTTCCAGTGCGGGCGACACCACAACTAACGTGGGACAGGGAGTATACGTCCTAACAGATAACAGGTTTCGACCTTTTTCGCGAATGAGCATGCAGACAAGTCAGGAAGCAATTATACGAGCACAATCGCATTTAATCTTTCCGTGTGGAATCATACGGGGTGTTTTGTCAAGTCTGGGCCTTAAAGCAACTGTGCAAGCAGAAACAGCAGAGCTGCCAACTGCAGTTTTCCAAATCAAGACGATGCCTCAGAAGACATGAGGTTGAATTCGGATGAAACCGTGGACTATAGTTCGAAGTCGAACGCTTTTCACGTCCAACTAGAACTCAAATAGGCTATGTAAGCATTCGCTAGCGGTTCTAGACTCTATATCAAAGTGCTTTTGGCGAGCTCGCTCAGATTTACAGCCTTGATGGACTGGGGTTCAGTCAGCCGAAGCCATGTGTCCCTGCATCGCGCGACCTGCGACTGGTCCTATCACATGTCAGGGCCATGACGAGTCGGGATAAGGTCCGACTTACTACTTGTTGGCGAAGGTCACACCAGCCTCGATATTGGTCTTCAGACCTTTGATGGCCTCATCGATGAGCTTCTTCTCATAATCGTTGGCGGAGGTCAGGATGTTCTCGGCCTTTTCAACACCGCCGGCCTACCAATGGGTTAGCACAACATTTGAGGAGGGTCAAAAGTACTCACTCCAAGCTCGCAGGGGACAGAGAAGAAATCAACACCTGTGGCTTTGGCGATCTCCTCGCCTCCAGGCACTCCTGGAAGGTAGACAAAAGTTGGTTCAACAATGCCTTTCTCGCCCCTCGCAGCCTTGATAACACTCTCGGCAAATCGGAAGCCTGCATATGCCATTGACAATGTAGCCGAACCTGCGCCGTCTTTGGCCTTGACAACTTCATCACCACCGAATTGGACTCGGTTGACGAGTGCATCAAGCTTATCTGATGGAATATTGACTGATGGCTTCGTTTGGGAGAACAGAGGTACAATGGTGCTTCCAGAATGACCACCAATGACTGGTACAATCACCTTATCTGTCTTTCTTTCTCCACTGATATCCTGGATGAATGTCTCTGCTCGCACAACGTCGAGAGTAGTGACACCGAACAGCTTTTTGGGGTCAAAGACACCGGCCTTCTTGAGGACCTCGGCGGCAATGGGTACTGTGGAGTTGACAGGGTTAGAAATTACGAGAATGGCAGCCTTCGGGCAGTATTTCGCTGCAGCCTCGACCAAGCCTTTCACAATTCCTGCGTTGATGTTGAAGAGGTCGTCTCGCGTCATGCCGGGTTTTCCTAAATAGCTGTTAGCTCGCTGGACAGGAGCTAGGATCTTGTTCTCAGAGACGGCATACTCGGGACACCAGCAGGTATGATCACAACATCAGCCCCAGACAAGGCATTTTTCTTTGCTTGCTCGGTTTCCTCAGTCTCGCCCTTGAAGTCCCCCTTCGCAGCAACAAAACCATCTATTTTCTGCGTTCGATTAGACATGTCAAAAATCTTGTACGGGTTCGACCCAATCTTACCGCTCTTGAGGAAATGTGTGACAGATCCGCTGCCACCCCCGGCGTATTGACAACATCAAAGAGGGCAAGCTCGTCGATCAGAGGGGAAATCTTGCAAAGTAGGGAGAGTGGCTCTCAACGTCAGCTTATTCTCATCCAGGATTGAAGACAACCTACCTGACCAATGCCGCCAGAGGCACCGAGAACCACGGCTTTAACCATTTTTACTCGTTGTGTTGAATCAAATCTCGACAGCACAAGCTAGAACTAGCAACTGTTTTCCACCTAGAGGGAATATTGATTCAGCAGAGACCGTTTTGCAGGTAGCCTTTCAGTATGTGTAAACAAAGAGGACAGCGATACAAGAAGTTCTTGAAATGCCCTCATTAACCGTGCAAGCTGCTTATTTTGTGTACACATTGGCACCAACTTCACCGATGCGGGGCAACGTCACTGATGAACGGATCCTTCCCGGAAGCGGAGTTACACCCGCGCCAAGTGAATCTCAATTAAAATGAAGCGTGTCCGACATTGTCCGATACAAGTTTAACGTAGCCATTACCTCTACAACAAAATGAGGTCAGAGAGTTGCAATACCCGATATGTTTTCTTATAAGTGTCCAACACAACGGGCTGTACCCGATTCTGGTCCAGACCTAGTTGAAGTTTTCAAATCATTACCGATGGCCTTTCCCATCACTGATTTCGGTATTAGTCGAGTTCCCATTGGCAGCCTCGATCACGTATCCCTCGGTTGTATGAGTATCAGCAGTCTCTTGTACTCCTTAGTGGCGTCCCGCCCAAGCCCAAAGCACACGAAAGTAATTAGCGCGAAGATGGCATTGAAGGTATCAAATATGTTGAAATGCCTCTGGGCTGGCATTGGGATAATCCTCTTGGCCCAGTCATCAGGATGGATTCTTGACCACGAGTAAGGCTCCAGCGTGGTCGGGGTGCTGGAATAGAAGAGGTAAATCTTGAATGGCGTGTTGAGTAAGTAGAATATGGCCGCGAGGATATATGTTTTGATTAGCTTCGACTTTCTACTGCACAATGCCGTGTTGACCGAACACATTTCCGAAATTTCGCGATAATGTCTAAGGATCCGCCAGGATGCAAGTGTGGCGTACCAAAGTCCGAGCAGGCTGATAAGGAATGGCCATGCTAAAATGAGGACATAACTTGGCCAACTTGAATCAACGGTAGCGGCACATCCATGGACTCCAACGATCCAGTATCTGTCCGGTTGCACAACGTATACCAGTAACATTCTCAAAACAGGCAACGCAACACAGAGCGCAGCCTCGAATAAGACCGTCTTTTTCTTCTGAGCCTGAGACGGTGTAACTCCAAACCGTAGCGGATTCATTTTGAAGGAGAGTTGTCTGAATACACAAGCCAATAGGCCTGGTAGTAGCTGGTCCAGTCCAATGAATAGCTTGACCTCGATGTCGCACAATACTTGGCCATTCCACCAAAAAGGTGGATCAAGTGTCGGCCAGAGGATGGCATTGATGCATTGGAAGAAGGCTGCAGTCCAGACAGCAGCAATCAGGTAAGTCAGAAGACGATTTCCTGCTCTATACTGAATGAGAAGAGGTGGTAGCAGAAGGAGGCAAGATAGACAATGGATAGTGGCGAGAGCAATTGCCAAGGAACTGAACGTTGGCTGTCCCATTGCCAATTTAGTAGATTGACAGCCTAGGTGTGAGGATGGCAGGCATTTTATCTACCAGTCTCATCACATCAAGAACGGCATTGCAAGCCAGACTGGGGGTTTGGCAATACAGATTTTGCGCTGCCGAGTCGCTGACCAAGGACATGTTTCTCATCTGGCACTGCAATCATATGGGAAACCATCGAAATAGGAACTAGGCGACCTACTCACATCTTTCTCACCGATACATTTTGCATCTTGTAAAGCAACGATGCATGTTTGTTTCATTGTTATCGAATAATAGCCGGAGGCTTTTCTGAAAACGATGCTGAATAGGTTTCATTATAGGATTGTCAATAGGACCCTCCTTTGCATGTGCGAACTTGATCGATCCAGCGAGTTTGCCGGATTTTCAAGCTCCGCGAATTCAAGAATTTTCTAAAGGGGAATAAGCGGATCAAAGACTATCTACGGTGCGTAGATTCGCATTGTTTTGAAGCAGGAGGGTAAGATGAGTACATCTAGTACGGTTAACAAATTTGGCGGAGACACCTTGTTGCGGTGTTTGCCAAGATTTGGCCTTGTTCAACACCTACTTCGTTTATTAGCATCGTCGCCATCCAAGTCTCGAAGCAGTCTCTTTCGCTGCAATTAAAAGCAAGACCTAGACCCTTCGCATCGTACAGCAGATACTGTCAACTGCCGTTCACATTGCACCAGGCACACCAACAGTCACGTCCTGTACGATGCATCCGCCATTGACAGGCACGAAGTTGCCAGTCCCATCTAGTATCGGTGACAAAAAGTGCCTGGCTCGCGTCACAGTGTGCCGTTATAGTACTCGGCGAGATGGCCACCAATTCTATTTTGCTCATAACTTATGTCCACGCCGCCAAGTGAACACCAGGAATGCAACAAGTCATCCACCTCTTCCACTAGTGCTATCTCGTCTCGGGGACGGCTTCTTCATTTACCTGGATAGCTTGTAACATGTCCTTCGTACTAAACAGACGCAGCTGTAAGCCGCAAGGCGCGAAGATGTCCCTGTTTGCTGCTTTCACAAACAGCTTAGTGCACACTTGACTGTTCGCCGAACTAGCGATTCCTGAGGCCGTGGCAACCACACACCCCACAACCTGCGTAGCGAGTTCAGGGACAAAGCTGACCACCGTTCCAGCTAACATGATCCCGTAAGAGAGCGGAGAGGAGATGAAGGCCTCATTAAGATTGTCGATGAATTTGACGAAATCCGTCTGGCTGATACCAACTGAGCCCAATGCTGTTGGATAAGGGCATGGAAAAGAGAGTAATGGATGCCTCGGAGCGCTCGGCTCGTTTGAGGAATGACGATTGGTAAGACAGTCTGTGGAATCATGTACTGGTACTAGAGGCCACGCTGATATCATAGTTGTTCGTCGGTGGCAGACAAGACTCGCCTGACGATGTTTATTGACAGCACGACCGTAGCACTGATAACTCGCTTCTGCTAGCTGGGTATCCTCCGGCGCATGAGTAGCCATATGAAAGGCAGTGCCGCTAAGGATAGAGTTGAGGAGATCCTCGTGTTTGAAACCCATCCTTGGAACTGAAATGCACCAAACTTGGAGATCTGCTGGTCGTCCCTGAATGAAAATGTATCACACACCGAAGTGATGTAGACATGCAACAACCGCAAGTCTAGGATGTGCATTACGGTGTCATCCTGCGAACGTGTTGGTCTCTGCGTCGGTTGTGAGATTTGCGCCACTGGCGGAGGACAACTTGGGCTGCGACTCTAAGCATAGTTGAAGCTGTAGCTGCATGAGAGGCCGAGTCTACAACAATTCTGGCACTCGGGATGTGTTTCATCACACTCCTCACATTAGACAGCTGGATTTGACCTTGACCCATACCACCATACTTGCTTTGACCTTACGGGACTTGCACCGCTCGCAGTCTCTCCTGGACTTTGTATGCTGCTGCTTTCCTCTCATCTTACAATACGCCACTGTTTCCCGGAGACATAGGGATGATAAGTCTATCTTTTCTTCGGGTTCGACAGGTCTTGATCTGTGCCAATTTGCTCCCAGACTGACTCTTTCCGTTGCGGCTGGAATACGCCAGGCCAGGTTAGGCAGGGATTACATCACCTTCCCCTTTCCGAAACGCTGCCACTGATGATTTTCAGCGTCTTTGGCAGCTGGGTACGCAGATCTACCTACCTAGGAGGCACTCCCAAAGCTGTATCGTCATGGTCCCGCCGGCTCCCTTAGCGCTAGGTACAATGAGCGACTCCTTAAGATCCTCGTTCGTACTCTGTAGGAGAATTTGGCTGCTGATGCATTTGGTAATTCCATTTTAGCACTGAACTTGTGCTTTGTCTAGTTGCTAGATTACGTAGGGATTATTGTAATGGCTTGTTGGTGCATGTCGTTGTTGAAGAGATAATTCTCCTTAAAATGTGAGATCTGCATCTAACAACCGAAGTGAAGCTTGTTTTGAGCGCCAAGCAAATTACAGGATCCTCCCGCTTGTCCCAGTACGAGTTTCCGTAGAATTTCAATATATAGTTGCTCGTATTCTTGCATCGCCATTTCCTCATTACTCTCCAAAAGCGTGCTGTTGTTGCCAACTCTACCGTCATTTGCATCCCAGCCGCATTTCTCCCAGAATGCGACCTGGGATTGACACACAAGGCGGGATTCGACAAGTTTGGTGTACGCTACTTCGAAGATGATCGACGAGCAGGACGAAGCACGAGATACAGTGTCACAGTCCAGCCGCGCAACGAGCCCTCCAGTCGCAGGCTTGAGACAACGTCCGCTCGGACGCGCTGCCACATTTGCCGAGTCGGCGCCGGGATTCGCACGTAGAGGCAGTTCTTTTGTTTCAGAATCATTATCCGAATCTCGGCGATCTTTGAAAGAGTCCACGGACGACCTGCTGCTTCCTAGAATCACCACAGAACATGAAGTAAATCAGGATTCTTCCCATTGGCATTCCTTACCTTTGGGTCTAGCTCTGCTACCCGCAGTCGGCGGCCTCTTCTTCCAAAATGGAAGTGCTTTTGTCACAGACATTTCGCTCTTAGCGCTAGCTGCACTGTTCCTTAACTGGGCCGTTCGCTTGCCTTGGTAAGCCCATATGACAAACTATATTTGTTTCAACACTGATACGTTGTGCAGGGATTGGTACCTTTCAGCTCAAGCAGTCGTGTCAGAAAGCGAACATGAATTTGACACAGTCATCGAAGATTCAGGCTCTGAAGTTGTTGGTAGAAGCGACTCACACTCAGAGCAAGCTACAAGACCAATTCTGTCTGATCGAGCTCTACGGGCACAAAATGAACTTCGAATCCATGAACTCCTGGCATTGACGGCGTGTTTCGTCTTCCCAGCTCTAGGCGCGTGGTTGCTACACGCTATACGGGCGCAACTGTCTAGACCCTCCGAGAGTCTCATCAGTGATTACAATCTTACAATTTTCCTTCTCGCATCCGAAATTCGGCCCTTGTCTCATCTGATTAAGCTTGTCCAAAGGAGAACGTTGTTTCTGCAACGCACTATTGGTGCTGTAGTAACACAGGAGAACACAAACCCACTGAACCCTAAAATTGCCGAGTTGGGGAAGCGACTTGAAGAACTGGAGGCTCATGTTGCAAACTCAATACTACTATCTACGAGGTCTGAGCCCGGTTCCCCTTCGCAGACCGACGACCTCATTGCAAAGGCATCTTTGCAAGCGAATGCTGATCTTCGCAAGACGTTCCAGCCCGAGCTGGATGCACTTAACCGGGCAATGCGGCGCTACGAGAAGAGAACAGTGACTTCTGCGATCCAGGTCGAAACTAGGCTTCAAGATCTCGAAAGCCGGGTTCAGGATGTCGTTATTCTAGCTGCAGCTACCCAACGCAATGCGGACAAACAATCTGGTAGATACGCAGCAGTATTGGCAGACTGGTTTTCTGCTTGCGTCGTGGTGCCTGTGCGATACGCAATCTACGTGCTGACGATGCCCCAGCGAATGTTGACCGCATCCATCCACTGGGTCAAAAATCTTCTGGGTTTGGCTCCCGTTGTGCCACATGCTCTAAAAGCCAAGGACGCACGAGTGGATCGATCTCGCCGGAGAAGTAGCAAGGAACGTGGAAAGCCATCGTCATAGGAAGCATGCGGCGCACAGTTTGAAGAGGTCAAATTTTGTCACGTTGGCAGCTAAAAAGTTATCTCTGCGATGCATTTCTATTCAACCTTTCTTAGTCACTCTGCAGTCTCATCAAACAAAATAACGCTATCAAGACTGCTGAATCCAGCCGCAACGCCGCCCTCATCGCTGTCTCTTGCCTTTGTCCGCAGTAAATACCCACCCTCCGTATTTTGCAAGATCTCAACCCCTACATTGTCGTTCTTGTTCCGCCACAAACATGTCCCAAAAATGCCTAGCTCACTAATCACGTCGCCGGTCACAACTTGGCCGTCACTTCTCAATACAATGTTCTTTGCTAACTTTGGAGGCTGAATTAATTCCATCAAGATGTATTGTTTATAGTCCTTCTCCGGTATTGTCTTCAAAAACTTAGGGATAGCTGACCTATAAATGTTATTCCCACCACCTTCTCGCTGTGGCTTCAAGACGTGGTTCTCGGCTCGAATAGGATCAAGTGCTATTCTTACACCTTCGGATTCTGGCCCGTCAGACATGGAGTACTGTGGTGCAAAGGAAGAACGCAAGCTTCCAATTGTTTCTTTGGGCGTGTCTGGTAGAAACTTTTCAAGCGTTGATCTAGAGGTTTCTGTCAGGACTTGTTGGATTTTTTTGCTGCCCGACAAGTGAAGGAGAACACTGGGGCACTTGATTGCTGCGCTGCGCTCTAGGTGGTGGCGAGCAGCCCATGATGTAGGGGTATTGTATTCTGTCGGCGCATAGAGGGCGCGGAAATAGACCGTGGTGACTTCAAAGCGGAGCGAGGGATCCGCTGGACATGTGTAAATGAGTGGACGCTTTGGGTTGTCTGAAATTGCTGGAATTGAGGTTTCGGCAAGGATCTTGCTCGTAGGAAGGCGGAAGACCGGAATGTCGGGATGCTCCTTCTCCAGGTGTTGTGAAAGCGCCATCTGGTCAAAGAGGTTTCGTTCGCCATCTTGTACGAGGAATAAGATGCAGCGAGGTAGCGGTGGTGCTGTTCGTGTTGCGCCATATGCCTTATGCGCCGCCACCAGACCGGCCACCAAAGTTGACACTGCTTTGTTCCTCGGTGGCGTACCGTTTGACGTGATGGTTTGAGAGGAGCAGGAGCCGAAGAGAGCATGGGGCGGATAGGCGGCAGACTTTTTCGGACTCGGATGGGTGGCAAGCCTCGTATGCATATCCGTTACGCGCTCAGCGAGACCTCCGAAGGACGAAGATATAGTATTGAATTCGATTTGCTTGAGTGACGGACTTGCAGCATCCTGTGGAACATGTAACATGTAATCCGAGCGAAACATGCCAAGAGTAAGATCTTGAACATATCCTTCCTCCTGAACTTGAAGGTGAATTTGCCACAAATTTGCCAGAAAGTCGTCCACTTCAACCAATCTGGACGGGACACAACGTCAGTCTGAGAAGCGCTATAGACGAACGCTCAATATCAGATAGGAGAACTGACATACTCCCTCATAATCTCGCTCAACCATTGCTCGTCACCAGCAATGGTTGCGTAGAGTTGATTGTAGACACATTGAAGGTCTTGAGCCTGTCGAAAGCAGTTGCGGGGAAACGGGCTGGGGAACAGTGTGACGGGAGCATTGGTGGTCAGGACATGATTAGGATTGCTCTCATTGCTGATGAAGGCAGGTCTGGGTCGAACCGATAAGCCGTTGAAGACTGTCCAGTCCTTCACAAGCTGGACAAGATAGTTCAGCTGTTCTTCCGCGAGCGGCGGAGGATAGTCCTGCCAAATGGTAGTCATTATGAGCTCTTTCAGTGCTTGGAGGGTTCGAGTCAGTCAATTAGGATTTGTGTACCACACTTTTTGTTTCCGATATCGCGCAATGGCGGGCTAAGACATTACTGGTCGTTACCCGTAAAGCGGAGACCTGAACTTGTGCCTTCCATTTGATCTCTTGATGAACACGTCTGCGCACTTCCGCACAAATGATCAGAGGGCATCTCATATTAAACAATTGGTGCCTTCCATTTATTGTATACTGGGTGTTGCTGACGATTCTACAAGGTTCTATTACCATTCTGCACATGTAAACCCCTGGAACCACATTTTCATCAACCGGAGCTAATTGTTGTACACTGCAACATTGTCTATGCGAAAATCCAAACGGCTCCACGGCGAACCTTGCGCAAACTTGTGACAAGTTGCTAGCTCGCTTTGTTAGATCCGGCATACTCACCACAGCGTTCAAACCTGAAGACGAAGCTAGTTTTCGAATCAACCGTGATTTGAGACCTCGAACGTCAGTTTCTCATGTTGACGACCAGACATAGCAGATGTTTTGCTCTTACGTAACCGCCGAAAACTTATTTTCAGCTCAGTGGGCATGAAGTGTGAGCTGCAGTTCACCAGCTGTGTGGTCGGTGTTGGTCCTGATCTAGCATGTTTGTCCAGCTCCGGGTGAGACTGCACCATCGACAGCCGAAACCCGCTTCAGACCTTGGTAGACGATATCAGAACTGTATGAAGCCAGGCTGTCAGCAAGACATTACTACTTATACGCTTTTCTGCCTCGAAGAGGTCCAAGCGTAAAAGCAAGGCTTTCTAACCGGAAGAGCTTATGTTTCCAAGGTTACAAAGAGCAAAGAAGGCTCAAACCCCTATCCTAATGGTTTCGCCCTTGCGATAGAAAGACGAGATTAATGGACCTACTCTAAGGCGGCTCTTTGAATGATTAGAGCAAAGCCCACGGTGCATAAAAAGGACCAAGAAACCATCAACTAAAGAACGGAGAAATTCGGATTGTTCCAGTAAATCCGAGCTTATCTTGAAGTGACTACCAGACCGGTCAGTCTCACGCCCAATAGCCGCTTTGAAGTGTTGCATTACTCTCCATTAGTTTCAAATTCTACCAAATTCAGTTGTGCCGCGTTTAGAGAATCTCTAACCGTCCAAGGTCATTTCTGACAGAACCGATACGTCGTCTTGTCACTCCCAAGATCGCATGCACTCAGTGATTACATCAAGTTGAAAGTGCTGATGGTTGTGGCTTCACTTCTAGTTCACCTTAAGTTTCGTGTCGAACTTCGCGCCAAGGTAGATCAAAGGTGTTACGTCTTTCAAAACGAGTTCTGCCGCTTTCAACCAAGTGTCTACCATGATGGCGCTGACAGATTCTATCCAATGGAGCGTCGATCAAGTCGTTCAGCAATTGTGTTCTAGAGACTCTCAATTGCATGCGAAATTCCAGATCAAGCCGATACTCAATCTGCAGGATCTCGAAGCCGCGCTGAGAAGTAACGACATCGATGGAGAATCTCTGCTCTCACTCGATGATGCTAACGTCAAAGACGACTTAGGCATAGCTTCTTTTGGTCAACGAAGAGAAATTCGCAAGGTAATCCAGTACCTCAAAGGAATTACGGAAAGACCACCGAAGCGTTATCTTGATTCCAATCAAGAAGAAGAAACCAGCACCGCCAGGTTGACACCAGCAAGTGATAACCAAGAAACCCAGCCTAAGAAAAAGCGCAGGATTGCGCCAGAGAATTTGTCCTCTCAACCCCTAAACGTGCCTGAAGATTTCGATCCGGCAAATCTTTCTGATGAGTGGCAAGAGTTCCTCGCAAGACATCAAACGAACTCTTCGGACGAAGTTCTGAGACCGTACGGCGAGAGTGAAGCAGAGAAAGAGTTAGACAGTGACGATTCCTTGGTCGATGACATGTCTGACGATTCTGTCAACGAGGGCTACCTGAACGAACGGCGATTGGCGCAACAGGAGGTCGAGCGAGTGATAGATCACACTATTGAAGAATACGAGACGTCCTGGAATGCTGCTAAGAAGGCGAAGAAACATAAATCGGCCCTAAGACGCTGGGTACAAGCAGCCACCGCTGGTACTCGTAAGCCTCAGCAGTACGCTTTGCAAAAGGAACTCGCCAGTCTCCAAACCCGTCTTGCGAGATTACGTAGCGCGGTCGCAGACACATGCTTGCACTATCAAAACTCAAGTGAGGTCCAACGCAATTGTTTGAACATGCAGGCCACCGTGGAAGACCTCGCTGAGCGGCAGTATTACCTTGACGTCCTCAGCAAAAATGAACCACCAGCAGCAATCGAGCAGCCACTGCCGTCTCGTCCACCCCAATCTCCAACAGAAGCCCCCGGCGATGGCGAGGAGATTTTGATCTCATCTGAAAGCGACACAGAGGATAACGGAGACGAAAACTCAGTGTCTGATATGTCATGGGTCTCGGAGAATGAAGGTGGGCTCTCTCTTCCTTATGATCCCGTCGATGTGGATTGGAACCCTCAGATGTCGCCGGTTGAGCCCACCTCCGTCTCTGCATTTTCACCCGACAACGAAATTCCTGCACCACATGACCCGTCTAGAGACGGTTATCACACTCCAAATTTTGGTTCGAAAGTTGCGGTGCTTCCCTTGGACAATGAATTTGAGGACAATTCTGATCTTGATCGACCTCGCCTCCCCTTGAGCCGATATCGCGATCAGGGTAGTACGATGAACAATGCTATCTCGCTTGGTAGTTCTCCTGCTTCCGAACAAAGTGGAGGAATGTTTGATGGTGTCATGACACCACCACTAAATCCTACATCACTTATCACACCTTCCAAAATCAAGAACGAATCGCTCGCCCGTCCGCGAATACATTACCCTAGTATTCAAGAGACTCGGTCTAAGAAATGGACAGAAATTGGCCAAAACGCGTTTCTTGTGTTGTGCAAGGCAGTCTATGGTCGCACACGAGAGGTTGCCAAGGATGTCCTCGAATTCGCCTTGGAAATACCACTCTACGACATTCCAGAGGCTCTCAGAGCTCGAATAGCTGAGATTCAGGATATGGGAGACGAGGATATACCGCAGGATGGAGAGGACGACCCGGCCATCGTGTGGGCGTTCTATTTTGTTCTCTTTGCTTGTTCCAGAGGACGAAAATCGGTCTGGGACTTGTCCGAGGAACTCCTTGATGCTGCCTACGAATTAACCGATGCCAAAGCTAGACCATTTGATGCAGCATTGAGGCCTTTGCTACGTCATTATATCAATACGCAGACACAAGATGATGCCGCAAACGACCATTCATGGCTTAACAACCAAGGTAAAGGGGCACGGCAGCTAAGCTCCCACGCATCGTCTTCGCGCTTCATGCCAAGAGAGCTTTCCCCATCTCCAGTGACACACTCAACCCCGATCAGACCCCAGACACCCCCTACTCAACACGGAATTACAGAAGGGGAAAGTGATCTAGAAGAACAAAGATCTGCGTTTAAGAAAAGGAAGCGCGTTGTGCAACAAAGTCAGGAGGCTCTAGCACAGCAGAAAGACGACCAAGCTCGCGTTCAGGCGCAAGAAGCGAGGCGACAACAGCTAATGCAGAATCTCTATGCCCAGACAGTCTCTGGTCATAATGTAGTTGTCCCAATACACACTCAAGACCCATACGTCTATCTTGATCCCCACATCGCTAGACGGGTGAAAGAACATCAGATTGAAGGAATCCAGTTCATTTGGCGAGAATTGATCACAGACCCAAAACATCAGGGATGTTTGCTTGCTCATACAATGGGCCTCGGAAAGACCATGCAGGTAGTCTCTTTCCTGGTTACGCTTGCGCAGACTAACAAGTCAATCGACCAGAAAGTCAGAGACCTCATCCCGAGCTCTCTTAGGAGCAAAAGAGTTCTTGTGGTCTGTCCTGCAAGCTTGGTGGACAATTGGTGGGACGAAATCCTCATGTGGACACCTCCAAATGACACCCAGTTGCTGGGACCAGTGTACAAAATGCATGGTGTTCGGCCCACTAAGTTACAAATCTTGTACGAATGGGATCAAAACCCTGGTATTCTCATCATCAGCTACGAAAGCCTCAGATCACTTCTGACTAAGCCTCGAAATGTAACCGAGGACGAACAAGCCGTTGTGGAAAAGGCACTACTGCACGATCCAAGTGTAGTCATTGCGGATGAAGCACACAAAATCAAGAACGCCAAGTCTGCAGTCAACAAAATGGCAATGCAAATACGAACAACAAGTCGCATAGCACTTACTGGCTCGCCTTTAAACAATCATCTTGAAGAGTATCACACAATGATTGATTGGATTGCGCCTGGTTACCTGGGTGATCTTGTGCAGTTCAAAGTCAAATACTCCGAGCCAATTGCACGGGGTCTGTACGCAGAAAGTACTCGGTACGACAGGAGGAAATCACTGGAAAAGCTTTATGTCCTAAAACGCGATCTTGCCCCCAAGATCAATCGAAAAGGTTTGTGTTGTCGATTCTAGATGGTACGAAGACTGACCGTTGTAGACATCACTGCGATCGCAAAAGACATGCCACAAAAGATGGAGTTTTTTATCACTGTCCCACTGACCCAGATCCAGAAAGACATCTATACAATCATGGTTGAACACATCCTTCGTGGTATGTATGCGATAGAAGGTGTTCAATCAAAATCCTCAAATGCACAACTTTGGGTGTGGCTTTCGATATTGTCGTGGCTTTGCAACCATCCTTCGTGCTTGATCAGGAAATTACAGGAGAAGAATGCGGAGGCTTTTGAGACTGTCATGGCCGCCGCCGATGCAGACGATATCGTAGAAGCACCAGCCGATGTCAGTCTACAAGGGAGCCCCGTCGCAGCTCTACTTCCACGATTCTTGGAATCCTTTAGATCTATTGATATGCTTGATCAGCTCGAAGACCCAATTTTTTCAACTCGCGCCGTGGTCACACGGTCCCTGATTTTCGAAAGTATATCCCGAAACGACAAAATTCTGGTCTTCTCTCATAGTATTCCCACACTCGATTTTCTGGAAACCATGCTCGAGGGCATGCATTGTCAGTATATGCGCATCGACGGATCTACCAAGACGGAACAGCGGCAAGCTGCCACAAAACATTTTAATGAGAAAGACACACCCACTATGGTTTTCCTCATTTCCACTCGAGCTGGCGGGCTGGGTTTGAACTTGCAAGGTGCTAACCGAGTGATCATCTACGACTTTGGTTTCAATCCTAGCTGGGAAGAGCAAGCAATCGGTCGATCATATCGCCTTGGTCAGAAGAAACCAGTGTTTGTCTATCGATTTCGGGCGGGTGGTACTTTTGAAGAGATCATGTACAACAAGAGCATTTTCAAAACTCAGCTATTCTCGCGTGTAGTTGATCAAAAGAATGTTGTTCGACAAGCATCGAACAAACTCGAGGACTACCTGTTTCCTCCCACGGAGGCAGAGCAGCAAGATCTCTCGGAGTGTTTAGGAAAGGACCTACTGCTTGATAAAATCGTTGCCACTGACCCGGGTGCAATCCGCAATCTCGTGCTTACAGAGACATTCCAGCGGGAGGATGAAGAAGACGAGATGACCAAAGAGGAAAGAGAGAATGCAGAAGAGGAGTACCAGCTTGAACAGCTTCGGAGAACCAACCTGGTAGAGTACGAGAAGTTGTCCAGAGCAAGAGAGCAGAAGTTAGAGCGCGAGCAGACCTTGAAAATGCCGCAACCAATAATTCAATCGATGCAGACGCACGGAGGCTCCCCATTCAATCCAAGGGCCTACTCTGGCGAACTCCCGGTACGAAACGTGGCGCAGTCGTTGGAGGGAAATGGTGCGGCTCCTAGACCTGCCTCGACACCACTTCTGACGAAGGACTCAGGAAGCCCTAGGCTTTGATTGACGATATGGCATTCAGCTCTGGAATTAAAAGCGCGCATGAATTTGAGATAGACAGGGCTCACAGCTCAGAACTTCAACCTTCGCAAAGGAGCTATGACACTTGGAGCTTCCCAAAATCAAATCATTTGTTAGACGATGCTGGCATCAAGATGTAGTATCTATTTCAGGTGGGGGGCCCTTGCTTGAGGTCACATTCAGATCAAAAAGCTGTATCATAGAACTTCCAATTAAAGAATTTGGGGCATGTACCATTTCGCCATAAACATCTCGCGTCGTAGGGAAAGGATTGTTCACGTTCCACAGGAATCGTTAATGTATGATGCGTCTCGTTGTTTGGCTGGGCAATTGATACTTTTAGCGCTGTTGGCCTTTTTATATGGTTGATGAAAACTAGGCATAGAGCAACCAGGGCAACCTCGAACGCACAAGGACACACATTGCAACTCGAACAGACTGCAAGTTCTTGTTGGCGAGTGTCTAAAGGATTTCTGCTATGCAGGATGTCATTCTGAAGCGACCAGACTGGCTCACTGAGGGTAATCGGCCGAGACCCGACAGCTTGACGGTGATATACTTTATTCCAGGCAATCCCGGCCTGATTGCTTTTTACGGCAAATTCCTCGACCTTGTCGCCAGAGGTGCTGGCAACGACGCTGTCATAGTAGGTCTTAGCCTAGGTGGCTTTGAGTCGGCTCCATCAGTATCGCAAGGCAGTCAGCACAGTGATGATGAGCTCCTCTACCCGCCCACGTTCAAGAGGAAACACGTCTACGACTTACAAGATCAGATTCACCTAAGTTATCTGCGGCTGGGATACTTTATCACACGAATCAAGCATGATCATGTTCGAGCATCTGGCCTGCCCGTCCAGGTTGTCCTCGTGGGCCACAGTGTTGGCGCCTACATTGCTCTCGAGCTCGTGAGAGTCCACAGCGAACTTTTCCTTCGTCAGCCAGAAGCAATCCCCTACACTATCCTCGTGACGGTACTACTTACGCCAACGATCCTAAACATCGCGCATTCGCCGTCGGGGAGAATAGTGACGCCGCTGTTGAGTAATCTCCCTTTCTTTCCGGCTTTGGCTCAGTTTGGTGCAAGTGCACTTGCGGCTTCGCTGCCAGCGTCATGGCTGGAGAATGTTATAAGCAAGGCAACGGGAATGAAGGCTGCTGACGCACTTAATGCTACGAGCTCGTTTCTGAGGACCCCTGGTGCGGTGAAACAAGCGCTGCACATGGCAAGATGCGAGATGCTGGAGATTGGAGAAGACAGGTGGACGGAAGAGGTCTGGGGAGCCGCCAGCCCCAGTAACGTGGCAGGAAGGGATCCTCACCTTGGTCATGCAGACGGGCTGAAGGAGTGGACAGCACCAAAGCATTATTTTCTGTTTGCCAAAGAAGATCACTGGGTGGCAGATGCTACGAAAAAGGCTATCACAAAGACGATGAGAGGAAGGGCCTCTGTGCTTGTAGACGAGGATAGCGCATTGGGAGTGGTGCACGCATGGTGTCTGGAGCATAGTGAGGTGGTTGCTAGACTCGTCAATGGGTGGATCGAGGAGGTATTTGCAATGCAAAGAGAATATTCTCACGCACTCGACTAGATAAAAGAGCAGTCTATGCTTTGCGGTGTAGTGGAAGCAAATGTATAAACCATTTATAAGTTTCAGTATGATATCGAAGCACAAAAGCTGCAAGCGCTGTCGTTGACTGCTGAACCTATAATTGAGCACCAGAATTTCGGAAGAGATCAAGCAGATTTGTGCTCGATTCGGGGGGTTTTGAAGCGACAGACTCTGCTTCGGATTGATGACCTCGAAGCAAGGCTAAGAGGTCAACTTGTCTGTTGGGTTGAGGCGCAATCTGAGGTGTTGGACTCGGCTGCGAGAATACGTGTCCATGCTGACGATCTAGCTCTGGCTCGGAGTCGGGCGGCTGCACATCAACCATTTGCGCGTGTGCTTCAGCAGCATCTCGAGACATCTTTGCTGCGTGGGCCAGCTGAACCATGAGTTCCCCGTTGATAGATCTCGAGCCCGCGGTTGAGGTTCCTTCCTCGCTGTAGATGTAGATGGCATTCACTCTTGTCTCGCCTCCTACCGGATCTTGCCTTGTCATCTCCACGAAATCTCCTTGCATTGCCACGCCCCCACGATCGGACTGTAGCAGCTCCGCCTCGAAATTGTCGAGTCCGCTTCTGTTGAGCACCACTGCGCGGTATCTGTCCTCCCCATACTCGCCCGGAGAGAGCTGGCAGATGAACAGTGTACCGACAAGACCTGATTTCTGCCATTCATTGGTGCCAGCTGCAAAGTCATAGATTGTCGCGTATGGCGCAACGGAGAGGATTGCGGTTATCTCAGGATTCCACTTCTGCAGCACTGCAAGATTGAGCTCTTCTTTCGTACGAGCGGTCGGTGGAAAAATTCCAGGGTAATCAGAAGCATAGCCCTGGTTGTCCGATTCGTAGTCGGATGCGGCTATTGGCTGTGAAAGCATCTCAGCATGCGCAGGCGGCTGCTGGGTTGTGGAATTAATCGGAGGATAACGTGGATAGTCGACTGATGCCTGGCGACGTGTGTGGTTCGAACGCCGCGTTGACATCGCGATTTCGGCCAATTTGATACTTGCTGGTAGGAAACTTTCTGTTCGTCCTTTGCGGACTCACAGAACCAGGCCAGATCTAGGTAAGGTGTAGCAGAGGGGGAGAGGGAGGAAGGAGGGAGCAAATGGCTATTGCACTCTACCGGTTCCCAAGGCGCTTGCCAACATCAACGTATGCGTGTCAAGGAGGTCGATCGACAAAACAGGGTAGGGCAAACCGCGAAAGCCGCTGATTCAGAGGATGAACTACAGAGTACTTCGAAGAGGTACTCTTTCACATAGCCCTACCTAATGAAGCCGCAGCGAAGACAGCCACGTATTAGAAATGTACATCATCATTAAATGTATTGGATATGACTTGGCTTTGTGTCACAGTCGAATCGTTTGAGCGTGGAAATAGCGAAGCACGTACGGAGCATCATACGAGGTCAGGCCATGCACCGTGCATGGTCGTCGCTGCCATTCTCGAGCCGGCGGACTTTCCCTGGCGCGATCCTGCGCGATCCAGTCAGATCGGGCCAAGACTGCGGAAGGTGCAACCCCAGACTAAATTCCCTAGCTGCTGGTCGGCGGCCGGTCTGGCATGGTGAATTAGGGGCTCAGCCATTTTTTGACCACCAGACAAACCATTCCCTGCCAGCACCATCTGCTGTTCTGATCATATCCGCGAGATTGATTGTCCTGGCTACTTATCGACTAAGGTCACCAACGCTTACGGCATTCGTTGCGAAGCTTTGCAAGCCGTCCTCCCCTGAATACTCAAGTAGAAGCATTACAATATGGCTTCCCCATTGAATGCGGTATGCGCCTGTTGGATCGACCTTTGATTCTTCCCACCCATTGATCCTCCACGGCAGGCAGATTACTCATCTAACATGTTCAAACAGGCCAAGATCAGGAAGAAGAAGAATGTCAAGAAGGGTATTCAATTTTCGATGATGGTTTGTGGTGCAAGTGGCACAGGTATTGATATCAACTCCGTAATGTTGCACGAGCTCGACTAAGACATATATAGGAAGGACGACTTTTGTGAACACGCTATGTGGAAGGCGAGTCCTTGGACCCAAAGAAGCTGACGACGCCACAAATGCGCATCTTGAGGAGGGTGTTCGAATCAAACCTGTTACAGTCGGTACGTCTTTACCAACCGAGATACTCTTACCTTGATTTGACTGTCTTTAGAACTTGAGCTTGACGAGGAGGGCACAAGAGTCTCCTTGACCATCGTTGATACCCCCGGCTTTGGTGACCAGATCGACAATGAGGCCTCGTTTGGCGAAATCGTCGGCTTCCTCGAGCGACAGTATGATGACATTCTGGCCGAAGAATCTCGGATCAAACGTAATCCTCGTTTCCGAGACAATCGCGTTCACGCCCTGCTCTACTTTATTACTCCCACCGGTCATGGTCTTCGAGAGCTGGACATCGAGTTGATGAAGAGACTCTCACCTCGCGTCAATGTGATTCCAGTAATTGGCAAAGCTGATTCTCTTACCCCCGCTGAACTAGCCGAGTCGAAGAAACTGGTGATGGAAGACATCGAACACTACCGCATACCCGTTTACAACTTTCCCTACGATATCGAGGAGGATGACGAAGACACGGTTGAAGAGAATGCTGAACTCCGAGGCTTGATGCCCTTTGCCATTGTGGGATCTGAGGATGTGATCGAGATCGGAGGACGACGAGTAAGGGCTAGGCAATACCCTTGGGGCATCGTAGAGGTCGACAATCCGCGTCACTCAGATTTCCTTGCCATCAGAAGCGCCCTGCTGCATTCCCACCTGGCTGATTTGAAGGAAATAACTCACGACTTCTTGTACGAGAATTACCGAACTGAGAAGTTGAGCAAGAGTGTGGATGGCGGCGTTGGAAAGTACGTATCTCCAGTTCTTGTTGTGATCGCAACTAATCTGTTTGGCAGTGCGCAAGATTCGTCGATCAACCCCGAAGACCTCGCCAATCAATCTGTGCGCCTCAAGGAGGAGCAACTTCGGCGTGAAGAGGAAAAACTTCGAGAGATCGAGGTCAAGGTGCAGAGAGAGATCAACGAGAAGAGACAAGAGCTGCTGGCCAGAGAAAGCCAACTGCGTGAGATAGAGGCTCGTATGCAGAGAGAACACTCACACGGCGACGATCTCAACGGCGATGCTCATTGACCATAATAGCATGGCATTGTGCATCTCTGTTTGTGCCTGTTCAAAGTGTTCGATAAAAGCATGATTTTGAGCTTTTAGATGGCCCAGCGAGCGAGCGATTAAGCAAAATAGTATCGAGGGGAGAGTGACTTGGCCTTGATGGCGGTCATGGTGTAGATTGACTTGACACATATTCTAATGATATTTGGACCATTTCTGTCTTCCTCTGAAGGAAATTTTACTGCATCGAAAGAAAACCCGAGCTAAAGCTCAGCATCTACGAAGTTATAAGAGGCGATAGTTTCCTTATCGGTATATTTGTCATGCCTTTGCAAAAATTCTACATCCTATGATGGTTGAGAAGATGCAGAACACAACCTTTGTATTCTCCAATGGACATTCGACCGGCTGCACCATTCAAAATCGCAGCGGAAATTTGTTACGCTCCGCTCCTTGAGACATGAAAGCCAGTTTTCGTCCTTCACCTCTAGCGAGTGTATGATCGCCTTATCGAGAAAGACATATTGATCTAATTCTGGCCTGACGACTACCATATGCCTCATACTAAGAATAGAAAGAAGAGGACGATCCCGAAGCGGATCGAGGTCACAGACGAAGATGGTTGGATACGAGTCACGACGACCAAGGCTCAACAACGTGCTCCGATAGCATCGAATACTACACGACAAGGCAACGGCGGGTCAAGCCGTTCGCGAAAGGCGGTGCCAGAAGATGGGGCAACTTTGGAAAGCATGAGAACAAAGTACACCGAGATCCAGGCACAATGGCTGTCTTCAAGCTCATGCAAATCACTGACTGCGCTGCTGATGGACAAGGTCCTAGTTGGGTCGTTGCAAGTGGACAAGTGCCTGATCTTTGGGTCGGGAAGTTTCTGTGGATTGCAACAGGGCTGGATCAAGAGGGAGTCGGTGGCTATGTTTCAGCTAGCTGTACTAAAGACTATGCAGACTACTATGAGTAAGACAAAGTCCTAGATTCATTTCAGCGTCTATACTAACACCAGGCAGGCGATCTGACAGGCTTTGTGCCTCCTGCGTATGCCCAAGATCCAGCGTACAACGAGCTTGACCTCGACTTCCTTGCATCTTACGATGTTAGACCGGCGGAATCACCAGAGGGTTTCGACTTGATCACGAAGAAGAGCTTGGTCTATACGCCATGTACAGAAATGTACGTGGACATGCAAGTCATTGGCAAACGGCCAGCGATACTACTATCAGGAAAGCTGGACTGGTACTGGAGGAACGAAAGAGGCCAGGCATGCACCAACCGGGTAAGCGTCAACCCGGAGGAGGGGGATACTGAAGAGCACAGGACTCATGTATTAGCTGGCGAATTCGGCTTACAGGATAAAGTTGAGACCGCGCAAAGGACAGACAGTCTCGAGCAAGAGTGTCAAGCCTTCGAGGCATTCTTGCGGGGAAGACATCAAGCACGATTGCCGGATCTAAATGTCAAGGATCACCCTTTTGACTGCCAGTGTCTTTATTGGCTGCCAGAGCCCGAAGGCCAACGCGCGGAAGAGCTTGTAATTTAAACAGCGTGCAAGCAAGCACACGATTTCTAATGGATGGAATCGCTGATCCACATGTTTTTTTACGTCCGGACACCTATCCCCTCGATATGCATATACCGGAGGCTTGCGAGCTGAAACCTGCAGCTGGCTGCATTTAGATTGGTCTAATTCTGCGTGCGCTTGCTGGGATTGGCGGACGTTATGCAGGCCTCATGCCGACTCTAGCACGCACGGCAACCTACAGCACACCTTCTCCCATCCCTCGCACGTCTACGGACCAGCTTTACGAGTAGTTGAGAGTCTCCAACAACGTGGATGGATGCACTGAATGATGTGCGAATGGATAGAGGTGCGTTCAGTGAACCAATAAGCAGTCACCACGAGACAGTGGAGGCCGTCAAGTGGCTGGTAAACTGCTCGAAATGTTCGCGCCTAAAGACCCGCTGCAACGAAAGTGCTGCGATCATTGACGTGCGGCTTACGAGAGCGATCGCAGAGACAGGGTCATATCGAACCCGACTTTTGCTGAAGCTGAATCCCATCTGAGATTTGCAATGTTCATGTAGAAATAAAGGTGTGAGTGAATTGCAGCTTGAGAAACGCGTAAATATGAGCCTTTCTGAACTTGTTCTAGCGCCAACACGAATTGCTCCGGCAACAAGTTGACTGGCTTTCGAGCCAATAACGCGACTCACCCTAGTCAGGTGTTTGGTGTTTTGAGTGGAGTGCACAGACCAACCCCCCAAGCTCAATCTCCAACCTGTTGTTTATTTTGCTCTCCCCTGGCCTTTCCCATTTCCGTTTTCTCTTCTCCCACATACCACACGTACCACGTTTTTTGAGCGTCCCATCTTTTCTCGCTTCGAGAACAATTCTCAAAACATCCGTGCTGAGATCGAAAGCTGATCACCACGTCGGACTTTCTTCTCTTCCCCTTTCCTCCCAACCCTTGTGGTAGATTCAAGACATTAGTCTTGAGCTCTCTTTTCTCTTAGGAGAGTCGAGAGCTTGAGACGACCACAAAGTTGGCAACCTGGACTTCGACGCCCGAGTACCCATCCCAGTCAGTGTCTTCCCGTCAACGTACCGGAGTGACGCTACTTCCGTAGAGACTACCTCGGAAACTAGGGTAGAAGGGGAAGTCAACCAAGGGGCTGCCACCCAGCGCGTCGGACGGGAAGATACTCGATTCCGCAAAGAAGAAGAGACTGTTGACGTCAAGACTACCTACGGCAGACGACAACGCGCTGAGGAACGACCAGACGACTTCCGTGTCATCGAAGAATCACGCACTAAAGTTGTTGACGACAGATACCCCCGTCAATACGAGGGACGACAGTACACCGATCGACAGTTCACTGACCGCCAATACACCACCCAACAGACAGATCGATTTGCGGAGGTAGATCTTTCGCGAGAAAGGTAAGATCTACGCTGAAGCCAGTGGTCACCCTTGCTAACAATGCTGGAGATATCAAACAGCTGCCGAGTGCCGACCTAGCTCCCAAGCTCGCGTCGACTTAACCAGGATCCAAGCTCCAGACCGCTACGAGTATAGCCGTCAGCAAGACTTTGTTCGCGATCAACCAGACTGTGAGACACAGATCGACGTGACTGAGCGTGAATACCGTCGTCGTACTCATCCAAACTACGAAATCGAATACGAGCGTCGTCGACCTGTCAGAGGAGACGACGATATCGTAGTTGAAAGGAATACCGTCACAGAAGTCAGGACAGAACAGGAACCTCGAGGCAAGATGGGCTACTACGACGACCAGGGCGAATATCACAGTTTCCGACGAGGTGTCGAGCGCGCTGCTGACCGTGTTTTCCATCCATTCTCCCGACACGATCGAGACACCGTTATCGTCGAGAAAGAGAGGCCCACTACTCGTGTTAGAGAAGGTGTTGTCGAGTCGGTGAGATACTGCGAGCCAACATGCTCCACCCCTAGGACCAACACCGTTATGATACCCTGCCACTTCATCCGCATCGGTGATCTCTTGATTCTGCAAGGTCGCCCTTGCCAGGTTATCCGCATCTCTCAATCTGGTCAAACAGGTCAATACAGATATCTCGGCGTTGACCTCTTCACCCGATCGCTTCACGAAGAGTCTTCTTTCAGCAGCAACCCAGAGCCATCCGTCATGGTCCAGAGCATGCTCGGGCCTGTCTTCAAGCAGTACAGAATCCTTGACTTGCGAGAGGATGGGCAGCTGGTGTGCATGACCGAAACTGGCGACGTCAAGCAAGGCCTACCAGTGGTTGACCAAGGTGGTCTCTGGACCAGGATTTGCCGCGCGTTCAATGATGGTCGTGGCAGCGTTCGAGCGCTAGTCATCAATGACGACGGTCGAGAGCTGGTCGTCGACTACAAGGTCATCCACGGCTCAAGATTGTAGTCCAGAACACTATTTGGGGATGCTGACCTTACTGGACGCAGGTTGGTGATGCCGAAGAGGAAACACAAAACAGACTTGATATCCCTTTTCTACGCAAGAAACCTCCCATGTGTGTAAGATGTTGGCTTGAGCATGTGCATGCATTGAATCTGGACATATAGGATCTGGGATATTTATGGGGGAGCTAGGGTGGTGTCACTATCACGTGTCTACCTTGGCGGAGCGGACATTCTTGGTGGATGATTTTGTCAAAGATGAAACCGGAACATCGAATGGTTGCTTATATGTGGTTTGGATCGGTTGAGCTTGAGCATCCAAAGTACGGATGTTGAACGGGAGCTGTCTCCTTGCTTGCAAGTTTGAGCCTCCCGGACCGTCCGGTGATTGGATGAACGACTTCTGTTCCGGTGTTGTGTGTATGCAATCGTCTAAGCTAGGGATCACCTTGATCTTGACAAGTGCATATTGGACTTCTTCCATCTGGCGTACATACTCTCCTAATGAATTATCTTGATCGACTTTTTGTTGTATGGTCTAAACCAATAGCACTGCATCTCCTTACCGCCGAGTCGCTTGACTTTCTGGGCGGCAGCAAACGAGCAGTGCTGCTATAATTTGCTCATAGCCCTGTCCAGCTATCTCTTAGACTCTGCGCAAGTTGTTTGTCCAAACTATCATAGATTTGCCTACTTCGAATTCTGCAACACTCAACGTACAAAGTGTAGCTTCCGCTTCTCTTAAATGCGAGACGATTTCAAAAGAAGAAGCGGTAATGAAGCTGTATCTTTCTTCCTTCTTTTCACATACTGCTGGATGCCTCGCAAAGCCTCCAGCATCCTGAATGATGGCTAGGCCGGTGCCTGACGAGGTTGCCGCTCAAGAAGGGGGAGTATGAACCAACACCGCTCATGGAACTATTTCGAACTAGATTTTACAAAAGATTCATTCAAACCGTGCTAATGTCCCTACACGTAATGATTTGCCTGAGCCTTGGACTTTCTGGTACGGAGTACGAAGTACTTCGTAGTCTTGCCTGGTTGCCTAGTACTAGGACCTCTCAAGCCCGAACTTGAAGATTCAAGTTATGGAACTCCGTGTAGTCCCGCTTTTTATGTTTCTTCAAATACCACTAGCCCCAAATAAGCCAGAAATCTGTCCCTGGTACCTCGTCAACCCGCCCAAAGCGGATAGGATGGTGCCTTGGGTGGAGATGATAGCTAGACAACCTTGTTTGGGGCGAAACACGGGTCAGGGTCAGGGTACGGAGTACGGAGTATATACGTAAGCTTTGTAGCACGGCTGGGGTGATCTCGTCTTGGATAGTTGATCTCGTTAACCCTTCTTGCCCCCCGTTCCTAAATTTGGGTTAACAATTTTGTGATTCTTCCCAGCAGTAGACTTTTGTGCTTGCATATTCTATATTATACACTCTTTCAAGCAGCATGGCATTATTCGTTATCCTTACTGGTAAATTAGTTAGGAGTACCCGCTCAAAATCAGTTCAGCTCCAGCCCAGCAACGTTTGGAGCCATCGATAGTGGTGACACTTTCCCCCCCCTTTTTTGGCTGTGCAACTGTGCCCTCGATATTTCAGCGCTCGGAATCCGCCTTGACAAGCGTTTATTGGCGAAATTGCAGAGGCTTGCATTGTGGGCTGGAGCTATCGATTTTTCATATCCTTTACACTGTTCAAGTTTGTCTCTGTCACTCTTTTCCAGCAGGAAGGCAGGAAGCCACGAAGAAAGGCGGCTGCGCCTTGTACAACAAATAATTTGACCTTGTCCCTTCTGCTCGCAGATACCCCTGTATAGTTACTTTTCCCTCGCCAACAGAGACGCTCGCTCCAAGTGCACGGCAGATAAATATATTTGCACCACGCGGTTTTTCAGTTTAATTCCTCGAGAAGCTCGTGCCAACTCCACACTCTTTAATCTTCAGCCGGGACACATCATGCGCATCGAGCAGGACCGGCTCGGTCAGTACAAGAACTATGTATATATTGGCTCGTCAGCTGTCCTCTTCTTGGTTTGGGTCCTGTCGCTCGCGGCCCTGACCCAGGCTGGAGGTGTGGATGGCCGCCTTGCTTGGGTTTTTGGCCTGGTAAGTCACATAGGTCGCGGTACCAGAAGAACTTTTTATGCTGATGAAGGGTACTTGGGCAGTGCTTCCTCACAATCCCATTAGTCATCTACCAGAGCCTGACGCCAATCTGGTCCCGCACTGCTCGCTTTTCAAACCCTCACGCCCACTGCATCGTTGACGGTCTTCTTAGCATCTTCTGGTTCTCGGCGTGGACCAGTCTCGCTTCCTTCGTGCTTTCGGGCAAGGGGAAAGGCAAAGATGGCAAGAAGAGTGGGTGCGACAACTTTGCGCATGGGAGTGCGGCAAAGTGTACGATTTCCGAAGCAGATATCGTCTTTAGTGTGATCATGATGCTCTGCTTTATCGCCACGGGCTTCTTCAGCTTCAAGGCACTGATGGAATATCGGCGAACGGGTATAGCGCCGAACGCGGCGTATCTAGGAGGTGGAAAGACTGGCAAGACAGATATTTCGTACCCGCAGAGCATGCAGACTGCGTACAAAGAAGACGATGACGCCTTTGATTCGAGACTGGATGTCGAGCATGATGCCGGTCGAGCTCAGGCTCCTAGTTTTGAAGCGACAAGAGTTCATGGTGGTACTCCACCAGGGGGTTACGGAGGCCTGGGAGCACCCGGGTCAGCGCCTTACGGAGGGTATGAAAGCGTACCCGGCGTTGATGACGGATATGGGCATGGTAATACTGCTGAGAGGCCCACAAGTTTCGGCGGCCCTCTGGGAGGGAGTAGGTTCTGAAGCTGCCTGCTAGAATAGTAGTATATCATCGCTTAATTTGAGCATAGTGGCTATCCTCTTGAGCTCGATAGTCGGGCTCGAACATCTCAAGATCGCGTTAACGCGTACTACCACCCGTGCCTCGACCTTTCAATTGTTCGCATTTGTCACAAAAATACGTGCGTCTTGGCCAAGCAGGGCACCAGTTTTCCTTGAGTAGACGTAGTGGCAGTATTTGGAGTTATCGTGGTTTAGTACCTACTAAGCCTTATAGTGGGGCCTCTCCCACGTGTACAGAGGATGCTAGGTATTGTCCAGAAGCTCTGATACGGCTTCGCTCTTTATGCAATATGCAATATTATTTCGAAAATGTGACAGCCACAGACGCAAGAATAGAGCATGGAATTGGAAAGCTTGTGTTGCGTCCGGACACGGTTTGTTTGTGGTACTGGTTGCGAACTCTGAGCACTACAATCTTCCTCAATGAACGGTGTTGTGAGACAGTCTCATGAAGTTCTTGGTCTTGCTTTTACTGCGGGGGAAGGCCGCAGAGATGCTCTCGCTGACTTCATTGAGTTGCAAGTCCAACGAACTCGACATTCATTGCGCCATTGCTGAATCTAGTTGGCAGGTCGTCATGGGCAGTTGCCGGCTCACAAGTCAATCACCACATTCGCCGCTGATAGGCACCGCGTTTGGGCTTCAGCGATTTCGAGCACACTTCTATTGGCATAGCTGCTCACTAAATATGATGCGTGTCGCCTTGAATTGATTTCCCACGTTCACCTGATCCAAGATACCATCCCTACTTCCCAATGACGCCTGTTTTACATCAATGGCTGCTTTCTGCTTGCCTATTCGTTTTGTTCCTTCTCGCTGGAAAAGTTATTGTGACCCTCTCGTGGTGGGAAGTATATTGGGCAACGAATAAGCATTCTGAGACTAGTTAATTGCGACATTGGTAGCTTAAGACAAGAGACCAGCAAAGATAGGTGAATGCATGGTATCAGGAAGATATGGGGAATCTGGCCTTAATTAATTCGCCACAGTGGTATGAGCCAGAAAGGATCGAAGTGTTTCTGCATTCTTTGGACAATGGCACAGGAGAATGCATGGTATGAGAGGCAAACGATGCTGAGTCTGTTCACTCAGGATTCGCGGGAGATTTTGGTTAAAGGATTGGCTACTCTTTTCAAACGAAGCGCTAAGAGCTGAGTGCAAGTGATGGAGAGCCCGACTTGAATGCGCAGGCAGTGCAGAGACCGAGGTGCTTCCTGAGGAAAGAGCTATGGATGGACTTTGACTGCCCAACGAGCTGCGACTCGCGGATGCAGGTGAATTTGGCATCCTAGACCATTTGAAATCATCTTCACCTGAGGTTATGTTACTTTCGAAGCTGATGGATGGGCATGGGCAGCTGCATTACCGAAGACGAGGTCGCCGTAAGATCTACACTTGTCAAGAGTGAAAGAAAGCATCTAATTTTTTCCAGGGCCACGTCGACAGGTTTCTATCTACGGCCAACAACCATCTCATGTCGAGCACTTCATGCGGCCTGCCTCTCTAACACCACTATTTTCATCTGATTCTTTTTCAGGCATTCCATATTATCGTCAACCAGAGAACGTGCCTTCCTTTGGCACGTCTGCACAGCCACTGGCAAGGTCGTCTGTGTCTATTCCGGCAGGTGACTTTGAAAAGTGGCAAAGGGACAACTTTGACCAGACGCAGGCAAGTGGAAGCATGTTTGGAGCTCGAGCCAGGGCAGCAGAATATCGCGCTGCTAAGGCTGCTTCAGCAAGACAACAAGCCAGCAAAGACGATGAAGAGCAGATGTTACCGAGATTGACCTCTATCTCCCTCAGTGCCTTTACAAGGAACTCTTCGGCCAGTCGAAACAAGGGGACTAAGGCTTTCAAACCATTGGTCCTTGCAGAAGAGGAAAATGAGAGCATACGTTGCGTAGATGGTTCTGATGAGATCAAACAGTCTTCCTCACCGCAACCTCAATTGACCGACCCTCCTCGAGCAGCCACCATGCCGCCACCTCACGCTCTTTTCGGGACACCGTCTGAAGTATCTCGACTTTTTCCGACACCTCAACGATACAAAGAAACTCCTCAACTCCCACTCGCTCCTGAAGTCATTCTCGCTGACGAAGCGTACGGATACCTCCCTCCCCACATGC
This sequence comes from Incumbomyces lentus, assembly GCA_017656005.1. Classification (NCBI taxonomy): domain Eukaryota; kingdom Fungi; phylum Ascomycota; class Eurotiomycetes; order Chaetothyriales; family Trichomeriaceae; genus Incumbomyces; species Incumbomyces lentus. Next base: position 1,503,735 of record JACJVT010000004.1, on the reverse strand, counting down.
CATTCACCCCTCAATATGTACCGTATCAGCACATGCAGCCAATGTTGGTACCCCAACATTTGTCAACCTCTCATGGCGGTTAGTACATTCCTCCCCGTCCGTATGGGCCAACTTACTTATGCACTGACGCAGGACTCCGACCAACCACGCCAATGGTCGATAGCCACGCATATTTGGAGCCATACGAGCACCAGAGTATCCTTCCGACCTTTGACACTTCGGAGGAAGCCTCCGCAATTGCCACGCCAGATGCATCCCAGGTACCTCCTATGCTAGGGGCCCTGACTCTTCATAGATTTGGTCCCGATGACCTGAGCCCAAGTAAAATGGAATTGAAGCTTCGAGCTCGGGAAATGGCACACGAGCAAACGTTAGCCAGCTCCCGAAATGCGACAATTGAATCTGTGGAAAGAAGCAGCACAAAACACTTTCCCCACAGAACAACAGAGAATGAGACGATGAACACAACACCGAGCTGTACTCGTGCTGAACCACGTAGTCAACACAAACCGCTGACTAACATCAGAGACCTTCTGGTTAATCACGGTGGGTCAGCTTCAACAAGATCACGAGCAAGAATGATTGACACAGAGATCATGACGAGACTCGAGCACACTTCAAAACAGAGGACGCCCTCGGATATTGAGGAAGCGGAGCCCGATTGGCCTTATATTGGTTATCCGAATCGCTATTGTAGCGATAGCAGCGGCTCTGCAGAAAGACGATACCGTGCATCGCCAGATACTAAACCTTACGATGCAACTAACGAGGTTAAACTGTTGAATACGCAGCAGAAGCTTCCAAATTGGACCTCGTCGATCCCTGTTCAACCTCCACCAAGTTTATGGAGGCCAAAGGCTCAGAATCGCCTACTCAACGACCCAGAGCTTGAGCAGATCACCAACATCAAATTTCCTTTGAACGATATTACAAGTGAGGAATGGCTTGAAATTCGTCCACCCACAAAAAGAGAGCGTGATCAAATGCGGCGGGTTTGTCGTGTGGTTGGGACCGCTTCCACGTCTGAAGATGTTTCAAGTGATTGGGAAGATGGGCGAGGTATTGACCAAGACGACTTGCGGCGACACTTGGAACACAGTGGAAAGGAATATGAGAGCAGGAAACGAAGAGTGGAGAAATTGGCGAACGAAATGCAACGCAAGTGGGAATTTGGGGGCCTTTTTCGGTCTGCTACAATGACGAAAAGCGAAGCTACGAAACACGCAAACACAATCAAGGCGGTCGGCGACATCATGAGCACTTTGAATATGCAAATAGAAGACGTCTCAGGCCTCCGTCATCGGGGTTCCCGTCCGTACTGCTCTGCACCAGAATACGCAATTGAAAGGAGCATTGGGCTGGACAAAGAGGGCATGTGTGCAAGCTTGTTCGAATCAGACGGTGATGCGGCGAACGTTGCACCTCCCAGGTTGGCTAGAGATCCTCGATTCCGGCCTCAGCTAGGAGACATAATGCAGGTTGATGATGGCAGAATTCCTCGGATGTTTGCCAGGAGGATCTAGACGTGCAATGCTTGACGAATCCCGAAGAGATCAAGCCAATAGAAGAGCTGGAGGCAGATTCGAGCATGTTTGTGTCCTAGTGAGATTGAGTGCAAGGCAGCAATGGCCAAACTCTTTCAAATGTGATAGCATGAAGTGAAAAAGAGATGCGAATTGAACCATTAGATAATTAGTTCTAAGCGGCTGGTGCAAAGCTGATGTCCTTCCTGACTCGTGACGCAGTCTCGGCAGTGGATTCACGGTCAAGCCTCGGACTACTCAGAAGCAGGCGCACCAAAGATGACATGTTCCATGTCGCCAAACCTCCATCACATTCATCAAGCCTTCGCCACTGGTCCTGCAGTGCCATCTTCGAATTCTTCTTTCATTCTTCAAAAGGCTATAAACACGCGATTTGCTATTTGGTCTACGGGATAGCTTGACCGCCGTCGCGGTCACCTTCACAATGGCCGCGAGCTTTCTTCGGCCTAATTTGATCCGTCAATCTCGAGCGGCCTACCAGTGCGCAATTTGTACATCAAGAAGAGCCACACTACTTGCATCTCGTCCCCGATACACCTCCAAGCTGCTAAGGGTTCCTGTTTCACGGACGTATGCGACCGTAAATCCTGGGGATCCCCGACCACCCAAGGATCCAAATAGTGAAAACAAGAAAGAGAATGAGGAACATGCGAAGGAAGGGCAACCAGATCACAAAGATACCAAAGAGTCAAAACAACCAGAACCATCGCAACAGACGGAAAATGTGAAAACAGAGTCGAACGCGAAGGAACCTTCGAAAGACGATGCTCAACATCCCGGCTACGTAGCCATTAACGAAGAAGAGATGAAAGCCATTGACGATGTGGCCAAAATGATTAAGAATGGCTTGCCCAAATCACAGTCTGAAGCTGTTGATGAGGCGGTTAAGATGATGACAAAGGGCGGAATACCTCAGGAGCTACGTGATATTTTGGAGGAGCGCAAGAGAAATCCCGGCAAGAGGATAGACCTGGGCACTACTGTCAAACTGGTTGGAATTTTTACCAAAATGTCACGCATGACTGCTCAGCAGATCAGGGAAGAATACGGCCAAGGCAAAGCTCCGAGCAAAACTGGGAAGACGGATGGGAGGGAAGAGCCAAAAATCTTTGAGCAGTCGAATGCCAGAGATGAATCAAATCGGGACAAATCCAGACAGAAGCAATCGGGCACAGGACAGCAAGGTGCACCCAGGGTCTTCGAATTCAAGCTTGATGCCGGCACGGTGCTCATTTCAGCTTTCCTGTCATACTACCTCTATCGCAGCCTCTTCCCTGGGGAACAATCCCGGGATATCACTTGGCAAGAGTTCCGGACGACATTTTTTGACAAGGGCCTTGTCGACAAACTGACCGTCATTAATCGCAACAAAGTTCGAGTCGATTTGCATCGTGAGGCTGTGGCGAATATGTACCCCGAGTCCCCGGCCTCGAGACCAAATTTCTACTACTACTTCTCAATTGGCTCAGTGGAGAGCTTCGAACGCAAATTGGACGAAGCGCATGATGAGCTGGGTATTCCCCAGAATGAGAGAATCCCGGTGGCCTATGCGGACGAGGTGCCCCTTAGTGCTGCCATCCTATCTTTCGGGCCCACGCTGCTTATCATTGGCGCTCTATTCTGGATGTCGAGACGTGCTGCATCGGGTGCTGGTGGTCAGAGCGGCATATTCGGCATCGGCAAATCGAGAGCCAAAAAGTTCAATCACGAGACGGATATCAAGGTCAAGTTTGCTGACGTCGCCGGCATGGACGAGGCCAAGGTGGAGATCATGGAGTTCGTTTCGTTCCTGAAGGACCCCGGCAAGTACCAGCAGCTTGGTGCCAAAATTCCGCGAGGCGCCATTCTATCTGGTCCTCCTGGTACAGGTAAGACGCTCCTTGCCAAGGCTACTGCTGGTGAATCTGGCGTGCCGTTCTTCTCAGTTTCGGGTTCCGAGTTTGTGGAGATGTTCGTAGGTGTTGGCCCATCTCGGGTAAGAGATTTATTTGCCAATGCGAGGAAAAGCACGCCGTGCATTATCTTCATTGATGAGATCGATGCAATCGGCAAGTCCCGAGCGAAGCAGAATTTCGGAGGCGGCAACGACGAACGAGAGTCTACACTAAACCAGATCTTGACCGAGATGGATGGTTTCAATACTTCTGAGCAAGTCGTTGTGCTTGCCGGCACTAACAGGCCTGATGTGCTGGACAAGGCTTTATTGAGACCTGGTCGGTTTGATAGACATATTTCGATCGATCGACCAACCATGGAAGGCCGCAAACAAATATTCGAAGTGCACCTCAAGAAGATCGTCACCAATGTGGAAATCTCCCACTTGACAGGTCGATTGTCAGCTCTCACTCCAGGTTTCTCTGGTGCCGATATCGCCAACTGCGTCAATGAAGCTGCTCTTATTGCCGCTCGAGCAAATGCTTCGTCGGTGGAGATGACGCATTTTGAGCAAGCTATCGAGCGTGTCATTGGTGGGCTCGAGAAGAAGTCGGTTGTACTTAATCCTGAAGAAAAGAAGACCGTTGCTTATCACGAGGCCGGCCATGCTATCTGCGGTTGGTACTTCAAGTATGCTGATCCGTTGCTGAAGGTGTCTATCATTCCGCGAGGTCAAGGAGCTTTGGGATACGCTCAGTATCTCCCTGCCGGCGGCAATGATGTCTACCTCATGAATGTGAAGCAACTGATGGACAGAATGGCAATGACTCTTGGGGGCCGTGTCAGTGAAGAGCTCTGGTTCGATACCGTCACTTCTGGTGCCTCTGACGACTTCAACAAAGTTACGCGCATGGCTACTGCTATGGTCACCGAATGGGGCATGTCCGACAAAATTGGCTATCTGAATTACAAGGACGATGAACAACGACTGCACAAGCCTTTCTCTGAGGAGACAGCACGCAATATCGATCAAGAAGTTCGACGCATTGTCGATGAAGCATACAAGCAATGCAAGGATCTTTTGACAGAAAAGAAGAAAGAGGTACAAGCCATTGCAGAAGAACTGCTAAAGAAGGAGATGCTGGTTCGAGACGACCTTGTAAGGATATTAGGTCCTCGACCGTTCGATGATCCCGGCGAGTTCTCGAAGTACTTTAGTGGAAAAGAGGGTCCTAAGAGCGCACCACCGCCACCTCCAATTGAGGGAACTGATGCTCCAGGGCCAGAAATCCCTGCGCCTGCATTCAAAAAGATTGACGGCAATTCTCCCTCATTATGACAGGCAAGGCGTCGACTCTGACATTCTTCTGATCAGTTTCCTGGCATAGCTGTGGCGTTGGCTGGAGCTTGAGCCTCCAGAGAAACCAAAACTAACATGTCCTGATTTTTGGTCGAGGCAATACTCGTCGATGAGAAAAAGGCAAATATTTTGTTAGTGTATATATTCACTCTGCTGCTGAAGCACCAAATGTACTCGCTACTTTTCCAGACGCCTGTTCAGATCTTGCTTGATTCACGATTTTCTGACATGCTTCTAGACCAATCAATTTAGGACGAAGGTTCAAATACATAGGCAGAGGTAAAATCGGCTAACTGCTTTAGAGTGGGGTAGATCGGGTTTGGCGACTCCAGCGAGTCCAGGCACCGGGCGCCAACCTTTGGAGGCCTGGCCAAACGCCTTTGCTAATAGATCGAGACCTTTGAGTTTCGGCAAGGTGTGGGCCTTCCCAGCCCACTGGCACACAGGCGCTAATAGCTCCACAGTACTCGTACGACTTGCCTTGCGATTTTTGACGTGGTGATGTCGAAAATCCAGCCATGGATTTTCATGTAATGAATAACGAGGCATGCCTCTTCGCTTGCTGGGAACCAGTGCTACTCCCGTTGGTGTCGACATCGGACGGACCGAGCTTGAGAGAGTGAACCGCTGTGACACGTAGAACGGCCCTCATTTTACAAATGCGCCACTGTTGCTCATGAGAAAAGTCTAGACAAACGGGGACAAGAATCTAGACATTCATTGCATACGCGACAGCTGACAGCGTTCCTTCTTCACAGTGACACCGCCGCATAACCAAGGTGTTAACGAACTAGACCAAGGTCGCTTCAGGGCCCACCTTACCGCTTTACGTTGAGTCGATCACAAGGGCAAGAGCTACCACCACCCTCAACGAGATCTACGGTGCACAAACGGCAGTCGCCGCCAAGGAATGCAAATGTCTCACTCCGTCACGCCGTCATCATGGCCCAACAAGCCGCATCTCGATCATAGCAGCGTCCCACGGCTACCTCCACCTGCTCCCTCGAGAGGGCACTCTCCGTCTCGCAGTGCCACAGCTCTAGATGTTCCCCCGCTGCTGCCGAGGAGGACTTCAAATTCACCAACGCGTTCGTCCACCTACCTTCCTTTCATGAATTCTTCCAGGTCAAGCTCTCCAAAACGACCATCATCCGCGGAGACTACCGACTCTGCGCTAGCCGGAGCACCACGGCCACAGAGGACGAAGCCAGGAAGGACAGTTGAAACCCTCACTAGCTGGTTCGAAGGAGTCTCCGAGCCTGTCAACATTGGTCTAGTGGCTTCTCCCAAGGAAGAACTGAACTCTGCAGACCACATTATGCTAACGACGTTTTCCGAGAGTCGAGAATCAGTGAATTCTCTGACTACATCACAGCAAAGACCAATGATGCAATCCGCAAATTCGTCGCGTTTCAGCTTCTTTAGTAGAAAGTCGTCTAGCGTCCAGATGAGAACAACTCCAGATGACCTTACCAACATGAACATTGCGGAGACCCTGTACCCTGACGGCGCGATTGACGAAAACTCACCAATAGCTTTCAAGACCTTACAACAGAATGCTGAAAATGCTCTGCGCCTATTTCAGTCTGCCTACAAGGAGCAGTTGGCAGCTCTGCGGCATACCACTTCGGAGAAGAACATCCAAACCGATGAGCTAGAAGCTGCTGCAACCCGGAATGAGCATCTCAAAGCACAGTTGTTGGAGATGGCAGATCGCGCGGCTCAACAGGAGAGGCTCGTATCATCTCTGCGGGCAGAAAATCATCAATTAAAGGCAAATGAAATTGCCCTGAGAAGTATTCGTGTCATCACTGATCACACCTCGGAAAATCAACCGATCACTCCACCCGCGTCAAGTCGCGGTTCGTTGCGCAGAAAACGTTATTCAAACGATTCTTTCAGTGGTTCGATTGACAGTGCCAGCACAGATCTGAGCACTGGCAAGTCTTTTTTTTCCAGCCAGAATGATAGCGCCATTGACGTCCGGACTCCCGAGTCCTCGGTCGGACACCCCTCACCTCGCCTCAAACATGCTTGTCGGGTCATCACACCAAGCATCCAGCATAGTCCCCAAATTCACCATGGCGAGCATCTGAAAAGCCTTACCACAGATATAGTCACGGCTCAATGTCAGAACTGTCATGGCTTGAGGTCAAACGAAGCTTGGGAGGTAGTTGGCATGATGAAAGCCGAAAATGCTGGCCTCAAGGAGCAGATACTGGAATTGGAAACGTCGCGTGAGAATGCCATGGATTTACTGACTTGGATGCCGGCGGAGCTGACCGATTTGACTTCGAGATGCGAAAAAGCTCTGCAAGTGCAGAATGAAGACTGAGTCTTGCTAGTCTGTGACACGACTACATTAAGTGGGAAGAGATGAAGCTGATGCTTATGATGCCTATTGGGCATTGGACGCATTGAGCATGTCGGACTTCACGATAAGACACGGCGTTGGCGGCACAACATGATTTACGCATTTCGGTTGACCGGAATACATTATTAAAGGCTTGCATGGCCAATGGAAGTATAGAGGAGGCGATGCTGAAGAATGAACGATTTGGGATGATCTTGATGATATTGACACTCTTTCTGCCACGTACACTGCCGGACGAGCTGATGAGTATGAGCAAGGATTGGGGTTTACATTACAACGTGGCGTTTCAGTCATGAGAACTGCATTCACATAGTCTGTTATAATCAGTAGGATCAATTCTATGTACTCTTAGTCATGATCGTTCAATGAACCGAAATCAGGGCCAGTGACAAACACGTAGTAGGCAGAGTGTCGAAGCGATTACGGGGTTTGAGCTGCGCCACCTTCCAGCCACTTCGAATTTTGCCCAGCCACGACGCATGGGAGTTTGCAATCAAAGTGAGAAAGAGCCTTACGTCTCGACACATGTCAGAGCCCAAATCTCTGTCGCAGGCATAGAGATGATGTCCGTATATGGGAATTCATTGTATGCGATATGCCAACATGATGTTTGCAGAGTTGAGTGCATCAAGACGGCGTTTTCTGTAACGTAACAAGTTTCCCTAGCAGTGACTGCTCAGCACAAGGACAATTTAAACGCCAGTATTGTTTCGGCCTACCCTTCACAGAGCTGTTGTTGGTATTCTTCTCTCCAGTATTTCTTGTCATTTTTAATATCGTCGAGGCTCGCGAGTGCAACAGGGAAGTAGTATTTGTCATGGCATTTCAGGGACTTACACCAGAAGCGCTCGTCGAGCGTTCCGACAGCAAGAATCCGGCTACGACTTGTAAAGGTTTGACAGCCTCCGGAAGACTATGTCGTCGGGATTTGAAGGCAACGCCAAGTTCATCTCCTGCCACATCGCCTGGTGCCTCACCCAGCAAGAATGGTAACGGGAGCGGTGTAGTTGCCATCTTGGATGCGGAAGGGGCTGCAGCCTATTTTTGTTACCAGCATAAAGACCAAGCTGAAAACCTAGTGACAAGAATGAAACAGCAACAGAACCAGACTAGAATAGTACCTCTTCCAAAACGGAGCAGTATCGACACATTGGCTGAGAAAGTCGGTGTACTGGATCTTGATGCCGAAACAGATCAGATTGAAGGACGGAAGTTCGGAGGGTCGCGCAAGAAGCCACGAGCCCACAAGGTGAAAAGGCGCGACACGTTGCCTGTTGAGTGGCAGCATATACAGGGCCCGGTTATGAGTGTACCTGAGGCGGTTGTGCGTGAATCACTGCCAGTCCAACCGTATGGGCAGACGCCGAAACAAGCAAAGTATGGTAGGTCAAACGTGAAAGCTTCGTGGGCATGCTGCATCCGGGCAGATGACGACTACAACGATGATGGGCCACCAGCCCGACGACGAGAGAGGGACGAACAGCGCAGGCGACCTAGTTCTACACAAATGCAACCTGCGGCACGAGTAACCCAATCAGGGACTACTCCAGCCCGTCCGCGTACGCACACGTCCACACACACGCACGGGCATGTACCACCAACGAGGCAACAGCCAAACAACCAGTCACCCAGTAGCTTACCGGGATCGCCACCACAAGTCACACCCACTCGACCTCCAATGAGAGCAGCCGGGGGTACATCCTCACCTCCTCATTCACAGACACAAACCTTGCTATCATTTATCCCACAACATCTCAATCCGACAACAACATCAGCACTTCTAGCAGAACTGTCCAAACCCTTCGCCAAAGACGACGAAGCGGGGTTCATCTACATCTTCTGGCTCACACCGACATCCGAAGACAGCAAGCCCGATGACGACGTAGCCTCAACCATTCTCGACGGTGATCTAGACTACCAAGACCTTCTCGATCCGCCGCGCACAACGCAGACAGCAGCCACTACCTCGTACACGCGTCGCAGCAGCTCAAATGAGCCAACGACTGATCGAGATCGTCAACGGAGAAGCCGCACTCAGCACCAGCTCAACCGGTATGCCTCGGTCAAGAAGCACCATTCCAATCCGCCCCAAATCCTGCTCAAGATCGGCCGTGCCCAAAACGTCCACCGCCGTCTGACTCAGTGGACCAAGCAATGCAACCAGAACATCACGCTGGTGCGGTATTACCCGCATTACGCCTCGGCCGCAGCCGACCCTCGATCGCCGAGCGGCGCGAAAGTGCCGCATGTCAACCGGGTGGAGAAGTTGGTGCATATTGAGCTGAGGGGGATGGGGTGGGGAAAGGAGGCGGAGCGATGTGTCGAATGTGGCCGGGAGCACAGGGAGTGGTTCGAGGTACCGGCCACGCGAGATGGGCTGAAAAGCGTTGACGCTGTTGTCAGGCGCTGGGTTGAATGGGCTGAAGGAGAGGGGGGTTTGCAACAAACCACCACACTCGTGCAGGCAAGAGATAGTAGTAGACCAATATATTGATGAACTGGCCGTGATGCTTAATTTTTTGAAAGATGGCCCCATCAATGTCCTCCCGCGCTCTTCTTCCTTTTTTGGATTTGTCCCTCTTTAGACCCCGTCTAATCTATCTAATACTGCTGCTCTACCGCAGGCTCGACTGATGAAAACTTCTTCCTTTCAGTTTTTTTCCCCTTTTCATCACTGTTGCTGCCTTTGTTTACTTACAGCTCCAGCTATCTTAGATCGATGGAAACTGACATAGCTTCCAAGCCCTTTTCCGCAGCATACAACGCGGACAGCTACCATGCTCCATCCGCCAGTGACTTGGCACCTCCATATATCGGGCTTTTCGGATTTCGACAATGCGGACAAGTCAAATAGTTCTCGCCGGCGCAACGAAAAACGAGCCAGTCTGACTATAGGGATCAAAGGACTTATCCGTGTTCCACCTTTGGATCTTTCTTCGTCCTCGGACGAGATAAATTGCACCAGGATACAAACTCAATATGAGAAGATATGAAGCTGGTACCCGTGTGCATGATTAGAACACCGTTTCTGGCCTTCGAGTGCCGCCTAGCACGAGTTGTAGTTAAGTCGGGTATCGTTTTCGAGCGTCCTAAAGTCTGAGGAGGCCAGCCTGCCTGAAATGAACCTATCACTCCTTCGTTGATAGACGAACTTTAAGTGTCTAGGGACGTAGGGTGTCAGATCAATCGTGATATTTCATCAGTCTTGGCCTCCTCAAAATCAGCTGATACGGTGTCTAGATATTGGCGAATTCATTTCCACGTGGCTAGAAACGACGTGCTCCTCTAACCCACCCCCCCGGGCGGGGCAATGTTGTTGGTCATTCCTTTTCTATAAAGCGTGTCTTGAACACCGGTCGAGCGGTATCTCCCGCCAGCTCCTGTGGGTAGTACGGCTGTTTTGCGTACATTTCGCTTACTCTCATGGCGTCCACTTCATGGCGTGGCTGCGACATCGCTTGGGCTGTGGCAGTATCTCGCTGCGCCCGTCTCATGCTGCTGCTCCTCCTCCTCCTCCAGATGAGGATGCCAACGAGCAATGCTGCCAGGGTCACAACGGGCACGACGACGCCAATCGCGATCTTGGCACTTTTGGACAGCCCTGCAGATTTAGAGCTAGTCTGTTGGGCAGTGCTCTGGCTTCCACCTGTGCTTGCCGGAGCTGCTGTGGGATCTGCACGTGAGCTTTGGGCGAAGCTAGTACTGGCTGCACTACTGCTTGCGGAGCTATCGTTTGGTGAGGTCTGCGCTGCTGTTGCTGTAGTGGAAGCCAAGTCACTAGCGTGCCATCTTATTTGCACGCTGTAAGCATTCAGTCCCTCATTCACGTTCGTGAGACTCGTGCTTGTCGTCCTGGTTCCCTGTGCGTCAGTCACAACCACTGGGATTGGCCCTTGCGACACCAGTGTTCCAAGCGAGGCCGTACATCCGTAGCTGCTCCATGCTCCAAATGCTGGAGGAGAGGTGGCACAAGCAAACTGTGTGCCATTGACAACAGCAAGATCGTCGAGTTCCGGACAACAGTACGCGCGGGTTTCAGTGTTGGAACCCGAGGTTACTTCGCTTGAGCAAGCCACAGTAAAGCCGCTGGGACAATAAAGTGCTGGACTGTAGAAGCTTGAAAGTGTCGGGTTCGGGAGACCTGCGCCGCTGTCGCTATCGTGCGGTATGCACTTGGTGTTCCATTCGCCCAATACGTACCACGAGCTGACTGTGCCCCAATGGATGTCAGTCAAGCAACTAGCTAGGGGAGTGAAGGTCGTTGTTAAGGGCGTTGGCTCTGCCATCTCCAGGTTTCACAGGAGGACGCCAGGGTCTCCGTGCACAAAGACTGGAAGGCAGAGGGAAAGCAACAAAACACACCATCATGAATTTGACTGATGATCGTATTCATTTAGCCGATGTGTGGCGAGGAGGTATGTCACTCGGTGCTGAAACTTGGCACAGTTTAGAGGCAAAGGCTATTCGACTAAATCTTTCTACGGAGTAGAACACGGGAGGCCTTGTAGCGTCAGGCCGATTTATTGGCTGGAGGACCTATTCTAGCGCAGCCGGTGAGCTTGGCTGATCGACAGGAACATTTCCACAGCAAGCTGGTGAAACACCGGCTGCACCCGCTGTTTCTAGGCCTTCTCGGTCTGAATGGCTGAATGCCTCGCTTAGACACTATTGAGGGTGTCGAGAAGACACACTACTGGCACTCTCACCCACATTTTCGCCCAAAACGAACCAGGATTTTGTGAACCATTCTGGACAATGTATAGCGGCCACAGCGGCCTGCTGTCGACGCTCCCGAAATGGACTTCATTCTCTCCCGCGGGTCGCTCAGCATGAGCCGATTCGTATCCTTGTCCAAAATCTCGATGGACCGCTACCTGAGCAACCCACGCCACATTCAACATGGTCGGAGTTTGTTGACTATTATCTTAGAGTACTGTCCCTCGGCTAAGAGGAATGAAATTGGGATCAACCTCAGAAACTTGGCAGCCAACTCGCAAAACCGGCATTCTTGTTCAAGCAATGGCAGAGCATTAAGTGTTGATGTCCGCGAACAAGCGGTCCAATGCCTCGGCTTGTGATGGTGAACTAGCGTATGGAAGAATTTGCAAAACGGGTGAGAACTGTAGGCGACCACGAAACGCTCTGTATACCCCAAACAAGAAAATCTCTGAGCGTGAACAGTCGACCAGCGACGCACAAGGAAGAGGCTCAAAAATGGTTGGGAGCTTGGACCAGGGCGGCAAGCTCTGAAGGAGCTAAAAAGCGAAGTTGGAACGGATCCGGATGCACGATATACAATTGAGCTACAGACTGAACAATTTCGGAGCCTGGCAAGAAATGTCCTCCCTCTGATGTTACCGCTTTTCACATGTCATATTGTACAAGTACGATCACCCAAGTAATCCAAACAATAAGAAGCACTGGTGAAAAGCTTGGTCGCCTCGAAGTGACCAGGTGTTGGTGCAAAAAAAAAATGTCGCGGTAACTCCTCGCTAGAACGCTTCCACAATCGACAATACAGGTGGAAAGATGACAGGGCCAAGTAAAGAGAGGTAAATGTGATAATTGGATGTCGAAAATTTCGTACGTTGCATTATACCGCATCAGATTTCGTGGTCGACTCGATTGTCTCAAACAAGCGGATTGAGATCACGAGCAGCCAGCAGTGTTGTCAAGTATCATCGAGTATTAGCTGCAGTTCCAGGAGGTTTCGGCGTGGCACTGCTTCCAGCGTCTTCAGGTGTTTGTTCGCCTTCTGCATCGATAATCCTTACTTGGGGATCAGGTATCTGGATGTCGAGACACGTGTATCCGGTGCGTCTCAGAGGTATGAGCTTCACGCCGTCACTAACTCCGACAGTTCTATTCCAATCTTGAATCCACTCTTCAAGTTTTCTAAGTTCTCCTTTGACTCCACCACTCCGGAAGTCCTCCCAGAACCATCCGGTCAGAAAACCTAGAATTCCGTCTATCCAATTGGCAACGCTGAAAGGGTTGTATGCGCGAATCAAGGTAGAATTGATATGCTGTATAATGTAGCGAAACTCTTGCTCAGGAAGCAGCGGGTCAAGGATTTCTGGGTATATATTGCTGTAGGTAGGCGCTAGGTCACCAAGCACCATCCAGTCTCTTCTAATTCGTATCACTCTGGTCGAGTTGTAAATGGCTGAATGTAGTGGAACGTGAGGGTTCAAGTGTGGAAAACATGGATGCGAAGGACCCCAGGGCGGTTCCTCATCGAAAGGTGGCTCATCGAGATCATTGGTGCCACGTTCAACGTCGTGATCGAGTGAAGTTTTCGGGGCTTGTGGTTGGACTGATGTCGCCTGTTGTGACGGTGAGTGTGAGTGGGAGGCTGAGGTGGTCGGTAGAGGAGGTACGACTCCTGTGTCGGGGCGCGTGAATGTTGATGAACGCAGCGAGGTCAGGGACCGGACATGATGTAGCGATCGTTGCGATGAAACTCGTCTTGGAGGATGGGTGGGTTGATCCTGCTCACTGAACCCGTAGTTAGAAGCAAGTTTTGATGGCAAAGCTCCTTCCGGCGGTAGGGGTTCTTGTGTGTTTTGTCGTGTGGGAGGTTTCGTCACTGAAGGACTTGCGGGCAAGGGCTTTTCTGGAGGCATTGATGCTCGACGATGGAGATCAAACGAATGGGCACTGGCGTGGTGGTATGATGGCAAGGCGATGCTCGTGCGATGATTGTTCTCTAGATCTGGTGCAAATGAGTCCTGGAAAGTTGGTGTGTTTGGCGAGTTCTGTCGCGACCGTCGCTGCTCTGGAAGAGTAAGCAATGTTCGTCCGCCGCCTCCTGAAGGCTCGCCGGCCTCGTCGGATCGTGGGAAGTGGACGGGAGTTGGACGAGGAATATGATTGATAGGATGAATCACACGTGTGGTATTTGCGACTGCCCGACTCGTGCCAGGAGCTTCTTTGTTTTGCTGGCGTGCGAGAAATGTTTCTAGAAAAGACCTCCTGTATTTCCGTTGTGGTCTTGGAGCCAACTGCAAAGGTTCAGGTGCAGGCACCGGCGCCGGCGCAGGTCTTTCGCCAAGGAAAGCAGAGGCTGCAACCTCTGGCACTTTTGGTATCGCTGTAATAAATTGACCTGAAAGTGGATCACGGAAATCGCGCTGCCCTTCTAATAGATCATCGTCATCATCATAACCGTCCCTCAATGCTCGCTTTTCCAACGCTCGGGGTGATGGTGTTGTTGATGTTTGGTGGTGGTAAGCCGTGGTTGGTACTTATGAGTGTCGGAACTGGAAATTAGCGGTGCCAATAGCGGCAATGACGGTGCTTGCAGAGCCTGCCTGCTTGGTGTCGGCACGAGGATTCGAGCACGGGCAGCGCCTGATGATTGGTGACCGTGCAAACAACTCTGGAGATCCAACTTCTGACCACAACTATTGGTGATGTACGCAGTGCGCATCATGTAAGCAAAGAAGAGAAAGTCATTGGACTAGTAATACACGATTATGTAGAAACAGCCTGTTGCAAATGGCTAACATCTTTCAAAGGCAGAGAGAAGGCAGATGAGTTAAGATGCAACCCCAGTCCTTTTGAAGAAATTGCCGTTTCCAGAGGCTCGATTATTGTGCCCAAAGAAAGGCTTGCCGCGAGAGAAAGTGACCAGCTCGAATTTCTGTGACTGTCCCACCGGCTGCTTGGTCTTCGAAGGGCCGTTCGTCACGGCGCCTGACCCTTCTTTCAATCTGAGTCCATTGGATTTCTTTTCCGACCCTCCTGTGCGCCTTCCCCTTCCGGATTTTGCACACGCCCGTGTCTCCAACTCATGCACGAACACCAGTACCCGAAAACTACCTCGCCCCATGAACGTTCGGTTCTTTTTCTCGTAGTGCTGATCCAGATCTCGAAATGCCCATACATGCCGCTTGTGCAGGGGTTTAAATGACTAGTGCGGCAACCCCTGTTCTGCACAACACGGGGGTTTGGGCACCTATCCGACCATTCCGAAATGGTGAACATGCCTCCGGAAGTGATCCATGTGGCTGACGCCTCACTTTTGGCCTTCCGGGGTGATCGTCGTTGCTTCCAGAAGCGGCTGCATCTTGTATTCGACACACTCGACATTAACATTGAACAGCAGCTTGCCACTCCTCGAGACAACTTCTGGGCACAGTTGGTTCTCCACGGCACATGTATGCCGCTCACGCCGCTGCAACAATCATTCGACCCCTTCTTACATCAATAGGGCACTAGACTTAAAATGGCCGAAGATTGGGCATCGAGCACGTCTCAGACACTCTAACTCTATCCGCGCTGCTGATCACGAGGCAACGGGTGAACGAACGGGCTCGACTCGATAACCGGCTCGTGAGTATTTGCTTGGGATCTTGCCCACGTAACCATGAACATATATATACTGGTAGGCTATTCGCATCGATTATACTCCATGACAATCAAAGCTAAAAGGACAAATGCGCTGTTCAGGAGAACACCACGTAACCGAAAGAACTCTTGCTGATCATGCGCCTCGGATTGCCTCACAAATAGAATGCAAATCCAAGGAGTGCAATTGCGACGCCCAGCAAACCCTGCGCACGCAGATCGACTTGTTGCCCAACATTAATGGTTGTCGATGACGGTGTTGCTGTTGATCCTGAATTAGCCTGCGAATCAGTCGCAGTAGTGGTCGAAACTGACGTACCGGCTATATCGTTGATGCTCGAGCTAGAAGCGACGGCGCTGCCGCTGCCGCTCACAGGAGGGAGAGAGGTCGACCGCGCGATGGTAGTGAAGACAGGATTGGCCGTCCCCGACGTAGCTGTCGCGAAAGGAGTGATAGTCGGCGAAGCGTCGAAGATAATGCATATCTCAGCTACCGAGCTAATCGTGCCTGGCTCATCGTCAGCCACCCAGATAGCGAGAGTCGAATGGTTTTTGTTTTGTCTGGGCACATACTGTCATAGTCCGTCTGGTTGCACCCTTGCCGTGCGCAGGTGTCCAGACGCTGCAGATATTGACTGTTCTTGCACAAACAGCTCCATTCGCTCTGCGAGCAGTCCGTGCCATTCACATTCGCAATACAAGCAAGCTTTTTGTCTTGTCAGTACATATAGCAGCTTTTTTTGCGAGGCTTCTTCGCTGTAGAGTGTTCAAAAAGGAAAACAAAACAGCCCTTACTTACTCCACATTCTTGTGACCCTGCATTATCGTTATCCTGAGCTGACCCTAAATAGACGAAAAAGGCAACTATGGTGAGGCGCTGCCAGAATTGAGTTGTGAACATTTTTGAACATCCACAGGTGAACTTCTTTCAAAACGAATCAAGTTTCTTGTTGATTAAGGGTTAGAACGATAGGTGAATACTTGAAAAGCCTGCAAGACTGGTCGTGTTGATGAACCGATTCTGGTAAAACGGCTGCCTGCCTGTCATGGTACTTCGTACTCTGCGATCCACGTGACCAGGACTTTTTGATATGGAAGAAGGCACGACGGCCATTATTATTAATGGGGCATAGCGTGAATGGCTGTAAGGAGCCGAAGTGCGACAAGGGAAACATGTATGGAAGCGCTGGAGTTTGATTGTTCTTTTTGGTAAGTAAGAGCTAGGCGGTAGGGTATAGTAGACCAAGGAGCTCTCCAACACGCTAAATGGATTTCAACTAAACCCCCAAAAAGGCTAATCCAGACAATATTGTAACACAATGGTCGTCTCAAGTCATTAATGTTCACGCCGTTTATGCACGCTGAACCTGTTCAAGTGAAAGCAAACACAGTCCAAAAGCTTGTGTTAAGCTACAGAGCAAGCATCAGCGCAAAGACTGAGCCAGCGGCAAGACCAGAAAATGCCAAGACTTTTGGTGTGTTGACGAGAGAAGCGGCACTGCCTTCCGCACTCGATCCTGAGGCGGAGGATCCAGTCGTGCTTGCTGCGACAGCTTGGATGCCGAATGTTGTGCCGGTGACGACAGCTGCTTGACCATTCGATGTAACAGTCGTGGTGACGGTAGCCGGCAGTGGAGTATCAGTATGGGTAGAGCAGCCAGACCAGGTGCCGGTCCAAGAAGAGAATGGGCCCCATCCTGCGGTCCATGTTGTCCTAGCGTCGTTGTCAGCAAGAGATCTCCTAGGCAGCCTTTGAAAAAAACTTTGCAACTTACCAAGAAGCGGTACCAGAGCAAGCAATGCCACTGGCCTTTGTGCCCCATGGACCACCCCAACCATCTGCGCCACCGGCGCCACCGGGACCTCCCCCATGACCATGGCCCCCGTTGCCTGGGCCTCCCCAGTTATCTCCCCAGTTGCTACCAGGGCCCCAGCCGGAGGGAGCGGCGCCAATGGCGGTCGACACGGCTGCTGCCCATGAAGACCATGAGTCGGAGTTCCAGTTGCCTCCAGGTCCCCATCCAACAGTTGCGGACGGCCACAGCGAGCCACCAGAGGTGGCAGAGAATGTAGCCTGTTGAGAATTGGTCACTGTCTCGCCGGCATTGGCGCAAAGTTGTGCGATGGCACCATAGATAGTCTCTTGGTCGGTGGCGTTGGTGCAGGATGTTGCAACGCAGGTGTTGATCTGTGCGATGGCTGTCGAATTGCTGCAGATGCAGTCCCATCCACTAGCCTGGTCACAAGAAGATCCGTCCCAGGAGCCCATGCAGTCATTCCATGCGCAAGACGGAAGCCAGCCTCCTGCAATGGCTGTCCCAGCGAGGGCGGCAATAGCGAAAGACTTCATCTTGGCAATCCGATGTGTTGATGGTCAGCAACAAAAGGTTAATTATTATTGACCAAATTATTCGAGACTTGGGAGATGACAACGGAAAAGTGTGAAAGAGGACGTGCAGTGAATTCATATACCAAAGCGGTTCCGTATATCAGGCGTTCGGGGTGGAGGCCGAGCACATCAAAATGGAACGAATGCGTAGCTCTGAGGCGTAGACACGCATCTTTCCGATTAGCAGCAGGATTAATTACGTATGCCTTTGCATGGATAATTCAAAGGACGTGAGGATTGAGCACGAAACAACAACTGCAAGGAAGGGATCACACGAACGCCCAAAGCATGGAACACAGCCATGTATGTTGATTGGGCGGCTGAACGGGATTTCGCTTGAATTGTCCGGTGGCGGGTTTGGCAGGTGCCTCATGATTGGACATTCTATTTCTGTAGTCGTCTTAGACCGCTTCCGGTGCCTGCTAAAACAGCTAGCAGCTAATCTGGCAGCCACATCAATTCAAGGCCCCATTCCTCTTGTAAGACTCAGCCTCAGCCTTATGTTCACCTTAAGATTTTGGTCGTTCTGCTATCTATCTTTGGCTTAACAGTCTTTGCGAGGCCCAGGTGGCCAGTAGACGGCAAACTCTCTGCCGCACCCCACCAAGGCCTCGTGATCCTACCACGTCGCACAGTAGTACGTATTGTGTGTAAAAAGCGGGGCGGTTGTGTGCCCGCAGATCCCGTCGGAGCATCGGTTGCCGGCTACCGATATGCAAGACTTGGCGAAAAGTCCTTTCCACTTAGAGAAATTGCTGTCAAGCAAATCCCGGTCCAGCCAAAGTCAGACGGTTTTGTCAGCACCTTTTCAGAGCTGGCCTGTTTGGGAAGAAAAGCTCGTGTCAACTTGAAGTGTGGTTAAGGCAGCCTTACGACCAGCCCCCAAGCAAGGCACATTCTCAAGGCACTTCAAATTGCTCAGGCTTCATATTGATCTTGCAAAGCTTGGCCAGACAGCCACTCAATTGCAGGAAGGTTTGGACACCCTCTAAAATCCGCATGTGTGTAAAGCCGATCTCTTTGATGAACTCAAGCTTCGAATGTTCAGACATGGTGGGGATCGTCTTCGTAACTCTGAACATGGTGCTTATGATATCATGTGATGAGTAGCCCAAGTCCCTAGATGCCGATGTTAGCGTTATTGACTGTCAATGTCCAGCCAGCCTCACCATAGTTCTCTCAACGTGTCCACTGCGCTGTCGATCCTGCACTCGTAGCAGGCTTTGATCATCGCTTGGACCTTCACCGGATGAGGACTGTCGACGACTCGAAAGACATTGTCACCGCTCACGAAACCAAAACCCGCCCAAGTACTCTGGAGATTGTTTATTGCTTGGCGCATGTCTCCCTCGGCGCTGAAGACTAGCGCAGCCAGTCCGTCGTCCGAGTACTCGACCTTTTCAGCCTCAACGACTTGCATCAAACGTTGCACAACTTGGGCGTCTGTCAACCGGGCATATCGCAAAATCGCACATCGAGATTGCAAGGGCTCGATGATCTTGTTTGATTGATTGCAGGCGAAGGCGAAGCGAGTTGTGTTGGAGTAGATTTCCATCGTTCGTCGGAGTGCTTGCTGTGCACCTGCGGTCATACTGCGGCCTCTGTCAGCAAGTTATACCTCACCCTGTGAGAAAGCGTACCTGTCTGCTTCATCCAAAATGACGAGCTTATGTCTTCCTGGAGGGAGTGTAACTTTTTTCTGCGCAAAACCTTTGATCCTATTTCGCACTACATCAATGCCCCGTTCATCAGATGCATTCAGCTCCAAGACCGCCTCTTTGTAAGCATCTCCTAATAATGTCCTCGCAAGACACAGTATTGACGTTGTTTTGCCAATACCAGGCATCCCGGATATGATAACGTGCGGCATGTTCCCATCCTTCGCAATAATCTTTAATCGCTCGATCGTCTCTGCGTTGCCGACTACATCATCAAGGTAAACTGGTCTGTACTTCTCTACCCTAGTTATCTTGTTAGTATCGTATAAGGTAGGAATGAGGCGATTCTCCCACCATGGCAGTTCGTATTCTGGGCTTGCTCCGTTGGGTACTGCTTTTGCCTTCTTAAGAGCTGCTGTAGATGATTCTGCTTGAGCCATGGGCCTTTCGCAAAGTAAAAATGTTTCCTTTGAGCTGTTGCACGCGGGACTTTAGAGCATTGCACCTCTCTTTTGGTCAACCTCGATCGGTCACCGCAGGGAAACGCGAAAAGTCGCGTAGAGTGTCCTAACGCGTTAATCACGCCGCTTTTGGACATGCCTACACATTTTTGGCTACTTTCTGTTAAACATTTCGCTCTCTTGACCTAGTTGTCTACTGTCTTTGTGTCTGGCCAGGAGTATTGGCACCAGCCTTTAATCATTTGTGGCGGACTTTTCTTCAGATGACCTATATAGGCACCACTCTCGAGGTCAGATCCGGCCTATTTACCAAGTAGTAGGCGTTGACTTTGGCTGCGGGGAAATGATTTAGCATCTAATTCATAAATTCATAATCTCTTTGGATTACGTTTCTGTGTAACTGTGGCGCGTAGAGAAGCCAATCCAATGTCCTCTCCTCACAGACTGGCTACGCCGAGTGAACTTGGCTTGGCTTGGAAAAGGAGGGGCTTTGTTAGGACTCTATGCTGCGTAGAACCTTCCTACCACCACTTCCCCATCCATCTAGTTGAAACACAAAGCGATACCCCTGCACTCAAAATGTGCTTCAAAGCCGCACCTGGCACGATCTACCGCAAGTGCGGGCACAAGGTTGAAGGCGTCGAAAAGGTTTACGAATGCAAGGAGCGGCCGAACGGTAAAGATTGCAACGACCCTAAATTCAATAATTCTTTGACGGACAACAAGAGGAGTGAATTCTGTCCCGATTGCAAAGCGGCAGGCAAGAAATAGATACCAGAGCTTGAGGCTTGAAGTTCAAGACAGATGATGGAAGGGAACGGCATAACGACTGCTCGTCTCCTAGCAGACACGACTTGTTAGGAATTGGACCAAATGTTCGTTGTTTTGTGAAAACAACAGAAAATAATTTGTGTATAACTTGCCCTTCCCTGGATGCATGCAACTTATTCAACCATTGCTAGCTGCAAGCCTGCTTGTTTGGCTTTGAGCATGTAGATATCCTCTTCTATCCAGTTCGGGTTCGTATCTAGTCGGAGCTGAAAAGATTTTAGACGAGATTCTGTATACAGATTTTCCCAAATTTTGTTCGCTTCAAGAGGCACGGCTTCACCGACCTGTGCTCGTAGTTGCGAGATACTCGAAGAATAGGTCTCTGTGTTGCTCCAGCCATCTCTGATAACATTGCTGAAAGGGTGAGCTCCCTCTGCAATCGAAAAGCGGCCGTGAATGAGATCCCGTCGAAGCTTGCGTCGCTCGTGTAAGCTGTTCACAGCTGTGAAAGGGTCAACACCACTTGCCAAAAAATGTATACATGTAGCGAGATTGAACCGGTCTGTTATCAATTGCTCCTTAAAATCTTCATCTTCTACATGAACTGCAGAGCCGAAGTCAAATAACTTAAGCTGGTTTGCACTATCAATTCCTATATTCTCTTTCTTGATGTCTCCATGTAAATACCCTAGCTTCTCTAGCCATGCCACAGCGTCAAGGAGTTGCCGAATCCATAGATGTCGTCGTTGTACTGTGGCGGCCTGCACCAAATCTTCGATCGGTAAGAGTCTTTCAATAATCAGGCACTTCGCACTCTTAGATGAAAAGGTTCTGGCGATATTCGGGTGGAAGTTACGGGCTAAATGATCATAGAGCTGCCGTTCCTTTTTAAAGAGAAAGAGACTTTGCAGCGACATATAGATCTGGTCCTCAAACTCATCGGAATTGCTCTCGAAGGGATACTGGAAGGGAACCTTGATGACCGCGACATCGCTGAGGTCGTAAACGATCCCCTGCGACGGGCCTAAGCTGAGACATCGATGCGTGAAATATGGAGTTATCCACGTGTTATCTGGCATTGTGTGGTCGTCTTGCAGAATGTCATCAGGATAAACTCGATCAGTGAGTCCACGAAAGTCTAGCCACGTGATCTCTCCGATAAATTCGCAAACTACTAGTTACTTAGTTAGCATATAGTTATTCAACCGATCAACCTATGGCTACTGTCCCAAAATGAAAATTGGCGGGCCGAAAAGGGGTGCTCACTAGCGATCCTTGTCGTGTCCAAAGGGATGATTTCAATCGCATGCGTTTCGCCACAATTCGTCTGTCGAGACTGCTTATGCACACTCCAGAGAGAGGCATGCGATAAACGAATTTGAAGCTCGAGTAACACGCAGCTGCGAGTGTAGTGTTCAACGCTATTCATATTGCTCGAGACCTGTTCATCCACAAATGCCCAGACTGGGCAACCTCTATTCCAAATGTTTTCATCACTACCGGCGCTTGGGTATCACGATCAGTCTCAAATAGAGAAAACAAGGGTTGATCGCTCGGACACCTTCCTTAACTCTGCCGTTTCCGTAATGTGCTTACCAATCATAATGCATTTACTTCAGCCACGAGGATGAGTTTGTCAAGTTGAATCCAACTTTTTCTCAACGCTTTCCATGATCGCTCCTTCCTCTCCTTTTTGCCCTTTTTCAGTAGCTCCTGTACCCTTCTCATCATCGGCTCTTCCTTCCCCCTTCTTCTCCTCATCTAGAAGCGGGATTTTGTCGACCTCTTTCTCCTGCTCCTTGTCGTGCGCCTCGTGGTCATTTCCCTCGTGGTCGGTTGAGGGTTCGGCCACGGGTGTCATTGTACCTGGCGAGCCTTGGAGTCTGGCCATGTCCTTCTTCATCTGTTCCAGTTCTCTTTGAAACTGTTTGCCGAAGACATCCATGTAGTAGTTTGCGCCATTCCACACACTCCAGCTAAAGACAAACATGAGGAAGCCAGCACTGGCCCAGCGATACCAGAACCAGATGGGACAAGGGACGATGGTCAAAACAGCGTAGAAGTACTGTATCAGCATGAAGGCAGGCTCTTGTAAGCTTTGGGGTAGGGCGAGGACAACCTTGCCAATCCAAGTTTTGGCGTACGATTTGCGCAGCCAAGTGAAAGAGGTCGGGCGGCCGGCAGCGATTTGATCGCGGCGTCGCACAGTGATCAAAAAGTGATAGGAGAGTTGCCAGAGTGCATAAGGAAGCGTGGCCCAAGTGACCATGTCCAGCAGAGAGTAGTGCTCAGGACTGCCAGGTGGAGAGAACTTGATATTAAAGACAGCAGGGAAGCGGGATTGGAGAAGATCTGGTGGTGTCAGATGGACCATACAATGCAGAGTGACCGGCGGCATAACATGAATGAAGAGGGAGGTGACCTTGTCGAGACTGTGAAAGACAAGACTGTTGCGCCACAAGACGATGGCAATCGCATTGTTGCCGTAAGCGAGACAATAGCTGGAAATCAGGAGTCGCTTGGACCGAGGAAAGACCCAGATGGAGAGCAGGCAGATTACATTGACAAAATAACAGAGGTCGGCAAGGAAATAGTGGTATCCTTTGCGATGATATGTATAGAAGCGAATAGGCATGAAGTATGCGAACTGCGCGGTGAACCACCAATAGAAGTGTTCGGGCACAGCGCCGACAAGGTAGCCACTGATGAAGATATTGAGGACAGCCGAGATGAAGGAGATCTTCTCGCGGGTTGTGATTGTGACCGTCTCGGTCCATCTCTTGTTGACGTCGTCCATGGATTTCTTCACGCGCTTGCGGTATTTTGCGAGTTGTTCGTCCGCCGTCGGTACTCGTCTGCGCCACTCTGCCACCGCCTTGTCTCGCGCACTTGTGCCCTGTGATCGAAGCTTTTTCTGCTGTTTAGTCAATTTATCCTTCTGTGCTGCAAGGGCAGTCTGCCATTTCTCCAGCCGGGTCGGTAGCGATAAGTTGTCAAAGACATCGAAGATGGTCAGTTTATCCATGGGAGTTTCGTCCATCATATCGTGCATATCCTTGGTGAAATATGTTGACGAATCCCTAGAGAGGATGTATGGGCTATTGGGCATGAAAGAGAAGAGCCCAGGTGATAAAGACTCTATGTTGCTGTTCCCATCAGTGGATTCACTGGTGGAAGTCGTTGACAGGATATCACCAGCAGTCTTTTCGTCCAGACCCGCGGGCTCGGAATGAGATCTGGGCAGATCGGATGAGTCCGTCATCTTGATTGCGCTGAACCGCGACGGTGGTGGTGCCAGCAGGGGGCGATGAAGTTGATGGTACCTCGTCACCGCTGTTGTGACTGAGTCAACCCTGTTTACTCACGACGCTTACTCCCCCCTCTTTGGCCGTCGTAGATTCGTCGTGACGTCTCAAAAATCCGATCCGTCACAATCAGCATGTGCATTCCGAAGTATAGATAGTGTCCTCAGCAGTGGCCCAGCATGGCAACAGGTTGTTTCGACCTTGCAGAAAACACGTTCACGTTGCAGAATGAAGGAACACGACTGGCCCTGGCCTCGTGCAAAATAATAATGGATGTTGACCCTGTGAGGTCATTGGGTCGACTCGCCTATCACAGGCTGTGGGCGACTGGGCCGTGCTGGGCCTAGCGCTCTATTAGCTAGTCTAGCATACTTCGTAGAATGCCTGGAAGCCGCGTCCGAGGCGTTCATAGGCATTTCCCTCAAAATGCGACGCGTATAGTATGCCACGCGATGCAAGACATATCGCATGTCAGGAATTCTTTGCATTTCGGCGGTGCTCAGCTTGCCACTCCCGGGTCGATTTCCACTGTTGGTCTGCAGATTCCCGATACCTGACAGTGTCACTAGCCCACAATGGGCAAGCTGATACGCCTTGAGCTACAGAGTGAGTGCTTCTCATCTATAGTAGCGACGACCCGGCAAAAGACGATGCTGAACTATTTACAGATTTCAAGTCCTACAAGGGTCACCATGTCCTTCTCTTTGGCGACGCCTATTTCACTTCGATTATCGGTCCCAATGGCTCTGGGAAGTCAAACTCTATGGACGCCATTTCCTTTGTCCTGGGAATGAAGTCTTCTCACCTCCGATCGGCACACTTGCGAGAGTTGATCTACCGTGGTCGTGTCATCCGAAAGTCCATAGCCAATGGTGATGCCGAGCCGAACGGACACGATGAAGACGAAGACGAAGAGGGAAGCACTCAGGATGGGTCCCGTCGTGATGACCCGAAGTCGGCCTGGGTCATGGCTGTATTCGAAGATGACGCGGGAGAATTGCAGAAATGGAAGCGCACCATCACCCCTGCTGGAACTTCAGAGTATCGCGTCAATGAACGGGTGGTGACGGCGCAGCAGTATAATGACATTCTGGAGGGCGAGAATATCCTGATCAAAGCCAAAAATTTTCTTGTGTTCCAAGGTGATGTCGAGGCCATTGCCGTTCAAAAACCTCAAGATCTCACTCAACTCATTGAACAAGTCTCCGGCAGCCTCGAATACAAGGCAGATTATGATCGTCTCAAAACACAGCAAGAGCAGGCCAACGATCAGCAGAGTGTGCAAGTCCAGCGTCGCCGAGGTATTAACGCTGAAATTCGACAATTCCGGGAGCAGAAAGACGAAGCAGACAAGTTCACCCAGAAGACCGAGGAGCGAGACGAAGCAATCGTCACTCATGTCTTGTGGAAGCTGTATCATCTCCAGCAAGACATTGAAAAGTCCAGTGTCGAAGTACAGAAGTATCAGAATGAAGCTCAGGAATTACAAAGGGGATTGCAGAAGTTCACAAAAGCTCTCGAAGCTGCAAAGAAGGATTACACCGAAACCGGTCGTCAAGTGAACAAAGCTGAGAAAGCAATCAAGGCTAAGGAGCGGGAAATCGAGGATCAGGATGCCAAACTAATTCCTGTTGACGAGCAGATCTCCCTGTCCAATAAACAACTAGGAAAATACACAAGTCGTATCCAGGTCGTTCAGAAGGAGCGACAAACGCAGGCCGACCAGATCGCTGCTCTTTCCAAAGATCTCAAAACGGTGGAGAGAGCTCAGGCCCAATGGCAAGCTCAGTGGGAACAGACCGCAGGCCGACAAGGAGGACAGTTGACCAGCGCTGATCTGAAGGAATATAGTCGATTGCGCGAGGAAGTTGGTAAGAGGGCCTCGGCCGATCAAAGCAGGGTCGCTGCTCTAAAGAGTGAGCGTGCGCCACAAGAAGCGACATACAACAACCTGAAGAACAATATTGAAAGTCAAGAATTCAGATTACAGTCGCTTGAGGCGGATCGAGCTCGTCTTGACGAACGCAGATCTGGCCTCTCAGATACTGCAGCCCAAGTCCAGCAGGAGATGGACGGCAAGCGCAATAAGCTGAATACTGTAAGTTCGCAGCGTCTACAAACCACTAGACAACGCACAGAACTCGATGAAAAGCTGGCCGAGGTAGCGAGAAAACTTCTCGAAGCAGATGATGGCCGTCGAGCGAGCGAGAAGGAATTGAGGATGAGGGAAACTATTGCAACACTGAAAAGAACATATCCTGGCGTCAAAGGTCGACTGCACGAACTCTGTAAACCAAAACAGAAAAAGTACTCCGAAGCTGTCAGCACCGTCTTGGGTCGTCACTTCGATTCTATTGTGGTTGATACTGAAGCCACGGCAAAGCAATGCATCGAGTACCTCAGAGACCAACGCGCTGGCCAAGCTACATTCATCCCTCTGGACACAATCCAAGTCAAAGCTATAAATTCGAGTATGAAGGGGCTGGATCCCTGCGTCAGGCTCGCCGTCGACACCATGGACTATGAGAATACCTTCTCGCGTGCTGTCTCGTATGCCTG
Source organism: Incumbomyces lentus (assembly GCA_017656005.1). Lineage (NCBI taxonomy): Eukaryota > Fungi > Ascomycota > Eurotiomycetes > Chaetothyriales > Trichomeriaceae > Incumbomyces > Incumbomyces lentus. Next base: position 1,477,087 of record JACJVT010000004.1, on the reverse strand, counting down.
CGGCAATTCCATTGTCTGCGATACACTTGACCTCGCGAAGCGCATGGTCTATAACAAGGGCGTTGACGCCAAAGCTGTCACACTAGATGGTACGGTGATACACAAAGGCGGCTTGATCACAGGCGGTCGTGGCAAGGAACAAAACACTCGCCGATGGGACGAAGCTGAGATTGAAAAGCTTACTCGACTCAAAGACAGGCTATTAGCAGACTTCAACGCCTTACCGCAGCAGCGAGCACAGGTCGCAGAAGAACAGGTTTTGCAAAACGAGCTATCAGGACTGGAGAGCCAATTGAGGTATGCGAATGACGAGATTGAAGCCTTGAATCGAAACGTCGAGAGCAAGCAAAGTGAGATCAATACCCTTCGCCGGCAAGTTCAGCAAGATCGGTCGAAATTGCAGCAGGAAAAGGCTAAGCTCGACGAGCTTGATCAGGACATCGAAGACTATTCCGACACTGTCCGTAGCGTCGAGGATGAAATCTTTGCTCCCTTCTGCCAACGCCTTGGGTTCGATGACATCCGTGACTATGAAGCCCGACAAGGCTCGTTGCAACAAGAAGCGGCGCAAAAGAAACTGGAGTTCATCACGCAAAAAGGCCGAATAGAAGGACAGCTCACCTATGAGCGGACTCGATTACAGTCGACCGATGACCGTATACAAGCGCTTCAAGACAGACACCAGCGCGACAGACAGACGATCGATGACTTGAACGAGCAGAAGCGAGGCTTGCAAGATGACCTGGAGACAATGAAGGACGAATTAGATGAGCTCAATGCTGCACTCGAGGATCAGAAAGGAGACCACCAGAACCTGGCTGATAAGCTCAACAAAGCAAAATCTGAATACCAGAAGCGCAGCAGGGGAATGGAGACGACATTCAGCGAGATCACGAAGTGCGAGGCTGATGCCAAACGCCACGCTGCAAGCAGATACGCCCTCCTGCGGCGCTGTAAGATCGAAAATATTCAGATCCCGCTTGCTGAGGGTTCGCTGACGCTCGAAAAGCTTCCCATTAATGATCTGTCCACCACTACTGGCACGGATCCAGATCACATGGACGTTGACGATGAGGATGATGACGATGATGAAATAGCCACCTCTTCCGCCCGGCAAATACAAGACATACCGACCTACGGTATTGAGATTGACTTTGACGAGCTGCTAGAGGAGCTGAAAGAGGACGACTCTTCCGAGGCTGAAAAGCAACTTGCAGAGAACATTGAGAAGCTAAATGCGCAGCTCGCTAAAATGACACCGAACTCACACGCCGCGTCTCGCCTCGAAGCTTCAGAAACCCGTCTGCAAGACACTGACGCTGAGTACAGGGCTATCCACGAACGCTACGCTTCAATAAGCAAACAGTACAACGACGTGAAACGAATGCGCAACGACCTTTTCAACAAAGCGTATAATCACATCTCCGAGCAGATCGAGCCGATATACAGCAACCTGACACGCTCCTCAGAGTTCCCCGGGGGTGGACGTGCCTACTTGTCGGCGGACCCTGAAGAACCGTACCTCGCAGGCGTCAACTACCACACCATGCCCCCAGCCAAGCGCTTCCGAGACATGGAACACTTGTCGGGTGGAGAAAAGACAATGGCTGCACTTGCACTGCTCTTCGCAATCCACTCATTCCAGCCCAGTCCGTTTTTCGTCCTGGACGAAGTCGACGCCGCCCTGGACAATGCGAATGTGCAAAAGTTGGTCAACTATGTCAGCCGCCACGCTGGACCTGGCATGCAGTTTATTGTCATCAGCCTGAAGACCGGGTTCTTCCAGGGCAGTGAAGCTCTGGTGGGAGTCTATCGAGATCAGAGTGCGAATTCAAGTAAGAGCTTGACGTTGGATTTGAGGAAGTATACGTAAAATGTCAGGTATGAGTGGATACACGGGGTTTCTATGGAATAACGCTTGATGAATGTTACGGTCGTGTTGGAAGACGGATGGGGTCGAATCCCACCCCCTTTGTAGTTATAGTTAAGAGTGTTGACTCTATGTCGGTGAGAGAGATACTAGTACCTGAGTGGATTGCAACAACAATGTGGCCCCAAAGCCCTAAAAGAAGCACCTACTACTTAGATGTTTATGTCAAGTAGAGAATCCGCCAACAACGTAAATATCACCCATCATCAATCTCAATCACCAAGTCGACATGTGGTGTTGTAATGTATTGCATTTCATTGGTTGTGATGAAGATGAAAAGACAAAACGCAAGCTATTAGTAGGTACTCAACTGTAAATCGCGCCTTCCACAGTGGTCGACTCAGCCGGAATTTTTTTTGTTCAAGCAGTCGGTTTCAATGGTGTTTGTTGAAAGAAAAGACCTCGGGCGAGACCAAGGGTAGGTAATCCGATGAGACCTCCTACCTCGCTTGTTTCAAATGCTGGCAGACGCAACAGTATCAATGACACATTATCCAGCTTGGAGGGGATTCTATTCAAATTGGCTATATCACAAAGTAGAGAAAATTGTAATTTGTGTGGTTGTATCGTGTTCCCATCGGCCTGCACGAAACCACAATCGACACCGTTGTGCCTGCTGGCTCGCTTGCTTGATCCAGTTGCTCGCATCATACACAGCAGCCCATCCCGCGGAACCTCCGACTATAGTCCTCTATCTTACTACCGTAGTGTCAAGTCTAGTGCGTCGATAGTGTATTCGCTAGACGTTGTCGTAGTTTGGATGACAGGATCGAAATGAGCTGCGCTGTAACACAGAACTGTCTTCTTGATTTATTCTTCTTAATACCGCCTTCCCTCATTGGCCTCTGCTATCTGCCCTTCGTTGTTCCTTCAGATCTTCCTCGGCCTCGGCGGCCTCGGAGGCGGCACCAGCTTCGGCAGGTCGGGCTGTCGGCTTCTCGTCGATATCTTTGTCATCCTTAACACTCTTCGTCTCGCCGCTCGAGGCTTCTTTGGTGCTTTCCGCTTGTTCGTTCTCCTCTTCTATCAACTCCTGCTGCTCCTTCAAGACTTCGAGTCTCTGTTTGTTAGTCGCAGCGCCTTCTGCATTGTGCACCTCGAGCTCAATCTCATGGAAAAGTTCCTCTGGAATTGATGAGAGCACAGCCTGCAGAGCCTCGATTTGGGTGTCAATCTCCTTGTCGCTGCCGGAGGTGTACATATATGCGTTTGACAACACCAACAGCATGGATGGAATGTTATACTTCAATCTCAAGTCCAACCACATCTGTAGGTCTTCTCGCAATTTTTCAGGAGACAAGCCGTGTGTCCGCATACCTCTCGATGCGCAAGCCATCTGAAGTTCTGGTACAGAGAGTGAGTCGACACCTTCAAATGATATTGCCTTGTCATCACGCTTGATTTGTCTCATGCGATGTCGAATTTGATAGCGCAGCATAGCGTCTGTACCAAATGTGTTGAGATTCATGTACTTGCAGATGCCCACAAGCTGCGGTCGGCTCAAGTTGTCAAGAGTGAGATCGTCCTTGAACATGCGGCAGACTTTGATAACGTCATCTTTGGTAGGTGCTTCACCTGTGCTGCGCACCTTCCGGAAGAATTCGATGAACTCTTCCTTTTTCGCCGTCGCTGCCGAAACGGGCAGTCCACTCTCACGAAGCGTGTCTCTTAAAAAGTTTGATATATTTTGCCTCGTTTGCCGTAATCGAGTAGCTTTTGCCTCGCGCGATGTCTGGCCTTCATAAGTCGAAGGAAGTAGGTTAGGGAAGAGTTTGAGGGCAATTGGGAGCAAGAGTTCTGCGAAGGGTACTATGACGAAAACTGAGAAGGGTACGAGTCGTCCCAAATCTTGCACGGTGCGCTGAAGCTGGCGGTGTTCTCGTCGTGACAATTCGTAGCCTGCAGCCATCTTGAGAGCTAAACGAGAAGAAATCTTGACCTCGGTGGCAAGTAGTTTTGTTCCATCCCAGTAATGTTGCAGCTCTTTCTTGATCTTTTGACCGATGGTCAACTTTTTGTCCTCCTTCTTGACTACCGATTTGTTTTCTTCTTTCGCCTCTGCAGCGGCCTTGTCAGCTGCCAGCTCGCTCAACGAGGCATTTGCTGCTGCTGCAGATTTGTCGACCATAGTGGGCTCTGATTTGGGAACGGTTGTTTGCTCATCGGATTGCTTCAATTCGGCGGCTGTTGGGCTGGGGCTAGCTTTCTTGCCTTCACCCTTGGGCAAAGGCTTCTTGGCTTCGTCAATGTTAAAGCCTGGGGGTGGGCTTGCACCAGCACCATGGGCTGATGTTTCGGTTGCATAGCCTCGTCTCGGCAGCAATATCGCTAGCGCTTGTAACTGCGCGGTTTCTCTCGAGCTTCGGAGACCACGGTTTCGATATATGCTGGCGGAAATCGACGAGCCATGTCTCGATTGTACTGAAAATTGTCAGTAGATGACACTTACTCAATTCATGCCATTGCTCACTCTGAATCAGGCGTCGGGCAGCCTGGTTGGTGATCAGACGAGACCCGCTCATCTTGAAGGTGGTTTGAAGGAATGCAGGTGGGAAGATTGGCTAGACTAGCGACGAGGTCTGGAAATACGTGAGGTGTAGTTACTCAAAAGTAAGCTGTCAGGACAATAGCAGAAATTGACTTCGATTGCGCAAGGTTGGGAAGACATGTAATAGTAAGAGTAGTGAAGGCGTTAAGATCTGACAACTCGAAGTCGTTGGATTGCAGGGGCAGATCTATTAGAGACTTTTAACACTGGCCGTGAGTGGCTCATCATTCCAGAGGCAAAACTTAAGCTCCACTCCTCCATCGAACCGGGTTCCCAGGGTTCTTTTCGGAGCACGGATTTAAGTCTGAATGACTAAGCCCATGACCTCAGCCTCGCACCTGCAAGACAAACACTGCCACCCTCGCTCTATACAGCTAGGTTTAGATCAATGTAGGCATGAGGCATTTCTTTATTCATCTAGCTACGCATCTTTCGATACAAGCAGTGGTCCACGGTGCTTTGGACGCTTCCTGTCAAAGGCTTGGTAAAGTAGGGAAGACGAGCAAAATGCTGAGCTTTGGCTATAACGGGCGGGTGGCATTCATCACAGAGATATGGCAAGGCAGCACGCGTGAACACATACCTCGCTCGCAATCTGGTGATCTTCAAGCGCACGTTCGAGTCCTTAGCGAGGACACCTGTAGCCATTATAGCAAGGCGCTGAGCATTCAATGAGTCTGTCCAATCAGCGGTTGGAGACCTCCCGTTTCACGTCACTAAATGCTCCGACCGTCTATGCCATCTCCAGTCGTCTAGGTGGTGTTCGCGTTCCTTCCACGAAGGTCGCTCCTGCTTGATCGGCTGGAGGAGCTGGCATCACGTTTTCGTCGCTTGGGCTTCGGCTTGGGAGAGGGAGTAGGGGAAGACGTGTTTCTACGTCGTCTTGGCTCGTACCTGGGTAGAGACCTCCGCCGCTTGGGCTCTCGTTGTCTGCTTCTTTCAACACTCCGGCTGCGACTCCGACTCCTCGTCCGGCTTCTGCTTCTGCTCGCGATACTCGAGCCCAACCGGTCGCGGCGCAGGGGTTCATCTGGACTGCGACTTAGGCGCAAGTCGTCTCGTCGCGTTCTCGGCCTGACAATGTCAGCACGTCTTTTGCTTCTATTCTGATCTGGTGATGAGCTTGATCGTCGCTTATGGCCTCTATGATTTCTGTATTTTCGTCTTCTGTCTTCAGGTTCCGTGCTTGAGCGTGATCGTGACCGTCTCCTTCGACGGCGATTTCTCTCTGGGTGAGGAGATGAGCTGCAGCTTGAGGTATAACTTTGTCTTCTGCGACCACGTGCTCGGGGAGAGGGAGAGCGTGAGGTGACAGTCGACGGGCTTCGCGTGTCTGGCCTATGAGTATTTACGACTCCATTTCGCCTTCCTGAGCCGATCTTTTTCTGCCTCCTCAGCGGCGATCTAGATAGGTCACGGGAAAAGCCTTCTCTCCCATGTTTTCTAGGTGGGGATCGTGACGGTGACGACAAATATTCTGGTCGAGTGACAGAGCGTCCACGTCGATCGTGCTTCTGAAATCGGCTAGAAGCCTGCGGAATGTACGTGTCAATGTCTCTGCGAAGAGGAGGTCGAGGCGGCGAGCGTCGTCGACGAGGAGAGCGAGATCTCGAGCGCCGTGGTTTGCGCGGTTCCCACTTTGGTCCACCGCGACTTCCAGGACCCCAAGTACGGTCAGCCCGGTCGCTACGCTCTCGTCGTCGCATCGCGTCCAATTTGGACTCTTGTGTTGCCCTGTTTTCTTTCTGTTGTTGTGCAGCTTCTGCGGCCTTCTGGGCTTCTACTTTCTCTTGCATTAATTCCTGCTTTTTAGCTTCGAGTAGCTCTTTCGGTACGCCTTGAGGGTTTATTTGTGCACTGAGGCATAGGTCCCAGAGGTCTTTGCAAAACTTGGCCGTGTCTTTGTCCAGGAAGCCAGTAAGCTGGATCTGAAGTTCTTTGATACTAGGCTTGAATCTTGTTAGCGACTGAGTACTCCTCGTTTGCATTGGACCACGTACAAAGCGCGAGCCCTCAAGCAGGTTGAAGCACAACTCAATGACGACGTCGTCTTCCGCCCCAAGAATCTCAGAGATCCGTCGAGCAATCCATCTATAGTTTTTAATTAGTAATGTGTAATACGCCAGAGAAAGAGAGAAAAAGGCTGCGCACTTCTTCATGACCTCGATGTTGATTTTCTTTGTGTCAACTTTTTGATTGAATTCTGGAGGAAATTTGGTCTGCCGCAACAGCTTCTGGTCAACTGGTGTCGCCATGACGGGGATAATGTCGATGTCCTTATCATAGACTACCAGGGTCTTGTAGGCAGCAGACAGTTCACTCGGATCGGGATCTGTTGGGTCTTAGGCACTGGGACTGGGACTGGTGCAAGTTTTCTTTTGAAGTCAAGTTGGAGGGTCTCAATCATTGGAGAAACGCTTCCCGTCCGGCAACAGGTCGAGGTAAAAAGCAAGCTGTGCAAGCAATGGATCTCGCCAACGTCGCACCCAACAATTAAGTTCAAATACAAGTTCCAGGGAGGGTATCACTTATTGCATGGCAAAAAACCAACACTCGCAATTCTTGACCTTGGACCTTTTCAAGACCCAAATAAACCTACTCAGTGAAGCAAATGCGCTCCGCACTAAAACTAGTGGCTGGATCTGCCAGATCGAATGATACCAGCACGGTTTTCCACCTTCCAACCGAAGGACAATTTGTCCTTTCGTATTGTAGAGGAAATTCCAAGTCATGTCTGGGGACCTTGCAGGGACAGCAAGAGGACCTGTCAGATGCTTGAGCTTCATCTATTTGTCCAACAGCCGCGCCAACGTTGATGGAAACAAAAGTACCCAGGTAGCGTCTTACGGTCAGGAACCTGTCTAGTTTGTCAAACCATTGAATGGGAACCTGGGATAAAGATCATTACTTCGCCCTACGTACCTAACCCAATCAAGATTTGTGATGCCTCATTTCTGACCCTTCGCGGAGCAAAGAGCTTCCTTCATTAGACTGCCGCTTCCTCTTCTGACCTCTGCGTTCACTCTTTCTCTTCATTCTTCCTCTTCATTCTTCAGCCTGCCTACAATGCTGAGCAGTGTATCCCAGCCACTACCTTACACCAGCGCTCCATTCAATTTAGCTCTTCAAGGTGATGTGTATACCAAAATCTTAACGTGAACATTTCTAACGCCAACAGCAGACCTGTGGTTATTTTTCCGTGTTACTTTTACATGGCCGATCACTCGAGGCCTACCGAGCATTGTGCTTCCAATCTGGCCTTGTGGATCAGGACCACTTGACGAGCTGTACCCAAGTTATCAAAACCTGAAATCCCTAGTCCTACATCTCTTCCTTGTCGCTGCCCAATCTTTGTTTCTAATCCTCCTTATTCCGAGCTTGCTTCTTGGTGTGCCATTGCCTGTCTTTGGATGGACACCAAGCTGCTTGATCTGTATCATTGGCGTCATTGTGGCGAACAATTGCTTCTGCATTCTACTGAATGGCACCAAGCGACGTTTTCATAGCGTGGTCGACAGTTCGTGGGAAAAGCATGACGATGAGAAGTGGATCTTCATCAATGGTGTTGCTGCAGGCGAGCACTGGATGCAGAGTAACCTTGACAGACTGGCTTTGACCTTCCGACGAAAAATTCACGGCATTCATAACAAAACTCGCGGCATCATATTTGACGTGTTGGAAGTCATAATTCAAAGAACCTTTGGATATGCAACGCCGGATGTCCGAGAAGTCTATGAAGATGTCCTCAAGTTCCTTGAGGAGGAGAACGGGGAGAAAGCCAGGTACAAAAAGATCGTTCTGATCTTGCACAGCCAAGGCGCAGTCGAGGGCGGGCTCGTGCTCGACTGGCTATTTGCGTCAGTCAGTGGAGAACTCTTGAAGAAAATTGAGGTCTATACGTTCGGAAATGCTGCAAATCATTTCAATAGTCCAGCTAATGCTCAGGGAAGGAGGGTTGTGAAGCATATCGAGCATTATGCTAACTTGGGAGACTACGTTAGCCGATTTGGTATCCTTCACTTCCGGTCACTACCAAACTTTGCGGGACGCCAGACTGCAGAGGCGAAAGAGAAGGTCCAAAACATGTATGTTGGACTATTGTTTACAAGAAAAGGAAGTGGTCACCAGATGAATGGAAATTATTTAGATAACTTCTTTGCTATGGATAAGGACGAAAACAACAATCTAACCAGGGTCAGAGAAGACAACGATTTCATGAGCGCTGAATTAAATGAGCAACTCCTGCTCAACTATGATATCGCTGGAAAGATCTCCGAGAAGGACGTATGGGATTATGGTGACGAGCAGAAGAGCCGGGAAAAAATCGATAGCAAAAGCGTGAGGTTGATCAAGAACGTCAGTAGACTGTGGTCTTATAGAAACGGAATGTCGCCAGAGGACGCAGATGAAGAAGTTGAAGGCGAATAGGGCTGTTTGAATAGTGAAATGGCAGGGAAGTCGAACTGCTCCTGCTTGGCAAGCGTCCATAGAGGTCGTCGGGAATGCCAGCCGACTCGCGCGCTGAGCCCGGAAAGTGGAAAGTGGGAACATGGTCGGCTCGGCAGTCGCTGGACCGACATCGTGTGGTGAGGGGATGTTATTTTACAAAAACTTCATTTCCCCAACTCGCTGGTTCATGGCACGGAAAACCCCTTAACTTCACTTTCTTGAGGCCACGAGCAAGCAAAGATGGGTTCAGTGCCGAAAGGTTCTGACAATGCGCAAAGCGAACCGCACAGTCACCCAGTGCCGAGTCCTGGAATTTATGTACCCGCAGTAACGCTGTTCAATCCTGATACAGACAAATTATGCCTAGAACAACAAGCAAAGTACTATTCCTATCTTGCCGGCACTGGCCTCCGAGGGCTCGTTATACTTGGGACAAACGCTGAAACATTTCTTCTCACCCGGGATGAAAGGGCGGCTCTTCTAAAACTGGCAAGGCAGTCAGTGCCTGCCGGTTATCCAATCATTGCAGGTGTGGGCGGACATAGTACTGCCCAGGTCCTGGAGTATATCTCAGATGCCCATGAAGCAGGTGCTGACTATGTGTTGGTTCTGTAAGTGTAGTGAAGCGAAGTTCTAACCCCGATCGACACTGACAACGAGGATCAGGCCTTGTGCCTATTTTGGCAAGCAGACCACCACCAAGGTTGTAGAGAACTTCTATAACCAGGTAGCGCTAGCATCACCTCTTCCTATAATCATCTACAACTTTCCAGCTGTGTGCAACGGACTCGATCTGGACTCCGATATCATGACAAGTCTGGCTCACAAACATCCAAATATCGTCGGCGTCAAATTGACGTGCGGCTCGGTCGGCAAGATTACGAGACTAGCAGCAACATTTCCGCCTTCCCGATTTGCTGTTTTTGGCGGTCAGTCAGATTTCCTGGTCGGTGGACTGGCGGCTGGCAGTGCTGGGTGCATCGCTGCTTTTGGCAACGTATTTCCCAAGACCATAGTGAAGATATTCGACCTCTGGAAGTCGGGTAAACATGATCAGGCACTGGCATTGCACAAGATGGCTGCTCATGCTGAGTCGCCCACGAAGGCTGGCATTGCAAACACAAAGTACGCTGCCTCAGTCTACACCGCACCTAGAGCAGGGATCGCGGATGCAGAGCCCATATTCAGGCCGAGACGACCTTATGAGGAGCCTGCAGACGCTGTAAAGAGGAAGATTCGTGAGGTAATGGACCCCCTTAACGAAGTTGAGGGAACTCTGTAGGTGAGGGAAATGCTTTGACGACGAGATGCTAGACGAACAGCGTTCTGTGTCGGATCGGCGATCTCAGACCGCAATCTTGGCAAAGATTTAGACACGCAAACGACTTATGCATGTCGTTGCCCATGCCCGAACCAATTTCTTCTTTCAGAAGCCCAATACTTTCAAATCGTGCGCGGATCAACAAGCATGCGCATCCTACCAACTGCTGGCCCCATCTATTTTGGTCCATCCTTCTTCGACCTTGGATGCGCCTACCGTCCAAGCGAGATACCGCATTCGTCCACGCGTCAATCTTAAAGCCAAAGGACAGCGGTCTGTTTGTAGCGGCACGTGGGCACAAAGTGGGTTCAGTTATTCAAATTCGTAGCATTGGCATGTGCAGGGCTTTCGACTCCGAGTCGGAGTGAACGACTTTCAAGTTTCTGGAACGGAGCCGGTCGTTAGTCCCAAAATGTTTACGGCATGCAGTGCCGAGCCACGGATCGATGGTCCTCTATGCATATCCTCTCCGTTTGTTGCCTAAACTTTTAATCGTCTTGTATCTCAAAGTCTTCCATTTGTGGAGCGACAGCACTTGGTACTACAAGACTGTCACCATCAGGCACATCTCTCCCCAAGATCATCTCACTCAAGCTCGAATAGGCGCACAAATTTCTATGTGGTAGACGTGAGCTTGGTAAGTAGAAAACCAAAGTTAACACCACCTTGCACCACTAGCTTCGAATAAGTCGAAGACGCTAATCGGAGTCTCCTTTCGCCGGCAACATCTGAGTGGTCGTCGCAACCGCCATAATTGATCAGGTGGATGCTTCCAAGTGATTTTCCAAGGAATTGCTAGCTCTATTACTGAGTTTATTCAATCCAGCCTCATCCAAAGGACTTGCATCATCTATTGTCACTGCCGTACCTTCCGCAATTACGCGGAGAGAGAACGGCTGCTCCTGCTTGCTGCACTTTTCCTGTTCTCAAGGAGCTGCACATTCACACCTCCCTTCCATTTCCAATGTTCTCTATTTGAAAGCAGACAACAAATATGAACGAACTTGAATTTCGCGCGCAATCGTTCGGCGTGGTCCACTGACCAGGCTTGTACCTAGCATCCACAAATCTAATAACGCCCTCCACTTAACGGTCCACGCAGCCGGAACCAGATTGCCAAGGGCGTTCAGATTGTGTTTGCCGTCCTTTTCACAATTCGTATGCAGACAGAGGTGAACCCATACTTGGGATATAGACGTGTATTCTCCATGATATACTAGGCACTGAACGTCTCCGGAGTCCGGGTTCGCCGCGAGGTGGCTGGCCTGTCATACTTTCGTACCAAGTCCGTCCTCACCATTCGGAACGAGAGAACTTTCTCACATTACACACCCGACCTCCTCTAACCAGCGAGTCACACAACAGCCGCGCTTTGCTCGCTTGCCCAACACGGGGTTGCTGCAATGCGGCGTCGGTCGCTGCTATCGGTCTCGCATGTCTTCGTCCTCCTTTTCTCGATCCTCAACTGCTATGTCAACACCGTTTTGGCTCAAAGCACACAGTATATAACATATACGAACAATGATGGGGAAACGCTGTATCTCGATAACAACAGAGAACCATCTCTCTATACCAGAGACTATGGGGACTGCCAGGGAGATTCTGTCATCACGGTCACTCGTTTTGATGCGGCATACTATAAAGACAATATGACAATCCTGTTTCACCTTGGGGGCCATACTGCTGTCGCGAATGAGAGTGTCATGATGTACATCGGCGTTTACGCTTACGGCGAGAACCGTTTCAATTTGACCTTCGACCCCTGTTTTGCAAATATTCGGAGCATGTGCCCCATCAATTCATCTGTTCCTATCGAAGCCAGTGGTATCATCCCAATTGCGCAAGCCGATGTCGCAAATATTCCGGACATAGCGCTTACCATTCCCGACTTTGAAGGCCAGGCTATTCTTCGCATCTTTGGCAATTCGACACAGTCTCAGATCGCGTGCTACTCAGCTGTTCTGACAAATGGTCACACTTTCTCTCATCCAGCAGCGATTGGCTCGACAGTTGGAATTTTCGTGGCCGTTGCTTTCGTGTCTTCCGTCGCTACAGCAATCTACGGAACCGGACTACAAGAGACCAGGAACCACTATGCTCATTCACTATCAATATTCGTGGTTTTTTCGGTGCTGCAGCACGTATTCTTCACTGGTGCTTTGTCTATGAATTTTCCCTCTGTCCTGGTAGCCTTTTGGAGCAACTTTGGCTGGGCATCAGGCATGATTTACAGCTCGTCAATTCAAAGGTCGATTAACCAGTTCGTTGGGAACAATCGAGGAAATATCACCGAACTGGGTTCAGCAGCTTCAGGACAGACCGCCGTAAACCTTGGAGGAGGTTACTCTCTCTCATCAATATATAAACGATCAGCCGAAACCATGCACAAAAGAAATCTCATCAACTCCACTTCTGGCTTCAGCTGGTATGGGAATTCTGTTGAACCGGGCTTGCCTCTGCCTGGCAACTACTCTAGTTTTGCAGGAACCTTGGCTGAGTTGCACATTCCTGCATCAAATGCATTCCTCACCGGCCTAGTATGGTTCTTGATCTTGCTTGCTCTCGTGGGAGCAGCCATCTTGACGCTCAAGGTTCTCCTCGAGGCGGTTGTGCTTGTCAAATTGCTCAAGAGTGAACGCTTGGCCTTTATTCGAAGGCACTGGATATACTGTGCAGTCATTATGATGTTGAGGTCGTGCTACATTGCTTTCTTCATGCTGATCTTCCTCTGTTTGTTCCAATTCACCATAGGCGGTGGATCAGGTGTCCTTGCGATTGCGGGTCTTGTCTTCTGCCTCGTCCTGCTTGGAATGGTCGGCTTGTCAATTTACGCCGTTTGGTACAAACTAAGCGGCCAGCACGTTTGCAATGCTCCTGATCAGTTGCAACTGAAGTCGAAGCCTATGGGAAGGCTCCCATGGTATGGTTGGACTAGGGAATCCATCGCTCGTGAAAGAGAAGACACGCGAAGAAGTGTCCTGTCTTTGCCTTGGAGACGCATCTACTTCCAAGATCCACTTCAACGAGCTCATCCCCACGATGATGAGGAGTATCTTATCAAATTTGGCTGGCTCTCCGCCCGGTTCCGACGCAGCAAATGGTGGTTCTTTTCGGCGTGGATCGTTTACGAATTCGTTCGTGCGTGTTTCTACGGAGCAGCAGCCGGTAGTCCTCTGACGCAAGTCTTCGGTCTGTTGGCCTGGGAGATATTGTCTCTCTTTGCCATCATCATGATGCGGCCTTTCGAAAGCAACCGACTCAACATGCTGATGGTCTACTTCTTGGGCTTCAGTAAAGTTGTCTCTGTTGCGCTTTGTTCCGCATTTGATCCGCGCTTCGGCCTCGGACGAATTCTTACAACTGTGATTGGTATCATCATCATTGTGATCCAAGGTATCCTGGTCATCTGTATGATGATTGCGATAGTGATAGGCGCAATTTCCAGCTGGATGTCGATCCGACGTTACGAAGAAAACTTTCATCCGAATAAGCTGGCTAATACCCGTACCCGCTACTTTGCCCACATTGAACAGAGAGCAACAGATAAGCCACCAGTCAAGCTGGAGCTTCCGCCGCCATCCCCAGAAGTACAAGAGCCAAAGGAACCATATTTCTCCGTGACCAAAGTACGCAGACAAACGAAAATCGAAGACGAGGACCCAGAGAACGAAAACAACCTTGACGACAACGAGGAGGAGGAGGCTTTTGATCCTCCTGGGCAAGTTTCGACCAAGCCGCCGTCCCGATCGGGTAGTGTCCGGTCCAGAAATAGTATTTCTAGCCTGCCCTACGGCGCTCGAAGACACCGTGCGAGTTGGAGCAATCGAGATTTTTCGAATTTGGCATATGATCCAGAACAGATACCCTCGGGGTTGCATTCGCAAATCAGCATCGAAAGCACGCGTGCTGCATACAGAGATATGCCAGGAATTCCCCTTTCCCGCAATGCGTCTGGTGCCCACCGCTCTTGGAGTGAAGACCCCTCATCTGCAGATGCACCCGTTGCCGCTGTCGGCCGCCCAGCGAACATATACAAGCCGCGCCATGTAAAAAGCAAATCCGTATCGCAAACACAACTTCAGAGGCGGTTTGCTTCTGACGAATTACAGCATGCTGTCGTGAACAGGCCATCAACGAGGCACAATTGATATTATACCAAGGCAGTACGACAATCGACGATTTCATATTAGCAGGTGTGCATTTTTTGGGACCCAATAAGCTCGAGGACCTTGGGGATCCTTCCGGGCCATGATTAGTATTCGGCGTGCATTGTGGGAACATCCAGCATCTTAGCGAGAGGGGTTGTACAAACGTCGAGATCGACGCGGTAATGTCGCCTATGGTGATAACGTTTTGTAAAGCTATTTCAGTTAGCATTCAGTTAGCTAAATACCATGTGGTACAAATCATGACCGAGGCCTTTCAAAATTCGCGTTTTCTGTTTCGCAATAATTGTCTTCTTGTGTCCATCTGTGGTTATGATTTCGTAGCAGCACGTCCCAAAATTTGGGTTGGCCAATGATGTTAATGACGCTTTCATCCCATTCAGTCTCCTCTCAAAAGTTTCGCTAATGTCGCTGGCGCTGATTGAACATAGCGCCAAACAAGGCACAACAATTTCCACCGCTGACTGCATAGTGCAGACCGGAGCTGGGTAATGCGCATTGTTAGCGATTGACTGCCGCCGCATGTCGGACAATAGAAGACGAACAGTGTAGTCTGTAAGGTAAACCTCTTGGGCCCTGAGACAATGTGTTGACAATAACGTTTTAGTATTTTGAGCTTCTACTAAAGATCTCTTCAGAGGTGATCAATCTTCAGCTTTGCTTTTAGAATCTCAAGCTGTGATGGACATTGAAGACGACGTCACCACTATTCCCACCGTCAGTGCACCTGTACCACTGTACGCAATCTACATGGTACCAGCTTCCCGCACGGTGCATCACTTGAAATCCGCAAAAAACAATCTTGGAGACCAGTTCCCGCTCGCAAGCTGTAATCTTTTACAGGTTACGTTAAGCCTTGGATAGTATTGCTTTGGGGGACGCCTCCCCCCAGTAAGTACTCTTCGATGCAAAAAGAAATGTTCTCAATCATAAAGGACATCAATAGAGGCTGCGTTAAAACGTGATGGATTGATGACGGTGAACAAGAGCATCATGTTGGCTCGGAATTTCCTTTGCAAGCACATCAGTAGCACAATCGGTTGGCTCCAGCAACGGCGATACTCGAAAACGCTACTCTCGAAGGAGCATGTTTTTTACTCGCCACCAACCTCTCCCCACACAGGCTTCACCTTCCACAGCAACAATCGGCATTAGTCGAAGGTCCGCCAAGTATCTCGTCACTGTCTTTACATCCGGTGATCGAAAGCCTGCTACACCAGTGTTACGATTCTGGGAGAGGAAGTTTGGGGCTCGAGAAATGACTGATGCACGAGATGAGTTTCTCAGAAAGATAGAAAGCGGTAATGAGAAATATGTGGAGATCGCGCAAAAATATGGTCACGGGCGGGTGGTGAGGACTGGAGGACATTTGCAAGAACGATATCGCCAGGGGTAATCAATGGGAGCATGGCGTCTTGCGGCTGGCATGAGAACAATCAGTGTACGAAGTCTGATACTTTCTAAAGGTTTCTGATAGGGAACTCATTCATACTAGGCACTTGGGTTGAATGGGAATCGGGATTGCACTCCAAGCACAGGCTTGGAGGTGCATAAAGGGAACCGAGGGGCCTGCGCCCCTGAGCTGTACGCTAATGAACACTATGCTTAGCCGTAGCGCCTGTGGATGATGCTCTTGGCATTAGTCGATGCCACGGTGTTGCGGGTTGATCGCGAAAGGAGCTTTAATGCGGCATTCTGGAGAATAGGATTCATCTACTCTCGCCTTCATTTGTTATTGATCTCTTCGTATTTCCTTCTCGTTCTTGTTTGGAGGCAAGAATAAGCAGCAAAAATGAGCGGCCGTGCGTCTTGCAGCAGCATTTTGCACGGCCTCGCTAACACAATGTGTAGTTCGGTTTCTCGATCTTATTAAACCCTTTACGCCCCTCCTCCCGGAGGTGGCAGCACCTGAATCTAAAGTTCCCTTTAACCAGAAATTGATGTGGACAGGAGTAAGAGAAAGGCACCTTAGAGCCATGGACTGTGTTGCTGACTGTAGCAATAGTGTACACTCCTCATCTTTTTGGTCATGAGCCAGATGCCTCTATATGGCATTGTCTCGTCCGACACCTCAGATCCGATTTACTGGCTGCGTATGATGTTGGCAAGTAACAGGGGCACACTGATGGAGCTGGGAACAACACCCATCATTTCTTCGGGCATGGTTTTCCAGGTATGGAAGCACGACTCCAAGAGCAGAAACGAGTTGACATTCACAGCTCCTCGCTGGTACCCACCTGATTGATGTCAACCTTGACCTCAAATCCGACCGAGAACTCTACCAGACTGCCCAAAAGCTCTTCGCAATCATTCTGTCCTTTGGTCAAGCCTGCGTTTTCGTCCTCACTGGCCTGTACGGCCAACCATCCGATCTCGGTGCAGGCATCTGCCTTCTCCTGATCGTCCAGCTTGTGGTTGCTGGTCTTGTTGTTATCCTCCTCGACGAACTCCTTCAAAAAGGCTATGGCTTGGGCTCAGGCATTTCGCTATTTATCGCGACCGGCATCTGCGAATCCATCGTCTGGCGCGCTTTCTCTCCTACCACGATTGACACAGGCAGAGGAAAGGAATTTGAGGGCGCAGTGATTGCGCTTTTCCATCTGTTGGTAACCTGGCCGGACAAGACAAGAGCTCTGCGAGAAGCCTTTTACAGGCCACATCTGCCCAACATTATGAACCTGTTGGCTACCGTTGCTGTCTTCGCCGCCGTCATATACCTCCAGGGTTTCCGTGTTGAAATCCCAGTCAAGTCATCTCGACAGAGAGGAATGCGAGGTTCGTACCCCATCCGACTCTTCTATACTTCAAACATGCCGATCATGCTGCAATCTGCCCTTGCGAGCAACATCTTCATGATCTCGCAAATGCTGTGGAACAGGTTCCCCGACAACCTTCTTGTCAAACTGATTGGCCAATGGGAACCAAAAGAAGGATCAGCTCAGCTCTATGCTAGCTCGGGCGTCGCTTACTACATGTCACCTCCGCACAACTTCACCGAGGCTCTGCTCGATCCTATCCATACCGTCGTCTACGCCTCGTTCATTATCGTTACCTGTGCCGTGTTTAGCAAGACCTGGATTGAAGTCTCCGGCTCCGCTCCTCGTGACGTCGCAAAACAGCTGAAGGACCAGGGGTTGGTTATGGCCGGTCACAGAGAGCAATCCATGTACAAGGAGCTCAAACGTGTCATCCCAACCGCGGCGGCATTCGGTGGGGCTTGCATCGGCGCTCTTTCTATTGTCTCGGATATGTTGGGTGCGCTTGGTTCCGGAACTGGTATACTACTCGCGGTCACCATCATTTATGGCTACTTTGAAATAGCTGCCAAAGAAGGAGACTTTGGAGCGAATCTGAGGGGCATTATGGCTTAGAAGGCACGCCGAGATCTATCCCGAGTCATTCTAGGATTTTGAACTCGCTTCACGCCTGTATTCTAAAAGCATTGCATGAGGTATAGACCCGGGGACGGGACGAAGTTGGAAAAAGTAAAACGGATATGAAAATTCATGTCTGTCTGCCTTAACCTGTATCAAAAAGATAATCAGCAATTGCTCGCTGCACATGCCCTTTGCAAGGCTGACAAGAGCTCGTTTACTCAGTTAGGGATAGGCCGTTGCAGCATCAATAATAAGAGCAGTTGCAAGATAGCACATCTTCGAGCCAACTTGTTCTGCGGCCTTAATGCGTGCACGTTCACCTGTGGCCCAAAGATTCAGATGGTACGTACCGAACAGAAACGAAGCGTGATTCAACAATCTATAACTCTGATCGATCAACCACCTGGATAGAAATTTATCCGGCACTAGATCTTCCTTTATCTATCTTCAAGCAAGAGACCACCGCCTTGCTATGCAAAAGTGTACCAATAACGGTCTGGTTGGCTTTCATCCCCAAAAAGGTTCTGTACATTACTGTTCCCACTTTCCAGTCGCACCACATTACAGCTTAGCACTCTTTTTCCTTCGCTCCGCCCTGTCCATATCTCTCAGCATTCTCCTGAGAATCTTTCCGGATGGGCTCTTTGGAATGACGTCAATGAATTCGACACCCCCCTTTAACCACTTGTGCCGAGCTTTTTCCTTCTGAATGAACCTCTGGATGTCTCGTTTGACAGCCCGATCTGGCTCTTCAAAGCCGACGGAATTGCTCTTGACGACGTAGGCCTTTGGAACCTCGCCGGCTGCATCATCGGGAACAGCGATAACGGCGCAGTCGGCGACAGCAGGGTGGGATAGAAGTGTTGCCTCGAGCTCGGCAGGTGCGACTTGAAGACCCTGAAAAGGCCAGTGTCAGCATTCCAATATAGTAGTGCATTTTGGCGGAGCAGGTCTTACCTTTACTTTGATCAGTTCCTTGATCCGGTCAACGATCCAAATGTGCTCGTTGCCAGATGGCGCCTTCCTGAAGACAACCTCATCGCCCGTTCGTACGTATCGGCCATCGTTGAGCTCCACAAAGGTCTCTTTGGTAGCTTGCTCATTTTTCAGATAACCTAGTGTGACTGAGGGTGATTGTACTAGAAGCTCGCCGGGTTGGTCATACCCAGTGATCTCGTTCCCTTCAATCGTAAAAATCCGAGCCTTGTATCCTGGCAAGAGGGTGCCCGAAGAACCCAACCAAACATCATCTGGTTGCGTTGAGCTGATGCCAGTACACGTCTCAGTCATGCCATAGGCTTGTCGTACTGCCAAGTTCGGGTACTGCTTGGAAAGCTCTTCAGCCGTTTCTTGGCCTAATGGTGCAGCGCCAGTGAAAACGGATGTGACAGATGATAAGTCGTACTTTGAACACAGTTCAGCCTGTTTTACCATCTGAATAAGGATGGGAGGCACGATATTCAGAGTGTTGACCTTGTATTTCTGAATGCATGAAAGAAAGGTGCTCATCTCAAATTTTGGTAGGACGAGCACCATATCACCCACATACGTAGACAAGTGGGCGATAATGACCAAGCTGTAGATGTGAGACTGAGGGAGCAAGCCCATTGCCACCTCCTTATAACGGTCGCCCTGCTTATTTCTCCACACTCCATTGAATGCCTTGAACTGCAAAGTGTTTGCGATCACGTTCACGTGTGAAATCATGACACCCTTCGGAAGACCCGATGTGCCGGAGCTGTAGCACAGGAACGCCGTTTGCCGAGCGCCTTGACCCTTATCCCATTTTATGGCATCGAGCTCGGGTAGCTGCTTGCCAGCATCCAACAGCTGCTGGAACGTCTTAATGTCTTTCGGATATTTGCTTGGGTCATCGCCCGGCATTGGCAGCAGGTAGACGAGCGAACGATCAATTCCAGCAGCCTTTGCGGCTGCGAGCGCAGTCTCGAGCAAGGGCATTACAGTGAACAGCGCCTTGGCTTCCGAGTTCAAAAGCTGATGACGAAGCTCGTCTGCATTGTACGAGGCATTTGCGGGCGTTGAGACGCCATTGAGTCGAAGTATCGCCCAATTGACCGTCATGACATCAATTGTGTTCAATGCAAATATTCCGCAGACTTTGTCGAACTCGGTGCCTTCATTGATTTTCCATCCCAGCTCTCTCGCAAGTGCTCTTGCGAGAAAGTCATAGTCTTCCTTTTGCTGCTGCGGGCTGATGCTCCTGCCGGTCAGCCCGCAAACGTATGAGTCTTTAGACTCTGACATCGGCGCACGTCCATACGTTTCGTCGAACATGAAATCAGGTATGGGCACAGTGTCAGGTATCTCAGGGCACTTTGGCACCCATGGTGGTGGTGTGAAAACCATATTTTTGGTCAGTCTCAGCGATACCTGTTGGAAGCTAAACCTGAAGGCTGTCTCTGTTCGATAAGTCTAGGTCGGAGGAAGTGAGTGGCTGTAGCGCGTGCTTCTGAACACAATAAATGTTGCTCGTGTAGTTAAGCCACTGAGTGAGCAACGATCTCTGTTTCCGCGGGACGTAAATCTACTGCGGTCGCTCCGCTCTATCCGGGTTTATATCGGAGGCTCCAGGTAAGATTCAGTGTACGGTATGATCAAGAAGTGCATCCAGTAGCATTATTCCTGACCATTGATAATTAGCAGCTCTAAGTCATGGGTGCCTCTATCAGTGATTGAGCGACCAATCCACCGGGCAGGCGAGCTAGGAGAATCAGAAGGTGAAAAGTCGGTGGGTAAAATACAGAAGGACCCGTTCGTGCAGGAGTTGAGAATACATTGGACGCTGACTGTCTTGCCTCTAAGATCTATATAACCATCCAGAAACTCCGCGGGCGATACTGGCATTGTGGACCATGTGGAGTTATTACGAGCCGAGGTCCATTTGCTTAGTCTTTTGGCTTGCCTAGAAAACGATGTCCTTCGAAACTCCCACATATGGTTGTCTGACCACCAGAAGTTGTTGTTTTGGTGCTACAGCATAATCCTTACACACACAAGAGGTAGCCTTACAGTTAAAACGATAACTCGTACTTGGCCGGGTCTCCAAGACGGAATGAATGGTGAGAGGAGCGAGTACGGAGTACTTAAGACAAACAAGGAAAGGGCGAAAACCGCTGACATAAGAGCATCCACTTCACGTTCCTAGAATACCAATGTTACCTCTCATTCCTCATTCTCCACGGCCCTCACCTGTATCAGATTGATTCTGATAGAACAAGTACCTGGGCATATGCAGCTGCACTACGGTTGGTATAGGTAACGTGAATCGAATCCTAATGTAAAGAGGAATTTACTTTCTAAAATGCTCTACATGTAGAGTAAAGGCCATTAGGCTGAACCAGAACACAAAAAGCTTACACCATACCTGATTTCTCAGAAGCAGTGAAATAAGAGAACGCTAGTCTTCGTTGAGATTTTCCAACAGATATTCTTGGTAGCATTGAAGCTTTCTTCAGGAGAAGTTATGAAGCAGCAAGAAGACGTAGACTCTAGTCACCAGTTCCTACTTATGTTCTTTTACTGTTCAGTAAGACAGAAACCGACGCAAACCCGCCAAAACAACGTGACATTACAGGCTTATGGGAGGTCTTTCATCGTGTTTTGAGCAAGCTATCAGCTATGGTATTTCTGGCTCGGCGCGAACAGAAAAGGTTAGGCGAAGCCAAGCTTCACAGATGCAGATATAAGTAAGCTTAGCACTGTACCCCGATCTCGCTCGTCGAGTTGCCACTTTCCTTTGCGCAGAAAAATCTCCTTCGCGCTCTATGTCCTGCAGGCTCGAAGGCCTTAAAAAGCAGACCTCGGTCCTATACTCTGGGTCGCGAGCTGAGATGAGCTGTTGTCTTTCCGACGCTTCCGCAAGGCCTTGATCGCTCGGAAAAGGTTCGCGTTGACGTCATCCATACCTTACAAACCACTCACCCGAACAATGTCGTGCCACCGAAGGGAACAGATCCCTTTAATAGTGACTACTTCGTTCTGTCTGCCGGGCATGCAATTTTCTTGCTGTCTGTAGTCCAGATTCGATCAGGTTGGCTCTCAGAAAGTGACGTTGTTCCTGGACGGTTTTGAACATTCGATAGTAGAAAATGGCGATGTCATATCAACCACCTGAAAACCCGGCTGGAATCAACCCCCCGAACATGGTTGATAGCTCTGTGCCCCATCCAGAGTATTCAGTTGGTACCCAGTCGACAGATCTGCCATGGCAGCAAGGCCAAGATTTCAGTGCCACGTATCCTTCGCAACAGCCGCAAAATCCAATCAATCCAGTATCAGATTATCCAAACCAACAATGGGATTCTACCGGCATTCCAGCAAACCCGCCACCTCAACGCATACGTAAAGCCGAGCTTGAGGGTGATGATCTGTCAGATCCCACCCACTATGCCCGAGACCCGCACAAGCTGATCGCATACCTGGTGCCCTTCCCAGAGCCCAGGCTCAATCCGAGCATAGATGCATCTTTGGTGCCTAAACGCTTCATGATCTACACACCACCACCACCCCCATTGCGCAAACCATTACCTTACGAGAAGGAGCCCAAGCTACATAAAGTTCAACGTAAATGGGAGGAAGAAGTTCGCAGTGCCAAGACCAGCAACGCGAAGACGGCCAGCTGGCACGGCGTCAAGTCCAAAGCCACCAAGGGCATCAATTGGGCCATGAATCAGACCACTAATTCCAACCTAGACTTTTTGGGTCGCGTAGCACCTACTAATTCGGACTCAAACTTCGACTCCAATAGCGACCCCCAAGCTCCGCAACAAAAGACAGTCCCTGTCGAGGAAATTGTGCTCGTTTATCCAACCACCTTGCAACTTAACAGTCAGCAGATGCGCGATGAATTCGTCAGCACAATGCTAAGAACAAAGTCAAAGGCTCAACGCGACACCATAATCGCAACCGGGTTGATGCCCGTAGCGTACGGGATAGATATCTTGGCTACTTTTGTCTGGCCTTTTGGCGGATTAGGTGAAGTCGATACAATGTGGGCCTGGTCTTCTTTCCGAGGCGCAAAGACCGCACGTTCGGTGACCAAGCGCCTATCCTCTGCTTCGACGACACAGTCTTCCCAAGGTACCCAGCCAAATGATGCACAGCTCAAACTCAACTTTATTGATTCTCGGCGAATCGAGGTGTTGAAGCAATACCTCGATGCACAATGCCACAAGGTGGATTCGACGCTGTTCCCAGGCTACCATACCTCCCCAACCGAAAGTGAAGTGCTCGAGGCCATAGGCTGGGCTCCGCATCATACGGATGGAAACACGAAGAATTGGGAGGATGAACAGTGGGAGCTGAGCGAAGTCAAGGAAGACATCAAAAGTACTTTCCATAAGGCTGCGAAAGAGTGGAAGAAGTGGTGTTTGCTGCTGGAGAAGGATCCAAGCAAAGCTATGCTGAAATAAGCCCAGCGAGCATCATTTGATGTCGTTGCTGGTTATTGTTAAACCCTTTCTTTGGCATTATATGTATTGATACTTGTGCATAGAATTTCTCACGAAGTGCAGGTTTTCCATTTTCTGGGTAGATACCATAGCTCACAATGTAGCCCATTTCATTCTACGTCAGATATCGACAGGAAAGCGTTCAGATCCCGAATCCATTAAACACGACCCTTTCACAGTACTTCAGATAGCCCAACACCACCTCTTCGTGATGCCAGGCAACATTGTATACTGCACTCAATTCTAACTACCCTCGCGAACCCCTTGCGCAAGGGTTCATTCACCGGATCTTCTGCCTCGTTCTTTTGAAGGAGGGGCTTGTGGGATATCTAGCGAAAGGGAAGTTGAGCCAGTGATGTGGAAAATATGCACGACCGCTACCAGAGTACAGTTTTGGCAATGGCCGAGTAGAATTGTTGTGGCTTCTCAAGGTACCCAAATGCCGTATAAAGCGTCAAGTCCCCAACCCTGTTCTGCTGCAGTCCTTCGCATTTAACATACTGATGTCGCTGAATGATCCATGATCGCCATAGGTCCGATGCTCAAAGTGGACATTACCAAATGCTATACGTAACCGAACGAGGAATCGCAGATCTGCTGCCTTGCCGCTCGTCTTCCGTCAGTCCTGTTGGGATGTTGGGATATTCGATTAACAGCACATCATTCCATATTTACCAATTGCACAAAGAAACCCCAAGTGCAAGTCTTATGGATATCACGCTGTGCTGAACATACAGGATTATTATCCAAATGCTGCGAAACTTTGCTGTTAGCTTGGCAGATATGTTTCTTTCACTTGCCATGGGAGTGAGACAATGGCTGCTCAATCAACAAGTGCTTTGTCCTAGTATGTTCTACTATGCTCCGCTTTCTTTGTGATAGGAACAAGATTTTCGGCATGATATTCTCCATGTTGATAGCGAACGATTGAAGTTTCCTGGTGTTGGTAGGATTGCAGCCTCAGCAGAGCTGGACAGCTCTTCAAGACCTAAGATGCGGCATCAACCTATCGAACCAACGTGGGTCTGTGCTTGTGTGCAGGTCACAGGTAACTTCTTGAACATCAGTCCTGCATTCCCACACATCTGTTTCTTCTTTTCACTTACTCTTCTCGATCAATCGATTGGCGTTTGGTTGACCTTGACTATGGGCTGTGGCAGAGCCGTCAGCCCTATCAGACTCGGAAACTCGTGGTGTGATTTGGCAGGTTCCGCTTTCTTGGCCCGGAGTCATATTAGCGACAGTAGCAACATCGGGAACAGCATCGACTAATGTCTGACTAAGTAGGCTGTCTTCGGGCCCTGACTGGTCTGACGGTACTCGAGCGCCGTCTTCATAGGCTCGTTCGTAAGGTTGGACGCCGCTCGGGAAGAAACTACTTGTGCTAGGGGTTTGCAGCGCATAATGACAGTGTGGGCATCTGGAACTCATCGCGCGCTTCGTGGCAATTGCGATTCTGAGCTGCAACATCTGTGTGAATGCCAGCAAGGCGTGTATGACAAAGCATATCAATATAGAGATACTTGCATGAGCCATCAGCACCTGGGAGCCATCGTAGTACCAACGCCGGACTGTTCGGGTTATGGCGACGGCATAAACGATTGTGTAGGCTATGGTGGCGACAGCATCAACAAGAGTCGCAAACTTCAGGATTCCCGAACCTGGAAGCTGCTGAAGTCCATTCTCTTCCAGCTGCTGATACATGTGCGATCTGTGTGTTTTGGTTTTGAGGTTGAGCCTGCCACGGCGAATCCATGTTGCATTCCAGATGATGAAAATTGGCTCGATGAACGTGGAACATGTCATGAAAGTGCCAGCAATCACAAGACTCGGTTCTTCGGCTCGGAACCCAGATGCAAAACAAAGGCTCAAACCCACGATGGTGTTAATCTCGAGGACAGAGCGAGCGAGGACCTGGAAGGACGTCAGGGTCGGACTAGGTGGCCAAGAGCAAAGAGAATTTGGCTGAGAAACCATCATTGTATTCGCTTGAGTTGTGTGTTCGACGTTCAGGGACAATTTCGAGACGATCAGCCCATCAAAGGTCCAATGGTAAGCAATACTCGTGAAGAGCTGGTGGTATTTTTGAGGGCGATATCCTATTAGCAATGTCCATGGTTTTTTCATGCAGATTGGGCTTGAGGATATATTATGATCCAACACGGCTCACTAGCTTTGCGGTTGCATAGCTTGGGGTTGCAAAGTCGAAAGCATAGCCGACACCCAATAGATCACCACAAAACTTCTCTGCCTGCATTGTCTAAAAACGTAGATCCAGCAGCCAGGGCAGAAGGAACGCAACGTTACGCCAAGCCATAAATGGATCATAGAACACGCTATTTACGGTATCATTGCTCAAAGCGGCAGGATCTTAGAATTGCTTGACCAATGAAGTACTACACGCGAAGTACGCCAACACCGACCACTCTGTCCCGACAGGCAGATATCATTATGCCGCTTTCCGCATCTCAATAAGGATTGCAGGCTCTGCTGACGTTACAACATCGGCGTTGTCCCAGCGCAACAACAATCGTTGCAGATCGTGATCACAAGAAATTGTTTCTTGTGAGGTCCTGAAGGATCAGCCTCCAATGTTAGCTTTGTGCTTACGGGGTCCGGGTTTTGTGGCCCAAACATCTTTCGTCGTCATGGGGTCCACTCTGGTAGTCGTTTGGAAGGAATCAATACGTGAGAATGCAAGCGACCTAGAGCGGCACCTCGACCAGGCAGCTAGATTCATATGGAGAGAGCAAGAGAATAAGCATTTTGGATTGGTATAGCCAAGGAGTCAAACGAGAGGTATGATTTGGAAGTGCGAAGATTATTTGTCGACATGCAGCCCACGTACGTCAACAGACGGGGGAAAGACAGAAGGTATTATTTAGGTCGTGACAGTCACGTACAGATCAAGAGCTAAAACATATGAACATTGGCATGGTTGTACTTACTTTTGACTCTTAGATCCAGCCCGGTGGACATTGGCCGACCGGTTGAGGTGGTCTGCTGTCCCAGCGTCCACCACCACCTTTCCTCGCAAAGCGCGGCTCCTCTTTGCCGTAAGGCTGGAGAACTGGGGGAACATGATTTGACTGAGATCGACTGTTAGTAGTGTGGCGGTTCCCGTGACCTATGGTACGAGACCTACTAGGCAGTGGCGCGATATCCGGGGTTGCACGCTCCCATTGCAGATCATGTCGAGGGTTGCCGCGACTGGGTTGTGGGACTCGGTTCTCCGCACGAACGGCGCCAAATCGCAGCTCCTCTATAGAAGGTTGGGCGATCGGCCAGCCGGCGTTGCTCTCCAGGTCGTCGTCGTCGTCGTCGAAGGGATTGCGTATACCAGCTCGGTCCCGGGGAGGCCTGGTCGCGTGGTGGTTTGATTGCTGGGGTGTTTGGTGGCGGCCCTCACTAGTGCGAGGTCGTCTATTCTCGGATCGCCGAGTCTGAGCGGACTCAATACCAACGTTGTTCTCACGAGACTTATCACGGCCTGCATAATGATTCTCGCGATTCCTATTCTCGTAAGCAAGGCGTAACATCCGTTCTCTTGTGGCCTCACGTTTGCGCTCGTCACGATCAGAGAAATAGTTGAGAAGAGGCATATTGAGGTTGATGTCGAGGTTGATGTTGTTGTTGCTGCTATTGCTGTTGCTGCTGTTGCTATTATCGTTTGATTTTGGATGGAAGTTGTTTCGAGAAGGGTTTTACGTCCTAGGAGTGTGAGGTTTTTATCTTCAGCAGCTCGAGACACAAAGTATGACAAAGATGGGCTTCCATATGCATTGAGAGACAAAGCAAATAGCATAAAGGGCTTGTACAGAGCAGGTCCTCGCACAATAAAGTGCGAGCGGCTCCCATTCTGACAATGAGCAGTCATTATAGGATTGTCGAGTACACAATGCAGCTTTGTGAAACCCTACCTGGCCTGGCTTCTATTTGCCCGACCGGATATACCTGACCTGGGGATGGAAGCGTTCGTGTATGGTACTTTTCAGTACTCTAACATAGTGAATGCCATCCGCTCTAAATACTAAAGCTGCCTCCTGAAGTGCTGCCTTAATGCCTGTAATTGATATCATCATCTGGACGCGCCTGACGCCCGTTGAAACGCGATGCCGCCAGCTTCGTTGCTTTCCCGCGGGACTAGCAAATGGAGCGTTTCGAGGCTTTCGAAATTCACCCATCTGCTTGACTTAATATGTTTTTGTGTGCCGACGACAGCACTAGGTAGCGAAGGGGGTGCCGGGGTCTATGGCGCAGCCGCGAAAGCGTGACATTGCCGAATTCTTTCGACCATACGCAAAAACGAGTCCTCTGAAACGTCCCACGCCGGACACAGATAAAGGTGCCCGTCCTACAGCGGCACCATCCATACCATACGCTCCATCTACGCCTTCTTCGACTCGAGTTGCCAATCCAGAGCTAGTCATTAACAGCCCTGCAGATTCCCGAACACTACAAACTCCTACAAGTGGTCGGAGCATTTCCATTCCCATCCGAAGTCCAGTAGGCAACGAGACTCTCCAAAATGCAACAAAGACACCCCCTTTACTATCTGGCAAGCGGATAAAGAAGACTTCGCCCGTACCGAGACACTCCTCCTCGTTCTCCTTTGAAGATGCCCCCGACACGAACAGCAATGTCCTTAAACATGGGCAGGTCGTTGAGATCTGTGACTCAGAAGATTCTGACGACTCGCTCAAGGACCTTTCGGAGCTATTCCCCGTCAATAAAAAGGCACATCCGCCACCGAGCTCATCAAAGTCCGACCTAGCCGCTGCACAGGAGGCTGAGCGAAGGCAAATGCTTAGCCTCTTTACTGGAGGCCGCTCCGAACCAATCATTAGGAGGGACAAGATGCGAGAATTGCAGAGGATGGAGCAAGCGAACAGGATCGATCTCAGCTTCTTATTTGAAGAGCAACGCAAAGAAGACGAGAGTCGGGCGAGCATAGCCAAGGCAAATGCTGATCGGGAACAGTCTACGAAAGAGATTGAAGCTTTTCGGCAGGTGGAAGTCGACAAGAAGTTACTGGCCGCCATCATGCAAGGCCATCATGACAAAGATACCAATCCTGAAGATGTTGCTCGACTTCTGAGCGCCGTTGACAGGACCGAGGCCTTGGCGGGGCCAAAGTCCTTCAATTTCTTTGGCAGAACTGGCCCAAAGGATGCTTCTCGGTCCAAAAAAGCTAAGAAACCTTATCCACCATTCTCTATTCCTGCTCGTTTATGGGACCCAAAGGACTCGGCTGCTCGAGATCGGACCTATTTGTCTGGCTACCTGAACGAGTTTGCATCAACAGGACAGCTTGCAGACGACGCGATCAGGTGGACCTTTGACTCCACCCTCGTAGAACAACAGTACGATCTACAGCAAGCTTATATGGCTTGCATAAGTGCTGCGAGTCATCGATGGACAAGAGCCAACCTTTCGCCAGACGATATCCAAAGCACGTTTGAAATTCTCGGGGCCGACCCTGCCGCTCTACGAGATGCAAAACTGATTGAGTGTACATCATCACCAAAGAACACATTACACCCGCGAGATTTCAGATCTCTCATTGTGGCATTGAATCTCTTTCGATCTACCTGTGTAGACATGGATTTTGCAACACTCAGCAAGCTCTGCTCTACCGTTGCACGTCTGTCTGTCGACGAACATACCATGAGTAATCATGAGGTTTGCAACATAGTCGAAAAGCTTCTTGAGAAGCTTCTCAATTTGCCTGAATTCAAATCTCGGCAACACGTACATGAACGGCTACTTTCAGATCTTGGTCGGAATCTCAGAGAACCTGCACTTCAAGCCCAGTTTCTTCATCACGTCGTGACAACCTCCCGCGTAGCAGCGCAGTTTCGAAGCCAAATAGCTTCAAAATTTTTGCTCGGCCCTGATTTCACAAACACTCTATCCCAGAACGAGTATCTGAGGATGCTGACGAAGTACATTGCTGAGTCTCCGCTATTCACCATCACCAAGTCTAAGACCAGTCTACACAGTCCTTCGGACTACTTAAACCTTTCTTCTCTTACAGCAGTCCTCGACGCGACGATCGCCGATGGCCACGTACCAGCAGCTTTCACAGATCGCGAAGCTGAAGATGCATTCAATAGCGCTGTAGACGGGCTTGCAGACCATATTCACGATCTCTTCGCTTCAATTGCCGATACCGGTGCGTCGCACATGCGCCGCACAGAAGCAAAGGACGCCTTGCAGGCTCTCCACTATAGACTGCTCTACAGCGTGCGGACCCAAGAGAGGAAGAAAAAGCACATTTTTGATCCACGAGATGGATTCACCAAGCCTAGGGGAAAGCACAAGAAAACTTATGAGAGTACAATTCATGGCTTGGCACAATCGAAAGAACAGAATCTCATGTCGAAATTTCTGCACCCGTCAAGACGTATCGGGAATCGGGAAGATGTCAATGGTGTGCAAGAGAACGAGACAAAGGACGCTTTGTAGATTTGACGTATTTGCCGATTCTACAAACTCTGAATGCTTTGAGACTTGGTACAGAGTGTTGTTGTTGCTCAATCCCACGAACAGAAACAGATTTGGGCAGAGATCTATAGAGCAAATTTACAACTGCTTAGACCATCTTTGTACAACGCCGGCCCCCACCCCTCCACGTGACGGGACCTCGTGTTCAGTAATACCCACTTCGTGAACTTTGTACCTGTCCAAATTCCGAAAAGTCTATAATGACGCAGCGTCGTCGACAGCTGATCTGCCTGCACAGTCGAGTGATATCCTCTGATCCGGATAAGTAGTGTTCTTCTCCACGGAACTCTGCAAACTTCGTAGCGTGACCGGTACCATGACACTAGCCTCCCATCAGATCACTCAATTCCAAACGTTGGCCTTTGTTTGACAGCGGTTGCTGCGTCTGTTGGTGTCCGGACTTACAGAGCCGTTGAATAGGAACTGTGGAATGAGTTTTATGTACCTGGTGAATTCTCTTTTTGCAGCTGAAGATGCCTCCACCCCGCCTGCTATCAATTCAGCACTGTGACATTGCGCATACATAGTTAAGTCACAAGAATTTGTGCACAAAAGTGTGGACTCGTTCCTAGGACGAGCTCATCCCTGTCTGGGACACCATTATCGCTCGACGCGCGGCCCTTGAAAGATTGGGACAGCCCCTGGCTGTCGAAAACATGTCGAAAATGGCCCAAAAAGACGTTTCATTTTCTACTCCTGCCAGGAGTTTTTCAAGCTTCGATAAATCTGTCAGGATAACGCTTGCTCCCTAAGGGTTTGCCCTGTACATTTATTCCGGTTAGGCGAGATTCTTTTTCTGGGTTCATGCCAACTCTTCGTTCCTAGCTTCGATCTGCTCGGCCCTAAATAGAAAAGTTGAGTTGCGAGGAGAACGCATGTGCGTAGGGTAATAACGCATCCACTTTTGGTGATGTTCTTCGACGTTTAAAATCAAGACAAGCTCATGAGATATCAAGTCGGAAGATCCGTGTATTTAGCATGTCTGCCTTTCTGGGAAGGCAAATAAGCTGCAGCGAATCCCTGCTGAAGGTTGCCAGGGGCGAACCCTGCGCTCGAAGGGCTCTCCGTGACGAGAGGTGGAAATGATTGGTTGAAAAAAGTATATCCTAGATGAGAACTCGTGTGAGGACCGGTGTTCTCAAGCATGTCTGCACAATGGAGTTGTTGAGTGTATATCGCAGGCATGGTCATACTTCTTTCAACTTCTGGCATAGTTGCATTGAAGGGTCGATAAGAACTGGAAGAATGTGCTGTCGTGATGCCCGATACGCCGCTGAAGCTCTGTCGCTGAAAGCTGAGCCGTCCTTCATTCATGGGTGGTCTGCTAAAGGGCGATGGGGTATCATGTGCGTAAGGTCCGCTAGTGGCAGGATTGCCAAATTGCTGGTCAGGGTAAGGTATTGGGGTGTTGTTATCGGCTTGGAGCCAATACGTTCCAGTTGGTGCACCAGGATGTGAGTGGTGCTGCGGGTATTGGTTATGCATCTGGGCATGAGTTGTTGCAACCCAGCCTTGTTGCTCAAAATTGTTTGTTGAGCTCGGATGTCCTACTACACAGGTCAGCTTGTCATCGAGAGCTTGCAGGGAAATTACAGACTCGGTGAAGCAACAAAACTGTTGGCTTCATTCCACGAACCGATTGGGGTGCAATCATTCGAGGCCTGGGTGTTGTATGCTTCTGGTCCAGGCAACACAGAGAGGTTTGGTGATGGTGTTGCTCGAAGCATTATCGAATTATGCGAAGAAACATCTGTGTGCGAGTCTGATCTGGTTTTTCTTGTGCTATTTCCGTTCTGATCGACAGGATGGAACTGACACTCTTTCTTCAGGCGTATGCAATTTTGACAACGGCTCTCTGACTCGTCAGCAGAAGGTATACACCGGATTTTGCGCCGCCGACAATGCCCTGCCATTTCTGTCAGCTCAAAACACAGAAATTTTCACGAGATTGATCATTACCGCAAGCCACTGCCGTCCGGTGATAACCTAGCTTATTGCGTTTCTTACTGTCACTTCCTGAAGCCGACGCATTGTCATTCTCATTTGATGCTGCGATAACCGTGGAAGACATTGCGCAACCGCTCGACTTTTGGCTCGGACAGAGCGCACTTGATGAGTTTACTTCGGGACTGGCGACAGAAGGCAAGGCTCGTACACAGGAGCTGTTCCGCAGGAAAATGCGTTCAGAATGTAGTCAGAGGCAAACGGGTCTACCGTCACTCCGGCTTTGTTTTCGAGTTTGAAGGGCTCGTTATGATTTCTTGTTTGAAAACTTATGCTCCATGCCTGTGTCCCAAAATGGCCTTGCTGTAATCCGGCTTGCAATCCCAAAAAGTTCCGCGATGGACTTTACTAGTGTTTCCTCCAGACAAAATATGCCGTTCAATGGATTCCAAAGGGCACCTCTTAATGCCTTCAGTGCGTACGGACTAATCTTTGCTTGGCGACTGGAAGCACTTTTGAATTATACCACATCTGACGACAACGATGCATACAATGAGTAGAAGGGTTTCGGTAATTTAATACAGGGGTTGTTGTCGAATTTCTGTAGCACTAGAGAAGAATGAAAGAATGAAAGCCAGAAGCCACCGGCCTCTTGTTGGAGACTGGTAGCTACCCAAAGTGGAACGATAAGCCTGTCAAGTCAGCATCGAATGGGAGGTGAAAGACAAAGCCACGTTACATGACTCCAAGTACATGAACAAAGCCAAATGTGTAGTCTCTAATGGGGTTTCACTGTTGCAAAGAGACTAAGGAGCAAGTCCAGTCGCTCAGGTGATAGTATTGGACAGGCGAATCCGCTATTCAGAAGAATTTCCAGAAAACCTCGAAGAGGTCAATCGCAATTGAGAACCACAACGCAAGAACGTGGCAAGTCCCACAAATTACTGATTTGTACCTTGTGGATGCCACTCGTTGAACAATGACCAGCTCTAGGCAGAGGGTTCGTCCTGCAGAACCCTTGCTAGCACAACGATCTGTGCTCGATCGCTGGAACGTTGGTTGAGGGTAACTACAACTGCCCCTTACGGAGTTGGACGCTAATCGGGATTGTGTTGCCGGCCCCGTAATCACTTGGTTAAGCTCATGATGGCCAGTTAGCCTTGGAGGGTATTTGCAGAACCCTGCTGTAATTCTTGTTAGTCGACCCAGACTGCATCATCTACGGAGTAGTACGGCTGACGGAAATTTAGCCGTTGTGACTTCAAGCTTGATCCGGTCGTGGAGGAAAGTTCCGACAGTGTGGATTCCATTAGCCGCGCTGAGGCTAAAGAAAGCGAGGAGAGCCCATCCAGCCTCGCACAAAACATGTAGTCTCGATCTGAGAATGTCGAAATATGCAGGGTAGGTTGTCCCTTGCCTCACGTTGTCGATGTATACGAGTCATAACGTCTGAATTAGTGTCACACACTCTTCCATCACAGTGCGAACCCGTGGTCGGACGAGTTAAACATCAACGCAATGAGGTGGTGGCGCTGCATTCGACAATCGCAAATCGTACTAATCTGGATCCAAGATGAGTCCCGGGCGCCAGATCAGCACTGGGCGAATCGGCGACAATGGCTATTAGAAACCATTAGCAAGCAACTCGACTCCATATCTTGACTCCACTATCAACCAGTAGAATCATCCCTGTGTGGAAGACGCCCTAACGACAACGATTTGTGGGTTTTTGGGTTAGCGCACACCCGTTGAGGAATCGGCTTGTCGGTGGGCGCAACGACACCAAGTCGCACAGCTGAAGTCTTTTTGTTCATCACCACTATAATGCCAACTTTGGCCTTCCGCTCGACCTTTTCGAAGCCATCCAGCATATATTGGCTGTCCAGGTTATTGTCATGACAGGAGCGAAGTGAAAGCACTCTTCTGGACCATGTCACAAGCAGTAATGCAGACTTGTGGCTAGGAACTTAGCACCGTCCCTTTCTGTTGTCCACTCCGCGGATCTGCTTCCTTATTACTCATATGCCCTGTAGTCTAGGGATCTTGGAGACAATTAAAATACATTCTTGTCACAGCGTCATCAATACTGGTGGCTTATTCTTTTGGGCATTTTAGCGACAACCACGTTCACAGAGAACATCTACTCCAAATGCGCATGGAGGCGCCCAAGGAGGGACGTAAGCTCGACAAATCATGTAGTGTCTGCTGGACTAGGAGCTGATGAAGTGAAGTCCAGACTTTGTGTCCTGGAGGGACGAGATCTGCACCTAATGCAGCCACGAGTCATGCTAACCTAGGCTTTTTGTCGTTTCTGTTCTCCATTCGTTTGGCGCCAAACCCTGTTTTGCGGGCCGCTGTTAGGATATCATCCATTTCGAGTATTAAATTTGCTGAATAATTTTCGTGGCGCCCTTTAGAGACTAGTGAACGAACTTGCTGATGAAGATGAAACTATCGTTAGTGAGCACTCGCCCACCTCAGTAAGCCATCAAGGTAGAATTTGTGACGCGAAACGCGCCCAGCAGAAGCATATTTACGGGATCCTGGGCATCCAGAGCCAAATGCTCGATTGTCGCATGCTGATTTCAGCCGCTAGGCTAATGGGCCTTGGTGGAGTGTGGCTGACACCCCGAAGCTAGGGTTCAAACTTCGTAAAAGTCCGGCATATGCTTCTCTGGTGGTAATTTCGAGCACTAACCTATTTGTTCACCAGCAGAATTCCTGTGGGTGGAGAGCAGGTGCTTTTTGAAACAGAGATATTTTGCCCGAGCAGCAGTCACAAGTCTAAGTGTGTAGGGAGTACCTTTCGTAGCGCAATGGCTAACGTAGCTTAAAATGTCACCCGGACTGCCGCTAAAGCCATTTGATTGGTAAAAGCTAGCTCGCATTCGCATTGACGACTTGGCTGTACGAAGTACAAAAATGACCTTCCACAACCGTGCTCACTGTGAAATAGGTAAGAGAAGCCAATGCCTTAATGAGAGTAGGTGCTCCGTGCTCCGTAGGGACTATCAGACCCTCCGCACGCCTCCGAAAAGCGCGATCAGCCCTGCAGCATGCCAGGAATGGGTGAGTGATGATGCAGCCACAACCCTGAATGCCGGCGCTGTTTCTGCGTAGACTTACACCGGCCCGGTGTGGCAGCGGAACCTGCAGCCGACCTAGTAGCTGTGCTTGGCTGGTTCAGTCACCAGTTCCTCTTGCTTTGCATTCCAACGCACGTGCGAAGAGCCTGCGCGTGTATATTTGTCGCATCCGCAGTATGCTACGAGCTTTACCTCTCATAACCATACATTTCACGAGTTCCAAGACCACCAGGCTTAGTAAGATTCGATCTGGACGTAGTTGCAAAGATTTCGGTCAAGATCTACACAAGAGCAGAGAAATCGAACAATCGGCACGAAAATCGCAACTGCCCCATTGAACAAGCTAAACTCTAAACAATTCCCTCTATTGCTGATTTTCAATAATCTCCACTGGTTTTATGCCTTTCGCAGGCGCAAGCGGGTGCCCGGAGTGATGCCAGTGAGCTAACCCAGTCCTGCTGTTGTCTTCATAACGACCATTCCTCTCTCTTAAGATCTATCCTTCGCACCTTTTTGGGACTTTGTTATCAGCTGCACTTTGTATATCACCGCCTGAAACGTAAACGAAAGATTTGTGTCGGAACTTGGTCTGCTTTCGTTCATTAATTCTCGTCACGCCACCATCCTCCTGCAATTATCAATTCCAAGTCTGGGACGTCACATTCCTGGTTTCCTGGGGGAGTGGATCTTAGGAGTGAGATATTGCCCAATAAGATAAATACGGGCTTCGCCCTCGGCGAAATGTTTCCGCCAATCCCACTTCAAGTTCGGAAAACTCCCCTGATGGTAATAATCGTTAAAACATTCGGATTGTATCGCTGGAACGGGGAATAACTACCTAGGTTGCAAGGTGTTCTCCGATAATTTTGTTCCAGGTCCGCGGCATATCAGCTTCTTGGGCACCGACGGAAGGCACCGAAGACTTGACATGGAAAGACCCCACACAACCCTGACACTGGAGCGGATTGTGAGTTGATTCCTCGCCATTATTTTCCGCCTTCTTGATTTTGGCGACTAAGTTCCGACGCACGTAACAGCTTTAGAATTTAGGGACTATCTAAACATTATGGTTGAGAAGTCAAGCGGATAAGCATGGACCTGCGCGTCGCAGAGGAAAGTCTCTGCTATACTCCTGCGTGATATCGCGCATTTGCTCTGGCCGTCAATAGCAAGCTCCAACTTACTACTACTGGGTTCTTCAACAGGGAAGCTTGTTCGTCAGACTTGCGCGTGCTCACCTCGTTTGGGTATAAATAGTACTCAGGATTGCAAGTGCAGCGTGCCCAAAGTGATTGTACAGATAATGCCAAAAGCGGTTGGCCCGAAACGCCTTTCCTGCCTCGAATAAGTACATCCTCTTCTATGCAGCGCCCGCGCTGATAGAATGCGTCTTGCAGGTACATGGTGCGCACGTATCAGGACAAATTACAAGTTACAAACGTGGTTGTGCCAAGAGTTCCATCTTACATTCACATCATGTCAGCGTGGACAGTTACGTATCAGACAATATCACTGAAGCACCTCGAAGCATGAATTCCGTGGAGAATGTCTACGTCGGGGCAGCTCGGTACCCGTAGTAGAGAATGATCACCGCATGTGCAGCTCGCTCTTGTTCATATTAGATTGGCAGATCGCTTTCGGCTTTGTGAAACGGTGGCGTAGCCGCGAGATGTAGGCAAAACCCTAATGAGGTGACAGATTTACCTGTCTAGAAGACCTTCTGATGCTATTGAGATCTAAACCCAGGCATCTGCAGCAGTGTTGCATCGAGGGTTACTGCACCCATGCGGAGTCTTTGTCAGCGACCAGACCCTGTATTCGGGTCTAGCGTTTTCAATTTGAATACCAGCGTATGGCCCCTCCATATCACGGTCGAGGTTCAGTACATATGGTACTACGATGTTGTCTCGCCACTTAGACTCATTGGCTGAATTGAAAGTGGGTAGACGTGTAAGTTTCATTGTTCAGTTTGATGTGGGGCTTTTTCAACGATCAGGCCGGGAACTGAACGCTGTGCATGAAACCCGTGTTTACTGAGGCTTTGTTCCGCATCCGTTCGCGGGCCGGGGCCTCTTAAACGATTTTGTGGGACGCTGTTAGACCGAAGTACGCAGGTATATTACCTTGGTCATTCACGGATCACGGGATGTACCCAAAATCCGCGATTCTGTGGCTCACGTTTCTGACGATCTGCTTCCTCCTGTACAAGTCGCCATGGATGCAACAGGTTACATGTTCGTCACCTGTGCTAGGCAGCATATGTAGGAATTCAGATCCGAAGGCGTGGAATCTCTTCTATCATCTTGGTGGTAATGGACCATGGATACCCAGAGACCCCGAAGGAGGACCAGATCGACTCCCGCTGAAATGTGCGATCGACCAAGTCCATATGCTTTCGCGCCATGCGGAACGATATCCAACACGGAACGCAGGAGCTCGCCACACAAGTTTACTAGAACGACTGCAAGCTGACAACGTGGCTCTGTCGGGAGATCTTAGCTTTCTCAAGACCTGGAAATATTTTACCAATATAAGCGATCCGGACTTCGAAAAACTCACGACTAAGGGCCCCTACGCTGGAACTCTACAGGCATACAACACTGGAGTCAGACTTCGACGACGGTATAATACGCTCGTGGCCCGGGAGCAGACCACCGATTTCTGGACGTGTAGTGCGGATAGAGACATTGAGACCGCCAAGCATTTTGCGAAGGGATTCTTTGGTTCTGACTGGGAACAAGACGCTTTCGCGAAGCTCCATGTGATTTCAGAGGACCCTGATCGTGGTGCAGACACTTTGACACCTGGTGACACATGCCTAAAATATAGAGAGGACACATCCAAAGGCCACGACCGAGGCTATGCAGAACTTGCTGTGTGGCAAGACGTGTTCGCAAAACCGATTGCAGACCGACTCAGAGAAGATGCTGGGGGTCTGGTATTGACTCCCATCGAAATTTACAGCATGATGGAGATGTGTGGGTTTGAGACTTTGGCACTGGGCGCAAGTCCCTGGTGCAAGATATTTTCACGTGAAGAGTGGCTCGATTTCGAATATGGACGGGATCTACTGCACTTTTACAGAGCGGGACCCGGGAATGATTTTTCCAGAACTATGGGATGGCTTTGGCTAAACGCGACTACAACGTTGATGGCAGACGATGCTGCTTCAGGAGTATATTTCTCCTTTGTCCACGATGGCGATATCGTGCCTGTGCTCGCTGCGTTGGGTATTCTCGAGGAATCCCAAAAACCTGGCTACTTGCCAAACCGGCAGAGGAAGGATACTCGAAAGTGGAAGACAAGCGATGTGACACCCATGGGAGGTAGACTTGTGTTTGAGAAGGTCACATGCGACAACACTGGTCTAGGAGGAAACCTGCGGAGGTCGTATGTCAGGCTTTACATCAACGATGGCATAGTCGACTTGGATAAGAGCATCGTAGGCGGAGGTTTGGCAAATAGCGTTGGCTTAAAACAATGGATTGACGTGGTGCGCAAGAAGGAAAAGGAATTCGGCAGTTTCAAGGAGGTGTGCGGTCTTTCTGAGGCTGCGCCCTCGAGGATCTCATTTCTGCAACCGCAGTATCGTTCGGTGTCAGCACTGTAACAACGTGCGAGGATGCAATTCGCTTGGATGGCCCAAAGATAGATTTCCAATCCATCATTAATACAGTTAAGACTGGTTACCTAGGTAGTTACCATAGATCGAACTCGACCGCATCCCTACCTAGGTAAGCACAGTTGGGTTTATGGGCCCACTAGGCCAGCTTCTAGTAGGGCGAAATTCCCCCACAACGTCTCGCGTACCTGCAGCAATAGTCCCGTTTTACTTCGCCGATTTGCTCACCGTCATCCCCAGTAATAAGACATTGTTGCAGGTAATATTACCTGCTATTGTTTTTGTACCAGCACTGGTTGCGTATTGAACACTCTCAGGTGAAGTGTTTCTCTGCGTGCGTGTGTGCGTTCAACAACTTTCGGCTATCTGCTTTGTGCTTGACATAACAAAACCCCTTTCAACGTTGTTGTTTTCTCTCAAATTTTGTGGACTTTTCGTAAGCAGCGCACTGTCTTGTACAACTATGGCGGACTTGCAAACACCTACAGAGGCTTCACAAGTGAGCATGAATGGTGTAGTGCAGAATGGCGCAGAGTCGCAGGTGCAGCAATTGTCTACAAATGCAGATGATGTCGATCTCTTCTCGAAATCTCTGATATCCCCTGCTGTCAAAGCAAGCCTTCAAGAGGTTGGTTATTCGATCAGACCGCTACGAAGGAGTGACTATAAGACGGGTGCGGAATTCCAAATCTCATTGAATCGACTCAGGCTAATGTCCTGTTCAAGGTTATCTCGACTGTCTCCGAGTTCTTACCACAGTAGGCGAGCCTTCTGAAGCAGCCTTTAACGAGCGATATGACTTCATTGCCTCGCGCAACGATACCTACTATATCCTTGTGATTTGTGACCCCGAGTCCAGGGTCGTTGGCACGGGTGCCGTCGTCGTTGAGCGAAAGTTCATCCACAATATGGGTCTAGTTGGTCATATTGAGGACATTGCTGTGGATAAGAATCAACAAGGGAAGAAATTAGGTCTTAGAGTTATACAAGCGCTTGATTATGTTGCTGAGCATGTTGGGTGCTACAAATGTATTCTTGATTGTAGCGAGGCTAATGAAGGCTTCTACGTCAAATGTGGTTTCAAAAGAGCCGGCCTAGAGATGGCCCATTATTACTGAGTGGTTCGAGGAAACGGAAGCCACGAAACAGTCAAGGACGACGAAGATAACAAGAGCCAGAAGGAAGAATTGCTCATCTGGAATCGAAACAGGACATGAAACATTTTTGTGCGCTGCATTCGGATATTTTGTTGCTTTGACCATATGCAAGAAAGGCTCGTCAACAGTTGTGAGCTGAGGCTGGGCAAATCCACGAGTCACTATTATACAATCAGACATTCTGTGGGTCTATGAGGGGAGCGAACCGGGAAGCATGCTGCTTGAGATCAGGACATTCGCTGGTCACCGACGACGCGGACGTCCTCGAACATCCTCATGGGTTTTAGCCTCGCAAATCATACCCAAAGCGATTGCACATTTGTTTTCCCTCTATCAAACCTTCTATTATGCATACTGAGTTCTATTGCGGAATAGGAGTTTTGTACACCTCGTTGGGATATTTACCACAGCATGCAATCTTTGAGTTATCTGACCAGCGGCTGAACTTCCTGCGCGAAGAGTCCAATCCTTTTGAGGCGCGCTCCAGTACGAAGTACTTGACGCGCCATGGCAGTTTTTAGCTAACTTGAAGTCAGACGCACGTTGCCTGAGTTGTTGTGCAGCGAGAGAACATACATAAATGGTTTACAGCTATCGATGTGACCCTTAGCAAAAGCTCCTCAGAGAACACGAAAAGTTTTACCAGTTTACGTGCTTCATTATGAGACCTTGGCTACGGCCAGGCACCACCACTCTCCTTTCCCCCTGGACTGATAAACGTTATGACTGAGGTTTGTTCTAAGAGACCACCTGCTGAACCAATGACATGTCATGGTGCCCATCACGCAAGCACGTGCTGCACGAGGGACTCACATACAGGGCAAAGCTTGTCCTGCTCAATGCAAGTCAAATTAGATGAAGTGCCTGCCGCCGGTGTGGGCTGTGCTCCAAGATTTGTAGATCACATAATCAATACCTGTCTGATGCCGAAGATTTGATCTCTGTACAGCTTCTCTGAATATCGATGTCCACTGTCCACCACCCAAAGTGAATACCAATCAATAAGCTGACGTGCGTCCGAGTTTTCAAGTTGGCGGATACCTTTCTGGCGAATCTGTCCTTACAAAATGTCAAAAGATCATACAAAGTATAGGCTGCACACTTGTGGATGATTTTGGGACCACACCCACTTGATTTTGACTTGGAATAAAGATGTGGTCATCCCGGATTCATCTGGCAATGAACACGAAAACTTGTGAGACAGATTATAACTATTCGAAGCCGCACCCGTGGTGAAGGTATTTCCGTTCAACAGCTATCCGGCGTCCCCGACTTGTGTTGTTGGATCGCTCGATCCTGTCATGAACTCAAGAATACATGGCATGAAAGAAGGTTCACGGCACTGCTCACGCGGTCACCACCTTTCCTACATACGTCAAAGACAATACATGATAGCGTCACTGGCGCACGACGGTTTCACAGGAAAGGTTTCATGTTGACGTGCCTATGCCCGGCCCCGGCCTCCTAAATAGGTTGCCCCTGACCTAGTACCGTGCCTTGATTCCAGCATGCTGACGGCGATTGACGTCTCTACTTTTCCCAATCTCATTAGTCCGTTTCACAAATTATATATCTCATCTGAGAACTGCTCGATCCAGAGCTCATTTGCCACGGCAGGCAGTATTGTGGATCGATAAGAGTTCGAAGATCAAGCCAAGACACTTTCATAGCCCTTCTCCTGTCCATGTAATACGAAAATGACTAAGAGATGTTATAGTATCACCAGTTCAGAATTGATATAATCGCCAGAGAGTTTCGAAGCCGTGATATAGATGTCCAACACTTCACGACGATGAACTTGTGTTGACAGAAGGACTAGGCGGAATTACGTGACTCTGCTGGTTACCTGATTTGTCGAACGGACTTCGCAGTCCGAGCGCCAGCAACTTGTCGGATGGCTTTGACTGCCCAACTAAACTTGGTCCGGAACTTTGCCGTGAACCAATGACCACAGCCGAGGTCTTCGGGTAAACCTCATTTGTAAAACAAATTTCGTCACCCATCGCTGGTTCTTCGGTCAAGGATGACAGAGACCGAGGCTTTCAAGTTTCGGGATCCAGTAGCCCATACTCTGTCTGCTGGCTATAATGTGACACAACAATTTGGATCCTCGGCTTTCCTATGCCTACCAAGGTATTCCGTCCTCAATTATCGTGCGCTTACATATCAGCGAATTATGCAAAAGATGGGGTACTTTTTATGCTGCCTGCTGGATGGAGCCTGTGCGGAAGCCTGCACACCTTCCAGACCAGATCAATTGGGTCTAGCGCCGAATTTTAGGGCAGAGTCACTAGCATCGAGAAAGTAGAGCTCATCGTACGAGACAATAGTGGAACCAATCGGCATTCCTTGACTCATGCACACTGAACGGTTCAGTTTTCGGCTTATTGTTGGTCAGCCACCATCGTCCCCACACTTTTTCGTCATCTTGTGATTGTACCCACCACTCTGGAGTTGCGCTGGGCAGGCAGCGATTAGCCTCCAGTCTTTGAGGGTGTGGCGCTTTGCCTGTTGCCCCGTGTCAGCCCAACAGAAGGCTGCTTTCTGTACCGACACTCGAATTTGAGGTTCGCTACTTGAGACGTTTGGACGTTATCCGCATGTATAGAATCGACAGTGAAAGGTGAAAGGTAAAGCACACGGGGGCTCAATGCATGTTCGCATACCAGACGGAGCACAACAGGTCTGTTATCATCGATGTCGCAGACAAGAAACGAGTATCGCCATTTCTGTTTGACCACGTCGCTGGCAGGATGTGTGCAGTATTACCCAAAGCCAGATTCTAACCGCTACTGGTTAATCTATTTAAAGCAGTGATGCGTGCCTTCGCAGCATTGCGGTATCTGCAAGGCCATTCATGCCTTTGTAGGTCCCTACTCGTGAGGCGGTAGTCTGATTTGACGTTTTGCCATTTCATCACAAGACGGTAGAGGTCGTAGTTGTGGACAGATTCATGGCGTAGCAGCCTGTTTGAAGCGGTGGTCCAGCCGCGCAAAAAATTTGAGTGGTGGCGGAAAATTGTTTTTAGGCACGATCGGACCGGGCTGGGTTGCACTGAGTCATGTTTGGGTCGGGGAGTTGTCCTGGGTGTCGCCACACGCTCCCGAATAAGAAGGGTCACCCTCCGGCGCTGTTACACCTTTCCGCTCTCCCGACCACGGCAGCAATGGACACTGTGTATCTGAGTAATGCTCGAACGAGCAACAAGTATTGAAAGTAAGTGTCATTTTCTACGTTCTATCCGCAAAGTAAGTCCATGGAGCGCAATCCTTGGACTTGCAGCGTGGCCACACGTAACCTTTGAGGGGTCTCCGATATTTGCCTCTGGCGCCAGAACGACGCTGACTCAAAGATGAAGGATATCACAAGAGTCGAATTTAGGGGAGTCACAAGCATCGCCACCGATTAATTTCGGGCACGTAGAGGAGGGAAGAAGATCGCCTACTTCCCTCGACGGCCGCCTAAGTATCCGCCTATTTTTACCTGCGCCTTCCGGACGAGATTCCTCGCCGCACAACCAACAGCAAGACATTCAGAGGCCAGATCCGAAGTCGATTTGGGATAGTTACCAGCCACTCTCGTCGACATTCAATTCGCGTCTTTGACGGAGAGACTGTGGTAGATGTACCCTCTCCTTTCGTTGTCTCAACCTCGCCTTGAAGCTCCCATTAGGCTTCCTTAGTATTTCCGAAGGCCTTCCCTCCAACACTCCACTCACGTCCACGCGTTTTAAGAAAAGAAGTCATGATTTTGGGATTGAAGCAATCTTCGGAACCGAAACCGCCTGTCAGCAGCCCACGGTCAGATCAAAAAGCCACCCCGAGCGCAACTAACTGGAGTTTCCTCGCGACGAGCACACAACCTCGTTGATTGTTTGTTGACCAGCTGAATGTGTTTGATATAGAACATTCCAAAACACATCATTGCTCGGAGCTAAAATTTGGTTAAACACCTAGAGACTGTTTGACAGGCTGGCGAAGGATCCCTCGCCCGTCGTTCGTTTCACCTTGTTGTTGAATATCACACCACACATCGACCAACCCCTTGGAAGCAGTTAAGAGTCCTGTACCCACGCGTGCACCGTATTTTTGACGCAGAAAAGGAAAGGCGGTTGGAAACCGGGGTTTCGAAAACCCGAGTATAGAGAATGGTCTACAATCCAAGCTTTGTGCACGACTTCCGACACGGCTTCAGGGATTTGTCGCCGCCACCAGTTGAACCCTGCAAAACCTCGATCCCTGATATATATCCATGTCAGTACGATGCTGATCTCGGTACGGATTGCGACCAAGCATCCCAGACCTCCGCAGACAGTTGCAGCACACAGAATTCACAAGTAGCGGAATCTTCACCCAAAGACAGTCCTTCCGACGACGACTGCAATGACTGGCCACGCGACGATGCCAGATCGTTCCTGCGTGCACGCCCTGCAGCACAGCGCGATCCCTTTCAGCGGCCTCGGCCGACAGATGACTTGCCTACAGCGAATGAACTACAAACCCCGACCCATCCATGCCGCCAGCAAGTCAAGCCTGCAAGCCGTGAAGTGCCCTTTCGGTTCAAACCCTCGCTGAACAATTCAGTCTGCAACCAGGGCACCGTGACGGCTGGTTCCCAACAGAACCAAACCCAGTCTACACCCACCGGAGCAGGCCCAGATGTCCTACAGAGCCGCAGAAGGGGTCGATCCATTGGTGGACCTAACCCGCCTCCAACTTTACGAA
The DNA here is from genome assembly GCA_017656005.1 of Incumbomyces lentus. Classification (NCBI taxonomy): domain Eukaryota; kingdom Fungi; phylum Ascomycota; class Eurotiomycetes; order Chaetothyriales; family Trichomeriaceae; genus Incumbomyces; species Incumbomyces lentus. The sequence continues at coordinate 1,432,785 of JACJVT010000004.1, read as the reverse complement.
GGGACACGGATCATACGGACACTATTGTCCGAATGATTGTCCTTTTCTGCACGAATTTGATCAACTCAATCTGGTGCACTGACGCTGTAAAGGGATCAGATTTGCCATCGTCGCAGACTGGCTCCAACGTGCTGCCTCTTCAAATTTTTATAACTGAAACTCTTCGCCGTTCGAAAACAAGCTACTCTACGCTACAAATAGCGCTTTATTATCTCATCTTACTCAAGCAATGTCTTCCTCCATTCTCATCTGCGAGTCAACCAGCACAGTCTGGCTGTCGCGCGATGCAGTGCGGAAGACGCATGTTCTTGACAAGTCTCATACTCGCGTCCAAGTACTTGCAGGATCGCAACTACTCCGCACGAGCATGGAGCAAGATATCCGGCCTCCCCCTGAAAGAGATCAACGACAATGAACGGCGCTTCCTCAGCATAGTATGTTGGGACTTGCATGTCCCAAAGGCGACATTCGAGAATTGGAGCAAAATCGTCCTTTATGTTTGCCGTCGATCGATTGATCCAGATGTTGGCTGTAAAGGAGATCTCGATCATCTGCCTCCTGGTTCAGGTGCCTCGCCCCAGGCGCAGAGACAACGTTGTCTTACCGACATGTGCAACAACATGGGAGCTTTGCGGAACTGGTGGCTAGTGAACCTACAACAGCTGCGCACTAACACAGTGAAATGCAATCTCCAGACACAAAAATACATCGAGTCCATTGCCCCCTTTAGGGATGGACCGTACCTGCCAAGGCCAGTGTCGGTCAACAATTTCGAGGATTACGCCCAGCCATTCTTAGGATCCGAGACCAAGCATTCTGCAGACACCCCAAAGCAACCAAGTCTTGGCCAGTTGTCGAAAAAATTCGAACCTGTCCCAGACCTATTGCATCCTGCCGCCCCCTTGGCGGTTCCGCCACAGCCGATGCTAGGGAATTTGCCAACTCCTCAGACTACACCACACACTGACCTATCTGGGTGGTGGACCCCCAATCTCGCCGGTCATGTAGGTAAGCCCAGCCTGCGGTGCAGGGCTTCTGCCTCCGCCTTGGGAAACGTCTTCCGCAAGAATTGTCCTGTTGCGAACCTCGAGACTTGCCCTCCACCTGTCCCACGCCACTGTCCCCCAGACCGGCGGCCTTCCCTTCGAACAGAGTCTACCTTTACGGGCCATACCTCAAATGCGTCCCTAACCTCGTCTCCCGAAAGCATAGTATCAGATATCTCTTCCTTTGCCCCAAGATCTCGATCTTCTTCAATCTCTTCTACTTCCTCGTGGATGACCTGGTCCTCCCTGTCGAGTGAGAGATCTTGTTCGATGGATCGAGGTGATGGTACTGTGCAAGATATGTGTTCTGCCCAACAACAAACTACCCAGCGAGTTGTTCAAAAGCTAGCGTCTTCTGAAACAACTCGAAGATCGTCCATACCACCGCTCGCACAAGGTATTGAGCGTCCCAAAACAGCTTTCAAAATCGGCCATGTCGCCCAACAAGAGTCTGATTTGAAAACTTCAGTTCATCAGGAAGTTACTCTTGGCGATAGATTTTTGGATGAAGGCTACGTCAGCGACGAACAGAGGAGGAAGCAGGAGGCCAGCCGGCAGGAGGCCGCGCAAGTTCTTGCAGGACTCCACATTGACGATACTGCTGTACGTTCCCGAGCGAGATCTGTTACGGAGAAGCGCAGTTTTCAGAACCCTCATTCCTGTCAGGAACACGATTTGAAGTCTCATTTTTTGAAGCGTACTCGTTCAGATTCGAACGAAAACCCTCGTAGCGTTCCACTGCCGACAGGCAGTGACACGATACACCGCCTGGTGAGATTGAGGCAAGATCGCGATGGTAACGATGTACAACAAGACAACAGCTTTGTGTCAAAAGACTTGCAGCATCCTACGCAGAAATGGGCAGAGCCAAGGAGGCCTATGCAATTTGGAACTCAGAATAAGCGCCTTGCGCTCCAGATTCCGACATCCCCAGCAGCCGATCTTGCTGCAAAGTATCTGAGTTTTGAGTTGCAAATGAACAGACTAGGCACTGTCTGTCACTGATTCGAGGCATTAGACTTGCAGTCAAAATGCTGTGTAATACTTCAGAACATCAGACAATGCAAGATCGAACTGAAGCTTATGCTACACTTTGACGATATATCCGAGACCTGAGTACTGTCTCAAATACCTACCTACAACAAATACGCCAGGAGAGTAAGGGACGAAATGCACTAATGATCGCCAATACCAATGCCTCCGGAACTACATCTATGTAATTGCTCGTGTCACACAAACCGGGCACCTCACCTATTGTAAAATATCTGATATCTGGCCCATCAGTGGGCGAGACTGATCACCAGCAGCAGCACTTATTGAAGCATAATTGCCCCCCTTTTTGTCCTAGTCAATGGTGAGGCTCGACAATACCGAGTCATCGTTTCAGTGACATGTATCCAAAGCCAACCTAGATTCAGGTCAAATATAAAATATATCATTTTCCACAAGCCGGCGTTTCACGTAGCTAGTTACATGTAGGTTATTGTATTTGGCAGTTCCTTCCTCAGCAGCTGACTCTCGGTTTTACCTTGCATATGCCGTATTCAACTGTAGGTTTCGGAAACACATAGATATTGAACATTGAATTTCAACAGGCAAATCTACTCAATGTCTTTGAGATTTGTCAGGTACCCGGTCTTGGTCGCTACCTGGTCGCGTCCTCTGATGCACCTCCGCCTCGGGCCCTACGACAATGTAATCTAAAAAGATCACGACCACGCATAGAGAGCCTCGATCTCCTATTCCAGAGTATCTTAGATTCAAGTCAAACCTTTTCCCAAGTCCTCGCACTTCCAGACACATCCTGCTCTCCTTACCTCTACATCCCTAGCCTATCTATAATTACCGCTGAAATTTGAAATACATCTCCTGGAAAAAGAAACAAGCAAGCATCGCAACACTTTGCATAACCCAAGTGCCTAGCATAGCATAGCATAGCATAAAATAGGGTGTATAACCTAGCATAATCAAAGCATTGAAAGCGTGTGTTCGTTCAGTACCTACCTAGGTACCTAGTAAAACTTATGCTCTCGGCTAGACCCTCTTCACCCTTCACCCTTACTCATTTCATTTACTCTTTATCCTTTTTCTTCGTAAGCCGCCCTCCCCTTTGCGCGTTGTCCGTTGTCCGTTGCACGTTGTGGTATGCCTGCGTTGTGGAGTGAGCACATATGCACGTAGCCTTTATTGCCTATCTCGGACATTGGTGCATAGTAATGGCTCCTACCTCAGTGGAGAATCCTGGACTACTCCGTACTACTAGCTACTTCGTACCAGGCCTTAAAAAACAAAGCTTCTACAAGGCGAGTTGGGTGATAACTTAAAAAAAAACCCCGACATTTAGTATTACGGAGTGTACGGAGGAAAGGCACCGTTGCAATCGGGGTGGGGGGCCTGGATCTATAATCTAATACATTGCTGCTGGGAGGAGGATCGGGAGGTTATGGAGATTAGGGAAGGCGGGAATGCGCGCGAAGGACTCGGAGCTGCTGGTGGGTGGGATTTAGGCCTCCCCTCCCCCCCCGGCTATCTATTCAAGTTTGATATCTCGCATGGGCCGGATGAGGGGCGGGTAGAACGGAAATACTGGAGTTTGGAGTGCTTTGCGTGTGATTAGGTGTTTAGCTAATAGCTGATGAAAGGAGGCGAATCCCGATCGTCCGCCAAAGCATGGGATAAGAATGGGACCGTATCGGTCGGGCTTTGTAATCTGGGTTTTGGCCGTGGTTCGGACGAACTATGTTTGTGTTCGAGTAGCGCACCATCTGGGTGCATCGAGATCTGGGACACCTACGTGGACTTGCGTAATGCCTCACTCATGATTGCATGTTGCTAAACACCTCTACTGGTGAGATGTACACGATGTATTGAGAATACAGTATTTGGCGAACGTGGAGAAATGAAATTGTTCTCTATGCCTTCCCCTTAGTTGAGTAATTCTTTGCTCAAGCTGTTCATAAAGAGACTCCTTCAACCAAACTGGATGCAATCTGAACCGCTTTGTCTGCTACTCCTTAAGCGCCTTGCTGTACTTATCCATAACGAATTTTGAGAATTTCCGCATGCCGTTTGTCCTTGTTCATTTGCTCTGCTATGAAAAATCCTAGACCTGATGGTTGCAGTCCAGACATCGTTTTGCAGGAAAACGTGCAACGCAATTTCACTTTGATAGAAGAAACTTCATCACACCGTCCCTGCAAATCCCGCACTTGTGTGGTAAAGCTGGTTCAACAGCATCTTGCAGACCCGTTCAGACTTCAAATCAGTTCTCTCATCACTCATCCAGTTACGTCGCAGTGGTAACCGTAGCAGAAGTAGTGGCGTCAGTGCCAGAAGCGAGCTGACGTTCCAGGTCGCGAATTCTCTGCTTCAAGGCTTCATTTTCCTTTCTCGCGGCTTCGAGCTCCTGCCGCTGGACAGCTGCTTCCTCATATCGGGTAGCGGCTTGAGCGCTGCTGAAGCTGGGTTGTCTGGCTTCAGAACCAGAACCATGCCCTAGCGATTGGCTTTGCTGGCTTGACTCTCTCGAATGCAAGGCGGATGCGCTCGGTCTGTGGAAATGTCCATGGTTACTCACAGAAGGGTGGGAATGTGGAGGACTGTATGGCGAGGTAGCGTTGGAAGTACTTCGATACATGCCTGCATTCCCCGAGCTCGTGCTTGCCGTGAGACCTAATGTGTAGCTGTTCTGCCGACTGGGTTCAGGTCGTGGGATGTCCAAACTTTGTCTTGCACTCGTCTGTCTTTCACTGTCTCTTGGCGCGGCTACCGCAGATACGGAAGTGGATGCCGCATCTCTTGCTAGGGCGTCTCGTATAGATCTTCCAGATCGGGCAGAGAGATTACTGGAGGATCTATGCCGCCGTGCAGATGCGGATGTGATTGATGCGCCGGTGCCTGGACCGAAGGCAGTGTAGGGATAGTCGGGTAAGGCCTGAGACGTGGCAAAGACGTCTGACGTGGAAGAGGTTGTAGACGCAACACTAGCTGTTTGGGCGCGGAGAGCGGAAAGCTCGCGAGTGAGTCTGTTGACCTAGTTGCACTGTGTCAGAAGGTATCCAACTTCATCAATGACCATGACCTACAATACTCTCCTGTTCCTTCTCCAGTTCTAGATGTAATTCTGCCGCTGTGAGTGGTCTTGGATGCCTCATTGGGCCTTGCCCCTGTGACGAAGGAGTACGTTCCATGGCAGCCAGTGGCCGACCGGGCGAATTGGGCAGGCTACTGTTAATGTGAGGCACGGGTGGAGGGCCCATCACGGATGATGTTCTCCTCGACTGCCTTGGACTACCATGTTGTGCCGATACATTCGTATTTGACGTCGAACCTGCGCGGTCTGACCGAGTAGGTAAGACCGAGTTAATGTCTGGAGGCGCCATGGTTTCTACTTCATACTCTTACTCGTGGAAGGGGGGAGAGACGTGCCTATTGCATAGATACGAACAGAAAGAGCCTGGTCGGATTTAACTAATGTCGTGGAGCCTGAGGGAGAAATAGTTACGGAGCACGAAAGTGCCCACTTGTGCCTGGTAAGTTGCTGCCAGTGACAACGCCTTGTCCCCTCTTTGTCCAATGGCAGCCTTCGCCACCACTGCACGACCAGATGCGGGTGCTACGGTGCGGCATTGGGACATTATTAGCTCCTGACTGAGGGACTCGAGGCATTCAAGGGCACTTTCGAAAGAAAACTTAAATCAACAGCTCAAAGCTTTATTTAGCCAGTCTCCGCGTGGTCAGGTCTGCAGACTCGATCCTCACCCATGACACGTATTGCTCGTGTTGTGTACAACAGGCGAGCTTACGATGTGTGGCCCAAGCGATGGATAGTAACAAGCGCCCGCGTCTTGACATTTCGGCGAGTGCCGCACCTGAAACGGCCAATGTCAAATCAACAGTGAAGTCGCGGTTGACCAGAGCCTGTACGATGTGTCCTCCGTATCTCTGCGTCGCAGCTAATGTTTCCATTAAGGCTCGGAGTGTAAAAAGCACAAGATCAAATGTGATGTCCGGCCAGGGCAGACTTCTTGCAACAAGTGCTTGCGGAGTGGAATTGAATGCGTTCCATACAACTTTGCGCAGAAGTTCATGGACGAAGATGCAATCTGGAAAGCTCAGACGGTGTCAAGCCTTGACCAGCTGAAGGCTGCTGTTCGGGTTTTACTGCGGCAAAATCGATTGCCAGAGCTCGACCAGTTCGTGGAAGGTGCTCATGTATCCCCCCGGACGATCCCAACGCCGTCCAAAAGAGCGAATGAGATCTCGCCATCATCTGCTCACTTCCCGGATGGGAGTCCCTCTGTCGCAACAGAACATGATTCTGAACTGGTGCCTGCACCTATGAGCAACTTATACAGTCTGACCGAGTCTCGGAACCATCAAACAAGCCCTAGTGCTCCGAAAAGTGCCGGGGAGGTCGGCTTTATCATCAGAGGAGCAATATCGATTGCGGAAGCCGAATATTTGTACGCCCATTATCGGGAAAACATCAATCCGCTTCTCTGGGGCGGCTTGTTGTGTCAACACGCCACTCTGCACGAAGCTCGACAATCCTCAGCCCTACTCGTAGTGGCGGTGCTCACGGTCGCTGCTTTGCACTCGCCAGGTCGGAAAGAATTCCTCCACACCGCTTATGACGAATTTGTTGCCCTTTCAGGAGGCGTTTGCCTCTCACGCACTCAAAGCCTGGACGATATCCGTGGCCTCTGCATTGGAGCATTTTATCTCACCAACCTCAGTTGGAGACTTTGCAGTCAAGCTGTACGAATGGCGACTGAGATGAATCTTCACCGAGCTTCTCTGTCTGTTCTGCGAGGAGACTCGGATGTCCAATCCCTTGACCGTGTGCGGCTCTGGTATATTCTGTACGTCTGCGATCATCAGTTTGCCATTGCCTACGGTCGCCCACCAATTATGCATGACGATGCTGCGATCAGAAACGTTGACAAATTTCTCACGAATAAGCACACCACTCCTGGAGACATTAGACTTGCGGCACAAGTCAAAATTCAACAGATCCTTGGAGAAGGCTATTTTGTGTATGGCTGTAACCCGGAGTCAGAACTCAACACCGACGATTACGAGAGGTTGCGTTCATTCAATATTTCTATTGACCAATGGAGACTGACATGGGCGTCAAACCATGTCAACATGCCAGTGTATGGGTCATATCCCTCCAAATCCAAACTACTTTACTATCATTTTGCACGCTTTCACCTTAACTCGTTGTCTTTGAGAGGTATATCGGCATTCAAATCCTCTGAACAAGGTATCTCAGGAGACCTCAGCTGGGATCGTCAAGAAGCCGCCAATGCTGCCATCTCGGCCGCAACAAGCACGTTGAAGCTAGTCAATGAAGAATCAGATATATTTGCAGCCCTGGTTGGGGTTCCAATATTTACCCATTCGATGATAGCTATGTGTGCGTCATTCCTCATTAAGATAGCAGTTGTCTTCAGCAAACCAATCCAAGACTGGAGTCCAGAGGAGCAGAGCCTATTGGTGCAGAAGGATCTCTCAGGCTATGGTCTTAACTTTCACACTGACAATGCACTGAAGCTTGTCAAGGACTTAGTCGGTGTACTTGGTGTCGTGACTGAGAAAGTGAGTCATCGGCACTTGGCCTGTCATATTGTAACAGGTCTCAAAGAGCTTCTTCAACGCTTCAATCCGAACAGCGAGAGTGGCAGCTTCATCTATTCAAGGCGCAATATTGTCCAAGCCGTATCTGGGGCAGACAACAGTCTGCTTCCGTCACGGCCCATCTCTCGTAATGCCAACACAGACAATGTGCCATTACAAAGGCAAAACTTCGAAAATGCCACCTTTGACCAAAGTACAGCCCTAGATTTTACCAGCCAGTCCGACGGCTTCTTTTGGGACCCTGACGCATCGTACTTGATGAGAGACTTCAATTGGAGTTTCGATGACAACTTCCTTTCGCAAACGGACATCTTGGATACACGCTTCTAATCGCTGTACCGCGTTCGGAACATCGATGTGACAAGTCTATTCACCCTGATTTAAGTCCACTTCTCCTGACTAGTTTCGAGAGCATGTCTCGACAAGGAAGCTGGTTTAGGCCGCCTCTGCGAAAAGAAAAAGGAAACGACTCATGACGACAGCGAGGAATCTATCTATGCTCACAGTTGAGCGGGCTTTTTTGGCCAAATAAGAAGCTCAAGATTCTGGGGTGATTACATTGAAGTTCCAAATGTATGTCTAAAATATATGTAACAATCTAAATGCAACGCTGGCAAGCACAAAAGAAGCAGACGCTAATATCAACAACAACACGAGTCTACCTCAACGGCAGTCACTCTGGGCAACGGCTTTTTCTGCACTGTTGACGCATGTGAACTTTGGCCGCAACTAGACTGCGCCAGGAGCCGTCTTTCAGCCATCGCGACTGCTATGTCAAAAGCATTCTGCGTGCTCGCAATATTTGCGAGATTCTGTCCTGCGATATCGAAAGCGGTACCGTGCGCAGGCGTGGAGATAATGATTGGCAGACCACCCTGGACTGTTACACCACCTTCAAAAGACAAAAGCTTTAGAGCAATCTGCCCTTGATCGTGGTACATGGTCACAATGCCATCGTACTTTTGGCGTTTCAAGAATATAGTATCGCAAGGGAAAGGACCTTCCACGTTGATTCCTTTCTCTCGAGCAGCTGCCACTGCAGGAGCAATTGCATCAATTTCCTGGCGTCCAAAACTACCATTCTCACCGTTATGAGGATTCAAAGCGCATACAGCAAGACGAGGGGCATCTATGCCAGATTCCCATCTGGTAATCATGTCAGCCAAAGAGTCAACAATAGAAGAATGGGTGACAAACCTTAGTTGATGCAGTAATTCGATAGCTCTCAATGTGTTGTCTTTTGTGATTAACGGTGCCACCTTCTCGATCCCGATGTGGCTGGTAACTCGAGCTGTCCATAACAGTCCTGGTGCAATATTGATTTCGCTGGTGGTTCCGGTGAAGTTCAGTTGGTTGGCGAACCATCGGAGCTCGTCCTCTTCAGTCATGCCTGCCAGTTTGAGAGAGCTTTTGTTGAGTGGTCCGAAGACAATTGCATCAACCTCGCCCGCCTGTGCCATCTTCAGCCCCCTTCGAAATTGGTAGAGGCATCTCTCTCCACCAGCTTTCGATACTTCGGCACGATTTGAAGAACAATTTGAAGCGGTACCGTCGTCCAGAATGCGGACACCTGGAGATCCTGCGACTTCCGATACTGGAATATGGACGCCACCTGCATCGGCAATGGCTGAATTGAACTCGGATCTATCAGCCAGCAAAACGACATCGGCCTTCTTCAAATTGTCTGTATTGCTAAGCAGTTTGGCGATAAGCTCTGGTCCCACCCCAGCTGGGTCCCCCAAGGTAACAGCAACTCGAGGTCGTTGTATTTTCTGCTCTTTGGCGAATGCCATGCTATCGATTCGTAATGATGGATTGTTACTGTACGAGAAAGTCTTTGGTGATGCTGGACGGACAAAATTTTAACAGTAGGTCTACAGCAATAACAAGGTTAGCGTTTTTAAGATACTCGAAGTATTTCGAGAAGGCTTCGGCGAAAGCTCCGTGCTTGCACCACTCGCACACCGCGCGATTCACCTTTTCTCTCCAAGCACGGCACTACTGCCGTTCAACTGAGTCCATTTCCGACACGGTTGGATATAGGTTTCGTTCGCCGGCTTACTAACAAGGTTTTAACAGGTCAAAAATACTATTGGTGGCCGAGCTGCGGGGTCGGAGCATTATCATTTTCCCGGGGCAGGGAGCGTCGGCGATTCTGCCGAGTTACTTGCATCCAATAGCCAGAATGCAGGGGTCTTAGAGAAGCGCAGATTCATGAGCAGTCTGGCATTGGGAGTGCAGCTTTGTACTACTTACAAACGTGAAATTTAGGAACTCGACTCACTTGTGTTTACTTGTGTTTTAAGGGCAGTTTCAGCGCACATTTAGTTCACAGGAAGTTCTCGCGATCAATTGCTACAGCCTTACTTCCGCGCCGTTACACAGTTCGGCGACCCGAAGAATTTGATTTGCCAGTCAGGTTCGCTTAGCCCGCAACTCGCCGATCTTCGCGACTCCCCCAGGAATGTTAAAAAGTTTGGCTACCCCATCCAAGAGAAGTCGGAGATTCCGCCGACCCCATGGGACATATACATGGAGGCGGAAACCAATGCAGACATACAGAAGTTGTATGGTTTCAGTCAACCAGAATCACCACTTTCTTCACAGTAGTCTCGATACGACGCTTCCACCATGGATTTCCAAGTGAAGAATGTCGACAATCGGGTCGAACAGGTAGCAACCTCTATCCACTCCTTTGAGTCCTCCAAGGACAAGCAAGATGCACAAGATCGAGACCAAGCTCGTGAGCTCGCAGAACGCTGGGTGGACGGGTCGCCAGAGGAGAAGAAGCTCGTCCGAAAACTTGACTGGCGCATTCTGGTATGTTTGTCTTCCCTACATTCTGCGTAACATCCACTGACTTTCTCTGAGCCGTGCTGTTGGATTCTCTACTTGCTAGGTTTCCTAGACCGAGCGAATGTCGGCAATGCGAAGACTGGCGGCCTCGAAGAGGATTTCAACCTCACATCCAACCAATACTCGATAATTGTTCTGGTCTTTTTTATTTCATACCTGGTTTGTGAGGTACCAGCGAACATGATTCTTACCCGGGTCAATCCACATGTCTTCCTCCCAGGTCTTGGTGTAGCTTGGGGTACTCTCGCTGCTCTTATGGGCGCTACAAACAACTGGAACCAGCTTGCTGGCGTGAGATTCCTTCTTGGCGTTGCTGAAGCAGGCTTTGCACCAGGCTGTGCGTTCTTCTTGTCCTCCTGGTACGATACTACCATTGATATACCCTGGGCAGCTCAATTAACAAAATGGCAGGTATAGAAAATACGAGCTAGCAACGCGTTATGCGTTTTTATACACATCTGTACCCCTTGCTGGTGCAATATCAGGTCTCCTAGCTGGAGTGATCACTCAACATATGGAGGGTGCTGCTGGTTTGCCAGGTTGGCGATGGCTTTTCGTAAGCACCACCTGCTTTCATTATATAACTTAACTAACAAAGCGTTTTCCAGATTCTTGAGGGCATCGCATCTGTCGTTGCTGCCATTATTATCTTCTTTCTTATGCCCGATTACCCCTCGACCAGCAGAAGATTCCTGAACGAGGAAGAGACGATACTCGCCTGTAACAGACTTGCAATCGATGGCATCGCCCTCACGCAAGGATCTCACCGGAAGCCGTTGCCTCACTGGACTGCACTCAAGATTTGTGTCAGCGACTGGAGAGTCTGGGCCCAGTGTATCCTATTTGTCCTAGTGACGGGCAGTCAAACAATGCAGTATTTTATACCTACTTTAGTGAAGAGTTTCGGCTGGAAAGGATATCAAGGCCAGTGTAAGTCTTTATCTTACTTTTCTTCACTTTATCTTACTTTTCCTTCACTTTATCTTCACTTTCCTTCACTTATCCACTTAATTTTCACTCTTAGCCTATCGCTTTCATCTTATTACTTTACCGAAATGCCTTCCCTTATCCACTGCTTCTCGACTAATTTTTGGATCTTACCCCTTTTTTCCTTGAGACTAACATGCATACAGATCACACGATCCCCGCTTACATGGCCGCGCTCGTCTACGTAGTGGTCTGCTGCTGGCTGTCGGACCGGTACAAGACCAAGTGGCCGTTCGTCGCCGGGCTGTCCGGCATCGGCTGTGTCCTGTTCATCGCCGTCACGACGTCCTCCAACAAGATGGTGCAATACATCCTCACCATCTTCGCCTTCGGCACCATCTACGGCTGTTCACCACTGGTCAAGACCTGGGTCGCCGACGTGATCCCTCAGCCAGCCGAGAAGCGAGCCATCGCAATCGCGCTCATCAACTCCATCGGCAACGCAAGCAGCATCTACTCGACCTGGCTGTGGCCCAGCACGGATGCGCCTCGCTACATTACCGGCTTCGCCACCACCACCACCTGGCTGGGCGTGCTGTGTGTGCTGACTCTTGTCTTCGCCTGGCTGTTCAAGAAGTACCCCATGAAGAGAATGGCCCTCGAGGATGTCATGGCTGGTGAATTCAGGGCCCAGCGAGAGGCTGAGGAGAGGAAGAACAAAGTTTAGAAATTTTATAGATTCCATTTTTCTATTTATTTAGCCACCCCTTCGAGACTTACAAAGGCTTCACAGTCAAGCTCGGGTAGATAATAATAACACTCTTAAAGAATTTTTTTACCGCGTGATCACCAAAAAGGAAAAGAAAAGGGAGTGTTCGCTGAAGCTCAGCCTTCAACTAGTGAAACAAACTTGCGACTTGGTGAAGGACAGAGTCTCGAAGGTACAACACAATTTTATTGGGGATTGTGTACTATTGATAATTATTAATCGTTAATAAACCACAGTAAGTTCTGCATGAGAGCGTCCGAATCGAGTGAAGGGAGTGACTTGAGCTGTGATAGGTTGCTTTCAATGTGAAGCGAATGCAGGGGCTTGCGCCCAAGAGCCAAGTTTTGCGACGGCAGGGTGACAGTAATGTACTTCGTACTCTGTAGACCATTCTGGGTTTTGCACCTCGTCAGGCATAGCACCCACAGCCTAACTTGCGTTTCCGTAAACTCATACGAGATGTATCACTTTCATTTCCTGCTTGCCAATCGGGCTGCCGAAATCGTGTTATTTTTGGCATCTACTATCTCGTAGTTTCTTAATATTCAATCTACTGACTTGTCCTTCGTCCTGATGTTTTAGTTATGGCCCATGTTCGTGTCTCCGAATTGATGAGGACATTTTGCTGGCCTTGTCATTTCGCAAAGAAGTGGAGAGGGTTGAAGTGTGCAGTAGGTTAGTCACGCATTGTTCTAGTGTCACAATGGTCTAGCACGCCTGACGTAGTGCCAGTCTCGTGGATCGTATGGTGTCCAATTCTTTCGCTACAGAAAATGAAGATCCCCCCCTGGGCTTGTCTCTTTGTCAGTGGCGACGTTGGGTGTATGAAGCCGCCGTGGCTACCACATAGCACATTTAGTTCTCCTTCAAATAAATATCAGCTCGCATCTGCTGTATGCTCTACCTCGATACTCCATTACAGCCGTCGTCGAGCATGTCTCCGGCAGTTGTGACCTCTCTCACTATGGACGCTTGAAGGTTGGTTTGGATATGCTTCCCGTTGTTTCCGTTTGCTTCGTGCCCGACACTAATCGGATTCTCCTGATCGATATGATTCTCCGCATGCTCTATGTGCGAGCCATCGTCCCCCTTCTCCTGCTGATCGATCATAGCAGCCAGACTTCGAAAATTGAACATAGGCTCGTTTACTGCAGGGGTGCCAGTCCCAGCCTCATTCAATGACGATGCCACCGAGGAAGCATTGGACATCTGACGCAGATGCGATCTTCTGAAGGGTTCTGCCCCTGAAGGAATGCTGATCGGTGCCGTCAAAGATTCCTGACTTGCTCCTGAGAATTCAGGTGTGTCAATCAAGTCTAGGCCAAATTCTTCCCCGTCTGCCTGCAATCGAAGAGGTGGAGGTGATTCATTCCGTTCCGCAGTCTTGCCCTTACTAGTTTCGTCTTCCGGCGATGTCGACGAAACAGTACTGGCTGCTCTACCAAGAGAATCAGGTTCAAAGTGGCCTGTCCCGACAGAAGAAGACGGTACACCATTTTTGCGTGCAGCCTTTTCGGCTTTCTTCAGCTCCTTCTCTTCCTTCTTGGCTTTCTTTTTGGCCTCCTTCTCCTCCTTCTTTCGTCGCTCCTCTTCCGCTGCGAGACTCAACCGAATCGCTTCCATAAGCATCAGTTCTTCAATCTCATCTTCTCGTCTGCGGCGGGACGAACTGCCCCGGGGCGGCGGAAGTGGGAGACCACTGCCAGAAGATCGCTCAGGAAGCGAGGTGTGTCTTTCAGCGAGAAAGGACAAGGCGCTCAATTGGGCATCAGAAGAGCGTTCACCCGATTCCAAAGTTGATCTTCTCAGCATGCCTCTTCGCCCTAGAGCTCCACCGGCCGATCGTTGGCCTTGATCGGTCATCAAATAGGCGGCAGCATGGAGAGCACTGGCCGCTGCGGATCTGCGAGCGGCATGGGCACGAGCAGTGGCCAATTTTTCGGCCCAGTCTGGTCGAATTTTGTCCGTGGTTATTACTTCTGGTGCAGTCGCAGATAATGAAGTACCTCGCCTTCTGCCAGAACCTGGAGATACGCCGAATGAAGCCACAGAGTTCTGGCTGGACCGGGCGGACAAAGCGCCATAGAGGGGGTTCGCTGAACCATATGTTAAGCCTCTCCGATAGGGTGGGGGCGTATAGGTGATCCCAAATTCTGGCTGCTTGCAATATGGGCAAGTGGCTACTTCAGATACCAGGAGGCCGTCTGCTTGGGCTTGGCGCTCATCTTCCGACAGTGGAGGCGCATTGGGATCGGTTTCATTGTGCTCCGGCGGATGAGGATCTGCGCGTTTGATTTGGACGAAGCACTCGGAACAGATTTGCTGTTCGCAACAACGGGTAGTATTTAGATATGGAGGGTAGTACAAGAAGCAGATGGGACACTCTTCCGCGTCCTTGTAGAGGAAAACCTCGATCGGTTGGCCGTTAACAAATGGATCGTGAGGTAACTTGAGTTCTCTCGGAGACAAGTCCTTCTCAGAATTATTCCGGGAGGCTGAGCCTAAGCTTGCCAACGTCTTGGCGCGTGCCCGAAATGCAAGGCCGGCTGACATTGGTGGTGGAGGCGAAGGGGACGTTAGAGTCACGGGCCCAATAGCAGGTGAAGCTTGACCTGAGTCTGACTGGAAGGACTCGGCGCGAGTAGTGACAGGAACGACCAGGCTCTTGGTGGGGTCTAATGAAGGCTTCTTGGAAAGATGGTACTCCAACTCAGGCGGAACCTCGTCAGGCGGGGGCAAAGGCATGCCACGGGCAACAGCGACTATCTGGTGCTCTGCCCACGAGTCGGAGAAATCGTTGATGCCGCGCCAGAAGGGAGCTAGGCGTCGCTCGATCATGAGCTGGCGCACCAGTGGCTTGTTGAAGTCCTCGATGCCAACGTAAACACCTTGAGTGACCAGATAGCCACCGTCGACATGTTCCTCACGCATGCTCCGATCGCGCTCTTTCAAGCGAGCTTGTTTCTCTCTTTCCAGCCTTTTGGCTTCCCGTTCTGCCTTGCTCTCTCTTCGCGCTTCCAGGGAAGACACATCTTGTTCGTTATTGCCAATTCCAAGGAGGGCCGAAAGGTCAGGGCGAGGAGCGTGTCGAGGTTCTCGTGGGGGACGGTGTGAGGGCCGACCAGCGTGATCTTCTCTGCCGCTTGCTTCATTTCTGGAAGTGGGCGAGCCGGTGCCGGGGGTGTGGTGCACACCCGGCCCACGTGTTTCTTTTGTCTGCGAATTGCCCATTACGAGAAAGGTCAAGGTCAGCGTCCAGCTATTTGTCTCAGCGGATTGGATCTGTCATGGTCGATCCACCGCCTCGTGACCCACAGTCAGTCCTCGTTAGTCCTCGTCAAACAATGTCCAGGTGAGTGAGGTCAGAGGCAGGTAGGAAGGCGCGCATAAGACACCATGTGCGGTGCAGAAACCGGGAAACTTGGAGCTGGGGTGTGACGTGTCTCGTGCTCCGATGGTGTGGTGAAATAAGACGGCAGGGAAATGGTGATGGATGACCAAAACTCAAGGCTGTGACAGTAACTACCGTGACGACTGTTACAGAGCAAACGAGTGTCGAATGTATGTATGTACGAAGTACCAATGCTAAGACATGTGCTTACAAAGTATCTATGTCCAGTAGCGATATAGAAGGGAACAAGCCGAATTGGAGTGGAGACGATGTGATGTTATGTATTTCAAAAATGTAGGCCACGATCACACGGACGCTCTTGCTCTACTTGAATAGAATAATTCCAAGTAATTGCGCCTTCTATCGTGCTGATGACGATTGACCGCGGATGTGCAGGGGAAAGAGCTCACATTCTCGTGTGGTCTGATAAGGAAGGAACCTTGCTGAGTCCATTCCTCATTTCTATGGAGCACGGAAGCACATCAGTGCTAACCGTTATTACCGCACTGGTGGCTTTTCTGTCACCTCTGTTAATAATCAATCAATAACGGACCTTGCATGCCGCATCAGGCCAGCCAAGTTTAGTTGCCCTAGAGAGAACATCAGTAGCAATGTAATTGCATGAATAATTGAAGAAATGTCTTCCCGATGCCGCATACAATGAATTTCCTGCGATGACCAGGACCTACCACATCTTGTCTCTGACAGGCTGACCGAGGCTCGAGAGGTTCATAAAGTCTGCACCAGTCTGAGTCGATGTTGAGGAACTTCCCCGAATTCGTGGGGTTTCTTCCTCCCTTCTTGCCCAGATTCTATTGTAAGCATAGAGACGCGAGGTAGACTGTGAGATATGTAAAGCATCAAACGATCCGAAACCTTTGACGTTAGTTTGGCGATAGTGAGCGGTGCAAAATCTGAAGGCCTTAGGTCTGCCTGTCCGTTCCAGAGTTTACTCCATCCACCATCCCAACACTCGGTGATCAGGGCCACGTGCAGGGCATAGATATTTGTAATAAGCATCCAAATAGCCCTCATATGATCACTTCATAGGTGTGCGATAGGTTCAATTGAATAGCGCCTTCCTGCAGGTACATTGCCTCTGCGGGAACCAAATTAGTTGTCTAATCACTAGTTAATTGCTACGCTTTTAGAGCCTACATCTACTTCCAAAATGCACAACTCTGGCCGAGCGCTAATGCTGGTAACATGCAAAATCCCAAGACCACCATTTTCCCTTCACCTACCGACCAATGACTGAATGTCTACCACTACGCGACTGCATATAACACCGCTGACGCCTGACCTGCTGTCGATCGTGCTCGGTCCCAATCTCGTCGAGTCTGCTCAAAACGTTTCCTACCACACGATAGACACTTTTCCCGAAAACAGCTATGGCTTCCTAAATCTTCAGGAGGCAGACGCAAAGAAGTTAACCTCGAAATTGAACGGAGCCATACTCAAAGGCCGCAGAATGAAGATCGAGCCGGCTCGCCCCAAGAAACGGTCGCACCAGGAAGCCAATGAAGAGCTGCCGCCAAACAATACCCATCCACCGGCCAAGGTCAATAAGAGCAGGAAAGAAAACCGGGAATTGGAAGGTCACGAACTTGCCACTGGTCGCAAAATCAGGCGTGGTTGGACTGAACCAAAGGACGGAAAATCAGGCACCAAAGACCAGAAGGGCAACAAGTCTAAGCATCGGCTCCCCTCAAAGAATACCGAGAAGGAGGAATTGCTGTTTCGTGCCAACCTACCTCCTAACAAGCGAAATTTGCAATCTTCAAGAAAGGGAGATAAGGTGCGAAAAAGCAAGCATTCGCCTACAATTGTTCACGAATTCGAAAACACTGAAAGGCAACCCTCCTTTCTGAGGCAAGCCGTCCCGTCGTCTCAAAGAACTGCCGAGTACATCGAAAATGTTGGGTGGGTCGACGAAAAAGGCGATGTGATTGAGGACGAGTCGTCGACTGTCAGGCGTAGTAGATCGAACAAGCCGGCTGGCCTACGGATTGATGTGGCCCAGTCTCAAACCCCAAAGCAGGCACCAACTTCGACGAAATCGACGAGATCTGCAGACGTGCCTACTGCATGTTCTCCCTCTGTGGCGGCCCCGGCGTCGTTGGCCCAGAGCAATCCTGACGAAACATCCGTTGACGAATCAAGTAGTCAGGATTGCTCTTCCTCAGCCAAAGAATTGGATTCGAGCCCCGAGTCTTACAGGAGCTTACAGAACGATGCTCAGGATTTACAAATAGCACCATCAACTCCTCCGAAAATTCATCCACTCGAAGCACTTTTCAAAAAGCCTCAACCACCTCCTGGTCAAGACTTAGCTAAGCCATCCCTAGAGGTCGAAACCACGTTTACATTTTTCGACAGGTCTAGCTCGGACGACGAGCGAGGCTTGCCGAAAATGCCTGAAACGCCATTCGCCTCTCAAGATATATATTCCCGTGGAGTCAGGAGTGCTGCCCCGACCCCGGATACAGCACATCCGAGTCGCTTCACAAACTTTGCCGCTGCTTTCGCCGCGCAGGACGATGCCCTTTCACAAGGTGAAGAACCAGGCTCTGGGACCCCGAGCGGCTCTCTCGCAGCTACCTCGAATCAGCCAATTCAGAAGCCTCAAAGCGAGTTTGAAAAGCGATTTTGGGCAGAGCGGGGTCAGAACAACAGAGATTGGAAAGCAAGAAACCGAGCTGCTCGTAAGGAGCAACGTCAAGTGGCGAATCGTTTGCGTAGGTCTACAAAATCTTCCTAGCTCTTGAAATCCTGAAAGATATTATTGCATCGAGCAGGTCGCGGAGCGTCGAACAAAGCTGCAAAAAACACGTATGCTGTGCCGTCAGACTTCACTTCGTGCTTCGCCCGTTACCTTACGCGGTGACGACAACGAGTCTTACAATCATTGGGTCAAAGCGACTTTCAGCGATTTCATGCCAATAGCTCTTTGCAGGTTTGTGATATTGGTGTTGGCAGAGACACGGTGCACTGTAACATATGTGCTACAACCCGTCAGCTCGTTTGAACGTGTGCACAGTGAGCCAGACACCTTGCCGCTTTATTAAAGATGGAAAAACCCTTGCTCTAATTTGGCAATGATGCTAACTATGGTCGTTATGAACTGCTCTCGCTAATTTAAGACTGGCGGTCCCATCAGCATACCAGAGGTTATGCTAGATATCCACTGGCAAGAAGCGCAACCGAGCCCTGTAACAGGCGCCGACGTTTCACAATGTTTAGAGAATCATGTGTCAATGTTTCGCCCGACTGGGCGTTCAGCCTGAATGATGGTTGACGCAAGAATTTGGGAGCAGCTCTACTAAAGTTTCTATTCATATGTGCCATTGATGAGACATAGTAGCTACCGAAGCAGTCAACGTAGACGCCGAAAGTGCTTCCGTGGTTTAAGTTCATCGTAAGCAATTGTCGGTTGGTCGGCAATATTTAGCAGAGGTATCAGAGGATGTTTTAAACTGTGAACTCTACGCGTTTCATTTGCCCGGGTGTGGCTCGATGAAACTGGACGGCACCTACTAAAAACAAGCACTAACCCAAAATAGTGTTTCTAGTACTCCGTATTGCGTGCCTGAATTAGGCAGATGCGTGCACTCAAGAACTAGGCAAACACAAAGCATCCCGCTTTTCCTTTATCTTTGACAATTGTTGTCCTTTGCTGACACCCGTCTTCTGAAATTTCGTTCCACTTCTTGGGGATTTCAGATCTTGCGGAGCTCTCTTGCAACCCTCTACCCTTTGATCACCAAAATGTCTGATCCGAGCGCTGGAAACAAACAGAATTCATCTTCACCTTCAGGCAACAGTGCCACTACCGATCCGAATGCCAACACCGCACCCTCATATCTTTCAACACAAACCTCGGCCTATTTACCCTTTGGTCATTCAAAGGTAGACAACTACAACGAATCTTCTCCTGGACGGGCGTCATCTGGAAGCTACACAAAAGGCACCCAAAACCACGGAATCTTAGCCCCAAACCTGGGAACCATCAAAGACAACAGTAGTCCAGGTCAATTTGGCACCAAGACGTCCCTTCAAACCCCTAGCACTCTTTCTGAACCTGACAACAAACCGATAGGAGGACAGCCCCCAAATCTGGCTAGCCAAAGCGCTCCAAATGCAAATCCTTTTAGCCCCAATACATACAATCAGCAAAATTCCAGCCTTTTGGGTAATGCGCCGACACCCCCAACAGGGCTATTTGGAAGTGCAGGTGGCAAAGCCTCTACAAGCGGAAGCATCTTCGGGAGCAACACAAGCAATCAGACCAGTGGTGGTCTTTTTGGAAGTGCACCAAAGCCTACAAGTGGTTTATTTGGAAGTACTCCGAACACCGTTCCTACTAGCGGAGGTCTTTTTGGAGGTCCAAGACCGGCACGAGAGACTAATTTCGCCAACAATCTGACCACGCATTCACAATCAAACCATGGCAATCTTAACCAGCACTTGAACAGCTGGCAACAACAGCAATTGCCTTCTTGGCAGACTCAGGATCAATTCCCAATTTCACTAGCCAAAAGTCAATGTGGACAGGAAGGTGACTTGCATCCTGCTTGTATTCTGCCAGTTAGTTATGACTATAAGCGAGGCACTGGCACAACTCAGCCTTTTTTAGCTAAAGATATTATGGACGGTACCTTATGCTGCAAATATCAATGTCTCGAGGCTATGCCGCAGTACGCACTTTTCTCTCGCGAAGAGCTCCGACTGGTCGACTACAACCTGGGACGACGTTCAGATCTTATGAGCGACAAGATCGCCGCCAACAAGGCCGAGATTGAGCAGTTAAAAGCCCGAATTGCAGAGCTCGAGCTCAGATCACCACCCTGCAAGCCACATGATGCTGATCGCAGGGTCCCCAAATTTCCAACATGCCAGCACGCTCATAAGCACGTCTGCGGTACACTTAAGGGATGTTTCCCCCCGAACAAGGATCCGATGACAAACAACATTGGACCTGTTCTCTGGCAAACTCAAGCAACCCTAGATGCAATATTCCAGAACAAATCCTCTTCCTCTCCTGTGCCAGGCCAAACCATCGTATCAGAGAGGCTCAAGCCTGTGGCCGCGACTTCCTCAGGAGACACAACTCCAATCGCAGGTTTAGGCCCCATCCCATTTACGACCGGAAGTACCAGTACCGCCAAGGCCAAGTCTCAAACTCAACAAATACAAGATATCAAGTCGTATCTGGCTAAAATCACCACTTTTCTAGCAGAACTGGATTCTTCAGGCGAATTGCCATCAAGAGACACACCACAGCTTTCCGAACATATTTCGAAAGTAGCAAGCACAGGCGCGTCCACTCCAGCAATAGTTAGTTTCACGCCAGCGAGCAGCATTCTTTCAGGTGGAGACACCACGGATGGCTTCGTCAATATAGCCTCGGAAGGCGAAATCCGCAAAGTCAACAGTACCGACCCAGTGACCGCAAATGTACCAGAGCCTTCTGCTGGAGAACCTGTCCACAACCCAGTGCCTAACTCCACTTCTCAGTCTCCATATTCGACAGCCGCAGCTAGACTTGCTTTTCAAACCTGGGTCCTCCCAGAAGGCAACAACTTCAGCATCCGAGCAAGAGAAGTATGGTGGTATTTGCGAAACCACCATCTGCCAAGGTACCTTGGTGAAGACGAAGGAATGACAGCGCACGAGATTTCCCGCAACCTGAACATATCTCTGAGGCAGGTGTACAAGGCTGCTGAAGAACTCATTGATGGTGGGCTCGTCGCAACGACTTCATCGGAGGACACTTTTCATATAATTGGAGGACCTGACAAGCGTCACGGAAGCTAATCTCGCCAAAAGTGGAACGGCTGCTCATAAGAAGTGGTCGAAGTCATGAGAATAGGTGGAGAAGGGGATATACGAAGACACGAGATTGAACTCCATTCAATGAAATTACAGCAAGAAGGTTAACGGCCAACACAGCCCTACAAGAGTACCAGAAACCACCAAATTGAACACGCTGGCCAGACAGATGGCAAAACATTCACCAAAGTCATTTGGATGATGAGCAGGGCTCATCGAGACAAGGAGGATATTAAACATGGTCATGCCCACGGAGAAACCAGCTCGCTCCATAGCTTTTTTTTTTTTTTTTAAAAAAAAAAATAATAATCGAGATAGGTAGATAGCGACAATATCAGCCCACCATCATCAAAAGGACGCAGTTTTCTTAGTTATGTGTTCTATGTTCTTGGATCCATCTAACCTCTTCGCGGGAAAACCCCCCCTCTGTGCTGCCCCCCCCAGAGAAATAATTCCCTTGGCTTCGAGCATTTTCTCAAGCCTCTAGGTCTCGACCACCAGGGTACCTATCCCCCATCGCATCGTATACATTCTGACTAGTTTTCACTCTTCTACGATCTCTTTATTTTTTGTGCCTCTCCGTCACCTCCGACTCAGACTCAGACTCAAGCTCAGTTGTGGCTTGCAAGAGCACCTGAACGAAATGGTTGTGCAGAGAGAGAAGGGGGGGGGGACGGATTGGAAACGTAATATTTTCTGAGAGTATCTTTGATGACTTTCCATTTTTCCACAACGAAGGTTTTACTCTTGAATTCCTTACCAGTTCCTCCGTACAGCCTTAGGGGCGTCTACAAAGCGTTCCTACCGCTTGGTATCTGGTTTCCTACCCTGGCTGAGTTTGGGGAATTTGAGAGGGAATTTGAGGACTGCGAACATTCCTTTCATAGATGCTTTGTTGGGAGAAGCCGCCGTGGCGCCGTCTCCGTCTTTGGTCTTCTTCAACTTGTTGGCTAGCTTCGTGTAGCCCCAGAGCGAAAGCTCCTTCTCTGTGGGGGATTTCAGGCTGCAGCCAAGTTCACGATACAACTTCCGTACGTCTGGCATTGGTAGGGCCACATCCAATTGGATGTCTGCGAGCTCGGTGACTAATTGCTGACGGCCTGTGTTGCCGGACGGCGGTAGCACATGTAACGTTAACGCGAAGATTGTGGTCCGCAGGAGTGTCACACATCGATCGTGAGGTTTGTTTTCTGGGAAAAAGTGACCGACCAGCGGTCCGACCAGACTCAATGGCGCATTTTGACTCAAGGCATGTTCAGGCCATTTGTTCACGTCCGGAAGCTTGCCAGACCGTTTCTGTTTAGCGATGAACTGGGCTATTTGAACCATAACCTCGATGTATCGCAGAAGCTGCATCTGTTGCAGGTATTTCGCGTCTTCGGGATTCGCAAGATGTCGTTTGCCAAGATATGAGATCCGATGCGCGACGAAACGACAACGTAGATCAACAACCTCCTTTCCCGCGTTCAGGCGAGCCCGCCAGTTGTCGACGGGCATCTGTCGGAGGGTATTGGAGGCAGGGTACGGAAAGACGAGTTTGGCCAGCGAATATACTTGTTCAATGTCTGCTGTGGCCAGATTGGGTACGGGGAGAGGCTTGCTGCTTCTAGCCGCGGTAGCCGCAGCTGCGGACTCCTCGTACTCGTCCTCTGGTTTGACGTTGGCAGTGAGTACTTCAGCGATAGTTGCACCTTCGACGCCTTGTCCGAGCTGGCGATTTTCAGCCATAGATTGAACAGCCTTTTTAGATTTCTTGGAGCCGAAGGCCTCTGTCAGGGCAGACCTGGTGCCTCGGATATTGACAAGGTTGTCTGTTTCTTCATCTTCGATGTCTTCCACGCGGGGCGGTTGCCGTATAGAACCTCTTACGGTCAGCCATTTTGCTTCTGTGATTTGGAGCTTGCCCTTCGATTGATCAAAGACTGCTACATAATGCTTTAGGTGTTTTTCGCCTGACTCCGCTCCTTGTACCGCCAGGTAATCTATAGTTGGATGCTCAGACGAGTGTAGCAGAATCTGCGACCCATCAGAAGTTTCTTTCGAGAAGGATTGAAATGTGATGTCGTGAGGGAAAGATGCGCCCGGTGTGCTTGCTAATGCTCATGTCAGCAAGGCCTGAATGATTTACAAGGTAAGATTGGTACCTATGATCGGTCTCAAACCCTCTGAGCCTGGTATGTACTCGACGACTGCGGCGCTGGACGTCTGTTGCCTCTTTTTTGGCTGGCCTTCGAGAGCTGGGCCGGCTTTTCGCTTCTTCTCAGGCATTTGGTACAGAGTGCGACCGGAATACTCGACAGCCGGTAGAGTGACGTATAGCAGAGGTTTATGAGGTTGAAATTCTTATCCCCACGCACCGACAAAACCTCAAGCCTACCGACCAAATCCTCGGATCGAAAAATTTCCGACGAGGTGTAAAGACCAATGACGCAAACTTGTCCGCCGGTAGGGCAGGGACCCTGCGCGGACGACAACTAGCAGAGCACTCACGCACGGATGGACGCAGTCTACGACGATGACCTATTAGATAGACAGGGCCCGTAAAACGACTCAACGTCTCAAACACAGACTGGCAAAAACGAGCTTTTCATGTATAGATTCATTCGCAGCATCTGATCAAGGGATATTTTGTTTGAGCGTCCAGTCTCCATTCCTGTAGCGCAAAAGACGACACCTGCTTGCTTGATCGAGCTGGCATTCAAGTAATGCGTCCGCACAGCTTCATTGTGTTGCAGCACCTTTGTTGACCAGTTTCACTCCTCCTGATATTTCACCACCTTCATCAATTTTCAGGTGAATACTATTCCAGGGCCGTTCCTCGCAGTCTCCGCGCAAGAATCTGCAGCTTCCTTGTCCAATACCAATGTCTCAAGTGCTTGCCGTGAGCATGATAATATGGACCATCAAGTTGATCGTGACTTCAGTGAGCGAGGCAAGTTGACATTTGTCGAGAGTGTACTGAGATGAAGCAGTCGAGTCGCTTACTTGCTACAGACGTTGTCAGCTGTGTATCCAGTGCATTTGTGTGATGAGATGCTTACGATCTGGCTCTAGTCTTTCTCCTCTTTCGCTTGAGTCTTCTGACTCTCTTCTTTCTCCACTTGGCTCTCATCTTTGCTCAGATTTTGTTGTTGAGTAAAGATGTGTTGGTAGAGACTTAGTGAGAGGGAGAAGTCAAAGTCGCGGCGTGACCAGCACCATTTTGTGTGAATGCGGAGTTGCTGCCAAGGCTTCGCTAAACTTCCTCTAACAGTCACAAATGACAAATGACGGCGAAAGACTATCTGATCGCTGACCTCATAGCTCCACCTCAACCTCCATGAGCTAACCCGAGGTAGACAGATCCTTCCTGATAATGTGTTCATGCAATCGCAACACATGAAACATTCTTGATTGAGGATGAACGTACTTCGTAGTTCAATTCCAAGACTTGTTGTTCGAAATCAATTGTATCACAGTCGTCCTTTCCAGAAGCCTGTACAAATCCGTCTCCTTGCCTCCATGTCTCAAACACCCTCTAAAGCGTGTATGTGTATTCGGCCCCACTCAACAATTTTCTGACATAGACTTAGGTTGTAACACGCTACCTATTGTCAGCAAAGGCTATGTGAGTGTGCAGAAGCTATGCTCCGTTCTCGAAAGGTGCTCACGGCCTCTCTTAGCAAGACAAAGGTCAATATACCACTATCGATGGCATGAAAACATACACCACTGGCCCCGATTCAGAGTCCGGCATTCTCGTCATCTTTGACATCTTTGGCTTCTACCCACAGACAATTCAAGGAGCTGATATCCTATCTGGGCTGCACCAGAAAGAAGATAGCAGAAAATTCAAGGTCTTTATGCCAGATCTCTTCGATGGCAAGCCAGCAGACATCTCATGGTACCCTCCGGATACAGATGAGAAGGGAAAGAAGCTTGGCGAATTCTTCAGCACCGTCGCCGCTCCACCGAAAAATGTTGCCAGAGTAGGAAAGGTAATGCAGGAGCTTAAGGAGAAGAACCCCAACATCAAGCAGTGGGGTGTGCTCGGCTACTGCTGGGGAGGCAAGATCGTGAACCTCGTCGCACAGGAAGGCACAACTTTCAAAGCTGCAGCTACGTGCCACCCTGCAATGGTTGATCCTAATGATGCTGTGAAAGTAACCATCCCAATGATGATGCTGGCATCGGGGGACGAGTCCAAGGACGACGTCAGCAAATACAAGGAGAACCTGAAAGTCAAGAACGAGGTCGAATGGTTTGATGATCAAGTCCATGGCTGGATGGCCGCTAGGAGTGATCTCGAGGACGAGAATGTCAAGAAAGAGTACGAAAGAGGTTACTCGCTTTTGAGCAATTGGTTCACGGATAACCTCGGAGATCAGGGGTCGAAATTATAAATGGAACCGGCTTAGTGAGCACTTTTGCTCCTAACTTAGTGCGCTGCCATCGGATCCCTTTAACCTTGGCATGGAGAAACACCCGTGCAGATATAGATCTGAGGTTCTGGACTCTGCGGATGAGCTTTGTGGCACGAGCAAAGAGTTGATTCAGCTGCCAATACATTTCTAAACACCGTCCCTTGCCCACAACTGCCGACGCACATTTGCTTTGCTGTGTAATTATGTCCGTGCTAGAACTGCCTATATCAGCCGTCTCCGCGGTACCTGAAGCTCCTTTTCATTCCTACTCCCGCATTTTGACTCTGTTCGGTCATGAAGATGCCCGCTGATGATGATGATGATGATGATGATGATGATGATGATGATGATGATGTACTTGTTATGCCTGACAATCCGCCTTCTGCCTCCTCGGCTCGTTTTGTGAGCAGCTCATTGATCGTGTCCAACGCAGTTTCGTCCTCTTCACCAATGCTAATGTAGCTCTCAGGAACTTCAATGCGCACCAACCTAGGACAATATTCTACAAACTGCTGCAGATCACCTAAATGAATGTGGCTCGACGAGGGGAAATCCGGTGATTCCTCAAGGATTAGCGTTTGCAGCTTCTGTGGTGCCTTGATCTGACTTTGATGATCCACACTTAGCAACAACATAACGCCCTCCGAGGTGAACAGGAAGTCTCTCAGGATCCACAATGTCATGGCCGGAACGATGACTTTGGTGACGTTGGGAAACGGTCTGCAGAAGTGGTTGAAAAAGTATGTGTCATCACTGCGGTGCACGTTGATCGAAAGCGTTGTGACTTGAGGCGCTTCGGCTTCGGCTTGCATGATGTTATCGAATAGGCCGTATGCTACCAGCCCCCTAAAGGACAAGCTGTTCAAGTTTGGAGGTAAGCTCTTGAGGAGCAACGTCCACCTTATCGGTGTCAGGTCAATCCATGACTCGTTGATCTGGAGGTAGACTAAGTTCGGCGGCCAGAACTCACCCTGGCCATCAATCATCTTTGGGTCTTCGAAGATCATCTCAAAATTGTCGGAGTTTGAGGCTTTGGGAAGGCTGATGGAGGTCAAGCTTGGCAAATTCCGGATAGAACGGATTAGTCGAGGGATGCCAAAATCATAGACGTCTCTCGAAAGGTCCAAATACTCGAGCTTATTGCACTTGGACAGTGGTGCGAGGGATGTGGTTGAGAAAGACACAGCGGGCGCGATGAATGTTTTCAACGAGTCCTTTGTTCGACTGATCAGTCGTGAGGTCAAGCTCTTTTTGCTTTCGTAGGCCAAGTGTCCCATGTCTAGATGTTGCACAAAAGTTTTAAGTCCAATGCGCCGGTTCCGTGCCCCGACGGGCGGACATAATGTTCTCGCAAATTCTGTGAAGTTTCTGGATGAAAGTATTGGTGCTTCGTAGAGTACTTCGACTGCTGTCGAGTACCAGTCCTTGCAAACCAAACAACATGACCACAGGTCTCTTTGCACTAAGTTATGCTGCCGATTGAGGCGGATATAGGTCATTACCATGCCAAGTACCTCCTGTGGCAAGTAGGTAATGTTCTGCGCTGTGGCTGAATGTCCCACCACTTTCATCCTGACTCCGAGCTTCGAGTCAGTGGTTCTAGACGAGGAGGGTTAGATATGACTAGACGCAGGTCGGTGCGTTTGCAAAGGTCATGGGTGTGAAAGATGATGATCATTACAAAGTGACGCAGGAAGCGTGGGGCTATAAACGTAAACGAGAGACTAAGGCTAGTGCAAGACCAAAGCTTGCGCCTTCCCCGTATCAGCGTTTGCTGCCTCGTGGTGTGAAGATTATGGAGTACGTTGAGCGGCTGTCCGCGTCCAGTGACCGTGAGATTCGAGAGAGGTTATCTTTATTGAACGACGTAATCAGTGCGAGGTCTATTTAACAGTCACGATATTTTACAGCAGCTCAGCAACGATTTTCAATCTCCTTCTCAAAAACATCATCTTTCATCAAGGCGAATGTATCTCCAGGAGACAATGAGTGTTCCAATGCTGGATTACCTTGAAGACTAGGACGCGGCAAGTAGTGTTCGTACCAGCATGAGCATGGAGTGAAAGGGAGGAAATGAAGTTAGAAACCGAATCTGTTCGCATACAGCCTCTTGAAATAGGATATATGAAGGACTAGATCTAATTCAAATAGCAAATGGAGGCTTCCCTCAAATCCGATCCTCCCTGAGTCCGAATGAATAGGTCTTTTGCAAAGTAAATATCCAATAACGCCAGATGTAGGCAGGCCAGTGCGTGGTTCGACCGCTCGTCTGAAAGAAAACAGTGAATGCGAAGGGCGATATAGGATATCAAAGGTAAGTATTATTGTTGACAAAGCAGACTGAAGGATGATGATGGTGATGTTCTTGGTCCAAGCGACAGTATACAGTTTCTCAATCCTTTGAGCCTGAATCTACACACAGTACGGGCACATCGTTTGTCGTCCCGTATGCAGGCTGTTACACTTTGCTTGGCCAACATTGCAAGGCATTGCCAAAGCATGTTCTAAGATAGTTCACGTGGTAGGTCCTCACCGTTCAAGTTCGCGTCACGAAGGATTGATGTGGTTGAATAGCTGCAGGTACGAGTGGAGTCGGCGGGCCGCCCTTCCCTACTAACCTAACGTCAAACCTTTCGGAGCTGCAACAAGCTCGCCCCATCACGTCAAAGCGACGGAGGAAAAGAACATTTCCAGCAGAACAGAAGAATAGTTACCTTTGTCCACTTTTCCGACGCTGGTGTCCAGCGAACCGAGACCTTGATCAGTCCCCTACCACCCTCATCTAGATTGAGAATTGGCAGCATTCCACCTAGCCGGGTTTCTTCAACATCCTACTCAACAACAGCACCATGGGACGCACCACCGGCTTCCTAGGTGGCATAACACTCACATACTCAATAATCTACCTATCAGTGTACTCTCATCGCCAGAACCGCACATATCAATCCTCACTTCTTCGACAGGATGCCAAACTCCTGCTGTCACATGTTGAACCACCAGAGCCGGAATATGCGCCTCCCACTTATCGCGTCGGTCAAGCTGGTCTTGACGAACAACTGAAAGATAGATGGAATCGAGAAGTTGAGAACTTGGTGCGAGAAGTTCAGAACACCGACTGGGAGGCAGTCAGGATACGTTGGGAGAACAGAATAGGCGGCGCCTTCGATAAGCTAAGAAACTCGGAGCAAGCGCAGGAGCTAGAACAGAAGATCAAAGACACGGTGACGGAGAAAGCACAGGGGCTAGAACAGAAGATCAAGGAGACGGTGTCATTGAAGGGTCCAGAAGGCGACACCAAGCAGCCAGTCCAAGAAGCTGTGCAGGGGAAAAGACTGCTTGACGAAAAATAAGCTGAGCAAAGCAGAATAAGCTGAACGAAGCAGACATGGTGTCATTGAAACCTTGCAACCACAACTTGCAATTTCTTGTTCTGTCCAACCAACCAGCGCTCATCACCGGCAATCCATCCCATCGTGCCTACCTCTTTGACTACGCCGTCGTCTAGGTTCTTCCACTGTCCATTCTCCTCTAGTTGCACCCTCACCAGGATCCGATTTTCGACCATCATTCCCGTAAAGCAGGTTTCAATCAGCCCAAATCTCACGCCGCTGGGCCCATACCCAATTTCGCACACGGGCAGAAACCACCTCTCAACTTCCTCCTTCACAGGGTCGCTATACATACTACAGTGTCCTCGGTAGCTCATCAAACCCACATCTCCCACCCGCTTGCACACACAACCAAGGCCGAGAAAGGGAAAGGAAGTAGTTGTGCTCTCCCAGCAGCGTTCGGCGGGATCGAAATAGCCCTGGCCACTGACGAACCGATTCTCGCGCCATGTGATTGTGCAATTCGTGCTATCCAATTCGACCTTGAGGAGGCTGATACTCGCCTGTTGACGGATCCCAAGCCAATCGAGCTCCTGCATGTTATACCGGGCCACCCGTCTGGGGCCGTCACCAGCTTCCGAAATGCGACGGGCACGAATATTTCCGGGATCTTCGGAAGGCCGGTAAGGGGATGGAGAGGAAATGTCCCAAACGAAGAAGGCCTCGATGGGCTGATCTTCATCGCCGGTCCAGAGGGAGCGGTTCGGCTGCCAGTAGTATAGGGCATAGTGGTCGCAGGTGTGGGTAGAGAAGAAGTAGTCCCGAGAGGAGAGTGGAAAGCCGAGGAAGTGGATGCGCCATTCGCTGCGGAAACTCACCACGACCTTGGTAGGGGGGCCGGCATCGTGCGCATGGGTATTCTCTTCCAGCCTTGGATCTGCTTTAGGAGTTTGGGTGGTGTAGAAGGATGCTTTAGTTTGTCTAAACTCTTTTGCTTCTATCACGTTGACGTCATAGCAAGTTGCAAAATGTCGGTGCACCTTATCGATCCTGTTCAGATCGTGGAAGGGCTCTTGCTCTGCCCACTCTACGATGAGCGTTCTCTCTTTCAGTCTCAGGTGCCGCAGGATTCGACCTGTGATGTCCCAAGGTACTGTGCCCTCAGCGCCGCTGTCCAGATCCAGCGCACGTAAGCAATGGCCTTCCACCTTCACGTCGCCGTCAGACTCCGCGAGTCCGTGATGTTGGGTGCTGTTGTCCGCGCAACTCGAGGCAGGCGCATATACCAAGATCCCGTCATCGTACGTCCACATGATCTGTCGAAAGAGATACGGTTTCCAGCCCATGCCTCGCAGGTGACTCGCAGCACTCTCATGGTACAGTCGGCCGCCTGGCTGCGACTCGTGGTAGTCCCACTGCGGCGTCGGGAACCAGCGGTCCGATTGATCGAGAGCGCAGAGGTTCAGCCGCTGCAGCGAGCGCGCCCGGCCCTGGCTCAGGTGGAAGTAGCGCGTAGCTATGGTCTGGAAGATCTTTTGCAAGTCGGAGCCAGACGTCGACGTCGACGTCGACGTAGATGCGGAGGCTTGCAGGGCACGAACTTCACGGGCGTTGGGGTAGGAACGCAGGACGGTCCGAAGGTATACTTCGTCGGTGAAGGTGTCACGGGACGAATGAGATGTCAGTTGGAGGCGCAGGAGGTCGTGGGCTTCGAGGTGCCGGACGATCAGCAAGAGGATGTCTTGAGGCAAAGACGAGAACTTCACGGTCATGTCTTGAGCCGTGGGGGGTTTTGAGAGAGAGAGAGAGAGAGAGATTGCTAGCTATCTTGTGCTCCGTGGACGCGGTGGCAGAGTATGCCAGATGACTTCCGTTCATGAACACATTTAGTTATGCTTGTCTGGTCAGTCCGCATCGACGTCCGCTGACTCTTGGCTTGGACAAGCGTCACCGAGTTAGCTGGAACAAAGTACGAAGGAGAAGCGGTGCTGGTGCGCGACAAGCAATTCTTATGGGCATCATATATTGCCACATCTGGTACCTGGTACGGCGCAGCAAGCATTTATTTGCCAGTTAGGCTTGAGACCTGCATGGTGAGCCTGGTAACTACTGCTGCAGTGATCATAACAACCTGGACTAGCTTTGACTGGGCTGAGTTGGGCCTCGCCTAGAACAACACGTGACGCGGGGAGAGCGAGAAGAGTCACCCGCTTGTTGATCTCCCACTGCGGAGGACTAATGTAATTTTTAAGCTTTGAGATAAAAATTTCTCAAACGCGTCGGTGGGTGTTCAGTTCACTACGAGTCCAGCGTGCAGTATCTCATCTGTCAAGACTGGAAAAGTCGGTTGATGATTACCGGTTCAGGAAGAAGGATAATGATAAAATAATGATACTCAGCTTCCCTAAGAGGCAGTTGAGGATCGCGGTGAAGGTAAGGTAACCATTATTGAGTCGGACAAATCTCCATATGCAACGGGAAGTGGGAAATCCGCTCTTCGGTCTTGGAAATTTCATGACTCTTTCCTCTCGAGCTTATGTTTCCTCGCTTCTAGTCTTCCTTCCCTTCCCGTCTTTGTTTATCTTGTTACGTTGCTTAACGGCAGTTCACTCCCCATTCACTCCTCCAGTTTCTGGTCTGCAAGTCCATCGCCTCCAACACCGCGGGGCCACCCTCACCAGCGTCCGCGAGCTGTGGAACAGGTCTTCGAGATCTTCAGATCTTCCTACGTCTCTCGTGTAAATTGAGATATAGCTACATATTGTTTCAAGATGACCATGAACGACAAAGCCACAAATGGCACCAGCCCGTCCTCCATACCTATCCCAACAGCCTCCACGACCGAAGCTGCATCATCGGACGGCGACAACTCCTTCCTTGTCAAAGCTGGTCTGGCACAGATGCTCAAGGGAGGAGTCATCATGGACGTTGTGAACGCAGAGCAAGCACGGATAGCTGAAGAGGCCGGAGCATGCGCCGTCATGGCGTTGGAACGAGTGCCCGCAGACATACGAAAAGACGGCGGCGTGGCACGCATGTCCGACCCGGAGCTGATAAAGGGTAAGTAAGAAAAGAGATCCCCTTCGCTCCATCATTTCCCGTCTCAGTCCAGCTAGCTGACCGCACCAATATAGGCATTCAAGCAGCAGTGACCATCCCCGTCATGGCCAAGGCTCGCATCGGCCACTTTGTCGAGTGCCAGATCCTCGAGGCGCTAGGCGTCGATTACATAGACGAGTCCGAAGTCCTGACCCCGGCCGACGATACATACCACGTCGAGAAGCACACGTTTTCCGTCCCCTTCGTCTGCGGCTGCCGGAACCTCGGTGAAGCGCTCCGCCGCATAGCCGAGGGCGCTGCCATGATCCGCACCAAAGGCGAAGCAGGCACCGGCGACGTTGTTGAAGCAGTCAAGCACATGCGCACGGTAAACCGAGAAATTGCCCGCGCGCAAGCCACTCTGGCCAGCGAAGGAGAAGTCGGCATCCGTGCTCTGGCACGAGAAATCGCCGCCGACCCCGCCCTGCTCAAGCAGACAGCAGAGCTCGGTCGATTGCCCGTCGTCAACTTTGCAGCTGGCGGCGTGGCAACCCCCGCCGATGCCGCTCTCATGATGCAGCTGGGCTGTGACGGTGTCTTCGTGGGCTCGGGCATCTTCAAATCTGGCGAAGCTGCTAAGCGAGCAAAGGCCATCGTTACTGCAGTCACACATTATAAAGACCCAAAGGTGCTGGCCGAGTGCAGCACTGGCCTAGGGGAGGCCATGGTCGGAATCAACTGCGGCAGCATGGCTCCTGGTGAAAAGATGGCTGGACGTGGTTGGTAATAATATATATTACTCTTTGTCTGTATGTCGTCCCCCTTGTACCGCACGTAAATTGGGAAATGCCATGACCCGAGCGAGTTGGTGGGATCATCTATTAGCTATGTAGAGGAGGATCCTCCGAGACCCTTGCGTTTTTGTGATTCATCTATGGTCCATGGACTCATCCAAATCAGCGCTGTCTTCATTGTAGCTACTACTATGTTGACCCGGTCTCATCATGCTTTATCGTCTCGAGGTTTTTTTTCGTTGTCAAGTCTGATCACATTGTACAAATGTCAAACTCTATGGATTCAGCATGATTTTAAAGCTAACGTGCCTTAGATGTCAATGGTCATGCCTGGTGGGCCTGTATTAACCGGTCTGCCCATTTTCGAACAAGTCAGCCAGCCAGCCACTCCAGTCGTGAGGAGGATGGAGCCTCGAGAAAAATCTGTCAATGCCAGGATGAATGGTTAAATTTGCAATGTATTGGAGAAGGAGAACCCTCCTCCTGGACCTCGGTGCCTTTGTACATCATCATCGTCATCGTCATCATGTGACCCTGTGACTTTTGCAAATCCAATTAATTTCATTACGCTTGTCCAATGTCCAATGTCCAATGTCCAATGTCCAATGTCCAACTGCGCAGCAGAAGAAAAGCCCCATCTAAAACGACTGTAACCCAATTCGTCCAACTTTCTATATGCTCCTCGCCTTGTAATTCTTGATAGCCGCATTACACTCAGTCCCTTGCAACTAGGCTACCTGTACAGCCGTCAAAATTGCCGCAAACCGTTGTGTAAAGCCGTCAAGTGCCGTACTTGTATCATCGTTCGGACCATCAACTTGTTCTTGCCCCATCTCGATGGTCTGCAAATGTATCAGCAATGTCTTGGCGGACACGACCACATCCGTCATCGAATAGCTCCCGAGCATGTGTGAAGCGTCAAGCCACACCGCGCGGTCGAGACATAAGTTACAGATGAGGAGTGACAAATATCCAAAAGGTACGAGAATTTTACTCTTCTCCGCCGTTTTGACGTCGCTGAGTCGCGGTGCTGCGCGCACGTACATGTCAACAAGCTGCGCAAGATGCTGCTGTTCTGATGGGCCATTTCTACCTCGCGCAAAGTCTTGCCTTAGCTCGTCGTCATGTTCGGTGAGGGAAAGCAAGCATGCCAAGCTTAGGATCACTGAATCAAGCATTTCCGCATTGACGACGAGTTCAGATTCGGCCGCTTCGACAAGCCTCGGGAAGTAGGAGCTGGCAACAGTCACAGCCGTCTCAGCAAACCCTGCATCACATATGTGGCGGCATATCTCGGGCCTGTTGTTACACAAGCTGATCGTGAAATGAAGCACCGCCTGCACAAGATCATCCTGCGTTGCCACCGCTCGACTTGCGATACTGGATAGCGTGTGGCCAAGGCTTCGATATTCGTCCGCGGAAAGGCCCAAGTCATCGTCGAGTGGGCCAGAGAAGAGGTGCAGAAGCGATAGTGCTGATTTCACTATAAATTTGTTCTGTACAACTTCCTCGTGGTGTGGCTGTGAAGCTTGGGTAAGTATCCGTATTATGCTTTTGTATGATTTGTTTCCCATCACTATATTCAAAGCACCAGCCTCAACCAGCCGTCGCATTGAATCGTTGAGAGCACCAAGCGTGACGGCAGCTAGAATGATTTGGTCCCCTTCATAAGTTGGTAAGAAATGGCTCCTAAGTATTTTGACCTCGAACGCCTGGAGATCTCGCACCATTTGTTTCGACAGATTCTCTTTGCGATCCTTTATTGTCTGCGTCATCGGGTCCATGCTCGTAATTAAAGTCGTACTTCTTGCAACGGTCTGAAGTACAGAACTGATTTTCGAATGTGATAGGTTTTTAACTTGAACCAAGCGCCAGAATATCAAAGTCAACAGCAGCGTTGACACCTTATCGCGTATTACCCTGGACCAAGCGGCTAAGCGGTCAAGCCCACGATCTGACACAAATGATGCAAATTCCTCCTGATGCAGCATCGGTAGAAGTCTCATACAAGCTTGAAGTCTTAGAGACTTCGAAGCAGCTCGTGAGGTCGGGTCAATGTCTGCGAGCACCCCTTCCAAGTCTCTATCAAAACGGTCATTCGATCCTGCCTGTCTCAATTCGTGAATGCTCTTCAGCTTAACGGTAGCACCAGCATCGTCACTGGAGCTATCATTCAACTCCAATTCCATCTGCAATTGTGATGACCCTGATGCAGCAGCTAATTGGGCCGTGAGTTGCTGGCTGGCTTCTTGGCTGCTGCTATTACTCAAAAAGTCGAGATCATCGACCATGTTGGCTAAATGAGACCTTTCTTTCCCGTAAGTGCCTCGTAGTCTCCCATAAGTTTGTCGGCTTTGAGAGCTTCCTGATCGAGGCAGGCTCGGTGCTTGAGCAATTGACTGCATTTGTTGGTCCTGTGTGCTTCGTTCTGGCTTTAATCGTGCCGTAGCGACACTGGGCTCTGCAGAAGGACTGCGTGTACTGTAATTGCTGTTAGGGTCTGTGGGCGCATCAAGCATATCAACTCGTCGCGCACGGCCTCTGCGCTGCGCATACTCCTTGGCATGAATGATTGGGCCAGGACTAAGTCGCGAGTTTGGACTCATTTCAGGAGTGAGACGTAGATCTGTTATACCCAAGGAGCCTGGAGTTCCGGGAGTGGCCACGGACGCTTCGCTGTCTGTGGGGTCCTGCTGATCTCTCCGCTTTCTCGGAGTTCGTGGCTCATCTGCTTTAGTCTTGACGTATTTCCTCGTGCCCATGGCAGATGATTTGTGCTCTGCGGCGTTGTGGTCCATAACAGAGTCGTCTACCGACCGATCTGCTGTCGAGGTTTTAGTTCGAGTCATCTTTTGGTGTACAGTCTTCTTCGAACGAGGCTTCGCTGTCTTGCGGGAGACCCATGCCCCAGTCGACGCATCGGACGTTGTATGCCCCTCGAGCGATGCTGGAAAGAGAGGCTGTCTCGTTCTCGACTCTGTAGATGCTTGCTCAACCTGAACTGCCGGGTGTAATCTCTTCGGCAGAAGATCCCCTTGCGCTTTTGCCGCAACCTGACTTTTTGACTTCAGCGCCTGAGATACTGCAGGTTTTCCGGCCACGAAGGGAAGCACTTGCGGGGCTTTTAGAGGTTGCACCAATTTCCTTCTCTTTGGCTGTGGCTGGAACTCCGCGTCATCTTCGCCTTCAGAGCTTAAGATCTCGAAAGTCGTTTGTTGCTGTTGCCTCACGAGGCTGGTATTCGATCCTGCCGGCGACACGGATTGTGAATTAGTGCTTGGCGAGAACGAGGACCTTGAATGTGAAGTGATGTGTGCTGGCTTGACAGTCGGGGATCGTGAAGAACGCACGGGAAGCGGCGACATGGAGGCTTCTTTGCCCTCTGATATACTACTCGATGCCGAGGCAGGACTGAGAGGCAGTGTCGTTGGCGCAGGCGTCACAGCTGCTACGCCGTGGTCTTCATTGAAGAAGTTGTAGCCAATCACTTTTCCTTTGTTCTTGCCATATTTCGCACCTCCAGCACGTCGATGGAGTGGAAGCTCCATCTTGACACAATGAGCCTTCTCGCGCACATCGGGTGCCGGAAGTACTCTTCGCGCCAAAGAAAATGCGATTTCAATCCCAAATGTTGGTCACCGGATGACGATCTGTGTGTTCATGTGAGAAGGCGCATATTGCCAGCTGTCACCACAGCAGCGGCGCAAAGTGAAAAATGCTTCTATTGTCGTGATAACGGCCTGTAGCCGGGCCTCATTGTCGATCGAACGCATCTGGAAAAGGAACAACAAAGAACTGAAACTTGTCGCTCCCTTTCTTGGCTTACGTCTTACCCCTGCTATTACATTCTCGTTTCAGTTAGTCGACATCGCCCGCTAGGCTTATCGGCGTCCACCAATCATTATCCCTCGCACGGAGCTAGCCGGTGCATCAATATAATCCCGACCTCAGTTCACGCTTTCCACTTCGTCGGTGAGGCTCTCAGCTTCAAGTGGCTCGGATCCTTGCACAGTTGCTCAGGCTCGTGGACGAGGTCTTCGTCGCTGGTTTACCATACATTTTGAAGAATAGCCAAGAAACTAAAATTTGTTCTGGTTGTACGACCAATCGAGACCACTGTTGACGATACCGCGCCATCAGAAACAATTGCTTGAGGTTTCGGCAGGAGTCTCAATTGAACTAGGCCAGAAAGTAGGCAGAAAGGATGTCAGAAGCTAATGGCGTCCCAGCTCCAGCTCTTGGCTTAGGCCCTGACTACAGACCGGAATCGGAAAAGCCAACAGCCACGGTTTCAAGGCAATGCAAAGACCAGCCAAATGTCCACATACTGCCTCAGACACCGCAACTCATCGCTCTGCTTACTATGATCCGAGATGAAAAGACTCAAAGAGCAGATTTCATCTTCCATTCCAATCGCATCATCCGCTTGCTGGTCGAGGAGGGTCTCAACCATCTACCCGTTGTCCCACATACTGTGATCAGTCCGGTCGGCAAGGACTATACCGGAGTGAAATTCGAGGGGAAAATCTGTGGTGTAAGTATCATGCGAGCTGGAGAGAGCATGGAGCAAGGTCTGAGAGAGTGCTGTCGGAGTGTACGGATTGGCAAGATTCTGATTCAAAGGAACGAAGAGACAAGCCGTCCTAAATTATTTTACGAGAAGTTACCACCGGACATCAAAGATCGATGGGTGTTGCTCCTCGATCCTATGCTCGCGACAGGCGGGAGCGCAATCATGGCAGTTGAGGTGCTCAAATCAAAGGGAGTGCCAGAGGATAGAATTTTGTTTCTGAATCTGATTGCCAGCCCCGAGGGTATCAGGAACTTTTTTGAGAAGGTTCCGAAAGTGAGGGTCATTACCGCCTTTGTGGACCAGGGTCTGGATAGCAAGAATTATATTGTTCCAGGCCTGGGTGATTTTGGAGACCGCTTCTACACGCTATGATCGGAGCAAAAGGTGAACGAGCAAAGAGATTCGCCCATAGTCACAGAGGGTTGTAAGGTAGTCGAAGAGTGCGACGATGCTCAGAACACGAGAGAAGAGGAGGGAAGGCAATAACGACTATCAAGTGCTTATTTGGACGGTATTGATACTGCTCTCGAATAGAGAATGCGAAACATAAGCACGCCAACGAGATGACAGCATAGCGAAATCCTCGGTAAGTCGGTCAGCAAAGCAGGATATGGCGGGAAGCAGAGCGGGAGAGGGAGAGCTACAAGGCGAAGAGCTGCAATTACTAAAATTAGGGCTGCAGGGCTGATGATTTCAGTTGCAACTGAAGTCACTCATTGCAGGGCTAAGCTGGTGCACCGATCGTTGCGCTAGCATCAGCTTCTCCTCTCTTCAGCGCTAATAGCGCACGAACATCTGTCACGTATTGAAGCGCCTCTAAAAGGGGTATCAAATGAAGTAGATCGTTATCCGTCGGATCGTTTATCCATCCTTCGATTGGGATTGCGTTGTCTGAATAATTTCTCAGTATGTGCTGCTACGCGTGCGAGAGTTGTGTAGGGACTCACCTTCATGGAAAACATAAGAGACCGGGCTGTTGTCCAGGATGATTACCTTGCTCAGATCCGGTTCGATGCTGCTCAGGTCCTTAATATACGCACCATTGCGGAACGTGCAATGTTGCCTGTAGTATCTTCCGGCGAAAAACTTCTTCTCCTGCTCCAGCCAATCAATGACAGGATCTGCGTACTCCTGCACCGAAGCTGTGAAAATGACGACTTTGTACCATTTGCAGACCTTCTTCAAGAAGTCATCGCAATGAGGCCGTTTGTGAACATAGTATAGAATAGGATGCTGTGGCCCAACAATCTGAGGTGGCGGAGCTGGTTGGCCTGGAGAAGCCTGGGTGACAGGATTAATGACAGGGGCATTGAGTTTGACTTCTACCATGTGGCCGCTTGACATGCGGCCACCTTTGGCAATGGAGTGGATCAATGTTTCGTCAAGATCAAGCACGAGTGTCTTTTGTTGCAGCTGTGGGACGTAGGAGTGACGCCGGTGAGAGTTTGTAGGCGAATGGGCCGCAAGATTCGAATAGGAAGGCTGACGCCTGGGGATAAGCGGTCGTGGTGGTCGAGGTGCATGAGGATACCTGAGCTTGTTCGCAGTTGAGGTCGACATGGGTGATTTGATGTTGTCGACTGTTAGTGGGCCTTGATCCGGCCGAATACCGCCGTCGGTAAGTCGGCTTTTCCTTCGTTGGGCAACATCTTCGTTCTGCAAAAGACGTATGCGACTTGACCGACGTCTATGCGAGTGATCCTCGGGCTCTAGCTGTTGCTGTTGCTTCTTTGGCTTGCGATTGTTGCCTCTTTTGCGGTCCGAGTCAGAATCACTCGTCAGGGAACTAAGCGAATCGCTAGAGTAGGAATGTTTGAGCTTTGTCTCGTTCAGAACCCTATTGTAAAGCTTTTCGGATGGTGCTTCGGGCTTCACCATCAGCGCCGGTGTTGTCTCGGGCTGCTTTCTTCTCTTCCGCTTGGAGGGCATGAGTGCCGAATAATGACCGGATTCATCTCTGAAGGATCTGGCGACGTAGACGATGGGCATGCCAATAGTCGCCAATATAGCTGTGATGGCATCCGCAATCCTCTTTACAATCGAATACAACCTTGGCCCAAAGCCGGCCTCTTCCTTCTTCTTCTTCTCGTCCAGTAACAACTGGTTTTCATCTTCGTCCTCACAAACAGGGGTATCGGTGCCGTCACGGTTTGCCTTGAAGAGTGCTTCATCGCCAATGACAGGACTTTCTCGTTTGACTACCTGAGGAACCGGTTCGGCGCTGTGGGAGCGACCTCGTAACAGCTCCTCGCTAAGCTTCCGACGCAGATCGTCGCCGTGGGACTTGGCTCGAGGGCGTGTAACTGGCTGGCCAATCACCTTGGCTGATAACAGGTTCAACGAATTCATGGCGTCCTGCACAGTAGCTGATGGGGTGCAGCTGACAGGCCGTGTCTTTATATCCGGCACATCATGGAGTTGATGTTGACTCAATGGCCAGTAGCAGTGCAAAGTGCACTGTATGTTGGCTAGACAATCTGAGCGGCACGCCAAATCCTCGTGGAAAGAATGGACACGCGGCTCGCGGCGTATATTTGAGATTGATCTACCTTGACCTGGTGGGCAGGCAGATGCTGAATCTTCTCGTGTCAGTCGTGTGGAGGTCGGCACAACGAGCACCAAACGGCCCGACATGAGACCAGAAGCCCAAAGCCCAAGTCACCTCGGCCGCCGTGGGCTACTTCCGAAAACCCCTAAGAATGACCTAAGCCCCGTTGAGCCTGGGGGCCTGGTACCTCAGGCACCGGATCTAACACCCGCCTATTGGTGCCCAGGTGCGTGGGGCATCTATTTTCCTATTAGCACATGCATCTACGCTACGAATTCTTGCGATGTTACTCATGAGCCATCGCCAGATACAGCGAACGAAAGCAAGGCTTATACTCCGTAATATTCGTACGCAAGGTATTCATCTGGACGCGAACCCTGTCTCAGGCGATTACATACTCAGGGACTCCATCACTGCGTCGGTTCAGTGACTCATGTAAAGGTCAATAACAATACCAGCCTTGACCGTTCAAACACCAACGCAAGCACTCCTCAAAAGCTGGGGCTTGGGATGGCTACAGATGTAGCCCCACCCCCGGGGCTGGCTTCGTTTCGCGCAAATCTACCCTCCTGGCCGGTTGAACAGTCAGTCGAATATCTTGTCTCTCTCTTTCGAAGGCGACAAATACGCGGTCCCAAGCCATGCGCCCTAGCAACAGCGTGGCTGTTGAGGAAGATCGTCTCGACAACTCGAGCTAGCGAACCAGGCAAGTTGATCTCTCGGGTGCAGGAAGCGGGCAAGAAATTGATCGTTGCGGCCCCGAGAGAGCCCACGGTAGGCAAC
This sequence comes from Incumbomyces lentus, assembly GCA_017656005.1. Taxonomy (NCBI): domain Eukaryota; kingdom Fungi; phylum Ascomycota; class Eurotiomycetes; order Chaetothyriales; family Trichomeriaceae; genus Incumbomyces; species Incumbomyces lentus. The sequence continues at coordinate 1,391,853 of JACJVT010000004.1, read as the reverse complement.
ATTGTGCGCAGAGTATTAGGCGCCATTCGGGAGGAAGAAGAAAATAGAGATGGGGAAACTCCTGGCTCGAGCGAAATCGGATCCATTCCTCCCACCCCAGCTGGGGAGCTTCCAGCTCCTGCAATCCCAGCAACATTGATGTTTGCAAAAAGAGAAGACACCGCCTCACACCTCAGACCGGCATTAATTTCTCAGCAAACCGGCAATGTCGAACGACGGCCTCCTATGACATCCATGTTCAGTATTCTCTCCCACCCTACCATGCGAGGCACAGCGGGGACATCGTCTCCCATAAGAAGTGGCAGTTCAACCCCATTAGCTGTTCCACAGCCAACGACCGATTTTCGCGCCGAAGTCCTGGAAGCCATCACAGAAATCGTCGACGAGTTGGACCAAGCAGATGAGCAGGTAGCCGGCTACGCCCTCGACTTTGTTTCGCCTCATGAAACGATCTTCACCTACTCTACTTCTCTAGTGGTTCAAAGATTCCTCCTAAAAGCAGCCTCAAAACGGAAATTCACAGTAATTCAAGCAGAATCCTTTCCCAACAACCATAAGCGTACACAAGCTTTCGTGACAGGCACCGAAGTTCCGGAAGATGACAATGAAGATCTGGACTCCGAATCGTTCTCAAAACCACTCACAGCGTTGGGCATCACAGTCCTCCTGATACCCGATAGCGCAATTTTCGCACTTATGTCACGTGCTGACAAAGTCATCGTCTCTGCAACTGCTGTACTTTCAAATGGTTCTATCGTTGCGGCAGCTGGCACGAAGCCGCTGGTCACCGCAGCAAAGTTCCATCGCGTACCGGTCATAGTACTGGCGGAGACGTACAAACTGTCGCCCCTATTTCCCTACGACCCCTTCGAGTTTGTAGATTATGGTGATTTGCAGAAGGTAGTGCCCTATCAGGACCGAGAAATGCAACTCGGGCTCAATGGCGTGAAGAATCCAGTAACGGAGTTTGTGGAGAGTAGCATGATCGATCTATTTGTCACCAACCTGGGAGGTGTGGCGACTGGTTATATGTATCGAACTATCAGAGACCAGTATCACAATGATGATCTGGACCTCTGTTGAGCATAGACTTCTCACTGAGAGCACAACCAAAATCTTGAATGGTATGTAACCATCCAAAAACAAGCAAATACGCTGAGTCATCCGAGACCTTCCACGCCTCAAATTAATAAATACAGGGTGACAGTGGCTTGAACCGTTCGGTGAATGACTGAGATCAATGCTTCCTTGGCAGGGGTTTCCACAAGAAACAAGCTCCTCGGTCATCGGTCTTGTACATCCCACTACCGCCCACTTTTGCTCCCTTGGTTCTTCAGTGTGTTGTACATGAAATGTCACGGGCAATCAAAATTCTCTCGATCCGGTTGAGAACCAAGGCTAACCAAAAGTGGATTTCGAAAGCGGTTGTGAAGTCTATGAACACCTTCTCTTCACAGTGCAGGATATCGAATGTCCAAAAGCCTTGTTGTTCACGTATTGTTTGGCGCATTGAAGCCTGCTGTTTGTTTTCGCAAATGAACCCATTCTGTAGACGTTTATACGACAAAGCAAAGCGGTGGTCACTGACCCTCTCAAGGATGCTCCTCATCATCTGGACCGATTTTCCTCCTGACCAGCCGGCCTGGGCCTCTATTCTTCGTCCATCTGGGGTCACTCTTGGGCAACTCGGTGGTATATTTCCACCGTGTCCCATCCTTCTCGAACGCTTTCTTCTCGTTCTCCTTCCTTTGGCCCTCCTCCGTCTGCAACCTCTCCACCTCCCGCGTCAGCTGCTCCACCCCAGATTTTCTAAACCTCGTCACCTTCCTGATATTGGTCGCTGTAATCTCATTCATTGGCAGCTTCTCTTTCTGTTGTCTCACCAGTGCCCTCGCGGTCATATTGAATCGCATGTCCTTCGGCCCATCGACGAGACTCAGGATCGCCGAGGCTGCCTGGTCGTCCTTTAACGGCTCGCAGCGCAGGATTCGCGTATATCCCCCCGGTCGATCTGCGTACCGTTGTGCAAGCTCCCCGAAGACCTTGGGTATATGTGCCTCCCCTTCAAAGAGGTAGTCGTGTGCACGTTGCCGCGTGGCATTCGTGTTCTTTTTGCCGAGGGTGATGAGCTTCTCAGCCATGCGCTGGGCTTCTTTGGCTTTGGCAAACGTGGTACTGATCGATTCGTGTTTGATGAGGGAGGTGACAAGATTGCGCAGAAGAGCTTGCCGGTGGGCAGAGGACCGCCCCAGGGGCCGACGGTACATGGACGAGGCGGGCATAGTGAGATAGACTCAGTGAGGCCTGAGCCTCTTCTGAGGGAGGTGGAAAGTTCTACCCTTGAATGCGAGAAGAGCTTTGAAAGCCGAATTCCTCTAAGGTCGGGATAGCCAAGGTCTCGCTAGATTTAATTGCTCAGAGGTTGCGTCCAGTCGCATTGATGGACGAGCCGTCAAATACTTTATTGCTTGAAGCAGATACAGATGGATAGAGATCCTGCCGTGTGTTCAAGACAGCGAGGACGGCCACTCCACTGAGGCTGCGTTTACGATTGCGGAGCCTCGTATGGAACGCTTTAAGCGGCCTTATTTCCCAGGCCTCGTAAGTGTTTTACCTCACAACACAGACATCCTGACAACAACACGGTTTGGTGCCAAATTCGCCGTGTAGGGGTAATCAAGGTGTCCATCCATTGTACTCATATGTCATTTGTCTTGAGTTCAACCTGTTCTACTTGACAAGTCTAGAGTTGCTTCAAGTCTTGGATAACAATCCCCATCCCGGAGGGGCTAGCTTCTCCCATACCTCTTCACCATTCCCTCGCTTACTGACAGTCAAACCAGGAAGAGTGCCAGGTCCTGGGTCGTTCAGATCAGTCACTTTTCGCGCATGTCCTTTGCCGACCTCAAGCACTGTGCCACCAATGTATTCCTCTATCACCACCAAATCTAACATCCGTTCAGCTACCTCTTCGGGCGTCACCCACTCATCCACTTTTTCGTCAACCCACTTCAACTTCTCTGGATTGTCGGTCCATAGCGGCGTTTTGACGACACCAGGCGCAACAGCTGTGACTCGGATCTTCGGAATTCCCCCCTCTGGATTTTCAAGAGGTGCCAACGACCTCACAAAGCCACTGATTGCATATTTCGATGCAGTATAGAGAGGACAGAGAACTGTAGGAATTTGAGCTGCGATGCTCGAGATATGCACAATGCTGCCTTGTCGTCGTTGTTTGATGAATTGACTGATAGCCAATTGCGACGTTCGTATTGGGTGGATGATGTTGACGTCCGTTGATACATATCGATTGCCCGAAGGGGAGTCCCTCGAAGGAGACGTACCCGGTGGGATCCAAAAGTTTGAGAACAGCTGCCGCAGTGAGCGAAGAAACGTTGCACATTAACCCTATTTGCCCACCGGTTCGTAAATCCCAGCACCTGGACAAACAATGTCGACAGTCCCAAATTCCTTCTCGCATACGTCGAACATGCGTTCGAGTTGCGCCCAATCTGTCACATCAGTTTGCTGGAAGACTGCTCGAACTTTCCCATGACTGTATGCACCCACCACCTCTTGGGCTTCAGGACGGAGAGCCAAATCTGCAAAGATCACATTACATCCTTTGGCTAACAAGATTTTGGCAAAACAAAGGTTGATACCGGCACCCGCACCCGTTATGATCGCACTCTTTCCTTGCACGCTTGGGAAAGACATTCTGGGGAACTTGGCTAAAATTGAATTTGCGGGGATAATGTATGGAACGAGACACTCCAAACGAAGCTGCCTAAGTAGAACTTGGAATCAGATTCTCTCGTCCTTGTCCCCTTTGAGGAGTTCTTATACCCCGTTGATCTGTATTTCCTCGACGGATTACGCCTCTTTCCCCTAAATCATGTCCTCAGACCTTGAGCCGGGGGCTAGCTTGGTCGACTTTCGTAACCTCGGCGAAGAACGCCGATTGACGGCCCGAACAGGCAAGTCGGATCTCCAGAGATCGATGTACTCGGTAAACATTCACAAACCAACCGTCCTTTCTTTTTGACTTGATTCTATGGACTCTGATGCCACCTCGAGCTTTATGGCCGCAGTAAAATCGAGCTTCTTATATCTGTGGACACCTACAAGCTCATCGAGGCGACATGAGGGGATTTTCAAGCAAATTCGTTCGAGAAGTGTGCCATTGCCATTCTTGCCGCTGTAGTCTTCTTGGTAGGTTCAGACATTTAATGCTGAATGATTAGAACAAAGCCAACGGATTCAATCATGAATCTACCAGATGACCAGGCTCTACGATAGCTAATGCCAGGTTTATGCGCATGTCAGTATGGTAAAAGCGATATATACGTTCCGATTGACAACATGAAGTCTCTGAATCGACAAATCTGCATGCCATCTGCCACATATACAGAGGCATCTGAAGGCAGATCCCACCGGTGATCCCAGTACTCCAACAACACACCACAGCTGATTTCGAATAGTAAGGTCCAGTTCGGTCAGTGCCCTTCCTTGCACCTGCAGATCCAACAGCAAACAGACAACCGCCTTCGTCGGCCAAATACAAAGACATTGGACACGCTCTCCAGCCATACACCTACCCGTCGCCCACCGGAGAGAAGTGCCGGCAGGTCGACGACGCCAATTTCCAACCCGATCGTACCATCCACAGGCCGGACTCGCTTTCGCTTTTCAGTGTATCAAATGGATGTTCCACAGGAAATTGAGCAGCGCCTGGGCGAGCGAAACAACGCGTTCAGGAATTATAAGTCCAGACGGTGGACAGAGGTGGTGCTAACCAGGTTAAACGAGGAGGCTTGGCTTGAAGGGGTGGGAATAAGTTTTAGGCGAGATTGACCAAAATGCAGCCCGTGGATTCGAGAATAACATCGATGGCGTAGGCCTTGATCTAGATGATATCAGTGGCACAAAGCCTCAGTTCACATCAACACCTGCGCCCGGCACGGCCGAGCATCGGACCGTGGCGGATGCTACATACCCACAGCGAGTGGAGGAAATCACCTGCACCTACGGCGACAATCCTATGTTCAGAGACAAAGAACATCTCAGGAAGCAACGGTTTGAAATCCTGCACGATGGTGGTGGCTACTCCAATAAATTCATCGCCAAGGACAGTAAGCTCGTGCCGGACCAGGATGACGAGTTCGACGATTGCGCGCCAATGGTCTTTGGGCCATGGAGGATCTTGAATGAGTGCGAATGAGGTAGACATAACACTCGAAATCCCGCTCGAAATAGGCAGAAACGTGGTCAACCAGCCGTGGAAAGTAAACGAAGGGAGGAGCGGGAAAGTTGCTGGAAAAGGACTCGGATCATAGGAGCACAACCCTGTCGGATGCTGCTGCTGCTGCTGCTGCTCGAAAGTGTGCTGCAACTCTTTTAGCATTAATGAGATCGTCGGAACGTGCGGGGGACAATGAGATGGTTCCTCGGGAAGAGAGCGACATTCGATGTAATTTTGTGATGTTCGAATCCAGGAGCCATAGTTAACCTCTCCTTTCACAACTCGGAATCCCTGACAAGTCTTGCACTTCTTGGCCCATCTGTAGTTCATACGCCGAGGGCCATGCAGAACGCTAACCAATGAAATAACTATTCCGCCAAGAGCAATCAATGATTTATTTTCACTTTTGCCGGTCCCTCGACTTCTAGACGGTACCGGCAATCGTCAAATCTCGAATTTCCGACAGCACTTGCTCGACCCGATTATCCAGGTCTCCTCGTGCATACTGATCTCTTGTGTCGGCGTCGAGGTATTGTTGTACTTGGGCCATTCGACTATATGCCTCTGCACAAAATCTCAGCTGGATTTTGACAAGGGCTTCAAAAGATGGGTCCAGGTAAGGAACCCGCAGGTCTATCAACTGCGGTAATTCGGTAAAGAGCTGTTCGTTTAATTGTTCATATGCCTGCTTGGCCATCTCTGCTTCTTTCTCTGCTCTAGGTAGCTTCGAAACGTCCTTATCGGGCTTTTCCACAAGTCGTTTCACTTTTGCGCGCATAGCGTCGTAGTCCAGGAGTTTGTTATTGCGTTTCTTTATACATTCATTGATGTCTGGGAAGTATGCGCAAAATCGAGATATAGGGTCTAGAACGGTGTTTCGATATGGGCCGTCAAGAGCTTTAATCGTTTCTGCATCGAGGTCTTGGACTGCTTGTTTGTAGGATTGAGAGACACCATCTCTCGTACCGGCATCTCCGTAGAATGCATCGATCGTCTCAGCTATGCGCATCTGAGACGCAGTCATTGCTGTTACGGTCAGTGAGACAATATTTTGTGAATAACATGGAGCTAACCTCTTAGACTATCTAGATACCCTTTTGCCTCTTTCTGCAATTTATTTGCAGCCGATTCCATTGTTCGATATCGTCTAGATATCATGTCAGCGCGGCGATATCTTGATTGCGTAGAGGAGCCCCAACCTTTCTTCTACCTCGTAATCTCGATCGTTTGTCCTCTCCACGTGCCCTGAGAATACATCAGCACCGACCCATGACAATCTGCGCAAGGCGCGTACCCGTCTTCATCATCACCTGTGTAGTAGCACGGTTGACATTCTTTTTGAATCCAGCCCAAGACATGTTGACAATGAGGTGAAGAAGACGTTGGTCTTGCGCAGGATGTCGCAAAATGTTTATCGGATGTAGTGTTGGCAAAGATCAAATCGTGTCAAGGGTCGCTTAAGCGAAACTACGAAGTACACTTTATTACCCTACTAGGGATCTAAGCCTCGCATGACGTTTGCCCGCAAGAACAATGTTCCGGCATCCGCACAACAATTGTGGCTTGGAGCATGCTTGGAGCTATTTACATAAGCAGGAGCTGAATTGTAGCCCGAAGCGAGCCATGACTGTGCTTGAGTGTGAGTTGCTTGGGCTCTTAAGCGTAAAATGATGATTCATAGTGTAATTTGTTTCGGTATTGACTTGGTCAGTTCAAGGCCGTAGTAATAAGGCGGAGGTCATTTTGATTGACCCCGTGATGAAAGATAGTTGTAGAACGTGCCGACCCTCTTAACGCAAAGCATCAAACGACGCTATTCAGGTTCGTTGATCCTTGAATTCCAAACTTTGTCTTCTAGAATGGCTGCAGCTTTGAACACCTAGGACAACAGGAGGGAGTAACTGGTGCTATGAAACCTTCCAATCAGTTCGCGAGCACAGCCATGAATTTCTGTTACTGGCAGGTGATTGATATGTCTTTGTATATGAGGCATTTAGAGCATCGGTATGTCATACATGCAGTAGGTTCAAACAGGAAGCCAATGGCTCCAGTAGCTCATTCTGGGAAAAACTCTGTCTTCAAGCAACATGGCATTTGGCTCGAGTAGCTCGAAGCACTACGGAGCACTTCGTCTTTCCCCCATGTTTTATGATCGCGCCACGTTTAGGGTCTAACTTCATGACACGACGAGCACAGATCCAAGCAATACATGTGATCCACATGACCAGCAACATCAGACGAAAGGTCTGAAGAAGGCTCGGAACAAAAACTTTTCAATTATCGATCTTTCTAGTTACTGACAGATCCTTGCTGGAGGCCACGACATGAAGAGCCTGTACCGCGATAATTGCGCGATCATTGTTCCACAGCATGGAAACGCGTATTAGACTTGGCGGTGGGACAGCAGGTGCATATGCAAATGCGGAAGGACGGGTAAACCCTGGTGATATTGAGCAGCGCCTAGGATTACACTTAAGAATGAAATGAATGGTGGTTATTAAACGCTGAAAATAGTTCCCAATTATTTGACGTAGCGGTGAACACTCTTGTAGGCGTCTACCACATGCTAAAAGGGCCGACAATCATATGCTTTTTGCAGGATCGGAGAATAGAGTAGCCTAATTAATAATAGTTAGCTGCTGTTGTGCTGCATGCCATGACGACGATAGGCCTGGGCAAAGTCTGTCCGTCCAGGGGGTGATCATGACCATCGGTCCGTTGCCAGTGAGAGGCAATACTGTATTCCTGGGTGAGGAATCGGGAAGAATACAAGGCATGTAGGAATAGGTCGGGAAACGCCTGCCCACAGACCAATTGTCTAATTACAAATTGTGCTTGGTAGGTAATAATATATTCAAACGATCATAGCGTGAATCGCTCCGTCTGTGCCTCACATCAACACCCTCGAATAGCGCCCTGGGAAAAGGTTTTCCTGGCCGAGACCACACACTCTCCAAGCAATCCCATTGAAGGCGAATCTTGGGTAAAAATTCTTCACCTTTACAAGAATTTTGAGCTTGTGTCAGAAAAACTCGACTTTCAAGCTGTGCTACCAGCTACAGGCTCCTCGAGTTCCTTCTCGGCTGATTCGAAGTTCTTACATAAGACTTCTCACGAACCGTCGTTCACCCTTAATTGGACAGCCCCAAAGAGTTCATTGAATAATTTGGTCAGCAGACAGCAACAGCAAAGCCTCCTCCAATAACAATTTGAATCTCCCGTCGTTTTCTTTTTATTATTGTTAATACAAATTACCCTGCGTTCGATTTTCCCCCGTTCGGAAATTTTTGGGGGCGGCACTAGGGGGTTTCGCCTGCAAAATTCATCGGCGGTGCATCATACGCCGCTTACAGTCGCCCGCGGCCGCCGCCTCCAAGTCCTGGGAATACGCCCGCAGTTGCACGTCGCGACAAACCCAATTCGATCTCAACTTTTGCCTTTGGCGTGGTCACAGCCACACGGAATTTGGTACTGCATCGAATCAACCAGCAAGGTTGTGTCATCATTAAAAACATCCAACCAACACCATACTATCGACATTTCTCTTGATTCTGTCTCATCTCATCAACGTGAACACAAACGAGCGCGAACAACAAACCCTCCCGCGTGAGCGACGTCATCCAACCCGCTTCTGGAGATCCGTCAATCCGAACTGCTACGTACCTCACTTTTCAGTTTGCCACGTTAGTCGCAGCTTTCTAGGGTAATTTCGATTGCCTTCAACCGCATTCGCCTGCGGCCACTCACATGACTTCACCCAGACCCGCTGTTTCCCAAGCGTCTTCTTACACATCACAGCCCAAGAGCCGGCAGGGCAGTTCCAATGACGATGCGATAGCATCGGTGGCGGCGGACACTGCTGCCCTATCAGTGAACGGGCACTCTGGCCCACCATCCGCTCAACCTATTGAAAAGACATCTGCCCACCCGAAGAAACCTAACATGGCTCATAGACTTACCCGCATGTTTTCCCGGACCGAGCAGAAGGACATTGACGCAGCTCGCGCGGACTGGACAGAGAAAGCGTCTGGCGAGACTACGAGGAACACATCACCATTCCCAACGCACAACGGCGTCATTCACCGTTCTGATTCGCGAGGTCGAGACCGCAAGATGGCAATGCTGAGCACAGCAAAGGAGAAAGCCCGAAATGAATCAGTAACAGACCTGAACCATGGCAAGTCTGGTCGATTTGAACAATACGAAGACGGTGGGCATGCACATTATCTAAAGTCGGTCAAACGGCAAGAGAAGCTCTCGGGTATGCTCAAGGACATGCTTGGTGGTAGAAAGAAGCACGAGGACGGCGAACAGCTGTCGTTGATGTCGAATTGGGTAGATCAACTACGATCAGAAAAAGAACACCTGGCGAAAGACCAGAAAGGTGGACCTAATGCTACTATGAACATGGTCGAGAAATACGGCAAATGTCAGGAGATTGTTGGACGCGGCGCCTTTGGAATTGTCAGAATATCACACAAACCAGATCCTTCAAAGCCAGATCGAGAACTCTTATATGCTGTCAAAGAGTTCAGGAAACGACCCCAGGAGACTTCAAAGACCTATCAGAAGAGACTCACATCCGAATTCTGCATATCATCGTCGCTTCGCCACCCGAATGTGATTCATACTCTCGATCTTTTACAAGACGCCAAAGGCGACTATTGCGAGGTCATGGAGTACTGCGCTGGAGGTGACCTATACACGTTGGTCATAGCAGCTGGGCAATTACAAGTTGCGGAGTCGGATTGTTATTTCAAGCAACTCATGCGAGGTGTTGAGTATATGCACGAAATGGGCGTGGCTCATCGAGATCTAAAACCAGAAAATCTCTTGCTCACCACCCATGGTTGCCTCAAAATAACGGACTTCGGCAATGGAGAATGTTTTCGCATGGCTTGGGAGACAGAAGCACACATGACTGCTGGGCTTTGTGGAAGTGCTCCTTACATTGCTCCTGAAGAATACTCTGGTGGAGAATTCGATCCCCGTGCAGTTGACGTGTGGGCATGTGGTGTCATTTATATGGCAATGAGAACTGGCCGACATCTCTGGCGGGTTGCCAAAAAGGACGAAGATGAATTCTACGAGCGATACCTCGAGGGAAGAAGGGACGAAAATGGATATGCGCCGATAGAGTCGTTGCACAGGGTAGGTCGCCCGCTTCTTTCAGCTCTAACTGGTACTAACGAACTGCAGTCTCGATGCCGAAATGTTATCTATTCGATACTTGATCCCAAACCTGATCGAAGAATCACTGCCTCACAGGTTCTAAAGTCAGAGTGGGGCAGAGAAATACAAGTTTGTCGGGCTGGTGAAGAAGGCTATTGACGATTCATCCCGAACCTAGAGGAGACAACGCATCTCTCAGTCCACACCAGGACTGCTGAGGCACATTTTGAACGACGCAATGTATAACGATCAGACCATGAACATGAACGGCACGGACGGTATGAGCGTCAAACACTTACATTTGCTTCCGCCAGATTTTCATAACCTTCCCTGCTTGGCTTAGACCATGATGAAGAGTGTATGGGTCTTGGCTACTAGAAAGCTGGGCGACAGCCTACCTGTCATTTGCCGACCTAGAAGCGATATAAGCCAATTTTAAAACAAAATGACTTCGCAAACCCTATTTAACGCTATATGGTATTTCTACGATATCGTAACTTTGAAATTCCAGTTTCTGAGCTTGATCATGTTTGAAAACGTCTGGTGTGAGGCAGGCTAGCATAATCCCTCCCTGCGTCCTGCAAAACTATTATGTCTCTTGTAAATTCTGGCTTCTTGTCTGCGGCATTTCGACTGCGGCTCTAATGGCGGAAGCCTCTCGCACACTCATCCGTCGCGGCAGCTAATGGCTAATAAAAACGTCCCCAGAGGTCAATGGAAGGTCACATTGTAGGAGAGGAACATCGGAAAACCTTCTCAATCTGTCCATAACCAAACTCTACCCTATGCGAGCTATGTTGTTCACATATCTTGACGACCTAAGCGCGTAGCACTGCTGGGTAGCTTTACGACGCGAAGTATGGGTTTGAAGACGTTTGCAATGGACGATCCAAGCCAGACTCAAAGCAGCGTTCCGTATCCAGCTCAGACACGTCAAGCCTCGGCCACAATCAACGAAACACCGACTGAAGTGATGTCGATTGCCTTCTCGGACAAGATTATGATCACCATTACTCAGAACGGAAGGCTGGCTCAATGGGCACGTTGTCCCATTTTCTTCTTCCATGATGAGGGTTAACTTTTTGTCCGCTGACTCCTGCCTCAATAGCTCTCTGTCCCGCTTCTTGCCGATAATCCAACAGCTTCAGACCCGCATTTCAATATTGCATCTTCGGCGAATGAGGATTCGCTGCTGCCTTCGGTGCGCTTTCAGCCACGTGTTTTGCTCGGTGCTGGTGGCAGCGACAGAGAGGCGCAGGGGCAGTTGTACGCGAGTCACATTGCTAGTTTGATCACGACGAAGCACCCTGATGAGTCTAGAGTGCTGATGCTGGGATTGGGCTTGGCGAAAGTAGATTTGAGGAGAGAGACTTTTCTGGAGATGCTGGACTTAGTTACTAAGGTGTTATGAGACGACGACGAACGAGATCCGGTGGATGTTTTGATTGTGGACCACGGACTTTCACAATAAGCTAATACTATGAGGCACGGCCGTTGGAATCTAATCTAATCGACAACATGGATCAGACAAGGTCGCCTTGCGTGCCATATTCTGCGCTCGCTATCAGTTCCAAGCTCGGAAGATCTGTCAGCCCGCCGCCTCCGCCGAGATTCAACTTCCTCCACGGTCGCATTCACCTCATAAATGCTACTCGCGAGCACCACAATCCCCAAGTCGGCTTCTGACGTCTCACCCGGTCCAATTGCTGGCTGCAGGACGCGCTGTAATACTCCAGACCACAGAAACTTCTTGCTGAGATCCATCGCCACATTATGCGGCTGGTCATACAAGCTTGGTTGCAGTCTAAGCAGCAGTCTTAGATTCTCCTTGGTCAGATTATGCACCTTCACGATCAACTTTGCGAAAATGTTCCGCTTCAGTTCAAAAAGGGAATCGCCCTTACGGACCACAGCGTCTTGGTCCTCTGCGCGCACCGCATGGATCTCAAAACTCAGCTGGACATGTTCGACTCTCAACGCGTCAATCATACGTGCACTCAGTCTGATGCCCTTGCGAACATCGATTTCACCGAATCTGGTGCCGTATGCTTCTTTCCAAAAGATACGAAGCCTCCTACACAAGTCTTCACGGTACCAATATGCTTCGCGGGATGCCATTTCCGCTTCATGAGTGACTTTACTCGTGCTAACGACGAACTGGCGTTTTGTGTCGAGGCTAGGAATAGGAGCAAATGGGTCAGAGATGTACAGACGAGGGATGGGTACGAGAGCCCGCCCTGTGTGCGTTGGTTGCAGCGTACCTGATTTTACCATGCGCCAGATTGATGCCGTCGAAGACGTCGTGTTGTCCGAGGTTATTTCAATCGTGTACATGAGAGGTGCTTGCCAAATGCTGCGGAGGTCGAGTTGCAGAATGACGCCCTCTGGTTCCTCGGCTAAGGAATCCTTCGTTTGCTGGGTTGGTGGTGACGCGTCACTATTTGGTCGCTCTTCGAAGTACTCAAGTGCACCCACGGGCATAGACAGAACGTTGCACCGTGCGATGTCGACACTTCCATTGACAGTTACATTTGCCACAAATTGCAGCTGTCTTGTATAAAAAGTACCTTCGATTTCACTTCCAGTCTTCCCAACGTGCGCGTAGTCGATAAGGATTGTAACGTCAGTTAGACCTGGTTTGCCCAGGACCTCAAACAAAAACGTCTGCGTCGAATACGGTGAAATGGCGGGCTTTGTGCTCTCTGTTTCTTGGTCCCCATTGTTTGATATACGCCTGACAGCTGGTCGAGTTTGGAGCTGGTGCTGAAGCTCGTACGCATCAGCATGCTGAAGGTCTTTGTTTGAGAGGGCTTCTCGCAACTGTCTCGATACAGAGTCCTGATAGCTAAATAGTACAAGATCCGCAGGTATGTCGGCTGGGTTTTCAATCGTGACGCTGAAAGTCGATCTTTCGCCATCCAGAATCATAATCGACTTTTGGACGAGGTTTGTTGATTTCAGGCGTAGTTGTGGGAACCTTTCAATGACTATGAAATCTACACATGTGCTTGCAGGTAAGTCTACCTCCGGAGCAGACAGGGGTTTCCGCTTGATGATTTGTGGCGGCTTCCAAGTTCCGCTAAAGATTTCGAAACTTTGCGGTTGACAGTTCTTCACCTTGGCTTTGCAGCCTGTGATCTTCAGCGCCCCGATTTCTTTTGGGATTCCTTTCAATGTGAAAACTTGTACACAAAGTGGTCCTAGAAGAAGGTTGTGCGTTGCTGCTTCAAAGTTGCCTCCGCTAGTCAGCAACGATATTTCCTCAATTTCTATCTCAATGTCCAACGGATTCTGAAGGTAAACCTCGAAAGTGACAGCAACATCCTTGACAAGCACTGCGGGCCCAGACGCTGCTCGCTCTTCGGTAAAAGGGTTGTATATGAAAGGATCCTTCTTGGCGATGTCGGACGTCGCTGGATGCGACAAGTCCTTGGAGGAATGAGGCACCAACTTTCCTGCGCCGGAATGCTCATCAAGTCTGATTCCTCGCACGAGAAAGTCATCCCAATATCGTGCCGGCAATATATTGGATCTATCGTCTGATGCCTGCGCGGCGTGAAGCGTGTTCTTCAAGCCGCTGACAAGTCTCATCTGTTCTTCAGCGGAGATCAGTGGCACTGGACTTCCAAGTCCTTTGACAATCGTGATTGTCTGCCGAGCGATGAACAAGAGTAAGGACATGAATCGAATACTACCTATTGGATCAGGTAGTGCATCACACACTCGAATACATAGACGCAATATTTCTAGTTTGGTTGCGATGTCGCCAGACAGGAAAACTGATAGCCAGGAGCACAATCTTCTTCTCACGACTATTTCAAGATCAGATTGCTGGACAGTGTAATCTTCAGAGGAGCTATCCGGTAAGCCGTAGACTGTGCAAACAAGTTCAAGCAGAGGACGAACACCCCCAACTGTCCTTCGCCGCATTGTGTCTTCGGACCTTGCCGCAGTTGACAGGGTCGCAAATTGCAACGCTGTGTCGTTTGCTCCACGTTTGCGTGCCTCGACAAGAACTGGAGGCAGCTTCTGCAAAACGTCTTTGAGGAAAAACCCTTGTTTCCGATCAAGTTCTAGTGAGGAGAGAGCTTGACAGACAGCAAGGTACAGAGGGGATGCGGTTGGAAAGGAAAGCTGTGATTGAGCTTGAATTATGGTCTCGATCAATAGATCACCTAGAGCTGTGCTTCTGAGAACTAGTTGCACAGTCGTAGGCTCGACCGGCGGTACGTATCCTAGTGCTCTTGTGGGGCCAACCAGCTCCTCCAACGTCATATTATTGAGAGAACATCCATGCCGTCGAACAATTGTCAACATCCTAGCCAATCGTACTCTTGCTTCACAGACGATGATTGGAGGAAGACTACTATCATAACCATTCATAGATCGTTCATAAAGGTGTATGATTGTGGCTACCAAGCCAGGAAGGATTGCAGTAAGCGCCTGACGAGGTTGAGAATCGCCAGAGAACTTTTCTGAAACCTTGCGATTGGCGTCGGCAATTCTGTGGACAGCACCATTGGCCGGAGAATCTCTGCTGTCAGGATAGCAGTCTTGCGGGACTTGGAAGCTGCTGCCCGACCACGTCAGCAATAGCATGCAAACAAGCACGCCTTCAAGGGATTTTGCGTGCCATGCTGAACTATTCGCCTCTCGGGCACTCCGCGCTCCGTCAACAAATTGGTCCAGAGCTTGCCTCCACAGACCTGACTGAAGCTTCAGTAATGCAGCAGATATGCTTTGTCCTGATTTGGACGATGCCTGACTATGCTCGGTCGAGGCAGCCACGTCTCCAGGTACGCCACTACCGGAAGGCGTAGATGATTGTGTTCGGTCGTCGTCTGACCTGGAATCCGGTCTGCTTTCTGAACCAGCAGATTTGTCCGAGCTCGGCTTGAGTCGCGGTAGCTTGACCTCAGCAACTTCTAGGACATCCAAAGACTTGTTCAGTTCGGCCAAGCGAACCTCTAGCAACCAGTCCTGAAGTTGCTCTGGACAGGCTGCATCTGGGCTTGCATGGACGAAGAAAGCACTTCCTGGAGACTCGCTGAGCGTGGAGTCAAACACCACCAAGTGCGCCCTTGCATCTTTGGCAAAGTCACTAGCAAATGCTTCAAGACCTTTACGAGCTTGTCGCAAGGCAGAGGATGAACTTCCAGGCCTAGTGCCTTCGGAGGTTAATAAGGAACCATCGAGAAGGCCTAATATCACCGATGGCGTTCGATTTGGCTCAAAAAAGGTAGTGTGCTGTAGATGATTTGCATCCAAATGGGAGCTATAGTGGAGGAGTAGAGTGGCTTTTGCCTCGCTTGAGTTGGAGCCATCTCCGGCTAGAGACTGTGGCAGAGGGCGATGAACAATGGCCGCAGCACCTCGTAGCCACTCTATGAAGCGATCGAAACTATTCGGCTCTATTCTTCCGGCGGGAATGCAAAGTACATTGACCAACGCTGGAGCGACAGGGAGGAACGGGTCATATCCCATAATCACATGGCTAGAGCCAGCAAAGTATCACCCGCTATTTGTGGCCAACAGCATCTTGGAGTAGTCGAGTCGCCACACTTTGATCGGCAACTATATGCACCTGAAGAGCGAGAGATACCGGCTTGTAATTTTCAGGTTCTGGTTGACTTGGCTACGACGAGCCTTGCTACGGTGGAAGAATTGGCTCCAAGGCTGAGCCGTGCGTCAAGCCTATTCGGGGCACCTCGGGTCAGGAACCCCCCCGTTCGCTTAACGTAGATCACGTAGATGTACACTAGTTAAAGGCGATCAGGCAGACGCGGCAGACCCCGGAGTCTGGAGTTGACGCGTGGGCAGCCTATCGCGGCACAAGGCAAGAACTCGTTATTGCGGCTTCCGAGTCGAGGATTCGATACGAGTGACTCGACTGCCTTAGAGACATAATTTTGCAGCCTCCGTGTACAACAATTTTACTTCCTTAGAATTTCAGGCCGCTATTTGCGTACGTTTTGCATGCATTCTGCATAGATTCTTTTGCATTCTTCGCCATCGTGTCTTTTCCATTACCACCAGGGACGAATTTGCCACTACGACCATCAACTACGATGAGCCTTCGATAAATCTTTTCCACGAGCTCGCCTTCCCCGTCTCTGAGCAAGACTCCCGTCACCGCTAAAATGGACTTTAACGCGCTCAGGGCCCAAACGTTGGGATCAGGGGCTGACGAGGAGGCTGTGACGGTGAACACAAGAGCATTGATAGACAAAGTTCTTGCTCGATATTCGGGAGAATGGACCACCCTACGAGAACTCATCCAGAACGCGGCTGATGCGTCTGCCACTAAAGTCACCATCAAATTTGAGACGATACCTTCTGCGAACGTGCCCGTACCGCAGGACGCCTCGTCCTCAAACTTGTTGAAGCACGTTATCCAACATCACACTTTGAAGCGTCTGGTGGTGACAAACAATGGCCAGCCTTTCAATGAGAACGATTGGACCAGACTCAAGAGAATTGCAGAAGGAAATCCCGATGAGACAAAGATAGGCGCCTTCGGTGTAGGTTTCTACTCGACCTTTGCTGATTGTGAAGAGCCTTTTGTGTCCTCGGGAAGAGAAGCTATGGCTTTTTTCTGGAAGACGAACTCTCTGTTTACGCGCCGCTTAAAGCTGCCAGAAGGCGAAGGAAACAACGACACAAACTTTGTGCTCGACTACCGAGATCCAACGTCAACAGTCCCCTCGCTTACTTCCTTGAGTCAGTTTCTGTCAAGTTCACTCACATTTGTGGGACTAGAAACGATTGAGCTTTGGATAGACCAGTGGAACATATTGAATTTGACCAAAAAGACCTCTCCGAGTGTTGACGTGCCTATACCGAAAGATATTGAGCCGAAGACCACAGAAGGGTTCATGAAAATTACCAAAGTCTCCAAAGAGCTGGCTCAGATCGACGGAACGTGGATGCCTATCGTGGCATACAAGTCATCTCAGTCAGGGACTGCCCGCTTGACCAACCGAGAAGATGCTCCTCCATCTTTGCGTGGTTTCTTTGCCCGACTCGCAGGAGGGCGTTCCTCTGAAGACACCACTATCGTTGCTAAACTGAAAGAGCATGAAACTGTGGACGTAGCGCAAAAGGTCAACGCAACAATCTTCTTGAACGTGGACACAGCGGTTATCAAAACGTACACAGGCCCGAAGTTCAACGAAGAGCTTGAGAGAGCCACCAAAAAACCTCCCCCAAAGTTCACCAAGCTCGCTGTGCTCACAGCACCGTTCATTGCAAATGATAGCATCGCAGCAACTGCCAAATTCGGGGACATTTTCGCCACTGTACTCCCGTCTAGGTCCGGCCGAATATTTATCGGTTTTCCAACCCATCAGACGACTGGTTTCAATGCTCATATTTCGGCACCCTCTGTCATTCCCACAGTCGAAAGGGAGTCGATCGATCTGAATGCCAAGTACGTCCGGACCTGGAATATGGAAATGCTACGCGCTGCAGGCATAATCTGTCGCATCACCTGGACTTCAGAAATGGCAGAGCTGCGGACCAGAATTGTGAATCACTCGGATGGTGCGAAAAAGATTCGACTGAATCACGTTGAGCCTTTTTTGGCCGAGGGCATTACTATTCTCAGAAACTTTACCTTTCGGGAGTCCACGCCCTCTTCTAAGATCGGTGAATTACTTGAAGATGCGTTTTGGCGAAGCGGGAAAAAACCTTCTATCGACGTGCTTTCCAGTTGTGGTGTGCTTCCTACTCACCAAGTTCGGATGGCTCCGAAAGACCTAAGCTTTGTCGAAGGAGTCCCTGTCCTGCCAGAAAAATTAGTCGAGGAGGCAAGGCCATTGGTCAACAAGCTGGTAGAATATGGCCTCATCACCGAAGTCACAGTATCTGATATCAGTGAAGCTCTGGAAGCAAATGCGCTTACCAGCAAGCAGCTGTCAGAATTTCTAGAGTGGCTCGTCAAAAACGCTGCCAAGGACCAGCTCAACGCGGAGACGGTATCACGACTTTTGTCAATCACGGTAGCAAATGAGGAGTCAGTCGACGGGCTAAGTGGACGCCTGCTTATACTGGGAGCAGTCAAATACTTTCACAACCCCAGCAGGATTCCTCCGAATCTCCCCGTACCGGAGACCGTTTTACCTTTGAAATATACCAGCAGCTTCTTAAAGCACGATCTAGAATCGTTGGGCTGGCAGGAGCTCCAAATTGTGCCTTGGATGCGTTGGCTAGTCTCCGAATCCAAAAACCGAAATATACTCACAGACCAGCAAGATTTGACAACATCAGCAGCATTTAGTGCTCAGGTCTTTGGTTTACTATCCAAACAGTGGGACTCATTGAGCCAATCGTCCAAACAGTCAATAGTGGAGCTCCTGTCCGCTCACACTGTTATGCCAACCAAGTTTGGTATGAAGAAACCCGGCGACGCATACTTCTCTAATGTCAAGTTATTCGACGACTTGCCTACAGTCACGGGCTTGAACAACGTGAAGGACAAGATTCTTACTGCTTTTGGAGTGCGAAAGACCGTCGAGCTCAACATTGTGTTCGACAGACTGTTGCACCCATCGCAAAATGACACTGACGCCCGTCCCAACCGACATATTGCTCTAATCCAGTATCTGGCTTCAGTGCGGGACGATATCCCCCACGCTGACTTGCAACGTTTGAAGAACACCCCAATCTGTCCAAAAGAAGATCGTTCAAACACCACCAAGGAATCCCAAGAGCGATACAAGACATCGGAGCTGTTCGAGCCTCGTCCTCAGCTTCGTGAGCTTGGGCTTCCCATCCTTGCCTGGCAAGGACCGTTCAGGAGCAATAGTTCCGAAGGGAGATTGTTATCTTCGCTAGGTCTACGAACAGTGCCGAGTGTCACAGAGTTAATATCGATCATGGCGACATCCGCCAGGAATGGCGATATATCACTGAGAGACAGAGCAGTGGCATATTTCATTAGTGGATACCACGCTAATGGCTATGGCCAATTTGACTATTCAAAGGTTCAGACACCCTTTTTGCCTTTGGAAAACAAACCTGCGGACCTGAGCACCCCGTCTCGATGCTTCGTTGACGAAGGTGTGACACTCCTTGGCTACGATGTGCTCCGGCGGGATTTGCATAGTCACGCAGCCATGTTCGGTGTGCGGCGACACCCGCCAATCGAAGCATGTATCCAGATTCTGGCAAGGCGCAAGTTGACTTCGCACTCAGAAGCACGAGCGATATTTGCCTACTTCGCTGGCAGGCTTAACGAAATAACCGCTAACGTTCTCCCAAAATTGCAAGATCTACACTTCGTGCCTATCTTTTCAAGGAACCAGGAAAAGCCGGTCGCAAAGAGCTATACATCACCTCGAAATGTCTTCTTGGGAGACAGCGACACATTTGGTGAAATTTTCAATTATGTCGACTTTGGGCAGGAAGCCAACGCTTTCCTGTTGAAATGTGGCTCTAAACCAGAACCCACCAAGGTCGAAGTTGCGCAAATCTTGGTCAAGGAACCTGCCCGCATATCTTCGACCTTTAAAGATGTCGAGAAATATCTGGCTTTGCTACGGAGTCTGGCTGATAGCATAGCGGTGCTGAAAAAGGATAAGGACCTTTTCCGCCAGATGAAGAAATCGCCGTTTCTGATGGCTAGTAAACACATTCCTGGCCCACCTCAAACTGGCAAATTGATTACTGCCAACGACGATGAGAACATTGACGACGAAGAAAACCATGGCATAACTGAGTGGCAGTTGTGCAGCGCTGAAGACGCCATAATTGTTGACGAGTATATTGCTTTCAATCTGTTCAAGACCAACATCTTAGCAGCGCCTCAGGAGGAGAGTCTTGAGGACTTTTACTTCGCTTTAGGCTCCCAGACGTTGAGTTCATTAGTCGAAGAAGCCGCTAAACACGGCCCTAGAGCTGCCGATCAAGGCCCGGCACAAAAACTTCGCAAGTTAATCCTAGAACGCTCCCAACTATTTCTTCATGACCAGGCAGCCGATGGAATCAAACACGACACTAGATGGCTTGAGAACCACCTGAACGTTCAACTTGTTTCGTCCATTACCCTTCGACGCTCGCTGAAAGGCCGGGACCTTGTCCACTCAGAAAAGCGGACCGCAGTGATCACACCGGTCATTCAAGGGTACAATTTATGGGTAGTTGGTGCTAATCCTGACCTTTACCAAGTCAGTCAGGCCTTGATGCACCTTTTACTAAAACGGCCGAAACTGCACTCACCCCTTACGCTCGAGATGCTGCTCAAGACTGATTTGCTCGAGCTTCGAAACCGTGGTTTCAATGTCTCTCGTATTCTACGGCAGAAAGCAGCTGAGGCAAGACTTGCAGAGAATCAGCGCCAAAAAGCTCTTGAGGAGGAGCAGAAGCGTATCGAAGAACAACAGAAATCCTGGGAAGCAACGCAAGCACAGCAGAAGAAAGGAAAAGCGCACGAACCCCAAGTCGTTGGAGCGTTTCCAGACTCGCCGGAAGGGAAAACCGGTGGCTCGGCACAATTTCCGCCTGAAACAGCTCTGGACAATGAGCCTTTGCGGTCAGCCCAACGTATGCTGACCAATCTCACCCGTGGTCTTGGCTTTGGAGGACGCCAGCAACGCCCTCAGTCAATTTCGGAGACCATCCCCGAGCCTATACCACAAGGCCCACGAACGCAACAGAAAGATGATCCTCCGCCTCCCTATTCTCAAAACGCACAGACTGGTTTAGACCAGGCGGTGACTGCTCCGCACCGAATGCGGGAGAATTTGCTCAGCGCAATCAGAAAATCCCGACCTCACAACTCGTCAGATATTTTCTCCCGAGGAGAGCAGAACTCTGTTTCGGAGACCAAGTCGTATTGTGATGAGAAGCCTGGCCATGATTTGGTGTTTGTGGCGGAATTGAAGCATCACATACAGATGTTTCTGCCTCAGCCGATTGCAGGACAATCCTCACAGTTTCTGCAGCAGAACAATGTTGGGTTGACACAATTCGCGGATTTGCTCAAAACGGTTGGGGAGATTTTTAGCCTGTCGCCACGTATTTTGAACATCTTCTTTGAAACTGGGGGAAAGACCATCGCTTTTAACCGCAACGGCAGCATATTCTGCAACTACCTTTATTTCAAACAGCTTCATGAGACCCGCATGCAAATGCAAGGCAATGATTTCTTGGACGCACAAGCCTATTCAGAGGCATTGGTGTACTGGTGGGTTATCTTGTGTCACGAGCTGGCGCATAATCTGGTGGCGGACCACAGCTCCAATCATTCTTACTACACGGAAGGGTTTGTCGCACAGTATTTTGGGAGAGTGATCGATAAGCTGGTCGAGGGGAGGAGTAGAACGCACACAACACAGCAAAAAGCCCTACCTGACGGCACGGCAACGTAGGGTATATATAGAGCCTCGTTGTAGACGTGGTATGTACAGAAGCGAAGGCGTTGGGTCAGGCTGTTTAATAGGCATCAAACCACTCTGAAAATCAATGAACATCTCATCGGCTCGCATGATTACAGTACTAGCGCCCTGAAGCCACGATTTTAACTCTCTTAAGAGATACAGGCACCAGGATGCTTCCGAGGCATGACCAGAAGAATGTCCCAGCGCGTATCGAGCGATGTTCTATAGCAAATATGTCATTATTTATTCTCAGCACTCAACTCTAAAACGCCAGCGATGAAATAAATACGTGCACATACTGCATGCCTTGTACCACCCTAACCAAAACTCTAGGAGCACTATCAGTATATATAAATTTCTTCGAAATGCCAAAAAAGCAAATTTGAAGATTTCAAATGTCCAGAGCGAGACTCGAACTCGCGGCCTTCGGATCGCTCCAAGTTTGGGCTTGGATTCATACAAAGTAGAGTGTGTATGAGACCGACGTGATAACCAACTACACCATCCAGACCGGACTAAATGCTTTGCGCATTTGCTCTGCAATTTGAGACGCTAAATTGTGGCTGTTAATATATATTATCCTTTCTTGTTACGTTTTCAGTTCGATGATGTCAGGTAATTAGCAGTGAAGCAAGTGTTCGCACCGCATCCAGCATCATCGTACGAGAATCGTAAGTGGTCACCGAGAGAAAAAAATATTCATACTATTAATTAACCATCGCACTATTGAGAGATTGAAATTTGCTTCCGTAATTTTTTATCTACTCTGCACTTACAGGTTCAATTTGTCCAAAAGTCGTGGTGGGGCTTCGGCAGGCGGCCACCCCGTGCACGCCCGTGAAGCCGGAATGCGGGACAGGACGTTTTCCAAAAAGTTAAAACATGATTGTACCACCGGTTATTGTGGGAAGGGCAAAGGACACAAAGGTTTCTTCAGGGGAGATCATCTCATCAGCCTTCTAATGAGAAGCCCACATCTCCTCTGTCTTTGCCCATCTCGATCAGTGCTTTTCTCATCGCCTCGGCCCTCTTCCTCCTGCCATCGTCCTGAATATTCACGAACGCGGCGTTCTCTTGCTCCACCCATGCTCCGACGCCATGTTGTAGGACCTGCCTGCTTCTCTCGTCGGCGTGGCTCTTCAGCCCGACACTCCCGTGGAGTGTCATCCTGCCGACCTCGTTCTGCTCATCAATGCCCTTGTACACACCTCTGTGCAGGATATTCGAGTCATAGAACACGGCATCCCCGGGCATGAGCTTGACGACTGTCTCCCCGGGGAGGCCGGTCTCGTGTGGCTCCGCATCTCTCTCCGCCTGACTTCGCACCCGTCGGTGGCTCTCCGGGATCACGATGAGGCTGTCATCCTCGAAGAGCGCGATGTTGTACTGCGCGTGCAGCTGCCGACCGTGTGGCGTTTTCTCCCGCAGAAGCTTTGCTTCTTCGTCCGAGGTTACCTCGGGTCTGATGTCGTCCCTGTGCCAGGCCAGCTCAAACCCCTGGTTCTTGGTCGGCGAGCACAGCAGGTTGAACAGCTCCATCACGAGATCGTCGTCTTCTACAAAGCTTGATGTTCCTGTGGGGTCGGCCATGATGTCCTTGACCACGTCGAGTACCTGGTCGCTAAAGTAGATTTCGGCGTAGATATCTCGCAGATTCGTGAGATCCGGGTGGAGAAGGTGCTGCACGCCCCAGATGTTCAGGTCTGGGTCTGGGGACTTTAGATCCAGCTCCGGCCACGGCGGATACTGCTTCGATGCTGTGCGGACGTAGGGCCAGAATGTACCCGTCCTCGTCCGGGAGACGAGGTATTTGGATGCAGCTTGTGCCGCGAGCAGGAGATGGGGAGGGAGAAGTGATGGGATGTGAACGTAGCCTCGCCCGAGAATACTGCGACGATTGGCGCCTTGAGAGGTAGAGCGTAATCCAACGGGGAATTGCTGATTATTAGGATCGCTCGTTTCCAGTATGACTTTGGTCGGGACTGTAGGAGAGCTTGAATTGTGTAGCCTCAGGATATCCGGAGGTCTTGGTGGCATCGCATCTGTCATAGTGGTTAATGTTCTTTGGGCGATTCTACTTGATTAAGGAGCTGGCAGGTTGTGTTGGCTTGAGGGACGTCAGAGCATAAAGAGAATATCAAAACATATAATAACTTCTCTCTCACCCCATGTGATTGATCTCGATCTCGATACTGCTATATTTGAAACTCCGCACTTCCCGAGTCTTGATAGTGGACCTATAATGTGCTCACGATGCCCGGCACTTGCCGCATCAGCACATGCCTTTGACTTGTCGAGTTTCACGTCTTCCGAACTTCACCTTTGCCGCTGCTTTTGTGGGTTCTGAGAAGAGCTTCGGGGTCAGGCCACTACCATGTTAAGCCAAACCATACAGAGGAATCCTGGTATTTGACAGACTTGCTATCGCTGCTGTGGTCTGATATACCACTGGCCCAGCGAGGGAGTATTTAGACATCGATTGAGCAATTGTACAGTACACTGTATACGGTAGACAAGAGGCCCCTTCCATGAGTCAATACAGACTGTGGCCAGGTGCTTCACATAAGTGTCTACGCCTTAGAGCTCGGAGAGAGCACGGCTTCAAGATTTGAATAGATTGATAGCGGAGGCTCTGCAGGATTCTCCAACTCACAAAAACATGCGAGCGACCTAGTTAGATAACATTACCTACTATAACTGACATGCGCGCATTGGTCCTTGTTGGGTTCGAATACGTGAGGCCAAGGACGGACAGAAAGGAGTAAGGGTCGTAGCACCCTCGGTACCTTCTCCTTATCGGTACCCGTATCTACAACGCCAAAGCACATGAGGTTGAGCCTCTTTCCTAGCAGATGTGGCAATTTCTATCGATTGCTAAATGATTTATGGGCATTCCATAACATGTTCAAACCTGGTCTATTCCCACCCACGGTGTGCGAGCACCTTCGTAAACTTTCTAGACACTAACTCCAGACACCAAATGATTTCAAGTGCGCTCGGCGCTTCTCAGCTGAGAGCTCACAGACAGGAGCATTTCACCACCAAAATGACCACATCACCATTGCTGATGAGTATTAGACGCAAGATAGATTATTGGAGCAAGCCCAGGACACATAGTGATTCAAACGCAGTTCACAACGGGACACGACACATGCCGATACTGCCGCTAGCTTGCACCGGTATTTGTTCCATTCCCCACGCTTGGCTTTGAAGCACCGACACTAATGCCCTTGATACCAACATGAGGTACATTCGCTGGTGAAGTGCGACCAGACCCAGCACTTGCCATTCGGTCTTCGTCGTCTAAGCGACTTCTCCTTATCTTCAAGCCATGCGCTTCTTCCATGACATCAATGGCCGCGCTTAATGTTCGTGGTAATCGTTGAGCGGCATTTTCGTTTCCACTGTCATCACCACTTTGCGGATCGTTTATTGCCCGTTTCCTCTGCTGAGCTACCCACGTAGCAGTTGGCGAGACCGGCGTTCCAGGTGTCGCTGGGGTGATTGGTCGAGGCGTGTCTTCCCCGATTCCATCCGGCCTCATGGGCCTCCCAATCCTGTACGGGCGTTCTCTTTGCTGTTGAGCATAGCTCTTTGTACCGGGGACAGGTTTTGCGGGACTGTCATGAGTTGTGTCGTAATCCGAGTATGATCCTCCTTCATCCTCCGACCAAGCGCTAGGACTTCCTTGTTTTCTGTAAAGGTGGGAAGTGTCATTGATCTTGGAGGCAAGGTACCGGCTCGTACCATTCAGACTAGCGTTCAGATGGGTGATTGAGTACTTCAGTGCTTCGAAAACTGGTGGAAAGACTTGCTTCTCAACGTCCTGGGCCCAAAGAAAGTCTAGATGCTCATAATGAGGCACTTCACTTGCGATTGTATGCCGAGGAAGCTCTTTGAGCATAGTCCGAATGTCTATGAGAGAGTCACTACCACCATAGACAAGTACGATCGGCGTTTTGATGTTACGGGTGGGAAATTTTGCTGGTTTGTAATATCTATTGGTTGCGGTGATGCTGAATTTGCCGGAAGAATCATCATCGTACATTTGAAAAGACTTATTTCGGATAATTTGAAACCAGTGGACAACAGATTTGGTGCTGGTGAAGCTGTACAGATGAGGATATGCAGCAAGCTTTTGGTGTGCACTGATGTTCCTGCCAAACCAGCCAAACAAGAAACGCAGTGACACGTCGATGAGGCGCACGAAAATAGGAGGATAGAGTATCGATTGCCACATGGTCGCAGAAGATAGAATTGACTTTCTTCCAAAGGCCAAAAAGAGGAGATCGGGACTAGTCTTAACAAGGGCATCGACAATACCATTGCTCAAGCCAGCCGGAGACATAGCAGGGGCTAGAGCAATGAACAAGTTCACTTTGTCGTTGAGATCCGGATGAATGGCTAGGGTCGCAAATGCTTGTGCAGTGCCTTGACTGAAGCCAATATAGGACAAAGAAGGCTGGGAGGTTGTGCTCAGGATATAGTGGATCGTGTCTGGAACGTCATGAAAGGCGAATTCGTCAATAGAAAAATTCCAGAATCTGGTTGAGGAAGGCGATGAGTTGGTAGACTTCTTGCTGTATTTATTCCCTCG
Source organism: Incumbomyces lentus (assembly GCA_017656005.1). Classification (NCBI taxonomy): domain Eukaryota; kingdom Fungi; phylum Ascomycota; class Eurotiomycetes; order Chaetothyriales; family Trichomeriaceae; genus Incumbomyces; species Incumbomyces lentus. The sequence goes on along the minus strand of JACJVT010000004.1, from coordinate 1,365,464 downwards.
ATTATTTCCAAGCCATACATCGTAACCCTGATTCGCCAGAGCAAATGGAAGGCACCTCTCCTCCTCAGTCAAACACACCCAGACTTCGCTGTTCATCAGCAAACCGTGATGTAGGTACACGACCGGTTTGCGTATCGAGTCGGCAGAAGTATTGACTCGGACCCCAGTGTCCTCCTCACCTTTCCTGTAAGGCAGCCGATGGACACCCAGCAGGTATCCATCCTTTGTTTGCACAATGTGTTCTTCTGCGTAATAGCCCCAAAGTGCGCACAGCTCCGTGAAATCCGAGCAAGTGGCGATCGAGCTCGAGATGGTCTTCTTCTTCGATCGAGCTTCCCGGGCCTTTGGCGATGATAAACGATTGAACAGTGCTCTAGAGGCATTGTAGCAAAAACGAATAATTGGCGACGGTAGAAGTAGAGTGATGCCACTGACGACCACCTCGAATGCTACGAGGATTAAAGAACCGAACAGGGCAAGGTATTCGCGCCAGAAGAGCCGGCCTAGAAAGGGCACGCGAGCCATGTTGAGGGTCGAAGCAAAGATTAATGAGCGTAGATGGCAATGGCGCCAACGTCAACATCGATATCAACTCCACATACAGCTCACGTCAAGTCCATGGACGTAGGTAGCATCTTGCCATCTCTGCTAGGATGCCGCGTGGTGAGATCTGTAAATAGCCTTCACAAGACCGAAAGTCTGAACCGCAGTTGCCGGCTTCAACAAAAATCAAGCACGACGTCATAGGTCAAAGGGACGGCCGGTTCCTGCATCAGCATGTGAGCCCCATCCAACCCGGGATAGCGCAGAAATTGATGCCAAGCATTTTCGACTAGGAGCCCAAAAAACTAGAAAATCGCCTAACAGCACCAAGACTTCTTTCCTCTTCTCCATGAACAACGCAAAACTATCAACGTTCCTGTAAAAAGCGTTCCTACGAGGTTATGCCCATGACTTACGGAAATCGTCTTATGGAATGAAGATCAAGCCAAAAGGACAATCTTGGGTGCAGTGTCAGTCGAGCCTGTTCAGGTGTGACCGAGATTGCAATGATTGGCCGCACAACAAATGTCGAGCGTTTTGACCTAGATTTGTGGTTTACATCTTCGACAGACCCGTTTTTGATGAAGTTTGCTTCGTCGTTATAACGGCAAAGGGGTAGGAGGATGAGAGCCAGGATTTGTTGAGACTGCAGCAAAAGCACGAGACATTTCATTACAGCTCCACATCCTCGATGGAAAGTTTCTAGCCCAACAAGCAGAAATCGTATTTTAATACTAATCGTGGCTTTATCCGATCATGTCGGGCAGCTTTTGGTCGCCAGACAAATATTTCACCTCGCGGCGGATCGAATATGGAGCTCAAACGCGGCCCCAGCTTAGATATACACGCGCCGAACTTGGTTGATGAGATTTGGTTGGAGCTTGGTGAGCTGCCGGAGAACCGTCATCATGTCTCTTGTTACATATCGTGTTCGCGTAATTTGATGTCTCTGTCCCTTCTTTAGCTGATCCTCTCGTGGATCGAGGTGAAACTCCCCGAAACTGCCCTTTTTCCCTCGCCAGTAGCCACGAAGTCCACACTGCAAATAAAACCAAATTGTTGACACCAGCTAACAACTTATTACGTCCAAATATTGCTTCCGATATGCTGCGTACGAATCACTTCTTCACTATGCACGATGCACCATCGTATTCCGGGCTTATCTCTTTTGTCATGTAGACCGGCAAGTCTGGGCCGGCAGCTGCACAGATGCCGATGGCTTTGGCAATCGCGGAACGGCCCTGCTTCTCTATAGTTGTCCAATGGCCACTTTTCGGAAGTAAGATAACCTCGCTGCCAACAGCAAGATAATCTCCAATCCCGTCCAGACAGATCGCTTTGCTGAGCGCTTGATCTTTCTCCCCCCACAGAATCGTACTCGGCGTTCTCAAAGCTCCTTTGTATTGTTCGATAAAGAACGTAGATGATGAAGATGACGAACGTCGTCTGAGAGGAGAGGTAGGTGCTGAACTCGAGCTCTCACTCTCAAGGTGGTAAAGCTCAGCAATGGTCTCGAGGGACTTTTCCCAACGGTCGAAAGCTAATCCGTTTCTGTAATAGGCAGTTTGCTGCCAAAAGATTTCGCTTCCTGACTGTGCCCGGAGACGAACTGAATCACCGTAAGATTCGCCGTCCTGCGTCTTGCTTTCTACCTCGATCACACCAGGGCCGAGCGTACAAGCCAGCGACTCTGGAGGGTTCCATTCATCTGTGTCCTTGCCATGCGCAGCTTTGAGGGCACCCCGAAGAAAGGCGAAATGACCACCAGTTCCAAGATAGGCAACCATGAATTTTGGAAGGTGAAAAGCAAAAATGTAGCCAAACATCAATGTCTGTATGATGAGGGGCTTCAAAACCTTGATTGACTTCTTGAGACATCCAAAGTTTCGCTTCGGACTTTCCTTGAACAGCTTGAAGATCTTGGAGGAAGAGGCAAGGACACGGTCTTTGTTGGTCAGCCAAAGCCCAGTCTAGGCCCAACGTTAGAAGTGATACAGACTTCGTGCAGTGACTACTCACATGGGGACCATTAGATAAAATGAAGCGATCGGCCAATTGCGGAGCTTCAGCAGCCAGTCTCAAAGCGACGATACAACCCCAATCATGGCCCACGACGATCGTGCTGAAATCCTTGTTGTTGTCGCTGGTAAGTGCTTCATGCTCTTCCCGCATGGCTAGAATGAATTCGGTCACTGCTTCCAGGACCTCGGTATCAGGTTTATTGATTGTGTCACTTCCCCCAAAGTTTGGCAAATCCAAGCAGATCATCCTCGCAGTGTTCAAGTTTATCGATGGCTCCCCAAGAACGAACCTCCACATCATAGCACTATCAGGAAACCCATGAAGTAGAATGAACAGATTTCCATCTTGACTTGTATCTCCAGCATTTCTCGTTGACCTCGGCCGATTTGTGATGTAATGGAGTTGGAGGCCATCGCGCACCTTGCAGAAGGCATGTTCAAAGCCAGGGATTGGCTGCTTAGAGAGATTCCAAAATCGATCTTTTGCTGTGGCATATTTAGTCAACCTGTTAGACACATCTATCATGCAGACGAACCAATGGCAAAACGCAGGCGTTCTTGCTCACTGAATCTTTGGAAGAAAGCACCACTTCGAAGGGAGAGGAAAAGGTACAGGAACCAATTGAACAAGCCGAAGGAGTAGAAGAACACAAGCCAGGCAACTCGGGGCAGCAAGCCTGAGCCAGAAGTGGAAGAAGTCATGGGAGGTGGCAGCGGCATCGGCAGCGTAGGGCCGCCCAATGCCTGGTTGGTGGTGTGTCAGCGAGTTGGAGGATGTGTCAACCAACCGGGGAGTGCGAGAAATACTCAATGAGATCTTGATGTTGTAAGCCGTTCAGAATTGGGAATGGGTTAAATTATGTCGCTACAGCACGGTGAAGGGCCATAAAGTTGCTTTGCAGGAGAAAACCTGCTGTTGGTATTGCAAGATGAAGTTGGAAGGATCATGCTTTGTATCACGCCCGGCACGCGCTATTCGCACAAAGAATCTTTCGCTGCATCAAGCATTGATAGGCATCGAGCGATTGCTAACACAGCGAAACAAGATGGTCACGCAGGCAAGTTAGCTTGATACTCACGACGATCTGTGACCACATTGTGCACATTCCAACTCCGCACGTTTACCCCCGCCTCTGCAAAACCCCAAGCACTAGCGACAAGAACTTTACCCCTGATCGTAGGGTATCTGCCACTCGGTGCACAACTTTTCTCCAGTTAAAGGTTCATCTGTACCACCCAAATCGTAAAGGAAGCCCGGTGATATGGGATTTATGTTAGTTTTAAGTGCCGAAAACTTTACCATTACGCCATTGTGAATTCACTGTGCAGTGGGTACGCTATCAAATTTGAGAGTGTGTGTGCCTCGTAGTAAGATTGATTGCTCAGGAAATAACTTTGTTCAAATCGCTCTTCTAAAGTCTTCGTCTTCAAATACCTCAATTGATCCACCAGAGTTGACGTATCAAAAGCTGCCTCGGAAAATCCAACCAGAGTCGTTAACCGCTTTACAATTTGAGTTGCTCCAACAGGTTTCTGTTATCCCATGCGGCCCCTTCGCTGCATCCGGCCTCCTTCTGCGCAATGAAGTTACATGTTTAGCGCTTTGCTGTAGTCGACTGTCTTCATTCAACGGGGCAAAGGCCTTTCCTTCCGAACCTTGACCCTGCACCTTCCCATAGCGCCTCTACCACCGAAACTCTCAAAGTCCAGCATCCATTCCAACTTGAGTGACGCCGAGGGCGACCCATCAGGTCCATCTTCCGCATTGTCCGATATCCAAGCATATCCCGCCTTCAGTATAACTCGTACATCGATGTTGAAGTAGCCCCAACCTCTTCCGTGGAATGAGTACGGCGGCTTTGTCCGTACGATGTGAGGCTCCTTGAAGCTCTCATGCAAGTGGATGTGGATTTCCTTGATGATGTCTGTGCGGCTCGGCTTCACGAAAAACGACCAACGGTGACGATGAGGACCAACGAGTTCGTGCCAGTTTCCTATATGAATAGTGAGAGTCTGGATATTTTCGTTGATGGCATTGAGCTCTGCTGTACGTTGGGCGTACAGGCGAGGGTATTTGCTGCGTAAAGTTTGTGCGAGAGAATTATTGGGCGACGCCAACGGGATGAGGCGGGCCTTGTCACCAGAGAATCCGCAGAGGGGACAGCGCTGGGCAGCTTGGAAGTTCCATACGGCGGCGTTGCCTTCCGATTCTCCTTCTGCGTCTATGGGTATAACGACCATGTGGATCTTTTCATCGACCACCATGCACGACTCGCACACTATGTGCTCACAGGATGTGGTAACAGGCTCCAATAACAGTCTCCTGCAAACGGGACACATATCACCTGTATCAATGGTGCTGTCATTGGTTGGGCTAAGGGAGAATTTGTCGTGGTCGTCAGCTGTGGATTCACGATCGTTGATGTATTGCTGCCGACTCGTTTCAGCTGTTCTCATCGAATGCGTGCTCGAAAGGTCTAGAAATTCGTCTTCTTCTTGCTCTCGCTTGGTAATTTCTTGTTCTAATCGCTTGCGGGCATTCCGCTGTCCTTCCCCGTAGATCAGAGGCATATGTACGTCGAATATACCCAACAAGCAGTACGCGGCGTCTTCTGGCTTGGTTGTTCGTCGATTTGCAGCCCAAGCCATCTTTGTCTCTTTGGCGATGGTGTCTCTCCGGCGCTCAAAATCACAAAGCACCTCCCGCGGGATCGCAGTGATCTCACTGATGATTCTATTCAATGAGTGTCGTGCCACAGGGCAATCATGGTCATCTGGACTCTTCCGGCCAAAGACTTCGTAGTTTTGCGTCAGAAATACAACACACGGAGGTGCGAGGAGCTCTTGAAGCGTCCAGCCTCTCTCGAACCACATGCTTCGACGAAAGTCGTACATGACTGCATCCCATCCTGCACTTAGAGGTCGCACGTCATGAAGGTAAGCTATGCAGTGAACCGATTGTGAATACCACTGCCACATGGAATTGATAGACTCTGAGACCTCAGCGCTACTGTTTTTGTTGATACAGCATGTGTCAATCCAGATCCATCGATTTACACCCACCTGGGCCCCTTGGTATTGTCGCGCGAAGGCGCAGAGAGCGGCGATCTTCCTAAAGCCTCCACTCTGCTTATTGCGCTTCTTAAGAATGTCCTTGTAAGTAGCTTCATCTGTAGACCACCTGTGGGATGTGACGAGGTATGGTGGGACCTCATCAGCGGGGAAATCGCAAAACCCTAGAGTTTCGATGTCGAGGAGGCGCATTGAAGAAGATACTCGCTTAGCAGGAGTCTTCAAGCAATGGTAAAACGTGGATCATTGCCAATTGTCGGGTCTTGCACAGGATTCGGTCAAGTAGAGCTGTTTGATGTTCATTTACGGCTGAAACACTCAGCCATGGAAATTGACTAGGCCAGCTTAGTAAAATTAATCTAGCCACCGCCAAAGAACTACGACCTTCTTAGGGTTACGTACTTAACAGTTCAAGCTACAGAAGGGGCCGCAGGATTAGTACATCTTTCATAAAGCAGATCCGGGACGAGACTGGATGGGACGATTCAAAATTTCGATGGCAACGCCAACAAGGCAACCTTTAGATGCGACTCTGTCAGGGTAACGACGGCCTCCTCTGTTTTAATTTTTCTCGAGGAAAACAAACCGCTCGGTGTGTCCTTAGAAACGTACTGGCGAATGACACCTGAAGACATAGTAATGTTTCATCGGTTACTCGACAGTGATTACACTCGCTCTCTACTCTCGGCTGGAAAAAGCATTTGTGAATTCTCTTGATAGCAAGACAGCAGATTCGGATTTTCTCTGGGAACGCGGAAGGCTTCGCCCTGGATACACTTCTTAAGGAGGAGTTCCTCGCATTGCTCAAGCCATTTCCATCGATCACGGAAAACGTTCATCACCCAGAGAAGTATCCAGACTAGCCTAGACCCCGTGAGTGGCCGAAGGAGTGGCCGTGGCTCGTCGACCCGACAGCGTTAGTGGATTCCAATAGAAGGTAATATGACCCTTTATATTCAGATAAGTTGCAGCTGCATCAGTGCCAATTTGAAGCCTATACCTCGAATCAAGGACTACGGAGAGAAGGGCCGGGGGCTCCAAGCAGTGGCAAACAGGCCTGGACAAATCGCATATTATCAAAAAGGGGATGTCATTGGTCAGCCTACCGGAGAGCTCGCGCCCTTGGGTACGTACAATGACGGATGGACCTTAGAGCTGGTCAGAGGAGATCTCCCTAACGAACCTAGCGTCTGTCAGATCCCTTATGCAAACACGGGAAATTGTTTTAGGCTGCTAAATCATCATTGTAGTTCTAATGCACGTTTTCATGCAATGGTAGTCTCTGGGAGGTATAGAATGACGGTCATAGCTGTGAGAGATATTCGAGAGATGGCGAGGAGATCACAGTTCGACATGGGCGTGGCTACTGGGGAGAAAGACGATGCCCCTGCGACGAACATATAAGCAGCTAGATTACCCTTGCAGGCTTTTCCTATGAACTGGGCAGCTGCTGCGATCTAAGAATGATGGACAGAAAGGAATCTGAGACTTGTGTGAAGAGTATAGCTGTGAAAGTACTTTTCTACAGAGTAAAATGTGGGATCATAACGAACCGTTTGCCAGCGGTTCAGCTCCATCCATTTGTCTCCTTCCCGTCTGTAAATTGCTGCTCTGGCGGCGTCGCCTTTTCCATGACCGGCTGCAAGTAGTCAACGACAGACTGGCGGTGCATTCTCGCAGCCCTCTGCAAGGGGATCTCTCCGCGAGAGTCTCGGATCAGCGGGTTTGCTCCTCTTTGGATGAGGATCGAGATAATGTCGAGTTTACCCCTCTCGGCAGCCTCGTGTAACGGTGTCCCCAGCGCGAACGCACGTTGCTGATAATAGCTGGCGAGGTCTTCCTGGAACATAACGTTATCAACCGGTGGGTTCTTACTGAGGATTAAAGCCAATACGTCCAGATAATCGGGGAGGTCTCGACGGACGGCATAATGCAGCAGCTGTCCGTGTTTCACAGAACCCCCATGTTCCAACATGGCCTGAATGATGGAGATGGACGCAAATTGTACGGCCACAGAGAGCGGCGTGATAGCTAAAGCGCAAGTCGTGTTAGGAGAAGCACCGTGGTCGAGAAACCAAGTAGTGAGCTGGGGGTCTTCAACTTGGAGTCTAGAGTGGTCATTAGCACCCATTTAGTACTGTTCTCACAGCTGAGAACTCACGCCATGGCCGACGGTGTTGCGGGACTAATCGTCATGTCGATGTCCCACCCATTACGCAGTAGTAGGTTGAGCATCTTTGTGTCTTTCATCCTTGTAGCAGCAGTCGCAGTATCGACGGTGATAGGGGCCCCACGTTGCAAAAGGTACTCCGCGACCTGAGAGTGCCCATGTCTGACAGCAAGCAATAGTGAGGGGCCAAGTTGCTTAATGAGCTCGCCTGTGTCGGCCGAATGCGACAGCTAGTTTACCAACGAGGACAAGTTTCCGGCAGCCGAGGCCTCATCAATTCTGTCGATGACGCCGTCCGAGTCCTGGAAATGGGGTGGTGGTGGTGGCAGGCATTCTTTTTGCGGCTCAAAGTTGAACAATGCAAGTACTGATTTTATGGTGGTGATTGTGCGCGTTATGGAAAGAGAAAGAGGCGGCCGCCCTTTGGCGAAGACCTTATCACGGTCGTATCGAACCAAACCACCGGGATTCGCGCTCTCAAAAGCAACGCTCAAGTAGCAGACCAGATCATCCAGCATATCGAACGCAAGTGGAATGCTTCAAGCGACGATGACGATCAAGGACGATACATAGACCTCCTAGTCGCATATTGGAAGGGTTGCTTGAAATCGGATCTTGACCTCTGGGAAGACGAGTACAAGAACACAGAGGATGACTCTATTTCTACTTCGACAATCGCCACTAAGTCCGGGGACTTCGACGACGAAATCCCCATTGACCCCGAGTTGATTAAACTAAGTGGTTCAGTTGCTATAGCATGTACAGCATGAAAGAGAATATGTACGAGCCCTAAGCCATCCTTTATTCTTCTTTCAATGCACTTTATCTATCTCAAACCATTGCTCCGTAGCCTGCTTTGTAGTTACCATGAATATACTCAAATCTCATGATGTCTGAGCAATGGATACCTGGGAGCTAATCTGTTGTGGTTATCACCAGGAATGAAGCCGTCATTCTACCTGCTTCTTTTTCTTTGACACAATCTCTGCTGACGTCTGCCTGATTGGTAAGGGGTAGTGACTCTCCTTGGCGACTAATTAGCGCTGTCTCTATGGACCTGCCACATAATACTGACAATGTCTTTCGAGGAGAGGGGCCAACAGTCACAGTTCAGGGTCTTGTACAGTAAGCTGAGGGCGCTAAGTCCGATGCAGCAGGAGGCTTTTGGTCTGTGTGCTATCTGCTTTCAACAGCGCAGCCAGGTAAACTTCGGAAGTAGAAGCTTTCATCCCACCTAGCCGGCTGTGACTCAAGAGGAAGGGAGACCAGAGCGTGGCACATCCATGCTAAGCGTCATTGCACGACTTGTTCTCCTCTTCTAGATGCTTCAAAAATTTGAGCTCTATCCAATCAAAGACGTGGTCATACTCGAATCCTTCATTGACGAAGGCATTCCGGAAGAGGTGGCGAAGATACGCGTAGTCGGGTTTGCCGCGATGAGGAATGCTGGCGACGTGTTCGAAGTATGACGTGAACTGGCCAGGAAGCCCAGTGCAAAGGTCCTGAATTGATGTGTCCTTTTTCTTGATACCGACTAGGTCATCTATGCTCTCGCCTTTTCGCGCTTTTAATCCCTGCCACGGTAGATATCCGCGAAACAGATACACAAGGACGTAACCTAGTGATTCGAGATCGTCGCGTGGTGAAAGCTCTGGTCAGCTAGTTAGTATGGGAGTGGAAAAGTGGAAAAGCTAATCATGATCGCTAGACCACTTTTGACCTTAGGACCTAAGTACCCTTGGTAGATATTACAGGAGCTTTCTATCGGGTCAACCACATACCCTTGCCGGCGTGTGCTCTGATACTTGCGTAACGCACCGTGCCAATGAGGCGACCGTTACCCGCCCAAGCATCGTCTTGCCATCTCTTAAGATCGTACTCTTCACCGAGCCCGACATCAGTTATATAGACGTCATTGCCTTTCTGTCCTGCTCCGATCATGATGTTTTCAGGCTTGATGTCTCTGTGGAGATGTTTTCGATGTATTCGTTGTAGTCGAGGAACAAGCTGGTCAGCTAGCATCAACACAGTCTTAAGCGAGAACGTTCCGCCGCAGTAGTTGAGAAGATCTTGCAGGTTCGGACCTAGAAGCTCAAACACGAGGACACGGAAATCGCCTTCATGCCCATGCCAGTACACCTCTGGTATGCCTGGATAATTACAAAGCTCTTTGTAGATGTCCGTTTCGATTTCAAGCTGTCGGTCGCCACTTTCAGAATATTCTAGCTTGACGGCGACATCGCGTTTCGTGACGAGATCTGTAGCTAAAGATCCTCGACATTAGGACTACGCACCATAACGTTCAGCATTTCTGAGCACACACCTTGGTAGACAACACCAAAACTTCCTCGGCCAAGCTTGCGTTGAAGCTGATATCGACCATTGTGAATGCGGATATCCTACGCGCACAAGTTAGTGCTTGCCAGGACTGCGCACGGAAATGACATATGACGTACTAAGTTGCCATCCTCCTTGAGCATGGCGTGAGAGAAAGGTTCAACTTCTCGTGAATGATCTTGGGGGTGCCTGCATTGCTCAATCTCATGTGGTTGTCGAAGGCGTGCTCAAGACAGCGATGGACATTTCTGTGAAAGCGGCATGCCTGCCAACCATCCGCCTTGTGTTGCAAACTCTCCAACACAAGGTGCAATTTGATCCGGCAGAGGGACACGATCAGTGCGCATGTCATGCAACATGCAATAAACCCAATATATGTTCACCGGTGACAGCACGCAGGGTTCAAAGCAAGCGTATATATTTAGGAATCTAAAAATATGAAAATGACGGGGACGGCTATTTGAATACCAGTGCGCTAGCTGTCGCACCTGCCGCGGCAGGTGGTGGCCCTCGCCCGGGACCGCATGCGGCGTTCTCCACCGTCCAATGAGATGTGGCTGCCAAGCCAAACCTCCAACATCAACACTGGACCGTCACCAACCACTTTTCTCGGTAGATGGGCCATATCTTTGCAGCATTTCCTGCACATGGGCCAGAAACATGATGCTTCATCCTCCAGGTCCAGCGCCATCAAACGAGGGCGAGTGGACGAGCCGTCTGACGCTCGACGTGGGCATCGCCACGCTGCGAAACGGCAGAAGCGCGAGCAGACGCCGCCAGCATTTTGGAATAACATCTCTCGGGTGCCGCTCTGCCGCCGGGCGCTTCGTGAGTTTGAGAGACGATCGAAAGATACCACGCCGCCCGAGCCACCTCAACGGTCTGAACTACATGCAGACCTGAAGAAGAAGCTAAAGAGATTTGCTCGACACGGCGGTCCAGATTGCCAGGACATCATCGCAGTGAGTTATGGTCTCAATCTAGGTAACGACAGCGAGCCAATGCATGACTGCAGTATCCTGAGGAGCGCAAACCGCCAAATCACGCTGCCGAGATGAGTTCGAGGGGTTCTCGCTCAAACGGATCGCGACGGGGTTCTGGCAGCAGTAAGCCGTCAACTGCAGCTCCAACAAACCCAACCACGATCGGGTCGAAGGATCTGGCATTCGCACAACGACTTATCGATAATCATATATTGACAGAAGAAGATCAAGAAGAAGTCGAGTGTGGCAATATTGAAGATGTGATGGCTAGAATCAGAAGAGAGAGCGCATCGATGTCACCATCACAGTTTCCACGTGCTAACTTCCTCGATTTCAAGAGTAAGAACCGAGAAGCCAAGAGTGAGGATGATGTCAAGGAACTTGTGATGCCCATGCTGAAGGGATCTCAACGCCGCCTTTCAAATCGCAGATTCACCAAGCTCACCTCAATGACTGGTGGAGAGACAACAATCCCGCAGCCTGACTACTACGAAGGCTCTAATCCCTCAGAGCTAAATAGGAAAGTGCGCGACGATCTGAGCAAGTACATCGTGCCTTCAGGTCATCATGATGAGCCGCTTCTTCCGAATCATTTTACCGAGGTGAAAGGGCGCAAAGGTGATGCGGACGAGCTGCAACTGCAGGCCACCTACGACGCCGCACACGGCAGCCGCGCCATGCACCGGATCCTGTCGTACGGGCAGGACGAGCAGCAGTACGACGGTCACGCCCGCGCCTTCGCGAGCACGTACCATAGCGGCACCGGCACGCTCCAGCTGTACGCGTCGCATGCGACCGAACCAAGCGAGGCTGGGGGTGATCCGTCGTATCACATCACGCAGCTCAGATCTTTTGCCTTGACGGATAACTACGACACGCACCGAGCAGGACTTACTGCGTATCGCAATATTCAAGATCTGGCAAAGGAGGAAAGGGACAATGCGATCACCTACGCAAATGGCATCGCCCGAAATCGTAGTCTCCAATTATCTAGATGGAGATTCAGCAAAGGAGAAGAGCAGACTGCAGATTCTCATATGCAAGATTTAGTCTGGTTCTCTTCATGATCAGTCCTGTCGTTCCCAAAGCATGGTGCGATCTATACCACAGCAGAAGCGCCCGCCCGTCAATTGCAGATGATGTAGATACATCCTACTAATCTGCCTTGTTTCGAGGCTAATATTAAGGCTAACCGTGAAGTCTTGGCATTGGTCGTGATTGGAAGCATCATTGCAATGTGCCTTACTCCATCAACAGATGTCCCATGTTGGCGCTTAATTCCATTGCCAAATCAATCTACAATGCTCAATTCTTTGCCGTGCGGGATTTCATTCGTAGCGCTGCCGTTGAAAATCGCCCGAGTCTCAATCAGTACTCAAAACAGGACAATTCTTTTTAGGACTTCTTTTTCCAGCATACGTCGTATGCCATCGGAAATAGCCCTGTCCCTCCCCGATCACGTCCCGCTTGAAGAGAAACAGTACCTGGGTACAATTCCAAGCACTTCTATCATCCCGATCCTGGTAACGTGCTAAACGGTAGATATGAGTTGAAGGCTAAGATTGGCTATGGAACAACATCGACGGTTTGGATGGCGCAAGATTTGCGGTGGCCACCGGAGGCAAGAGCGTATGTTGCCATCAAAATTTGCACGTCCAATGTTCAAGATGCGACTGCAGCTCAGCATGAATTGATGATATCTAAGCGGATCATTGCCTGCAGTCACGAAGATGAGATGAAGTATCAAACACTCCTCACCGTGAATGATAGCTTCGAGGTTTCAGGACAGAACGGGCCGCATCTATGTCTTGTCATGGAAATGATGAGGGAGCCAATCTGGCTAATGAGAAGAAGGATATGCGGCGGTGATAAAGTCACTGCCAAAACTATCGTCTGCTTCAAGCTCTACGTCCTCGAGATCTTAGCCGGCCTTCAATTCTTGCATGATGAATGCAATGTTATCCACACTGGTAACCCGTATCCTTCATAGATTCTAGACCATTTCCTCACATTAAAGATTAGATCTCACACTGGACAACATCATGTTAGGTTTCGAAGACGTCTCCGTCATGCATGACTTTGCAGTCGCGCAAACGGCAAATCCAATGGCCCGTAAGGTGGGCAGTGACGGCCACACAATATTACTCTCACACAACAACTTTGGTGAACTTCGGAGAACTGGAAACGAAAGCCCCTTCTTTTCCATGGGTCTGAAGATCGCGGATTTCGGTCTTGCCCAGCGCGGCGATTCATCAAGAGGTCCGCTCCTCTTTCCCATCCAAAGCAACCAGTTCCAAGCTCCAGAAGTGCTGCTTGGCACAGGATGGTCATACAGTGCGGATATCTGGAATCTAGGGGCTCTTGTAAGTTACCAAGCCCAAATTTATGTTTAGCCTAACCTTTGAATCGCTAGATCTGGGAGCTACTTGCAGGGAAGGACCTTTTTCAACGTGTCCACGATAGAGAAGGTGTCTACTGTGCTAAACATCATCTTGCTGAAATGATATCCCTGTTGGGACCAATTCCTGAGGAACTCATCCAGCGAGAACGCGATATGCGCGAATGGCGATGGTCACCAGAGATCCTGAATGCTAGAGGGAAGCCTTGTAGTGACGCAGCTAGCTTCTACGGCGGCCCTTTTATTGACGAGAATGGCAAGTTGATATCACCAGCGCTGTATCCAAGAATCTGCCAAGCTCATGCTCTCGCAGCTCAATTTATTGGCTAGGATCTAGTCGCCTTCGACAGAAGTTTGGCTGACCTCGCACCGCAATGCATAACACCCGGTCAAGAGAAGGAAGATTTCATCGATTTCCTCCTCCAAATGCTGTCTTGGCTGCCAGAAAACCGCATGTCAGCAGCCAAGCTCCAAGAGCACCCTTGGCTTACACGCTGGCAAACACCCCCCGACTAATAGTTCAGCCGAATGTATCATATCATATACAACACGCCAACCTGCGTGCCGAACCTGTACGAGTCGCAAGGAAAGCAAGAAATAAACATGGCCTAGCGTGCAGAGAAGTGGAAAACCTCGGATTTTACTGAGACGGAACGCCCTGCCGAGAAGACCGTCAACTTGGTTATGGATTCGAGATTTTCTCCTAGCGCAATGGAGATTATAGATGAACGCACCGCTGACCCAGCGAAGGGCTTTGCGGGGTGTCATTTGATCATACAATAGGCTGTAAATAGCTATCTCATCACGGCGTTGTGAGCACCATCGCAACACGTTTCATGCATGGCTATGGGGGCACCGTGAGCACTGCAGTGCTGTTCTGCGCTTGATCTCCCCTATCTCCAGTAGGCCAAGCTTTCGATGCGACCGCCGTCGGTGTGCAGGCAGCCTCAAATTGATGAATAAGTAAGATTGACTTTTTCCTATACATTACTTGAGGTACTTGGTGTATAGACAATCGAGTTGAAAAATGTTCAGCGGTCGGGGGGCTGGCATAGAAGCTCTCAAGTGGGCATATTCCTGTATGTTACGGTTCTGATCACCAAGAATGAAAGACTTTCGACAATGCGATACTCTTGATTCTGTTCCCGTTTTGAGTCAGCTAGCGAGACCAGAACCCAGCTGCAGGGTTTCCATATCCTGACATATTCAAGAACACCCAAAACGCCGTGTTGGAATTGTCACAGCCCTTTCCACTCAAAACCCACTGACCCCACCAAAGTTTAGGGGGTTACAACGCATATAGAAGGTCCGATTCGTCTTTGACACAGAAAAGCAAAAAGGGCGGACGCCATAAGATCAGAGCGGGGTCAAGTGAACATCTTCAGGTATATAGTTGACATATTCTCAAAAATACGTCAGAAAAAGGCCTTCTCGAGTGGCTGACCACGGCTGACGAATATTAAAATCCACAAGCATGCAATAATGCAGGGGTTCAATAGCTGCTGCCAATACCTGTACCTGCCCACCTGCCAAATACATAGTACCGGCACTTACCGGCAACAGGTCGAAGTAGGAAATCATTTTGTGGATCTTCCCTAATATAGGTAGCATGCTTATTATGCTGATCGTCGAAGACAACCTTGTGCATTTTGGATGACGACACGGATCGGGGTCAGTACGAAAGGGCAGGGGGAAAGGACACCGACAGACTCTTTTTACGCGCGAGGGCCGAACCGTGATATTTTATCAGTGTACCTAGGGTAGTTGAAAACTGATTTTCTTGACGAGCCAACAAAGGAACACCTGAAATATTGATAGGGATATGGAAACCGAAGGCAAATAATAGTGCAGGAATAATGAGGGTTCAAACAACTTCACTGTTGGTAAGGTATTAGACAAGGTTCAGGCGGTGGGGTTGCTTTAGATTAAGCTTCCGAAACTCCGCCGGAAACTGCCCTCCCCCGGACCCATGGCTGCATAGTAATAACTTTACGGAGGAAAGATTCCCGGGCGGGCGATCCCCGATTTTGTGACAGCCGGGTGTTGGGGGAGACAATTTCCACAATCCCCTGATTTGTGCGTGGCCGTCCCGTGCGGGACGCCTTCCCACAAAAGCCACGGGGGGCTAGTGGAGTTGGATGAAAAAGGAGGCGAGGCGATGTGCATCAATGTACAGCGTTCTGCGGAGGGGAGCTGATGTGTGTATGTGCGCACGTTTGAAGTCTTGTTCTTTGGATTTGCATCTACCTGCCTCCTTGGTCTATCAAACTGTGCGCGAGCACATTTGCCAAGGGCCATCTATGTACGGAGTTGTGAAGAAGTGAAATTCTCGCAATCTTTGCCTGTCTGCTTTTCTGGTCCTGATAATAGTAACACTATATTTTGTCCAACCCATAGATTGTGCCTGTCCCGAAATTAAAAGAGATATCAATATGTTGTTGTAGCCCCCCCAAACTCGTAACTCATGCTCATGCGCTCGGAAGACCGCGCAACATTTCAATTGTTGAATGCGTTGTACTGTATGCACTCCAACGGAAAAATCCGACTTATTGTGGATTGCCTTTTATCTCATGTTTTGAGTTTTGTAATGCTGTGGTTCACGGCTTATCGGTCAACTTCCTGTTTGCTCGACTTTGCATCCTCTTCAATACCTCTCGATGCGCATCAATCATACCCTGCGTCCTCATGCTCTGGTCGATGGCCGCATCTTGCCGAGCTTTGTGATTTTTCGCCTGCTCACGTTTGAACTTGTCAGTCTCGTAATCAAGCATTTGCTGAGCATACAGGTTGTCCATCGCGGTATTCGGCGCAGCTTTTGTATTGTGTGACTGAGCCAGTTGCATACGCCAGTCTGTCATGAGGCTTTTCCGGCGATCATCATTGACATTATTTCGCTGCAACGGTTGGTGGGTCCGAGCACCTTGGTCAACCAGCCTAGTATCCGGGCGTATAGCATTCTGCAAATGATAGGGTGAGGTACTGTGAGCGGTTGCGGGACGTAGCTCAGGCTGACTGATATTTTGGTGAACGTTGAAGGACGGACTACGTTTGAAGGCTGAAGGGTAAAACTGCGCCGACATGCTAGTGGGAATGGAATGCGGGAGGTCGACTTGAGAGGGTATCGAGCTGTAGTAGAATTGTTGCGAGTTTCTCACGCTGGTGGTAGTTGATGATCGTTTGAGAGCATTCGGCCGCGGTGTAAAATCGGTTGCCATGTTTTCGTCAATTGTCGTATTCTGTAGGATACTTGACTGACGTTGCATTGGATTTGATATTCTCCGGGGTGATTTGGTTGGAAGCACCGGCGCCTGTACCGCTTGCTGGGTTGGGTCTACAAAAGTGCGGGTATTGGCGTTAGGAAGCGGAGTTTGAGACGACGACCTTGAAAGAAGTGAGTGATCCGGAATTGTGAAAGGAGCCTCTTGCGCTGTGAAAGGCGAAGAGGTATCAATGTTCGAGACCGTCTCATTCTCGCGTAGCGTGCCTGATTGAATGTCGGGATTCACAGTGACACCAGCTTCAGAAGGTGCAACAGAGGTAACTGGAGACTGTAGCAGAGGTGGCGCTTCGACCGCTTCAAATGTAGGTTGTTGAGTTGTCGACGTAGATTTTGGATCTGCTAAATGAGTGGGGGCCTCTGGATCTGACACAGTAAGCGGTTCAGGCTCAACGATGGGAGCATCTGCAGTGGCTATATGCTTGGCCCATTCATTCGTCCTATACGAAAGAACAACGTTCGACAATTGGCTTGGAACGCGCTCAAGCGCACATTTGGTAAGTCCTTCAGAGCTCGAGGTTTGACTAGCTCCCGTTGCAGATCTAGTGCCTTCATCGAGCATACCATCAGACAATACACCGCTCGTTCGTTCGTTCGCTGGGGAATACTCAAGCCCATGAGTTTTTGCCGCAGTCGGTCGCACTAGAGCCTCCGGATCAGACTCAAAGGAATCAGAGAGCCCCGAAGGAGAATGAGGTTCATTCAAGTCAGGTCTCGATGGGTCTTGGAGTTGGGATTGTTGCACAGGCGACACGAAAATCTGTGGAGGACGCCTGTCACACTTTGAGTCATCGTGGAAATCAAGTGCAGGCATTTCCAGCTTCTCGTTTTCTTCGTCCATTGTGGCTGCCACAGAATATGCGCTGCTATGACTTGAAATGCTCGCTGCAGGTCTTATGAGCGCTTCTTCCGACTGAGAGAAGTCTTTCACAGCACAGGGATTTTCGGGCTCCATTGGACTCTTCGAGCGTAGCGATTGTATTGATTGTCGTTTGAGGTTTGCGAGTGACTGAAGTGAGTTTCTTTTCTTTAGGCAGGCTTCCGTTTCTCCATGTAGGAGCTGATTTGCGGTAGTCTTCGACGATGGCTTGGAATTCTGCGGCCTCAGGGTCTCCTGCGTTTCGGCCTGACGTGAAGTCCCGTTAGATAACGTCTTTACAAGTTTGGACTGGTCTGTACGAGTAAAATCTGTAGGATTGTGATCGACACAAGATTTTCCTGAATCTGAGGGTTGTGGGATATCCACCTGGCTTGTTCCATCAACGACTGAGTCACGTTTCGTGTCCTGGAACAACTTGCGGTCTTCTTCATCGAGTTCTTGAATAGGTTGTACCGAAACCTTACTCTGTCTTTTGCTCCTCGAACTGTAGAGCGGTACTCTCCCGATTGCTGGCGACATCTGTGCCAACTCTAGGCTTTCACTGGATCCAGATCGCCGGCTGAGGTCAACTTCTGTGGTAGATGCACTGAACATCGGCTTTTCCTGTCCATGACTTTCCGAACTGCGCGAGGCGTGCTGGTAACCGCTAAGTCCATTGCCATATTGTTTCTCCCACTCTATCCGATCGCGGTCATTCTGTCGTTCGAGACGCCGACCTAATGCCTCCTCAACAGCATCGCGGCGTCTTTCGTCTTCTGCTTCTGCCTCAGCCCTCGCTTGCTGGCGATTCTGGACTACTTTCCACAGCCTAATCTGAGAGATAATACCGATTATTGTGCCAAGAATTACAACCACTGTTTCAACCCGGGTGCCGCGAGTAATGGGATATGAAGCTGTGTTGAGTGGAAAAAGATCGTCGTTCAAATTCCAAATATAGACCCAGAACTCTTTGAGGCCACCTTTGGAGAAACAGTCCACACCGAGAATGAACGCGGTGGCCCCTGCGAAGGAGGTGGATGCGATTAGTCCGTAAGCTCGAGTGTAGTGGCTGAAAGAGAGTGTCCAGACGACAACGCTAAACACAGCAATAAAGATTGCTTTACCACTCTTGTTCGTGATGAGACCGCCTTCTTTCAATGTCAAGAACCACATAGAGATGCAGAAACCGCCTAGCAGACACCCCAGTCCTTCCGTCACTTCTTTGAATATTAGTGCGGCACCACCAAAGATTAGGCCGGACATGAAGATGCCGACAAAGTACGCGCCTTGTACAGCATTGCTCACCGGCGGATTTATCACATAAAGTATGAGGACGAGCACTGCCAAACTGACAAGGTAGGCTGTCGAAAGAAAGACATGTACCCATTTGTTCTTCACGCCTATCAAGCCATAGACGATACCGGTAATGATGAGAAAGACGCCACCAATCGACAGCGCTGGAGTGATTCGAGGCGTCAGTGGAAGTGCTTCACTGGAGCCTGACGCAACCGAAGTGGTGTTGGTTGCAGTGATGTCACCACCTGAAGGCTGAGCGGCGGAGACAGAAGCAGAAGCAGAGCCAGCGCCAATGGCATCCGGAATTGTAGAGGACGCAGTTTGAAATGCTGTCGACGATGCTCGACCTTCTTCCGCGCCGTTGGCGGTATTCGTATTTTCGGGAAAGCTGGACGAGGAACTTGGGGGCAGGCTCTCAGATAAGGTCTGCGATTGTGGGTTCGCCGTAGCAGTCGGCTGCGACGACAGCGTACTTGCTACGGCCGACAATGGAGAAGAGTTGTCCTGCCGAATAGCATGAAGATTCTCTGCAGTGACTATATCGGCCCAAATTGAGACAAGAGCAAAGCTCAAACAACATGCAATGCGAACAAACCGCATTTCAACGCAGCTCTGTTCTGGTCCTGTGAAGATTGCTGAAGAATTAAAATCGTTCCATTAACAGAGATTCCGACTAGTTTCGTACTGCTTGCGTTGCCAGAACGCTCTGCGAGTGTATAAAGAGTGAAAGAATCGTGCAAAAGTTCGCACACGAGGTTGACAGTGACAAGACGGAAGCTGGAGACCGCAATAATGAGTGTGTGCACGAAGCTGAAGGATGATGATCATCTTTGAGGACGAAGCTGCTGGCACGTTCGGCACTCGATGCGCCATGCAAGGCTGGCACTCCTGCTTCAAGAATCTCACGTGGGCCAACCCAATGTTTGTGGGGTGGGAGATCGGATGGCTGCGAGTCCCCTGGCCGTAATAGTCTTCGCGGCTTCACATTGAATGGTTGGAAAGGTCGGAGATCTTCCAGCCTACTCCATATCGGGTCCAAGCATGAGGGTTTTGAGCAGCCTCAGCAGTCGAATGAATCTAGCTCCAGGATCGCCAACGCCACGAAGCAAGATTGAGTGGGACCCTTGCCGCAAGCGGAGATTGATTGAGACAACCCCTTCGAACAGCATCAGAACTAGGCATCTTGATCGTGTACAGCACGTCAGTCAGGCGTCTGGGCTTCGTAGAAAGTGGAATTGTATCGTCTGAAGAAGGTTAGGATTATTGCAGAAGCGTCCTGCAGGTGTTTTGCTTTTACGAATGTATATCAATAGCGGCAGCTCCTGCATTTCGAGCTAACAATAGCAAAGGATCATTTTTAGTTTTCGACAGACAGGATTGGTTTAGTTCTGGGGAGATTGGAGTGGAGCCCCGGATTGGGCTACTCAAGGACCCAGCCTAGCCTAACCTACGGCAATTGTGGGAAGAAGTTGTCCCCAGTGCCCCGGTTGACTTAAACGACTTTCGGCGACACGTTCACACATATAAGCTTGAGGTGTCAATAAAGCAGCGAACCAAAGCGACTCTAGACCCTTTCCTTCCTGACGACATCCGAACGACCTCATTCGACCTGTCGTTCAGCATCTGAAAGCTGTTCCGGCTGTGTTGAAGAAAGCCAACCGCGATTATTCAGCCAGTGTTTCACCTCGTACATGACCAAGCCGTCAATGCCTCATATATTCCTTGACAATCACACTAGCGCAGAAGCGGCCACTGGAGTCGATTAGCTTTCGCATCTTATATACTCGATCCATATCTTCTCGATTTCAGGTTACCGAAGTTTTGACGGACCTCAAACTTAAATGCTCGACTCGACAAAGGTAGGCTAGTGTAGCCGCTTGGAGTGCAAAAAGCTCCGCAGACCTCGGCCGGACTCAGAGGCTGTTACAGAGGCATGCTTCGGTAGCTGTCGTGTCTGAATCTAGAATTGCTCTGTACCTAGTGACAACTCATGGCTTTTTGTCATTTTGTCGTTCCAGCGCTCGCTGTAGCGACTCAAGCCTTTCTTGTGTTACTCGAACAGCTTCTTCCATTTCCTTGATGCTTTTCTTCTCCTCTCGCAGGCGACTTTGCATGTCTTTGCTCTTCAAAAGCATTTGCCGCTGCTTGACTTTCTGCTTGTGAAATTTGTCCTGCTCTGCCCGGTTCAACAAAACATCCCGGATTACTGTTCCATCGACTCCAGCACGCTCTTCGAGCCAGTCCCAGAGGTCACTTTCCTCTCGACGCCACAAATCATCATAGTACGTGAGCCGTTCGACTCGTGCCGCGCGTGATAGCGATGCAGTCGAGACACTGGAACCTCGGAACCACATCCATAACACCATGAACGTAAGCAACATTAACACAGTGTTGGTGTGCAGGAATGGTTTCACAGGTGCGATGAAAGGATCGAGCGTTGGCCTGATGAATTCCAGAGGGCCCCAATTTTCGTCCCTTTTAGACTCGGCCTGGACGATGTCGCCTTTGTCTCGTTTAGAAGTCTTCTTTTTCTTCTTACCATTCTTGAGCACCTTGCTGCCGTTAGTAGGAGCTCTCGCACGTCCAAGAGCGCTCTTAACCGTCTTGACTAGATCGTCTCCGTACTGCTGTTGGCCATCAAGAGCTCCCTTTTCAATGGGTCCTTTCAGCCAAGACTTGGCTGTCCACTCAATGGTCATGTTCATTTGGAATCTCGTGGCATTTCCAGGTGCCCACGTGAGGCAATACCTTGTTTTCGTGGAGAAGGCGCTGCCACTCGGCACATCCGGAGTTTGAGTCGTACAAGTTACACTGACTGCCTTTTCCAAGTCAAAGAAGTCAAGGTTTTCCATGGTGATGCAAGTTGTCTGTTTTGGGCCGATGCTTCCTCCAAGAGGTTTGATGTATTGGTACCTCCTTGACTTTGTCTCGTTGTCAAGACCCTTTTTGTCGTCTTCGAGTTCGAGGTCCTGAGCTTTGCTGACCCCATTGACAAGAAATTTCCTGATGAAGACGCTCGATTGCGGACCGTAGAGGAGGGAGTAAATCTTGCCCAGCGGTGCTTGTATGACTTCGTCCTTGATGACTTTGTCATAATGTGTGGATATATCCGCACACTCTGTCGGTGCATGTGAGGCTGGGCCTGGAAAGTCCTGAGCTCCGTCTGTACTAGCAACTACTGGCAGTACAGCAGCTGTTGCATCGCCAGAAGGCGGTGCAGCCGATGGTCCAATGCTGGGGATGGCCCCACTGACATTGCCTCCCGAGGGTTTACGGCTAATGCTCTTAAATTCAACAGAATCCTCGCCGGCAACGCTGTCACCACTGCCGACACTTGGTGCACTGCCCTCGTCATCATCGTCTGACCCTGATTCGTCGGAAGATCCGTCGTTGCTAGCTTGACCTTCTACATCTTCCTCATTCTCGGCAATGTTTTCGGTGCTTGAAACCCCAGCTGCCAGTTTCTGGCCATTTACGCTCTTCTGAAAACTGTCCGGATGGCTTACTCGCCAGATGCCGATCATCAAGTCGTAAGTTGCTTCTCTGCCCAACAAACTCCGGAAAGTGTGTCGAGCATGGAGTGTTTGAACAGCAATAGCGTTTGGAATGACGATGGCTGTGTTTTCCTTCTCGATGCTGACCACCTCCTCGAATGAGATGATGAGCGTTGTGACCCAGCCTAGGATGTTGCTGGAAAAGCATATGTGCCCTTCAGAGATGTAAAGTCTACCAGCCAACAGAATCTCCTTCTGCAGAGCACAGCTGTAATCCTCAATCAAGGAATCATCTTCTGGAACGCTGCGGAACTGCTGGTGGAAAGCTCGATTCCTATGTTTTGGAGCCTGACTAAACCCGGACAGTTTCTGGCCTGTGGCTGGATTGGCCAGAGTAACAGTGCTCGCACTTATCATGCCGCCTATCGTTGATTGGGCAGTAGCCACAGACGAGCCTCGACTCCGACGATTATGCAGCCTACTACGGACGCTGCTGGTCCGTTTAACTCCGTTCATTTCACCCTCAAAAATGCTACCATTCGGGGGTGTCAAGGTTCCAGTCGTTGTGTCAAACGCGGAAGCAGGTTTGACCGCAGCGACAGGATCTGGAAGTTCGGCTACAGGCGTCGCTTCACCGGGTTTTCCAGGCCTTTCGTATGCTTGCGAAACCGCACGCTTCGCAAGTATGTCTTCTATTTTGGCATCGATATCAGCTTGGGCACTCGGAGCATAGTTAGACCGGGAAGGTGACGTGCTACGCTTCTCCGAGAAGTTATCGATGCCGAGATGGCTGAGATTGAGGTCGCCAGAGCCTAGAGTGTTTACAGCGAGCTCCTTCGTAGGCTCTTCGTGTTCTTCAGGTCCTTCTTCTTTCGGCGCCTCCTTACCGACAGCCTCTTGTCCTTTCGATATGATTGTGTCGCTTGAGGCTGTGCTCGCTCGTGCCCTATTCTGGTTCGCCAAATTTGTGAAGGAGGTTGCTGCATTCTGGGCGACGGAGACCCAAGAGGAGAAGAAGCCACCTCCGACACTCACATTTCGTGGCGCAGACGATGATAACGAAGGGCTAGGAGTTCTTATCTCCTCGATAGTTGGCGTCAGGGGTGGTGCAACAGACGTAGATAGTTTGCTCTTCTGGTGGACTGCCCCGGAATGCGATCGAGTCCTGCGATGGCCGAGACTCTTCTCGACCGAAGCCATAGGATCCTGCCAGCCCTGAGCGGCAGATTCGGGCTTTGGCGAACCTTGGAAGCTATTGCGGCTGTCCGGATCAGTCGGAGTAGGCGGCGTCACAGTTGTGGTAGGGTGGCGGAAAATGCCGGTTGGTGGAGTTTTAGGAGGCTCGATGGGCAAGACAGGCGTTGGCGATTTAGGAGGTGCAGTGGCTGCTAAAGTCTGTGCCCGAAGGGGAGATGGTCCTCGGGCTTCGGGATGTTTGGACGAACGTCGTTCACCGAAACTCGTGTTCGTCTTCCTCAGCTCGGCTCCATCAATGGCTATTATGGTCGAGTCTATGTCTTTTCTTTCAGGACTAGCTCTTGGGCTCTTACCATTCCTCGAGAAAACGTCTTTAAACCGTCTTGCGGGAGATTTTGACCGTACTCGACTCGGATCATCGCCTGGCTTCAAGGTGTCTGCCTTATCAGTCAACCCGGCCAGTTGTGGCAGTGATGGTATGTCTCGCAAACGGGGACTCGTGGGGGAGGCCGGCATGCTGGTTGTCTGAGACGGCTGGGCAATAGAAGGTATGTTTTCAGCAGAGACATTAGAGGCATTGGCGGAGTCGTCTTCGTTGTCAGCCACCGCGGTCTTGATGAGGGGAGATGTGGTCGTAAGATAACCCAAATGAGAATCGCGGCTTGCTAAGGCAGGGGGTGACTCGATGTCAGAATCGGCGGTGAGAAGGCTACTGAGACTGCGACCAAAGGTGCTCGGTCGCTTGGCCACGGCATCTGGAGCGGGCTGACGGCCTCGTGCTGCCTCTTCATTCGCAATTCTTGCGAGCTCGTCTTCTAGGACCTTTTTTCGTTCCCTCTTCGCATGCCCAGGAATCAGTTTCTTGACGCTGCTGCTGGTGCTTGATCGAGTGCTCCCATCCCTGCTGGGGCTGCGCTGGCTCTGAAGGGTGGGCGACTTGCCCAGACCTATAGACTCAATCGAAGCTCCCACATTCGCGACACCACTTTCACTTTGCACGTCAGAGGAGCGCCTCCGACCAGCAGAAAGCACTTTCGCCAAGCGTTTGCGAGGGGGCGAGGACGACGACACAGGCACGCTATGTGCCGGGAGGGTAGCCATCGAGAGTGGAGGCTCAACTTCGAACAGTCGCCTTACACATGTAATTCGGTGTCAACACAACGCAGCCTGGTGCTGTCACAGGTGATGTTCGGCGTGGGACAACATCCGGGGAGCCGGCGAGTTTCTCGTTCCAGTTAAGAAAATGACCCAGTAACTTGGATCTAATGATGTGAGCCAGAAAAGTATTCAATTAACCACCGAAGCAAATACAAGAACCGAATGTATGGAACACGAAGCCTGTTCGCGTATGTTATAACCCGAGTTGGTTCGCGGAATGCTTTTGAAGTCGTGGCCGTTGCGTAATATGAGTTTCCAGATCCAAGGGCCGAACAGTTCACGTGAGCCACCAGCCAATATTACTCCGTACCAAGCCCCTAACAGGACGTTTCGGGATTAGCTGGTCTTTGCCCAGACAGGGTACCTGTACGAAGTGCTCCCCTACTGTCAGGCCGAGATCCAGGTGAAGTATTGACACCTACCTATCATCTCAACCTCCATCTGGGTGGGCATTTCAAACCTCTGTATTCCTCTGTACTCCATAGAGGAGAATCCAAAGGTGGATGTTTCTCAAGGCACTTTAGGTTGTTTTAGGACTTCGTATTCTCGGTAGTGTATGTACTTTTTCTTGGGGTAATTGTGCGCCTCCTGGCTTAGTGTGCAGATGCTGCACTAAAGAGGGGCTTTATTGGCCGAGTTGACAGCCTGGCCACGCCTGGCCCTGGAGGTTGGCAGCACATGCCATGAGATCGACGGAGTACGGAGGACCATCAACCACTATTACGGGGTGTACGGGGTACTAGTGAGCGAAATGCCACGTGCCCCACCAGGTGACCGCGATTTGGTACATAGGTACCTATCTGGGTATCTACGCAGCCTGGAGATGAACTCTAGAAGATTTTCCCCGTCCTGGAAAACATCTCCTGTCCTACATTGGAGGGCTCCGACTGAAATTGCAAAGACAACATGTTCTCGTGGACACCGCTGATCTGGAAGGACCGAGCAAGATGGAGAGTGCACCGCTGACCCTGGTACGCTGAAATCTGTTTAACGCTTCCTTTTGACTGACTCTCCTTGCTCTAGGCCTACACTCACGCGCGCAATGCCGCACAAGAAACCAAAAGGCCGAATCCAGTCGCCGCTAGCGAAGAGCATGACTTGGCAGCTGCAGAGTTTGCCACTGCTGCGGCAGGGACAAAAGACCCCGAGGCTTTGAGAGTTCTGAAGCTGCTAGAACAACATCACAAGCAGCTTGCGCTAATCCTCAAAGATGCTCACTCAAGGCCAACCAATTCAAGCGAAGCCGACAAAAAGCACGCTCCTCCGGGGGCAAGCACAAATGCCGATCCATCTCAAGTTATAGGCAATCCCCCTCGGTTGGCAAGAGCAGGAAGAAGTGCGGCTAGGGAGTTGTCCAGCTCGATAGCGAGCAATCTGGCATCGGCTCGGGGCATACCGAATGCCAGGCAGAAGAGAACTTTACCTGTGTCTCCCTTGGTATCCAACGAGCATGCAGACGGCACATTTGCACAGGACGCAGAGCAGAGACCACACAAAGACTCAAATCCGGGTGCAGACCAGCATTCGGATCGTCCATCGTGGGCTCCTCCAATGTCTGTTGCTCATAAACCTTCATCAGAAGGCCCGAATCCCGATTCGCCGTTCCAACAGTTCTACAACAGGTTCGAAGGGGTCATCTCAACCCTTACCGCACCGCTTGCTTTCGCCAGCTTGCCTTTAACACAGCAAACCCCGACACCAAAAGATAAGCCATCTTCCACACAACAATCACCACGGAAGCTCTCCTCAAAGCCTGAACCAACCCCCTCCAGTCTCGACTATTCCCAGCTCATTTCTAATGCTGCTCTTCGGGCAGTCCGGGATAACAGCGAAGCTGGCTACAACAAACCTCACGAATCATTCCTTCTCGTGCCAACCTCAGGTGGTACAATGTCATACGCTGACATCACAGCAGCCAACTATGTCGACCGTCAAGTCAAACGCCACCGCCAACATCGCCGTGAGCTCTCCAACACCTCCAACGATGACGACTTCGTCGACGCCTCTTCCCAGATCCTCTCTCAACCACCAGTACCACCGCTCTTGTCTGCTCATCAGCCAGGTAAGGCTAGCACCGCCGATAACTGGGCCGGAACTGTGAAGTATCAGGGTAAAACATTGGAAGAACTTCACCTGGAGAACCAAGTCCTTCGTAAAACTCAAAACGAACTTGCCAAACGTCTGCACGCGTTCGAATTCGCTTCACAAGATGCGCGACTGGCGCAATCAATACGATCGCTTCAGCTCAGTCCAATTACAACACCTGAAAACTCTCGTGGTAAAATGGTTCCCCTTTCCACTGGCCACGCTTCAGGCGATACAGGCATGCGCATGGCACAGAAGCGAATCGGGGAACTCGAGGAGGCGTTGCGCAAAAATGACCGGCGTCTGATGAAGCGAGAAGAGGAGAACACCAAGCTGAAGGACACGTTAGGGAAGTATAGGGAAAAGTGGGAAGGTCTCAAAGCCGGTGCCAAGGCACGAAGGGAACAGGCAGGAGGTGGAGACAGGCTGAAACGAGGCAACAGTGCGGCAACCACGACAGGAAGCAATCCGGCAAAGGACAAGGACAGGGACAGGGACCGAGATAAAGACAAAGACACGGTGCAAGAAGGGACTGAAGAGGGTGACAAGTAGATTGACTACAAAAATTGTAATATCTCCCTCCTAACATGTTGTAGTCTCCTTCCTTTATAGCAAATGACGTGGACAGGGCGACAGACGCAAAGAGAGGACGCGACAGACAAATCGACGACTCGGACACAGCAACGCTCAGCCCGTTGCATCCAACGTCTCCGTGACTAGTAGCGTATGAGTTCCAACCACTTCAAAATCAATCAGAGTTGTAAGCAGGAAAACCCGAGATCCTTCAACCCCACACAGATCGCGAGCCATCCATCCATTCAGCCAACCCACATTGTAGATTCGCAGCACAAAGAACCATGATGTCCCAAAGATTTTCCTTCACAGTGCTATCTATGCATGTAACAACCCCCTCCTTTTTCCACTTGGCGATTTTTTGTCGTAGAATACAAGACAAGACAAGAAAATCGCAGCACCTGCATAGTGGTGGCGGCGATGGTATCCGACTGACACTGAAGAGTTGGAGGTAGGTGGGCACATTTTCTAGTGCGGACTATTCAGTGACGTCCCCCAGGGAGGCAGATATGTATGCTCTCACCCAGCGCTGGTTGACTTATTTGATTCATTCAACTTGTGTTACTGATGAAAGCCGTGCTTAGCTTTCGTGTGGCGGTAGAAAACTTGGGATGGAAAAATGGGGAGACACAATTTGGGCTGACATTATTCGATGGTTAGGTGTACCTGACAATCCTATAGCTGGCCGGTGGGAGGGATCGAAGCAACGCTATGGATGGGGAGACAACAGACTGTGTAAGCATTCAAACGTGTAATTACTGATCAGTCTTCATTGGAAAAACAAGCCACATGGTCGATTGTGGCAGGGACAAATAGCAAAACCCACCGGGCGGTGGCAGGCAGCGCTAGCTGTCTGCGCCTCTGCTCTCTTCTCCTCGACCCTCATCGGCAGACTCTCCATCTCTGCTCTCTACCCGCTTCAACACCAGGTTGGTCAATGTCTCGCTCATACTCCTGAGTCGGCCTTTCGTTCTTTGGTAGCTAGTTTCGAGTCCCTCGTCAGTCGTCCCCGAGCGCCTCAGCAATGGGCTGTCGTCGCCGCCTACAGCAGCCCGAGCTTTTCTTGCGTCACGAGCTCGTACGACTGAGGTTTCAGAGGCAAATGTGCTGGGAACGTATGATCCAGGTTCTGTGTCAAAAGGGCTTGTAGCAGGAGCTCCACGACGCGAACTCTCTCGGTCAGATCTGTGGCGCCGCAGAGGCGTGCGTGTCGGTGATGATGTACCTTCGCCCCTCAGGATGCGGTCTGCAACGATACCAGCAAGGGAGGATGACAATGGCTGCAGAATTGGTCCAGGCAGGAGGCGAGACATACTGGCGCGCTTGGTGACCAGTTCATCTGGTGGCTTTGGTGGCGAGGGTGCCCTTCGGGTGGGGGTTTCTGGTTGAGCCGGTGAGGAACCAAAGCGCTGAAATCGATGACGAGGTCCCTGGGTTGTGAACGGTGTGTAGAATGGCGTCTGAGACGAGGATGCATCTGGTAAGGATTGGGAGACGGGTGTCTGTGGTCTTTCACTTTCTTGAGATAGAATAGTAGCAAGTTGGTCGGTAGAGGCTGCCCAAGGGTTCTTGTTGGGCTCACCTGGTGCTGTTGTCAGTGCTATCGATGGCACAGCTGAAGGTGTTCTGGAAGCAGATGGATGTGGTGCTCGAAAACTCTCAAAGGTCGTGTCGATCTTAAGATCAGGTTCTTGTTTGGCCGGTGAAGTCGGCTGCTCCTCCGTCTCTTCGTCAAGAAGGTGGATCCGCTCCATGTCGTGCTCAAGTGCTTGGTCATCCTCATCTCCCTCTTCTTCTTCTTCTTCTTCTTCTTGCTTGCGCCCACTTGTGATCAGATAGACGCCGCCAAATGTCAGGAGACAGCCAAGAATGAATTTCAAGACGTGCTCGAGATCTGTGCGTTCAAAGTCTCGGTAGAGCACAGCAGAGCCAATGATCACAGACAAAGTGAATAGCACAAATTGCACTGGGATGACCTGAGTCGAGGCGAAGTTCTGCAGGGCTCGGTTCAGGTAGCGAATTTGCATGACGGCTGAGATGACTAGCACTAAGACCGAGACGTACAGGATTGGGTATGTGAAGGCGCGGTAGAGAGATGTCGACAAGAGGGAGGCAACACCTTTCGTCGAGAGAGCTGTATAGCCCCCAAACAGTCCAACCAGACCCAGGTCAACCATGATCGTCCTCTGACCATATCTCGGACTGGCGAACATTAGAGCCACAATGAGGACAAGCGTGATGAGAACATAGACCAAAAATTCCCATCGCTTAACGTCATCCCACAAGCCGCCAGGGCCAAGCTTCTTCTCACTCGTCCGGGCTGAGAGCACAACAGTGACGGCACCGGCAACGGCAACCAGTACTCCCCAGAAGTCCCGCTGTCGAAAGCGTTCCTTTAGCATGAAGGGGGCAATGAGGCAATTTGAAATTAAGCCTACAACACCCAGAGGACTGACGATCGATGCTGGTGCAAAGCCATAAGCCAGGAAATTCCCGGTCTCACCAATGACCATGAGAGATATGCCCCACCACCACCAAGGGGATCTGAGGTAGGACTTCCGTTCGCGACTCTCTTCCTCATCTTCACTCTCTTCGCTATGTTGAGTATCGTCTGGGGCATCTACCTTTCCATTCACCTCGGGCAGCCTGTCGGTCCCACGATCTCCATCCAGATCCGCTGGTAGTTCAGCGTTCTCGTTGATCCTTTGGCGTTCTTCAGCAACCTCCGCCTGTTGTACAGCTGCGCCATAGTTCCTCAACTGTTTGGGTAGGTGTTTGCGAACACTCTTTGCCTCAGGGTCTTGTTTGTCTCGATACTCGCGGTCGATTCGAATATGCGCATACCGTTGCGTGTTGAGGGCGAACGAAATTAGGATGTTTCCGACAATTGCGGTGACTATGCCGACCAGTGATGACCATTGGGACCGGTCGGGGATCCCAGCAGAGCTGTGGACATGGTTAGGCAGAGCAGGCATGGGTCTAGGCCAACATTGACCAGACGCTGTGGCGGAGAGGATCCGTAGTCTGATGTCCAAAACCAAAGGTTACAACAGGGTGCTGTCGTTCATGGTCAAACCATCCCCATCTGGGTGGAAAATCCTAGTGTCGGGAAGACAAGAACACCAGAAATTGGTTTTCTCGATACGCGGGTCCACACATCTCTACCACTACAATGTTTGCCCGATGTTGCGGCAGGAACTTGGCATAGCGCGGAGTCGGGACCCCGGTCCGACCTGCCTCAGTCAGGCTCCGGCAGCGGTCTCAGCCTTGGCTTGCAGCCTGTAAAACAAGGTGTGCAAGGTGAACAACGTCATAGCTACCAAAATCGAATGAAATATCTCGACAATTCTGACCGCCGTCAAACAAGGGAGCGCAGATAGATGTCCACGATACACTATTACTCCCGGATACTTTTTACTCTTCACCATTCCAACCTGGTGATCTTTCTTACCAAAATCTAGATGGCCATGCCGATTGCCGATGCCTTGAGCAGTGGGCCCATCAATCACCCAAGTCCAATAGGTCACGCGACTAGTGTATATATATCTTGGCGAGCATGTGTAGTGGCAGTTTAATAAACACAAAGCCAGTCTTCAATTGGTGGTGAACCTTTGTAGGATGCGGTTCAATCGGTCCAGAAAGTACGCAGTCTCAAGTGAAGATAACTGGGTAATTATTGATCTAAACTCTGGTTATATGAAGAGAAGGCAGGCATCAGCTCTCTCTCTCTCATGCAAGTCGTGCAAGGAGTATATGCAGGTCCATACTCTTTAATTACTTCATCCGAAGCTATCTTCTCTACTATTCACATGTACTAAGCTCCCTCTCGATCTGATCCTTCTTGACGGACATTGACGGGCCTGGGGGTATAGCTTCACACTACCTAGGTACTAGCTTTGACCATGCTTTCATCCCGCGCATCTCCATCGTTCACTTGGTAAAGCTTACCGAGCTTCGAACCCAAGGTTATCAAATGACGTCTTGTTTTGATATCAGGACCTCGGTAAGCTTCCCGGGTCAGTGACCCGAGTCGGAAAGCGAGAGCTCCTCGAGCCCCCCAAAGCTGAACAGCTCTATAAGTACTCCCGTAGTCTAGTAGGTTGTATGTCCTTGATGCAGTGCTTCTCTGTAAGTCTTCTCCCTGCTACGTGCGGTAAAAATGTACCTAAGCCTGTACTTCCTCGCTTCAGTGATTGGGGTGGAAGCATTGACGCTCCAACGTAGAGCTTCGAACGACTCAGTCATACTTGTGAATAGTACCAGCCTCATCTCCAAACATTGGGGCGAGCTCTCTATCTACCATGATAATCCTGAGAATAGATTTGGCGTCGAGGACGTCGGCATGCCCGACGGCTGTCAGATAGAACAGGCACACTTGTTGCAGCGACACGCAGAGCGTTTCCCCGGAAGCGAGGCAGAAAATGACAGCAGATTTGCCAGCAAGATCAGCAACTGGACCATTGCAAATGCTTCCGAGCCATTCACAGGTCCTCTGTCCTTTTTAAACACTTACAAGTATCCTCTTGGCGCGGGACTCCTGACCGGCATTGGTGCAGCGGATGAATTCGCCCGTGGCGCTGATTTCTGGAATCGTTACGGGCGCATTCTGTTTGATGCCGAGCCTGGACAGGTCAGCTACAATGCCAGCTTCCCCAACGGAACCGCACGACCAAAGCCGGTGCTACGGACGACCACCCAGTCTCGCATGCACAACTCTCAGATTAGCTGGGCTTTGGGCTTCTTCGGACCAAGTTTTGAACCAGAACCCAACTCCGATTTAGCCAACTGGACTTCTGTCTTCGATACAGTCCTCATCGCAGAGGAGGATCATGCGAACAACTCGCTTGCCTCATATGAGTCGTGCGACAACTACAACATGGAGAGTATCAATCACATGGGCATTGAAATTGCCTACAACTACGCTCCAATTTACTTGAAGGACGCAATAGAGCGCTTCCAGAGCTACGCACCTGATGGGTTCATCTTCACCCCACTCGACGTGTGGGCCATGCAAGGACTGTGTCCATATGAAACTGTCTTCATGGCACGGTCGGACTTCTGCGATCTATTCACCGAAGACGAGTGGGCTGGGTTCCGAAGATCACGCGAACTATGGTACTACTACGACTGCGCATGGGGCAACCCGACCGGACGCGCACAAGGCATCGGTGTCCTCCAAGAGCTCCTCGCAAGGCTGACAAACCAGTACATTGAGACGTCCGAGTCGAGCGTCAACTCATCACTGACCGACAACGAAGACGACTTCCCACTCGGACGCAATTTCTACGCCGACTTCACCCACGATGACATGATCGTGTCGATGCTGGTCGCGATGAACCTCGAGTACTTCAAGGAGGCCCCCAGCCTGACGGACTACCCTCCCGACCCCAACCCCCGCTTTGCCACCTCCGACATCGTGCCGTTTGCAGGCCATCTCATCACCGAAGTGATCGGGTGCTCGTCGAGCGACCCGGAGGCGACCAACGAGACCCACGTCGCATATTACCCCGAAGAATACGGCTACGACGCGAGCAACGCATCCTACAAGTTCATCCGCATGCGCCTGAACAACGGCATTGTGCCCCTGGACAGCATCCGAGGCGGGCTC
Source organism: Incumbomyces lentus (assembly GCA_017656005.1). Lineage (NCBI taxonomy): Eukaryota > Fungi > Ascomycota > Eurotiomycetes > Chaetothyriales > Trichomeriaceae > Incumbomyces > Incumbomyces lentus. Next base: position 1,332,393 of record JACJVT010000004.1, on the reverse strand, counting down.
TGCGCCAACCGGACAGATGGTCTGTGTCCGCTGCCGGCCTTCTTGGAGTCTCAGCGCAATGCAAGTGTGGAGGCCAACTATCAGTACGCCTGCTTTGGAAATATCACCATTGAGGACCCCACCAGTGGCGTGGACTACGACGGCGTCATCACAGCGTGAGATTGCCCCAGGGGAAGCGTGGAGGGTGTGGTTCATCGAGTTCCGCCACCAAGCCTTGCGTAAAGTGAGGGGGGCACTGAGCGAGAATTCGCTAATATTAGCTGCTGCTGTAAATACCTCGTACCCCCTTGATAATGTGATATGAAGCATAGGAAATCATGATTCGAAATGAGACACATGCTCAGCATTTCTGTGTTTTTTTATTTTATTTTTTTTAAAAATGTTTCTTCAATTCCAACGACTAAATGAACAGCCTGGGAGCCAGAAAATGGGTTTTTACCGCTCAGGAGAAGCGAGAACGAGACCTTTCCACGAGTCACTAGGAACCCCCCCCCCCCGTAGTTGAGTCTCTTGTTATGCTTGTCCTTTGCGAAAAGGTCTTGAGCTAGAAAACAGAACGTAGAGGATAAGAACGGAGTGCTACTGCATGTCTATAAATTGTCATGTCATTGATTGCCCTTTGTGCATCGCTATGCTCAACCGAGTCTTGTAGTTCAAACCTAGCGACCAAATTTAAGCAGGAATCACGTCCTCACTCGTTCTAGATATGTCATAAAAGTTGTCCATTCATATCTTCGTCAATGTTATGCTCGTTCAGTCATAAATTCGTGTATGCGTTGCCCCTTTTTTTGTCGTAACGCATTCCGTGGTTGTATCGCTAATATACCTCATTGTCTAACCCAGATGCTGAGGATTCATATTCAAGTCGAAGATCGAGCTCTAGAACACCTCGCGTTCGAATTTCCTCGGTCCACCCCAGGTCCCGAAATTGCCCTACCTTCTCCATCCAATCGGTGGTGGGGGACGTCCACCTCGATAAACCACTTCCCTTTCCACATATCTCTCTTCGTCCCGTTCCCAAGGTCTGTCCCGCTCACGTGGTCGTTCAGGAGGCGCCTCGATGGCCAATAGTGGCCTTGGGCTTGCCGGCTCAATCGCTGGGCGTGGCGCGACACTGTTCTCCCATCGAATCTCGTCAATCCGTTTTCGACGTCTGCGCCGGATGTCTTCCGAAAGACCTACCAGGTGGGCAACATCCCCCTACGGAATCGATTAGCCTCGTCTTCATGACGGCAGTGAAAAACTGCAGCCAAAACTTACGTATCTCATGTATCTGAAAATATAGTAGAATTTCTCCGTCTCCTCGTATTCATAGCCCATCTCTTCAATGGCTTCTTTGATGACCAGGTCCTTGGTGACTTCGGTCCATAGTCCATCCCTTGGGTCTCTACGGTTGCCGTACCGAGGGCCAATGATGGGTGGCTCAGGCTCAGGCTCAGGCTCTCGAAAAGGTCTCGGTGTTGGCCGACCTGGATCTGTGGTGTAGCCCTCATCGAGGTCAGCGTCAGGGAAAAATTTTGCTCGTCTGTTGCCATCATATCTCTTCCAGGAGATCTCTTGGCCACCTCCTCCAGCACCATCCATGCGGACACGTCTGGTGCCTGGTGGGATGTCGACAAGGCCCCAATCACGGGTCGCGCCATGGTAAGCCTCGCCTGGATAGCCACGTGCAAGAGCACGGTCGTTGTAGTACTCGGCCTCTTCTCGGATATTTTCATCCTCCCAGCCTCGACGGCGAGGTGCCGCGAAATCGATCTCTTCCCTAACCTCCTCACGCTCTTGGACTCTGGAAGGAGGCGGCCCTCTGCTCCGCGACCTTTCGTTTCTACTGATGACAATATCTTCCTCCTCACGGCGGCCGTTTCTCGTCTCAGACCTCCGGATTTCGATTCGTTCTTCCGACCTAGACCGGAGCCGCTCTGGCGGTGGTGCAGGTGGCGGCGATGGAGGAGACGGAGGTCTGGAGTAAACCAGCTCTCTTCGAGGCGGGAGCTGAACTTCATAACCATGATCGACGTGGCGATGATGTGTGACGATTTCCTGATGGATCGGAGGAGCATAGATAACTTGTGGTTCAGGTGCTGGCATGGCAACGGGACCACGCCGCGTGCTTACTGAAGCGGCTGGAGAGGGCGATCTTGAACGAGAAGACTTTCGAATAATAATTTCCTCTCTCGTCTGCTCGCCGGTCCGCCCTTCTCGCTCACCTCGACGGATAATAATCTGTCTATCCGATACGGGGCTGGGTGACCGTGCTCTGGCACGTTCATGCGACAATGGGCGGATGAGCGCTGCATCGTCCTCGTACCGGCCCCTATGAGGTGCAAGACGCGAAGCACGATCGTCACTGTCAGACTTATCTCTCCGAATGATGATCTCTTCCCGCTCAACTTCCGCAGGCGGCGGTGGACGATAGCCTCTTTGAGATCGAATGTCATCGTCAAAGCGGGACCTCGAATCCCTCTCGTCGCGGCGGATGACAATTTCTTCTCTTTCCCGTTCGGAGTCGCGGATAGGGGCAGTTGCACGTCTCGAGGGAGGAGCGTAGAGATCGCGATCATCTCTTGAGTCACGTTTGATGATGATTTCCTCCCGGCCCCGTGACACCTCCGGTTCTCTGTATCGAGGTGCCGGTGGCCGAGAGTCGGATCGTTCGTCTCTGCGGATGATGATCTCTTCTCTCTCCCGTGTCTCCTCTTGAGGTCTGTACCTCATTGGAAGGGGAGGTACTGAATCAGATCGCTCATCTCGGCGGATGACAATCTCTTCCCTTTCGCGCGAAACATCGCGTCTTCCGAACCTAGAAGGTCCTTGTGATTCCGATCTTTCGTCTCGGCGTATGATTATCTCTTCCCTCTCACGAGACTCCTCCCGAGTTAGAGGTCGAGGTCGGGGTGCAGGAGGCCTTGAATCGGACCTCTCTTCTCGACGAATGATGATCTCCTCTCGCTCCTGCCTGTCTTCGGGCGATACCGAGCGTGGTCTTCGAGGTGCATAGGTGATATCCTCGCGGTCCCTTGCTCGGAGAACCATAGCGCCAGCATTTGTCTGACCATAGCCCTCCCTCAGGAACGCAGGAGTGGTGCCACGACGTTCGTACTCGTCGCGTTCTTTGACTACGGTTGAATCCCGCTCCCTCCGTGGCACGGCTCCGCTGCCAGTCCTGAAATCAATGTCGGCGCTTGCATAGCGGTCGTCGTAGCGAGAGCGACCCCCACCATAACTAGTGCGTCGGTCGTCATAACGGGCATCAAACTCGACCTCGCTGCGGCGGGACATGCTGCACAACAATCAGTTTTCGTCGTGTGTGTTGCACGGACCCACGTCTCCGAAAAGAGATCGTGGCTAGCATACACTCGTTCGGGACGGCTGTGAGCATGCGAGACTGTCGTCGGTTCGCGACTTTAGGACGAGCACGACGAGTCAATGGGGCTGCCGTAGCACAACGCTTGGAGCCGTCCCACGAGAAATCAAGAAGGAGGCTCAGATCAGGCAACGGGCCTGAAAAAAAAACAAGTGGAGGCCGAGCAAGAGTGCCCTGATGTGCGTCGGTTTGATTCTTGTTCGGCTGTCGAAGATGCTTAATCGATGATGTGGGCAACGTGAGAATCACTGGGCACCTCAATCTAAGCCGCTCACTGAATAAGTAAAGGTATAGGAAAACGAGTAATCTTAAAGAAAAGGCAGAGAAAGACGGAATCACTAGGAACATAACATGAGCCGGTGCTGCAGCAGATGATGCATTCTGGACAGGTCACGGCCTCTCATCTTCGCTGCCAGCTTTTTGCACCCACTTCAACCACCTAACGCTGACGTAGTCCCGCATGTGTAGGGCAAAAGACACTGCAGCACTCTTCCCACCCAGCTGGGCCGATCCGAGCACGCCAGCCAATTTTCGTTGCCATTTCACCATTTCTTTTGTCGCTACCCAATAACCCTTCCTCCTGAATGGCAAAATTCCTTTCTAACTCTTCGGGACGGCTAGACCTTACAAAAGTTGTAGTTTCTATAAAGTCCTGCACATAAAAGCAGCGGGTAATTAATCCCCGAACTTCACACCGGCTGAGGGCTATTAAAACCATGCGAGCCATGTACCTAATGGCACCAGAGAACCCGACCTATACCAGCTCTCTTGGCACGTCAAGCAATGCTGACGAGATCAATCGAAGCAAATTTGGCACGGGGTATTGTAATGATGGATTTGAGCACTAAATATCGTGCATAATTGACTAAATACGGCGCTCCCGTTATCACCGTCACGGTTGGAAGATTTCCTTGCCTTACGCGCCTCGCCGCAGTCAGTGCCTGATCGGCATTCAAGTGGTGCCTTTGTGACAGTTACCGCAGCGAGTCCGTAGGAGATGATATCCTCACAAGCCACTGCGCGAGAAGCTGTTTCCAGGACTTTTGGTAATGGCGCAAAATCAAAACGCCGTGTCACTTGCCAGTGACCGAATACCATGCGCAGATTCACCCGACCCAGGTCAGAAGCGCCCGCCCGTCCGCCCTCCCAAGGGTGACGGTATCTGTACAGAATATCACATGTTGCGCCGAAAAATGCCGAACATACCCTCACAACCTCTTCCTGCACCAGAAAGAAAATGTCCATGTCTTCGTGAATCGTGCATGCTATGTGCATATGGCTCTTCTCAAGAGCTCCCGCAGAGATTAGATGCATATCTACAGTCAGTTGCCTTTTGATACTCTCCAAGAAGCTACTCTTTCCCGGACTAGCTTCGCAGAGGGAGCTCTCGGCTTGCTAGGGTTAGTCGCTTGTCTCCAAATCCGCCTATCGTCGATCATGGGTCCGGATTAGCCACCCTAAGTTGTCTTGAATAGTCCTGATTATCCTGAAGCGAGACGTTACTGGCTCGACTGTCTTCGTTTGAGTAGATAGCCCAAGGATTCAGCCTTTGGTCAACCGTCATATGAGAACTGTTTCGGTCCGAGTGGATCGTGCCAGCTCCAGCGCTGCGGTGGTCGTCGCCCGAGAAGCCTGCAGTGTTGGCACGTCCTGGTCTGGCAAGCAATCCCGCCGACGACATTTGACTAACTTGCCGGGAAGGTATGCCACCGTTGCTTTTGCTGGCGTGCGACGGTGAGGTGTAACTTGCTCCTTCCGACAGTGAGTCCAGATCCTTCCTATGTCTCCGGCGGAGCCAAATGAAGACGACAACACCGATTACCAGCCCTATGACAACAGCGACACCTACTACAATTCCCGCAACTGTGCCTCCGCTAATGCCGCTCTTACCGCCACCGCCGCTGTGGTTCTCTGATTGGCTATTTGCACCAATAGCTGAATCGGCGGTTGAGGTGGGTGAGGAGGTGACGAGGATGGTACTCACAACGGCACTGCCAGAAATCGTTGAGACAATGCTGGTGATGACTTCGGTTGGTTTGTTGGGAGTCGTTGAAGATGTGCTCGGACTACTTGGAATGGGCTATAAAGTCTGGGTCAGCATACATCCGTAGACAACAAAGGCGGGTTCGTTTGAGTGATTCAAAGAAGGAGGGGCTATCTGTAGCAGGGACAAGGAGATTGGTCCACTCATACAGAAGTAGTCAACCGAGATGACGTGTAATCGGTCGGACTCACTGTTGAAGAACTTGTCGTTGAACTCGACTGCTCAACAGAACTCTGCGAGAACACAATACTTGTCAATATGGAAACAGAGATGTAGGAAGAGGTCCCGGACGATCGAGGCCTCTCGGTGGACGATCCAGTCGTGGTGATCACGGTAGTGGTCGGGATAGTGGTAGTACTAACCGATGGAGAGGAAGTAGTGGTCCTGGACGATGACGAGGAGCTCCCACCAATAGTGCCAGAAGCCGTTCCGCCCAAATTGAAGTAGGCATAGAGGCCTTGCTCTGAGTTCCCGCAAGTCTCGGAGGGATAGCCTGGACATTCATCGCTGCACAGGGACGTGTCCTGTTGGTCGCCAGGGGCATAGTTTGAGCACCAGCAGTCCTTTCCCAAGATAACAGCGAACACGTAGGAGCCTTTGCACGTATCCTGGCATAGGCCATTGGACATGTAATTGCTGCTAGCTAATGGCAAGGTCAGCAACAAGTTTCAGGTCTCCAAACTAGCCATGGTCAAGACGTACTCGAACTATCCGAAGCAACGTTGTCTGGTGAGCAATAGGTCACTGAGAGTGCCTCTGCCGATGCCAGCAGCATGAGCAAGAGAAAACTCTTCAGCCGCCATTGTGGGTAGGGTTGTGACCAAGCTCTTGTGTAAAACATTGTGTGCGGCCAAATTAGAATCGTAAATAATGCACCTGTCCGACGCCGTGCAATTATCTCGACAACATTGGACGAGATTGAACCTTGTCCTTGATTCGACTCTTTGCAGGCTCGAGGTGAGATGAGTTGCTCAACTTCGGATCGGTCTTTGACTTGCTGTACAGGATGATCAGGATGATCGGCTGACGAGATGGAACGATGCACTCGACCTAGTGAAAGGGCAAGCAACAGTGATTCCTGTGTCACAGAGATATCGGTCGTTGGTCGACGTGCACTTTGGGGCTCAATTGTCCCTCGGGCAACAGGGAGACAAAATTTGTTGGCAACCCAAGATGTACGGAGGTGTGCTCCAGAGAGATTCGATCCGAGTTCGACTTTGTTGTGGCCAGCACCGTTGGAAAGATAGATTAAAGAAATTTGAGTACTTGGTGAAAGCAGGCTAGCTGGCTCACCTTGGCTTGCAATTTCTAGAGAGTCGAAATGGCGAGGGAGCGTGCAGCGCAACCAGGAACGGAAAAGAAGCGGAGAAGATAACTGGTAGACAATAAGCTACCTCAAAAAGACAAAATCGCGGCAGTCGCGAAGCCCGGCCTTGCTTGGTCAAAGAATTTCGCCGAAGCGATTAGGGCAACAACTTAGACAAGGTAACCAGGCAGAGTTTGAAGCTAAGAAAAGACGGAGCAAGCTCGTCGACTAGCAGGTGGATCTCTTGGCTCTCGGTGGCTGCACGCTTGACCGAGAACGACGATCCTCCCCAGCATTTGTCTTAGATGAAGGGAAATTCAAGCATTTGGCTGGTTCACCAGTCTCAGACGGCGGCTTTTAGTTGAAGGATAACTTCCAGACAAACACGGCACCCACCACGATCTCTTATGAGGGCCTACTCCGTAGCTTAGCGCTACAGAATAAACCAGCAAGATCTCACCCTCCAGCAACGCGGACAAATAGAATAGACGTGTTCCAGAGACACGAACAAAGAGTCATGACCTACTAGACTTCCGTCCGAACCAATCCCAGATAGCGCCATATCAGCCGGACATTTCGCTGTATCCGGATTGCAACAAATAATGGGTCTGTGGGGTGCAAGGCAACGCTTCTGGCATGTATCGACGATTAAAGAATCTTGTGATTTCTCAACGCGATTTCCTATTCATCAGGTTTTCTCACGCCGACACTGTCTTTGAGCACCCAATTTCCCGCTGTGCAGATCATTATTGATTGCAACACAGCAACTTTCAGGCTGCGACCAGCACACTCCTATTGCTGCACTTCTCCCTCATCACAAACAATTGTCAATTTCCTCACCAAAGCTGCTTGGTCGAGGTGCGTATTTGCTGCTTTGCACGGTAAGATACCAGGCGTCTACAAAATGCTTCAAGAATACTCCGTATTCGTCAACAGCCGTTGGCGAGTGCGGGTCAAAGACTTGACTTGCAGTCTTCGCAGTGACAACGAAGTCCGCAACGGAGCCAATGTGACATCTGAGATATTGATGCTCGATCTGACACTATCCATGTCTTCGTAGATATAGATCCGAGCGCTTCGGCTTTCGTGGGCCTTCAAAGTTGAAGTGGCGCAATCTCGTTATGGAAGCTCGGGTGCGTAGGGCAGGACTAGTGGTCAATAATACAAAGTTACAAAATTCCGGACGCAATCCTTCCGAGTATGTGGTAGCTATCAAACGGAACCTTAGATTGAAGGCCAGGGGTGATGTTGTTTATCGTGCCTATACTTTGTCAGCCGTGTGGCTGAGATCCACACTAGGACTGCCCAAGTCTAGGACAGGATGCCTTATCACTCCGTTCACTGAGTAAGCTTGTCCGAGTGTCGGATGCAATATCTGTAGTGATCAGGTGCAACAACGTGTACCGCAGATGGTTTCTAGTCTTTGTTTCCGCTGCATCCTGAGTGAACGCAGCGTGGCATTCTGTACGAGCGCTTAGCTCGCAAGCCGTGAACCGACTGCCAATGCCCAGTTTCGCGACGCCCCACTCACATACTAGTAATTCTTAAAAGTGGATCTCCCGCGCTGAGCAATCTATTCAGGTCTGCCAAATGAGCATGCGATTTGATCTTCATTTGCCAATATCGATGACTGTGCTTTCAGAGGCTTTTCCCTGTCCACGGCCACATCACCTACATATGTAATGCTGGGAGAGTTATTCTACGAAGTAGGGTATTATTGTTGCTCCAGCAAATATGCTTTGCTACCTCACATACACTTTCCCGATATTAGTCTCCACTCCCATGCACCATCTTGTTACACTCCGCCAGCGACATCTACGAAGTACGGAGTACCGCATACTGATTATGTACGTCAAACTGGTATTACAGCAAACCGCACACGAACGTACTGACACTGACTGTCCCTCGCTCCCCTAGACAGGGTGACGAGAACGTCATTGCCATGCTTTTGGATGTTGCAGAACCACTCGTTCTCGCACAAGCGCTAAGTCTCAGCCTATGCTGCCAAGATGCAGGAGGCCTGCCGGTCCACCAAATATTGCAGAACGTACCAACACCTGATCGTGCCGTATCCCGATTTTTGGAGATGCAAAGTGTTTGTGGGGATCTCCATGTAACGGGGGGGGTACCCTATACACATGCGGTGCGCGGCAGTGCTGGAACACTTATCACACAGTCCCGCGGCTGTACATTGATTCCGATCCTTGCTTTGGGTCGATATCTCTATGAGGCTAAAACCTTTGTTATATGGGACTAGTAGTTACTAAAATACGGAGTACGTGAGTAGCTACGGAGTACATGGTTCACCCTCTTTCCCTGTGACTATTGAAAAGGATATCTCTAAGAAGCTGATTTTGATCTTGGGGAGTCATTTCTATTGTAACGTGGAGCATATCCCCAGTGCTACAAGCATGGTTTCCGTTGTTCCACGATTCTCAGGCATTGCGATTAAACGTAGAGCAGGATGTTCAATGTCCGTACGTACACCTCATAGGTCCTTTGGCAAGATTGATATGCATCTGCAGTACAGATGCAGCTCTGATGGGTGTTATTCTGGAAAAGCTTCCTGCATTAATTCACCAGCTTAGCAGCTCCCTGGCTTAGGCTTTCGTTGAGCGTAAAGAGATTACCGGCTGCTTGCGGGGCACCGGGCAGCTCCCCAAGTGCATGCCAGTGGGAAACGGGAGCTAGCAATTTTTGATTATATGTAGATTCTATGCAAAATAGTGGGTCTGATTCGCGCAAATAGTTTAAGGGTAGAATTCGAGCTTCCCATGCTCGAGGACCGAGTTCGAGTCTCGGTTTGCGCATACCTTAGAAATTCAAAGCGTGGGATTATTTTTGCCAACTTTCGTCAATCTGGCAGGTACTAAGAGAGATTGCGATTTTTCCTACATGAGTCGTTCCTTCCTGCGGACAATCGCAGAACAGATGGCCCGGAGTTATCTGAGAAGGTGGTCAGGAAATGTGATCTGGAGTATCTCGAGAAGTATCAAGTTGAGCAAACTCTCCACGACTAAAACTCCTGCTTATTAGTAGCGAATGTATCTGTTTCTGGGCAGCCCTTTTTATTTCGCTCTTTAGAATAACTCGAAGACCTAGGCTACACCATCTACCCTGGTTTCAGTATTACTATTGCTGGAATGGACGTTGCCCCAGACCAACAGGCCACCGCTATGCTTGCAGACTTTGAATATATGGGATGGCACAAGCATTCCACTAACCAACAATATCAGTGTGACTGTCCAGCGTCACCGAATAGAGGTTTAGCGCCAAACCATTCTCGTTCCGTGCTTCATAACTACAGGAGACTCCCTGGCAAAATTGTAGTAGCACTCTCTGTCACCGCAGTGTGGATCTTTGCAAAGGTAAGGTCGATACACGGAGGAGGACCATCGAGGCTTTTTCGGTAACGAGACTGTACAGTTCCTTACCGCTTCAATCGCGACCGTTCCGCCATTTCCCCCGAGCTGGGTGTCGAATTTCTCATTCCAAACTTCTCGACTCGTCTCAGATGTCACCATCGCGAATGGCCCATTCAGCTCGCTCAAGGGTCCGCACATCAGGACTAACTTTCCTGATCCATGCGTGATTCTTCATGAGGGCACTACATATGCATTTGCAACCAACAACAGAAAATCTTACCCAGAACGGATCCATGTCCAGGTGGCTGAGTCCACTGACAACACGACATGGTCGGTTCTGCAGGGACATGACGCGATGCCACGCGTAGCACGATGGCAAACCGGTGATGCCGTCTGGGCACCGGACGTGAAGCATTTGCCGAATGGCAAGTTTTTGCTATACTACACAGATGGTCTGCGGAGAGCTCCAGCAACTCATTGCATCGGCGCGGCAGTGGCAGAGCAGATAACAGGACCCTACGAGCCCCTTCAGCACCCCATTGTCTGTCCGCATGGCGGCGCTATCGATCCGGCTGGTTTCTTCGACCGCGACACTGGGAAGCGATACGTAGTTTATAAGGTTGATGGGAACAGTCTCGGTCATGGAGGATCATGTAGGAATGACGTCCTTCCCATTGTGCCCACACCAATTATGCTGCAAGAGGTTGATGCAAGCGACGGAGTCACTTTTATTGGAGAACCGCTGCAGATTCTGGATCGAGACTCGATTGATGGACCTTTGATCGAAGCACCCGCCATGTATCTGAGCTCCGAAGGCTTCTACTTCTTGTTCTATTCGTCGAATTGCTTCACGACCTCGAGCTACCACACTTCTTATGCTACTGCGTCCAACATAAGCGGACCGTATACTCGAGCCTCAAGACCACTATTCATGAGTGGCGATGGTCTCAACACTGACGGTCCAGGAGGCATGGACATCATGCATCACAGCTATACCACTACTAATGCGGGTACTGCCAGAAGAAAGAAACACCAGCGCAAGCCCGGCGGAGAAAGTCGGATGATACTCTTCCACGGGAGAATGAACATCCACAACGATCCAACGATGAGAGCAAGGGCGGCGGCGGAACAAGGACATGGACGACTAGTACCCGTAAAGGACCTTCATTTGCCGTTTGTACGAGGAATGTATTCCGGCATAGTATCGTTCAAAGGACGAGCAGTCAGCTTGAGCACAGATGATGCAGCTGAGTGACCAATGAAGTAGTGGAAAGCCTTTAAACAGCAAGACACTGGCTCCTAAGTTTCTGGTCCTACGAGGAAGAGGAACTGGTTGCTTAACTCGGAAGTGAAGTAGATCTTCCGAGTAGAGCACCTCTCCTCCTTGGTAAGTTAATATGGTCAACGGTTGGAAAGACCATCTCTTTGCAAAAACTTCAGCTGCAGAAATGATCTGGAGGATCAGCAATCAATTGTGGAATCAGACGACAAGGTCTTGGGAGACAAATTGTTGCACGGTTTCTGGTGATTTTCTCTTTTTGTATTGCAGCTTTGCTAGAAAACGGGAGCACCCAAGCCAAAGCCACGATCTCGATACTTGGGTTCGACTCTGGCTGTCAAACGCAGTGTCGGCGTAGCTCGGCTTGCTGATCTGCTCTTTGACGTCGTTCCGTCGTTATGCTTACTTGTTCATCTCAGCAGCTTTCGCACTCAGCTCGTCTTTGCTCTTCGGATCTGGCAAGGCTGCGAGGAGCGTGAGCAATGGGTTTGCTATTTCTATTTTTATTGGCTTGACTTACTGTCTTCTGGCACCTGTGGGCCTTTAGATTGCAGTGATGCTCTAGCATCCTCGAGCGGGCCTTTGTTCTGTGTATGGAGAGGGTGGTCCGAGGCGGTTGAGTCTCTAGACTCCTGCGCAACTCTGTCCGTGAGGTCGCCACTGGTTATTTCCTCGCTCGGGTGGTGAGGCATGATGCTTGTTTCTTCGGAGACGATCCAAGTATGATTCAACAGTCAAGCTAGGATGAATGTGCTCTGAGTGTTGCGTGGGAACGAGGACACAATACCTGTCATCGAGTTGCGTACAAATACCCGGTGGGCTTTGGTTACGGCTGCGGATGACGTCGTTGAGTTAGCGGGGAAAATCCCCACAAACGACGCGGCTTCGGGCAGTCGCGTAAGCTGTCCATAGGCATATCTGGTTAGGGCTTGGCTTGCCACGTGCCCAAAAGTCCACGCCCAGTCGGCGCTTATCTGAATGGAGATAGCGTGTGCCCATTAGCATCCTTATTGAGCGTTGTCTTTGGTTTAGTCCTCGGCGTTTCGTCGTCACTCATTCGCCTGGCAGGCAGTATCATTTCCTATATCCAATAATTAGCACCGCAAATGCCGTAAAGACTATTCTCGAGACGAGAAGAAGCCCCCAAAATGCCATCCGTGCTGTCCGACCATGAAAAAGAGACGGTGAAGCGCCTCGTGCCCAAATCTTCGAATAAGATACAAGCTGTCGCCGTTGCCCGACTGTACGTCGTGCTTCCGGGTCGGCGGACATGGACATACAGTGGACTACAAGGAGCCGCAGTGCTCTCGAACGATCTCGTAGGGAACACATTCTGGATCAAGTTGGTCGACATTTCTCCTGGCAACCGTGGAATCATCTGGGACCAAGAAATCTACGACACCTTCCAGTACAACCAGGACAGGACCTACTTTCACTCCTTCGAGCTCGAACAGTGTATGGCCGGGTTATCCTTTGTTGATGAAAAGGAGGCGAGGCAGTTTAAGAAGAAAATGGACGAACGTGAGAAAAATGCTAGTAAAGGTACAAAGGCAACCCCGTTCGGCGCGGCAGCTGGAGGAGCTCAGGTACCGCAGGCCAATGGCGGAGGACACAAGAGCCATGGCCTGCTAGGAGGCTTATTTGGTAGACACCGGAACAATTCTAATCCTCCGGCTCTGCAACCACAAATGGCTACGCCACAACCGATCTACAGTTCAGTGCCCACGGGGTTAGGAGGAAGCAGACCACCAAGCAGCGGAGATATTGATCTAGCAGATCCGTCATTACGGCCGATCTTAGACGAGCTGAAAAATATGGGATTCACGGAAGAGACAATTGCTGAAAATGCGGACTTCATCAAATCTTACATCAAGCAGAAGCAGGCCGAGGAGACAGCCAGCGGGATCATGTCAGCACTTCCCACTCAATCTTCTGGCCGAGCACCGCCGCCCCCACCGCCGCCGGCGGGAGGTCCTGTTGCTTCACGCTTGACTCCGGACAATACAGGAACGAGTTCAGCAAGCAGGCGAGGTCCACCACCTGCGCCCCCGCCCTCTCGAAAACCGGCTCCTGGCCGTGGTCCGTCTCCAACGCGAGAGCCGTCTCCTGCACCCACGCCGTCACCTCCAGCCACTCCTCAACCCAGGTTTAGGGCACCTCCTCCGTTTGCTGACGCTGGCAAATTTGCTGTCAAAGATGCCCTTCAAGCGGGTCGACCAAGGGCATCGTCAGGAGCAGCACTTGCTAACCCCGGTCCGCCTCCTCCACCACGGCCGGCGAAAGAGCCCGATGACGAAATTCCTGGCCAAGCTTTCAGAGTGCCGCCTGCATTCACCGGTCAAAGGTCTCCAAATGCGCCTCCTCCGCCTCCGAGTCGAGGCCCGGTTCCTCCACCACCACCAAGCCGTGATCCGTCGTCCCCCGTTCCTCCTCCACCACCTGCTCGTGGTCCAGTCCCTCCTCCGCCTCCATCCCGTGCCAATGCAGCACCTATTCCGCCTCCTCTGCCACCATCAGCGGCGAGGCCAATTCCACCTCCGCCTTCATTGGGTGGTCCTCCCCCTCCCCCTCCAATGCCGTCGTTTGGCAATGCGCCGCCTCCACCACCTTTACCACCTTCAGGCTCGGGCGGTCCACCACCCCCGCCTCTTCCCCCTGGAGCATCGAATGCACCACCATTGCCAAAGGCTGGGGGCGGAGGTAGGGATGACCTCATGGCATCGATCCGCGCAGGGGGTGGCGGTGGTTTACGGAAAGTCAGAGAAAGTGAGAAAAGAGATAGATCTGCAGCAATGGTGCCAGGTGGTGAAAGTAGTGCTCCTCCAGCGCCTGGTGGTGCGACTGCCAGTCCGGCTGGAGATGCCGGAGGATTGGCTGGAGCTCTTCAAGCAGCGCTCAACCAACGCAAGAAGAAAGTTAGTGGCTCTGGTAAGTCGACACTCATGCGTGCCTCCAGATCAATTCCGTGTAGGCTAACCCAGATGCAGATGACGAAAAAGATGACGACGATGATTGGTAGACTGTCGATTTGGATACACACCAAAAGTAGGAGTTGGTCTACAAGACCGTATCGTTTTGTCAAGCGCTGAGGAGCGGGCGTTAAATCCCGAGCACCAATATATAGGACGCAAAGTATCCCCCTTGACTCGTCTTTTTCGGCTAGCGAAACTCGAAATACGAGATGAAAAAATACATTTCATGCGGCTGCTGCAATGTCGTTTTTGTGATGTCTGTTCCATCGATAGATGAATTTATATACTAATCTGAGATCTCTCAGCTAGCGGAGCGGGAGAGGAGGGGGAATCAAGTAGGTCTTTTGATGAGGAGAGGAAAAGGGGAAAAGGAAAGTTTCGTCATTAAAATAGGGTAACGTAAGTTGAATATTGAGACGTGACTGGTATTAATCTCTACTAACTAGACGTCCGTCGTCTGTGAGTGACTGCACCGCTGGAACGCATGAAAGATAAAGGTAAAAGTTCAAGAGTGGTTTTATGTTTTGTTCATTCACCTCAAGGGTTGTTGCATCGCTTTCATCGTTTGTCCTTCTTCAAGCTGGTGAGCGCGGTGTCGTCGTTGATCGTGACGACAGGCGGCGGCGGCTTGCTTCCGTTGGGGAGAGCGTCGTCTGCATCAGAATTGGTGTCTTCGATCCCGGCATCCACGCCAGAGTTGAGCTTGTGTAGACCAAGCCCGTCCATACCAGGCCAGAGGACACGGCTCGAGTCGGCGGGAGAAGAAGCTAGACTTCCAGATCTAGCTTTTAGCTTCTTTTCCTTCTCTTTGCCAATGGCCAGGGCCTCGAGCACATCCGACCTCCAGTTTCCGCGATTGGGGGCGCTCAAGTTACCACCCATTATCGCCTCGCGTCGGCTGGCCACGCTTCGTGCATGCTGAGCCGGGTTGTACATGTTTAAGCCCCCTTCGCCCCACATCCTCACTTTCTGGACCTTGCGCAGTCTTCGGAGGCCGTAAAGACACAGCCATGCGCTGAAAATGGTGCAGAAACCGGTAACGGCACCAAACCCCCACTCGGTTTCCTCGATAAAGTTTTCCAAGTTCATGCCATAGAAGCCGGCCACGAGTGTCCCACCTGCGAGACCAAGCGTTGCAATTGAGACCTTGATTTCAAAGAGCATCAGCTGATTTCGATTCGCATCGAGAATTGCTTTTATGACTTCTTCGGTATTTCTAATGTTGGTGATCAAATTTCCACTGATTTCCACAACCTCATCGCAGATCTTGTGGTATGACTCTAGAAGCATTTCGATCTCGGTGTGCTCCTGCGTCGGTCGAGGTTTGCCGGTGCGCTTCTGCTCGGTGAGATACATACTTGCCAGATCATCATCTGCTTCGAGGAGTTCGTCAAGAGCGTCACGAACCAAGCGAGCCTTTTGTTCGAATGTACCGAGCTTTTTAGAGTGGATGAGGAGGTGACGCAGTTTTTCTCGGTCAACATCTTCTTCCAGTGCTCTGAGGATTTGGCTCACTGGTTCTCTGACCAAGGCAAATTCGGCTTCCAGGCCACTGGTCACGCTGATGAGAACAGCTTCGAGCGCTCGGAACTCGTACGGCATGTATGTATTGTTAGACGAGTCGGGATCGGAGGAGGAACCGGCATTCGGTTTTTGCCGTAGCTTTCCTTCCAAATCGTACATGAAAAGTGATTGTGTATATGAATCGGTGCTTCCGTAAGCGTCAAAGATCAGGACTCGGTCTGATTGAATGAGGACACGAAGATGAAGAAGGTTGATCAGGATCGAAGTCGGGCGCACGAGGATGTGAGGGAGGATGCTGCTTTCTATTTTGCGCAGATCGCGAGGAAGAAGGCCATACTTGGCTATCAGTTCGCTTTTCTTGAATTCTCCAGCGACCAAAGTTACATTCCCGTTCTTGTCGAGTTCAGTACAGCGTAACTTGAGCTCGGCGCCTGCTGGATTTCGGTGCAGGGCTCGGGAGAGGTTGAACAACTGGGCCGAAGGCTCTTCGTAGTTTCCGTTGTTATTACAGGGATCGGACAGTGGTTTGGTGTAATCCAGCTCCTCTTCTCGCCATGCCTGCTCTTCGCGGATCCTTCTGCGATGGAAAATACGGTTCCACCACGACTGCCTCTCGTACTTCGACGGTGAAGTGTCTGAAGAGACGTGACGACCGCGAGTCAGTGACGAGGTTGACGGGTAGGTCCGAGATGTCGGAACGATCTTGCATTTCTCTCGGTTACGCGCGAAGAGATCATCGATGTATGAGTGAGGGCTGCTGTACGAATTGTGGCCGGAAGTGGAGAGACATCGTCGTCGACAGATTCGTGGTGAAGCTTCGCCGGCCGATGGATGAGGCGTGGCAATGGCCTGAGATCGAAGATACCGAAGCAGAGCTGGAGATGGCGACACAATACGAGGCGAGGCCTTCATAGCTTGATGCTACTCTCAAGCACGCCGGAGTGGAGAGGCGTGCTAGATAGAACATGCAAAAAAGTTGTGTCTGATCACATTCAATTCACATGGCAATCTTGCCGAAACGCGCCGTGAATGCCTCGAATTTAAGGCATTTAGATAAGCCAGTCCACCCAGTCATAGCCAAGGCCCAAGGCCGGCGTGCAAAGTCCAACACAGTTCGACATACTGAGTTCTGCTACTTTTGCCTCATTCAACAGCTGGAGGTATTTGCCTCTGACATGTACTAGTTGTCAGTCTCTTCAGCGTGAGATGTGCCTGCAACATCTACATCCAACATGTTTCGCTATCTGCGACCCATATACAAGTATCGTCCCTACCAACGGACTGTTACTCCTGGGTGCTCTCTGCGTATCTACACGCGGAGTCATGCCCGATTCCTAATCTATACTGCACTTTCAATGCTGGTCTAGAGAATCAACAGGAAGGACTGGACGTTTGGCCGGTTTTGGGTAGCAGTGACCAGTGTTCTGATAGTTCCATGTGATCTCGTGTTAAAATCGAAGCTGAATTGTTGAGTACTAAAAAGGCCATGGCAGAAACAGAGCACCTCAGTTGGGGTCAAATCGGGATGACAGGACGAGACTACAACGCTGAATTCGATTAGTCAATTCTAGCGTCCGTCTTATATTCTGTCGTTACTGTAAATAGTGTTGATGTGAGGACCAAACACTTTATCTTGTGTGATACGCACTTGTTGACCCGCCACATGCATAGCCTTGGCGGCAAACGTCACCAATTTTCCCACACAGCAGCGGGTATGACTTTCCTCATCAATTTCCAATGACCGATGGCACTCTGGACGTGCATCTTCTCAAGCGTTCGCATGTTCGCTCGAGTAAGCAGGTCTCCATCGGGTTGAAATTTCGAAGCGGGCACCTCATGCTTGGGAACCATGTATGCTCTCCTCGATGCGCTACCCAGAAAATCGGCCTGGAATGCTTTTCTGAATTTCACTGGCCTCGAGTCTTTGTTGCAGAAAAACACCATGTTCGTGAACTCACTGCCTGATTCGGCCAGAGTCGACCCGTCTTCACCTATCTGTTCATCTTCACGGAACACGCGGCAAGAGGGAAAGACGCTGGTAATTGTACGGTAGATTAAGGACGTAGATGGCATTACCAGGTCACTTGCATAGTTGATCGCCACCACCCCGTCCGACTTTAGCATATCCTTGATGTTAGAGAGAAACTCAACAGTGAATAGACCTGCAGGTTCCGCCCCTCCTGTGAACACGTCGTGTATGATGTAATCGTAGTGCTCTCGCTGTTCGGCCTTTTTGGAATCGACCACGGCCACAGCATCCCCAATATACGCTGTATGGTTGGGAGGCAGACCAAAATGTTGAATTGCAAAGCGATATACGGTGTGATCGAGCTCGATGATTGTCGTATCGATACCGTGCATCATTAGCGCTGAAGGGACGGTGCCTATTCCGAGCCCGATGGTCAACGCCTTTTCTCGTCCTTCATCCACTCTCCGATCTCGCTCCACAAGCCTGACGGCTTCAAGCATTGTAAAGACTGCATAGACCGGCTCAGCTACCAGACGAGTTGGATCCGGAGGGAGAATCCATTCGCCGCCCAGGAGGCTGTGATCGCAGCGCATGACCCGGAAGTTGTTCTTGTTGTCTTGTAGCACGGAAATATACCCCGTGAGGGACTCGTGCCTGTCGATTAAGGAGTATCCTGACAGACTTAGCGTGTTGTTAAGGACCTCTGTAGTCTTTATTAAAGGTGAATGCACGTTGGCAACGGCATTGAACGCCACCGCTGGGAGTGATGCCCATAAGAAGGACTGAGGTAAGACTGCACTATATGTGGCACCGATGAGCGTCTGCAGACCGATTCTTGTGAAGAGCTTGTTCGACCCCATCCATGTCGGTAGGACGACTCTGAACAGCCTCTCAAGGAGGGTAAAAAGGAAATAATTGAGCATGGGAGGGCCTGCTTCAACCATACTCTCGTTGAGAGAGCTCAAATCTAGGCTTTCGTATTGTTTATTGGCCAAGGAGATTGATACCATGATCAGGGGATATAGTGTCAAACATTCGGTGATGAATGGCCCTAGTGGATTGCTGAATGCTGAACTGAACGGGAAAAGGACTAAATGCACAATCGGTATCCAGAAGACGAATGCTCCAAAAAAGTTGTCAAGGCGAGCAGAAAGACGGCCCTTGAGAGCGAATGACAGCATACTCGAGATGATTAGTCCGTACCTGTGATAGACGGCTGACGGTATAGACCCGTACACAGGAGAGAGAATCAACTGAGATAGTGGCGCGTACAATGCTGCCAGAAGCACGAGATAAAGTGCTCGTCGCACTCGTGCATCGAAGACGTAAGTCCATATTCGTCTCTGTGCCCGCTGAGGCTGTGGTGATGATGATATATCCACCGTTGCCGAGGGTGCTGCTCGTTGCCGATCTGCTCGCGAGGCTGTATCGATGTTTTTCTTCGGCTTCCTTGCCATCTCGTTGAAGTGGAGAGCTAGTTCTTACTTCTAAAGCCCAAGTCGCGGGACGTAGATTCAACGACTTCACTGGTTTGTCGCCGTTGTCGCGTCAAAGAGATATAAAGAGCTCCGTGAGGACATTATCGCGATATTGTTGGCAATGCGTTGTTGTGAAATGCCCGGTCCCTGTGTGAGTGGTGCGGTCAATAAGCTCGGCGTAAGCCCCTTACAATCTTTGAAAGCATTAACGCTATTAATAATAATTGATCAACCTCGGGACTTTTCTTCTCAAGCATCACAATAATACCCCCAAAGCATATACTTAAGATCATGTCCTATCTCGACTTGATCCAGCCATCCCGCGCGAAGATGGCGCCTTACAGCATCCCTTTTGTCGACTATTCTATGGTCACCCAATGACTTAGTGATGTCCGCTGAAATGAAGCGCTTCGGTAACGGCTAAGTTTCTGTAACACAGCGAGCATGCAGGGTCTGTTACCTCGACCTGGACTTAAGGCAATGCCTTGCACTAGCGCGACATCTGCCTGAAGTGCACTGCGAGTGCCTCCTCTTGCTTCTTACCTTCCATTAAAAGCAACAGCATACCAACAAGTTCCTTGCAAGCTCCTCCAGAGTATCTCAAGGAGGAAATTTCAACTCATGAAAAAGGCAGTGGCGTTTACGGCGAAGTTCTTTTGCATCTCTCGAAGTCTAGCACAGCCCCACACTGATGACAACGACCTTGCAACTCATATCAATAGTTTCGTCTACAGGGCCGACAAAGTTTCATCACCACTGTAGCCAGAACACGCAATGACGAACTGGTTCGACCTTCCACAAGAGGTGAAACAAACAATATTTCAATATGTTTTGGATGCCGACGCCGTTGTCTACGTTCCTCGGGATCGACGCATGAAGTTCGACCCGGTGTATTACGCAGCACATCACTTTCATGATATGCTCCTTGTATCAAAGAATTTCATCACGCCAAATGACTTTGCTTTTGCTGTTCTCGGCACTGCGAAACTCAATTTTCGTTCTTTCAACGAGCTTCGACGGCTCGTGGACGAGGTTAATCCAGCTTTCAAATACTCTGTTCGTCGCATCCAATTCACCAGAAGCGTCATACTCACGACAAATCCTCCCCCGCTTCCGTCTACGGATTCATTTGACGGTTTCACTAACATCAGTGAGACTCTTTCCAGCAACTTTCCAGAGTTGAAACAAATTTACATCGCCATGCCAGAGTACTGCGCCCATATTGGGCTATACAAACCAAGCGACGGAAGCCCTCCCTCCGAGTTGAGGTACGATACTATGCTTCGATTTGCACTGAATCGAGGCGCGGTCACTGATCATGACCGTCCTGCCTTCTTCTGGCCCTGTGAAAAAACGCTATCAAATGTTGCTGCGAGTTTCATTGGCAACCGAGCCACGCGAAAATCAGGTTACGCATGGACTCGCCCTCATGCGTGGCTTCGCCGCCTTCTCCTTTATGCGGAAGCGTCGAACATAGAAGTCATCTTTCAGGTGGAGCTGTGCATCACGAGTGCAAATATCATGCGCCAAGACCCGCCTGAATCTTCGAGGTTCCGGTCGGACTCGTCCTGTTTTTCGTTCCGTGGCGCGATACGTTGGGGTTCTGGGAATTGGCGCATGCATATTGATGCAGAGATGAGCACGAAAGATTACCTGTTGAGGGTGAAACATGATGGTGTCGAGTATGCCTTTTATCAGGAGCTTGCACACGAAATGATCCATGCTCCACCAAGGAAGAGTCTTGGCTGGTGGCAGTCTCGCCTGAGAGATTTGAAGTATCCCGGTTATATACCGTTGTACGCATTCTAGATCGGTGTAACTTTGAGAGATACCGACACAATGCACTTGACCTGTGATTTCTTCGATTGGCCGATCTTGCGGGAGTCAGACATACATTTATAGCTTATATACTGCACCTTCAGACGACCTAACATCATCATTTTTTTGAGGTCAACCAGACAGACCCATGTCAGAGGACGTGAGCTCACCTCATTCCTCGCATCTTGCACATATGCTGCATATTGGGATGCTGATTATGCAACAACTAGAGTCAGTGGCACGTTCTTCGGAAACACAAACTTAGTAACATTTGTATACTACCTCACCACCTTGAAGTATGTAGTGTCGTAACACATCTGCGCCAATGCAAACAAAGCCCACGTATTTAGCGAAGATAGTATGGTGACATGAAGATTGGCTTCTACTATTAAGTGCAGTCTTCCCAGGCCTAAGGTAACTTTTTGCGGTCAAGTCTCGTCCGACTCGGAGCTCTTCTCCGAGCCTCGCACGAGGATGATCGACGAAGGGACTTCGAGTTCCCTTTTTGCCATATGATCCACTTCGACGCTTGGTCATTCAAGTTGTCGCTAACGGCTCATCCTCAAACGTCTATCATCGCGGATCGAATATGGGGGGGAGGTGCGTCCATCTCATCTGTGCAATAAGGGCACTGGTCAGATACTCATTTTCGAATGTCTGGGTCTTGGGGTGAACCCAATTCTTTCATTACATAGTGTCGCTTCAACCAGCATAGAATTGAGGCGTTACAGTCCAAGCTCACCACACCATGTCAGCGTACGCAGCATAAAAGAGAGTCGACTATCAGCCAAGCAACGCATTGAGACGTTCGAGAAGAGAGGGTAAGGCTTCATCGCCGACGCTGAAGACATGGTGCTAAGTGCTTCCAACCTGTATATTGGACGAATGCAAGGACGGTCGGGAAAACCACAGTGCTTTAGGTTGATGACAGAAACATGAAGTTGCTTGTCTCGACCGTTCTTTCCTGCTGAACTAAGTTAAGGTTTACTTTGAAGCTTCCTAGCATCGCTTGAGCGTCCAATTTTACCTGTTATCGGATTATTCATTACCACAACAAAAATCTTGCTCACTACTGACTAGGTAGTTTCCATATAGAAGGGGGTGTTAAATGGTTGAAAAAGGGTGAGTTTTGTGTGGCGCGTCAAACCGGTGGTTTCTCGTGCGAGGTTACCCTTTTTGGCGACAACGCTATCTGTGGAATCGCCTTCTCGAATCTGAGAGCATGATTTCGGCAAGACGAACGAAGCGTAGCTCGCAATTCACCATAGTCGCCCAGTATGTTGAGTGTGCAAGCACGTGCGATTACTTGTTCTACACAGGAGAAGCTTTCCAAGACACATTTATAAGCCGAAGTCAAGAAGCTAAATCCTGGAAAGCCGACTCCAGCCACAGTTCGCTCCTGGCCCCGAAACTTACGAAACTACTTAATGAAGCGCTTGAGACCCGTGAATAGCTGTCTTCTGTGCCGAAAACGCAGATTAAAATGTGATAAGGTAAAACCCCTTTCAGATTTTTATCCATTATTCCAGAAAGGTACACTATCTCGATTGACGCCGAGCTGAGACCCTCGTCTGCGACTGACATATTTCGTCAAGGGGCATCCATCGTGTGGACGTTGTCTTGCAACAAATCAACAATGCTCGTACGATCAAAGTGCCATCGTCACAGTACATAATGAGCCACCTGAACCCTCGCGTCGAGCTTCAGCAATACAAAGTGCTTCGGAATCGTCGCGTCTCACTTCTAGTACATCGTTCAGCAACCCACAGTCCTCAAACGCGCCCAGATCTCCAGAATTGTGCAGGCAGTCGACTGGTACAGACAGAGGGAGGTTCAGTTTTTCTCAAGGAGGGCGCACTGCATACGATGGTGCTACGTATTGGGGCAACGCTATTCCAGCCGAGGTGTGCCTTTATTAACCAAGGCTATATCTAGGCAACACTGACAAGCTTCAGGTGGCCGAAGGTGATGAGAGTGTTGAAGAGCAAGCGCCACAGACTTCTGTTCCGGGGGTTGACCCAAATCTAAGCACCTCAAAGCAGCCGCCGTGGAGTTACGGCCCATTTCGACCCCCGCTCAACTGTGGTCTGGATCTGTCAGGCTCTTCCCCGTCACAATGTCGAATGTGTGGTCGTGGGTATCAAATGATATGCATTCAAGCAATGTTGCCTGATCACAGTACCTGCTTGGATTTATGTGGCACCTTTTTCAGCAAGGTTTTCCCTCTTATACCGATTCTTCATCTCCCCAGTTTCCGCCAGGACTTCGATGAGATGTGGAGGGAAATTGGAAGTCATAAAAGCTGCCAGCAAAGGAACGTCGCCAGCATATTGAGGCGAAAGCCTGGATTCCTGTGTCTTTTGTTTGCGATCATGTTTGGAGCAATGTATTCCACCCCTGGGGTTCGCACAAAAATTGCACTTGCCTCTAAATCTTCAAATCTTTCGATCGAGACGTGCTACATGGCCACAATGCTTGCGGCAAGTATGACAGGCTTTCCACGGCGACCGAGTTTATACACTCTTGCAGCTTATGTGTATGTTCAGAGTCAATTCGCGAGAGAAGAAGACTTCCGCAACGCCCCCGAGTTCATTGCCCTGTCCTTCAGGCTAAGTATTGGAATGGGACTTCATCGAAAGCTGCCGAAATCAGCTCTCAGCACTGGCGACCTTGAGACCCGGCGACGTTTATGGTGGTACATTTTACACTTGGATGTCATGGGATCATGCACTTCTGGCCTATCTCCACTGTTTATTGATGAGAAGATGGCAAATGCGAAAACAATCACAGACTATGATGAATGGATCGATGAAGATGGGCTGAGAGTCGTGAAGAGTATGATCGCAACGACGCATATGCTCCAGAATATTGGGATGCTGACATTTACGCGCAGAAGACGTACGCTATGTTGTTGCCGCTCAGCGGTACAAATCCACAAAAGAAATGCGAAGTATCCTACGTCTGCACTTTGAGGAAGCGTTTGATTTTGACACTAGCGTCACCGGGGCAGTGACGAAACTCGAAACTCTTTCAATTGAAATCAGTCAAGCTTGTGCCGATCTCCTTGAGATGCTCTCAAGGTATTCTTTGCCAACTGCAAAGTCAGGGGACATCGGGAAAGGTGTCGATTCTGGTTTCAGTCGCGTTTGGTGCCTGGAACCGGGAAATACTTACGATCAGGATGCCGAGCGTTTTGCATCATGGTCTGTGATCTTGTTACATATGATGGTGCACAAGGCTTTCTGCACATTATACTATCCACTTTTCTCTCACCCTCCAGCGAACGAGTCAGAAACATCGATTAAAACATCGTAAGTCTCTACACTTCTAGCATGAGTCATCATGGACAAGATACTGACTTTACGAACTCAACAGCGCCGTCGAACACGCACAGGCTTTTCTGCATCTCTTCATTCGACTTTGCACGGACTCATCCTCTGAAGCGTTTCACTGGATGTATCCCGGTACGTACCAACCATTACAGGCTGTTTCTCTTTTGGTTGCAGATCTCCTACAACGCCCCCGAAGCGACCAAGCGGAAGCGTCAAGAGGAATCGTTGATAGTGTTTTCGAGATGTATTCAGTTGATCACGGCATAGTCAATCTGGAAGATACTGTCAAAAGAGAACTTTCTGCAGCTGGAAAAGGAGCCTGGACAATGCTCGCAAAGGCTCGACGGAAAGCATTAGAGCTGGTTGGGGAAGATCCGCACATACTGATTCCTTCTGGTGTCACACCGCCGACACACTGCGTGTGCGGGGAAAGAATTGCCCTCGCAGCGGGTGAACGGATCCCCTCCGAAGTCACTACAGGTGATTCAGAGGAGAGGCAGGCGGAAAACTTCCACCAGCCCCAGCAGCAACAATTTGATATTGCTGGTCTGGGGGAGGGAACGCAAGACCAAGGCACAACCCAAAATATGCTGGCATCACTTACAAGGGATGATGTGGACTTTGACTGGCAAATGTTCGAGTCCATGGCTGGCTTCTCATCAGGCTTTATGTCATGAGATAGCAAGGGTCTTGTGGCTCATGATGCGTTCTTTGCTCCAAACTACTGTGCCTGTTATCACAATTTGACAGACCAAAATCCCCCACCAATGATGGGTTGGCGACACCAAAACGTAGACCCAGCACAAGATCTTCCAGTTACAGCTTCCGTGTTCTTCGATTAAGGCTGATATACGTAGCCCAGCAAGGTACGAACAGACCACAGGCTCAAAAAGGCAGACAGGCTTCGGAACTTAAGCATGTCGCTCTATTAGCGACGCCGCTTTTGTCATCCTGAATATTCTTCTCGAAAAACGTGATTAAATCTGGAGTACTTTGAAATCCACATCGGGGCGTGGGATCGCTCGGATTTGGAAAAACAGAGCCAGGGGCTAATTCAGGGTACGAGGTGTACGAGGTACCT
Organism: Incumbomyces lentus; assembly: GCA_017656005.1. Taxonomy (NCBI): domain Eukaryota; kingdom Fungi; phylum Ascomycota; class Eurotiomycetes; order Chaetothyriales; family Trichomeriaceae; genus Incumbomyces; species Incumbomyces lentus. The sequence continues at coordinate 1,306,861 of JACJVT010000004.1, read as the reverse complement.
CGTGTAACCCTCGCAAAGGGTTTGTTGCCCTGTGCAACGGGAGTGGCACGTGACTTGCTAATCACAGCGAATATTTGGCTGAAGCTTTCCCCACACATGCCCACATTACGTTCTTTCCGTTCCTTTCGATTTTCTCCCACACCTACAAGAGCTGAGGAGCATGATTTGTTTGCAGAAATCAGACCGGCTCTGAATCATGCTACGAAGAAAAAAACCATGCTCTACTTGATGAAACCACTTGGCCTGGTAAGGTCGAGGGGGAAAGTGTGACGCAAAGTCAATGGCAATACGTCAGCCAACCCAAGGTGCAGATGCACGGCGGATCTGAGCGAACATCGGGTGCGAAAGTTGTAAGAAAGCTACCATGCGTCTAGCCCAAGTCCGTGAGTTTCCGCTACAAAACGATACTAACCAGGTATTATGTGTCCTGCTTGCTTCACGATTGAATTGCCCTACGAGTTTCATTTTGTGGTCACCCAGCTGACCATTTTGTTTGGGAAATTCTTGAGGCTAGCAGTCTCCAGCTAAGGATTCTGCAGTTCGCCATCCACAGTTGGTGATTATGAGTGATCGCCGACATCCTGGAGCTTGCCATGGCAGTCACGACTTATGCCCAACTTTTGTCGACGAGAAAGGAGGTCTCTACGTTCGCATCGACTCGGATATCATCCAGACAGAACTCGGCAAAGAGCAGGACGAGCGCGAAAGGGAAAAGCTGCATAGAACCTACATGTCCATACTACACCTTGCCGAACGATGCGCCTTATCCTATAATCAAGAGGCTCAGCTAAAGAGACTTGCCTCTGTCCTCGACAACGTGTCGGGCTTGCAGCATCGAAAACCGTTGCCTCCCCCGTCCGCCAATCGAACTTTGATTAACATCATTGACGAGATTCTCGCCGGCCACTTGTTCGAGGTCTTTGGGCCGCGGTATCAGCGAACGGGCCCTGCGACAGGCGACTGCCGCTTCGTATGCATTTTCTGTCACGAAATTAAGACAAAGACGGGCGATCTCAGGATACATTTGGCTAGCAAACACAACTGTGCGTGGGCAGATATCAGAAAAGCGTTCGATCGGAAGGATCCCTACGGCCTGTACATTTTTGGCCAGTACTCTTATGACGATGTGAAGGCAAACAAATGGCCAATAACAGACTGGAGAAATCGCAAAATAAGGAGCTCCCGCACCAACGATCTAGCTAGCCAAGCATCAGCATCGACGAAGAGAATGAGTAGGGACAGTAGCCAGGAGTGTGTACCTTGTCCATGGAGCTTCTACCATGGCACGAACCCACAGCTGAGCTACGATCATTATGAATTTGATGATGTTCCCTACCACTTTTTGGGTTTACCCGCTTTAGGCACCACCCTATCACCCACCTCGGAACTTCCTGCCAGCCCAACTGCAACCGGCTCGGAAGGAATTATGCCAATGCATGTCGAAGATTGCCAAGACGAAGATTTGATTGTGGCGTCTATGCAAACCTCTATCACTTCTCAGGATCTTGATCTTGAGCTTGATCTGGCCCAAATAGGCTCATCGCCTTGCGTAGTAGGAACATTTTCCTCATCGCCAAAGGTTGATACTAATCATTCAGTGTTGGCGTCTCGACACCAACTCGAGCGATCCGTGCTACCCAACCCCCAGACTTTTTCGCAAAATCCCACCCAACCTACCGCCACTCATAAGAAGAAGTCTCCTCCGAAGAAAAAGTCACCCACAGCAGTGGTTTTGCCCCTTTCTCCCGAACATTTTATCAAATATTGAACAAGCGTGTAGATCGTGCAATCCGAGATTTTACTCTGATAGAACTTGTAAGTTGGACCTCCTTTCTGCATTGATGCGATTACTTTGTACTGACCAAAAGACAGGGACTCGGTGGCGGCCTTGTGTGTACAGTTGAGCTAGACACGGAAAATGCGAGCAAACTACAAGACGGCTTGACGCAAGTCACAGACGATGCAGGAGGTTATCTGACTGGATATGACCACAAGCGTACGAATTTTTTTGAATTTTTTTGAATTTTTTTGAGCATGGAGTGGTGTGTTGTCTTAGAGTCAAGTCCCAACCTGATGATTTACTTTTCCAACCTCTATGTAACTATGTAAGCCTTTCCAACAATCCATCCCTATCTATTGAAAAAAAAACCCCGTCGAGGACCTCTTCTATTATTAGGTATGATCCATTCAAGGTCTGCATGCATAGTCTTGCCCTCCCCCTTCATGAAAAACAATTGTAACGTAGTTAGAACAACTCCTCCCTCTTTTCTCTTTCTCTCTTGTAACGAACAGAGTTGAGTTAGTTGTTACCATGAAAACGTGCTATGAGTTCCAAGCGTGCGGCACTAAGGCATAAGGCCACAAAAAAGTCCTAGAGTAATAAAGTTCTCCCTGAAGCTTAAAAGACGGAGAGAGAGTTTTGGTTGGGGAAATATTCTAAGACTTAAGGAGGCCTTCCCTCGATCTACTCTGGACGCGACTTCATATTTAGACTATGTATGTATGTGACGAGTCGAGAGAGAGAGAGAGAGAGAGAGAGAGAGAGTGTGTGTGTGTGTGTGTGTGTGACTATACCGAGAATCCAATGCTTTGGTGGGGTGTGAATGAACCAGTTCCTGTACTCTTCTTTCTTGGACATCATTACTCCGAACCCGTTACAAATGCACGCAAAGAATACAAATAGAGACGTGATACCATGCTATAGAGCCTCTTTCTTGCCCTGCCTTTTGCTGTCCTCGCTTGGACCGACGTCTTCGGCGTCTTCGGCGTCTTCGTCAATGTCACTTATTAGCCCTTCGAGCTCAAACTCCTCTGCATCCCTCACTTGTTGGCTGTCCGTTGCTCTGTGGTTTCGAGCAGGTAACCGAGAGCTCGGCTTGGGCTGAGCATGACCGTTCATGCGTGGTTGTCGACTCTCGTCATCGTCTGGCACGTCCAGGAATGGGCTGGGCATCGCACTGCTGGCCCTAGTGCCGACGCCTCGCATTTCGACTGCAAGGCCATTGGGAATGTAACTCGCGTTCCGGCTGTGGCCGCCTCGGGTTCGCATCTGTTTTGCCAGAGTAATTTGGCCGTTGGATTCATCATCAGGCCAGGTCGCTTCTGCATAGATATACAGCAGGATGTTGACCAACAGGTATAGGAGGAAGGCAATCGAGTAGAGAATCAGAATGTACGAGACGTGAGTGATTTGTGCAGCTGAAAGTCGCTCCATTTGTTCTTCGGTGGCACCCATAAAGAGGAAACCTGAAGCGTAGAGTAACTATAGTGCAGGTTAGCAGATGAAATGAGAAGCAATGTCGGGGCACTCACGAAAGGAGGTAGATGTTGCCAGCTGCTAGGCTCTCCACCACCCCTGCTGTCTTTAAGAACAAAGCAGATCTCAACGATCCTAGCTGCTCCGGCTGCCATCAGGGTGTAGCCAAAGACGGTGTGGACCATGGTGCTGAGCTCCAGCTCTTGCGGATGCGCACTCATGGCCCAGCCGGTGAAGAAGATGACAATACCTGGTACGACGTTGCGTCGTGGTCTGCCACCACGGCTTATGCTGAGCCATACGCCGAGCAGGCCGGCACACCACCAAACGATACCCATACTGGTATGTTGCAAATCGTTCTTCACCCAGGGGCCTCCCCATCTGTGCTCGGTGAAGGTGTTGACACAACCCCACAGCGTAATGACCACTGAATCGAAAAACTCCTGGCTTTTTCCTGTCTTCCGCAGCCATGCCTGGCCCACTATTAGTAGAAGAGTCATCACTATGCCATAGCCAATGAATGCCGATCCCATGATGAAATGAGCTAGACACTGCCCGAGATGATCGCCTCTGCAATATCCCAATCCGACAATTGCACCAAACAGCATCTGTGTCCAACTCACGACCGGAAAGACTCTTCCAATCAGCCCATGGACTATGACCACAACTCGTCTACCCCAAAGTCCACCCTTTCCGCCAAAGACTCGTCCGACCCACCCTTTCTTGTTCTCAAGGTGTAGTTTCAATCCTGCGCCGAGCCCAACTTGGGCAATCAGCATCAGGACGAGCACGTTTGCAAAATACGCGTGGACATGCGGCCCAGCGAATTGTCTTCCCTTGTGCATGTGACCGAGAAAATAGGCTGGGATGAAGATTGCTGTCGCGACTGTCTGCACAGGAACATGCCACCTATTGCGAACAAGACCCAACACCATGCCGAGTGGAAAGAGCAGGCCAAAAGTCAAGGTCATAAGGAATATGTGGAGCCATAGGCGCACGTCGACGGGATCCTCGGAAATGGCAGCGCCTTCGGGCACTTTGGAATGGCCACCATGAGCAGAGACTGGGGAAGGTATTGAGGCCGCAGCGAGCAGGAGGATGTTGGCGGAAAGTCGTGACGTGGGCATGCTGTCGGTCTTTGCACAGACGAACGACACTGGTGATGTCGAGGTGGAGGAGTAGAATTTCCCTGACTCTCTGTTCTCAGAGTAAGCGTTGGAGGTTGAAGGGGTTGGATCCTCTCGCAGATGGCAGTAGCTCAAAGCGCGTGGGGCCCTCCGCTTATGGAATCACCGGTTCATCGCACTTTCCTCAGTCAATTTTCGGAAAAGATTCAAGAGAGTTCAGGGTGAAAATGGTGGTTCCTAAGGCTTGACGCAGGCAACTGGAATGCAGTTCCCTCTGACTCCGGAGGCGTGCCGCGTCTGCGCCAATCCGAGGCAGGCCCGATTGGTGAAATCCATTACTCAGCAAACTACGCCGTGCATAATTCAATATCAAACAACCTCTGTTGAGCTAAAAGCCGGTCACTTTGCTAGTCATATAGTTCCTCTAGCTTGATGAACCATTTTGTTTACCCAATGCAGAATTGCATGTCAAAAGAACCCAAATTTGTCAAACCCAGTAAGAGCGCGATATCCGCGAAAGAAACTGTTTCCCATTCCTGAGGTCGCTTCCCAAATTTTCGCTTGAAAGATTGCATAAACGACGTGTTTCGTGCTGAACAGAACGTACTTGTAAACACATATTAAGCCTTTCCGATATTCCAACTATCCTGACTTTTCACATTTGACAACCTTCAGAGGTTTAGTCTATCCAAATCACGCCTCCAGCTCTTTGACCATGGATCCGTCTATCTCGCCTCCTCAGGCTTTGGACCACATCCTTCAGCACCGCTTCGGACAGCTTAGGCGGGACTGCATTGCCGGTCTGCGTCCTCATTTCGCCCGTAGTAAAGGGTCGTCCGTCCTCATACGTCCCATATATGTAGGACCACGGAAATGTCTGTAATACAGCAAGCTCTCGAATAGTAAATGCTCTTCTTCCACTTGGATGATAATTGTTTCCACCTGAGCACGTGACAGTGTTCGCGAGTCGATTTGGGTTGTATGAACTTTTATGGTGGTTGAAAACGACGCTGGTATCATGGTATGTTAAAGGCGCTCGCTCGTGCTGGCGCTCGAGCTCGGTGAGAACAGATTGAATGTTCACCTCACCCGAAATAGTCGTAGGTTTAGGGAAGGGAGGAAGATCTTCACCTGGACTGACTTGGTCAGTAATAATAAAGACCTAGGAAGGTACACTCACCCTGCAGCAATAATGTAAAGCCTTACACGAGTTTGTGGAACACCAAATTCGGAGCATCTCAATTTGCTCCACCTCAGGGTAAAGCCGAGCTCGGTAAATTGACTCAACAAAGCATGAAACCATTGACGGTGTAGGTTGCTCATAATTCCAGGAACTTCTTCCACGGTCACCACTCTTGGCTTTAGACTTCGTATTAGATCCGCGCATGCAAGTAACGGAGTTAAGTTCCTCTCGTTCCTCTCGAGATTGGGCCTAGTATTAACAAGGCAGACGGCCTGGCAAGGTGGGCTCAAATGAAGCACGTCGACTCTCCAGCCCTCCTTTTCAGCGCGCCGGACAAAGTCATCAACACTCGTAACGAAACTCTCCGTTTCTGGGAAATTCGCCCGGTAAGTGCAGATTTTGAGCTCATCTTTGTCGAAAGCAAGATATACTATAAGGCCAGCTTGTCTAGCTCCGGTAGAGACACCTCCAGCACCGCAGAATGCATCCGCAAAGGTAATAGGATCCGTGTCAGAGAGTAGGGGATTTGTATATTCCCGCCACGTATTCTGGAGGTCATCAGGGCACGTAGTCCATTCTTTATCAAGGTCCTTTTGTAACGGTCGTTCCAGTGCCTGCTCTTTCCATTTACCGTCCTTATCTTGTAGTGTGATATCCCTCCACCGACAGGTCACTGGGCCACTCTCCCGGATATCGATCTCTGTCATTGCATCACTTAGACAGACAGTTGTGATACAATTAATTTCGTCGTAATGTTGATTTGTCATCCTCAGTTCGCGCGGGCGAAGTAGCTCTGTAACTGACCTTCGCCAGAGGCCGTGATCGTTCGGGTGCTCATTCGTTTCGATTCGTACCTTCTGAACGACTTCGTTGATGAGTCGATAGCCACGGTATGTAGACGGCAACCTCGTATCAACCTCTTCAGTTTTAACTTCTTGCTTCCATACAATACAGTTTCGTCGAACTGGTGCTTGAAGGCTAAAAGTCTCTATGCGGACGAACACTTCTCCGACCATAACACAACCATTTGTGCTATTGGGCACCAAGTGGCGAAGTAGTATAAAAGTTCCATCTGTCAATTCAAAGCATTTGCCATCCTGGAGTCGGATGCCCTTGTGGACTAATGAAAAAAATGTTTGTGGCTTGCTAGAAATCATTCGAGGAATAGGCTGAGGATGAGTTTTGGGCTTGAGCCGTGTCATAACGCGTTGTTGGCGAAGAAATCGATTTGTAAAGCCTTCAACGGCATTCTCAATTCCAGAATCGTCGTCAAGCTCAATATCGCGGACAGCATCACTCTGAATCGTGTTGCGAAAATGTGGACCGCTCGACTCGAGTTTCTTCATAGGCTGACAGGACCCAGACAGGACCCAAGGACTTCCGGGAGCTTCGTCATCCTCAACCTCACTTGCTAGTCGTTTATTGCTCTGTTCACGATCTTGCCGCCTACCTTCATTGAGGTTTCCGAGAAGCTGAAGAGGCATAGAACGAGATTGGGACATTGTGAGTGAGCGACTAGATTGTGAGAAGACGTGAAAGGAGGGACTATTCTGCGTTGGGTTGGAGGAAGAACCACTTGAGAAATCACTAAGTAAATAGTTGTTGACATCTTCACTTACTAATTAAGCTTCAAATTAGTATCGTGTCCTACCCCTCCGTTGACCAGAAGGTGAAGGTCAGGACTATTGGTCCTCAGTATCGCAGTGCATCCTCACAAGTAGATGTCTGGTCGCCCAATCCCCTTTTGCGCCTGCAACAAGCCTCAGACCCCATCCTCCGCATGCTTCATAGATCAACGTTTCTTAACGCTCTTACTGCTATCAGTGACTACCTAGGTACTAAACCGCAAGTAGGAACGTAACTGTAATTGGATGCGTTTGCTTCAGCGCATCCATTTTAAATCGTTCAACCATAGACTGGGAGATGTTTCGAACCAATAGCGAGGCAGGAATAAAGGAGTATTCTTGGAAGTTAGAACCTCACTAAAAACTAATGTTGGGTGGCATTGTCAAAGTGGAAGGACACTTCGTTCATCCTTCAAGATCGTCACATTGCGAAAAGGGGTTACGGTTCAAGTTCAAATTCAGGCGGTATAATAGTGACCAACAGACCAGCGCCGCACGCTTCGGAAGCTGGTTCAAATCGCGAGGAGAAAGAGTCCTTGGGAAAGTTGATAAGGAAGATGTGAAAGGAAGGTGGAGCGAAGCCGTCACAATAGCCGTCGCTGGTGGGCTCACGGGTGGGGAAAAAATCCTTACAGTAGAAATTTCAATGCGTTGCGGAGGTATCTTGAAACTGCGCTGAACACTAACAAGATGGGTCAAGTTGGCAGCTTCGTTCTCACATTATCTCATATTTTAACCGTCGAGGTCTGTTCAAAATGCTTTAAGAACAACTCATATTGCGCTCCGTCCTGGCCAGTCCCTTAAGGGAATTAAACTCGATCCAGAACCCACCCTCCCCTCCAATGAGCCGGTACGTATTCTAACGAGCTTTTTCTTGGTTGCTCCTGTGATGATCGCAAAAAGAATTTGAAAAAGATGTTAGACTACAGAAACTGCATTGTTGATACTGTGACCTGAGTATTTAGCATGCCGAATTTGCTTCTTCACCTGACCGCTCAACTTGACCATTGCTAATTGTACGGGGTACAGAAGAAGGCCTTAAACCAACATGTGTGGAATCGTTGCTCTACTGTTGGCCAACCCGGCCTCTAATGGTGCCGCTATCGACCTACATGAAGCTCTATATTTCTTACAGCATCGAGGTCAGGATGCGTGTGGCATTGCGACCTGCGCCCCGGGAGGACGAATATACCAGTGCAAAGGCAACGGAATGGCAGCAAAAGTCTTTCAAGACGGCTCAAGAGTGGCGGACCTGCTAGGATCTATGGGAGTTGGTCACCTGAGATATCCAACCGCAGGAAGTAGTGCCAATGCCGAAGCCCAGCCCTTCTACGTCAACAGCCCTTACGGCATCTGCTTTGCTCACAATGGCAACCTCATCAATGCCCCAGAGTTGAGAAGGTTTCTGGACCTTGTGGCACATCGGCATATTAATACTGACTCCGACTCGGAAGTGATGCTGAATATCTTCGCCAGCGAGTTGAATGAGACCGGCAAAGCACGAGTCAACGAAGACGATATTTTTAATGCCTTGGGCAGAATGTATGATCAATGTAAAGGTGGTTGGGCATGTACTGCCATGCTAGCTGGTTACGGCATCATAGGGTTCCGAGATGCTTACGGCATCCGACCTTTGGTGCTTGGTTCGCGTCCATCTCAAGACAGTGATGGGGATGACTATATGATGGCGTCCGAATCTGTAGCGCTGGAGCAGCTTGGCTTCAAGGTTATCCGGGATCTAATGCCAGGTGAAGCAGTAATAATTGAAAAGGGAGGTGAGCCCCATTTCCGACAGGTGCAAGAACGGAGAGCATATGCTCCAGACATCTTCGAATTTGTGTATTTTGCACGACCTGACTCCGTCATCGATCAGATCAGCGTGCACAGAAGCCGCCAGCAAATGGGAATCATGCTCGCGAAGAAGATCAAGAATACTCTCCAGCAAAAGGAATTGGATGAAATTGACATCGTCATTCCGGTTCCCGAAACATCGATCACGTCAGCAGCCGTTGTTGCGAAAGAACTCGGTAAAGAATACACTGGTGGATTCGTCAAGAATCGTTACGTTTTCAGAACATTTATTATGCCAGAACAGAAGCAACGTGTGAAAGGCGTGCGCAGAAAGCTCAATCCCATGAGCATTGAATTCAAGAATCGAAACGTACTATTGGTGGATGATAGCATCGTACGCGGGACAACCAGTCACGAAATAGTAAGCATGGCCAGAGAGTCTGGGGCAAAGAAAGTACACTTGGCAAGTTGCGCACCCGCCATTACACATGCGCATATCTATGGCATTGACCTGGCATCTCCGAACGAGCTTGTGGCACATAACTATCTAGGCTCCGAGGCCATCGCCAAGCACATCGGGGCCGATAGCGTTATTTACCAATCCCTGGATGACCTCAAAGAAGCTTGCGTTTTGGCGGCCAGGGAATCCGAAGCTGTCGATGCCCCTTGCGATTTTGAGGTGGGCGTTTTCTGCGGCACTTACATCACACCTGTCGAACAGGCATATTTTGACCATCTGGAACAAATTCGTGGTCAAAACCGAAAACTGAAAGTAGAGGCTGAAGCTCGGAGGGCAGTCGCTTCTGGTGTTGCTGGTCCTCAACAACTTTGGTTTGCCACAAATGGCGCTACCGTTGATCAATATGGCAACGTTGTTCCAGCTCAGCGTACAGGTTACTCGCCACAAATGCCAGGGTCAGATAAGATGATCTCTTCAGACGAACAAGAAAGCCCTTCTGTAAAGATGAGAATGGATATCAGTATCCACAATATGGGAGATTTCCCAACAGAGGATCACTGAAGTCATCACATTCTTTCTCCGAGTTTCAGTTTGCCGCATGGTACCCTTAAGTCAACTTCCGAACAATACCAGAGCCAATTAAATCAATTTGTTGGCAAAATTGCTCTGTCCTCTGGATGCCGCAAATATTCGGCCAAGGAAGACCACATCCTTCTTTGTCAAATCGTACAATTGCCGTGCTACGATGCACGAGCCACGCTTGTGGATGCTTCATCCTCGCTACCGCAGCTCAATGTTGCATGGTAGATCACTCTGCACAAACTGTCTTATGGTCCATGCACAAGCAGCGTCTAGCCAATGAAGAAGTCAGACTAGATTGCACCCTCCCCACCATATCCGCACCGAAACACCACATTGCGTTATATTGCCCTGTTCTTGAGTTTTCAGGATGCCGTTTGACATTCTCGATGCCGTCAGCGGTCCTCCCATCAAACCAATCCGCTGATCTCAAATATTGTCGTACTATGCTTCATCACCACAAAACTCAGGAGGCAAACAGCGTTTGCATCATGAGACATAAAATGGGCTCACCAGGCTTGGTCTGCTCTAAGTTCATCTCCTGAATAGTAAGATAAATTCCTCAAAAGCCATTCTTGCAAACTACTAAACATCTACGTGGACCCAAAATCTACCCATGGCTCTCGCATCGCTCAAACATCTTCCCCTGCTGGCAGTGGCAGTTCAGTGCCTAACCATGCAGCCTCAACATCTTACTCGTGATACTACGAACTGCCCTTACTATCTTCCAGACGGAAGTTATGAATTCCCTCACCTCATTGTTCCAACCAACAAATCAAACATACCCCTGGGGCACTCGTACTTTGCACAAGTCTCACCGGACAACTATGCCACAATCTTCAATTTCGACATACCGCCTTCTCGAGCCAACCAACCATGCTCGCTTTATTTTACCTTTCCCCGCCGTGACCAACTTGTCACCTCAGATTTTGAATGGAACGGTGGCAACGCCGGCGCTGGAGGGCAAGGTACCATCAAGCTTGCGCAATACCAATACAACACAGGAGCAACAGATGCTACAACCGGTATCTCACCACCCCCGCTTGGTCCTGAAGCGCCTGTCAATCTCAGCGGCGTGGCACCTGGGACATTCTACAAAGCCTGGTCGGGATCTTGTGGCGATGGCGGAGTCATGAGCTGGCAGATGAGCAGTAATGATAGTTCGCTCACGTATTTCCAAGATTGGAACCCTTGTGCCATTGGGTTGTGGGTTGTGTATGAGGCTGCGCCGCTTGGGCAAGGGCCGCCTTGTTGCCAGTGTCCCGATGGGTCGAAGTTCGATAGTCACGCTACATGGATGGAGGCGTACACGGGTACCACAAATCTGAATATGCATGCGATGACCGGAGATGGAGCATGATTGATGCGAAGGCGGATTTTATTGGAATGCACTTTTGATGCGATCACACCATCCATGAGATGAGATGAAATGAGCTGCAGCACGCATGGAATACTTGCCATTGTCCATTTCTATCCAGATCGATCCGTTTGAATCGAACCTGAGAGTTTCGTACGGCTCTGGTTCGCGTTTGTGGAAGTTATATTGGCTCGGGCACATTGCAGACACTGATCGTGTCCTCTGATAGTTCCAACGTGCTGAATCAGAGCGCAGTCAGGATAGGCGGTACAAGCATTAGCCACGTTCATCAGAATTCCGTACATCTATCGTGTTATTATAATATGAAAGAATCGCAATCTCTACAGCCTCAGATAGTCATTACTATGGAAGTAATTGTGCAGACTGAAATAAACGGTCTGTGACTGAGATAAGTGGGGATTCACTTTCACCGGGGACAACATCTGAGTTGATTCTCTGTTAGTCATTAGATATTGAGACGCGGGTATATTTGAGTTAGCACCATGTTGACAGATCTTCTAAAAGACTACGGGAATCTTGGAGGATTCCAGGGAGCAATGCTTCCCAAGAAAGTTCGGCTGGTGGGTGCCACCATTACAACGAATTGACCGAACAGCCTTCCCACGTGGCGACTTGTTCTTGTTGAGCATCATCTGCAAAGACTGTGAGACAATGTGGAGATTTGAAGCCCGGTGACCAAGACTTGTTCTACGAGGTGTTTGTTGTCTCAAAGCAACTATGCATTGTCGCCTATCGTTTCGGTCGAGGCTGCATTAATAGTCTCCGAAATATAAGCTATGTCAATTGAATTTAGCGGCTCCAGAAGTGGACTTGCGGGTGCTGCCGTGGTCCATTTAGCCTCTGAGCAATGGCGAATGATGTCGTTGGCGCAGGCGCGGGCGCTGCAGAGCACTTCCAGCCCACCTAATGAGATTGAAAATACGATGGCTGGCAGACTGCTTCCTTCATCTCCATCATCTTCAAGCTGACTGCTTGTGCTTGCGCATAACCCCAGGAGACGGGCGCTTAGTTTTATACATCGCAAGGCCCTAGATAGAATCCGGAAGCTGCGCATCGGCCTCGTGTGAACCACCCAACCTCATGCCATCAGAAGCGCATGTTCAACAAGTTGCGCTGTCACCATCCGGTTGATGTCAGGCCTGACACGAGCTGTCGAACATATTGACAGACTGAAAAGAGGTCGACGATGGACCCATACGGTCGAACCTCGTATGCGAGCGGGTTAGCGCCTGCCGGGTCTATGGGGCCATCAGTATCTCCCTTCGCACCTGCTCCAGGTGCCTCTACCACATTCACAGGTCCTCCGCCGCAGCAAAGCAACCTCGCAGCACAGTCAGCCCTAACTATTCCCCCCAATCGCGTCGAGCCGCCACCCCTCAGCGCAACTGCTGGCCCAATGCCAGGCACCATGCAGAATCCCATCGTGGGTCCGAAGAAGCGCCTGATCATCACCTGCGACGGGACATGGCTCGACGCGGATAATGGTCTACTCAATGGACAGAAACTACCACCTTCGAATGTGAGTCGAATGACTTTGGCAATCAAGGAGACCTCAAGAGACGGAATACCCCAGGTCATCAACTATCAGGCTGGAGTAGGCACAAGAGGAGGACGCGTGTCAAGGATTGTCGGTGGGGCGACTGGCCTCGGACTGAAGGAGAATATCAGAGAGGCATACACCTATCTTGCCACGAATTGGAGGGAAGGTGATGAAATCTTTTTGCTGGGTTTTAGTCGCGGTGCCTATACAGCTAGATCTGTGGGAGGTATTATTGGTGATCTCGGTCTCTTGACGCGAAGAGGCCTGCCGTGCTTCAGTGAAATTTTTGAGGACTACGAACACAGACTTGACGATCGTTATGTCTCAAGTCTTCCTGATACCCCATTCCACGACAAAGGACCTTTTGACGACAAATACGTCGTCGAGCTAGAACGCCTTGGCCTGACTCGAAGACGCGTGCCGATAAAAGCAATATGTTGCTGGGACACGGTCGGCAATCTAGGTATTCCGCAAACGCCCTGGTTAAAAGCGTTCACGGGACGCGACAACAAAATGAGAGAGTATCAGTTCGATGACACCAGGATACATCCTTGTGTGGAGAACGCTTTCCAGGCCCTAGCCCTGGACGAACAGAGAGCTCCTTTCTCTCCTGCTCTCTGGGAAAAACAGGCCGATAACAATAGGACAAATCTTAAACAAGTCTGGTTTCCAGGTGTCCATTCGAACGTGGGAGGAGGTTATGATGACCAAGAAATAGCCAACATCACTCTAGCTTGGATGATGTCTCGCCTCGAGCCCTTTCTCGATTTCCGACCCGACTTCCTCGTATCTCAACTTGATGCTCAGAGAGCTTATTACAAGCAAAGCAGCCAAAGGCATCGATGGTGGTCATTCGGCGAAATTTACCGATCACTCAAAGGTGTCTATTCCGTCACTGGAAGCAAAGCGCGCACACCGGGTGCCTACCAAAGGTCTGATCCCTTCACAGGTCGCACAACTGGTAAAAGGTTGAAAAACACCAACGAGTACATTCACGCTTCGGTCAGAGCTCGCATTGGACTTCGAGGACCCGGGCCTCAAGATCGAGGTGACTACAATCCTCAAGCACTGGCTGACTGGACCTTCGAGCCAGAACCCGCCCCCGTCGGTGCAGCTGCACAGGGTCAGGGAGGAAACCTGTCCGATGGCATGATGATCGTGTGGAGTTACCGTGGAAATCGCGACCGCGACGGTCAAACCAGGATACCTGAAGCCTTCCTCTTGGAGACAGAATTAGCTTTGCTTCGCCAATTCCAAGCGGTCGAAGACTACATACGCTTCATGAGGCCGCCTAGTGGCAAGAGAAAGTCGAAGCGATATCACGGTATGAACGGAGCGGTACCCGTAAACGGCGGCCCGATGCAAGAAAAGCGACGAAGTATGGGGCTAGCACCCGATGACTTTGCCGAGGATGGAGTGATGGACGGAATGGACGATGAGGATTATGAGAAGCGAAAAGCGAGGAAGCATCACAGAAGGACTCGTGGCGCCAGCATTGGTCCTGAAGCAGATGGTCACATGTCTGGCCGCCGAGAACGTGATCCAGACCGAGAAGAGCGGAGGAGGAAACGGGCGAGCGTACGTCCTTGATACCATGACACTCGAGGGAGTTGCCTGAAGCGTTCATGCACGTGAGCATTTTTCATCACCACGACCACAACTTGTACTTGATCGATTCCATTTTGTCACGCCTATCCCCCAGGTATTCTCATTCATTTTTGAATTTTCGGACCTCGTAACGCTTCCTCACACCATCGCACTCAAAAATCCAGCCCTCTGACCTATCAGCCTTGCCTCGTCTTCTGAATCCACTCAATTACCTCGAGAAGGTACGGCACGAACAAGGCGGGGTTCTCAGTAGCAGGGAAATGCCCGAGATCCGGCAGGCGCCTTAAACTTCGCCCCCCCTCGATCTTGTCCGCCGTCGCCCGCCTTACTCATATCCGGCGTGGTGCTCCAATCAAACTCCCGCGTCATAAAGTAGATCGGGAACTTTTGGTCACATCGAATCCGCTGCACACACGCGGTCCCGCGCATCGAATCCGCCAAAAGTAGAAAACCCAGGTCTCCGTGGAATATTCCCGTACGCTTGGCCCGAGGACATGTGCCAGATCAGCTGGCGGTTGATATACGGCGGCGACTTGGGAGCCATCATGCCGTAGACCCTGCGTTTCTTTTTGGTCCAGTTAGTTAGTTAATTTAGTTTTGCTTTTTGGTTCTTGGTTTGTTTTCTTGTTAGAACTAGAGACTAGACTAGCCTAGGACTTCCCCCTTTCCACCCTCTCCCCTTTTTCCCGAAATGGAACAGGAGAGGAGCTGAGTCGATGGGGAAAATACGGAAATCTTCAAGAGAGTTTTTGTGAGATTATAAACTTACCAATCTGGATTGAAGAGTGATTGGTTCACTGAAGGACTTTTGTCGTTGAATTGCCGGCTCATGCAGAGGTAATCGCACCCCTGTAAGGGGATGGTGCCGCTAGAGCCAACCTCGTCGTTGCGTATGGCAACGGCTATGCAGACTTGTCCAGCCATGTGCTGCTCCGTTGGTAACCATTGTTGCTGCAGAGTGTGCTTTATCAACCATCGTTAGACCGGCTGCATCGAGGTGAGCGTCCGGGCATACTGCTAGGTGACATCAACTGCCTTAAAACCCTCGAGGTCTTCTCCGCAAGCAGGTCCGGCCTTGGCTATAATTCATCTTCCAAAGTCAAAATACATACCATGATGGAAGACCCTTGGCATGATATGGCGCAGCACTTACATCCAGCCAACCGTATCCAACGGACCCCTCCGGTTAGGAAGGTGAGCGATTGTCTCGAACTCCTCAAAACGTTCGAGTCACCACGTCTCCTGTTTATAGCGGTCCTCCTTCTCGAAACGCAAAAGGAGATCCTCTGCAGCCTTCTCTGAGCCAGTTGGAACCGAAAGAACATCCTCCAAAGCCTGTCTTACAGCCTTCGGCATGGGGCCCGATGAGCCGCAAACAATAATCGTGGCTTCAGGGTTTCCGAGAAACTCTCGAATGAGATCTGCATGTTCTCGGATTTGATCCTGAACATAAACTTTGGCCGTGTGTTCTCTCGAGAAAGCAGTGATCACTCGGAGAGGTGGATCACTTTTGCTCTGAAGTCCTGACCACTCAGATTGAAAGTAAAAGTCGGATTGCGAACCTCTGCAGCCAAATATCAATATAGACCCAACGCGGCCTTCTGTTAATTCGTACTTTTCATGAATGATGCTTCTTAACGGGGCCATGCCAGTACCTGCACCAATAAGAAGATGTGGCCTATCGAAAGCTGTCAGACTGTTGTGAAAACGACCGTCAGTGTGCAGAACTACATCAAGCGTCGTACCAACTGGAAGCGTGGCGAGGTATTTCGTGCAAACTCCTTCACGGATGCGTTTGATTACCGTTCGATACTTCACAATAGCTACCAGGAGTTCAAAAGTGGTTCCACCTTCTTTGAGTTTGCCCCCGCTTGAAATGCTGAACTGCCGAGGCCGCATGACAGGGAAAACATTGATCGCTTCTTGCCAAGGTATCTTGAGAGTGTTGAATTCCTGCAGCACCTCCAGAATACTGCGGCGCGGACGAGTTGCATAGTCGAAGTACTCGTCAAGATATTGGGGATTGGTGAATTCCAAAGCGCGTTCTCTCTGCATTTCATCGTTGGTGAAGTGAGCAATTTTCGTGAAGAACGATCGCCTTGGGATAGCATTGATGTCAAGATATTCTGTCAACAGCTCCCTGAGCGTGAAGAATTCCTTACCTGCAAATGCCGGATCAAAGATATCATTTCCATGGTCTAGGTTGGAGCGTTTACGCAGCACAACGTTTGAGTCGGCTACGTCTTGCCATTGAAGCAGACTGAGTAGCTGTTCCACCTCATGTGTCAGATTCTTAGGGCGTATGGCAAGCGCATCACCTGGTAAATAGTAGACAGGAGATTTAGAGCGTAGTTTGATCCATCTCGTATCTTGCCAGTGCTTGGTGGATGTAACTCGTTCATTGCGCTCTAGAATCACTGGAAATGGTGGTGCAATCGAAACCTTTGAACTTATAGCGGATGTCGATTTGTGGTGACTATCAGCAGATACGTAGTTTGATTGCTGCACACCGGGGGCAGATTGCAGAATCCACGGGTTGGGTAGCCTCTGATCTGAAGGAATTGGCGTTTGACCGTTTTGCAAAGGGAGGAGTGCCAATACTTGCTCCTGAAAGCGTGGTAGCCATGATAAGAAAACCCCTTCGGTCCCTTCTTCGCCTTGCTCGTCGGCTTCGCAGGGTGGCAGTAAAGAGACAGCGCCCAATTGCTGCAGCCGTTTGTGAAGCTTGCGACCAGCCAGGTTGAACTTGGGGTAGGAGCTGTCGCACAGACCAACCAACCCATACCTGAGCCCTTTTAAAGAGCTTGGAGTCAGTTTCTTCCTTAGCAAGCTTAGCCAAAACCTGCGAGCATCAGAGGGGAATTCCCCTTGTCCAGTCGTTGAAATGCAAAAGACGGTGAGATCGAAACGAAGGAGATCTTGCAAGGGAGTGTCGTCTAGTTGGCGTGTTTCAGTAAGAAAGTGAAGCCGTTGAAGGGACTGACTGACTTCGTCAGATAGGTCTTGTGCATTTCCAGTCTCCGTGCCATACAAAATGAGGGCTGACCGCACTGGTCGACGATCTACAGGGGACGTTGACATTGCCTAGTGTTGTGGTTTGGCCTAAGCAAAAGCGACATGAAAACTCCCGGTCAGGCTTTGCACATCATAAACTCTTACATAAGCATCCTTTGCTACCTCTAGCGAAGACAGCCAGGCGTCGTCAGGTGGGTGTGCCCTGGGCCCGGCGCGTGGCTAGCCAACGGCGACTAACCTGCGGCCAGACACCGGAGTTAATTGCGCCCCTGATTAGGCGTGATCCGGGAGCTCTTTCAGCGGTAAGCGGTCGTCCCAATGTGACAGTGTGTCGGAAAATTACTGTAGGGAGGGAGCCTCCAAGTTCGTGTTGTCCGTCCAACCTGCGCTATGCCTAATTAAAACTAGGGTTGAGCAACTCGGACTTAGCATCAGCTCAACTCTTCACCAACTTCAAAAAGATTATAGCTAGTTGCTCAGCTCTTCCAGCTTTTAGAAACAATAATAGATCCAGCCAATCTACCTGATGGAGACATTACTAGTTCTCGATATTTCCAGTCTGTCCGGTCAATCTATTGGCCAGATGGCAATGAGCCAAGCGATCATGAATGACGATTTACCGGCTATATGCTGGCTCCTAGAACATGGAGCGAAGGTCTCTAATGACGACTTTGTCTCTGCCCTCAAGAAGCCGTCATATTCTATCCTCGAGCTATTTCTAAAGTCTGGCTACGATATTAACAAGCCATACAGGCCAGATTATCCTCCACCTTTAGCGTAAGGCGCCCCTGCTAAAGTTATGCTCGTGGATATTAACATTATATACAGCGATGCTGTACATGACTTGAAGCTCATAGAGTGGTTACTCTCGCAAGGAGCGGATCCAAATGCAATTTGCTATTTCGACATCACTCCCTTTTCAATAGCGGCTTCCCAAGCATCCTTAGCAGTGGTCTAATGCTTCCTCAGCCATGGTGCCTCAGTACATCATGGTCAGCCACTGCATTACGCTATCCGGCACGAGCGTGAAGACCCTATCGTCGAGCTTCTCATCGAGAATGGCGCTCGTATCAATAACGTTATGTTCTACAATCACAAACCCTCGTTCCTTCATTTCCAGGCTTTTGGGCTTGGAACTCCGCTGCATGAAGCTGCTCGGCATCATAACCGCAGACTGTTGAAACTTCTTCTGCGTCACGGGGCAGATCGCAATATTCCAGATACCAGGGGAAATCTGCCGCCAATCGACGAGACTAACGGGAATGAGCGTCAACAGCTTCGAGGACGTTTCTGACGAGAGACGTAAAGGATCATTCGATTCTTACTCCGGACGTTCGAAGTTTCTTCTCATACTCATCAACTTCTTGATAGAGTCCGCCAGATTTTTCGCATCTGAAGGAATTTCGATGAAATAGCCTTGCTTCCCCTGGTGTGAACCCGCTTCTACGAAACGTGCACCCGCTATAACAGAACCAATCTCAGTCTTCAAAACTTCTACATCAATGCCTGCACCAGGCAGGAATGCTTTCGTAAGACTCTCTGGGGAAGCCTCTTGTCCACGTTCTGGAATCGACTGATTTCCAGACCTTTGGGTGACAACTAACATCTGGTTGTTCTCGACATAGAGAACGGCCTCGTTCGAAATAAGGCCATACACAAAGCGGTACCATGCTCGTCACGACGCGATTCGCCACGAAATTTGACATCGTAGTCTTGAATTGGGAAGTCAACTTTGAACTTCTGGAGACACCTTTCAATGAACTGTTTCTTGTCTGGTAACGGACTTTTGCCGTGGAGCCTGGCATATACCAAAGCGACTTTATAGTCATTCGAAAACCATTTCTCGTTCTCTCGATACAGCCGCGCAAATTCTTGCATCTTAACGATAAGATTCTTGTCGCCTGCTGCCGGATCTTTCTGATTGACACCCGGGTGAGGTGGGATATGGGCTGAGATGCAGGCCTTTGTTGAGATGAGGAAGACGCCAAAACAGCCATTCAGTCCATCTGTGAGATGAATGTATTTGTTACTTGCGCCAAACACTAGACAAGCAACTTCATTCATGCCAAGGTAAGAGGTTTGACGGCTATAATCCTGGACAGACCAGCCAAGAGGACAGTGCGAGTAGCAAAGCTCCACAGCGTGGTGTGGCGTCGTGGGCGTCATAGGCCAGGCGGGCGGCAAGATTGAAGACGACGCAGACGGCGAAGCGGAGAACAAGGCTCTATCTTCGAAGGGACATCTCGCTAACAATGCTATGCCCACCTCGGCACAAACAACCAATGGAGCGCGTCCAGTGGCCATCAATATCATTTCTTTGCAGCTCGTGAATGCGTTCATACTTCAATCTTACCGACGTGGTTAACTGATACGTACATGCTGGAGCCACTGCTTCTTCTGTGTTGCGCAAGCGGTAGAGGAGTAGGAAGGAGAGCTGTCGACTTGATCCTATCTAAGATTTGTTTCCCATCTACTTTTACTCTGTCCAACTCTTGTAGCCTTTCCATTCTTACCAAGTTTCTTGCATTGTTCCCAATCATGTGCAACTTCGGCGTGGCAAAAGCCCCATACAGAGCGTGCAAAAAACCCGTTCGGCACGTCAAAGTCAGAGAGAGATATCACATGTGCGAACATGGACTCAAGCCGGGGGGGAGTGCCCTAAAGGCACAAGACATCTGCTTAATTTGGACACAACTGGTAAGTCCACCAGTGGGGCTGATCCATGCCCAGGCTGTGAGGAGGAAAAGGCTTGAAAAGCGCCATTCGTCAATTATGTCGTAGGAGTATGTGACCTTAATTTTGGCTGAAGGCTTATACTGATAATTAGGCTAGAAATACAAATATCAAAGGTGAAAGGAAATGGGAATCGTGCTCTGAAGGCCCAAGCTGGTGCTAGATTGGTCCGCAGTCCGAAAATGAGTTTCATTTCTACCGTACTTTCGAAAAATAGTCTTGTCTCGAAATAAACACTCGTGCCAAATTTGGTGCTAGATTTCATCGACATGAAATGACTCGCCCTTTCTTGCCCTACAATATTCCTCAACTACAAGTATGTCCGTGCTTCCTGACAATCTCGAATTTATCGCCATGGGTAAAACAGGATTCGTCTACGCTCTCGGCGAAGAGAGAGTCGTAAAAACATTTCCTGAAAACGATGGTGAGGTTGAAACGTCGGGCGTATCAACGTCTCGGCTCCCATCCTAACATCGCGAAATACCTGGGCGTGACCGAATGTGGTTCCATAATCCTCGAACGCGGAATAATCCTCGAAAGTGTCCTTCAAGAAGCCCGTCGACAGAACACACCTATATCAATCCAAACAAAACTTCAATGGTTAATGGATACCGCCAAGGGAATTGACCACATCCATGAAATGGGGATTCTACACGCTGATATTGGATGCCATAACATGATTTTGAATAAAGATCGTGTTCAAATAATTGACTTTGAAGCGTGCAGTATTGATGGTGAGAAGTCTGTTCCCAGTTACGCATGGTGTAGTTATCGACCATCAAACCCAGCATTGAGCAAACAAACCAAGATCTTCGCATTTGGCTACACAGTATACGAAATTATGGTCGGTAGACCTCCGTGGTACGAGCTAGAGACGGAAGAACACCGATGCGACCTGGTCGAACAATTATATGCGCAGAACCGATTTCCTGATGTCGCAAATTTACCTCTAGGCCTCTTAATCCAAGATTGCTGGGAGGGCGTCTTTACATCCATGAGTGAGATCATCGAGGCATTACAAATGGCCATTAAATCGGAATGCGATGATGGCTCGAACACTGATCACTCCATTTAAACGAATGATTTTTCGACTTTTCAAATCGATGTTGATTTTGATACTCGGATTTCGAAACAGGATACTTCGATATCGGAATATTTCACGTGGGGAAGAACGTTGCGCTTAACACAATTCGCCCAGCCAGTACAACGGTGGTACTTCGGCAGCAGGTCTCTGGCTGCTTTGAGCAGAGGCTGTTGCAGGAGTGGCCGTGAGATGGTCATGGGTTGCGAAGAAGCAGTGCCGGGGAGTTGGGGGTGAGCAAAAGCGGCCTCACCCTAGGTCCAGACCGGCAGTGAGGTCGATGCAGATTTAACATTGCTTGGAACATCAAAAATCCACTTTCGACCACAACGCTACTAGTACTGGAACACAGACCGAAATTTCTCTCAGTCACATGGGAATCTGCAGAAGAACATGCGGGATATGCGACAGTTAGCGATCGACAATTTTCTAGCAAGTTGACCACGTGAACGTTGTTTTTGGATGATGCGAATATGCCATGTGGCCATGCAAAATGCTTGACGAGATTTTCAAGGCTTGGGGTGGAACAACAGATGGACTACTTCACTTGGCGCGCGAAGACCGACATAAATGATTCATCCACGATGCTGGGTCACCTTGCTTACACCAAACTCGCTGCTACGAATTTCTGACCATGTCGCACACCATCCATTCGGCGTATCTCGAAACGGCTTGTCTTCTGGTTGCCAATTGGTACACCGTAGGGGGCACGGGCAGTGTAAACCAGAGGTCGTGCGCCTTGGCGCGAGACGGCAATCCACGGGATACTCCCGTTTCTAAGTTGATGAGCCCTGACATGGTGGCGTTCGGGAACTAAGGCACCATCCCCGTGCTCCGCTCTGAAATGTGTTATTCGGTATCATCAAAAGTAGACGTGTTCAAGGGATATTTATAAGTGAACAAACGTTTGAGTGCCCAACACTAACCATGCCACTCCACCAGAAGACTCGAGGAACTTACCCAATGGTAGGCAAGGATGGCAGCTTCCATGCTTCTTTGTCAGCACAGCGACACCAACGAACACATAAGGATGGTTTTGTCACGTCGTTATACTATAACGTGCATTCGCACTTACCCCGTGCTCCGTAGTCGTGTAACAACCAAATGACCAATACGGGCACAATCATTGCCCTAGAGCTCAGGAGATGAAGGACGGTAGCTACGGCTATCGACAGCGGTTCGGCCAAAAGAGAGAACAAAGTTGCAACAAGCCGGACCCTTGCGATAGCCGAAAGTCCCTCATGCATCGGTCAGGGATGCCATGCGTCATCGTTCAGTGGACCCGTCAATTTTTTCGACCTCAGCTCCTAAAAAACTGGCCGAATTCTCCATTGCTGCTGTGACAATTTGTACACGGACGCGACAGACCACTACAGGCTCGTCTACCGAAATAGACACGTGTCTGAAGGTAGATAGCGCGTACTGCATGTTAAGGTTGAGTTGTAGGCAGCACGTTGTCGACATCCACCTAGGGCCGAGCGGAGACGATCGGCCATGTTCCTGCTTTAGTCCAGCACAAGTGCGATTTCTTCCCTTCCACCGCCCATTGCCTCATCGTGCCCGTTATTGGAAGTGATTGTGTACACAAACTGCATTTGACCGATCGTCCTTCTCTTCAAGTTCATCACGATCTTTACCGCTCTGCCCTGCTGGGACTTCATTCCTCATTTAGCAATCGACAGATTGTCAAATATTTCAACATCTAATTGGGTACATCTGCACGAGCTCTGTCAGACACTTTGGGTACACTCGCTTTTAACCTGCCCGCCGCCCTCGTGCCACTACAAAAGCCAGAAGAGACACGATGGCTCCTCGATCACCGTCTCTAGCATTCGAACCAACGCCTGCTCTTGATCACAACGACCATCTCTCGACCTTTAGCCACACACGCCGACGCCGTTCGGTACATCATGATGGAGCATCTGATGGCAAAGAGGTTCGCTTCGAAGAGCCCGTGCCTCAAAACTCTGTTCATCAAAGACATAGCATTGCGACTTCAAATGTCACCCTACTACCTCCTATTGCATCCGCTAGCCATTTACCGAAACAATCCTTTCACGCCACGAACCCAAAGCACGGAGTTGACATGACCGCCTATTTCGAACATTGCCGCAATGTGAACGAACAACAAAGACAGGCTCATGAACAAGACAGAAAGGCATGGGAAATAGAACGGACATCGTTAAAGACGAGGATAGCCGACTTGGAATTCAAATTAAACAAAGCCAAAGATCCTCAAAGGAGACTGAGCAATGAGTCCTCATTTGTTCGCGCCACCTCCTTCACGGCAGACTTCCATGTACCACCAATTACCAGGGTCAACGGGTCACACCATCACACAGCCTCAAATGGGCCACTAGAGCATTTAAAACAGGAGCAGGGAAAACCAGTATGGGAACCCGATTCACCTCTCCCAGCAACTCGCGTTTTCTCCCATGACGATGATGTGCAGCATCTCCCGAGCATCTCAGAAGTTGGCTCATCCGAAGAAGCATTATCCCTCCAGAAGTCAGAAGAGAGCAAGTCGGTCCCAATACAGACCATTGATGAAACGCTGGATGGCATTACCGTCAAGTCCGAAGGCGTTAAATCTAGCTTTAACAAGGTTAGAAGTCCGCTCATCGCCGCAGATTCAACTCGGTCTGTGTCTCCAAATCAGCAAATGCCAGAGCCACCACAACTCTCATTGAATGAAGTGGCCTTGCTCGACCCTATGGACGCGAAGCTGACGATAAATGCCGGCCATACCCCGCTGGAATTTAATGGCAGCGTCTCGAGTACAGCACCCACTACGGCAGGCGCCACTCCTCCACAAGAGAACTTGATCGCCGCGCCGCCGCCAACTAAGCGTCCACCACTGCGGCCTTCGGAAAATTCGGACTCGTATTTCAGTACTGGGGACATTCATGCTCGAGGACCAGAAGTAGAGGAAGCAGAGGCTGAGCCAAACCCTCAATATGAACCAACAGACGATAAAGCCTTAACTGGGCCATTGATGCTTGACGCAACAGGAAATTCAACAGCGTCACATAACTTTCTAGAACAGCTTGACCACAAACTAGAAGAGGAGGTGCGGAGATCACAGTCCAATAGCCCTAATCGGTCGCCAGCAAGAAGTCAACGCAGCGAGAAACGGGAAGAGGACGAAGAAAATTTCCCACGGTTACGCATGAAAAAGAACACCAATTTTGGAAGTGCGTTCGGAGCGGGCATTCCTGGTATATGTAATCATTAACCACGCTGGCTCATTCTTGGCTGAGCTAGGGGAGCGTTATTTGAAAACGTTCAGCTACCTTTTCATGTGCTGTGTCTGCTTCATCTTGACGTAGCGAGGATGTCTGCATTGCTCGACTTGTCACGATTTCCAACTAGCGTCAAGTTATCGCGGCTGTACAGAGACTTAAGCGGTCTGGCGCTCAGAATAGTTTTGAATCTGTTCATGTATATGGCATCTTGAATCGACTTACTCGGTCGTTGAATTGCGCTTAACAGGACTGCAAAGAATTCATGTATAGGTGAAACTGTACACGCGATGTTCTATCTCTGTACGCATCAAAGAGTGTCGCCCACCTTCGTCGGCACTCTACTGCTGCCGGAGACGGAAATGGAGTAGCTTACTTGCCTGGTCAGTGATCAAACTTGAGGCTTGCCGCTTCGGCTTGTAGTCATGGTAGCACACGGTAACCTGCGGAGCACCGGTGATGATTGTAAACATACTCATTCTAGAATCCTCGTGCAGCGGCAGCTTCACTACCTTAAGAGTCTCGGTCTTTCCGAGTGAATTGGTCTATCAGCTCTACCAGTTCAATATTCATCTCTTGCGTTACTGGGATAAGGATGGAATCGGGAGAACATATGAGGACCTCGAGGGGTGGAGGGTCGTCCTTTGGAATGTAGCCTGGGAAGTATGAACTCCCCCCCCGTTCTGTGCATGTGACAAAAAGGGGGTTTACTTGAGGGCGTCGTTCGTGTGTGAATTCTCTCCCCCTCTTTGACGAATTCGTCTATTTCGAGACTACAACTGGTCTGTCGTTCATCGTAGCAGATTAATTCAGTTCTCGGGTTATGTAATCGTATATCGTCCAGACTCATTATGGCCGTGGTGTTGTACACGGAAAAGGGTATCGACGGCGGCAGGCCTTCCATCTACAGGTACGGCGGGGCGGCATCGGGATGATATGAGCCGAAGGTATAGAAAAAAAGTTGTGATATCGCGGGAGACGTCGTCCAATGCCTCAACACTTCAGTACACGCATTATCTTTAATTCCTTCCGACATCTGATATCTGTTAGGCCAGCTCTCTGGTGCTCTTACCGTGTACAGAACTCAGACATTTATTTCAAATTTTGAGCGCAAAAAAGGTCACCATTGTAGCGGGCTTTTTATCAGCCAATTGCTAGTAGCCAAATCAATGGATCTCGACCCCCCAGTTCCCAAGTACAACAACGGTGATTCTCTGAGCTTTGCGTATCCGTCGGTGCGTGAACGGTGGCCAGCGATCATCACCCAGATCATTGACGATGTCTCTCGAACAATATCAGATCTACCATCGGAACTCAATGATCGGATACCGGAGGGCAAGACCATCCTCAGCGCATTGTCCTCTCTGAAATACGAGATGCAACACAATCGCAAACTGACGCCTCTAGAAGACGATGGGTTTGACGACATCAAGCTCTACAACGATGAGCTCCAGCAGCGGACTGAGGCTGATCTAGACGGCCCCGGAGGCGAAGCGCCCAAATGGCATAATGTGGAATGGCTGTTTTCTGAATGCTATCTGTACCGACGAATCTATACAATATTTTCTCGAACGACATCTTGGAAGAATTATGACTATTTTCAAAGACAGAAGATTAGCACGTTTCGGTCTTCGAGACCAGCCGTGCTGGAGTTGTGCGCCAAGTACAAGGAGATCATCACGAATATCCGCCAGGCTGATGAAGTTGTCAAGGACGTCAGCGAACCTGCCAAGGTTGCGGAAGCAGAGAAACTGCTCTTCTTTGAGATGGCCGAGATCTGTCTCTGGGGAAATGCCACCGACCTGAGCCTCCTCACAAACATGAGCTACGAAGATATCCAAAAATTGCAAGGAAGTAATGCTCGAAAGGAAAGCGAGAAAAACATTCTTGTCAACGACCTGTCTGAAGCATTTGACATTTTAAATAAAGCGAAACTCGAGAATAAGGCGAATCGAAGGGTCGACATTGTGCTAGACAATGCAGGATTTGAGCTGTTCGTGGATCTCGTTCTGGCGGGATATCTGCTGGCGACGGGTCTGGCGACGGAAATTGTGCTCCACCCGAAGAGCCTGCCGTGGTTCGTGAGCGATGTCATTCCCGACGACTTCGCAGCGCTATTGAATGCGATGCAGGATCCCAGAGCATTTTACGAGGTCCAGGACAACGGCAAAGAAGCTGTTCCATTAGCAGATGTAGAAGCAGCTAACATCAAGTTTCTGTTTGAGAATTGGAGTCAGCTGCACTCGGAAGGGCAAATAGTGCTGCGGCCGAGTAGGCTCTGGACTCATTCTGGGTCTTTCTGGCGAATGCCAAAAGTCGCACCAGAAGTGCTTGAAGATCTCAAGGAGAGCGAACTTGTGGTTTTCAAAGGTGATCTGAACTACCGGAAATTGATTGGTGATGTACGTTGACTGAATCTATTCCTGGTGAGAGAAGATGCTGACTCGAGAATAGGCCGCTTGGGATCCCACCACACCACTAGGTAAGGCAGCAGGACCTCTGGGAGCGTCTTCTGGCGTCCGGGCACTGGCTCTCCGAACATGTAAAGGCGACACGGTCGTTGGCCTGCCCAAGGGCAGAGACGAAGAACTTCGACAAGAACAAGGTGGACAACCAGAGGCACGCAAATGGGCATGGAAGGGCAAGTGGGCAGTTGTCGAGTTCAATGACGGCAAGAAGGCATAGACCATAGACCATAGACTGTGGGCGTCGACAGCGATAGCGGATAGACGTGCCAGTCTCTTCCAGATTGGTTTCAATACGGCGCGATGATTGTGGTCAGAGATGGTGTAAATACACGCGTATGGAAGTGTGCACACCCAAGCATTACGTACCTCAGGCAAGCAGTGTGCAACCCGAGGCAACTCAGCTCCAATCGGATGGAATTCGTCTGGGTCGGAGAAACGAGGTGGCTATGCTCGGACGGGGAAGGCCGTGCGGGATTTGAAACTCGAATACGTATAATAGCGTCGAGCCCCTTTCTTTCTATTGCTGTTGGCTCCGCGGTGATTGTTCCTGAAAATCATCCCCACCAGGAAAATCTAGCTCGGCCGAAAAAGGTTACGGCAGCCAGCCTGCCACTCTCCTCTTCCTGGCTCGCCTTAATAACTAAGTTTGCCCGGAGCATGGGATCGCGAAAAAGACGTGCAAAGCTAGCGATGCGACTCGACAGTAACAACCTCACCACCTCAGTATTCTTTCGACGACATCTATAGGATCTTTTTCCGACTATCGACATTGCTGCGGCTTGACTGTTCATCCACACGTGCATCAAGTCTCTCTCCATTCCACGTGCAGTTACTTCGCATCTTGCTCCCCCGGCTCCCGGACTCCCCGGAGAGCTCTTAAATTACCGCCCTCGGTGTACACCGGACCTGTCAAATCTCGTACCCCCTTGCAACCACGACCCGTCGGCTCAGCTCAATGATTGTCACCATGTCGGAAGCCAGATCGCAGCGCAAGCAGCGGTATGGTTGTATGCCCTCGATCACCGCATTTCTGCAATGGATGCAGCTCAAGAAATACCAATACGAGGTCACGTACTCCTTGTACATGCTTACCTCGACCGAAAAGTGTGTCTTTAGTAAGTGCCAAAGCTCAGCTCAGCTCCAGCTACTCATGACCATGACCATGGACCATGACGAAAATCTTCTCTCTCTCTAAAGCTAATACGTTCATCTTTTTTTTTCGCAGATTCGATCCTAATTATCCTCGTCTCCCTCCTCGTCACCGCAGCATATTTCTACCTCCCCGCACACATCTTCATCATCTACACTCGCGTCTCGTACTATATCTCGGGCGACTACACGCAGACGGCCTCAGCCGCTGCCTCCAGCAATATCATGAGCGACATCAACAGTGCGCTCCAGGCGACCAAGGAGGTGCTCCTCACACATACCGCGAGCTCCGTGCTGGCGAACGAGACGATAAGATCGGCAACAGGGGCCGCGAGGAAAGTGCTGAGAGACGAGATATGATTTTCTGCGAGTGTGGAGAGAGCTAGCTAGCTAGCTACATACATGGCGGGGCGTTGTTACTCTTCTAAAGCTTCTACTTTTTTTTCGACTATTCTATTTTACACCCCGAGGATCAAGACAAAGATTCCCGAGCGCGGCGTTGGTGGTTTGCTGCTTCCGAAATCTCTACTGCGATTGGTGTGTCGCAGAGAAAGGAAGAAAGGATATAGTTGCAGCCGGGTCTGCTGCAGGTTCCTCGAGTGTTAGATCTTTGGGTTAGATGAAGACCTGTGGAGGGGGGAAGCCGTAATTAGGTAATCAGGGCTTTCCCGCGAGACAGGACCTAGGATTAGATTCAGTTCAGAACTGTTCATTCGCGATACTGGCATGATCGCGGTGAGTAATGCGACCGAAAGCTACAGCTACAGCTTTCCTCTTTCCTATTTTGTGTTCTGTCAGTCCCAACCTCGAATTCACGTTTAGACGCCTTTTTCTCGTTCATTTGCACATGATCCCGGATCCGTAATGTGGTACACACCTCTAACAATCAGCTCGCAAAAAGCTGTATATATATGTATATGTCCTTTTAAGCCCAACTCTTCCACCTCCCAGTCCTATCGCTGTGTCAATGACATCTTCATAGACGCACACACTACACGCCGCCTTCAACGAAAACCGGCCTCATCCTCCCGCACGCTCTACGCCTCCACCTCTCCCCTGCTCACGAAACGCCTCCCTCGCTCGACTCAAAGCCTCCTTCGTCTCCTCCTCCCTCTCCCTGTCCTTCCTCCGCCTCATCTCCCGCTGTATCCGCTCGACCTCGGCCTTGATCTCCTCCTTCTCATACGGGATCGTGTGCGACTGTGCCTGCGTCGGCCAGAACCCGTCCACCGAAAACCGGTTCTCCAGGTTCGTGCCGAAGTAGTACATCCATCCGATGGGGAACATCAGGTACATCCCGAACTGTGCGGCAACGTTAGTAAAGCAAGGCAGATGGAGATGGAGAGACGGGGAAGATAGGAAAGATAGGGAAATGCGAGGGACGGAGATGGGGAACGAGAACGGGGAACGGGAAAGCTTGATATTGATGGGAGAGGGAGAGGCAGGGTAGGATCACGTACTTTAAAGACTTCCAGGTTCGTGCCTCGAAGAGGCCGCAGGGCCCGGTTGATTGCATTTAGCATGCTGCTGGAATATCCTGGTTATTCGAGCTGTGTCGCATGTGCAGTGTCTGCTTCTGCTGATGCCTTGAGTCCGCTGTTGCGCTGCTGCTTCCGCGGCAGGTGATCCCTCGATTGCAGTGGGTGGGATATGTTGTGGGTAGGGTGATGTAGATGGATGGTGATTTTGTTTTGATTGAACCTCGCAGACTGACTGAATGCTAGCCTATAGAGATCGACCACGGAGTATTACTCCCGGGTGCGAAGCGTCATTAGTGGACTGCAGCCGGCCGCCACAATGCCCGGAGAAAAAAAGAATGGCTCAAGGATCACTAGCCACAAGGGGTGCCGTCCAATCGGCAATCTCAGACTCCCAGGTTCTAAACAGATGCCGAGGCACGAACTCGGGATCATTGTGTTTACGGCGGGCCTTGTATTGGGAAATCTGGTGGACTTTTTTTATTACACATTAGGCCGATACTGTATCTAGCAACAACTGTCCCTTTTCTCTAATCCTCGAACATCAGTGACACGAGAAAGTGTGAGAAAAACATTTCCTGCCACTTCTCCAGCTGCATTGGTTTTTAGATCAATACTATCCAAATTTCCTACTCTACGAACACCCCACCCCAACTATGGCAGCCCCCAGCGCAGAAGATGTCATCCGCGAAGTGAGGCTGGAATACCGGGCACCAATGGCCATCATCACGATCGACCGGGTCAAAAAGCTCAACGCAATGACGCAGCCGCACTACTACCGGATCTCGTGCCTGCTGCGAGAAATCGCGCAGCGCGACGACATCTCCATCACCATCCTGACGGGCAAAGGGCGGTTCTTCTCGGCGGGGGCGGACGTGGGAAGCTCACGACCAGCGGCGGCGGCGGCGGACGTAGCAACTAATAATGCAGACAGCGAAGCGGGGCGGCACCGAGCACGGCGCGACATCATCAGCGGCTTCGTGGGCAACAACCTCGACATCACGCGCAGCTTCTACCAGCACCCGAAGATCCTGGTGGCGGCGCTGAACGGCCCCGCGGTCGGCCTGAGCGCGGCCCTGCTCGGGTTCTGCGACTTCATCTACGCCACGCCGCACACGTACGTGCTGACGCCGTTCGCCTCGCTCGGCTTGGTGACCGAGGGCGGCGCCAGTTTCGGCTTCGTCCAGCGCATGGGCATCAGCACCGCCAACGAGGCCCTGCTGACGTCGCGCAAGATCCCCTGCGACAGGCTCGTCCAGTGCGGCTTCGTCAATAAAGTCTTTGTCGTCGGCGGTGATGATGACAAGGACAGTGATGGGTTCTTGCGCCAGGTCATTGCTGAGCTAGATGAGAAGCTCGGGTCGCACTTGAGTAGAGATAGTTTGGTCGGGATTAAGAAGCTGATTAGAGCCCCGTATGAGGATATCCTCGAGGCTCAGGGGGTCAAGGAGGCTATGGCGGGCATGGAGCAGTTTATGAAGGGAACCCCGCAGGAGGAGTTTCGGAAGCTCGCCAGTGGGGAGAAGAGGCATAAATTGTGAAAAGTGAACAAAAAGCGAGAAATAGCATTGGGCCAAAGGTTAAAAACGGGGGTCAGCTGAAATGAAAAATGTCTTTTTTTTGGAGGATTTGAAATGATTTCCGTCTTTTCTTGCTTGAAAACCTCTAGGCTTTGCAACGAGCTGTAGTAGAGCCCTGCACGCGACGCACTGGCTGAGCACACTCTTAGGCTCGTGGTTCTTGGATTCTTGGATGCCACACATCCCTGACCTTTCACCGTTGCTTTTGCTGCGTCGGCAAGCCTAGCTCGTCATGCTCCAGAGCACACATCTATCTTTCGTTGCTCAAGCAGCGACCACACCGGAGCTATGCCATCTACCACAGCTAGACTTGCTCATTGAACTCCCAATGTTTCTCGCATGAAAACAATCTCCGACATGCTCATGACTGCTCCTTCGTTGCCTTTGCACCTCTCGGCTTCTTCTCAGGGGCATCGGCCTTCGGTGTCTGCGAGTTGAGAATCGCGCTCGCTCTCGCAACAGCAGTCGAGTTCAGGTCGCCTCGGTACGAGTTCTTTCCGACAGAGTCTGCGATGGCCTTGTAGATCCTACATCCTCGTCAATACAATGCCCCTTTTTTTTTGGTTTTCTCCGGATATTTTCTTTCCAGCTGGCTAACTCACTTTTGATTCGATCGGCCAGCCTTGAATTTGTGCGTGTTGAGGCTCTTGGCTGGCGTGTTGGACTTGCCCTCTCGCTTGGTCTGTAGAGTGACACCTTTCTCGCCAGACGACTGGATCGAGACAGCTTTGCTGTTCACAAAGCCGGCTTGTGTTCGAGAGTGCTTGTTGGCGAGGTTGAAGGGGTCGCGAGAGAACTGCACGCCGCCGCCGGTCTTTCGCTTCACCAGGTAGGCGTTGTTCGATCCTGCGCTCACTCGTCAGATTTTGTGCTGCAGATTGCCTTCGTTCTGCGTCGCGACATACGGGCCGTCTCCCACAGGAGGTCATCGGAGATGTTCGGTCGCTCAGACATGGTGGTTGTGTTGTGTTTGTGTGTCGAAATTCCTACAACCTTCAACTGCGACTCGGCCACATTTTTCCAACTTCGTGGGGTCGCTACCAAATCCAATGCCAAGATTGCGTTGTAGCCTCGTCGGAGCTCAAGAGCCGTGTAGCCTCGTACCTGCTCAGCCATCGGGTCGAGGCGGGTGCATCGGCGAGTACGGCCGCCGCTATGTCGTAACTTTTAAGGCGTGCGGTGGGCTGGGCGCATTGCGTGGCTGAATCGGCGAGGACAACGTCGACCCTACGATACGATTCAACTTTTGCTTCCCACTACTATGCGAATCTGCTGGCAACGATAGTGCATGTAAGCACTCGTGATTCTCAAGGCCACTGAGCCTTCCAAGACACAGCGTCCATCACGACGAATACCCAGCTTCCCCGTCTTCTAGTATAACTCTGCCAGGATGTATCTCCTCTTTGCTGTCTTCCTGCTCTCCATGCTCATAGGCACGGGTAAGCCTCTCTCTCTCTCTCTCTCTCTCTCTCTTGCGACCCAACCAAGCCACTCTCTGGTTCGGAAACTAACACATGCTCTTCCTTTCAGGTCTTTACCTCACCCGAACCACCTGGACCCCCCTCCTTCCCGACCGCATCCAAGACCTGCTCTACAACACCTACTCCCGTCTCCCAACGTCTTCAACCTTCATGAACGACGTCGAGGGCGGCTTCACCTCGTCGAACTTCGACCTCTCCGACAACGTCATGGAGGGCGACTCTCGCGCCGGGCTCGACCAGAAGGGCAAGCAGGACGTCTACCGCATCATGAAAAGCCGCGGGATCAGCTTCGACGAGGCGCGAGCCCTGTACACGCAGCGGAACTTCAAGAAAGCCGGCATTGGCGCCGACGGGATGCCGAACGATCCCAAGCTAGTCACGTTTGGCTCGAGGTAATGCTGATGATGGAAAGTAGTGATTTAGCCGGCGGATGATTTGAGTATAGAGAAAATCATGGGTTGTAAATCTCGGCCTTATCTACGGGGGACCATGGTTTATGGCTACGATACAGAACTCCTTTCAACCGTGTCACTCACTACCCTTACCCCTTCCAGTTCTCCGAGACTCCCTTCTGCCTTCGACTGCTCGGCCACCACCCCCAAAGCTCATGAGCTCTGAACCTCCCTCCCTCCCTCCCACCATTTTACATTAAATCAGGCCACCCCGCCAGGTACACGTGAAAGATCTGTCCATGACACCCCCCCCACCCCCCGGATCACCTCCCTTATGGCTACTACAATGCTTGACCTTCAGCTATTCTCCCAAGACCGCCCATGACAATATATGCCTCTTCAATTCTCGGCCATGAGTAACTCGCCTGTTTCCACGAAAGCAATCATGTGCATTTGTCTGGTCGGGCCGGGTCTTCCAAAGTTCAGCTTTGACGCATACAGAACGAAAGGAGGGAAAAGTGCTGCTGCCTAGTATGCTCGAGAAGCCATCCGTGTCAATGCCGAGTCCGGACGACTCATCAGAGAAGGAGCTTCTTGGGAAGTAGTATTTCAAGGCTTTATGGCGTCGCACTCATTGCACTCGCGTATTCCGAGTCTCGTATTCGTGTGGAACCGACCACGACTCTCGGACCCAAGAGTGGGTTGTGCGTATACAGAGGTAATACGTGTTTTCTTTTGCAAGTAAATGCGCAGAGGATCACTTCGTAGAGTTTAAAAGCATCAAGAAGAACTTGGTTTAGTGTTCAAGTCCCCAAGGGTGTATTTCGAACTACAACTTGTGGTCAAGATGTTCTTCTGGTGAAACTAGTCACTCCGGCCATGTTTCTTTGCTGATTATCCTTCGTGAATATCTCAAGGAGACCTGTTCCAGACAAGCCCCCCCTGCTTGTGCAATCTCCTGCTCCAACCAGATCAAATATATGCTGAGCAGTGGTGAATCGCCGTGAAAGCCGCAAAACGAAATTCTATCACACATCCGAACCCATACTCCGTGCTTATGCCTGTGCCTGTACCTGGCCCATTGTTTCGTAACGGTAATCGTATCCATGTTCATACATCATAAAATCATTACTTGTATTCGCCTGCGCTTTTGGATCCCCACCCAATGCTGCAAAAGAGGTTGCAAAATATGTATCATGTTAAAACAACACTGTGACTCGCGGCTTGTGTACCGACGATGTGTGTGTAGAACCGTAATATCAAGAGGAGAATGCATCGCCGTCCGGATTCACCGGTCTTGTTGGTCGCTTGGCGGATCTAGACTTGACACCCATGCAAGTTCTAGTATTGACCGGCTGCTCGGTTGTCTCTGTGCGACTGGTTGGATCAACTTCGACTTGTAGTGGACCGGTGACGGTGTGCATCCTGATCTGTAGTTGTATATCTGCTCGTCATGTCAGTGGGTTATGCTCAAGAGAGGGTCGGGTCGAGATGGTAAGCATACACTGCATTCTCTGCATCTTCCACCAGCAACGTCACAACGGCCTCGGCAGCCTCGAGGGAAATTGCTGCAGGAGAACATCTTGTTCTGCTCGAGCAAAGGTGTGTGAGGTGTGTGATACTAAGCCCTGTGGTGGTCACGGTGGTATCCGCAGGCTGACGGGTATTGTCTAGTGTGGATTCCTTTGTTCTCTGCCGAATGCGTCTGCCAAAATTCACATTCAGTTTGGATGGCTTGCTTGCGCCTCGAATTATTGATTGGACTTGACAGCCTACAAACGTCGATGATAGGAAATTTGAAGGCGAGAGCGGCCCTCTTCGAGAAAGAGGCGTTCTGTGGCTGCTGCACGCTGAGGTCTGGTGATGTAGGTGGTGACGTTACGGGTGCTCCGGAAACGGTGGTTACTTTGTGATCTGCTGCAAGTTCCCGATTATTTTCCGTTTTCGAGGGTCTCAGGAGCGCTATTGGCAATATTTGTGAGGCTTAAAAGTCCAAAATATTGGCACCAGAAAGGTTTTCTGCGCGTGGTAAGAAGGTCGCAGGAATTCTGAAGGCCGGCACCTGGTAGTCATATACATGAGATGGCGGAACTGTCTGTGCATCGAATGCGGCTCCTTGCTGCACCTCCAAGTAATCAAGCGCAGGATTACATGAGGCATGCCTGTAAATTCTATTCCCGGGAAGACCGTTGCCTGTTCGTCAGGCCTGATACATTGGCGTCCCACGCGAGAGCCAACCGTAAAATTAGCAGGCGTGATCTTCGATCCTGCTTCATACTTCACATGAGAATAGGCCAGGTGTGGAAGTATAGGCCATCGTACATACGCAGTTCGACGCAGAGGACTGCATCGCTCCCATTTGGCAAAGTTGTAAGTTGTATAAAACATGCAGCTTCTTGAAAAGGTGCCGATCAGCCTACAGAACACAGATCTGCATCATTGATGACCTAAGTTTAGTGGCTTTGTAGACGCTAGACATGTTGATGGGGGGCCTCTAGGCCAAAAAGGACAAGGATGCTTTCATACATTAGCGGGGGCTTGGCGATGCAAGCCCCCTTCTTCTCGGCAACAGTTGGCTTGAGGTTCTGCCGACTATTAAACGTTTTGCCGTTCAATTCGCTTCCCTGTGCCTATGCACTTTACGATACATTCAGAATGCTTCGAATTTTCCGCAAGTCCCTTCTGTGTGGCCCTTGAACTGAACTGAACCGAACTGAAGGGGCTAGCATCATGCATTTGCGGATTACTCTGATGGAATGTGAACAACTGTCCATCAAAGCTGAGTCACAGGTCTGCTGCCAATGTCCGGGAACCTGTTAGAAGCGCGCTCATTAGGCAATCCACCTCTAGCTATACTAGCCCTGCCTCATATACACAAGAATGCCCGGGGGTCATAAAATATCTGTCGAGGACTAGCGCGGACGCTACCGTGGCGGCTGATAGAAGATCAGTGGATATAGAAAAAGATCCATTCCTTCCAGAAGCCATAAGTCATCAGACCATGGCTTGTCGATCTGCTGAATCCTCCACATTTCATGACTTCCCTCAATGCCCGTGACGCTGGTAAAGTGTGAGTCATGATGATGAAATACTTCATGCAATAGCACCTTTGTGTGCGTGAGGATGACGAGAGACGCCAAGGTATCACGCAAGGCGATCACCTCTAACACTGCCTATTCGATGTCTATAACTCTAAGGATTCAGGCAACAGCAGGACACATGTGTTTCTTCCCGGCGCGGGCAAGCAAGAATGGTATTGATATGGAATAATTTGTGGTTCGCGACACAACTACCTATAAAATAAGTGCCCTATTCAATACTGAGATACGGTGCTCTAGCCACACCAGCTATGCAACAAAACAGTCATGCATGAATCAATGTGCTGATCCGACAAAACCGTTGACCAAGGTATTCTGACCCTTGAGTAGCAGCACCCCAGATGCAGGTCGACACGCTGCATGCCCTCACCAAGGATACACTCCATCTTTGTGGACAAAACTTCCTACGTCAGCATCCCTCTTGCCTTCCACAATACTCAGAAGCAACTCGCCAGAGTCTCGAGGATCCCCTGCGTACCCTCCACCGGTTCTTGCCTCCTCAGATCTACCGCGCAGGTTTGAGACCACAAACCCGGGACACACCACAAATGTCTTCAGCCCTTGCTTAGACATCACCTTCATTTCCTGGACCGCCCACATGTTCATCGCAGCCTTGCTCATTCGGTAATGGAATCCACCTGGAGCATAGTACGGATGCTTCTCGTCCTGTGAAATGTCGAGAGAGCCAAGCCCGGACGAGATGTAAATTGAGTAAGGATTATTCGACTCCAGCAGCAAGGGCTTGAAAGCTTCAGATATCAATGCAGGACCTATCGCATTGGTTCTGAACGTGTCCTCCATTGCCTTTTTAAGGTCTGCGTCCATGCTGATCACCCCTGCATTGTTGACCAACACATCGAGTCGTCCGAACTCATCCTTGATCTGGGTCACAGCCTTGGCAATAGAGTCTGGGTTGACGACATCGAGCTGGATCGCGGAGAGACTGCTCTTAACAGCACCCCGGTTCTTGACCTCGGCAATGGCCTTTTCAGCATTCTCTACATTTCGGCTTGCTACGAGGATGTGATATGTGTCCGAAGATTTTGCAATCACTTCTGTTGTGGCCAGGCCAATTCCTCCATTGGCTCCTGAGCACTGTCAGCCTTGCTGGTGTCCAAGGACTTTACTTCTTACCGGTAATCAAAATGATAGTCTTTGAGCTCGACATGGTGTATCTGCTTGCGGTAGTGGTACTGGTTGTTATGAGATGAAGCTGTTAATGTTGACTTCTACGCAACAAATGATCGAAATGAGGCTTTCTTATACTATATCACATTACTGGTAGTTGTAAAACATAATTCCGTACAGTACCTATTTAGGAAAGGTACCTGGAACATGCAATATCATTATGAAGTCGTATTCTATTGGACAGAGCCGGCAAACCTAGGGCGTTGTTCATGATATCATGAACAGAAGCAGTCTAGTGTGATGATCTCGGAGATGGAATTACCGTACTGGGTAATTTCTCAGCTCGTACCAGCCACAGACTTGAAGATATATGTACTTCCCAGTACGATCAACATGGTTCCGAGGAACAATGCATTCCCCTCCCAGGTAAGTCCGAGGTAGGCTGCAAGACCGATTACGATTTCTTTGCGTCTGGCAGCCTCTCGTCTTGCATTGCAGTTTTGATCGATACTGACTGGTGCATCGTCGGCGAGACCAGAGTCCGAGATGGATTCTAGAGGAGCCGCAATCGACAGTGCTACCGGGCGGTGGTCTGATGTACGAAAAATCGGCAAGGCCGAGTATTTCCCAGGCTGTACTTTGAGTCCGGGCGTCGATGCAAAGAGGATACGATCGCACCAGCTTGGCCACCGGTGGTGAGACCATCTCCATTCCGCTACATCCTCATCCAGGATTACTGGTTTATTCGTCGATTGACTGTATTTGTACGTCGGGGCAAAGTCGATTCTCTGTTCAGTAAGACCTTGCAGCGTCCTGCCGTTCTGCATCTGTTGTGTGAGCTGATCTTTGTCAAGGAGGTGGCTATAGTGCGTTTCACTCTTCGAGTCTGCACTTGGTTGTGGGTAGTGCTTGAAGTCATCTCTGCCTGGTGCAGTCAATGCTGTCCTGTAATTCAGATCGCCACTGAATAGGAGATGTGAATCATTGGAGTACATTCCTGTCAAGCCCGAACTCCCCTCTCCAGACAACGGTGCTTCGCCGCTCAGTAGTGGAACGCTCTCAGGAGCAGCCGCTATCGATTTTCGCCATTCTCGCGCATCTTCGTTGCGAAACAGCAGGCCTCTGCAAATGTCGTGGTAATCTTGGTTTCGCCGGTCAACCTCGGCTTCGAAAGGAGCCAGGTGAGCACTGACAAAAGTCGTGTACATGACGTCCCGAGAATCAGGTAGTCTCCAACCGACCCGAACGCCGATCGCTCCTTTATTTCCCATCTCAGAAACCCCAACCCCCACCTGTGCCAAATTCAATGAATGGATTTCATGCGCCAGGTCTTCTCGCACAAAAAGCATCAGTGCTGTCAACCCACAGTTCCTTGCTATGACGTTAGTGTAATCGACGCGCTCGTGTTCGTTCGGGCCTAACAGCTTTCGTGTTGCAACGCCAATAGCCGCTCTGAAACGGTCAAAGTATGGTTTCACTAACCCACTGTTGGTGAATGCAGAACTCAAAGGAGCCACTTCCTGTAGATTTAGCACGATGGCATCAGGAAGTTCAGAGCAGCCGGATGTTGGGTCCTCCCACCCGTCAAAAAGGTGTTTGCCGAAGATTTCAGCCTCGATCAAAGCCCGCCCACAGTTGAAGGTGACAAGGTACAGCTTGAGATGCCCCATCATGGTTTCAGGAGCAGACCTTATTAGCCTGCAAAGCTAGTGCAGAGGGGCAAGAAGGTCCTTCCTCCAGCCTGAAGCGTCGAACCGCTGTACAATGTCCTACGTTTGAAGCCGATGTTGTTGGGATGATATCATTGCTACGGAGGGCATGCGCTTGGCACCGCGATAGCTACAGATGATCTTACACGCTAAAATTGCAATATATTTCTAGCCTTCGTCTACACAAATGAATGTGTCTATTGCGCTACATCCAAAATCGTCAATTGTTCTACACGCCATTTTAACTAAGATCTTAACAGCGAAGAAATTGACGAATGAAATTCGAGGCAATGGATTCAACACGATCGCTCTCTGGCGCGCGAAGATCTCGTACCTCGGGATCTAACCCAAGACCTGCGGAAACTCAAGAATTTTTACCTAAACCTACGTTTGAGATCAGCTCGCAGTGCGTCTGGTAGGCGTGTCGAGAGACATGAGCAACAAGTCCATAGTTCGAAAGATGAGGATGGACGATGACAACCACGATGTGTTTCGTACCTGCATGAACATATCATGTTGCCAGTCTCTATAAGGCGGCACACTACATCTGTCTTAGACGATGTTAAGTGACTTGTCTTCGCTGAAAGGTGAAATCGTAGGTAGCAACTCTATGGCACTCGGTGAGCCCTTTCTATTTGAAGCAGCTTCCGTAAGCATTTGCCCTTTCGAGTCTCTGTGCTCACCAGGAAAATTATCATCACGATTGGCTCTGTCTTCAAGACACTTCGCAAAAAGGATTGGATCCGCTCTTGCCACGACGGGTGGAGCTTGCTTCATTGCGCCAGCGCATTGCTGTCGTTGTCGTAGCGCGTTTGAGTGCATCTGCTCTTTGTGAGATGACACCTGCCAGCTGCCTGGCGACGGAAACTCAAAGCAAATGCAGCTGAAAGCGTCGGCTGTTACAAAGACGTCACTCACAACCGCGAAGGAGCGACAATACCAGAGCTAAGTCGACTCTATCAAACCAGTATGCAGTTGCAAGCCGTAATACAGCGTAGATGCAAACCGTAGACGGGAGACCGCACTGCATGATGGCACATCGACAAGGCGCCACCAGTCAGGGAGGCAAACGGCCAAGATGTGTGATTGGCAGGCTCGTCGCGCAAGAGTTG
This sequence comes from Incumbomyces lentus, assembly GCA_017656005.1. Taxonomy (NCBI): domain Eukaryota; kingdom Fungi; phylum Ascomycota; class Eurotiomycetes; order Chaetothyriales; family Trichomeriaceae; genus Incumbomyces; species Incumbomyces lentus. The sequence continues at coordinate 1,266,648 of JACJVT010000004.1, read as the reverse complement.
TTTGTCGTCGATCAGGCACCAGTATGAACACTCTGAGGCAAGATCGTGAAGGCAAGGTTGATTGTGCAATCTTTGTTCATGAATCCCCGTGAGTGTGCCACCGCAGAAGATGACAGAGAGCAACAGTCACTCGTGGAAGTGAATCACTTTAGGGACACAACGGTTGAGAGTGTAACAAAATAATAGTGGGCTAAAACTGTTATGGGACAAGGGCATTCCACTGCCGCACCTGCGCTCCGAGTTTAAGCTAGTGACTGGCAGGCGCGGCTTGCATGGTGCAATCAGCAACGGTGAGGTGTCGCTGCGAAAAATAAATTATTTCCAAACCACCCCCTACCATTTTATCCTTCCCTTCCCTTCCCATCAACCACCACTTCTTCTGAACACAACCTCTCAGTCGATCCATCCATCACTGAATCTAGGGCACTCAGCTACCCTTTCAATCCCCTCGTCAATTCTATTCCCAAGGCAGCCTCTACGCTACCTGAGTCAACTTTTTCACAAGTTTCACTCAACACTTGTCCTCAGCCACAATGTCTTCTGCCATCGATAATCTCGCTGATAACCTGCAAAAGGCCAGCGTCGATGACCAAACTGCCGCTACTGATGCCGCCACCGCCAGTGCCGCTGAAGGTCGCCGACTGTACATTGGGAATCTCGCTTATGCGACCACTGAGGCGGAACTGACACAGTTCTTCTCTGGCTATGATGTGTGAGCATTAACATCCCCAATTCGTTTACGTGTCAGCGGTACTGACTTGTTCTTCTACAGCGAATCTACCTCCATCCCAGTCAACCCTAGAACCAATCGCCCTGTCGGATACGCTTTTGTTGACTTGAAAAATGCCGATGATGCACAAAGTGTGATCGACAACCTCTCTGGCAAGGACGTCCTCGATCGCAAAGTCTCTGTTCAGCTTGCACGCAAGCCAGATACTGAAGCTCCTAAGACTGAAGAGGGTCAGACTCAGCGCAAGCGATCTACAGGCCGTGGCCGAGGTGGCCGAGGTCGTGGTCGTGGCGGACGTGCTACCACTGGCCGAACCAAGTCAGGTGACGCTGTAGAGAACGTAGAGGCTACGGAGACCCTTGCTGAAGCTGAAATTCTTCCCTTGACCGACAAGACCAATGAGGCCAACATTGCCCCTGCTGCCGCCGCCACTGCTGGCAAGACTCGACAGCCACGTCAACCCAAACAACGAGGCCCTCCTGAGGACGGCATCGCTTCCACCACCAAAGTCATGGTAGCCAATCTGCCTTACGACTTGACCGAGGAGAAGGTTTGTTGTTCGCCCTTTCTGCTTCGTTGCGACGTGCTAATCCCTATGTAGCTCAAGGAACTCTTTGCCGACTACAACCCTATCTCTGCAAAGATCGCTCTTCGACCAATCCCACGATTCATGATCAAGAAACTCCAGGCACGCAACGAGCCTCGAAAGGGTCGTGGCTTTGGCTTTGTCACTCTCGAGTCTGAAGGGCTGCAGCAAAAAGCTGTTACCGAGATGAATGGCAAGCAGATCGAGGGACGAGAAATTGCGGTCAAAGTTGCCATCGACAGCCCAGGCAAGGAAGAGGGCGCAGAGAACGGTGAAGAGGCCACCAATGGTACCACAGAAGAGGTGCCACTGCCCGCTGCCCAGGCATAGATAGGCCTGTGCAGTTACCACGATATCGTCTTGGCATGGCATGCATAAAGCAAGTCCTATGCAGTCTAAAAACTGTGGGCAGCATCTTGCCTTCTTTTTGGAATGCATCGCTTAGGCTCAAGTATCGCAAGGTCAATAGGTTGACGAGATCAGCCACGACAATATAGCTAGCCTGACCGCTGTGAAGGCTGTATATCAACCAATATTATCTATCCTTATTTCTCCTCCAAGTGATTTCTTCAAAGAGTAGAACACTTTTACCTACCGAGTTCGATTGGAGAGTTGGTCATACAGAGAGTCTTTACGGATCGTAACCGAAAAATAGAAGCTTTTGCTAAGCGACAGCCGCTGTCATTTCAAGAACGCCTTGCCAGAGAGAAGGAGACATCCTCACCACTGATCGTCTTTCATTCTCGCATGTAGGCTCACTGAAGTTGACTAAGCCAAAACATGACCTCGTTGATGTTGATAGCCTTTCGTACCAATTCGTGCCGGGGGCATAACACCTTCAAAAGTTGTTTGAGACCCTGATCGCTTTTTCCTGCTATTCTCTTCAGTCTTTGTACCATTCTCATTTCGATGTCTACCACTCTAGTCATCATGGCCAATGTTCTGCTAGATTTACTTTACCCTTGATCAGATCGTCCCCTCACAGCACTGTCAAGGTATATGGCGTTTGAGAAACAGTAAACGACAGCCGTTCTTCGTGTACCTTACATGAGATAATCCCGCTCGAAGCCTGTGCCGTACGAACGGGGGGGAAGCTGTACTGCCGTCTTTTTAAATAAAGAGGAAGAACCGTGGGCGCGTTCCAGTATACGGTTCAAAGTTGCGGTAAGGTACGAAGTACTAGTAGTCGTGGGACATACGATGGGGTGGCTGGCTTATTTAGACTTCCAAGTTGCTGGCAAAAAAAATATTATTATTAAGCGAAATCCACAAAACATGGGGTTGAAGGGAATCGAGCCGGAGCGCGGTTTCAAGTTCGTTCGAAGTTTCGTTTGATATTGGCTCCGCTCCGAGTCTCCCGCGAGATCGCGAACGTGATTTTCTGAGACTGTACCCGCTTCGTGCTTCGTGTGGCAGTGTATTTTAGACGTTGGCTCACGCCCAAAACAGTTAATGTATTGGGTTGGGAGGAAGCAATACGAAGCATCATTGAAGGGAGAGATCGGAAGAAAAAATGACTAGAAGGTATGTATGTATGTATGTATGTACATGAGAATTTGTGTCAACGATTGCCTACTCTTAAAAGAGAGAGAGAGAGAAGGGAGTACCGTCAAATCGAGTGCACATGTCTTCAGTCAAAGTCGTTTCAATCCTTCGACTCCGTAACATTCTCAATGCCAGGACATAGCTTCAGGCACTGCAACAAGTCTTTCACCGGGATTCTTACGAATCCCTCCGCAACATCGTCCATGCCAATCCCAATGATCAGGTCCTCGTCAAGGAACCCAGTACCTAGATCTTCATGACCGCGCTCAAAGGCAATGTCCTCGTCGCGTCCCGAACGCCAAGCCCAAGCAATTGACGGTGTGTAGGTGAAATATGCGCCTCTGTCGTCTGCGTTTGCTTGCTTTTCTCTTTCTCCCTCAACGGAGGAATTTTCGATAGCCAAGTTGACGACGTTCTTCTCGGATTCATTCTTATTTAGACTTCTCTTCTCTTTGTTGAAATCCCAACCCAGGTCTTCTTCGCGACTCCAGGGTCTAGCTCTTTCACTCCCGAACAGAATCGGATATCTGCTGACACCTAACGTGCGGAATGGCTTTCGTGCTTCCCAAACTAGAAGATAGCGCTCATATCGCATGGGTAAATTCCAGTCGTTGGTAAATTTGCGGTGGATGATGGCAAAGTGTACGACTAACCCTTCGGTGATCAGCAGGCTTTCATATGTATCCCATGCCATTCCTTTGTGGCCGTTGGCCCGCTCACTTTCATCGCGAGGATTGATATCTATCGCAGTCTCTTCTGTCTCAGAGGTGGCCTGCTGAATACATGTTCGACTTCGAAATTCGCTTCTCGTACAGAGAAGCAGACGCAGAGAGTTTGACCCTTGATGCCAGTGACCTGTGTTATTGAGTGAATCATGAGTATGAGAAGTATCGGAGAGGTTGAAACAGGATTGTTCGGAGGGGGATGTGAGGTTGGGTGTTGTATGGCCATAGGAGAGAAGTTGTGCTACACTGCGACCGCCGGTGGTCGAAGCTGCATTTGAAGGGCTTGCAGCCCGAGAAGATGTGAAGTGTGATGACTCCATACTTCCAGCTGAAGTTTCAAATTCCGCAGGACTAGGAAGGAGGCTAGATTCGACTTTGTGAGACCCGGGACCGTGCATCATGGTTTGCGACAACCGATTAAGGTCATTCAGCGATACATATGCTGATCTGTCATGCGTGGACGTGGCCGTCGAGGACGTGGTTTGCCCGTTTTCTGAATATTCCCCTTCCTTTGGGGTTTGCTCTCTGTCGCCTCTTTTGGCTGGACTGTCGTGGAAAAGTAAGTTGCTCCAGTCCACTGCTGATGAGTTGTTGGACTGCACGACACCGAGAAACGCAGAATCATTATCCGAAACAGCTGCATTTGGTTGTGTGCTTGTTTCAGACACAACTTGGAAGGCGAATGTTGTAGTGGCTGGAAGCTCTCGAGAAATGCTTTCATGTTGGTTGGCAGGCGTGTCGTGCAACTTTTGTTCTGCTTTCGACGACGACGACGACGGATTCGCGTTGTCGGCCATGTGCTCGAGAGTGTGTTCGGGTCCAGGACGCTCTTTGGCTTGATCAATCATCTTTCCCATGATATCATACTGCACCCATATCTCCTCCTCTTTCGGAAAGAACAGTACCCAATTCTTTTCAACCTCATTTCTGCTGCTTCTTGGGTTTCTGGTAATCTCCGTTAGATACGGAAATCGAACAACCGGGTCGAGCGCTGCCAGGTCTATGCTGTTATGGTCTTGATCCTTTTCTCTCTCGACTAACGTGTTGCTTTCCTCCGCACTTCTCTGTTTGTGTTTTCGTCCGAGAGCTTCATCTAACGCGAAGAAGATGGCCCTAAGATCTACCATCCACAGACCGGCACATGCATATTGACTTCCACTATTGACTTCGACAAGTGGCTCACCATGGGCGCTCCAGAATACTCGAGGATCGTGGAAGCCTGGTATGTCAGGAAATGCGGACCAAGCACCGGTACACTTCTTTGAGGGCGTAGGAGGTATGTTCAGCTTCTCGGGCGTCGTGATGCATTGAAGGCCACCGTGCAGACCAAGGATGTCAGTATCTGACTTTGTGCAGGATCGTGTTCCTGTTGAGCCGTATGCAGACGAAGAGTTTGGAGCGCAGATATCGGCAAAACAAATATGGGATTCCTGGTGAGAACCAGTAGTGACAAGTCGGGAGATGACGACGTACTGATACGATGTAGTTTTTGCCACATAAGCTGGGAGTGGGATAATGGCAGGGTTGAAATATCTGTGGTCTTTGAATTCGTCACTGCCTAAACTGTCATGTGGGATCATTGAAATGTTCAAGATTTTTGTCAACCGTTGCCGAACATGATTTGTTTTTGGATTAGGCTGATATGGACATTGAGTGAATAGTTGAACCACGCGATGGTTGACAGGAACCATAGGGTTTGTGGCGTGGTACATGTTGACGAAGGTGCGCTCCAATGGCTTCTGGGGGTCGAGGTCGAACTCCAGATGAAAATTGAGACCCAATTTGTGTGACTGGAGGAGGCTTACTCCATCAGTCGCCAGCTTTCTACGGATTGGCTCGAACGTGGTCAGAAAACGAGCGACGGCGAGGATGAGAAGGAACAGGAGGGCAGGATGTGTGAGTCTTCGTGATGATGGGATTGACCACATGTTTGGTGAGTCGATAGGCTAAGGCCGACAATGCCAGGTATTCCACAAGGATGTCGATGGAGTGTCAAAGTGATGAACCACAGCAGCATAGTGATCCTCAAACGGGCCGGTCCCAGTTCTTTGTGCGTGCTAGAAATATGTCCGATGTATTTTTACAAGTCCTCCAACATTCCGTTGCCAAATATGTCTCGTTCCTTATTTACGCCGTTGTGCAGGGTACCGAATTCTGTACCCTTGTCCCCAAACTCCCATGTTCGCATTCAGTCTTCTTCATCCGACTTATCCGAAGCAGAATCATCGTCGCTTTCCCACCCCTCGGCTTCTAAGTCGCAGCTCCTAATTCCAAATGAGAGCAGGAATCCAATGAATGCAATACCTCCGAATACACCAAATGCCAAGGCCTCACCTTTGGGCTGAACCTTGACAGCCACAGTGAAAAGTCCCCCGCTGAAAAAGGGTCCTGCAGCGCGTCCTGCGGCTGACAGTGTTTGTGCCAACCCATTGAGAGCGCCGAGGACGTGGTGATTCGGTGCCGAGTTTGTTATCTGTTGGTTGTTAATGTTGAGATCATTGCTTTTCTAGCAAACTTACCAAAAGCAGTGCACTTGTCAATCCCCCTACTGCAGCCACGGTCTTAATCAGCAGGACAGCTCCGATCTCAACCCATAGTAGAGCCGAGCCACTGCCCATCCCAAGTCTACCATCCTTATCTGCCTTCTTGTAGCCGACAAATGGCATCAGAATGTACGCAATGACGAACAATCCCAACCCTGCTCTGTAAGCCCATCTATTGCCCATTCTGTCTCGCAGTCTGCCGAAAACACCGACCTGGAAGACGATGGTGACGGCACCGGCAAATCCAAGGGAAAGTCCAATTTCTTCTGGGTCTAGATTGCGGCCTATAGGTGGATTCTCTTGTGCAAAGATCGGATACAAGGAATTAAACGAGATGTTGGAGAGCTGGAAAATAAGATACGTGACTAGCAAGAGAATTGTGTCCCGATTGAGTACATTCTTCTTTTTAAGCTCCTCTCCATTCGTAGGGAGAATCCGAGGAACGGTATCAGACGCATCATCACTGGCGTCACCATCTGAGTCATGGTGGTTGGGGGAGGGTTGGGATTTCTTGCTGCCTTTCCGGAGGTAGCTGGGGTGATGAGAGCTGGTAAATTGCCACAGCCAAGTGAAGAGACTTGCGACTCTTTGCTTGAGCGGAGGCAGTGATTGTGCATCATCCAAGCTTTCTTCTAGGAAGATGGAAGTGATAATAAAATCGGCGACCAAGATAGCGGCCGACAACAGATTGGGAAGGAGATATGGGTATGGATTCGGTTTGGATTTGTCAAAGGGGTTCTGTTTCATCACCAGTACACCTCCAACGATAGGGCCGGTGATGCCTCCTATTCCATAAATGACTGGCAAGTATGTAAACGCTTTTGACTGGTTGCTCCGGTCTGTGATCTCCCCGAGGCAGGTCGATACTACTCCCTGGTTGCCGTTGACGATACCCATGAGAGCCTGAACAACTATTGCTTGCCACAACGTTCGACAGAAACCAAAAAATAGGAAGCAAGCAGCTGTCAATATTGTGCCGGTGAGTATGACTGGCTTCCTTCCTATGCGATCTGACAGCCAGCCCCAGAAAAGGCCCGTGACCATCTGGCTGAGCGCGAAGGCCGAAGCTATTGTCCCAACATACACTCCCACCTGCCCTGCATTCACTTCAGGGAAAGTCGAGGCCATTTCTGGCAAGTATGGGCTGATAGAATTGAGCGCAGTCTGCTCGCATAGGGCGATGATGGCCAGTATTACCATCTGCCGCTTCGGGAGAGGGGATGATTGTCGATCATCTTCGTGGTTGGCGCTAGAGATGTCATTACTCGACGAATTGTTGGATTCGGACGAGAGAGGTTGTCCTCGCGACTTGGGGGGAGTTATGCCGCCGAAGGTCTGGTAGTGAGGGGTGGAGGACTTGCGCCGAAGCAGCGGGCCCTGATCGGAGGACTTCATCGTCATGATGCTACCGAAGGCAGAGCATAGTCAACTGCTGGACGCCTGGTTGCGAAAGGTGTAATGGAGACAATTGATGTCAAAGTGTCAGTATCGTGATCGTGATCGTGATCGTGTGACGAAAACCCTGTTGGCACCAGAATTAATGTGGTAGCGGCAGTGGCTCCCCAACTTCAGCTATACGACAATGATGAGTCGAGCGAAGGCAAAATTTCGCTCGGCAAAGATTAGATCTGCAAGGTCATGATTCTTGTACAGATTGGCGCGCTTCTCTTTGGCTCTTGTGCTGCAGGTTGCAACCTTTGCGTACGGCTGCATCTCCGCATGACGTCTGGTTGGTCATTTACCGGTGCCCGGCCGTGCCTGCTTAATGGCAATGACGATCGTTGGGGTTGCCCAAAGTGGGTAAGCTTGATGGTCCTTGAGATATCGAATCGAGAGATTGAACTCGAGTACCGAGCTTTTAAAGACAACAACCGAGATTCGACGGGATATATGGGACCTTGAGAACAAAGAGATTGAATTGGTGTTCGTCAAGAAGTCTCTTCTTATAAGGACAAACCAGGACGAAGTATTAACTCAATGCGAGTCATCTTCGGTGCGTTGAATACCCTATCTTAGAGGGGCGCACCTCCTTTCTCTCAACAGTCTTGTAGATGCTATAGACACTGCGCTGTCCATATTCTGAACACCTGGAAGATACATTAGAAGAGTACTCCTCTTTAGCTAGAACATGCAGAGAATGATGTTCATTAAGTCATGCATTACTCTTTTTTGGCCTATTCAGTGATGAGGGTCAATCCGAAGTGAGGCTGCGGCATCGAGACAACGTGAGGATAAAAGCAAGGACATAGGCATCAAGCACCAAGGTAACCTCGGGCTTTAGATCTTGGTGCTCATACGGAACTGAGGTGGACCATTGATTCTCAAGTAGGGATCGCTACACCATATTCATACGATAATCGCAAAACTCTCAAATGCTCTCATCTAGAGAAAACCAATATCATAACTTCGTGACTCTAAACTTGCACTCTCAAATCCATCCTTGGTGTTCATCACCTTTGGCTTTGGCCATTTTTGCATTTGGCGGCTGACTCAATTTGACCTTGTTGACCTTGTGTTTCTTCCCATCAACGATGTTTCGCTTAATCTGCCCGGCAGCGTAATTTCCCGCCACGCCAACCGCTTGCTTCGCTGCTTTCTTGCCCTGCTGCTTCGTGAGACTCTTCAGATTGTCTCTGCTGTGCACGTTAGCTGTTCCAGGAATGAAGGCACGTGTAGGGGCTTGGGGTTTGCCCTTCTTGACACTCTTCGCTTGAGCAGAAGGCGTCAGGGGGACGCTATCGAAGCTGCCAACACGTCGCTTATCGACGCCTTGGAGGTGTCGGCTGGTGTGCGTGCTTTGGCTTTGGTAGCCGCGGATGATCGTGCCCGTGACCGAAGAAGAGGGTGGCATGTTTGTCACACTGATCGGGCTAATAGGGTCGGTGTTCAGACGCCCGACTGTGGTCCAGGTGGAAGTTGAAGAAGAGCGTGACATTCCATGAGGCGTCAGGGGGCTCACTGGGCTGTCATAGAGAGTCTCAGTATCTTCTTTGAACTTTGACTTGTACGTGGCAGGCTTTGGCTTCGGCAACTGCGCAAGTTCAGCTTGGTCTTCCTTGGGGAAGGGTTCGGGCATCATTGTGAATGGTTGTGAGAGTCGCTGCCAGGCAGTTTTAAACGACTTTGGTCTTTGCTGTTTCGTTGCTTGCTGTTGCGTTAGAGGCAAGAGAGGGCTGCGCGGAGGTGACGGTTTCCGAACTTGCATCTTGGTTTGAGCCGGTCTTGTGGCGGTGGTTTGAAAGACTGTTCGACCATTTGGCCCTCTTTGGACGGTTGTGCTTGTGATGGTTGCGTTCTTGACGATTTCCGCTCGCTTCTTCTGTTTGAGTTTCGAGAATATATAGAATATAACACAAATCAGAGGGACTGCCAGCAGGACAATTCCGAGAACTACGAAAATGCTAACCATTTTTGTTGAGATATGTTGATTCGGATTGCGGTATGGCATCAGTGGAAGAACACGCTCAAACTTGATTGAGTGAAAATGCTTGCAATTACCTAATTTCAGAGTGAAAGGTTGTGAAATTATCATTCATAGGCGATAGAGACAACATAAAGAGGTTGACCACATGGACCACATGGTGGCCTTTGTATACTGGAGAGTAGTCCAGAGGCAATGACACTTCTAGGATAGAAGCTCGTTGTGACGGGAATATCCATCTTTTGTAACTTGACCAGCTCGAGACAATCACTTTTCGTCTGGGTGGATATTGTTTCGGTCTTTGTTCTCAGTACATCATGCTTCAAAGCTTGGTTTTCAACTGTCTCGGGCAGTAGGCCGCTTTGTCTTTCGTTTTTAGAACCTCAATTCCTCACGGATGCCACAATTAACCGGAACCACTGGTGGATACAGTAAAGAGGACATGTTCTCAGATCAGCTCTCAGGTTTGCATTGTCAACGGCATTGGCAATCACTGGTCTCACGAAGAGACTAAGTGAGAGTAGTAGAGCGCTGACTGTCAACTTTGGCTTTTGACATAATTCTTCGTCATCGAGCATGCCTCGCGTGATCCCGACGCCCGAGAGAAGATATCGGTGGGTCACAACTCCATCAATTTGATTCCAAAAGTATCGATATGGTCTGAGTTACTCCCGAAGCAGCCGCTGCAAGACCGGGCTGCAAATGGATATTTCTCAGCAAAATTTCAACAAAAGCACCGGTAAGGAGGGCTCAAGATCCCCACACTTCCGTCACAAAACACACAATTTGCTAAAGACCGGGAGGAGACTCTGCGGCGGGTGCTGTCGGCTCAGATTGAAAACTACAAAATGTGATTGCAGCATGAGCAGATGCAGCGGAAGACAGGAGATCTAGCCAGCGGCTGTCAGGAAAGTTCACGGACACCAAAGGTCCAACCTCAAGACGACCAGCATGAACTGCGCTTTCCTTTTCCAACTTGCATCTTCAAGCTTCTGAAAGTGCTTTCATCATCATTGCCTGTACGCGGTCGAGTACTTCTTCCGCGGTCTGTGAAGCTCAAGAATGTATCTCGCAACAAACAGACAGAACAGTTTTTGTGTTGGCCGGGCTCTGCAATGTCAAACGAACGCGTGTTGTACTTTGCACACGTCACATACCACCGTCGCGTCGCGCGCTTCTAAATGAAACGAAGCAAACAAACGGCATGCAGGACCGGCTTCCGCTCAACCTTATGCTTTCGGCCTTCGATTTCCGTTCTTATGTCTTCTTCGAGAGCAACATGTTCAAGAAGCTCCACCAGCAGCCGGTGTATTCAGATGCTGGCTGGCTTGCTGAACCAAGCCGTGGTGACACGGCCTCTCGATCGAGAAGTCTAGCTCAAATTGTGAATAACTTGTTATCGGCATCGGCGGCTTAAGGCTTCACTAGTCACATTGTCAGCTTCCAATATATGCACAGTATGAACCAACAACTAACCTTCGACCGGTCCTCTGTGACGCACAGAACGCGATCACGTACAACTCCTGAGGATCAAATGCGCCTGCGATCTGACGTCCCGGATAGGGTTCGTACCAATGTGGAACCATCCCTAGGGCGAAGTCGGCGGGCGCCAATCAACTCAAACTACCGATTCAGCACTCTTACTGTCTAAACAGGGAACCCTATCTGGCAGACACATGGAGAACCACGCGGAGGAGACCCTTTTGCACGGTACGCCTAGTTGCGCGTCATTCGCGCCCAGTGGTACTTCGTATCAACATGAGGACTCGTCTTAGGAGAGGGTGGCCGTAAAATGCAACCAATCAAGGACAGCAAGAGTCAGGAACCATGGGGTGTCATCAGTGTTGCGACAAGACGTCACGGCGATTGACTGGCAATATAAATGGTCAACCTTTGATCCTCCTTTTGTTGTCTGTGTTATAATCCTATGCACGAATCAATCGGCAGATCCACATTCTCTCAGTATGAACAATCAAGCATTCGCGCTCCAGGAAACTTTCAAACATACTACATCTAGTCATCAAATCGAGATACACTGGACCCGTGCTGGAGATCCCTCAAAGCCTCCACTGGTTTTCATCCATGGCACGCCGTGGTCGTCTGCCGTTTGGCATGATCTTGCATCGGTTTTAAAGACTCGGTATTGCGTCTATTTGTACGACCATCCTGGCTTCAGGGTGTCACCGCAGCTTCGAAGGCTTGATGGTAAAGAATCTGACCTAGACCCATCACTAAGCTTGCGAGCTCAGGCTTCGGCAGCTCTATTCCAGCATTGGAATTTGCCAGAGCAAGCTAATGTCGTGGCGCATGATAATGCTGGTCTCGTATCACTGCGTTTGGTGCTTGAACATGGATTCAAGTTCAAATCCCTTTGCCTCATCGATGTGGTCGCCATAGGACCCTTTGGGTCACCCTTCTTCAAACTGGTTGCGAATAATCTGCCTATATTCCAAGCACTCCCAGCGAACTTCATTGAAGGATTTGCTCGATCATATATCAAATCAGCCACCCATAATCCACTTGATAGTCACACGGAGGATATGTTAGCAGAGCAATGGCTGAAGAGTGGTTCTCAGGGGCCCGCACGGTTCCTGCAAGAAATGGTGCAAGGACACTACAGGGACAATGGTCGATTGGAGGAACAATATTCATTGGTCGGCCCCGAACTTCCGACCAAGATCATCTGGGGAGAAAAGGACTCTTGGATCCCTTCAGAACGAGCATCGGCTCTGGCCACCGCTCTCAAAGCTCGCGAACTTGTCATCGTGGAAGATGCGGGTCATCTTATGCAAATTGACCAACCCAGTAGATTAGTTTTCGAAGTTGCGATGTGGTTATCCCTACACAACCGATAGATTTCCATAGTAACCGACATCTTACCTTAATTGTGTACCCATGATTTCAGAGTGGCATTCACTCCACATGGGAAGGCGAGGTCAACGGTAGGAGCAAGTCTGCAAATCCTTGTCCCGGCATGGAGCCAGTCTGAGGCGCTCTGCTACCAGTCAATGACGGAGAGGCGGTCCTCTACATCGCTGTTATAGAGGCCCCCTTCCAACGCAACCGACCAAAGCAAATGTCTCGAGTGACAGAACGGTTTGTTTCAAAGTCAACTGTTCACTGGGCTTCCGGGTTGAGCTGTTGCTATATATTGGATCAGTAGAGCAGCAGATTAGTGGTCCCACGCTCTTTGTCCTATATAGTGCTGTCGTACTTTGGTTAAGTACAGTACGTAGAAAGGTTGTGCTTTGTTCATGGGGTGCAAGTCCATTGTCCTCAACAAACGCATGCTCACCTGCAGCTGCAAGCAGCCTCTCATACTTACGCTTGCTACGGGATCGACCAGAAATCTGGATATTCATGACTGGCCAGCGCAGAAACCTTCGTGCTACTCCATTGTATGAGCGGCATGGTTGCGGTCGCCGAAAGCTGATGGGTAAGATCATCGGAAAGCCCAAATCATAAGCTTCGTGACTATGAATCCAGGAAGTGTCGCGGCTGGGATCACTATGATCGTGCTCATCGTTATGGGAATTGTCGCCGCCGTACTCACTAAGATTAGCCGGTTCCGGGAAACGAGGGATAAGCAGAACGCTGAGGAAGAGGGGGCCCAAAGTCATCAACTCAAGCCTGTCATGTCGAAGCCTCTACAGGCGCCTATGTTTAAGACCGAATCGTCGCTTTCCATCTCTTCAATTCCATCTACTCTTCGAAGTTCAGCCACGCCCAATACCCCTGGAATTCGATTTAGTATTACAGCTCCTAGTCATCGAAGCAGAAACAGCGGAAGTATCGACAGCTTGCCGAACTTTGAGACCGTGCTTGAACGATATGAGCAGGAAGCAGAGATAGAGGATAGGACTAAAGACCATGAAAGGTTGTTGTCTGAAGACGAGCTCGGCGTACCAGGACCGAGTGTCGCGACTCACGATCCACGAAATGATACACGCGGTCTTTGGGGCAGATCGGGGCCAACCAGAAGGGTAGCAGAGGAACATACGTCAGTGAGCTGATCGCAGTTCGCTATTCCGCGTGGAGATGGTGGTTCTGGCGACGCACGACGCCTGTGTTACTCTGATCCAATACTGGCGCACAGTGGAACGAGAGGAATCATTACCTTGTGCCTTGTTATAATACAATCTTGCTATAATACAACCACCGATCAAGGCAGACAAGCTGAGCACATCTAGCACTCGCTCTCAGTGGCAAGAGCCCTGGTCCTTGAAGTTGCGGAGTTGAGAATATATGTTGCTGCAGTAAAGAGCGGGCAGAGGCAGAAGTCACGTGTTGGATTGGCCCCCAACGTCTTGGTGCAGGGATAGTCCGCAAGCTAGTATCCGAGAAATACGGCCTCGTGTTGCCCTATACGGCAATTGGGACAGGGTTGGGAGTGACCTATTCAATCCAAACGTCATTTGATGTCCCGGCCTTACAGGTCCGGTCTTGAATCATGTTTGCTAAGAGATCTACTTCAAGACAAAATTCGTACAACATCGTTATTTGGTTCGAGAAACGTAGGCCGGGATCTCGATTTTCGCCAAGTGATAAGACGTAACATCATGTGGCCCCTAGCTCATGTATTCGGTGCCTTAAGGCGTTCCACGACAACGCCCAATTTCGAATTCAATATGGATACTTCTTGCCTAGGTTGGTTTGGTGCGCTTCAATGAACAGAAAACACAGATTAATGAGCCAATAGAAGCATAACGGAGCCGATGCGATCATGGGTAGACCCTCACAACCGTTGTCATTTGCACTTTTACGAAGCTGCCAGGAGTTTCGCGCCGCTAGCTGGATCATTTTCGACTTTCAGTGCCTTGGCATGTTTCATTTCTTGGACATGTGGATTACCGTCTGGACAGCCAATGGCCCTCATGGCTGCAACGGTATTAAGAACCTCTACTTGCCCGGTGTCTGATAGCTTGCCCCGTACTTGGTACTTGTGGCTGTGACGACGTGGATGACTCTGTATAGAGTTTTCTAACCGGAGACCGGGCTCCTTGTGATCAGCCAGGATCTAATAAGTGCGTTCCGAGCGGTGTTCTCTGGTTAGTCGACACTTATTTTGTTGTCTGCGGTCTCCTCTGTCGATTGTGCGACAACAACGATTCGTACTGCACTGGGACGATGTCTTGTTCTTCGCAAATCGCACCTCTAGAGCTCTCCTATCAGAACAACACTGTCAACTCTGATGGCCGTGCAATAACAAATGGAATCGGTCTGCAAATTGGCACTCCACCTCAACTCTTCTCATTAACTCCGTCGACGCTTCTGAACTATACTTTTGCCAACAATGGAGCAACGTGTGGTAGCAATCCAAATGATACTTGTCTGTCGATCCTCGGCGGTGGCTTCAATCCTCGCGATAGTTCTACTTTCGTACAGACCACAGCTGACGCATGGAATGGGTCCGATGCTGATAGCGGTGGCTTGATCGGAGTGCCAGCCGTTTATTTCAACGATCTCGTCACCATCTCCTCGAACCAGCTGCTCCCAGGCTTTCCCCTCCTCATCCAAACCGATGCATTCGTGTATGGTGGGTTAGGCTTAGGACAGAATTCGACATTCATAGAAGAACTAGTCAGCGCCTCTTTTGCACCGT
This sequence comes from Incumbomyces lentus, assembly GCA_017656005.1. NCBI lineage: Eukaryota > Fungi > Ascomycota > Eurotiomycetes > Chaetothyriales > Trichomeriaceae > Incumbomyces > Incumbomyces lentus. The sequence continues at coordinate 1,251,496 of JACJVT010000004.1, read as the reverse complement.
CGCGGTCATGGAGCCTGTACACGGGAATCTACTCGGAAGCCAAAGCTGGATCGCTGGTTATTGGGGGCTATGCCGATCGCTTTTACGAAGGCGATCTAAAGACAGAAACAGTGGATGAGGGGGAATTCTGCGCAGCTTGCGTCGAGGTTTCCTCGATGACGTTCAACACTGGAGACTCGAGTATAGATTTGCTTGGAAACATCTCTACACCGATCAAATCTTATATCGACCCCTATTATCCGACACTCATTGTACCCGATGAGACGTATTGGAAGTTCGGCAACGTCACAAATGGCACGGTTGCAAATCTCCCGCAATACGGAGTCAATAACGTGCCCCAGGGTAATATCACGGTGCGGTTGACCAACGGCCTGGTCACTACAATTCCACAAAAAGCTCTGTTCGATCCGCCCGCCTATGACAATAACATTCTGGCTGGAAGGCGCAACAATTCTATAGTGTATGGATTGGTGCAACCTGTGTCCGCATACCTGACAGGACAGCATGCAACGGACGCTATGATTCTTGGTATGCCTTATGCCGCGATGGTCTACATGGTCCGTGACTACGAAAATCGTACTTTCCAAATCGGGAACGCAAACCAATCGGCTTCGATTACTGGCAGTATGACCACCATCTGCCCTACTGGCAAAAGCAATGGGGGCGGTGGTTCAAGTAATACAAGTGCAATAGCAGGAGGCGTCGTGGGAGGCGTTGTCGGATTAATCCTCATTGCTCTACTTGCCTGGTTCTTGTGGCGAAGGAATAAGAAAAACTCGAAAACCGCTGGAGCAAACTCAACGGGAGAGGATATTTTAGGCGGTGCTGCAAAGTCAGAACTACCGGCCTACAGCGCAGCCTCGCCGACGGAGCCAGTTCAAGATAAAACTAAACCTGTCCGAGAAATGCCAGCAGATGGCACGTACACAACCCAAGAGCTGCCAGCCGATCAAACCAGTCCAGTGAGCGAGATGGATGCTAGAGGTAAAGTGGTTCGTTCGGAACTACCTGCTTGAAACGCGCAAACAAGATTCAGCATCAAGGAAAAGGAGATGCTTCCTAGCATCGCCCGATTCTTGTGCAAGCTCATTGTAATTATAACAAGCAGTAAAGCTCAAGGAGGCTTAACCACGCCCATCAATAATCAGACACGCAGGCAGGGAAAAATGCAAATTAGGTCTTCATTCACATTCCAGACCAATTCAGGATTCACCTGAACTAGTTTTTAGCATGGCTCAAACTTCTGCTCCTACGGTTGGAGCTCCGACCATCTCTCTTTGCAATTGCGAATCAGCCTTGCTAGTAGGTATGACAGAGCTCATCTTGAAGCAAAGGGGGCTTGCAGTGCATTCGCTGCCACTAGGCCGTACTGTCTCCTTGTTCAGCGATGATGGCGAAAGGAAAAGAAGTACTTAATTGAAAGGATTGCAGGCTTTTAGGGGGGTTTACTGTGCAGGCCAGGGAGGTTACCGTGGAGTCTTCCATTGTAGATACTTAACGAGGATTTAATTGTCCTACACGGTCTTCATCATTGGGTTTCCTGCTGTCCAGATTGTTTCGATCTTGTGCTGATTTCGCGTGGGCGAGTCGCTGTTTCTTCCTAACGTGGGCTTGAACAGGCAGATTTTCCGTAACTAGCGTAAATTCAACTCGACTGGATCTCCAGGCCGATTTTTTCTAACCTATAACCAAGTTGGTCCACATTCAGCAGCACTCGCCAACGCCAACAGCCTGCGCTGGATTGTGTGTTGTATTGACAATGCTTCCAAGACTGCGCTGTTAATGTACTCAGCAGAGGTAGGAGCTTTCCGTTTTGCTTCCGTTCTTGATTTGCGCCCCGCTGCTTCCAAGGTACAAGAGAGGGATAGAGTGTAGATGTATTGAACGGGTTGAAGACTTGAGGTTTGCGAGGCGCCAGATACTCCGCTGCCTCGAGCGAGTATGCACGCTACCGACAGACCCGCGAAGCGCTCCGCTGTGCAACGAACAGCGTACCTGGGACCAGAGGCCTCATTCTCTCATCAAGCAGCCGTCGAAGCTCTCTCGCATACCGAACTTTTACCCCTACCGTCATTCAAGGCCATATTGAGTGGATTGCAAGAGTCGGGATCGGAATGTGACACGTCGATCGACTATGGACTTCTACCCATTGAGAATAGCACAAACGGAAGCGTTGTGCAGGCTCTGGACCTCATGATACAATGTGGTCTCGACCCTGTGTCTGCCCTGTATCCAGACGTCGAAGTGGTTGATGAAAGCTACATTGCTGTTCATCACTGCCTGTATATACCGAAGTCATGGGCAGAACAGTGTTTGACCAAGGGGGAGCTCGCATCACTGCCCATCGACCTTGATGAGACAGCAAAGGAGAGTCATCCTACACAAATCCAGGGTAGCACTCACGTAGGCACGAAGTCACCAAAACCCAAAGAGTCCACACCAAAGTCAACCTTAAGCCAAGTTCTCAAGAAGCTAGAGATTAAGACGCTCTACACTCATCCTCAGGTCTGGGGACAATGTAATAATGTTCTGTCTTCAATGTTGCCACCAGGTAATGTCGATAGGGTCGACATGAGCTCGACCAGTGCAGCTGCAGCCTTCGTTGCCAATGCCTCACCTTCTCCTGACAACGAGACGACAGAAGGAGGGAGCGTGGCAGCCATATCCTCAGCATTAGCCGGCTCCAAGAATGGAGAACGTCTAGTATGTATCGCACGCAACATTGAAGATGATCCCGGATCGAACACAACTCGGTTTCTTGTCCTGCAAAACTCCAAACGCCCGCAAGGTCAGCTTCCAGCTCCAGACAACATACGTGGCGAACTGCAGATCAAATCATTGTGGGCATTTACCATCGCTCACCATAAAGCAGGTGCTCTGGCTACAACTCTCTCAGTATTCGCAAGACACGACTTCAATTTAAGCGCAATCCAAAGTCGTCCAAGGCCTAAGCAGAAGGTCCCACATGGTTCGAATGGTCAGTCTAGCAGCGTGCGATCCCCCGATGCTAATTGGCGGTACGTCTTCTTCGTCGAGTGTTTACATGCCAGAAGTACGACCCAGGCGGATCAATCGGATGCTGATTTGGATGGACTCCTGAAAGACCTGGAGACCGTCACAGAACAGGTCAACTTGTTAGGCAGTTGGACCATTCGATTAACGTAGGAGGTTTGATGACTTGAAACTGAACTATAACTTGACGATCGCGCCTCGTGCATCAACTACGTTTTGAAGCAAGTTCGGAAAGGTCTGCATGTGCCAGACGCTAGTCAATATCTAACTCCAAGCTTCTTTACTCTCGCCTCGCAGGGAGGGGTTGAGGTCTTTGCGATCGTCCTTATTGTCTGAGCCTTGCAGATTTCATTCTGACTTCCGGCAGGCTGTCTCTGACTAGGTGGTTATGTGGACACTACCTGACGAAGCCAGTCCTGGATTTCAACCCTCAATGACTATCAGCTCTTCCAAACCCTGTGCCACGATGTCTGCGCAAAGTCGATTGCTCGCCCTCCCTACCGAAGTCAAGTCGTGCATCCTTACCTTCCTCTTCTCTAATATCGAGTATTTCTCGTCAAGTCACGGCGGACTCCAATTTCATCCCTCGTCATCACCTCCCCACAGCATTCTTCTCACCTGCAAGCAAATCTACGCCTCGTTCCTTTCCCTATACTACACTCACCTCACACTACACATCGACTACGACTGGCCGCGGTACTGTGAGCGCTTCATGTACAGACTGAGCATGCTACGCGAAAGACTGAAGCACCTGAGCCTACGCTATCTCACGCCACTCTTAGCATCGTGCGAGGAATTCAATTCAAGCAAGGAAACAACCATATTCGACATCTTTCCCCACCTTGTCGACGTGACCATCGACATGTGCGCACCAGGCGAGCAAGCTCAGCTATGGAATGTCGATTGTCGGCACTTCATCGAGCCTAGTAACCACGCAGCAACAGAAGAGTTCTTGAAACATGCAGCGTGGTCATTCGTGACTCGACCCCACGTCATCCCGCCACAGGTACGATGCTGGAAGAAGTTTGAACTTCTAATCGAGTGGAACTGCGAGCATCAGGATCAGGGAGCTAGCAAGGGAGATGCGAACGAGCAGAGTGTGCAGTGTCCGTATTTGAAGAGCGGCCAGCACGGACGCGCAAATCCTGTCTACCTATCGATGGTGATGGAGTGCAAACGTGATGTGTAGGCATGTTGGGGGACACAGGTTGTAGTTCATTCCTGAACACAGCGGGCAGGTGTGGATGTCGACGTGGGATGTAGTATGAATTTCTGCCTTTGCTCAAGAAAGCGCGCCTATACTCGGAGAAGAGTGATAGTACACTGGGCAAGATGCGAGTGAAGTCCATGAGCGAGGTTGTGCCTATGCTTTGACAGGTAACGTGATCAGTCCTTGACACCAACGGGTTTCGTCCGAATAGAAGGCACGGCACGACAAGAACTCTTTATACATACTCTAGCTTCAGGAGAATACTACGTGAAAAGCGGGACTGGTCCAGATCTAGATAGCTGAGGTTGGGATACCAACTACTGGTTGATTACGTCCTAAGTTCAAGCATGAGGACGGTGAAAAAAGAATAGGAGAAGCTAGTACCGACAAAGGCAACTAATTGAAACTGTGTTCCCCTAAAGAATGATGTCTTGTCTAATCTCGGGCCTTATCCCTTCACAGCCTGAGCTGTGAGCTTATTGTGACTCGAACTCACGAGCCCAAATTCCGCACGCAAGGAATGTCAAGTTTCTCGAAACAAAGAACCCGTCATCCAAGAAGTCATGAGCTTTCCAACCACGATCACATCGAGCTGGAAATAGCGGAAAGAATGACTAGCTCGACTGAATAACCCCCTCCCCTTTCGAACATTTGTTCTGATCGAATTTTGTAGAGTAGATTGTTGGCTACCTTGCTCAGAAATAGGCTGTCTGGCCAAACTTCTAAACACGTCAACAATCCGCCATAGAGGCACACTCTGCATTGTCGGCATCTTCTTTACTCAATTCCCCCACGCCGCCCCTTACATTCACCGCTTCCTCAATCGGGTAGTCGTTGCGTCAGGCGACAGCCACGTTTCGGAGACTTGTGCGTCCTATCAAGATAAATCAGTACTGTTGCACGTTTAGCATATGGGATCAAGATGATATCAACGACGGTCAGAAGGAAGGCAACGGAAAATATCCACATCTGTTTGCGCTTCGGAACAGGTCTGTGATTAACATCCGTAATACTTCATCATATGGGAAAGTGACCCCATGACAGTGCTTGTGCGTTTGTGGGGGGCTGTGTTGGCTAACATGGCCGGGTTTGACTTACCATGACGTAGTTCTAGATCTTGCTGAGCTGGTGCGCCATTCGCTCGATGAGCAATGGGCAGATAGCCACCAGCACAATGAGACACGGGGACCTGGTTCGATTTTGCCAGTTGCGTACTGCTGGCACGTGGATCTCGATCTTTCCCAGGGGTAATCGCCAACACTTTTTGTCTCGGAGTGAGTGGCTTTGGAATAGGTCTCTCAACCTCATGGTGTGAAGTGGAAGGAATCACAGCAGCATCATGAGGTCCTTTGGCATCTCTAGGATGCTCTTTGCGAGGAGCAGTCTTTGATTCTTGTCGCTTGACTGTGACGGTTTCTTGCTCCTCGCTTTTATGTAGGAGATCGTTGTATTGTCAATCATCATAGAATTCATCTTCGTCACTGAGATCGACTAGCTGCTCAAAGTTGACCTTGTATCGAAGAATTGCGCCGATACCACCAAAGCCTTTGACAAATTGATTGCCTTCGCTAGATCGGTCGGAGACAAATTCAAGCGCAGCACCAAAGTCTTTGTACTTTTCGGCAAGCCACTCTAGGAAGGAAGATTGCTCAACCACTTCCATTTCTTGCCCAGTCTCCTTGTCCATAAACTTTGTACGATCAGCCTCCTGCTCTTTGGTCGTATGCAGGATGGTCTCGGCTCCACTCGAGTCCTTCAGGACCCACCTCGTCACGTCCAGATTCTCGTAGACAATCAAGGTTTCGCAGGCACCAAGCTCCAGGGCCTTCAAGGTGTCGTCGACTCCATAGCAAACCCTGCCACTGTCCTGGCTGATTTCTTCGAAGTATTTGTTGATTAGCTTCTTCTCCTGGATGAACTTTACATTGCTGAGAGTCTCGGAGGCAAGTTCGATAGCCTGGTTAAAGCCGTTTTCTCCACCATAGGACACATCGACGACCTTGATAACCTTTGCTTGTAGGCGATTGTCGAACATGTCGGATTGGTTGAGGTCATTCTTGAAATCGGCTGAACCGGCGAGGATGAGACCGGCGACGTTGACCTTGTCGTTGGTGATAAAGTTTTGCACGGCCAATTCAGCGACTTTTCGCACATAGTTGTGACGTTTCTCTTCTCGAAGTCGGGCGAAACGAAGAGCAGACTGCCCTCCTCGGCCGTGCTTCTTGGGCAGATCGACAGAAAACTTGTGAACGACATCTCTTGTATTGCCGCTCAAGGTACCGAAGAGGGCACCATTTCCATCCATGATAATAAAGCCAAATTTCTGGTCGGACTCCAACAATTCCGAGAGAGCCTCGGTGTGGAATTTGTTGTCACACAAGTACAACGAGGTATTGATGGGTTTGAAAGGTTCAAAATCGATATTTATTTTTCGTTCTTTGCCTTCGGACGTGATGATTTCACCACAGTACACAACCAATCCATTCGGAGGAACTTTGTTGTACAACTTGAGTCTCTGCTGTGTCGAGGTAATGGCAGACAAGACCGACAGGCGATTGACACGAGATTTGATGTTGGAGGCGGTGCCATATTCTTCAGCCAACATTTTACTCTGCCTAGAAATCTGATCCTTGGGAGGGATGATCAATGAGATCATGGATGTGCCATTGCCTCTAGCAGACTCGAGTCTCTTAATCAATTTTTTAACCTTCCATATCTCGATATTCTTTTCTGCTTCGCTCTGACCGGGGGCGCTCATCTTTGTGGTGGTGGGGCCGGTGGCGGCGGTGCCTGAATTTTGGCTGTTGGAAAGAAGTCGCCTAGCCTAGGACGACAACGGGGTTAGGTGTCGACGACGAAGGTGAGGAAGGAAGGGAATCGAGGGTAGGAAAGGTTTGCGGTCTAAGGGAGCGGGTTGTGATGTACCCAACCTGTGTGCGTAGATCAACCTCAAGTCGAAATAAAGACGTTGTATTAGTGGCTCTGCATAGGAACCGTTGGAATTTTTGCGTGACGGCAATGCCACCTGAAAGGTCGCGGTTGCCTTTGGCTAACTATTTGCCGACAAGGCCCAAGATTCGGTTCGGGGTCGGGGTCCACATCATCAGCCTGATGCGCTGAGAAGGCTTCAAGTGGTACCCACAGTCCAAATTTGGGATGCCCTTCCGCACCTACCAGAGGCTGCGAGGAGGGTAAACACGCTTATCCACGCACCAACGATATGAGCTTCGGCATCAGAGTTTGATAGCGGGCTCTTGCTTGCTCAAAAGTCCATAAGCAATCTGCAATCAATTCCGCGATAGGTGAAACGAAAAAATACCTTTCATCTTCTCAACGTTGATTATCACTGTCAAACCCAGCCACTCTGCTTCCACTGCTCCCGTCGTCCACTTGCGATCTTGTTCACTGTCGCCTGTGATCATGCTCTTCGTTGCCCTTTTGGACACTGCTTAGATGAGAGAAGTTGGTCGCCATGTCGCAATGGAAACGGCAAACTCCCACCTCATGGAATGCCTTTGAACGAGGTCGGGCATCATCTTCCGGTTCCCTTGAGTCGATCACAGAAGATGAACCGCAGCGGCCTTGTGCAGAGTCACAATCGCAGTCCTATGCATCACGAGTTCCGCAAACCGAGACCGAAATAGACGGACACCATGAGCTGCGCAGGCGGCGCTCTTCCATGGCCGCGCGCTTCGATTCGATTCGTCAGATGGGAGGTCACAACAGCATAGACAATTTCATGAATTCGTTTCAGCGAGCTGCAGGATTCCGCGAAATCACTCCTTTGAGGAGAGGATCCATTACGATATCCAATGGAGATGACCACGAAGCGGGCGAGAGACAAGAGCGAAGACCGACTCCTACGAAATCATTACTTAGCGAGCAAATGCAGCGAGCTATCCCCCCGGCACCACCAGGAGGGACCAGTATCGACGTCGACGAGACCATGGAGCAACCCCAACCGAGCGAAACGACTTCCCTCTTGCCAGCGCCGACCCACCAGTCAGACTATCCGAGCTCCTTATCCCATGGTCTAGACCCGAACATTGCCACCAGCTATGGCAGTATTTCTTCGCGTCTATCAGTTTCCGCGAGGCGGCGCGCCTCAGTCCTTATCCAGCAGCGGATAGAAGCTAGCCAACGGGCTCTGAATGTGCCAGATGAGCATAAGGATGACGGCCCTGAGCCACGGGTCGAAGTTGAGACGCGACCGGACGGAGAGGTCGTCGAACGGGTAGTAGGCGAATCGACTGTCCCCATGACCATCTTCAATTCCATTAACGTGCTCATTGGTGTTGGGGTACTTGCCCTGCCGTTGGCACTTCGCTATTCTGGTTGGGTAATTGGCATCTTCCTGCTGACCTGCGGAGCTATCATCACTTCATATACCGCCCGCATCCTTGCGAAATGCATGGATACCAATAGCGCCGCAACCACGTACGGAGATATCGCATTCCTCGCCTTTGGCGATTGGGGTCGAGGTTTTATCGAGTTTGTCTTTGTTGTGGAGCTGATAGCTTCCAGTGTGGCTTTGATCCTGATCTTCGGTGACAGTATGAGCTCACTTATCCCCTCAGTCTCTGGCCTTTACTGGAAGATCATCCTTGCCCTCGGCTTGCTACCCCTAAATTTTGTGCCCTTCAGATTTTTGTCTGTCACCAGCGTTCTTGGGATCGGCTGTGTTTTGGGCACCATCCTGCTGGTCTTCACTGATGGCCTCATTAAGCCACATCAACCGGGCTCTTTGCGCGAACCTGCAAAGACCTACGCCTTCCCGGCAGACTTCAGAACCATACCCCTCAGTATCGGGCTATTCATGGCCCCCTGGGGTGGCCATTCGGTCATTCCCGCTATATACAAGGATATGCGCCACCCTGCAAAATATAGCAAAGCTTTGTGGTCAATCTACCCCACCACCTACAGCCTCGACTTTTCTATGGCCGTGATCGGTTATCTGATGTTTGGCGATAATGTCCGTGAAGAAGTTACGGTCAACATACTTAGCTCGGATGCCTATCCAAAAATTATCTCCATCATCATGATGGTGCTCATCGCAGTCATTCCTATCTCCAAACTTGCGCTCACGAATCGGCCGGTAATCGACACGCTCAACAAGAAGTTTTTAATCGATCTCCGGCAAATGGACGCCAAGGCTAGAGCTTACAGCAAGAAGTCGGTGGTACACCGTTTTGGCCGCGCTAGCACTGGGATCCTAATCAATGTCGTCCAACTCGGAGTGAGCATTCTGTTTCCGGATTTCGACTCACTCATGGCTGTCATGGGCTCGTCGCTCTGTTTCACCATCTGTGTGGTCTTGCCTGTTGCTTTCTATTTGAAGATCTTTTGGGGTGGACCCGAGATCAAACGACCAGAGAGGGTTTTGTGTTTTGCTTTGATTGTCATAGGCGCAGTGTTGGGAATTGTTGGCACTGTTTTTGCTTGCCTGCCCAAGGAGTCGATTGGTGCACAAAGTTGTGAAGGAAGGATTGCCTGTCTGTAGAGCAAGGACCCTGCATATACCTCGGCATGGCAGCTTTTGCACCTACTCTACTAGGACAAAGGTATCCAAAATCATGTACACCTTGGTCGACGATTATCGACGCTGCACGGTCTGCTCCTCCGTCACATGGACTCTGTAACGTTTTCGGAGGTGCTAAGTGCGCTAAGCCTACGTCAGATCACGACCACGGCGAGTACGGAGGTCATATACAGATGTTGCCAGCATCATCGTCACCACAGGCCGGCGCATGGGGCGGACTTGTCGTTGCTCACCATTCGGACGCTCGGCTATGCCAAAATTAGTGTAACTCACCTGGATGGAATTGAAAACGGATTTGTGTTGACTATGGGAATAGTAATGAAGGAGAGGAGTTTACGGAATGATCCACATTGAAATTAACTCGAGGTTATGGCGGTTGCGGCTTTATTTACGTTCGAGAGGTACGTCGGTAGAACCAAAAAAACACCAGATCTTCAAGGGAGGTTGCACTGATGGTTGAAATTGGATAACTCACGCAGTTCTAGCTGAATGCCTGATTATCCTGGGCAAATTTGTATTATATGAAGTGCAATTAGGGGACCAGATGAGAGAGTCTCTACTAAGCATTATAGTGTAAGGCGAGATCTCATGTTCTGAATAGTACCAAGAAAGTCTCCAAGTCAAGGGGCATAAAACGGTTTGACGAAAGACATGTCAACATTATCAAAGTCGTTCATTGTACGTCTGTGTGCGAGCTCGCACCTAAAAGGCCAACTCTGCTTCTCGGATAGGCGGTTCCATCTCATATTCAATCTCAAGTTTCGGGCCCTTCTTCCGTGGCTTCACCTGAGGCGCTGGTCTCTTCCTCTTGGCACCTGGCGGCGCAGGCTTTGAGTCTTGTTCAGCATCGTCATCTTCTTGGCTATCCTCGTCGTCGTCGTCACTTTCTGTCTCGTCTTGCTCGTCATCGTCATCGTCGTCGTTCTCAGAATCTTCCGTGCCCTCGGTAGTAGCATCGTCTGCACTCTCTCCACCCAGCCAGTCGTCAAAGTCCTCCATTTCGTCAGCCTCGCTCTCCTCAAGGTCACTCACATATTCCACTTCGACTTCCCTCTCCACCTCGTCATCTTCCTCATCCTCATATTCGACTTCTTCTCCCTTCTCTGCTCTCTCCAGGCCCTTGAGGACCTTCTTCCATACTCCTTCTTCCACGTTCAGCGGTCGATCTCCGTAAGCACCGCTCCTCAAACGATCGAGGAGTTCCCGCTCAATCGCCCGCTCCACCTTCGCAGCACTCTCGGCCTTGCGTTCTCGCGTCGCCTCTCTCCTGCGCACCTTGCTCGCCAGCCTTGGGACCAATTTCTCACCTATCCGTTCCTCCTCCTTCGCTATCCGCCTCTCTCTGATCGCGACCTGCGTCAGCCGCGTCAATCTCTGCTTGCACTTGTGGATGTAGAACTTGGGCCAGTACTGCAGTTTGTCGTCTATCGTCGCCAGCGCTTTCTCGTAGTTGTTGGGTAGCTGGATCCGCTCCCACCACTGGCTGGGCAGGTGGTTTCGCTCAGGCGTCTTGATGTAGAGGCAGAGTGAGGATGTTGTCGGATCGGGTCTGATGGTGGCATATCGGGAGTTGGCGAGGGGACAAGACTGTCTGTTACAGAAGCCGGTGAGATTGTATTCGTTTCGGCAGAACGTTTGGGACCGATTGTCGAGTTTGAGTTTGTAGGAACAGTGCTGGTGCGCAAGAATTTGCCAGGTTATCTCGTCGGACGCCATGATCTCGACAGCGAGCCTAGACGGATTGGAAAAAAGAACTAGATCACTGAAAAGGTAAAAAGATACGAGGTGTGACTTCTAAATATTGTAACAGCAAGACCGCATTGAGTTCAGACTTGTGACTTGACTCCAAGCTGTTCGTGGACCTGCGACGGTGAACTTTTTTTTCGACACACGTCGGTCAAAATCCCAGGCGTTATCGAAGGTCACGTGGTGATAATGCGTCTTTTTTGGTGTCTCGCCGCGGCTCTTCGCGCCACTCAAGTACTTGCATTTCTCATCCTCCACGCCTGGTGCCCATACTGTCTCTCCAGTTCTAATTGATACCGAATCGCAACGAGTCGACGCTCGACGTCCATTACCTCCTTCAACTTGCCTAGTGTCAGTGCTGGTCACTGAAGATCGGACTTCCAACCTGGCAACAATTTCTTAGCCTAGAACCTGCGACGGCAGTCAATCAACATGCCTCGCGCAGAAGCTGGCACAACCAAGGCGATTGCGAACCAGTTAAAGTCGAAAGGGCTGCAGCGTCTAAGGTGGTACTGCCAGGCCTGCCAAAAGCAATGCCGAGATGAGAATGGCTTCAAATGCCACGTCCAATCCGAGTCGCATCAACGGAACATGATGGTGATCGGCGAAGATCCCCGAAAAGCAATTAACGAGTATTCTAACGAGTTCAAACGAGACTTTGTCCAGCTCCTGAGAACGGGCCATGGCGAGAAGAAAGTCAACGCGAACCACTTCTACCAAGAGTACATTGCGCACAAGTCACATATTCACATGACCGCAACAAAGTGGACCAGTCTGACTGAATTTTGCAAATATCTGGGTCGAGAAGGTATCTGCAGGGTCGAGATAGACGAGAAGAATGAGGAAAGAGGTGGCGCAAGTGCCCTCATGATTAGCTGGATTGACAACAGCCCTGAGGCGATGAGACGCCAGGAAACCTTGAGGAAGAAGGAGAGACAGGATCGTGGTGATGAGCATCGGGAACAGCGTTTGATCGAACAGCAGATACGAAGGGCAAGGGAGGCAGCTGGCTCTTCAAAGGAAGATGAGCAGAATGAGCTAGATGAAGAGACGGCTTCGGGAGATGAAGCCAGGTCATCCGGAATCAAGAGAATAGCCGGAGAGAAGATCAAGCTGGATTTTGGATCTAAGAAAGGAGAACCAGAGAAACCGCTCAGCCCGCCGCTAACCGACAAAGACACTACTTCAGAGGAGGAGCAGAAGGAGGGCACTGCTGAAGAAGATTCATCAAAAGGTCTATCTACCGATGCAGCAGATACGGCCCCACAGCCAACGCCGAAACTTCAGGATGAGCCTGCTGCCAAGGTCTCTATCAAACCACTATCTTTAGGGTCGTCCAAACCCAAAAATGTATTTGCTGCAGCTGCGAAGAAGACAGCTTTCAACGCCGCCACGAAAACTGCAGCGCCGATGCAGCCACAAAGACCGATCAGCGAGGCAGAGCGGATAATGAAGGAGGAGTTGGAGCGCAAACGGCTACGTCAGGAACGTAATGGAGGCAATGCGTTCAAGAAGCAGCGCGTATTATGAAGTGCCGACCACGTTGGATAGGCCTCATCATCATCATCTTGCAAATGGCTGTTCGATCCTCAATTGAGTGACCATTGCCGAACTTCAGTTTCAGACCGCTCCTCGGGAAGGCAGCACGTGGCCAGATCTGGTCATAATTAGATCGCTTCTCCCCCCACGATCAAATGCAAGGCACAAGGCACAACCAAGATCTTGTTCCTGATGGCATCTCGAAATACTGACACATTGTTGGGATCCAGGTTGTGATGGACAACATCATGACGTACAAGAGTCCGGGGAATTGACTTCCGGCCTGAAACGCGACGATGCTGCCCCTTTCACGCGTCATAAAGTACCGCATCCAGCGATAAATGATGGCATCACAACTCACCAGTGTCAAATGATGATGCCAGTTATGACGACTGTGTCAGTTTCGTTGTGTGGCAGGTACAGCTTGGTGAAGGAGGAAAGTGCATAAATGAGCAGTTTACGCTCGCTCTGAAACAAGTCCGTTACAACCTTCCAGCCAGCAGAACCAGACACATTTCAATCTTGCAGACTTCAGCATAAAACTCCCAACCCGCAATCATCATGTCTGACTACAAGCCCAGCGAACACGGTGGCCTTCGCCAAGGTAAGTCTGTGGTCGGGTCGACTTGAGCAAATCGATTAACTCTTATCAGATGGTCAACCAGACCAGCGCATGCAACAGGACTCCTTTGCTCATGGCAAGGTCGACCCACATGAGGCAGGGAAGAAGGGAGGTTTAGTCGGCGGTGGACAGGCCACAGCTGATGCCCAGTCCAACGAGGCCGGATCGGACTACAAGCCTACCGAGCACGGTGGCTTGAGAAAAGGTATGCACATGTCGCTAGCAGCTGGCTGTGTGCCGCATACTAATCTTTACCAGATGGTCAGCCTGACGGACGAGTCAAAGGCAACTAAACGTGACTGAGGCAGCCCTCAGCACAGAGGATGAGGGTATAGTTTACATGCCATAATATACAACATACCTCATCTCAATCCTTGCTCTAAAGTACCATTTTGTGCTGCGGTGATTGATGATGACATACCCACTTGCCGCACACAACCCTTGCCCATCCTGCATTTATCACCATCACAATCCTGCCAACTTGCTTCACGGCCGTTACCCCTCGTCTCTCCTCACCTTTTCCATGTATCCACCAATACAGTCCATGGATCAGCCAGTCAATAAAGTGCCCTTCATGTCTTTTCCCAACACGCTTTTTCAGAAAGGGCTTTGTCTTTCGGAGTGTCAGTGGATCTATCGCATCTGTCAATCACCAGAACACTACACCACAGTACTCCGTACCGGTGGATTGATTGGGCAATTGTCTAACATTCGCTGGCTAAGGTGAGGCTAGTCAGTATAAGAAGAGAAATCACCGAGCCTAGTGCCATACAGTTCCAAGATACACCTTTATTAGAACAAGGTAAGTCCTGGCGAATCTGGCCCGATGGACTGAAGAGGTCCTAGGACCACGCCATTCAAGAAGCATATACACCTAATAAGGTATGCGTGATCGTTTTGAGATTTGAACGACGAAGAGTTGTCCTGGTAGGATTTAATTTGTTGATCAATAAGTTATTGAATTGGCTACCGTTACGTAGCATTGGAGGGGAATTTGGAAAGACCTCATGCGAGCAGCCACAACAGGCATAGCAGGTATCTAGTTCTCCTTAGAGTCCTCCTCCTCCTCCTCCTCCTCCTCCTCCTCCTCAAACTTCGATGTGAAGTAACGACGAATGCATAATTTCATAGAATGGTCAGTCACAGCGTCTTGGAATCGATCAAGATATTGTTGGTGATGCATCCATTCGAGCTGCTCATCGTTTTGGTCGTGCGTAGACGTGTTGCTTTGGGTTACGGTCTGCGCAACACCAGCCTGTAGCCGCCTGCTACGGCGGTTGGATCGCAATCGAGATCTTTTTTGTGCTGCTTTGAAAGTTCTCTCGCTCTCTGTCATTGGTCTTCGGGTTACTTGAGTTTCTTCGCGTCGAACCCGGCAAGCTGGTTTCGTCTCTCCTAATTGATCCTGAATAGCTGCTTAGCTCACACGCCACTATTCTTTTGAGACTGGTCTGTCTTACTTTGAGTTGGGTGAAGAAGTCTCGAGGGGCTCGGAATCTCGGTGTAGAATCGTCAGAGGCAATGATAGATGATGTGTTAGACGAGCGAGTGTCGACGCACCCACGCAGACCGGTGGTTGACTCGTTCCTAGCCAATCTGTTATCCAAAGGTAGGTTGGCAATGTCGAAGTCGTTTTCTGGGAAATGGTTGTCGGGTGTTGCTGTTGTGAGAGGATATACCAGTTAGATCATTTGGTAAGATATCGTAAGAGCACTTTAATGGACTTACGGCTAGAAAGGATGGTCTCTGACATATTGAGGTCAGTTCCTGGTTTACCATCCTCCGTGGACGGCACCAAATTGTCAGGTATCAGTTGACGTTGAACTTCGAATCGTTCGTTGTGTTCAAGTTCAGGCTTTTGAGGCTGTGGCTGTAGAGTCCCTGCCATCTTGAACATTAAAAGAGCGCCTCTTCACTTCCTAATGTGTCTCAGAACGGCTACACTTTTAGCTAATAGAAGGTTAACAGCAGTTGCCCAAGATTTGGCCAGGGTGAGGGTGATATCGTGAGTGCAAAGCACAAATCAATGCTCGCGTTCCACTCTAGAGTCATGGAGAATGTTCGAACAGGTGCACTAACGTCAACGCATCGTTTTCGAACGGGAGCAAGATCTAAAATTTGAGTCCCGCCACGGCCACGTGTGTGAGTGAAACCCCTGCTGATGCAGTGGTGTAGGTGATCGAATTGGTGTATTGAAGCATAACGAATACAGAGACTGCCAGTGATTGAATGAGAAAACTGTCGTGTGACGAATACTCTTTCGTGTCTGTAATAAAAGCCAACTGCCAAGGCGTGCTTCTCAATGTCTGCTTTGGGTAGCAGCTACCATCTCTAGGCGGACCCAGTTTCTGCCACTTTTTGCTCGTGCTTGACCATGCAATTGCCATTATCATCGTCGTCACCACCTTCAGCCTCCCCTCCTATGGGCTGAAACTTAATACCGCCCTTCTTAGCATCCGCATTCGAGGTGCTTAGTACCGAAGCACCGGAAGCTTTCAATGCATCTCTAGACGACGTGTCTGGCCATTTAGTAGATGGTGCAGCATTGCCAGGGCGTCCTGAAAAACAGTTGTCAGCTATACACCGTAGTTATGAAGATTGCCACTCGCCCAATCCATTCCAATCAGCTGGCCAAGCAGTGGAGTTTGTTCCGTGGCCAGAGCCACTAGACTTATTGACTTGTCTGCCAATATGAGCACAACGACCTGGCCCACAAATCGGGCTCGAGATAAACATACTCCAGTCCCTCGAACTGGGCACCAACGTATGCCAGATCCTCCCTCAATCCGAGCAGGCCAGCATGGTCTCTGCCATGCCCTTGCTTAGCCATAGTGAGCTTTAGGGGAAATGAATTAGGATAAAAACGCTCAGGTTGCCGCCCAAAGTGCCTTCCTAAGGAAAAGATCAGTTGTACGCCTGCGAGTGCTAACTCCTCTGGGTTTGTAGCGCATTCCCCCAAGACGGGGAAATTCATGGTTTATAATTTTTTTTGCCTTCGCCATGGTCACACAACGCTTCCAGGTCTATGCTGGTCGAGGAGCATCGCCTCTGATTGAATTTTCACATTCATTGGATTGTGCTGGATCCTGCTGCAGCTGTCTCGCCAGCCAGCCAGCAGAAATGTGTCGCACGGGGACCCTACGATGGCTGGTGGTGGAATTCGCATAGAGCAAGTTGTTTGCAGATTATGAGATGTGAAGCCGAATCCGGAAGGCTAATGTATCTCTACCCACCAGATGGAGGTGTTCAATTGGAATCAACTCATGGTTATCGAAGCACGCTCAGTTTCATTTGTCCAAATATACCGTTGATGGTAACACAGCAGCGGACTTGAGGGGCGCAAAATCAAGTGCATGCCAACGCGAGTGTGGGCAAGAATCGTGATGAGGCTAAGTATGAGCTGTGGGATAGTCGACATCACCGTTACAAGGGGGAGATCGGCAAAGCGCTGATTAGCTGCCTTATAGTTTGGGGGTACCCTCACATCGACCTCCGACCTCGTGACGAGCATCAGTATGCAATATTACTTGCGAGGCGTGAATGCCTTTGATATGCCCGGCCACGATTTGATAGAAATTCAGCCTAGATCATCCAATAACCAAGCAGGCGGCTGCTTCTATTTCGTACAATTGGCACACGACACATCTGTGCAAACATGCGACTCCGTCAAGCAAACACCAGAACCAGGGATACGCAAACCGAGCTATGAAGTAAGGTTAACATTATACTTCCTCTCTGCGCCTTGCTTAGCTCGATTGCCTATTATCCGACCCATATCGCCACGTTGTGTCACAAAATCCATGATACTCGTTTCTGATTGTCGCAAGTCTCGCTATCACAGTAACCAAGGCACGGGGCAACAAACCGGTTTGCCTATTCATTCGCTGCCTAGCATCCAGAGCTTAACAGCCCGGCATGTTGAAGAGGGAAAAAATGTCGTACAAAGGCACAAACGCTTAACAGACGACCACGTACGTCGTAAACATGCCGCTAACGCGCTTCACTTCATAAATGCATAGGCATCTAGGAGTAGCGGTGGGCTAGTTGTGCAACGTCAGTAGAACGTTGTTGTCTTACGCAATCCACTGAGATTAGTATCACCGTCGCCCTCCCCTTTTCGTTACTCTACGCAAAATACGTTGAGGAATTATCACGTATTAGTTCCCTTTTCGTTCTACGCCAAGGGCTCAACTGCGTTGCGTTCAGCAACTTTTGGTTGTGTCGTTGCACAGCTAGCTAACCCTGCCTCGGAGCACTGAATGAGGAGTTGATATAGGGTCCTTTTTGTCCGCATCAAGAAAGCTCTGAGCAGGTTGTGTGCCATCCAAGAGAGGTCTCGACGTACTGGACAAGTTGGAAGTGTCAAAGGCATGAGATCTGTTCTGTGTCACACGCCAGAAGTGAATGGTCGATGAAGTCGAGAAATGGCCTTGGGAAATCCCGCATAAATGCAGCGTCGGACCATTTTTGTGCTAAACATGAGTCGTGGCGCGCAAAATACTGGTGCAGCAACAGCAGTTGTACAATTAGTTTGTTTCTAATACAAGCTAGACCTCAGATACGACATTTTCAGCCAAGTCTTGAAAACCGTTAGATGGCGCTATTTCTGTTGAACCGTCTTTATCTAGTGGCGCGACTAGATTCTTGGACACGTATGATGTCCGTGAGTGTCTAGATCGGAGCCAAGCTCATGTCCCAGCGCTCACGTCTTCATTCTTCAAAATGCCGAAGCCTTTCACAGAAGTCGTCGAAAGTCAAAACCGAACGCCACCATTTCATGCACATACAGCACACGGGCTGATCCAACCCCGATCCCAAAGACATGCTCTGTCTAACAATCGATGTACGGTTGTACTCGGAGGCGAACCATAGAATGAAAATTTCTTGTGTACATCGTAGGTTGGGCAGCAGGCCGCGTGTTGGACGCTTTTGCTGTCTCCAAACTGTAGCGGCTGCTCGAATGTTTGTTCTTCATGATCTCAACCCATCCCTATTGCTCTGACTGCTGGCGCTCATGGGCACGGTGGTTGGCAAGATACCACCCTTTGAGCCTTGTCTCTTCTCCTGAGCTTTGGCCACGGCATAGACTAATCCACTGACAAAGCCGACAAAGATAGCAGATACCGAAGGAATCGTGACTGGCGCGTCAAAGAATACAAGACCAGAAACAGCAATGGGGAGCTTGTTGAGAGCACCGACCATCGAATAAGTCGTGCTAGAGGTTGCTCGAACACACCAGGCGGAGGTGTAGGAAATGAAGATGGAGGCTGCGCCTGTAAAAATCATGGCGGCTAAAATGCTGTTGCGAGATTGTGCAGGGAAGGCCTTTGAGAGATTCGCAGCGGACCAGTCTTCAGCGAGGAATGATGCGATCAAGAGGACAGGAATGGTCAAAACGTTGTTATAGAACATGGCTGCAATTGGTCAGTAAGGGCACATCCGGCCAGATCCAGCCAAGCTTACTATCAAAGTCCTTGAAGTTGGTCAGCTTGATGCGTTTGCGCATGTACAGCACATAAGATGCAGTAGACAGGCAATTGATCAGCATCCAGATATAACCTGCATTGAGTGTCGCTAGTTGGGCCGCAGCAGCGCCTGTGGCCGAGCCGTGCGTCTCGAGGGCATGCTTGATGTCAGCCCAGGCGGCGATGACGGAGCTCAAGACCATGAGCCCAAAGGAGAAGAGCGCCATGGACGAGACTGATCCTCCAAACCAAAGCACTTCGCCGTAAGCGATCAAAATGATTGTCAAGTTCTTGAAGATGGTGTAGACGGGTATCGAGAGGTATCGCAGAGCCCAGGTACTGGTGTATATCATAGCAATGAGGAGCAGGGATATCGGGAACCCTATGTCTGTCAGGTTTTCTTGACCAGCTCTTTGCTTATTTCCACTCACATTTCTTCGCCTCGTCTGTTTTGAAATCTCGGTATGTGATCAGGCCAGCTGTTTTACATGCCGAAATCGCAGCAACGCAAACTATCGCCTGCGTCGCAATTAGCTTGCTTTTCTATCGAACAAGCGACGTTGTCTCACCTGAACCGCTAATAGGAAAAAGTTGAGGTTGAATTCTGGGAACGACAAAATGTATTTGTTTGCGACGGTCATCATAATCGAGGAGGCGCAATATGATAACACGGGAGGAATGGGACTCTCTTTCCTGCTGACCGCTGGCCGAGGCGACGGCGGTCTGGCATACGACTGTCCCTGCTTGTCGCCAAGTTCCATCTCGTTTCCCTCGAGAAATCTCTTCTTTTCATCCTCTTTAGCCATGGTGAAAATGTTGTACACGCAGTCGAGACTCGAAAGGGATTGAAAGAGCCGTGGGAAATCGTGAGGCTTCTGAATCCTTGGTTTGTGAAGAAGAGAAGCAATCAGACGCTGCTGAGAAAAATCTATGGTACAGGTTGGGATGGCTGAGATTCAGATTTGAAGCACGAGACGTATCTTGGATCCGAAAGGGGTCCGCTGGGGTCACCTGAAATTCTAAATCGAACTTGACTGCAGAGTCCCTCGAGTCCCTGTGCGAGCCCCTAATAATAATCACACGTGACCTTCCCGTCACTTGCAGTTCTTGGCCACCGAAAATGGCCGTCATATCTCGCAACACTTTTCCCTTGGATCGTGTAGAATTCGACTGGAAAGTCAACCTCGCTCGCCTTGTCACTAGAGGGTTGCATGGGTAAAGGAAGGTCTGCAGGAGGCCAAAACCCGAGGCATGATGCACACAGTCGATCAAAAATTACGGGTCAGGGCATTGCGCGCCGTCACTTCAGCCAGCCTAGCAGATTGAACTCTCGTTCTAAGCAAAGCCAAAACGCCAACCCAAAGTCAAGTTTTCAACCCAAACCCAGAATCCCTTTTTCGAAGCATGACCACGTCCTGTTAGTCGGCGAAGGGGACTTTTCTTTTGCCCTATCGCTTGCCGAGCATCACCATGTAGCGTCAATAGTTGCGTCGTCTTACGACGACGAACAAACTTTGATCCAGAAATATCCGAAAATCACTACTACTTTGGAGAAATTGCAGAGTCCAGACTCGTGCAATCCTAAACCTATGGCTTCGGGCCTCGAGCCGGATGACGATGACGACGACGACGACTGGCGCGGCTTTTCAGATGAAGGCGACGCGTCGTTCGGGAAAATCCCGGGCTCGAACAAGTCTCATGTCACGTTATTGTACGCCATCGACGCGACATCTTTGACGAAGACGCATCGGAAGACATTGGATCCTCATGCCCCTTTCTCTAAAATAGTGTTTAATTTTCCACACACTGGAGGCCTCAGCACAGATGTGAATCGCCAAGTCAGAGCAAATCAAGAATTGCTTGTTGGCTTCTTCAACAGCTCAAAGTCGTTGCTCGCGACATCTCAGCGACCACTTCGTCGTCGCAGTTCGTGTGATTCAGATCTCGACGAAGAGCCAGTTAACCACATAGCTGACGTACGGTGTGATGAGCCTGCAGATCTTGAGAAAGGGCAAATATTGGTGACACTCTTTGAGGGCGAGCCTTATACGCTGTGGAATGTCCGTGACCTCGCACGACACTGTGGCCTGCAGGTTCAAGAGTCTTTCAGATTTCCTTGGTCGGCATATCCAGGATACCACCACGCTAGGACCATTGGTGACATCACCAGAGGAAAAAGCAGACCTGATGAAGGTAAAAGAAAAGGTGCCTGGCGAGGTGAAGAGCGTGATGCAAGGTGTTATGTCTTAGTCTTGAGGGATGAAGCACCCTGGTCAGCCAATCAAGGAAAGAAAAGGAAGAGATTGAACGACAGCGATGACAGTGAGTGATAGCCAGCCAATCCTTATGCGATATCTTCCCTTGGCGACGGCAAGCTTGCTGTTGGTCCAAGACTGGCTCGCTTGTCGGGCTTATAACCTGACAGAGAATGAAAGCAACGTTGCCAGCGAGAAAGCTTGCATAGCACACGAAGCTACCTTAACGAGCAAAGACATCTGTAGCAGTGGCTTCGGGCTCAGGTCGACTGCCACCACTCGGTAATACAGGCTACAAACGGAGTCAAGTGCCAAATGGACGAAACAGAGAAGCGAACTTACCACATCTATCTGCACGGGCACGTCGCATTCAACGTACTCAAACGTTCACGAAATTCTTGTCTTTAAGTCGGCATTCGAAGCGCGTTGATGAAAGAATGCATGACATCCCATCCCACTCCGCAGGTTTCTACAGATTCTCGATTTGCTTTTGCTCAACATTGGCTAAAGAGCTTAAAAATTAGTTATGCACTCGTCTTCGCACTCATCGTCAGAACATGAATATCACGTCACACATCGTCATTATCGGCTCTCAGACATGGCCAAACGAAGGATCTCGAATTCCCTGACGAGCCCTGCTTTGTGCCTGTAATCCTATTGATGCTCAAGGCGATCAAATTCCGGGAATCGACAATCCTCTCATAGCAACAAAGAAGGATGGCGCGACGAGCGCTTTCGATTCAACTTCAAATGTACGTTCAAACCAATCAAAAGTATGCTCGAACAATCAACAAAAGCCGAATGCTTTCTTATCTGCATATCTGCAATGTTGCGGGGATCAGCAGTAGTTTACTAGGGCGCTCGAAGTTCAAAAGTGGAGGCACAATGTATAGCTACAACGGAGAAATGCAGTTCAATGGCGGTCTATGACAAGCTCCGACAATTTGACAATTCGCCAAGAAGGTGCTGAACCGTGATTGGCATCAGTGAGATCCGTGCCTCGCCCCAAACCGTGTTACTTGCTCGAAGTAGACGCAATTACCGGCATCGATTGAAAGAATAACGTATAAGAAACAATGAAGTTTGGGTCTCTTCCAGCTTTTTGACTTCTTCGTGCAGTCTCGACGAGCAAACTTTTTTTTTGTAAGCCCGTTACCCTTCAAGCCCGGCGGTCGGTGCAGCAACGGCCATTTTCTCGCGCACTGCATACTATTCATAAGTGTCCAGTTGGATTGATCGGATGCGGAGCCACCCGGCCGCACATGCAACCTTTCTTGGCCAAAAGACCTCAACAAATTCGAAGCCTCCGCTTCTTCATTAATCTTCACGTTCAGCCTCGCCTCGAAGGTCGTGTCCAAGACAGCGGCTTCAGCGGCAATGGTTTCCCTCTCGTATGTAGGGAAAAAAGGAATTGACTGAAATGTGAAGTCGAACATGGTCAACAACGATCGTTCCTCATCTCAATGCGGAGAGTATATCTCAGCAAGAGACTCCGAAACCACCACTTTGCTTGGCCCTGACACGGAAACTATCGAGAACTTCCTCGATCAGGAACCACATTCCTTTGCTGACACGTCAACATGGAAGGCGGAATTATCTTTGCTTCTAACGTATGCGGTGCCTCTTATTGGCACGTATCTACTTCAATACTTCTACAGCGTCGTCACGATTTGGGTTGCTGGACACATCAGTAGCGATGCACTTGCCGCTGCCAGTATCGGGGTTACCACCATGACCATTGTTGGATTCGCTCTCTTCGAGGGCATGGCAACCGCACTTGACACACTATGTGCTCAAGCATATGGCGCTGGGAACCTGAAGGGCGTTGGGTTGCATGTACAGCGAATGATGCTCTTGATGGGAGCTACAGCTGTGCCCATCGGCCTGTTTTGGATCTTCTCGCCTTGGATTCTTACTCTTTTCGTCAAGCAGAAGTACCTTGCTAAGATGGCTGGACAGTTCTTACAAGTCAGTTTGATAGGTGTCCCTGGATACGCCAGCTTCGAAGCCGCGAAGCGATTTTTCCAAGCCCAAGGAGATTTCAGCTCGTCCTTGATAGTTTTGATCATTTGTGCCCCCGTCAATGTGCTTCTGAACTGGCTATTTTGCTTCAGGCTCGATTGGGGTCTGCCGGGAACTGCCATGGCTGCCGCCTTGACAAATAATCTGAGACCAATTTTGCTGGGAATCATAGTGCTAACTTCGAAAAGGTGGACTTTGCAATGCTGGGGAGGTTTTAGTACGGATGCATTTAAGAACTGGACACCAATGATTCGACTTTCGATTGCCGGCTCCGTGCTGAACCTCAGCGAATGGCTTTCATTTGAGATCTTGACATTCAGCAGTTCCTACATCAGCACAAAGCACCTGGGAGCTCAGGTGATTCTGAACACATCTGGCATAATTATGTGGCACATTCCATTTTCTGTCAGCGTTGCTGTCAGTACCCGTGTAGGGCATCTCGTTGGATCAGGCGCATTGAAAAACGCCAAGCGTGTCATCACGTTCTATGCCGCCATATTTCTCTGCATCGGTCTTTTCAATGGCCTGCTCTTTTTCTCACTTCGACATGTCATACCCCGCTTCTTTTCTCAAGATTCAGGTGTACAAGCTATCGCTACTCAGGCCCTGCCTGTTGTGGCCATCTTCCAACTTGTGGATGCTCTAAATGCAGGCTGCGGTGGCGTCCTGCGAGGTTTTGGCCGGCAATCGATCGCAGCGTGGGCAGCATTTTTCGTCCACTATCTATGCTCCATTCCCTTAGCACTGTGGCTGGAGCTAGGCCCACCTAAACTAGGGCTCATTGGTGTCTGGACCGGTCTCCAAGCCGGTATGCTGGTAGTCGACTGCATCGAGATCAGCGCAATAAAACTGATGAGCTGGCAAAAGTGTGTTGAAGATGCACGTATGAGGAGCTAAGCAGACCAGTGTTGTCACTGTACGGTGCGCCTCTCGGACCGTTCTGAAGTGCTTTTGTCTCTACCGCTTTCTCTTGGTTGATAGGTTTTGTCCTAGAAAAAAGCGGATCCTGTCGCAAAACTAAGCAGTGTCAGCGGCCACGAGTTCGCTCATATGGGCAGCTCGACTGGTGAGCAACGACGGTCCACTACTAATTGCGCGGGAGAATGCTCGGGATAATCGGAGCTGGTTTAGAATGAGCCTTTGAGAAGAATAACAGATCTTGGTAATGCCGAATTGCACGAGTTTCGGCTCCTCTTGTTGTTTTGCCACCTTTTTTCAACCAGATAGACCTTTGGGCAGCCAGTCTGTTTAACCGAGGCGCGATCTGCGATTTTCAGTGTTAATCGGCTTGCATAGAAAGGGATGAAATGAAGGTAGTTGGGCTCGTCTATGTGTGGGTGGCAGGATCCTTCTTATACTGATAGAAGAAACTTCGAAGAGGCTATCTTCGAGGCTATAGTTTCGCGTGCAATGGGACAGGGGCGTTCATGGAAGTTGGTGTTCAAGGGGACATAACAATGAAGGTGTCGACCAGAACATGGTCTTAGTTTGAAATCGCGGAAATAAAGTACCGAAACGTTCTTGGGGGTAACGAAGTTGATTGTCGAAAACCCGACAAAGGTTCGGCGACCAATAATGATTGATAACACACGCAAGGACACCAATGTGGACGAGATTGGGAAAATGAAGATTGCTCCGATCATAAAAATACCAGCCTGCCCTTTAACTATCCGCGATGGTAACCTGAAGATTCTGAAGATTTTGGAACGTTTCCTGTGCCCTGCAGATATTCCAAAATTCCATCACAAGTACATGTTTCAACCGCAGCTCGTTGCTGAGCTATCGGTGGTGTTGTAGTACATCTCGATGCTCCTGATTTTGAAAACACTGTCATGCTCAGGAGGACCACCAGTCCAATCCAAATCTCCATTGGCCCAATTATTCCAGAGCCAGGTACCCGCCAGCGTAGGCACATTTACAGTGTACTTCTTCTGGAGGGCACCGTCGACATAGAATGCGGTGTAGTCAGCAGTCCAGTCGATGCGGTATTCATGTTCAGCCTCGCCAACGTCGGATGGCGGCGGCGTTGATCCGGTCGTAGACTGGCCTCCGTTCGTGGGCTGATTCGTGTAGTGGATGGCGGCTTTACCGTCCACGTTAGCCGTGACACTGGGGTCTGACAGAAATTCAATGTCGATTTCCTGAGTGTCAGACTTGTAGAAGAATGCGCCTTGGCAGGTGCCAGGTTCAGTGCTGAAAATGGCGTTGGTGCGAACGCTGGCGTAGAGGATGTTGGATTCTGTCGTGAAAACCTCGCCGGCCGTTATGGCGGAGTTGGGGGTTGCAGATGGGTTTTGACCTCCCGGAACCTTAATTTGGAGATAGTCATCTTCGATGGCCACGTTATCTGCAAGGAAGATGTGATTGTACGGAGCACCGCCAGCTTGGTCGCTGATCAACTGCTGGTCAGATACATGGAGTCCGTCAGGGAGCGTTGAGCCAGTGAAGGTGTATTTGGCTGTTTTTACAAACGTGCCCACGCCATCGACGGTGTGGCCACAATCCCCAGTGGAGGTATCGTCTGCTCTGGCGATTATCGTGTTGCTGATAGCAGGAAGAGCACGGGCTGAGCCAGAGCCAGACACAAGAAGTAGACAAAGGAGTGACGAGAACGTAACAAGCATGATGAGAAATGAATGACTGATGCAGAAACGACGTGATTGGACTTACCTGAGAGCACTCAGCCATGGCTATATGTCTCTGTGGACTCTCGCCAACAGTATGGAGCGGTGCGTCCTCTGCTGATTGCGCCCTCATGCTCGGCTTCCTTGCGGAAGCCGAGGACAGGTGCAATTTCTCTTCTCGTGGGTCGACCGTTAGGACGCGCAGCAAAAATAGATCGGGCGCCACCATATAAGATGTCAGATGTTCATGATGGACCCAAGGAAACGTAACTGTCTTCGACAATCTGGTCCACGGGACGGCTCTGAAACTCAAGGATACCAGGATCAAGGAAGCCAGGCATGAGTGATGTCAAAAGACGTCCCAAGACGTGCGGATGAAACGTGTGCCAACCCCCAACCCTTATGGTTAGTGCTGAACGAGAAAGAGAATGGCAGTTCGCGGCTCTCATAGACGAGCTATTCGAAATTGCTGACATCGCTGCGACTGGAGTTTCATCCAGAAATTATTGGGAAACAATATCAAATTCGGAGGATCTTTCGCTATGGAAAGTTTCCATTGTGGAAAACCGAAACAGGTTGGACCTCTTTAAAATTCATTAGCCTCGTGCCGGTGCCTCGCACCGTCCACTCCACAAGGCTACAATGCGACCGCTCGGACTCCTGGGTTAGTCATAAACGAGACGGTGTAAGGGGCTGAATTTACCTCCGATATGACCATTGGAGCTGGCACGATCTGTGGCGGAGGCAAACTGAAACAACTAGTCGACAACATCGTTTCCAAGCAAATAAGCGTTGGGCAATCGTTCATGCTGACAGTCCTTCTACAGGCTACTCAAATTCG
Source organism: Incumbomyces lentus (assembly GCA_017656005.1). Lineage (NCBI taxonomy): Eukaryota > Fungi > Ascomycota > Eurotiomycetes > Chaetothyriales > Trichomeriaceae > Incumbomyces > Incumbomyces lentus. The sequence continues at coordinate 1,224,621 of JACJVT010000004.1, read as the reverse complement.
ACCTCGTTCATCGAAAATTAATGTGGTCTCGAATGCGCATTATGTCCGAAATCGAGGTGAGATTCGCTGAAGCAAGAGTGAGGCATCTCAGCTTTCTTTTCCGCCGCTGCCAGTCCCGGTCGAGATGATCAAATCAAGTTGCGCAAGGTGCATGTATCACGTTCTTAGATCAAGACAATCCGGTCCATAAGTCCTGTTGGCTTCGTTTACTGGCGAGGATGCTTCCTGGCTCTGCCATCGCGGGAATTTAGCTTCGTCCGCCACACAGTTGATACTTTGGTCCAGTGGATTGCTAACGCGCACCATCTGGACCGTGAAGTGGAACCTCATCATACGAAGCCCTTGGTCGGCCTGTTTCCATTAATCTAGCCACGATGGCGAGAGACACTCTGTCACTCTTCCCAACTGACAATCTTTAGCATAGTAACCATCGTGAGATACAACAGCGGTCGACATCCTGTTCAATATCCGGTTCAGTCCTCCAGAGGCAGAAGGGTGTATAAAATGTCTAGATTACAGCCTATGAACACGTTGCTCTGGCTGTTGAGCCTATTATTTGTCATATGCCAGGCACAATCCACAAACTCAACTTTGCCCATCTCTTCGTATGGTTCCTGCGGCATATCTGCAAATGAGACCTGCCTCAACTCAAGCTACGGAGACTGCTGTTCAAGTCGCGGCTTTTGTGGGTCCACCAACGACTTCTGCAACCCTACAGCAGGATGTCAGTCATCGTATGGCAGCTGCTCGACAAACACATCATTCATCAGCTACGATGGAAAATGCGGATCCACAGATCCTAACAGCCAAGTATGCATCGGCAGCACGTTCGGATCTTGCTGTAGCCAGAAAGGCTGGTGCGGAAACTCCACCGATTATTGCAGCGTAGGATGCCAGTCCGCCTTTGGTACTTGTGGGGGCGCAGGCAGTACAGTTGACGTCGATTCCAATTCGACTTCGACGATTAGCAGTTCTAGCAAGCCAACACACGCCGCCGCATCAGGATCGGCGGCTGCTGCAACGGCCCCCAGCTCACACGAAACATCCAGGGCAGGACCTTCTACAGTCGGCCTAGAAGTTGGCATAGCTGTGCTAGGAGGCTTGATTGCAATTGCACTCATTACAGCGCTTGCATTGCTATTGATACGCCATAACAGGAAGAAGCAGAAAGCAATGTCCCAAAGCACGATGATAGACGAGAAAACTTGTGCATGTGGCACCCCCGCCACCCAAGACGCACAGTCTAGCCACTCTGACGTGCCCAAGGCCTTCGGAGACCACCCGACATACCAACCAAAAATACAGCCGGCCGAGCTTGGGGATGTCGGTCATGGTTACGCTGAGCTGCGCTCGTAGCCCAGCGAGCGCTCGGAGCTCAATTCGTTCTGTTGTTTGTGAGGGATCGCCGGGAAAGCCGTTGTGTGGCAATGAAAAAGGAACATGAATGCATGGAAACGGAGACACACTAGGCGAGGGAGCAGGTTCAGGGTTTGTTTACATATGAAATGGTATGGTCGGCATATTACCTGCCGCGGCACGAATTTCCCTGATCATTTAGATGCGAAGACATTTATTACATCTATTTCCTCGTTCGGAATGGTGCGCTATAATTTCGTGCGGTACTGACTCGCATCGGCAGCTAACAGAGCCGGGTGACAACTTTCCAGCTTCGTACATGCAATAGTCGAACCGGTCCGGCATTCACGCAAATCACATGAATGTTCGGCTTCCTCTGAAAGACCAATAGACCACGCCTGGCTTTTGCCGAAGGGCGCAGATCGATATGATTCGGCACCCTACCACACCAAGGGAAGTCGGGGGGCTGTATGCTGATCTTATCCGGAATGAGGCGTTGAGGATACAACACGAATCGTTAAGCAGTGGGCCACGTCCACGAGAGCACTTTCGTGATGCAACTGGGTTTTGCATGCTGAATTGGCTTCTATGGTTGATACCCTGTACGCTGCAGAATGGGAGAGGCGTCAGCTCCTTCAGTGATCTTTCATAGATCCCTGACTAAGACATATCCAACCGCTTCCTCGGGCGTGGGCGTCTATCTATATACTTCAGACGGGAAGAAGATCCTCGATGGCAGCAGCGGTGCTGCAGGGTCGTGTTTGGGACATGGGCATCTCGCCGTCATCAACGCCATTATCGAGCAAGCCAAGCAATTGGCCTTTGCACACACTTCGTTCTTCACGAGTACACCAGCAGAGGACCAGGCTCATTATTTGATCAAGAGCAGCAACGATGCTTTCAGCAAAGTCGTCTTCCTCAGCTCAGTTGGTTCACCCAACAAGAAAGGCGTGCCACTAGCTTGTACCACGGTCCGAAGCAGTCGAGTCTGCTCTCAAGATTGCGAGGCAGTATCATATGTTCAATAGGATGGCTGAACGTATCAATGTGATCTCCCGCAAGGACTCATACCATGGCAATACAATCGGCGCCTTGTCCGCAGGCTTCAACGCACCACGCCGTCAGACTTTTGAGCCCATGATCTCGCAAGCCTTTCAATACGTGCCACCCTGCTGTTACTCTCGGGACCAGGAGCCCGGAGAATTGAGGCAAAATACGTGACTCGTCTTCTCGATGAATACGAAAGCATGTTCCAGCAACTAGGGCCAGAAACTGTCGCCGCTATCATCGTCGAGCCTATCAGTGGCGCTACTTTAGGTGCGGTGCCGGCTGCAGAGGGCTACCTAGCAGGACTCAGACGTCTGTGTGATTCATATGGTGCAGTCCCTCGGGTAATGTCGCTCCAGATCTTTAGACCATTGGTAAAGGTTTTGGAGCAGGCTACCAACCAATCTCTGCGATCCTTGTAGGGTCACGCGTTTACGACACGATTCGAACAACCCAAGACTCGAATCCTTTTATCAGCGGACACATCTACCAAGGTCACTCGATCGGCTGTGCTGCAGCCTTAGCGACCCAACAAGTGATCGTCTATGAGAAGCTCCTGGGTAACGTACAATGGTAGCCGCTTGAGGTAGAAATTGCAGGATTCGACACCGCTGCTGAAAGAAGTCAGAGGCCTCGGCTTGTTCGTAGCCGTTGAGTTTGACACGGGCAGTGAGGATCATCTCGCTTCAGCGGTTGCTGCGCAGTGCTTGAAGAATGGTGCCGCAGTCTATTTATGTTCATCAGCCGTCGATGCAATTTTGCGCCTCCTTTTATCATACAGGCAGCGGAGGGGGATGAACTTGTGGACATTTTCGTGGCTGCAGTCAGTCGAGTAATCGCAGAAAGTGGCCACGAGCCTTGCCATTGGCCAAATTAAGCGAACACTTCATTTCAAAGACTGGCCGTACGGTAACTCCCACAAAACAGATATGCACTTCTCCATCCGTCACCGAGGGAGGCATTTACACCTTCGTGAAATGTCTATCGAGGTCTCGATGACTCATCCTATACCTTGCAGGGCTCGTCTGTATCTTAGAAATATTCCTACTGTTGACCTATGCCTAGTGCGACAGCTACTATGTATCTCTACCAACTGAAATTGTCAAGCAGATCTGTACAAAAATGTGAAGCGCAGCAGCCTTTTTGCAGATATTTGGATCCTCTTCAGCCGATAGGGGTAACATGAGGATGGCCATTTCTGCCGTAGCCTCGTTGACGGCGTTTCGGCTGTTGCAAAACAGAATGCCACTTCGAGTCATCCAGTCGAGGCAAATTCATTGTAACCGGCACTCGCAGAAGACACGATTCGACATTGTGGTAGGAGCGGCTTCAGCAGCTCCTCGTCGAAGGGTTCATAAGGTCCAATCCCCACGAGAATAGCAATGCCATCAAAAGGACCATGTTGCTGGACTGCGTCGGCAAGCCTCTTCACTGTTGTTTGCCTATCCCCAGGAATCACAACCTAGATCGCATACATATTAGTTAATTCGCTCTTTCCACTTTTCTTGCTTGAAGACGGCTATTGCAATTGACACACACGTGCACGTCATACTCTCCTGGAAACCTTTTCAAGTACTCCTCCCCTGCCCAAGACAACGGAGAGATGCTGACCATCTTCGGTCTATGTTCAGCCATGTCTGTCAAAGAGTCACACCTGTACAAAGAGAATAGCGATCTTAGTACACTTGATTCAACACCTTTCGGCCTCGACGAGTCGTTTGTGCATTTCTTACGAGGCCATGAAACATCAGGTTCTCGGATTATCGAGCTGCAGTGCACAAAATGAAAGCGCAAAAGGCCGCTGCTGGTCAAAGCCGAAGGCTGCAAACTATCAAGATCTGATAGCAATGCAATATTTCTCGATTTTCGGATTTAGCCGAGTAGAAGAATCCTAGACAAACTTAATCAGGACTCCTTTGAAGCATCAAAAGTGGTTCTGTCACGAGTCCACCGGCAACGAGATGGGTCAATGGAAAGTGTTGGCATGATCGCATGATCCATTCCGCAACGAGTCGCGAACGCTGCTGAGATGGTCAACAATTTGGATTACATTGGCCAGGGATGGAACACAGTTCATGCTTCCTCATCGTTTTGGCAACAGACAGGAACGGGTTGGCCAATGTTTGATTGGCCAGAACGAACCGAGTATCTCAGAGCCCCTGGAGGTCATCTCTGGAAGCCTCTGAGTACCCCGAATCAGTGTCCGAAGCCTTTTACAGCCACTTGTGCGACACATCTGTCGATGCAGAAGCAGCTAAGACGGATTGTAGTTCCGGCATAAAGACGGTAACTCCTTCTTCGCAGCCTGTGAACATCCAAACAGCGTGAAGACAGCTGCATGAACAAAGCAAACTGTTAGAGAGGGATTCGTCCATTCCAGCATTCACAACATGGTGTCGAAGCCAGACAGCGAAGAGCTCGTGCTCAACATTGCTGACCTCAAAGATGCTGCGTCGAAAAGGCTCAACAAGATGACCAAAGGTACGAATACTGGTCTAGCAAATTGAGCAAAATCAAACCAACACTGGACCGATAGACCAGGTCTTTGAAGCGATGACTGACTGACTCCATGCAATAGACTATTTCAATGAAGGAGCAAATGAGATGACAACGTAGCGCCTACCGACCACAAGTTTGATACCGAAGATGGTTGACTGATTCTTTGATATGCCAGCCTCAAAGAAAACGAAAGCGCATACAACCGATTCAAGCTTCGCTCGCGTATCTTAGTCGACGTTGAGAACCCAGATACGACTACAACCATCTTTGGCGAAAGGGTGAGCAGCGATCCAGCCATCTGAATTCCTCGTGCAGACGTACACAGGACGCAAAATGACTTGTTGCTGATGATAGTCTCCAGATTTCTTTTCCGCTGGGATTTCACCCACAGCCATGCATTGTTTAGCCCACCCCGATGGAGAGAAAGCAACCTCGAGAGCGGCTGCCAAGGCCAACATTCCCATGGGACTGTCGACATACTCTACCGTGTCCATGGAAGAGGTTATTGCTCAACGGGGCGAGTGACATAATCCCTATGCTTTCCAGTTGAGTGTACTCAAGGACGGATCCACGAGTTTGAGGAGGATGAAGAGAGCAGAAGGTATGCAAGTTCGTGCTGGCGCCCTCTAAATCCCCGAGGGTCTGCTCTTCTGTAGACACCTGCAGTATATAAGCACTGCCACCATTTAAAGTGCATTTCCAATCAGACGACTAACTCATTCTCGCGTCTAGCCGCTGGATACAAAGCCCTGATGATTACCGTTGATGCCCCGGTCCTGGGTAAACGGTGGAACGAGGTTAGGAACAAGCTGATCTTGCCTGCCGACCTGTCTCTACCTCATCTAGACATTGATGAACGCATTCTCCCAGACGGAACCAAGGTAATGCGCCCAGCTCGAGATCACCACATATCGGGTCGAGATCCCAGCAATAATTGGCAAAGTGTGATACCGTGGGCGAAACGGAACACCAAGCTGGAAATCTGGCTCAAAGGAAGTAAGGTTCCTTCCCCCCAAAGCAGTGCTTCCCTCCAGTTTCTTTCATATGAAGCTGATACAGTTTTCTTTGTCCTTTCAAAGTCTACAGCTCCGACGACGTATTACTTGCGATCAAATATGGCCTTGATGGTGTCATCATATCCAATCACGGAGGACGGCAACTCGATAGAGTGGCTGCCACGATCGATGTCTTGCCCGAATGCGCAGCGGTAGCGCGAGGACGCATCAAGATCGGCATCGATAGTGGTATTCGGAGAGGGTCTGATATCTTCAAAGCTCTTGCCCTAGGAGCTGATTGCTGCTTTGTTGGTAGGATCCCGATTTGGGGTTTGGCTGTATGTTCCTCCGACAGCGGCTTATCTGCGTGGTCTCCGCTCGTATCATTCAGGCTAACGAGAAGTGTTGCAGTACGACGGTGAGGAAGGGGTGACGAGAGCGATCGAGATTCTGCGACAGGAGTTCCAGACCACGATGCAGTTGGCTGGGTAAGTGGTTGACTTCTTATGTCGTTCCGGACATGCTCCTCGCTCAGAAGTTCTTCCTGCGTCGAGCCAATCTGGGAGGCCTCGTCTATGCAACTCTAATGTTCGTGTTTGTTAACGGCTAATATAGATGCTCTTCGATCAAGGACATAACCCGTCAACATTTGTCGGTGATCGGTGCGAATGGATTCTTATGTCGATTATAGTATCCACAGGAGTAGGAGGGCCAAGACGGTGGAAATTGCTGCCGTGGCAATAGTACTTGTCGCACCGTGCTTTTCTTTCCGAGAGTTGATTCTGTATTTCACAGAGCATGACCGAGGAGGCAAAGCATTCGAATGGTCGTCTTTGATCTTGCCGGATTCGAATTTGGAATGTCGGGATAGCAGATAGTTGCAGCTTTGGGCCTATTTTCGCTGATAGAGGTTAGATTTATCGCTTCTGGTAGAGTATAGAACCTTGATTTTCCAACTATGGTTGCATTGTTCTTCTCAGGAAAAGCAATAGTGTGAGCTGACACCATTCAACAAGCGCTTAACTATGATTCGAAGTGCTTGTGGTGTTCCAAGTACTTTGGAAGGATTTGTTCCATTGCCACGATATACGACCTGATAGTCGCTGAGCATACTGAATATGCTTGGTCTAGAAGTCTTCAGTAAATGAAGCTCCATCACTTTCAAGATTGACCTTTGCGAGGTAATATACTTGATGTTGCCTCATAAAGCTGCACGTTGCGAATCAGTGGACGTAAAACTGTGCTTTTTCTCAGGCAGTCTCGTAATTGGGTTGACTTGGTAGGTCAAGCCTTCAGTCCAGGGGCAGGCTAGCATGGTAATCTCTTCCTAGAAGACCCGGATTGCCTTCGATACACTCTGGTGCACTAGCTTCGTGTCAACCAATTTTTGCATTTTGACGTCACGGTACAACAAGTCCAGGAGCAAAGCCTGAAGGTCTACAATGGGCATGGAAACGAAATCGCTCATGCAAGCAAGACAATGTTTTCCAGGAAATGACTAATGCGCATCAACTGTGGGACATTGTCTCTAAATGCAACCATGAAATTGTTTTCGAGGGTTGAGCAGATGGAGGTATCGTTCAAATTAGGTGAACGCTTGTGTGCCATGCTCAGGAGTGTGTCTCAAGGGAGCGGCACTTTGATCGTCGTATAAGGCCATCGGCCACAGAATGTTCAAAAATGCTTTGAAGAGCGGTTGGAGGCCGGCCGATCGATCAATCAAGACCTAGGTCCAGCATAAAGCCGATTGCTGAGGACCATCCCACGACAGCAGGTTGCAGGTGACAGGTCAGGGTTCAAGTTGATTTCCACGTGAGCTGTCACAAACGCCGCTCACACGAGTCGTGACATGTTTCCGAGTGGTTGAGGTGACTGCTTCAGCTGCATCAACTGCTTTGTCCTGTGATTTCGTAGATCGCAAAAACGAATTAACTCAAATGGAGAGGTCAAGTCGTGATACAACTTGAGCGACGGTCAAAAATGATACAGGTTTTCCAAACACATTCGACCTCTCACGATGCAACGTTCACGAAGTCTGTCGCATTTCTCAGACATGTCTTTGGAACTTACTACTCTTCTACACTCGACGAATCGGTAGTTGGAGTACCGCTGCGAATTTGCAAGACACACATTGTAGCTCGTCCACCATCAGTAGCGATGGTCCGCTGTTTGCTGGGTAAAAGGTAGCCGTAGAGACTCCGTTGACGCGAGACCTCATCGTTCAAGGACTGGCCGGCTGGACTTCGCCCCAGTGAAGTACATGCATCACCAACAAGTCCTATTTCTGAGCGCAGGTTATGAGCTCTACAATTCTTCTTATCTCCAAGCACAGGTAAAAGCCCACAGATGTGCTATGATGGTGTAACAATTGATGCAAGACCGGGATCGTGAGACAGGCGGAAGATTTTCAGATCAGCAACATTTGGGCTAATTTTGATTGGCTCCACCGAAAAGTCTGCACGCTGTGTCTCAGGAGCTGGAACGGGCTTCGAGAAGAGTGACGGTGGGTGAGGTCGGGTGAGGGTTCTTATCTGAAACATAGTGCTAAACTAGAAGAATTTTTCAATGCTTGCCTACAGTGATAAACTTTGCACAAAGTAGATTCGGAAGGCAGATAGTTGGGACGCGTTGCATTCGGGACAACGCAGGAAAAGGTATGACACCGTGTGTCAATAGCACAGAGCTGGAAAGTGGGCACACCGAACACTTTGTCTGCCCGGAATTACGGCTTACGAAGTATTGTGGCAGACCTAGGTTGAAGCTATCTTGGTGTTATCAACATGATATCAGGCTGGTACGGAGTTTGATGTATACAGCAGACAGGGTGGAGTGTTCGCAATGATCATTTTAGGGTGTGAGGTGCAGTGTTGACGAAATCAAGATTCAATATTTGCCTATACGGAGTACCTGTCGCCAGGGCAGGTACCGCTAGTTGCAGCTGCAGGGCATGATCTACCATGACTACGGAAGTGGCAGCCCGTGGCGCATTAGCGTCATGCCACTGCCATCTTGGACGCGAGCGTCTAATGGGGCGTGTGGCAATCGGAGGCTGCTAAAATTGTTAGGCCCGAAGATCCAAGGGGCACCCTGGACTCCCAATGGCTGTCAACGACAGAACTGGTCAGGAGCGATGCCTTTGGCCGGTCCAATTGCCGGACAGGTCCTGAAGTGTTGCAAGTCTCCTGAAGAAAGCACGAAGGTGACGATACAGACTGGCCAACGAATTCGACAGTCCATGTATTTCTTTGTTCTCTCACACAATCACATTCCGTATCCGTTGCGTTCTGTAGGTCACAGACTGAGTTGAAGCTCTTATCTTAACCTTGGGCTCAATTGGAACTGGGTTTCGGCAACCGGAAAATTGTTGTCACGATCGTATTCGAGTACTTCGTATTGACCACGTCGTTGGTTGAACAACAAACACCCAAAACACTCACTCACCCTGCCGCAACATAACAAACATCCATTCAATATTCGACAGCCAACCACCCACCACCAATACCTGAGCATTTTCTACGATTTCCCCTTCATTGTTCTCCCCTCGACGCTCGTCCGTCTCTCAAAGTGGCTACGACGACGATCGTCTCTACGCCAACCATGGCGAACCCGTAAGACTGGGAAACCAAGACTTCTCTATTGACCCTTCGCTAACACACGCAGTATCGCCGACGCCTTTCGCTCTTTCTGGCACGCGATGACCTCAAACGACCGCCATGCCACGCATAATTCCCCTTACCGAACAGGTCAGCATGTTCCCGTTGGCCAAAGTCGGCATGCGCCTCTCACTTCAGTCGCAACAAGCGCACAAGAATCCCACCCCGATCTGCCCAGTTCATATCATGATGACTCTAAGAGACCCTCGATATCCTCAATACAGCTCGGACAGTCCCCGTCTCGCCCATATTCGCCAGGCATGCGCTCCATGTCTTCCCCCAAAATCGCCAGTCTTGAAGAAGTGGCCTATCCTGGTGAGATCCAGATGCAGAGCTTCGCAGACGGCGCGCCTCCTCCGCCTCCTCCCTCGCATTCGTGGAGAAGGATTGACAGATGGGCCGAGGCGAACTACGAAGAACTGTACGACAATCTGTGCGAAGGCTGCACTCAGAATGACGTGAATGAGCTCGAGCATGAGCTTGACGTGACTCTGCCTCAGGACGTGAGAGAATCTCTGGCCATTCATGACGGTCAAGAACGAGGCGGTCTACCCACGGGCATTATATTTAGTTGCATGTTGCTTGACTGCGAAGAAATTGTCCAAGAATGGAACACCTGGAAGATCGTGAACGAGGAATATCCCAATGGCACCAGGCGTGTACAGCACCCCATTTATCCCATCAAGGGTCTCAGTAACGGCGCTTCTTCTAGCCAAGTACAGCCCCAGAATGATCGAGTCCGGCGTCAAGAGCTATTGGAAAGTCAAGAGTCTCAGCCTCCTAGAGCCGTGCAAAGGGTCCATGCTCACCCCGCCTGGATTCCTCTGGCAAGAGACTGGGGTGGCAACCTCATTGCTGTCGACTTAGCTCCAGGTCCTACTGGCAAGTGGGGACAGGTCATCCTCTTTGGCAGAGACTACGACTGCAAATACGTCGTGGCCAAGTCCTGGGCTCATTTCCTGGCCACGGTGGCTGACGACATCACAAGTTCCAGGGTCATTGTGGATGAAGAGTCGGGAGGGATGAAGTTGAAAGAATTCAAAACCGAGACCGTTGAGCCGGACTACATAGACATCCTCCGCTGGCGGACTGATCAGAGATATGGACGACGCACCAGGCGTCGATCTCAGGGGCCTCCAGGACTCAACACAAACGTTGGTGGTAGTAACGGCCGGTGTTCGCCTTACGGGAGCCCTACAATCGAGGAGCGCGGACGGTCACCACATAGATTCGCGAAAAAAGCTAGTGCCAGCCCGAGGCACGCTGTCGGAAGCCCTCTGGCAAGAGTGCAGGAGGAACTTGCCCAGCCACAACCCATTCGACCAGGAGGAGATATCGTACGAGATTTCGCCTCCGCAGCCGAGTCGAAGAAGCCCGAAAAATTGGTGGATGCCCCTACACCGGTCGAGCCGACCCCTGCATCGAACAAGTTAGTCGACGCACCCACGCCTATTTCGGCAACCACAGAAAAGAGAGAATTCCCCAAGTCAGGTCTGAGTCGAGTTTCGACGGCAAACGATATGAGTCGAGACCCAGGCCCTGCCCCTCCGAACTCAAGCGATGTGAGAGGATTGGGTGTCAATGGGATTGAGGGCGACATGAAGACTGTGGCTATATGATGAATCTCGATATATTTGTCCGCAGGGCACTTCTCCTGGAAACAGAACCTCTCTCTTGGATAGCGAAGTGGATTGCAGCAAAAGGAGGTCCACGACTGAGCGATCTTGCGAGATGGATGACCGTTTCAAGCGGCATCTCCCTGTTCCGAATAATGAGCACACTGTATGATTAGTACTTTTGCACATGGCATTGAGGAGCTGAGCGAGCTCCGCAGCGGCGTTTTGAACAAACTTATCTTCGCTTTGCAACAAGTAGAGGGCAGGACACATTACTCTGATCGGCATAGTGGGCAGTAGCACCAGAATAAATCGAAATGGTCTAATCCTCAGTGGAATAGGTTCAAAGTGACAAAGAAATCAGTAATTAGTTTTTCTCAAATTTCATAAGTCCAGGCTTGAAATTCCATTCGAGCATTCAGGCTAAAAAAGCAAACCGGAAACTTAGAAACGTCCCCTTCAGCGTCAGAATACTAGTGTACTTTCACAGGCATATGCAAACACCATGATTTGACTTCTCCCAATTTACTGGCTGAATGGATCAACGAACAGTCAGGCCTCGAGAATGTGAGCATGGCTAAGTCAGCGAAGGGCAGATCCACCGCCCTAAAGTCCGGGCGCCCTCCTTTGAGCCAACACATAAAAAGCGATACCGGCGGCATCAATGCAAGGCACAAGTCATCCAGAGCGACTCGAAAGTTAATCAACTCCCATCATCAACTGCACAAGTCGCGACATGCAGCACTGGCCGTTCAAGACCACGATCTGGTATCACAACTTGACCGACAAATCGAACGACTAGGTGGACTTTCTGCTTACCAAGATGCAAGTCTCACTGGCCAAGACAAGGCCAGAGGAGGTGATAGCAGCGAAAAATTGGTAGAATGGCTGGAGCATCTCGATTGCCTCAGGCAACCTTCACATTCCGCCTCTCGTGGAATCCGCGTTTTGGAGATAGGAGCGTTGAGTAGCAAGAACTCTATCTCACGCTTGATCGGACATGGCATAGAAAGTGTCAGAAGAGTCGATCTACACAGCCAAGAGCCCACCGAAATCGAAGAGGCTGATTTCATGGACCTCCCAATACCAACTCGCAAGGACGAGAAGGTCGACGTCGTGAGCTTGAGCTTGGTTTTGAACTATGTTCCTTCTGTGAGTCAACGAGGGCACATGCTACGACGGATTACGCAGTTCTTGAAGCGTCCGGATGCGTCGCAGCCTCCTCGAGGCCCAAATGCGCTACCCTGCCTATTTGTTGTCCTACCACTGCCGTGTCTGAACAACTCTCGATATATGACAAACGAGCGCTTTGACGCCATAATGCGTCGCCTCGGGTATGAGTTGATCCAACACTATGACAGTCAGAAGCTTGCGTATCGGCTTTTCAAGTGGCATGCTACCGACGATTCACGGAGTAATGGTTCGTTGCCGTTTCGGAAGACTGAGATCAATCCTGGCAGAAACAGGAACAACTTTGCCATCGTCCTTGAGTCGCTGTGACGCTGCTGGTTCAGGCTTGGTACGATACCCACACTGGAAGTTGGCCTGAGTGGTGGTTATCCTCTTCTACGTGGTGCACCAGTCACCTGCTAAATGCAGCCATAGGAGGACATAAGACGAAATGCATTGGCAGAGGATACATAGAAGTGCTATATATTCCAGCCTAACGCTCTGAGGCCAGTTCGGCACGGTCGTTAACACCTGGGTCAGTCTGATTTTCCCAGTCGTAGTGCTAGTAAGCGTCGCGCTCGTCTCGCTAAGTACCAATACTAGTATTAATACCACTAATAACCCATATGTCTCAAGGAATACTTGTGCCACTTCGGCGGGCGGCTATAGTAGTATCAGGGGAGCTGGAACGCTAAAAGGTCTAGTGAAACTTCCGTAAGAAGTAAGCAAGAAAGTTAAATCGAGCTCGAAAGAAGACATCATGTGCACAAGCATTTCATATTCTGTTAAATCAGTTCATTCGACCATGTGGCGTCTTCAGCGCAGAAGCATTACATATAGTGTTCACAACTCGTTTGGACGTTATAGGTCTTATTCGATAAAGTGCTTTTCTAGAGACGGGCCAGGTTGTGTCGTTTTTCATAGAGGATATTGGAAAGCGTGCCGAGACCATTATCCAGCCACACGACCTTCCCGAAGCCTCTACTTCTCGCGCATGATGACTGGCACGTCTTCCGAAGATCCTGCGATCAAGGAAGTTCTAGACTTCTGGTTCAGCTTGCCTGCCGAGGAGTGGTTCATGAGTGCAGCCAAAAATGACCAAATAATTACCGAAAAGTTTGGGCCACTTGTCGAAAAGGCCAGGTTAACACAAGACCTCGACGACACCTGGCTCAACACACCCTCGGGCTCCCTCGCCATGGTCATTCTTCTCGATCAATTTACGCGCCAGATCTATCGTCAAGGCAACCACCCGGATCCAGGACTTTCATTTTCAGGTGATGCAAAAGCACTTCGAATTGCTGCAGAATCCATAGCCAAAGGATACGATAGAATGTTACAGGACGAGAATCCATCAGGACCAATGATGGGCCGAGCTCATCGTTTCTTCTTATACCTGCCGTTCATGCACGCTGAAGATCTACCCAGCCAGGTTGCCTGCTGTAAGCTGTTTGAGCTCATGAGGCAGGAGCTGGAGGTGGAACACCTGCAACGGCGGCTGGAAGGCAAGGAAGATACAGAAGAGGAGAAGAAGTTGCGTGAAGAACTTGGCGACCGAACTGTGCCTTTTGCGGTGAAGCACATGACTTGTATTGCGACTCTGGGAAGGTTCCCTAAACGCAACGTAGCCCTGCGAAGAGATGATACGGAAGCAGAGAAGAAGTGGTTGGAGGAGCATCCCATGGGATTCTAAAATGCCTTATCTAAGTACAGGCGCGAAATTGCACCTTCCACGTTGTCTTCTGGTCTATGGTTGATCCTTCACATGGTTGTAACTACATAGATGACACTCATAATTCAGTATTGATCAACTTGGATGCAAACGCACTCGTTCAAGCTTTTTCATTTCGTCAGGAGAAACGTTGACGGCCAAGAAAGCATCTAAGGATGGAGCGGTGAGAATTTGCCACCAACGTGTACCGCCCACTGCCACCACAAGCACTAATTGCCTGCTTCGAAGTGACAGGACGTGGCAGTAGTGTCCGTCGAAATGCAAGGACGAGCAACCCGTGCAAGATATCTGCTACGTAGGATTTCCTGTATGTTCGATTAGAAGCCAGTATTTCAATGAAGTGCGCTACCGCCGGCCTCCGGATGGTTCAGGTTGGGGTTATTTATAGTGGCGCAGCGTCTCTCCAAATATCTCTTGACCATGCCTAAAGAAGCCAAGAACTCCCTTCGACGCGTGGTCAACCTGCGCGAGGAACGTGTGCAAACCATCAGGTAGTACACATGGATCGATGCATACGGGGGCATTTTTCATACCCGTAGGGATTGCAGCGCTTGCCGAAAAAGACGACCTTATATGGTCCAAGTGGAATTTGATTTGTGGGATGAGAGACGCTTGGGAAGAAATTCGTGCATTACGGATTTCGCGTCAGACTCAAAAAGTGGAGCCCTTAATTTCACCAGGGGTCAACGCTTTCGCTCCTGCTCAAGCCCAATAATATATACGATCGCCCAGAAGTGCATCACCTTTCTCTGCCCTTATCAGCCATTAAGTAATCCACGCTCGTTATCTGTAACTGATGCCTCCATTGCTGACTGGCTTCCTTGCCTTGTTGGCTATATGGCACTCTTACATTCAGTTCGTTCTCGCAGAAGATTCGGGGGACAATTCGGACAATTCGAATAATGGAACTTTGTGCGGAGAATCGTCTTTTTTCAATTCTTCATCACTACCCTATGCATGTGAGTTAAGTCGTCACCAAATGGTTTCATTGCAGTGCTGACCCTTTTTGGTAGTTAATAACAACAAATGGGGAGATGATGGCACCGGCTTCTCCTGTCTAGGTATCCTCGATGAGGGCAAGTCTTTTTCCGTGACCTTCCAATGGCGAGGAGATGCCAGCACTGTCAAGGCCTTCCCGTACATGAAATTGCACCAGTCCCGATTGCCTGTTCAACTGTGGAATGTCTCGACTTTGCAATTCTCCGGAGAATGGTCGTTGACAGTGCAAGGACAAGCCCAAAATTCACGGTCACAGACTAAGGCATACGACGAGACTGCTCTCAAAGCCAACGCGGCCATTGACATGTTCCTGAGCGACAACGCGACAAATGCGACAGGTGTTGGGGCTCCTATCGAGATCATGATCTGGTTGTGGTACGTCCCGACAATGCTGCCCCTTGGTCATTCTGAATCGACACCCGAAATCGACACGGTTGAGGTATCCGGTACCAATTTCAGCCTATACCATGGTTGGAACGCTCAAGGTCAGCATGTGTTCTCATGGCTTGCCCATGAGAACATGACCAGCGCTGACGATGACTTCTCTCCTCTGCTGAGCTACATCTGGAAGAAAGAGTTGTTGTCAGGATCCCTGTATCTTGGGCAAATCGAATTCGGCACGGAGGTCATGCATGCTGGCGAGACAACGACCTTTGAAGCCCGGAATTACGAACTAGCCCTGTATCGAGAAGGTGACAAAGACGATCCAGACCCCAAAACCACTTCGACCACTGCGCGTGTGTCCTCAACCGCGACGTCAACTTCATCAACGGCTTCCAGTACGTCATCGGCGACTGCTACCGCGATGTCAAGTGCAAATACTGTCCATTCCCCATTTCTCGCTTTGCAACAAAAGTTCTGCATTGCGCTACCGGTGGTTGTTTCGATCATTTCTGGGTTCGTGGCTTTTGACAATTACTAGCATATAACCCGTTTAATGGAATGATTTATTCGTCGTGAGTAATTTGTGGACTACGTAGCGGCACTCACCAAAGGTGTCTGTCAATCAGTGCGCGTAATTCAGGCAGAAAAAGGGAGCCAGGCCGCCAACAAGGGCTTTAATAATCCGAAGCCCACCTTGCCCAATGACGTCGCCCAGATTGCGGGATGAAATTCGACGTTCATTTCTAAGCAAAGAAAAAAAGTGTCCACAGCAGATCACGTATATCAAAACGTGGAATTCCTCTGCAGTATCCTTCGTGCAATACACTCTCGTACGCAATTTCAGCCCTTCAGCAGTGCGCAATGGCTTCGAATCAGCCGCCTCGAGATCTGGACGCATCCTCCTCTCCTAACCAAGACGACGATCTCCTTGACGCCGAGGAAGTCGGCGAAGAAATCGAAGACGACGATGGTGACCACCCTATGGAGGATGAAGATGATTTTGACATTCAGCAAGAAATTCAGCTTCAGAACGACTCAATAGCACATTTTGACGCACATAAAGATAGTATATTTTGTATAGCTCAGCATCCCATACACACGAGTATAGTCGCGACAGGAGGCGGAGATGATGTTGGCTACATCTTTGATACGACTGTGGAACCTGGACCAGTACTCCCGAGCAGTTACCAGAGCGAGCCGCAGACGCAGCAGCAGAAAGAGAGAGCCAGTCTGCCTACATTGAAAAAGCTTGACGGACACACAGACAGCGTAAACGCGATAGCCTTTACAGCGCCTGCTGGAGAATACGTGGTTACTGGAGGCCTAGATGGGAAGCTCAGGACGTGGCGGCACACACCAAAAGACGATTGGACAAGCTGGAACTTCGTGGCTGAGGCGCGAGAGGTCGAGGAGATAAATTGGCTGGCGGTGTGTCCGAACCCCAAACAGCCGAATGTGGTAGCGCTCGGAGCCAACGATGGAAGCGTGTGGGTATACCAGATTGATGCGGCTGAGTCAGGGAACGAGCTCAACATCATCATGACACAATACCTACACACAGCTTCATGCACGGCTGGTGCATGGACACCTGACGGCAGGTTACTCGCTACGGTGTCAGAGGATGGGAGCCTCCACGTCTGGGACGTCTTTGAGTCAGGGCAGGCCAAAGTCAGCCTAACGGCGGACGACCAGAGATTCGAGGTCGAAGGAGGTCTATACAGCGTTGCGTGCACGCCAGCGATTGCTGCAGTAGGGGGCGCCGGCGGAGTCATCAAAGTCGTCGGTCTACCGCAAGCTGCAGACTCAGCGAAGAAAAATAAAGCCGGCGGCAGTGCGAAACAACAGCAGGCCAGCTCAGCAGGTCAGATCCTCGCGTCTTTGCAGGCACAGAGCGATGGAATCGAGACGCTGTCATTTTCTTCGCCACCGCTGACACTGCTCGCTGCAGGAAGCGTTGATGGCTCCATCGCACTCTTTGACACAGCACATCGCTTCGCGGTGCGGAGGCATATCAAGGAGGCACATGAGGATCAGGCGGTGGTGAAGGTGGATTTTGTACGGAACCCGGCTAGAGGAGGTTGGCTCTTGACCAGTGCAGGCATGGATGGGGTTGTGAGGCGATGGGATGCACGGGGAGGTACAACTGCTGCTGGTCAAGGTTTCATCAAGGAATGGCAGGGTCATAGAGGTGGTGGAGAGGGCGGTGGCATATTAGGGTTGGTGCAAGGTGGTGGTGGAAATCGCATTATCACTGCTGGTGATGACGGAGTGTCGTTAGTCTTCAAGAGCGATGTATAGCAAGATATCAGAATTCTTGACAACACTTTTCCAGAGACGATGCATGCTTTGACGCTAACTCGGAGAATCCTCAGAGCTGAGGCATTCGAAACTCCTTCGTACGGAAGGCTCGTTGTGTGTGTGTGTGTGTGTGTGTGTGTGTGTGGTTGGGACTTCGGCAATGCGCCTTTGTCCAACGCGTATGGCCTAGCTCATCGATTTAATCTTAATCTTAGCTATCCTGAGTTATCATATCGGCGTAGTATCTGTGGAAACTCGTCGTCTACGTAAGAAGCCCAAATATCCTTTTCCTTCGGTTCCCAGCCTAGTTCTCTCAATCGAACAGCGCGGGCAAGACAATTTAAGCCCATGTAAGATTCCGTTTTCTCTCCAATAAGGTCAGGCCAGTGCTCCTTGGTGACTGTCCGTGGTTCAGGGTCCTGTATGCGACCTGCCTTGAACAGGGCCTGTCCTAAAGTATCAGCAGCTTCTCGCCAACTGAATTCCCCTCCGTTTTCAATGAACCAGTAAGGGTTTTTTATCACCTCGCCACTATCCGCATTTTCAAGCCAGTGAAGAACTGCAACGTATGCCCGAGCAAGATCCATGACGTGTATCATTGTCTCCACCGCCAGTCCTTTGCCGACCATTGGCGCAAAGCCATGTTTCAGCGCGAATCGAGTCAGTTTGGGGAACATGACCGAGAGTCGGTCATGCTTGGAATCGTAGCCGTAGACTTCGGGAGGCAGCATGATGGCAGCTTTAAGTGTTGGCTGCAACCGCTTCTGCCACGCGATCAGTGCAAGGTCCACGTCTCGATGGGGCGCGTCGTCGGACAGCGCATCGATATCCTGGGGTTGGTCGTCATAGAAAGTCTTATCCGTCTTGTACATCCCCTTTGCTCCATCATCTAGCTCTTTGGCGCCACTGGTGTGGATGTAAATGGTCTGTTTCTGCTTGCGAGATCGCTCTTGGATAGCAGTCATGGTAGCATCGAGAAGGGGTAGATCATCACCAGTGGCAACTTGATACACAATGTCTGCCTCGTTGACTTGACCCTTGATCAGATCGTAGTCGGACAAGGATCCCATGACCGGGGTGGCGCCTGACTTCGAAATGCCCTCGGCATGTTCTTGTCGACGTGTCAATGCTGAGACTTGATACCCCTCGTCAACCAAGATCTCGAGGATATTCCAACCAATAAATCCCGGTCCGATCATAAAGACCTTTTTCTGGGCACTCCCCGTAGGTGGCGCCATGGTGAAAGCCGGCGCAGAGAGGGGTCAAGAGGCTAATAACGCTGGTTCCTGTTGATAATAGAGCG
Source organism: Incumbomyces lentus (assembly GCA_017656005.1). Classification (NCBI taxonomy): domain Eukaryota; kingdom Fungi; phylum Ascomycota; class Eurotiomycetes; order Chaetothyriales; family Trichomeriaceae; genus Incumbomyces; species Incumbomyces lentus. Next base: position 1,205,569 of record JACJVT010000004.1, on the reverse strand, counting down.
AGGATGTCGTAAGGAAAGACCTGGCGGGGAGATGCACCGGCATCCTTGTGATATTTCTGGGAATCCACGAAGCGCTTTGGCACAGATGACTACGGGAGATGACGCGGAGTTGAACGCATTGGTCGGGGTCACTTACCTAGCTCGAACAACCTGCTCAGCCAACGAGACGACGACGTGATGTATCAATGATCAGAGTTTGCACGGAGTGGAACTGTATGCCTATGCGGGAGAACCGGTATGATGGAATAGTCTAGGCCGTGAGGCGACTGATGTGTTATATCTATAAAGACTCATCAATGGTGATGCTGTTCTCTCTATATCTTGCCTAATGATGGTAGCCGGAGCAACAATATTCGAAGCTAGCGCAGGACTTTCATTGGCCCCTCTGCACAGCAGCCGTATTCCTTGCAATCTCTCACACGACCTGGATCAGTACACTTACTAACTTTTGAGGACGAGCCGTGCGACCGAGAATGAAGTAGGCCATGCCCACAAGAGTGCAGGAACCTGCGCAAAATGCTATTGTACTATCAGTTCTCTCGCGGTAAAAGACAATACGGCGCTCAAAGGTGTAAAGGATAGGAGGAGTTGACTTCCAACGAGGACAAAAGACGCAACGACGTGGTGGTGCAAAGTGAGGAGGTGAGCCACAGCGGCCTCACCCTAGACTCTCTGCCACGAGCAGGGACATTTGCCGAACAACCCCCGGATGGAATTCGCCTGCATCGATCCATTATTGTACCTTGATTTGCAACAAGTTGCTGAAGTGTAGAGTTATTATGGGTGAAGACAACTTTTACGATTGCTGTCAGCAACGAACAGTGCCCGGGAGGTGAGAATTTGGACTTAGAAACAGCCTAGCGAAGAGAAGGTAGCATAGCAACCCATGATTCTGGGCAGAACATATCCCTGATTAAGATTGTATGGTAATATGTATAGCTTAATCCCTCACCGTTTCATGCGCATATTCAGATCCGATCAAGCGATGCAATGACAGCGATGTTCGCCTCACCAACAGCGCTTTTTGGACGCCGTAGAGTGGCGTTGGTGATGCATGCCAAGTCCAGACCTTCCAACAAGGGCCACAGATAAGTTCGAGAATACCAACGCAAACTCTGCCTCTGAAGTCTTCTGTGACAAGAGCCTGTTCGTATACTCCAACGCCATGACAGAGAGTCATGCACAAGCTCCCAGCTGTTTGTTGTTCGTCACAAATACCTGTGCACCAAAAGGACAGACGTGAACGATGCTTCACTTTCATGGCACTGCACGATATTTCTTTTCCCTTCGAGTGCTTTGCCAAAGCACATGTTCCGAAAGACTCACAGCCTTCTCATGCCAGTCCATATCTCACCGTCCATCGTCCCGATCCCGTTGAAATGAGGCACGCACCTGTACCGGTTCCTCTTCCTCTGGCTTTTTGATCCAGATGAATCCTACAAGGGCCAAGACGGCCGATGCTGCAATACTCCACCAACCTGCAGCTGACCCACCCGCACTATAGATCATTCCAGCGAGAGGAGGGGAGAAGACTCGTGCTCCACAGCATGCAGACATGGCCAATCCATTAATTCTGCCCAACACGAGAGGTGATGGCGAAGCACGCTTGAGCTCGATCAGCAAGCATGGGAACACTGTGATCAAACAAAAATTTTGCAGAATGTAAATAATGTATATCCCTGCTGCTAAGCCGCCGCCATGAAGCAGCGTCAGGAACGGTGGTAGAACATAGACCAGAGGGGTGATGCAAGTTGTTGATATCAGTGCTTTCCAGACACCAACTTTGGAGACAAACACAGGAAACACAAATACTTGGATGCAAATTGCCACGACTCCGTTGACGGACATGTATTGTCCAACTTCTGGCAAGCTCATGCCCAGTCCATACTTAAGATCCAATCCAGGGTTGCTAGCTCTGTCGTCCACCAGGTATATCGGAATGAGACTGCCGAATGCCATCTGATGGAACGACATCAGAACCAGTTGGACGATCCACTGGATCACCTCGCTTGTGAAAATGGTTTCTTCGTCTTGTTGCTCAGAATCGGAGTCCGAAATTGCTTGTTCCACGATCGGAGCTGGTGTCATTTCCGCAATCGTGCCCATTGACCCTCGTCTGATGTTGAAATTCGGTTCAACCAGCGTTGGCATACTTCCAGATGCGAATGATGGTCGTGAATGAGTTTGCTTGAGGTCTTGGAGAAAGGACGGCCTCCGCTCGTGTTGTTCTGGTTGAAGTGGGGTCCTTTCATCCGCAGTTGCCTCTTCCTGTTGGGCTTCTGAACTACCTTTAGACACAAACCTTGGATTTGTCTCTTTCAAGAACACCATTGCTTGGATCATTGCTGCGAGGATAAACGCTGTGGCGACAACGTTGGGTAACAGATAAGGGTGTTTCCCAAAAATACCATCCGGTGAAAACCTCCCAGGCATCGATTCTGCAGGTTTGGCAAGGTATCCGCCAAATGCAGCTCCAACGACGGATCCGACCGACCAAGCAAATGGCATGACAGTATATGCCCGAGCTGTCAAGTAACATGGTTAGTCACTGGTCTGATGGAGCCATCGTTGTTTCTTTCGGATGGCCACTTACGTTCATGCTTGGGATTCTTGCACATTTCAGCAACCATGGTTTGAAGGACTGCAACATTGCCGTTCAACCCACCACCAACAACACGAGCCGCAAGAGCAACCCAGTAGTTCGGTGCAAAGCCGAACAACAACCCGGAAATGGCCGTGCCTGCAAGGCCAACAAGCACGATGGGCTTTCGTCCTACGCGGTCCGATGCAACGCCCCAGAACATCACTGTGCAACACTCTGCCATCGCAAATGCTGACACCAACAAGCCCGAATAGAAAGATGCACCTTTGTCCTCGCCACCTTGAAAATCGCGAACCATTGCAAACGAGTACGCGAGAATGGAGGTGAAGGCGATTGGCTCGGAGAGCCGACATAGACCTTGGCGAATCTCTCAGCCCTGTATCATCGAAATGCATGCCACAGACTTACCTAGAACGATGAGCTGGACCGTTGGAAAGGGTGCATCATAGTCCGGCCCCGGGCCTCCAGCCGCACGAGGACTCATGGTGCTGTTTGAGAGGGTTAGAAATGATCAATTATGAGATATCGGAAGAGAGGTTCTTGAAAGTTGCAGCAGCAGCAGAGATGTCATTGCGAGTCACATGGTTCGTGCGAAGTTGCAGAGCTAATCTCGCTAATCTCGAAGAGCTACCCCTGCTTGCGGGCGGAGACAGCCAACTAATAGAGCTTGCTTAGTGTCTTGATTAATCAGAGATATTAGTTTGGTTGTGTGAGAGAGAGGCCGAGAGAACAACCTTAAAAATCGCGGAGAGAATCAATAATGGGAATCAGCAGCCCGGAGATGCCCGGAGCACTTTACGATAAGTAATATTATTAATCGTGGGGTAAAAAACGCAATGCGGCTTGCTAATTATTGCTTTTCACGAGCATCTAAGGCTCTTGGCAAAATCTAGGCTTGGCCTTGAGCCTAAAATCCTCGGAGATCGGGACCGTTTCTCATTCCCTGACACCACATCTCATCGAACTGTGACGTCGCCCAGTGACGTAAAATTTCAATGGGTTATAGGAATTCAATGGGTCCTGAAATTCGGAGATTTTTTAAATTATATTTTGAACTCCAATGACCCATTAAGCCCAAATTTGGAAATTACCATAAATTAGACCCACCAATACATACATATTGCCTTGCCGTTATTGTCATTGCAGGAAACCAAATAAACATGATCGCTCGAAACCTATCGTGGCAGGGATGAAGGAGAGGGCAGCAGCAACGATGATGAAGGTCTTACATTGTCCTAGTGACTTCCACGAAATCGCTTCCCTTGGCGTACTTGGACGCTGTCACCAGCTGTAGGCAACTCGACGATGGTCTGACACTGACCTCGTGATAGATATTGTCGTAAGGGGACGAGCTCCTAAAGTCGCCGTGCGGCAAGCGCTTGGAGTTATTGTTCATCATCTTTCACAGTGACTGAACTTAGGGATTCGCTGGCTTCATTGCGCTGGTCTTCGTGTCCATCGTCGTCCTCAACACTGGCTTTTTTGCGAATGCCAAAACAAAAATGGGATTTGGACCATTTCCGTCATCTCGCTTGTCACGAAAATAGTATACCTGTGAGTGATTCATTGCCTCTCATATTATCAAGGATCAGTACTCCCATTACCTGAATCTCCCGACTAATAGACACTTTCTCTCTATACCACCAGGCCGCAATGCAACAGGTCGTCGCTAGCTAAGAGACCGGGGGACTCGGTTCGAAATGCACAGATGAGTAGGTTCTACATATTTATACATCTCCCCCTCGGCCGTCCTCATCCCAACGTCTGTCTCCTTGGAAGCATCATGATAGCATCGTCTTGTCAATGCATACTCTTCTCGAACTGGATGAACTCAGACTCATAGGGCACGCCCTGCGGAGGAGGGGTTGCAGTCAAGGTCTGCCAGCGCAGTATGTTCTCACGTTGACATCGAGATTGGGGAACTTTCTACTTCTTGTTAAGAGCCACGAGCAAACATGGCTCTTGAGAAAAAGACACCATGGGTTCGCCTTCGGCCTCGAGCACGATGCAGGCAGTTTCTTTGAGCTTCGGTCGTACGTCGAAGCTCTGGCCGCCCCCAGACAGCTTCTATGCAGAGGTTATTCCACGTCTCCTCATTTCGGTCGTGGACTTCTGCAGCGTGGACGCCGCTTGCACTCTTATCGTTCTCGATCTACCGATAGCAGGTCCGGTGAGGGGAACAGAGTCTGTATCGCAGAATATGACACCGACGTGGTTGAGGTCTCGGCCCCTACTAAAACTCTAAGGCTCAGGAGAAGTACATAGCTCTAGAGCTGTAGTGCTAGCTTACAATCGCTTTCAAACACTAAAGAACGACTGTGGTATGTATCCTGTTCCGCCTTTCCACGCAAAATGTGTTATATCGTAACAGGATTCGTAGAAATGGAGGCTAAGTGGATGGTCATTACATCCGTTCAGCGCCCTCCAGGGCTATTTCCACTGGTACTCTAGCGCTTGGCTTGCCGAAGGTGAAACTTATAACCCCGAGATTGTTACAGCCGTAGCAACGCTTGTTGGGGTTCCTTGCACGCTAAATTTGCCACGCACTGGGGCTATACCAGCCATTATAATTGGCTGCTGCTTGCATCACGTGATATCGCGATCTTGCGCAGTGTTGTTGTAAGTAAATTTACAGTGTAGCTGGGCGCAATTGCAGCGCAATTACAGCGCCTTTAGGTAGCTAAATGGCATCTGTAGATGGCATACGTCTAGTGACGCCGCGGGAAGAGGTCCCAGTTGTTGATTTGACCGTTGAAGCCCCTCAACCAGAGCCCAATAGACCACGCGAAACCCGTACAAAACGCGCCCGATTGACCCGTGACGGAACGGATTGAGATCAGAACGCTTCGACAGCTAAATTGGTCATATAAACAGATAGCCGTCGCCCTCGGCGTCACCGCAAGAGCTGTGCAATATACGTGTACAATTAGGAGGGTTACTCTCCAGCATCACAAAGCTCGCGGCCCCGTTTTACTGCGTGGCGACGATATACAGCGGGTGATCGATTTTGTGAGGACCAGCCGCGTCCATCGTCAAATATCAGCTGCCCGAATTACCCATACGCTTTGGCCGACAGGGCGGTTAAAGAAGACGCAATTTTATCCTGTCTGGACCGCGCTGGGCTGAAACGCTGCTAGGCGAAAAATAAGCCCAGTCTTACACCCACTACTACGCAACGCCGTTTACCGTGGGCGAACCAGTACCGTTATTGGACCTGCGATGACTAGAACCGGGTCCTGTAGTCAGACGAGACCTGGGCCACCTCCGGAGTGTACGCCGGTCGCTGTATATAGATAGAGAACGATAAAGTATATGTCGACGAATGTACCATCCTAAAGTAAGAAGAAATAGATGCTGTATGTCAGACTGGCACTGACGTGGTCTCTGTGTGCGTCAGCTAAAGCTATGTAATTAGCTACCAACCTATGAACGACAAGCGATTCAACGCTTGAAGAGCTATCTAAGAGCTGATCTCTACTGTAGCTACGTAGTGAGGGGCTCCGCCAAGCCTCGTGCCTTGTCAAGTGTCCTGGATCCTGACACTGTAGGGCAGCTTTCAAGGCGAAAACAAAGGCCCGTCCTTTATTTAGGACCGCGCGTATATCCAAAAGTAATTAAATACATACGAAACCAGCGGCTAGCGGGCAATCCAGTAGTATTTATACACGACGGCGCCCCGTCACACCGCGCTGGTGCTACAATTCAACACCTAACGCCTAACGTCAAATAGAGTGGTCTTTTTACCCTAGCCCGCGCGTTCGCCTAACCTGAATCCTATAGAGCACTTGTAGAAGATTATAAAGGACTGGATTGCGGACAATTATCCAGAATATACCGATAATCAGGCCATAAACTACGAGATTGTAGAGGAAGCTTAGGCTAATGTTGGCTCTGATGCCCTCCGCAAGCTTGTAAACTCGATACCAGCGAGAGTGCAAGCTGTTATAGACGCCGACGGTTGGCATACAAAATGCTGCCACCACGACTGATGTTCAGCGTCCACTGTCACGTTATCAATCGCAGCTTCGTTATCCAATCAAATCCCAAATTTAGCTAAAACCTCACTCAAAATGACCCTAGTTGCGGCGGATTGTGGACGCGTCAGTCATTGGTTGATAACCCTTGCACGGTGGTAGTGTTGGGTGACAAGCTGAGCGAAATCGTTAAAGAGTAAGACGCTCCTTTATGAGGTTCGCCTCGGAGCCTGAGAGGTTATCGTCGCATCCTTGAGTAGCCTAGTGTGGAAGGCGCGATTGCAGTTGGGTTATAAACTCTTGGTGCCAATAAATGCATATAGAACTTCACCGCTGGTGGAGCCCGCCACGACCCACGATTGGCCAGCAGACCAGGGACACTTAAACAAGGTCCGCAATGTAAAAACAACCCATTTTATCAACACCTCTGGTAGCCTCTACTCGTCAACTAGGGTACCATGGACGAGTCCGAGATGGAAAAGCTGAGAGCGGCGCTGCTCGCCTCCGAAAGACGTGCAGACCAGGCGGAACAGCTGACAAGGGGAACATCTTTTCCCCAGTTCATCCAACTGTGCCACGAACATTTTACTGTTCCTCTCCGCGTCGAGACCAACCGGTACCTTACGACGCGAGGATCGATCACCAAACCTCGAGCGAAGAAACATCCAACCTATCTTCGTCCGTGGAAGGATTTCCCCTCTATGCACCAACACTACTTCGACGCAGCATACGACGTCCTCTGCAAAGACAACGAGCCGCTCTTGTTCCCCCCCAAAATCGGGCTCGAAGTGGAAGGTCGAACTCTCTGTGGTAGTCCGCAGACGAGCGAGAAAGATCTGGAACAATATGATCGTTTTGCTGTCGTAGCGAAGGTGAAAATGGTGTTGCAGGAGTTGTTGTCTTTGGACGACGCCCGAGTCCTGGTCAATGGATGCGCCGACATTGAATTCTCCAATCACCTCAATGCGCTGCGACAGGACCTGCCAGGAGACTCCGGGAGACGTCGACCCTCGGCCATAGATCAGGCCTGCATCTTTCGCAACTCCGACGGGGAACGCAGTCTGCTCTTAGTTCGCGAATACAAGGCAGCCCACAAACTCAGTCCGGAGTACTTGCGAGCTGGCCTGAGGCCTATGACGGTCCGAGACGATGTTGTCCAACGCCCCACCATTCCCAATGACCCGGCCGAGAAAATTCAGTACAACGCCGATCGACTGGTGGCCGCCGCCGTGACCCAGACTTTTGAGTACATGATTGACAATGGTCTCGAGTATGGCAGTGTCACCACTGCAGTCGCCGAAGTCTACCTGCGCGTGCTGCAAGACGAACCCGAAACCCTCTATTACTATCTGACTGAGCCGCAGCTTGACGTCGTGCCTACCGGTCCAGATCCAGATCCAGCTGGTTTCCGATACCCCTTCACCGCCGTCAGCCGCTTGCTTGGATTCTGCCTGATGGCCATGCATTCTTCTGTGCGACCACAAAGCTGGCGCCGTCAGGCAGCGGACCAGTTGTACGTTTGGAACGAGGATTTTGATCAGATACTCGCTCAAATTCCTGATGATGAGCGCTACCAGTCGCCTTCTCAAGGCTCCAACTACTCCTCTCCACACTATCCCGTCGATCCTCGCTCGCCTTGCTTGACACGCGGGCGGAAGTTGCGCTTGGAGCAAGACCATGCCCCTGGGCCGGCCTCGTTCAGGTCGGACACCTCGTCCGAGGACCCGGAAGATATGACAACAACCATGCCTGAAACGCCAACCCCAGCCAATCCCGCGAAGCGTAAGCGTGCTTCAACGGGCGATACGTCTGGGCATGGAGCTAAGCGACCTGCGACGTCCCGACGGCGACAGGTGAAGGCATTCTGTACCATGAAGTGCCTTGCCGGCTTGCGCTTCCGGCGGACTCTCGACCCGGCCTGCCCCAATTGCGCCCAACATCGACTGTCACCTGACGACTCGGTTCATGCAATTGATCTAAACGACCTCGTTGACCGCGTGAGGCGCCAGCTCAATGCTGATGTAGACCACAACTGTGATCCTCTTGGTGTTCAGGGGGCGCGAGGCGTGCTGTTCAGGGTGACGGAGGTGTCTCACGGATACACCTTTGTGGCCAAAGGCACCGTCGATGACTTCCGCCAGCAACTCCGCCACGAGGGCCAGGTATACCACCGACTATTGCCTATCCAAGGCTCCGCCACTCCTGTCTACCTGGGGAATATCGATCTCGACTATCCTTACTATTACGACATTGGAGTTAAAATTTTTCACATGGTTTTGTTGTCTTGGGGAGGCTTTTCACTGCATGAGCGATCACCACCCATCGACGACATCCAACTTGAAACGGAAAAGCAACGATCGATACGTGAGGTTTCGCAGCTGTCGGTTTCCCAGGGAGACTTGAGGTTGCCAAACATGTTGTGGAACGACGAAGTGCAGCGAGTGCTTCTGATCGACTTTGAGCGTGCGAAAATGCGGCAACCAAAACGGAAGAGAGGCCATTATTCCGCCTCCGAGACCAAGCACATGAGACGTCGAGACGTCGCTGCTGACCATCCGCTGCACTTGATGCAGAGCATCTCTGCTTGATCGAGTTACCGGCGAAGTGCAATCTTAACGGGGCCCGCCTCGGCCCGCGACTAAATTTATTCCTCGGGGGTGTGTTTTGGCCAGATTCTACCCCAATCGTCGAGGACGAACATCTCGTGGCCACTTTGGTCCACTCAACACCATCACCGTCCATCCCTTGGGCACTATCTATGCCAGTGGTGGGAAGATGGCTACGTCCGCATGCATCACTTCGACAAATCTTACTTTGATTTCATGTATGAGGTTGAGAGGGAGGCTGCCAGAAGATGATTTCGCTCAGCTCAATCTGCAAGCACGAGAAAGCTGTAACGCGGCAAGTCATACAATAGTACCGTCATGGAGTCATCCAACACTCCCTCATGAGGTTCAAAGTAATTAGAGCGGAGGAGTACCAGCATTTTCAGAATCGATTGGATTTGCTTGTCCTACGTCTGAACGAGCTTTGCTGCTTGCTATACAGACAGACAAACAGTGTCAGCTCCGACCAAACTACAGTGGGTGGCGCAGGTGTCTGTCAACGGGACAATAGACGTCCGGTTGAAAATCATTGTCTTGCATATGTTGTCTAGTCGTGCCACACCCCACAAGTTTTTCCTTGTGGTGTTGCCCAATCCAACGTAGTGTTCAATCCAACGTAACTTTTAGACCACTTTTTCGACTTTAAACCGCGATAACTCAGCTTCACGTAGAGATAGAGATTATTAAAGTGAAACCGTCGTACGAAATCTATTAAATTATCTACAGTATGAATCTTAAACAATAATAGCTAAAGCTGCGCGAGCTATACGTCGAAAAGAGAGGGGGTCTTTTTTTAGATTTCTGAAGAAAATTCCGATCGGGACTCGAAATTTTTAAAAAAGACCTCCTCTTTTTTCGACGTACAGCTCGCGCAGCTTTAGCTATTACTACTTGAGATTTAGACCACACATAAACCAGTCTCTTCGCTGTTACTAGACGCTTACTGTTTGTACATACGTTTAAAGACGATCGAGTTATCGCGAGTTGAAGTTGAAAAAGTAGCAAAACGTTGCATTGGATTGAACATTACGTTGGATTGGGCAACACCACAAGGAAAAACTTGTGGGGGACAGCGACAGCGTACCCACAAGTGGTACCCACAGAGTGGGTATTTCCTTGTGGTGTGTTGGCATTACAGCAGGTTCCAACCTTGGTTGGAAGCAGCTCATCGCTTCCGATGTGCATCTGCTAAATCGCCCACAACATCGCTGAGGATTTCTCCACTAGCGTGAGCGACAAGGCCAGTTTGCACTCTGTACCGAACCGCATTCTCGATTGTTCTCTCATTGATTTCCTCCTTGATATTCAACCACTCGTTATCAGCATTCGGGTACGTAGCGTCGAAGAATCCGTTGCCAAATGCCATTGCTGAATAAATGTCGATCAGAGTTTGCATAAGTTGATCTGGCGGGATTTGACCGTTGTTGAGCAATTCCATAGACTCTCTGACCGAAACTTCTGCATCCTTCTGCTCGACGGTCCACTTCTCAGATGAATACTTCTCAGCAATCCGCAGGACTTGATTTTGGCTGATCGCAGCTCCTCGAACTCGGATGCAATGGTCTTTGATCCTCGCAGGATTCTTCATAGCACCAACTACAGCACTCGCAATCATGCTGAAGCTTGAAATGCTAAGCTTTCCATTTCCTCCATCCCACAGTGTTGCAGTCCGTTTGTCAAAGTCGATAATGAAAGGTGCATCAAAGATGAATTCGATTACCGCACCACTGACCACGTTCCAATTTATCTTGTCCTCGCGAGCCGCCAGGTAATTTTGAATCTGAATCACCGTCGAAAGCATTGGCAAGCCCCGAGCTACTGGATGTCGACTCTCGATTGTGCACTCAGCCGGAATGAAATGTTTGACCCCGGCAAGGATTGCTGCATCGATCAGGACTGTTTGGGGACTGATCCCAGACATGGCCACCATGGACACTACAGCATCTTGTCCTTCCAGAGCTTTTCGTAGATCGTCGACTGAGTTATAGTTCACTTCAGCCACTCGTACTCCTTCGGGAACCCCTTTTAAGCCTGCTTTGGACCTTGTGAAGACGGTGGTCTCAAAGCCAGAGGCGTGTAATGCCGCGGTAATTGCAGAACCGAAACGACCATGCTAGTGAGGCTAGGTTAGATGCGATTGGAATGTTACCACTTGGCTGTCAACTTACCCCTGCGACCACTACTCGCTTGATTTCTGTCATCTTTGAGGCTGATATGTCAATGACTCAGTATCACGAAAGAGGACATGTATTATTGCTGAAACCGAGCCGGCCCAAAGCGGAACGAAGCTCTGAGTACTACTGAGTAAGCACGTTGTTGGCTGATCTTTGCCATATGCGGAATGGGTTACCGGACCATGTATATGTGATCACACGTCCAGTGCCGTTGAAGACAAGTCGTGCTGCTCAGTTCGAGCACGGACCGACAGTGAAAGTCTTCGCGAATGCCAGTCGAATCTCGCCATCTCGATTCTCGTTCCGCTTTAGTGGGTGAGCTAAAGTGAGCTAGAGTGAGCTGGAGTTTCGATGCGAAGTTTTGGAGGTCGGGTACTCCAAACACGAGTGAGTGAAATACGCGCAACAGTCACTGCCTGAACACCGAGTGCCGGAGATTGATCTTGTCGGATCGTCAAATGGGCATTCCCTTCACGCAGCATAGCCAAGTGTATCCATTGAGTTCTCGACCGGGTCAAGGTGTCCTGCTGGCCGTCCAATCTCGGTCAGGCTAAACCCGAGTCCAAGAAGTGGTATGAAGGAAGGAGAGTTCGAATGAACGATCGAAATGATTGCTTTGTGCAACCTACTCCCCATAAGCTAAGGGTTCCCTACCCTGCGGGACTGATACTACCACTTCTCAAAAGTGTGGACTAGGATACGCTTGAAGCTGCAACTCCGTATGAAGGTACATTGATCACGCAGAAGACCACCCTCTACAGTTGCACAATTGCGTCATTAGTGGCAAAAACGATGGTGGCCCGCACTACACGATGGACACTTCCCGGTTGATTTTATCCCCTCTTCTTCGACGTCAAGGTGTAGCCTAGCCCGAGCGAGATCGGATGGCCAGACGCGATTTGAGTCTCCGCTTCTCTCCGCCGTGGTCGAACTGTAATAGGGGCGTGTGCAGTAGCCCCCAGTGGGGTGATCGGCTAATTTGATTGGGGTAATACCCCCGTATTTTAGGGCCATCCGGGTGGTTGCAGGGCCGGTTGCACCCGGGACGCTAGTTAACAAAGTCTGTCGATTTCACGCACCGCACTGCCGCCTCACCACAACAAAGCCCCGACGGGCTCTGTCGGCACAATGATCTCACCAACTGAACAGTTGGTCGGTGATCTAGCTGCACGCGCTACTGTCAAGACCTACGGCGATATCAGGTAACGTCATGCCCGGTGGTCGCCTTCGATAGCGCCAACATGGAGTAGCCGTGCTAATACTCCGACTTCTACGAACAGTATCATCACCGTCCCAGGCATCGAGACAGTTCCCGAGTCCCAGCAGATGACAATTTTCAAGAAAGCAGAGTATGGGCGTTTGGCAACCCTAAACACCCGACCGTTGAGCTAACTCTCGTGTCCAAGGCAGCGATTGATGACAGACTCTGTAGACGCTGAGGCTCTCCAGTTGAGACTGGAGTTCGTCCATTCGTCCTTACATCTTTCCTCACCTACTGACCCGATAATAATGCAGAACCATCACGCCGCCTCCAGACGAGGAAGAAGACGAGGAAGAATCTCGCTTGCTCGAAGCCCAGGCTCGTCGAGACCTAGAAAGTGATGGCTGTCCTCCCTGCTACCCGCCCTGCCTCAACGTTCCCCTACGACACCCGCCCGAGGAGTACCAACAGATATTAGAGTACTGGGAATCATTCCCATCGACAGATGGTGTGGTGCTCTGTGCCCAAAGGTCGGATTGGCGAGCATTTCGACACTTTCAGCAAAGACAACGGCACCGCTATCGAACAAAATCATTCAGTTTATATCTCGATGAGGTTCGCACGGGTTAGATGACAACGTTCATCTATTGTTGGACCCGCAACAGCAGAATCAGCGACAGAATTGGATTGAGTTTCAAGACTACCATCTGAAACTTCACGAACGGCAGAGAAAAAAACGAGATGGTCTACAACAAGAGTTGGATGACACCCACAAGGAAGTCGGTGATATGAATGTGGAAGGCTCGGAGCAAGCAGCATAGCTCAAAAGAGCTATTCACCGACGTTTGGAGTATGCCGAGAGAAATATGCGATGGCACGAGGTCCTCCTGTGTTGGATTGAACAATGTCGGCTTACGATGCTTCGACCGGCCCCCACACCCGACGAGAAAGGCAGCGGCAATCGAACACGGCGCTCAAAGACACGAGACACTCAGGCCTTCCTCGGAAAGGTCAGGGTGTCCAAGTCCACCCCAACGCATCAGACAAGACGGACCCGGACGACTAAGGCTACACTATCCAAGCCTATCTCCGAAGCCTCGGCCGTCACGATACCGGATATAACTCAACAACAGATGTCGACGCGCCGGCAGACGAAGGCGCAACGCGAGAACCCACATGGCTAACTTCTTCCATAGAGGGTGGCCAAGGCACATCGGTTCTCCGATACTGGGATTAAATCGCGATCAAGGACAAATGCAGCGGCGACGGGCAGATTCCGGATCGAGCAAGGCCTCAACGCCGGCCGCCCACTCCGCGGTCTCCTCCTACGCCTAGGACCGTCAAGACCCGAAGTCAACGGATATCAAGGGAGCCGGTGAGATGGCTCCCAGAGTAGAGGATATACTTTGGCATTGGCGACTCGGGGAGATCGCCACCCCGGTCCTGTTTCGGGGATCACGGTGCAAGGCAGATTCCTGTCCGAGGTTATCTTTGAGTGAAATGCTAGCCTCTACGGAACCACTCTAAGTGGCGCTGGCGCCTCCAAGACGATCCAAGTTGCCACCCTGTCGACGACAAAGCTCTGCGAGATTTCCTACCACACTGTGGGTCCTGTCGTTGTATTACTACAGATATTTAGCTCTAGAGTACTAGTCGTTATGTCGATAGAGGCTCTTCGCTTTGTCGGATAAGAAAGAAGAGGTATAAACTCTTAACCGATTTTTTGGATCGACACCTAACGCGGAGATGATGATTAGGTGGTATCGCAACATTATGGCTTTGAAAGCAAAGATACTTACCCGGCACAACTCGCTTCGGAGCATACTAGACTCTGCCCTAAACGTACGTGTCGATTCTACAGAATTCTTTTTTGAGCATTCTAAGGCAACGGAATATCAATTAATGTCTCTAAGGTGTAGCTTGATCCTACAGGAGTCTACTATACAGTTCTATGGGAAATGCCGTATTTAATATAGCCTTTCTCGAGTGCTCAAGTTATACGTTTGATTGTGTTACCTGTACGGCATTTTTTAGATCAAGAACGCTCTCGCTCTCGCCGTCGATCTGGTAGCAGCTCTAGTGGTTGCCACGTTGTGGTGTTGTTATGTGTAGTCTTAGCATGTCTAGCAGAGATCTTTGTTCTTCAGAGGCCTAGCTGAGCACTTGATTATTTCCCGAGCGGACACCTCGAACGGGACCCCGCAAACGCTCTCCTGATTTGCCCTTTTCAGCATGATGAATCGAGAAAGGAACATGAAGTACCTGGGCCGATCAAAGGCTATATACTCCCTCGTCGAACCCATTCATCCTCGTTTTATCTCAGGGATCAAACCGCATGTCTGGAAAGCTCAACGGTTGGGAAGTGAATCTGAACAGGTGGTGGTGAAGTTTCGGAGACTCAACACCCCCCAATCTCGACTGGGGTTTCAACAAGAGATATCACAATTAAGGAAATTGAAAGATGCAAAACATATCCGGCGCATTCTAGACGTCATCCAGGATCCCGAGGATAAGACCATTGACCACGCCATGGTCCTGGAGTGGTTTCCTGAAACTCTGTGGGAAGCCCGCGAAAAAGGAGGACGCCTCCTGTCATCCTTTAGCCTTGTGGGCATTCGCAAGATCATGAGAGATGTCCTTGAGGGTCTCCAGGAGTTGCATTCAAGGGGAATTATTCATCTAGGTTCGGAGCGTATTATACCGGGTCGATCGATCGATCGATCGATCTTGAAGCGCCCAAGTTTTTCTAATGAATCATACGTATCCCAGATGTCAAGGCTCAAAATATTATGTTGAATGGACTATCTGCCAAGTTGTCTGATCTTGGGTCCACATGGCCTGGTGAATTTTTGAAAATCCCCCAGCTCTCTCTAAAGACGAAAACTAACTAACCTCTGACTATTCAATCAATTAGCTTCACCCCCTTCTAGGGGAACCGCACAACCGATGCCTTACCGAAGTCCTGAGATTCTCTTCGGTCTCAAATGGTCCAAGGAGGTTGACATATGGGGTTGGGGCATGGTGGTGTGTACACAAACTTCTCAGATTTGATTACATTCATTCATTCCTCGCTAATGTTGTTCATTTGTTTTTAGTACGCCCATATGATCCAGGCTTACCTTCGACCCGACATTTGGGGCCTTTATGATCGACGGCCCGAGGAATCTACTACTCTGGACACAACCAGAACAACATACGAGGAGAGGTCAAGCAAGATATATTTCACGACTTTCGGTTGAGCTCGATACGTTTCTACCATGAATGCAAAGATTGGTGGCCTGAGCCAGATCCCAGCCGAAAGGACATCACAATCCGGTCAATACTGGAGTACTTGGACTTTCCAGAGCACGAAATTGACTTTCTGGAGAAGGTGTTAGACCCCGATCCTGCTACACGGCCTACGGCAAAGGAAATCCTAAAGAGTGGATGGCTGGATAACCCGCTGGAAAGATCACTGAAAGGCGAGGTAAAATCCAGCGAAACGAGCAATAAGATCTAGGCTAGTATCTCCTAGACGTTCAGATTCCCAGTCCCACACTTACTTATTCGCGGTCGCATCGCTCTGTTGGAATGGTCAGTAGAATTTTCTTCCAGGTACGTATGTAGGTTCCACGTAGTATGGATCATTTGCAAGGTAATGCACATAGTCTAACACTATTACTACTGAAGATTTATACTATAAATTAATCTCTACGCTATTACTCGACGCTTTCTATTTGTACGTACGTCTAAAGACGGTCGAATTATCGCGGTTTAAAGTCGAAAAGTGGTTTAAAGTTGCGTTCCTATACAGCGTAGTTGTGTGGGTATTCCTTATGGTGTGTGGCACGACTACGTCTTCTTCCTTTTCATCATCGTAGAATTGCTTAGATCGACCTCGATGGTTGTCTCTGGTGTGGCCACTTGAGCGGCTGGCTGGGTAGTAGATGTTGTTTGTTCATCGATCAAACGATGCTCTTCAAACTGTCGTGATATCCCTGAACGTGACGAGTCAAGCTCTGTCCCTGGAGATTGAACTCTGGGCAGGTAGGTATGTTCGAAATTTAGATCCGCTGGTATCATGTCGATAGCGGAGCAAATCCATTTGAAGTGGCCCGGAAGCCATAAGTCGTAAACATTCTTTACAAACTTGTAGGCTTTCCACCTCTGATCTCCTTCCCCGGAGGGTGCAAAAATGGACTTGGAAATCAGATGCCGATAGATCTTAAGGTTCTTTCCATCAGGGACTGCGTAGTGACCCCAGATCCTTACGTCCTCATCATTGTGAGCCAGCGAAAATCCGATAATCTTCCGGTGAAGTTCTTCCTCTCGGCCAACTAGCTGGAACAGCGAATAGATGCCCCTTACGATGATAGACTGTGCGTAGGCATTCTGCCTATCCGCTACGTCAAGTCCTCCGTCTCCGCATTTCACTTCACAAGTGAGAAATGGGAAATACATTTGGTAAGTGGCGGCAAAGAGTGAATAATCAGTAAGGAGATCGCCGAAAAATGGTTGAAGCTTCTGCAGCTGTTCGGAGTTGAAAGCGTCTCTGTCGAATCCAAATCCGAAGTCCGGCTGCGGACGAGGTCCAGATCGTGAGCCAGTTCCAGAACTCGGGGGATAGATAAAGGGTTCAAAGTTAGTCCAGCATGCATTAGTTGTCTCTCTGACGATGGCAAGATGTTTCGCTCCTCCATCAGCGAGTATTTCGGCTGATGGGACAATGAATTGCGAAAGCCTTTGAACAACTTTTGTGTCGTTCTCACCCTTCATTCTTCTGCATGTCTTCTTGAACAAAGTATCGTCAGAAAAAAGCGTATGTTCAGGCATCGGCTGTTCGTTATTTAAGAGCTGGTGGCAAAGCTTCTCGCATTCTGCTGTGATACCAAGCTCATGTTCATCCATGAAACTGCCACACTCCTTCAGCTGACGCTCAAACAGCGGATGCCTGTATGGAGCACACTTCTGATCACGCGACATGCTGCCTGTAAACTGTGTTGGAGTTGTATCTGAGGTTAACGAGGCGTTGGAGCGTTTGCGACTCAGCGATCTTCTTTTAGCACGGGCATTCCTGACAAGATCCCGGAAGCGATCCATTATCGCTTCTTGTTTATCGGTTGGCCAGCTTCCGCTCTCGCTCCAATACTCAATACGGGCCTCTTCGATGGTCCTCTGGGCAAGATTTGTAGATGTCCGCGTTCGTTGGGGGGCCCGCTCTGGCGGGACATGGATATCGTCTTCTCTGGATCTCTTTTGACCAGGTTTTCCAGGGTTCAATTTCTTGGTATCTGATCGTTGCTTGGGTCGAGGATGGGATTTGGATGTGTAACCAGTCGCTCGTGGCATCGCACTCTGTCGGACAGTTTCCAATCGGCCTTCTCTCGAGCATTAGACACTGTTGATGACAGCCAAAGAAGACTATACCTTTGTTTGAATCTTTCGTGTGTTTGGAACCCGCATTCCTCTGAAGCTGCGGTGATTCCTGGGCGCTTGAGATTCTCGAACTTCGTCGAGGCTTCTTTTGGACACTCTCTTCAGCGTCCTCTACGGATAGTATGCGATTGGTAGCTTCTTCGACTACGATTTCTCGAGGTCTCTTTCCTGTGGCCGCATTCTGGGCAGAGGAAGACGTAGTTTGGTCATGATCGGCAGTTCGGGGGCGTGAGCTTCTTCGCAACGGGTTGGCCGCAGAAGCTCGTTCCTGCACCGTGTTAGATCGCCCTCGACAAACGTGCTGGATGCTTGCCTCTAATAGCTTGCTATCCGTCTGACATATAGGCTCTTGCTCAGTAGCCAACTTTCTCGCAGTATCAGAGGTAGGGCGACGACTAGATCGAGTGCGGGTGCGGGCTCCTGGATTCACTTCGAGTTGTTAGTGTATATATAGTGCAACAAAGCGCACTTGCCTACCTTTTTCCTCTGGGGTTAGCATGTGCGATTGTTGCTGGGCGGCTAGAGGTCTGGAGCGAGTAGCCATGTCAGCGAGGATCGAAGGTATCGTCGGATTCATGTCGACTAGCGTCAGAGTGGGATGCAAAATAAAATCAATAGTTAGCGGCGGCGTGACGCACGGGACCTTATTCCTGCATGAGACTAAAGACGATCATAGTAATGTGGAAGGCGCGATTTACAGTGGGGTTATAAGGTGCCTTTCTGTCTTTTCATCTTGATCATCAACAAATGCATACATTACACTTCACAGTAATTGGGCCACTCGGTACTGGGTACTTCGTACATCCTGGTCCTATTGCCGAGTATCTTGTCACCGGTCCTTCAGGGCATCTTTGCACCTTTGTCGGGGTTGGGCGTGGTAACTGGAGCAGAAATGGAATACCCCGACGGCACCTTCCAAAAGCTGGCAATCGAATTATCTTCTTTTATGTCCTGGGTTCTCCTGCCATTGGACTCATTGTTTCTCAATCTGATCAATACTGGCGGGTTTATGAGCTGGATCATGGTTTGTGTAATCTACCTACGTTTCCGCAAAGCAACGTTGGCGCAGGATATCACAACTGAGGACAAGCACGGCAACGGCCACTATCTCCCTTAGCGGTCACCTCTGCAGCCATATATGTCTTATATTTCCGGCACCTTGTTCACGCTTTTCATGTTCCTCAGTGGCTTTTCCAACTTCGTTGCCGGCGGTTGGTCTACGTCTGGTTTCTTGACGGCGTATATTGGAATCGCTCTTTTCATCTTTTTCTTCGTTGTTCATAAGCCGACGAAGGGCCTGCATGATGCATGGGTCCGGGCGCCCATGGACGTTGACCTAGTCAGCGGACTGGAAGAAATCATTGCAACCGAACAGCGAAATCCTCCCATGCAAGGTAAGGGTCGATGGACGAATAAGCTGAAAGGGTTGTGGGATTAATTATCTTTCGATGGCATATGAACTGGGTTCCAAATTGGACAGGCGCATTCCACTGATAAGGGGTTGGCTGTACTTTGTGTCCAATCTTGTCTCTTCCTCGACGTGTCTAAGCCTGCTGTAATGAAGTCAAGATCTTTTGCAACCGAGTCTAGCCTGCTTCTAATTCGTCATAATGGGTCATCATTCATCATTGCTCTGCAACGCGCACTCCGAAGAGTGCTCCGACGAGGGTGAGGGGCGCTGGCTGATGTTGCGGCTGACCCTGTACGTCCACTGCCGGCTCTTCGTGTGGCCCTCTTCGATTGTGACTCGGAGGGCTCGTCATCACGTTGTTTCCTCTTCTTGCTCGTTGTCGTACCGCGCGGTGGGGACACCTCAGTCTCCATGAGACGCGCCTCCTTAACAGCCCACTCCACTCGAAGCCTCTGGGAGAAGGCAGCCCTACGCGCATGTGTATACGCCTCCGTCTCTCGGATGAAGTCGTCAATCGATTTTTGGCTCGCATCGCGGTCGGCTCGAGCTGCTGCCAGCTCCTTGGCCGTGTTGGCCCCTTTCCCGCCCAGCGAACGCTGTCGAGCTTGCGCAGGACCGTTCCTAGTCGGCCGCCTTGCCTCGCGCAGTCTCCTCATGGATTGGTGGAAATCCGTGTCTAGAGACTCGGCGTCGAGAGTCAATGTTTCCAAGCATCTAGCTCGAAGCTGAGATATTCGAGCCAATCAGTCCACACAGTCTGTTTCTGTGGATGTTCCTTTAGCTGCGGCGGTGGAGTGAAGTGGTAGGGTGCGAGGCGTGTCTTGACGGCGTCGCGGTAGGCTGAAAATGTCTGACCCTCAGGTATTTGTTGGGATGCTGCCATCCGTTGCCACTGCCGCCAGATCGTCTCGTCGAATGAAGGGGCGGCCACCATGGCCTTTGCACGCGCCCCCTCGTATTTGCGCTTGCTTGCCTCGAGGAAGGCAGGGAATCCCACCTCGTGTTTGCCCGGCCCTCGGCTATCTCATTGCAACTTGCGAAAGTGCCACCATCGCATGAACTGCCTTGAGAAGACTGTCTTTATCTCCCCAGCCCCGGTCTCGGTGTCTGGCTCGTCGCTGAGCCATGGCTGGACCACCTTGTATCTGGCCATGGGCGCAGCCTGTATGTGGGACAATTCCTGGACCGAGCACGCCGGACGGCCGCCGTCCTGGATGAGCTCCTGGCGACATGAGATTTCGAGGTCTCGGACGGTGATAGGCGGCGGAGTGCCCGCGATCGACTAGGAATACTGTCGCCGAGAATTTAGGGATGGTGAGCCGCCTCGTGTACTGGCTACATTCTCTAGACGCGTTTGAAGTTCATCAAGCTCGAGCGGGAGCAGCTGCGCTGCTTTACTGGCCAAAGAAATGCTTTGTTAGCTTGGGACGGCCTGTGCATCGACTTATCGTGAGCCCTCTCACCTAAGCTTCTGCGTTAAATCATCCCGCTAGCTTCGCGAAAGTGACACCACGCCGGCAAGATTCGAAATATCGAATTCCCGGCCGCGGTCCTGTCTCTTCAGGTACTGAACGAGCTGTCCTTCGTCGTACGCTAGGAGGTCCGTGGCAGACACAACAGAATCTTCAGCTTCCGATCCAGCGACCGACATTTGAGGGATTGCCCATGCAGAGGACGGTCAGCGTTGTGCGTGACGTCAAATCGGTGGGATCTATTAATTATACTTTTACCAATTTGGAGGTACACGCGTCGAGGGGATAGAAAGCGCGGCGTAGATCATTGTTATTATTAGGTGCAGCGTGATATTATCCCTGTACGCGTTAGTTAAACCGCTCCTAGGCCAGTTGTGAACACCACTGAAAAGTGCTTCAGCATTACAATACAAATCGCTTGGATGATTTGAGGCTACGTATGTGTCGACAAGCTTTCTCTCAATGATGCTGGCAGCTTCAGCTTCATGGGTTCGTAGCTACGCAATCTGGATCTTTCTTAAGAATTAACACACGGAGCTGAACGGAATCTGCACTCGTCATCTCTACGACTTTCGACACCCACAGATACTCATGCACGAGATAGAACTGGCGTTCGATGCTTAAATTTGGCTCCACTTTTCTATCATCCTCTCTGGCCTCCTACGGCAGCGTCGTGATTATATGAACTAAATTCGAGCAATAGTCGCTTTCTAATATCCCTCAAAGCGTATACTGAAACCCTGGCAGATTCACAATTACTTTCCTTCCAGTCTTGACTTGTTTGTTGACCAGGTAAAAATGGAGAGTCATGGTAGACGTCACAACCATGATGAGGAGACTCGAACTGTAGCAGGCACGAGAGAAACACGTTAGCCAATCTGGAATGAAATATAGGCGTAAACAGGGAATAGGTTGACTTACACGATACCGGCGTAGATACCGGGCAAGTACTGGGGCGCGTCCTGGGAGCGGAAGACCAAGGCACCAATGATACCACCGAGCCCGCCCATGGCGATGAGGACGGCACTGCAGAAGGTTCTTGTCCAGTGGCCTCGGATATTGTTGGCCTGCCAGGACATGACTGCAGGGATGTTGGCGTTGCAGCCAGATGTGACGAGGAAAACGCCGAGGTACTGCACGCCAGCGGTCTTTGTCCATGCCAGAAGGCACAAGCCAACTATGCTTTGAAGAGCGTTGTACAGCAACACAGGACTGCGGACGTGCAGCTTGTCGCATAACCAGCCCTCGGCAACCATGAGTACACCGGCGAAAACGTACGGCGGCGTCGTGAGCAGCTGAGAAACTCCGACACTATATCCGAGTTTCAAATTCAGAATCGTGGGCAAAAAGTATGCGACGGCGTAAGCAACGATGGTCGAAAACCTGTACGAATATGATCAGTGCTCCGAACTGTGGTGTCAGGGCTGTAAATGGGGGATTGCAAAGCTCACGTGTATAGAAAGCCATAACCCCACACTTTCAGATCCAGAGCAGGGCGAAGAAATTTTGCCCATTCAAACTTCACATCGGTCTCAGTGTCTTGTCGATCCTTCTCGATCCGTCGAAGGAGGATGCGCGCTTCCCTCTCGTTAAGAAAGCCCCACTCCTTGGTTGCATTTTGTGGGTAATCAACCAGGAACGCAAAGCCCAAGCCGCCGATAACCACCGTCAAGAGGCCCTCCATTATGAATATCCATCTCCAGGCTTCTAGCCCTCCTAAGCCGGCCATTTGCATGAATGCGTAGGCGAGGATTCCTCCGAATGCAGACCCGACCAAGCCGATCAGATAGAAAAACGCGTAGCGCTTGTGTAGTTCATCTGTGTCGGTCGTCAGTTCCTACCACCATGAGACAGGCGGACGAAGTATACGTACACCTAGTATACCATAGAGACACCACATAAATCAAACCTGGGAACAAGCCCGCCTCGAGAATTCCAAGGATTATTCGAAGACCAATGAGCGTGGTCCAGTGCTGCACAAAGCCAAACCCCTAATTTTCCACATCAGTATGTTTACGGCTCACATTATCTCCAGCCGAATGCCGCAGGAATGGTTAAGCATACGTACCACGACAAGTATACCCCAAGCTGTGGTTATGGCTGGTAGTGTCCACCGGGGACCAAGCCGGCGCACCAGAGCCGCGCTCGGGATTTCAGCAATGACATATGGCGCAAAGAAGATAAGAACGACGAGAGACTGTGAAAGTGAGCCAGTCAGTGGAATTGCCAGAGGTATGATGCTTCTGGAGGACCATACATATCGAGTTCCTTTCGCCAACTCCAGATCTTTGGACATTCTTCATGCGTTTCAAGTCAGCATTGGACTATTGACCAGGGGAAGTTCCACGCATCTGGGAAGGCGCGTTACCCAGCAATGTTTGCATTTGATAAGTTGGCCCTGTCTAGGAGACTGACTGCTACCATGAGTCCACATATGCCGATCAATCGGCTGTCGACCTTGTGGACGATTCTGCGGACTTCAGTCTCACTGGGCTCTTCTTCAAGAGACTGGATGTTCTCGATGACTTCGACTCCGCTCGAGGCAGAAAACTTTTCGCCTTGTGGCTCATCGAAGGAATTAATGTTAGACATGTTTGAAAAGAGTGTAGATTGGTAGCTTCGCGGTTGAAGTCGAAAAGGGCGACGAAATCCCAATATTCTGGCATCGTCAGTCTTATGTAAATTCGTTGAAAGGAGTTTGCGGGGTCCCCACACGGGAGGCCTGCCGCCGAGCAGTACCGAGCAGTACCGAAACCTAGCGAAAAGAAGTTTGCCGCAGTATTTCTCCGCTCCAATTGAAGCCTCCAGGCCTGCCGAGCTAACCGGGCAACTCGTTGTTGGATGTGTGACCAGGATCCTGGTGATCGGCTGAGCAGGTCACCAGGGCCCAAACGCCACAAACAATTCCTGACACCCAGTATGTTGTCGAATTCAGGATTCAACAGGCGACAAAGCCCGCAATATTGACAAGAACTCCGATGACATCTGGCAGCCAAAAAGCTCACCAGCTCACAGCTCCTTTTGGTTGTGAGGACAGACCCATGCGATGCATGTTATCAAGGAGAGACGGATAGGAGGGAACGCTCTGCATTCTGTCTCTTACGATCTATGCTCTGTTCCTCGATGTCGAAACCAGCAGCTGACCTGCATGATCGTTGATACGTCGTCAATTTGCCTCAGGGCTTGAGTCGTGGAGACTTCAATAGAACTGGGGAGATGTCTGACGCCAATCAACGAAGGTCATTCCGGAAGACATTTCCGAGAGGTCCTCAAAGAGCCAGCCAAGGACCTCAGCCGCGTCTGTGGAGGAGTTCATGCCGAAAATGCCATCCCCGACACTGTGCTCCAGTAGGGACAACCTTGGGGAAAGCGAAGAAGGAAACGGGAACAAGTCGCGAAATGCAGAAATGTCACTTTCGCCTAGATATATTCTCTCGCGCGACTCACGAGTGGTCGTGGCAGCTCGAAGTCGACCTTGACTCCGTGCTCCCCTTAGTCTGTTGATTGAATTCAGCACCACCATCGCTCCAGGGATTTTGATTTGATACTGCTTCAGTGCCCTCACTAGGATGTCCAGCTCTTCCGCACAGAGGCTCTCCAGTTCCGAATCACCTTCGGTGGCGTTGTATAACAGCTGCGGTACCGCTGCTACGGTGAAGCTGAACATGTGTATACCCAGGAGGTAATTAATATCGTCCCTGCAATCCATCTCTTCGTACAGGCGAGCCATGCACGAAGCGGCAATCAGTGACACAAGGTTAGGCACGGACCGAACGTCTTGATCATTGAGTAGATGTATGTAGACAATGACAGTGACGAAATACAAGGTGTGAATCTCGTACACGTCTGGCCGATATCGTCGAGACCCGTTTGAATCAAAGATGCGAACAAGCTCTGGAAGATTGTGTATCCAGCTCTTGAGCGACATGAGAATTTCCATATGCTGAGTTGCCAGTGATAGTCAGTATGACACATTCCCACCGAAGTAAGAGAGGCTATCACCAGAAGTACATACCTCTGCTTGTATACGCTCAACAGGCTGTCGCCGCAGGGTCAGGATCCGCCCCAGGATGGAAGCCAGTTTTGCCAGCTCGATGAACAGAAGTGGCTGGATCCCTGGAGATTCAAAATCTTCTACCGTCAGCGGTTGCACATCGAACTCGTTTTCTTTAATAGCGGTTGGCCGCCCCAGTCCAGCTGATACAAATATGTCTTGGATCTAAGCCGGTCAGTGTCAGAAGGGACTGACTTGAACAGGCACTTACGAAAAAACACCAAGCAACGCGGCGGGCAGTGCCTGCCTTGGGTAACCTAGCAAATGTTGCTTCGCGATGCAGACCCATCTGGTGCAATAATCGTATCCCCATGCCCAGCCAGTGCCATGCGCAATCAGAGGTCAAAACAACGGGACCTATGATATTCCGAGTCGAGAGGAGACAAATCACCTTCAAAGCCGTGATTGGGTCCTGTTCGTAGTTGGTGTGGACCAGCATCTTAGCGCGGTAGTAGTATTTCTCGTTGTCAGCGAGGCAATCTGACCCCTTGGGGTGCCGGAGCATTTGGCCTATCATGCAAATGGATTGTTGGAGAGCTATTACAGGGTTCTCAGTGGAGATGTCTGCACGATCAAGGATGGGAAATCGATGAAAGAGGTGTTCAAAGTAGGCATCGGCACATGCGTTAAGCAGGACTGCTGGGGGTGGTAGATTAGCTCCAGACATTTGCAAGATCTGCTGATTCATGGTCTCCGAAAAGGCCACCGTCCTAAGGTGGCCTGGAGGAAGAGACGGGGTATCTTCCAGCACGTTGGCCACCTCGCCGAGATACTGGCTATGTAAACGCCCAGTCGATGCAGCACACGTCTGTTGGTCTTCGTGAGGATGGACATCGGATTCTGGTGGAGACAGCGCCATGCCAGGCGCTTGCTGGGTCATCCCATTGGGCCGAGGAGACGTCGTCGCTTGTCTTGCGGAGTATTTCTGATTAACATTTACTCTTCGACTGTGACGAGGTCTCAGTTAAAGTTAGTGGTGCAGGCCTCGAGTCCGCCGGCCTATAGTGCTTACTCGCAAACCAACTGATATTTCCAACAGTTGGTACATGAGCCTTCTGGCCGACTCTGCAGGTCGCATTTGACTTTTCGTGTATGACAGTGACGACAAACGACCTTGGCGCGATCACGAACAGTGTGAGTCGATCGCCGAGAGTTCGCCATTTTGTTGAACATCACGCTCTCTGGTGGCGAATCCAAGAGCGGAATGCGCAGTAATGCAGTTGACAGTTACTGTACCTGCAAGCACCGGTTAGAATATCACCTAGTCAATGGGTGCATGGTCGCTCAGAGAACCAGCACTGGGTAAAGAAAGCAGCGGGCTTCAATACCCTGCAGGATTTCTGTCACTCGCAGGAGTAAGGGTTCGGATTGCAAAGCCAAATTCAAAAAATTCCTTGGCAACTGGAAGACTGTCATGAAAGTTACCGAGGTACGATTCGTGAAATTCGTGAGGAGAAGCAAAAAGACGATAAAGACCATCGCCAACACTGGCAAACAGCTGATCTTACGAGACTCGTACAATATATTCTAGCATCTATGATAAAGAATTATTTCCGTCGTAGATGCAGCTGTTAGGTTAGCTTGTGAAGAATATGCCAAAAGCTCAGTCTGTAATGGCATCAACCACCTTCACATTGGGGTATTCATAAGAACCGTCAAGCATGTCTCCTGATGGTGCAAAGAGCCGGAGGGTGAAGCTAACAAGACCTCCTCCAGCCGGCGCAGGCAGCCAGTTGTTCACATACTTCTTTGGAGGCGGTATGTCATCGGGCTGGACCAAAATCTCAAACTTACCCTCGTCGCGTTCCTTCAATCGCGTTCCGTCTGGGTACGTCAGATAATCAGTGCGATCCCCCAGCGAGTATCGATCAAGCTTATTTGCGACCAGAAGTCCATCTTCACCATACAAGGTCAAACTCCAGAAGCCGGTAGACTTGAGGCGAGGCTTGCCCGAAAACGAGAACAGAATCGCCTGATCAGGCCCAATCTCGCAGACTGGGTAGCCGACTGCTGGTGCACCTGCGTCCGGATACCACGATGGATAGGTTGATTGATCTGCCGTAGGCTGCAGGTACCCTCGAATAGCCACCATGTGTCTAGCCGCATAGTAAGACCCGAACCTGCCGCTAACTAAGGGTGAGCTGTTGCGCCATCCGCCTCCGAGGTGCCTGGTGAATCCAGCTGTGAGTCTCAATGCCTGAGTAGATGAAATTGCCGCTGCAACTGCTGCGGACAGTGAGGTGTTGGGCGGCTGCACGAATTTTCCATCTTTGATGCCAGCCTTTTCGAGTGTAGCGGCGACCCAACCTCGATCCGTGACGACTTCAGGCGGATTGACTGGTGCCAGCGCCGCTGTCAACTGCAAGACCTGTTCAGCTTCCGGCTCCAAACTGGTTTGAGATTTGGCGACCTGGACGAAGATACTTCTGTCAAATGCAGGAGCGAGTGACCCTGCTTTTCTTGGAACAATGGACACGTTCAACGCCTCCTGGAATCCGTGCACCTTCTTCTTGTCGTCCTCTTGGTCAACCAGGTTAATCCTCCATAGGACGATTCCGTATGGAGTGGCAGAGTTTACGTAGGCGGTGTCCTGACAATCCTGCCGTACGCCAAAAGTAGTTCTGGACTTGTCGTAGCTCAGAACGCATTTATCAGGCCTGCTGTCGGCAGACTGACTGCCAACATTGGCATAGTTGTTGGCGTACCTTTTCCAAGTTAGTCCAATTCATATGGGATGGATAAACCCAAAGGCTGGGGCACCTACATGTCATAAAATGAACATGCCCAGTACCTACTATCAAACTCTGCCACGGAGAGGGCCAGGTCATGCTGGGATAGATCGTAGAAGAGAAATGAATACAAGGTGTCGTTATTTGGACGGACGACCTCCTTCCAGCCAGCCTTTACGAGCTCGCGATGATGGATGTAGGCATTGTTAGGGGTGTCTTGGTGAGCCTTGGAGAAACGTCCGTAGGCATAGAGCGGATATCCGTACTGAGCACGCCATCAGCAGCAATATCCATAGACATAAGTATTGCCATACCTGATAGGCGAAGGCGAGGGCATCTTGACTCTCGACGTCGAGGGTTGAATTTTGCTCCTTGGCAATCATCTTGTGGAATGTCTATACTTAGGTGGTTTTGGTTTTGGTCTCGCTCGAATGCATATAGGATGAGAGGCATCTTGGACGGCCTCATATACTTCTACCAACCGACCACGTCCCCATTGAACGGGATAAGGCTTACTTGATCGTAAAACCTTTAGCTTTGGTAGGGCTGTAGCGAACTATGCCGAAAGAGCCGAATACCGAAACGACTATCCGACATGAGCACCACGCGGGAGGTAGTCGGGGATCAGTCACAAATCAAGACCTTAGCGAAAGCCAATTTCATCGGCTCGTCGGGATGGCGCATTTTCCACTGCGATGATGTTTCCAAACACGACGGTTGTTGCGATGATACACCCGGGTTGCACCTGCCGAGGAGTACCGGGCTCTCCAGGATAGACATTGTCCCTGTGTGGGTAAAGGCTAGTGAGAGGGGATTTAAACATGGCCTTTCCAGCGTATCAACCTGTTTCCTCTTTGATCTGGATAATACAGTTTTGAATCAATGAAGTAGAGCATCGCAATGGCACAAGAAGTCAGCAGCGATCAATCGAAGCGGCAAGATGCTCTAAACTTTGCATATCTGGTGAGGAGCAACAATCAAGCTATAAATACAGGCCTCTACAGGGGATGACAGAAGACGCTGACGAGATAACACCCTATACAGTATGGATACCCTCTTTATGAGTACGGCAGATTCGTTGCTTCATACGATGACGCAGCCACCAACACCATTTACCATGATCGACGGCTTTCGACATCCAGCGACCTGAAAGTCATCCGACCAAATGTCGATACTCTATATTCCACCATCTTCCTGGACTTGTCCTCGCAGGACCTAGTGATACAGATTCCGGCCATCGACGATCGCTATTGGTGCTACACGTTCTATGACTTGTAAGTTGACGCCCCACAAGTTCTCCTTGCCTGCCGAACGAACTCGAGCTAAAGCACGCACGCCTCACTAGCTACGGAAATGTTATTGGCAATATAGGCAGTCTACAGGGCCACAAGGCTGGCGTATATGTGGTTCGCTATACCAACGAAAACTTTGGTCTCATTCTGCAGCAGACTAATAAGTACCTGGGGTGCATCAATCTTCCCACTGCGTATGGGGTTTCGATCACACGACTAGCCACTACACCTGCCATATCCGAACAAAAGCTTGTCAACAAATATCAAGACCAGATTCGTGTGTCGACCATCAAACGATCTGGGCCCGCCATGGCTCCGCCTTTGGACCTTAGCATGTTCACCACTACAGGATTTTATCCTTCGAGCGAGGTCTCTCTCGAGAAGGCTGTGCTCAGGCTGACAGCAAAGCTGGCACCTTATAACCAGTCACCTGTCCTCTCGGATAGGGAATGGATCGCCGAACAACTTGCTCTAAGTGGCATAAAGCAGGACCAATTCGTGCGCACGGCCGATGCTGATCTCAAGTCCGTTTCTAAACACGCAGCCAATGCAGCACGTGCTGCACTGAGGGAGCCTGGAGGAAGATTGAAACTAAACAACGGCTGGAGTTTGTGGTATCCCGACTGCATGGGCTACTATGGTTCGTCCTATGTGGCAAGGTATCACATCGCAGAGAAAGGGTATCTGGGGCTGGGAAGCGACCAGGCCGTTTACCCATCCCTATCGCACTCTCTTGTCCTTCGAGGCGGGAAATCTGTCATTATCAGATTCTCTCGTCGCCCTGTCTTGATCCCGACTGGTTTCTGGAGTCTCACAGCCTACAACTCGGCCCAATACTTGGTTCCGAACAAGCTCAACCGATACTGTTTGGGAGATCGGGATGACATGAGATTTCCAGACGGAACTCCTCTGAGTGACCAGAGCAAAGACGGCCCTTTCGATATTCTGCTCCAGGCTGCAGATAGCCCGCCGCCCAAGGAGTGGGTGAACAACTGGCTCCCTGCACCTGCTGGAGGTGGAAAAGCGTCAATCACGTTGAGATGGTACGGCGCCACTCCCGAAATGATGAATAACGAGTATGAGTACCCGCGAGTCCGCTATGTGGATGCTATCGTTGCAGAGAAAAGGTCAATGCTGTGACCTGCGCTTAGCTGTGTTTCTAGAGTAGGCCCGAAATACCGAGACCTTACCTCCAGCACTCGGATGTTCAGTCATTGGTGGAAACTCGGTAAATTCGCCGATTCGGACTGGATAGTGCACGTTCAAAATACTGCTGATCAGGTATTTCTATCCAGGCGGTGACAGTATTTGCGCGTCCAAGGCCCTGTAGCCTTCGGCAGTGGACCCAGCTCTGACCAGTGGCGAGCAATACCCATGAAGATCCAAGCAACTGCAACGGCAGATGAATATAGATTCGCGACTCGCAGAGAGGGTGACTGGCGCCACGATCCTCGCAGGTTGCTCGAATTCAGACCAAGGCGATATTCAGTTTGACGGGATCTTCTCGTTTATCCATGGCGAATTCCCAGAACAAGATCCCGTCGTGGACGCGCTTCTCGAGCGTGAGCGCAATATGCCAGTGTTGCGTTTCATATGGCTTGAAGATCCAGTGCTCGGGCACACCGGGGTCTCCGCAAGTGAAGGCATAGACGCCCTTTTCGATCTGTACCGATCCGTCCTCGCAAGACGAGAATTCTTCAGTGTTTCTCAGACAGTCCGGGCCTAGATTCCAAAAGCGCCACCCGTCTCCTTCACCAAGCACCTCAAGCAAGAATCTCCTGCTTTCAAACTTTTCGACATTCGCAAACCGACGCTGCTGGAGCCACATCTGAATCTGAGGATGCCACTCTGCTTCGTGCGTGGCTATGAATATGACGGGACGAAAGTTGAAATCCAGACCGGCTTTGATTGACCTCACACCATGCACGAGATGGTCGAATATCACAACACCGGCTGTGCCAGTGCTCATAAGTGGCATCGCCAGAACACCGAGAGCTAGTTGTGGGCAATCCGGGACGTTAGGATTTTCTGCGACACGATGTTTGGGGGTGGAACCTGGTAGAGCATGAGCTTCGGCTCGTCGAGCGCCTATTTGAGAACTGGTTAGGACCCTTTGCTTTCGTTGGCTAGACTTTCGGAAACCTGTCATGGCTAACGTCTGATCGATAGACATCGCGAGACCTAAATGTGATAAAGGCGTAAGGCGACCGGCAAGGTTCGCAGTGTAGCCTTGGCGATGAAATTGAAATTCTTCGCTTTCGTCTTTGATCTCCATTGCTTCAACAGTCATCTCCCAGTCGTTATGAGCGATAAGCACATAGGGTCTCCCAAACTCAATCGAGTAGGACAAGAAACCAGGCGCATCGATGTTTATCCCGTAGAATGGACTGGGAGAAGCAGGCGTATCGCACCGATGCATTTCTCTCCCACTGAGACTTGCCGTGGAAACTTGCTTCACAATATACATTTTCTGCCAGAGTGAGCGTTCAACCAGGTCATGACGCTTGATTGTGACAATGTCGACTCCCTTGACACGCAACCTGTTCCAGCAAGCCAGCTTCTCACTTTGCCTTGCCAACAAGATGCCGTACCTCTGGTTCGTAGGTGACACGCAGTCGAGCAGACCAACGTAGACATCCAGGTCGTAAGGGAATATCTTCAACTCGATTTGCAGGCCTATATTTGTCATAGCATACGGCCGCGCGTCCCCACCGATCGTCGATATGCGAACATCACGGCAATCCGCAAAATCTCGAGGAGAAGCTGCTAGGAGTGCGACCTTAGTCGATGATTGGTCCCAGTGACTGTTCTGTTCCAGGTTTTCCTTAAAGCTCCAGGTGAATATCGAATGGTCGTGGGTCTGCCGAATGATCTCCTCCTGGAGTCTAGTGAAAGCGCTCGCACCCTCACCGTATAGCAGGGGCAGATTGACTCCGAAAAGCCCAAACAGACTGTACGCAACGTCCTCGGTCCGAGTAGCTTTCCTGTTGGCAGCCCATGACATTCTTACCGCAACAGGATATTGTGTTAGCTGGTGGGGTGCTTCGAGCAGGTCGGCAGGAATCATTGCTGAGCGTTCGATCTGTGTTGCGAAATCAACCTTCGACCCCAGTCTCCTGAAGTTGCCATCGTAGAAAACGACCTCAACAGGTGCAATCAATTCTTGAAGCGTCCAAGCTCTGGTAAACCACTTACTCTCAGTAATGTTAGCCAGCACTCGGGCGGAGCCGTTCGCGACATCTGAAGATGGTGCATTGGTGCTAGTATGGCATGGGGCAATGACATCGTTCAAGTATGCATAGCACTTATCAGCATTGGAATACCATTTGAACATGCTGTTGATAGCCTCAGACAGCTCGGCGCTACTGCATTTGTCAATGCAACAGGTGTCGACCCAGATGTACTCTAGGTTGTCGGCAAGTGCTTGTCGACAGCACATCTTGATCTTCGGCCAAGCAGGCATCCATTGTCGATGCGGCTGCTGCATGTCCTGAATGGTGATCTCTCCATCGTCGGCCCACCGGTGGGAAAGTATCGCATAGGCCGGGATATCTGCATCATGGAATGCTTCAAGTCCCAGTGTACTTGCGTTGATGAGCCTCATTTAAGGAAAATCAGAAATCAGAGTTTCGGTACTGGCCATTACGTCAAGTCAGGGTATGTGGAATGGGTTCAGTCGCGACTTCAAAATGTCATGAGGTTTAGATGTAGCACAAATTTCACGTGATTTTGCGATCAATTTGCCATAGGAGAGGGAATAGTACGAGTGCGATAAGTGAGACGGAGTTTGATTCCAACCAAGCCGACATTATAGATAAGCACAGGGAGACGCATCACAGTCTTAGTTTTGGGTGTCAATGTACTTCAAACGCTTCAAGCGAGCACCTCAGCCACCCTCCAACCACTCGCTGCTTTCAAGTCCATCGCCTGCCTGACTTTTGATGGCGGCAAGGGCCAGCCTGAACCGCCAGCACCGTCTTGTCGCTTCACCTCTGTGCTTACCCAGCATATTCGCTCTTTTGGCTGTGTGTTCGGCACATCTTCGACTTTCGTCTTGGGTACGGGTTTGCCATAACTCACCAGGCCTGTGTCACGAATCAGTGAGAGCAACGTCCCTGCGTCGAGTGTACAGAGAGGCAGCATCCGTGTTTTGGGCATTGTTTGTGACCCTACTTTAGACGCCTGTGAAGTTTGCAGGTGCCGGTACACGATATAGTCTGGGAGTGATCCTGTGCTAAGTCGAGCTAGTAAGGAAGAAGGGTGAATGAAAACTGCTCGATCAATTATATCATTGCTTTTCCCTGACGTGGACGGCGAAAGTGGCAAATATGGCACGTCAATTGCGCGAGTTGGTCGTCTGGGAAGAATTGGTGGCGTTGGATGGATGTCATGGCGTAGAGCAATTTGGTCTATGTAGCCAGAGGCAAGTGTTGTGTTGATGGACTTGATAGCGTTAGTCTTCAGATTGCCTTTGGTGTTCGTGGCTTTCAGGAGCGGTGCAAGCTCAGGCTGGTTTGCTTGGATCATGCTTCGCAGCTGAGCGGCCAATTGGACGATTTCATGCATCGCTTTAGAGCGTAGGAAGTACTGTCGACAGAAAGTTTCTTTGTCGGAAGCATTGACATATAGCTGCACGGCTGTTACGAGCTTGAGGGCATCGAAGGTCTTGTCGTGCTTGCTGAAAGTATTATGTGCTCGGCCATATTGCTGTTTGAGCTGCGAATGGTCGTCATGCTCAACCTCATCCTCTCTGTCTTGTCCAGTAGTGGTTGCCTGTGTATTGTTGATGAATATGTCATCAACCGACAAAGCAGCGACTAGGATCAGCAGCTCGTTGAGCACTTTGGACTCATCGCAGGCTTTGATGAGTATTTTGCCCAGACGTGGCGACAAAGGATACAGAGACAAACTCTTGCCAAGCTCGGTCATTGCACCATGAGGTCCCGAAATGGCACCTAGATTTCTCAAGAGTTGTTCGGCTTTCTCAAGAATGAACTTATCCGGGGAGCTGGGGAATGGAAAATCTGTCACAGGCCTTGGGTACCTAAAGGTCTTCAGCTGCAGCACCACGTTTTCTGCAGGGGTCCGCAGTATTTCAGGTTCAGTGTGTTCGGGGAAGAATTGCTCATAAACGGCACTGGAATACAACCTCCAGCAGTGACCAGGACCAGTACGTCCTGCTCGACCGGTTCTCTGTTTGGCGCTTGCTTTGCTAATGTAGTCGATCTCGAATGATTGAACATTGGTGCTCGTGTTGAATTTCCGCTCTTTGCTTCGGCCACAGTCAAAGACGAAGCGGATACCAGGGATTGTGAGAGAAGTTTCGGCGACATTGGTTGCGAGTACAATGAGCCTTGCTCTATCTGGTGGGGGCTCAAAGACACGCAGTTGGTCTTTTGTGGGAAGCTGTGAATAAAGTGGCAGAACATGAACTGTGTCATACGGGGTTCTGCCAAAATGAATTTTATTCAAAGGTGCGGAGTTGCCTCCAAAACCATCCACCTCGTCCTCCGACACCTCAAACTCCTTGTCGAGCTCGGCTTCATCCGTCATGATGTCGATGTCAATATCGTCGTCTGGTTCTAGGTTCCTGCGAAGACGATTGTCGTCACCAATTTCGAGGTCTTCTGCCTCAAGAGGAGCCTCCGCTGCAGACAGGCGCATACGAGGAACGGTCCCATTATCTGTCGAATTTTCAGACAGCACGAGCTCTTTCCGCAAGCGTGAGAGAACAAATTTAATTTCATTCTGCCCTGTGAGGAACACTAGAATACCGCCCTTGGGCAATTTTTTGTGACCACGCTTGACCTTTTCGATGACCTCTTCGACGTAGTCAGCACGGGACCTTAGAGCGAAATGAGTGGTCACTCGATGTTGTCTTCCTTCTGCTTCTACGACCGGCGGCCTTATGCTGGCGGAGAACAGCCTCTCATGTAGGAAATCGTCGATGTTGAGAGTGGCAGACATGATGATCACCTTCAGAGGATTGGGATTGGGATTCTGCTCTGTTTTCTTCAGTCTTGCAGGCACGATTTTACTCAGCATGCCGACTAGCAGATCCGTATTCACACTCCTCTCGTGAGCTTCGTCGATGATAATGGCCGAGTACTTCTTCAGCAGCAAATCTTGACTCAACTCGCGCAGCAAGATTCCATCAGTCATAAACTTGATGGCTGTCCTGGGAGATACGGTGGTGTCGAACCTGATCTGATGAGCTACCTTCTCTGCATGATTGCCGAGCTCTTCAGCAACACGTCTTGCCATACTGACGGCTGCTACCCTTCGCGGCTGAGTGATGCCGATCATGCCAGGTGTAGGGCCATTGGCATCACCAAAGCCAGCCTCGAACAGAAACTGCGGAATCTGAGTTGTCTTCCCGCTGCCGGTGTCGCCCTTGATGACAACAACGGGATTATTGTGTATGGCCTCCATTATCTCTTGTTCCCGCTGTAGAATTGGTAGCTGCGATCGTGATTCCTGTATCTCTTCTGGTCTTTGAACCTCGACTGTGTATGCTCGACGGTCGTTCTCCGGCGGCTGCGATTGCTTCACACCCAGTCGATAGCCTGCTGCAGGTTTTTCGTAGACCGGCGGCTGCTCAGGGTCGCGGGCTTGGGTCGCGGGCTGCTCGTAAAATGGGGTATGACCAATCGAATGGTTGAGCTGTTGCGTCGCCCACGATTTGAAAGCTGAAGTCCTAGGCTTGATTCGAACGTTCTCGACCGATGCCGTGCTGTTGCTGGTCTCACTCTCTGCGTCCGAATTAGAAGATCCTTCTTTTGTGGTGTTAGAAGAATCGCCACCATTCTGCTGCATCACATCGCCTGAACTTGCAGAATCATCGCCACCAGCGTCAATGTTACTGTCTGAACCATTGAAGTCGCTGGCCGAAGTATCGTCATCAGATCGCTCAAGCTCGGCAAGCAACCCATCTAGAATCTTGCTATCAATGTTTCTCAATCGTGGATCTAGCTCTTCGTCAGAGCTATCTTCATCCTCTGATGACTCTTCGTCGTGTGATCTAGCTTCCTCTTCGTCTGAAAATCCCTCCCATGGCATCTCTTCTGCCTCGGCTTCCACGGCACTCTGTGTGGCCGTTTTACGTTCGACCTCATTCTCTTCGGGACAATCGAGATCCTCTCTTCGTCGTTTGCTGTTACGCATCGGTATCACAGGCATGCCGTTAGCGCCCACCTGCAAAGGCAGCGCCAGCCCTGTGCCTTGTGCAGGCTGCACCTTCTGTCTCAGCCATTGCTCATCCGCGGTCGTCTGCTTCTCGATGCCGTTGGCAGGATCAAAGGCTTCTCGATGCTCTTCTTCAAAAGAGTCCTCGCTGAGAGCGTCGTCATCGTCATCGTCGTGTCGATCAGGTTGCTTGTGGCCATGCTGCCGAGGTAGCACCTTCTCTGCGGCAACACTGTGGTTTGTAGACCCCGGCCCTGCAAGCTGTCCATCCACGTAGGCACCAAACTTGCGCTTGAGAGTCTTGGAGCTCTGTAGACCGCTGACATCGTATTTCTCCTTCTCCATCTCCAGCTTCCTTACCAGATCCAAAGCCTCGTCCTTCTTGAGCTTGTTCTCGATATACTTGTCCAGTCTCTTCTGCTTCTTCGCCGAGATCTTCGGCTGCTGGGCTCGGAGGTCATCGCGTACCTTCTGTCTACGCTCTTCTCGCTCGGATTTGGTGGTGGTAATGATGGAGGCATTGCTGTCCTCAACCACGGAAGGCTGTGTTTGAGGGGCAGACTGGCGTGCTAGAACCTTGTGCTTGCGCTCGCGATTGGGCTTGAACTTTGACGGCATCTCAACTTGGCCTTCTCAAGTCTTTGCCATCTTGAGGTCAATTTGTAGGCGACGCGATCGTGACTGACTGCCTTAGGCATTGCCAGCGGGAAAATTTGTTCTCCGCAGCTTCTTATCGATAAAAGGTGCTAACTAGAAACAGTTTAGGTAGGATCGACCGAAAAACGTGGGAAGAGGCATCTGAGACATGCATGGAGCTAGGCAATCGAAGCACGAGCTTCATGCAAGGTACATCTTGAGCCGACTTCCATATACCAACGACTTCATAAATGTTTGTCGACTGCGAAAAGGCTGAAGCCTTCAATTACAACTAACAGTATGGTCTCTAGTTCATCGTCGGCGAAAGCTGTCAAATCATCCGTGTAAAAGAACATTTAACCACTGTTCGCGTACGAAACCTCAGTTCTCACCAAGTCCCTGACCTGAGAAAACCATGTGTCGGTGATAGGGGTTGCGATCTGGGGATATTGTATTGACGAGTAGCTTATGAATCGGTGTTTAAGATCGGTTATCGTTAATAATATTCAACTCGAACCTGCCTTGTAAGTCTCTGTCGTGATTGCTCTAGAAAATTAGTTGAGGATGTTCGGCAAGAACAACCCAAATGGCAAATGCCAATATGCATTCATGGTCAGCATCCGTAGATGAAACAGAATGGTCTCGCGGCCCATGCAACTTAGGGAAGTGCGAGATAATTTAGTCTGCCAAAAACGCGAGACGATACCACTGGCTAGAGAAAATACAAATGCGCGCCAAACGCTTGCATCGAGGAGAAACTTCGCACCTGTCCCCCAAAGGACAATGATTTGCCAAATGCACACAATTTGGATACAAAAATCCTGGTAGAGCAAGTAAAACAACACCGGCGAGTGAACACTGAGCTCTACCGTTGAACACGTTAAATGTACCTCGCTTACCATGAATGGCTTGCGACATAGCCAGCGATTGTGTAAAATATTTAATTGTGGGAGCTTTTCCATGTCTCGTGAATTACCTGCAGTGTGCAAAAATTTCTGAGTGCTTCCTGCATCCCAAAGATCACGAATATGGGCACTTCGAGAAGGGCAAGCGTCACACACCGTGACCTCGACACGATAATTCCGATCATAAGTTTGCGACTGCTACATGACCGAGAATGATCAAAACCAGCCATCGCTGCCCAGGTGCCTTCCCATAGGCTTGCGTAACGGGTGTTTCCGATCAACCTGTGTATGATTTTTTCCATTGGCTGTTATCCTGATCTTTGCAACTAGCAGATAAATGCGCTCTAACCGGCGCCTTCTCACGCAGCGACTTCCAAGTTTGGGCATAATTTGTAATGCTGGTGGTTGAGCAGGATTTGTGGCCCATTGATTGGCTGCAAGCCATGAGCTGCGGCGGGCATATAGAAGCACTATGATATAGAGACGATGCATCGAGTGGAGACGCGCGACGCTGCACATGTGCGCACCAGCTGGCAGCTTTTGTCGTCTATATCGCATCAGCCAACGCTTTTCCTGTCAGCAAATTTGTTGTAATTCCATGCGTTCGCGAGAGTAGAAATTTCCAATTTTCCTGGTCGAAATCGAGTTTGTCAATGTTGAGATGTGCCGTTTCGCAGACCTCCCAAGTGCTAGAATACTCTGGCGTGCAGATTATACCAGCCACCTCCAGGTCCTCGATCGACACCCGCTGTCTCCACTTGAATACACAATACACTCTTGGCTGCTGAATTTCCGTCCATTCACTGCATTGTGCCAAACTCAACCACTCTGGCAATATCCACAGACTGCTTTTGGTCTGGCGGGTTGATCTGAAGTGGTCGTTCTTAGGGCAGCTGAGGGGCATAAATATGTCGGTTTCCCTCACCCAAAGTGTCTGGATTCTTTCCTTCCTTTCCTCAACTACCGCCACGTCCCAGCCAGAAGCCTTCAGGCCCAGCCAAGCTCATCATGCCTGATTGACATCAAAGAGAGTTCAATGCATCTACCTGGCCCATGTCGAGGCCTCACCCAGAGGTCGCGACATGCTAAGGGTAGCGAAAAACTCTCCAGGAGGCTGTGCCCCAAAGATGTTGTCTTCTGGCCCTTTTGGCTCCTCCGGGAGCCTCGGGTTCCGACCTCGGTTGGATGGCGGCGAGCTGCAACGAGATACCTCGAGTAAGTCATCCCTTCCTTCTTCCTCACTCTTATTAACACTTGTCGCACAGGTATCCTGCAGCTTCCCCCTCTCCCCATGGACCCGCGCCCCGGGTCCATTGGAGGTGTCCTCGAGGACACTTCCTAGGAGGAGAGTTGCCCCGGGGAGTGATACTGCATAGGGGGTATCTTGTGGTGCCTTTGAGATCCTCAAGAATCCCCGATGATTGTGGTAAATGATCCTGCCTTGCTCGACAGGCGCCTTCTCGCGGCGCAAGGTGTCAGTAGCTTGCCAGCCTATTCAATGGCTGGGGAGCGAAGCCAAGACCTGTCCATCCCGGGCCCCCCTCTCGTCTCAATCTGGGAATTCAACTTCCCAGAGAGCGACGAGAGCCTCCCTCCCCCTCCCCCCACTGGCTCCCTCTCTAAGGACGGCAGCACCTGTGCTTCGTGACTCTTCTTCGCCTTCGTGTGTCTTCGTCGCGACATCATCCAACGCGCCAAAGCCCAACGCACCAAAGCCCATAGCGCCTTCACATTTGCTCTTGCCTTGTGCAAGGCTCGTGGGAAGGAAGCTTAGTGCCCAGTGCCCTGCCGCAATACAAGTGCCATTTTACACACATCCATATATATTATCGCGTCCTTGCGTCATGTGTATCGTCGTAGCACCACGCCCTGTGTGCAGCGCCTCTACCTCTAGTGACGCGAGTTTGTTTTTTCACCCGTTGCCCAAGGATAATGTTCTGCACACACAACTCTAGCGCATGGATCATTCGTGCTTTGTTTCGATTTTCTTTCTTCACCTCTATGTCCTCCAATAGGGTAAAAAAACCCTAAGGCTTTGACAACCTGAAACCCGTGCAACTATGTTGGTTGAAAATGGATCGTGAGGTGCAAAAAGTGGTCTCGGTACCAGGATTCGAACCGAGGGCCAACGTTCTGAAAATGCCAAAAATGCCAAAAATGCAAAAACTTCGAGGTGCGAGCCCGTAGTCGTCAGAAGTACAGGGGCTGTAGCGGCAAAAGTCAGCTCGCCGCATAATGTATCATGCGAGCAGATCAAATACGTGTAATCATCTCTTAGCAGACCAGTTGAGTTTTTGAAAGTATAGGTTGTTATGTATGTCGTAAATGGATTGTGTCGGCTTATATGTGTGAGCGTGAACAGTACTGCTCAAAAGCATAGATGTGCATATTGATGTTCTGTAACAGGCAAAAAGTCATAGAATAATTCGGTTTCGAAGGGATTCGAACAGGCGGATTATTCAAGACTGTAGAAGTCTGATGAATGTCGGACCGTACCACTTGAGCCACCAAAAGTGCAAAAACTCAGCGAATCCGGACGTGTTGGAGGCGAACCTCACAACACGCCCTGTTACAGGGTAACCGGCGCCCCTATAACTTCAACGCTGAGAAAACCTTCTTCGTACTTGGTGACTCGCACCGTCGCCTGTAGTGGGCCTGGCCAGGGACCTAAGGCTTGCACTGCATGTGGTTTTTTTGTTGACCACATATTTTGTTTGATTGAATATATAGTTATCCTGAAGACTCCACATTACGTACCACGAAATCCTAGGCACTCTTTGCACCTAAAGGCCGCCTAAAGTGCCGGGCAAGTAAGAGCCAGCATATTCTCTGAGTTTCCTCTCTTCGGCTGCATCTTGTCGTAGGTTGAGTGAGGACTGTGTGCAGCTAGATCTCGAGATATGGAATTTGAAACTAACGCAGGTGCATCCATAGATGGTATTTCGTGCTTGCCGAAACGGTGTTCCTACGTGGTAGGTCACATTCCACTGATATGTATGTAGCTTATGAGGTGCAGGTACGGCACACTTCTGCTCTGTTTAAATCTTGCCAACGAGGATAAGTTTGCTTTTCCTGCGATGATCGCTCAGTGGTCGAAGGCGGGCTTCTCGTCCAATTTACTGATGCGGCCTTGAGTTCTGCAGCGACTTTTCTGTTGGTCTTTAGGTGCAGGATGACAGGGTTTTCGCGACTACTCTCAGTGCGGAGCTAGGCTTGCGAGGAGTGGGCAAGGCTTTTGCTTCGTTCTTACCGCCAGTTTAAATCCCACCCATGGAAAGACAAAATATGCACAACACGACCCAGAGAAAGAGCGCATGCGTCTAGAGCCAAATTACTGTTGTTGCTTCGTGAGCATACCTCTCGTAAGCAATTCAAGCTGCTTTGAAGGTGGTGCAAGAATCGACAATGCTGTATCAACCTGGAACTTAGGAAGTCCTTAAAACCCGTCTCCAGTCAAAGCATCGCCTGTATTCAAAGTATCGATGTGCAGCGGCGGTGTAAGCATTTTCACATATCTAAGATTTTGTATATGATGTTATGACCACATTGCCTAAGCAATTTCTGTTCGTGATTGTACAGATTTGATTTGCAAGGTTGGTGGTAGACCATGCGATGTAATTAATTATCGCAGATCAATTGAGGGCAAAAAGAGGTTGCAATGCAGAAAAGAGATGGGTGGGATTCGAACAGCTTTGCTGGTAAAATTTGCAAAACTTCAACCGGAGGCGTGCCGTTCTTACTTACGTAAGGCGCTTCCCGAACCCTATTCGTAAGGTGCGACAGACACATCGGCTTGATCCTGGCTCATCATGACAGTCTGGCCGTGTTAGGGTCATTGTCCCTAGGCATCGCCCTAGCCGGACAACGTCCCTAACACGGGGGAACGCTGCTCCGAGTTCTTGATAATCAAGCCGATCACCAAGTGCGCGCTTGGTGTTCCGGTGAAGAAATCCCTTCTTAGTGTCGTGGGAACTGGTGACTGCCTTTGCGCGGAGGCAGAGCACACTCCCACTCGATCATTCGGTCTCGTGGGAAACACCGCATGCGGGATTTTTTGGTGCGAATAATTTGTGTTGTGGAGTATATATATCTATGATCGGTATTCGACATGGGTTTCTAGGCGTCTTCCAGCGGTCTTCCAGCGGTCTGACAGGGCCACCAAGAGTTGCTCTGAAAATACCCCAACACACACTGCTCTTGCTGTGCTCTTCTCTTTCGATCTGCTTGACTCTTGAGGTTGTACTCATACAGTATCGATAACTCTCGTAGATAGAAAGCACAATGCTTTCAGATTAATTTTGACGAAAATGCATATCGACTGTATGCTCCCAAGCCCGTGTTCTGAACAATCCATGCTGCAGGATGTTTCAAGACAATGACGGCCTCTTGTCGCATGGTACTGATGCCTGGATTCTTAGGCAGACAGAGGACAGCAGCAACATTATTCGGTGTGAGCTTGCCTGTGCGGGGTCGAGGTATTGACAATCACCTCACCCGCACGCAGAAGGCGTTGATTGATTCTGCTGGGATGGATTGGATGTCGCAAACCCACCCGACATGGTAAGAGGTGTTTCCAGGCACGGTAGGCGTATTTTGGGTGAGAAAATTTGAGTGGCAGCAGTGGTTTTCGCAAAAAAAAAAAAAAAAGGGTGTCGTAAAGGTTCGGCACAAAATAAATTTAGGGATTTCGAAGATTCGGAGCTGCCGGCCAGCTTTGTGGGAACAGTGGCGACCACATCGACAGTCAGTCTTTCGTGTCTTTTCACTGAAGAGTGATGACATTCATCGTAAGATATCGAAGGGAGTGTGAAGTGAAAATAGTGTTTGTAAGCGAGAAGGGTTCCTGCATGGTGTGTTACCAGTTTCATTAAATTGCAAAGCTGGATTCAAGGGGTGGAGGGGAAGCATCTGGTTGGTCGAAAATTGCGAAGCTAGATGTGGGAAATTGCCCGCGTTTGCCACCTTTGCTCACCGACATAGCACCCTCGGCACCATGGCTAATCGTGATTCTTTGACGTTGCACGAAAGCGCAGCTGGTCCAGTTAAATCACACAACTTGGGGAATGATACAGTGAGCGCATCAATACGATTACGAAAGGAAAAGCGACAAAAGGAAAGGGAAGAAAAATTTGGGGTCTTGCCGGGATTTTTTTGTATCTATGCACGACAACTTCTCGTGGTCCTACTAGCGGGTACCAAATCGCTGCTCCATCGCCAGTATTCGACAAAATGTGAATTTTGGTACACAGTCTAAATATCTATGCTCGGTGAGTATGCCTCCAACGCCTCGGGATGTAAGGGAAGAGATTGATTGGCGTACTATTCGAATGCCGTCGCTAGCTTTCCACAGACGCGTTGAGAGTGGTTAAACAGTGCTTGAAACAGCGATCTTGTCCCGATACCGCGTTCTCGAGGTAAATGCAAGGGCAGAAGATTTCTATGATAGTCGACACAGCCGCAATTTATGCATCGAGCTTCAGCCTTTCTAGCAAAGCATCGATCTTGCCTAGCAGGATCTGATAATTCATGGCATCTTGCTCAAATTCATCCCCAGCAATCTCACCATCTAGAGTGCGGATGACGCCTTCGTGCATCTCTTCAGGCGACAGATTCGCCTCCGATTCTTGGGCAGGTGAGCTCATGTCGACTCCCTCATCAGTTGGCTGAGTGTTGTCGTCACCGGATTGTTTCAAGTCTGTACTATTCGGCATATTTGCTTCTTGCTGAGACCTCTCTTCAGCAGCGACAGCCTCATCAAAGCCGGTGTCCTCGAATCGAAGTCTGAAGCGTTCGCTAAGGTAATATTTGATGTCATCCAAAATTTCAATGGTATCAGTCTCTTGTCGGGCTTGGATGCGCCCTGCACTTTCCTTGACGATGTCGGCAAAGGCAGGCTCATCAATATACTGCTCCAGTCTGTACGCGATATAGCGAGCAGCAAATTCTTCCAGCCTTTGGACTCGGGTTGTCCAAGCTGCATGGAGAATCTCATAGATGTTTAAATCAATGTCTTCAGTTGGCATTTCGGCCGGCATCCCGGTGGCGGTTCCGTTGCCAAGCGTTGAGATGATCACGGCCGCCTTCGTCTTCAATTTGTCAAGAAATAGCATGTCGGCAGCAAACAGCACATCGATCGCAATGTCGAGGCCAAATTCAGCCTTCTCTGTGTACAAGAATGTCAAAACAATTTCTAACACGGTAGGCGAGCAGTCGATGGGCACGATTTGAAGATAGGGCGTGTCTTGTGCCTCCTTGAACAACGAGTCGAACATGGTCATGAAGAATTCGGAGCGGATGAGCATAGCTTTGTGGCAAGGGTACAAGACGGATTTGCGTGACCGGCGCGAGCGCGATGGAGACCTTGGTACTCTCACCGACGAACCAAGAGGAATACCGAGCGCGTTCGTACTGGCAACCGCATCCTTGGTCAGGATATCCACGATATTGGTATCTTCGTCATCTTCGTCATCTTCGTCATCTTCGTCATCTTCGTCATCTTCGTCATCTTCGTCCTCGTCAGCTCGCAGCAGAATGTCGGCGAACAAACCATTGTTCCGATCCCACTTTACGTCATCGGCCTTTGATCTGTCAGTGGTAGTCGCGTGGTAGAGAACATTATTCCGAAACCATGCGCC
This sequence comes from Incumbomyces lentus, assembly GCA_017656005.1. Taxonomy (NCBI): domain Eukaryota; kingdom Fungi; phylum Ascomycota; class Eurotiomycetes; order Chaetothyriales; family Trichomeriaceae; genus Incumbomyces; species Incumbomyces lentus. The sequence goes on along the minus strand of JACJVT010000004.1, from coordinate 1,161,278 downwards.
TATCTGGCTGACACCGAACTGGACATCGTCTTGTCGTCGCTGCCTCATTAGCCTTCTGTCGCTGTTATCAAGAATAACCTCTGATAAGTTTTTGACTTCTAGATGCTTGCTGATGCGATCCACACCAGCCAGAACGTCTGAATCAGTGTATCCAGTTCCCGGCCCGCCCCCTAACTCTCTCGGGAGCTCACCGAGATACAGATGCTTCAGTGCAATGCCGAACGATTGTGGAGGAATGGTACTCGGTAACTTCCATGACCCGGTCTCAGGTGTGGCGTCCAGCTTCTTCCTGAAATACGGAGATCTCGCCGCCAGGATAAATTTGTGCAGATTGAATGAGTCGACATCTCTGCTAGCGGTGATGGTGATGTCCCATGTCTTCGGTTGCAATCGATAGAGCAAACTGGTCAGATGGCTCGCAAGTGGCTGCAGTGGATCGGTGGATTTGGAATAGTCGTAGGAGAGCAACAGGTTCCGGATTTTGTCATTCAGCGCGTTGTATAGGCATCTTTCTCCCTGAAACGTGTCTCGTTCACAGAGTGCACCGGACTCAAGCAATAGCTGAACGGTTTCATAGTGGCCACACAAGCTGGCCAGTATTAGCGGGGTATAGTCGTACTGGTCCTTGGCATTGATATTAACACCTTCTTGAATCATTTCCTGGCAAGCCTTGAGGTCGCCCCTCCTTGAAGCCTCACATAGGTGGCGGAAGTTTTCGCTCAGGTCAAGTGGATTATCCTCCCTCAATATTCCTTCCTCGATGAGCTTTTTCTCGTTGTGCAAACTGACCTCCAGCTGGTCTTTTCGCAACAAGCCATGATCGGACATGGTGAAGCCCTCCAAGCAATTGCAACACCCCCCAAAAGAAAGAGAAACGAAGGCGGCAAGGAGTGGCAATGTCGTCGCTTCCGTCATATGTTGAAAAGTGTTATCGCCGAGCTTATCTCCACGTGACGGAAAAAGAGCCAGGCTCGCCAGGGCTCTGCCGGCCTCGACAGGAAATTGCCCGCACAGTGAAACAAAATTACAGGCGGAACGAGGCTGCGAGGACGAAATTCGGTCGGCACTGGAAGCACCTCAACTCGACTCAACCACTCTACCATCCAGACCGCTTTCGATCAGCTCATTACCCTCAAAATGGTCGAGATCGACTCCTCGCTGCATCTCGGGCGGCCACTAGGCCCAGCAGCACCAGGAGTGCAACCCACGACGACGCCTCTCACCGTCGCCATTCAACCACAAGCCCTCTTCTCCATACTCGATCACAGCGCCCGACGACCTCCAGATCAACAGCGGGTGATCGGTACACTCCTCGGCACACGCAGCGACACAGATGACTCTCAGGTGACCATCCACTCGGCGTTTGCAGTGGGCCACACGGAGACGACCGACCAAGTCGAGGTGGACATGGAATACCAAAAGGCCATGCTCAGTCTACACATGCGGGCAAACCCCAAAGAAGTGTTGGTGGGGTGGTACGCCACGAGCTCGGAGCTGAACACGTTTTCTGCCCTGATCCAGAACCACTACAGCAGCCAGGGCGAGGGCACGTATCCTCACCCAGCCGTCCACCTGACCGTTTCCAGCGAGGCCGGCAAGGAGGTGGAAGTACGGGCATACATCTCTTCTGCCGTGGGCGTGACACCTGAGCGGGCAGCCGACTCGGCAGCATTCATTCCCGTACCCTACACCATCACCTACAGCGAAGCAGATCGATCAGGCGTCGACTCACTCGAAGGAGCAAAAGACCGCGACTCGCGGACGACCACTATCCTGCCAGACATTGAGAGCCTAGAGAAGAGCATTGAAGATACGATTGGCATGCTTGACCGGGTTAGCAAGTATGTCGAAGGCGTGATCGAAGAGGAGGTCGAGCCGTCGACCGCGCTAGGTCAATTCCTGCTCAACACGCTGGCGCTGGCGCCCAAGGTCGATCCGGCGGAGATCGAAAAGGACTTCAACAACCACATCCAGGACGTGCTGACGGTATCATACCTGGCCAACATGGCGCGCACACAGATGGACCTGTCGAATCGACTGGCCACGGCGCAGCTGACGATGGGCGGAGGAGGTGGTGGTGGAGAAGGCAGCACGCAGCAGTCGGGCGAGAGACGGCAGAATCGAGGGCCGCGACCGAACCGGGGAGAAAGTGTGTCTGTTGCATAGATGTAGAGAAGTGAAATGAAGTGCACGAGTCTTCTTGTATGCATGTGTTGTGTTGTGCTTGTCGTGGTGGACTGACTGGTTGACTAACGGACTTGGCTGGCTGCATCAAAAAAAGGTATGGCGTACGGAGTTGATCATGATCTTAATCTTGCCACGACCACGACTGAGACTGAGGCCGAGACTAGAAGAGAGAGAGGTGGGAATACAAATACAGCCATGAGAATGAGATATGAGAAGGAATGTCAGTGCATGGCTGGCCTGGCCGTTGTAGGACCGGCTGATACTAGTAGCTAGTAGCACACAATTTCAAGAACGGCATTTTGCTTAGCAGTTCAATAATTGTGGTTCTAATAAAACATCCTCCAGCGCCTGGGCTAAAACTAGCATGAAATCAATAGAAGGGCACTCTCACGACGACCCGGACCCCCGGGTCTGCTAGTCCAGATCGCTTCTCGCCCGCTTACTCCGGTGCCTGTCTGTATCGTCGTCAGCAGCCTCGAGATCGTTGTCAATATCGACATCGAGATCATCGAGATCATCGAGATCATCGTCAGCACCGGCGCCAATTGTCCCTCCTCCTCCTGCTCCTGCTCCTGCTCCTGCTGCTGCTGGTCCACCACCACCACCACCACCACCACCACCGTCTCCTCTGTTACCAGCATCTGCATCCTCACCATCCACCGCCTGGCCGTCTACTTCCTCAATGTTCCGCTTTTTCCGCCTCCCTCTTCCCTTCCCTTTCCCCTTGCCAGTCCCCTCTTCGCCAACAATATCGCCAAGGTCCTGCAAATCCCGCACGTGATATTTCCTAATATCACCGACTTCAACCACTCCCTCGCCACCGACACCGGGCCCAGCCTTGGTCCTCACATCCTGAATAACCTTCCTACGCTTAAACAGCTCCTGCACGCGCCCCAGCTTGCGGCGATCTCTCTTCATGACGAACTCGAAATCCGCCAGCTTCAGCTTGGCCCGGCCCGCGTACGTGGCAAACTGCAGCGCCGCGTGCGACGTTTCGATGATGTAGTCGGTCACGATCTCGTCGAGCACGCGCAGCGTCTCGGGGAAGGGCTCGGGGAGGTAGTTGTCCTTCAGCTGGCTGGCGAAGGGGGTCGGTGGATGGGTTTTGTTGGCGCTGGGCAGTTCTTTGAGGTATGTCGCGGACGACTTGTCTGCGAGCGGGTGCAGGAAATCGGGGTGGGCTGGGGCGCCGGTGCCGTAGAGCAGCGATCGTAGTTCATCTGGGAAGTTGAGGCTGGCCTTGTGTCGCCCTGCGCGCGCTCGTGGTTCCATACTTGACGATTTATGCTATGTCTCGATCTTGAAAAAAGTAGAATGAAGCAAAAACGAAACCTCGAGTCTCGACCTGCGGGACCGTCCAAGGGTGCGCTCACTGGCGCGACACTATGTCCTCCAAAATGGTCGTGAGCTACCCTTTGGCTTCGAGGTCTATGGCGTAAGGATCAGACACTCTCGCCGTCGGGTGTGGCCGGGGTCGGAGTGGGAAGTTCGTGGATCGTCTAGTGCGCGTGACAGAGAGGGCGGTCAGAAAATTGTATTTGTGGCAAGGTGTTGGCTAGAGAATAGGCACCAGGTATAAAGCAATGCTGCTGACAGACCGATCTTTCACCACCCTGTCATGGTTATGTCCAGTCTGGAAGAGGGACACGAGACCAGAGCCCGGCAGTGAAGGTGTCCGCAAGGCTGTGATATATCGCCACAAGGCTGCATGATTTCAATGACAAGTGGCAGAAAGTGAGAAATGGGTTGAATCCTCACCCCCCAGCAGTCACTGGAAATCAGAGGACTTGCATGATGAGATAATTGAACAAGTCATACGCACACGAAGCACTCCGACGTGCCAATCCCTCGAGATGGTAAGTCAACGACTTTTATTCTTCAAATATCCGGCGACGGCACAGAGCCAACTTGGCACTTCACTTCGTCGCTCAAGATCTCTCGAAGTCTTGTCGTGAGAGAAAGGGCAGATTTGATTGGAATCATTGAATGTCACCGTGGTGAATAATAAGCCCTTCGCCTGCTTGCTGGACAGGGGAGCAGCCAAGGAGCTCTTTTTCGACACCACCAGGGCAATCAATACCTGGCTCTTCACATCCCACACATTTTCAACGACACAAACGCCCATCCTCTTCTCTCAACGCAACGCACATATTACCTCCTCATAAGAGTATTAGACAGCTAACATGATGCACACGCACAGACCGCCATCTTCAATTTCCAGTCCCTCCTCCTCGTAATCCTGCTATTCATCTGTACTTCGACCTACATCCACAGCATCATCCCGTCCATCCTCGACCGCAACAAAGACGGCCCTCTCAGCGTGTTCTGGAAGTCCGCACGCATAGGGGAGCGCCTGAGTCCGTACGTCAGCATCTTGTGCTTCGTCATGGCTGTAAGTCTTATCTCTGTTCATACCGTCCTCGGGGCTTGGAGTACAGCCCCAGTTGCGAGTGCTTCTGGTCCTGGCCCAGAGCAACTTCAAAACTTCAAATGTGTGTAGGGAAAGAACAGGGCTAATGCATCGTCCGACCGTTCAGGGTTACTACCTCGTCGGTGGAGCGTGAGCTCGACACTGGCGATTCATCCATGATCTATGACAGCCGAATCTCCAGCCAAAATCGCTCCCCGTCTCGACTCTCACCTTGCGATGTGCAAACATGTCATCCACGTCAGAATCTAAAGTATTACGCCGCATCGCACATCACGAAACGAGACACTGGCAGTGCCCGTGGCACAAATGCAAGGGAGCAATTAGCGAATCAGCGTCTGTACGGCTCTAGTCCTCGCACTTCAGCAGTCGGCCACGGTATCCCCGGCTCTCATCCAGGGACCAACCCCTCATAATCGCAGTACTGTGCATTGCTGCACGTGAAAAATACAAGACAATGAAGCAGCGAAGTCCAGCCAAGCCAAGCAATGCCCTTATATCTCCGCCACCACAACTAGAAGGCCATGCCGCGAGAATGGACGCCATGCCATTTCTCTATGCCTAGTCCGACACAGGTGCCTTTCACCTCTCGCGTGAATCGAAGGATATACCCACAACCTCCTCGATCTAGGTCTTCGACGTTCATGTCTCCCTGGAATAGCAGGACACACACACACACACACACACACACACACTCTCTCTCTCTCTCTCTCTCTCTCTCTGTGTGTGTGTGTGTGTTAAAATGTGAGGCAACGGGGGGACTGCGAGCCCTTGAACAACTAAACCCGTTTTTATCAAGGCCCATCGGGTAGAAACCATGGTTCGAAATGGAATAAAATAAATTCAATAAATTCAATGAAATCAGTGAAAGCGGCATTAATGTGTCTGTTCGTATATCTCTCCCTTACTTCCATGTCCATGTCTATCTCAATGGTCTCCCTCTTATGGCGTTTTATATATATAACTATTTTTATTCAGTTCCACCTACTATGTATTTAAAACCCACTACTAAAACCCATATATTGTGATTACCTATGTACGTAGATATACACGCATACGAGGTAGCACATGATACACCCATTACACCGCAGGGACCGGGACCGGCCACCTGTACGTGTGCATACGTGTGTGTGTGTGTGTGCATGTAAATATTACCCGTGGACCTGGTAGACAAGTGCGCGTATACGCGTAATATGCCAACTAGATAATAAAATTCTAATAGCCTTAGCTTTGTGGGCGGCAATAATAGGGGTAGAAATGACGTCTTACATGCCAGTAATAAGGAAAAACGCAACAGGAAAATCGAAAGCCGGAGCTACCCAGGTACGTAGTTTACTAGAGGATATGTGTTATCGGCGTACCGCTAGCATTGGCGAGGTAGTATGATCTCGGCGAGCGTATTGGACGTCCTAAGAAGCTGCTTTCTACTCTACGTGTGTGTTCGAGACTACTTCTCATACACCCCGAACCGTGTGTACGCAGAGTCTGCTCCGTCGAATATATTAAAGCTTACTAGTAGTCCCCGCTGATACAACTGGATGAGAATGTTATTTGCGCTGAAAATTTGGGAAACTTAACTACTACTCTAATCGATACTATGGTACAAGCTTACTGTTCTCCTAGACGACCTGTACCTAGTAGGTACGAAAAACATCTAACTTCCATGCTAAACTGTCTGAAGTTCGACCCCCATGGTGAAGCATAAGTTTATCGCTGCCTCCAAAGAAGCCCCGGACATCACCGTCACCCGCAAGATTATAGGTATCCCAAGCCCGGAGGAGCCCGCACATACCCCATAAGCCCCCCTGCGTGACAGTCCGACCTCCCAACATTCAACGCTCACCAACAGGCCACTTCTCACTATCCGGTACCCTGCGCCGCATCCTAAGGTTATCACCATGCTTGCGTCTCTCACAATACGCCAAGGTGGCATGTGTGCCACTCCCAGCCAGGCACGGTTCAATTTCAACATCTGAATCTGATGCGCCCAAGAACTCAGACATTGACACTGTTTCGTATCGAGTCACGACCTCATCTGGCGCGTATCGGTCACGAGAATTGGAAACCCGCTTCTGCACCAGCGCCTTGACTCTTACTGGCAGCTCCCTCCGATTGTACTGCATATGCGCATTGCCATGAACTTGCAGGTTCCGAAACATCTGTTTTCGCATAACTAGACCGGGATTCTTCAGGCCCTGGCCCTTTGAAACCTTGGGTAGCAGTAGACCGTAGTCATTACTTGGTCGGGCAGGACGATCGAGCTTGGATGACGGCGGATCGTTAGATAACTGCGGGAGCGGGTCGTTTTCAGGATCATCTTCACCGTCGGATTCTTCGAACTCAACTCCACGCGCTTTAAGTCTCAAGATGTCCGCTTGGAGGTCATTCGCTCCATCACATGTTGCTTTACCAATGCTTGATACCCGTGCTTCGGTGACTGAGTCTGTTTCTGCAGAGTCGCCTTGTTTGGAGGGTTGTGACTGACCCTCGGGACGGTGCCGCTTCAGTGGATTCGGTATTCTGATCATTATCTGCGGCTTCTTTTTCGGTGCAGGTTCCAACTTTTCTGGTTCGCTCTCAGCGACGACTACGATAGTGCTCAGTGCAATACTCGCTCGGAAAGACTCAACAGGCTCTCCTTGATCGGAAATACTGCCGTTTGACAGACTCGTCGCCTGGGGGCTGGGAAATGTATTTCTGCCCAAAAGCTGTAGGCGTCGCCATGAACTCGCCGCCTCCTTGTCCAAAGGGTCCATACCGAGGATCGAAAGACAATGATGCTCGTATTGTTGAGCAGCAGATCGGATCGCATCGAATTCTTGCTCACTTCGATTCACATTCTGAATGTTACGAAGTGCTTTCTTTCTTGACCAGATGAAGCACATCCGACCGTCAAGCTGACCATGATCGTCGTGTAGGCATTGGACTTGTCGGCCTTTGACATGGTTGCAAATGCGAAATGGGATGTCCAGCGGACTAAAACTCTGTCCATTGCACATGTCACCGTTTTCCTCAACACTTTGATGTTCATCTCCTTCGAGCTCATAGACAGTCTCACGCTGCAATGGAGAGATGAGAGATACTGTGTCTGCCGTGTAGTTGGCCGCCTGCTTTCCATCTCGAGAAGAACCCGCATCAGCCGTTGCCCAACTCGATCCACAAGAAGATGTTCGTGTGGGGTCGGAAGGCTGATCTTGAGGAGGTGGAAGAGGAATGCACTGACCCTCTGCTCCTCCGCTGCTGGAAATCCAACTTTCTATCGTACAGCCCTTGTTGTTGAAGCTGCTAAGCTCCTTTTCTCTGTTTGCGGTGGAAGAGTATAGTGGATCCACTATCCTGGCCATGTCAGAAACGTCGGACGGTGGTGGGGCACTAGGGGCCGGAAATGGAGGGTTCGAAGATAAAGGCGCCGTCGACTCAGGCATCAGCCCTGGTCGAGGAGCTGATCTCGACCCAGGGCATGCCGCATCTTTTAACGGATGTTTCTGATGCACAACGCTCAGGTCGAGCTTTGGCCGCTTCTTGAAAGGAAAGATGTTTGAATCACTTGTCTTCCGTTTTGCTCCTGCAGAGCCAGCAGCGTCTGTTGGTGCTGCTGACTGAGTATTCGAAGAATTGACCAGGCCAGGCTCATTGTTCACATTTCCTGCGGTCGACGGGCAGTCGTGATCCGTTCCACCACCAAAAGAGTTGCGTTTAGTGTTACCTGCACTGATTTGGGCGCTCTTTTCCGACCCCTGGCTGGTCTGACACCCTAAGCATAAGTCGGCATTGAAAACTCTTTTGAAGCATGAAATACATGTCTTCCAAAGTGACGGTTTTTCTTTCGCAGTCTCGCAGGAACTTTTTCGCTCTTGCTCCGGCGCAGTGTCTTGCGAGTCTGTGTTGTTCGAGGCATTTTCCTGCATCTGATGGTTGAAGTTATTGACGACAGAAGTAAGACTAGCATCTTCTTTCGTTGTTGTAGCTGCAGCAGCACGCTTGGTGTATGTGCTGCGACGGGGATCGCGACTTGGAGAAAAGTTGGCATTGCTCGAAAATACAGGATCCTTGACTGGACTGGTATTGCCCGGGTCTGTCGGTGCGGAGGCTGCTGAACGGTCCTGTGCAAGCGAGCCTTCTGTGATCCGCCGTGGCAAGGTATGGGCCGGCATTGCTTCGAATTCGTTTTTGCCGGAACCGTCCAGTGATAAGCTCGGGATCCTTCCTGGCGTAAATGGTGGCTGAAATCTCGAACACGTACTACCCACAGCTCTTTGCTCTATGCTTGGATTCGGGTCTTCAGCAATCAAACCTGTCCATCGATGAGAGTACAGACAATTATGAGCAGACTTGGAACAATAGCCGTTGTGATAGAACCAGAAACAGGTTAGGTGCTTCCTTGAGGCCTTGCCATCTCGTCCAACGTGTAGACCTGTGTCTTCGTGCCGGTAGAGACACGAATGTTCTGTGTAAGCACAATTGTTCCCATTCTTCCAGAAATAACACGTCCATCTCTTATTTTTTATATGTTCTTTCGGTGGCAGAACTCCGGTGTCAACATGGGCGTACATGCATTCAGACTCGTCACGGAAGCAGTTGCGATGGAGCTTCCAAAAAGGGCAGGTCACTGTTTTATACATCTTCGCGGTTCTCTCGGACTCTGCAAGTGCATCTGGATCTTCTTGCAAGTGGCTCCTATTTCGGGGCGGAAGGTTGCTGTGAGCAGAGCGGGATTCAGCCAAATCCTCTCTAGAATCACAATCCAGGAATATGTTATTTTTATTTCCCGTAGAGGTAGTAGATGTCCTGCGGTCGTGCCGTGGGCCTGTGGGACAAGCAAGTACCTTCTTGATTGATCCTTCTTCTCGACGTGCGTCGTGACTTTGCATTGCCCGCGTTTCTAATTGATGCTCGGGAGTGAAGTTGGGGTCGCAGTCCGCCGGGCCAGCCAGCCTCGTGGGTCGGTCTGAAACACCATCTGGATGGTCAACTCGTGCATCTGGTCCCGTCCTCGAGCCGCCGGGTGAAGATGGAGTATTTGTGACGGAGAACTCTTTTCTTTGTCCAGATGGAAATGTATCCACCTTTTTCTGTGAGCCGCACCCTGCAGGGCTAGCTAATTTATCCTCATTTGCAGATTCGGAGGGTATATCTAACCCGAACAACGTCTTAGAGATGCCAGATTTCGACTTCGAGAGACAACGGCCACAAACAAAGTCAGCTTCACGTTCTCTGCGATAGTCGCGTTAGCATAGCTCCAAAATTGACACATAAACTTACTTCGCTGGGCGTGGATTGCCACAGGTTGTGTGGAAGCGTCGTGGGCATTGCTGGCACGGAATCAGTGGCATAACACCTGTCTCTGGTTTTTGACAATCTGCACATTTTTTCCTCAATGACGAAGAATTGCTTGACAAACTCATGTCGGAGAGTGGTGTATTCGAGGCTAGTATGCCTCGAGGACTCCAGGGCCAAGAGTCTGATAGCCTTGTCAGGCTGTCAGGGTCTGCAGTTTCGAAGATCTCACCGGTTTGTGAGCACTTTAAGTCTTTCCTCTGGTGTAATGTGTCTTGTGAGTAGTTGTACGTTTTGTCCACATCCAGTGATGTAGCAATCGGAGAGTTGGATCGCCCATTTGTGAAAACTGGACCGAGACCACGCGACACTTCGTCATCAGCATCGTGCACGCTGGGTGGCCTGTATGAATCCCATGTCCTTTTGAGCCGCTTCAACGGCGGTGGAGAGACATCTCTGCGAGGCTCTAAGTGGGTTGACGGAGAGGAATGTCGACGCCAAGAACCGTGCAGGTTGACCGACTTGTCGGTGTCTGGGGATTTGGTATAGCGAATATATAAGACGCTAAATTTATCAAAAACAGGTCGATTGTGCCAGGTTGCGAGTGCACGAGTGGCTGAGTCTAATTCGAAGAAATTGATAAAGGCATAGGGCAGGCCTGCAGTCGTCTTGATTGATTGTATATTGCCGAAATGTTGGAACTTGTCAGCGATCTGGGCGCAAGTAATGTGCATAGGAACATTCCCTAGCCACAAGGATTTGGACGGAAGATTTCCCTTTTCATCCATAGAGGTCAAGGTGGTATCGACCTGAAAATTAGGACCATTCTCGACAGATCGGTCATGAAGCTTTGCGTTTGGGCTGTGCGTTCGCCCGTGGCTGATGATTGACGAAGCGAGGTTGTCTGGCTTGCCATGATGTAACCTTCTCTCGTCTCTCTCGTCTCCACTGTCATCACTGTCGACGGGAGATGGAGGTGATTCAATAGGAACTGATTTCAGCGTACGGGCGGCGTATGGGGTGCGTGACTTTGTAGAATTATATGATTGATCATAAGCAGAGCCAGACATGTTGGAGCAAGCGGTTGTGGATCATCGGCAATGACAATCGCATCGCTTTCGTACGGGGGCATGGATCGTGACGGGTGTAGCTGTATGGCTTATGATTAGCAAGGTAACTGTAGAATGTTGGGTGCGAGACGATTGTGGGCAGAAATCCTGTTTGAGAGATCCATGGGCCGTTTCACTGCAGTCTTTGAGGGGTATGGTCAGTGTTTACTAATGACAGATCTGGAGAAAGCTCTGATCGAGCTGAGTATACTCAAGGCAGGTCCAATGGTGGTTGGAAATTTGAGCTGCTGATATTTTGCCGGGAATTTTGACCATGTCGTGGACTCTACCATAGATTCAACACTGAAAGCCCAGCTAGCCGCGATGGGGTCCAATTGGTGACAGCTTAGATAGCAGTGTATGACTTCTTACCGTCCGTAATGTAAAGCAGAGACGGCCTCGCAACTTACCCGTTGGTTTAGCTTTTGCCGTGATGCATCAGCAGCATTCTTGAGGATGATCAGCAAAGCGACTGATTACTGTGTAATGCTTTTCGTGGGAACTGGACGGGATGCAAGATGGTCAACAGAACACTTGGCGGGGAGCCGCGGTGATAAGATCTATGCTTGAGATATAGAGTGCAAATTCGGGGTATAGCAGTGATTAGTCTAGTCCAGCGAGCTAGAACGGCCTCGGCCTGCTTGGTAGAAAGCGAATGATATTTCTCATGGCGAGCATACAGTGGTATATACAAGTCCCGAGAAGTACAAGAGCTGGAAAACACATTAAAGAAGGAGATTGAGAGGGATACGACCATTACGGTCACCGTGTGGATGAACTGTTGTTAATGCAGTGAGTCGGAGTGGGTCCTCTCTTGGTCTATCGGTAGTAGTGCTGGGCTAGCACTGGCTATGAGCGCCACCTCCAAGAGGAGACGTGGTGACTACTAGGATTATTATTAAGTACTAGGTAGGGAATATTACCATGTAATATACCACAGGCGTCATCGCTACGCATCCTGCCCAAAGGGCTTTGTTTTCATTCGCGCTCTTTTGCAGGCTGCAACAGCCAAGCCTGATAAGAGTGTTTCGGGAGCCGCTGCGTCATATGCGGCGGTAGGTTGTGTTGACTTGTGGGCACACTGCAAGGCTACCCTAGGTATGCCATACGAGCCCTGGAGGATACTATAGTCGCTTAGGGGGCGATATCTACGTTCGAGGACACCGCTCTTTCGTTGCAGGATTCGAGGCACTAAGCTCATCGTGTTCGGCTTGGGGCTAGCACGACCTTTGCGTTGTATATATATCTCGTCCGGTCTAGTGGTGGCCGCACCACAAAATCAAGCTGACACTACGATGGACTTGAGAGGCTCTTCCAGATCGTAAAACTTCTCGCCGAGCTCTACAGGAAACGGCGGTGTGTCACGTGTCGAGACTGGCATGTTCCGTTCGATGTGCGTTGGAGCGGACACAGTCGAGGCCCACCCCAGATCGGTTCCATCCGGCATTTTGTTTTCATCCAGCACGTCGTTCGTTCTAGCTTCCAGATCTTCTAAGGTGAATCCATGCGGTAGGTACTCCTCACAAACGTGATTGATGGTGAAGCCATGCTGGAGCATCAAATCGAAGATCTGCTTGGCTTGAGTTCTTTTGTGATGCCTCAGGAAGCCGCAAATCACGATAGTCCAAGTGCGTGCAGTAGGGGTGCAAAACTGCTTGTCAAGCATGTATTGAAAGATGCTCAGAGCCTTTGGAAGGGTACTGGCTGTCCGGAAGTTCAGCCAGATGAATGCGTTATAGATCAAGTCGAGTTTCATGCATTCAGCTGCCAGGCTGTCTCCTTCCTCTACGAGGTCAAGTATACGGTTCCAGAGCCACAGGGTGTCTCGGGGGTGTGGATGACACAGTACAAAGGCCCAGAGGGTGAAGGTTAGCACATACGGGTCGGGCTCTCTCAACTCAGTCGACGACTCCGCGACTTTGTGCGGAGGAATAAGGCCAAAGTGGACTAGGGGACGTCTCAAATATGCTCGATCGTACAGAGCAAGTATACGAGCCAATGCATCCGATGGCGTCACCTGTCTATGGGCATGATTGATCCTCCTGACCATGTTCATGGCATACATCAATAGAAATCGATTTGTGTACAGCTCCTGAGCGTGATGAATCCGGGACATGATCTCATTGAGGGTGGTGACGTTGTGGGTCACGAATGCGTGCCGGAGCAAGTTTAGATATGTGCGCCAATGAAGCGAGATGTTAATGGACTGTGCGTAGTTGTACACGTCCCAAGCCACGCCGGGATATTCGGATGCCAGTGCTCTTTCGATTACTCGGTCGTACAGCACGTGGTTCGGAGTCAAACCCTTTTTCAACAACTCTGGCAGGTAGCGAAAGTTTGGGCCTGTAGCAGTGTTCACCACGACGTCGTGTCTAAGTATCTCTGAACAACATTTCAAGATCTCGGTGTCAGGTTTTTGGAAGACGGTTACGGGCAAATCGCGGAAGAAGGCAAAGGCTTCCTCAGGCAAGCCTTGGTTGGCGCAGTGACTCGTGAGGATCAAGGTGGCTCGCAGACCTAGGCGAGGATATTTGGCTCTGACGGAAGTTAACACAGATTTGAGCTGTGATTTAGTGGAACGCCACAGCAGCAGACGTAGATGGTCAGCACTTATGCCGGTGTCTGGCCAAGACGAGTGTGATCTCAGCTTGTCGACCTCAGCGTCAAATTTCAACATGAGATCGGGGTCACGGAGCAGATCGGGTTTGTAGAAATGGCCAGCCACATACAAACAGCTGGCTCGGACCTCGAAGTCCTGATCGATGGACTTGAGGGCACACAAAACATCGAGGATGCGGGTTGAGGAGATTAAAAGGCTGCCAACGAGCAGAGCAACCAAAGACCGGGTTCGGTTGATATGGTTGTACGTCGAGTACAACCAATGATGCACATTATCAACTGGTTGCGTCTTCCATATGAAGTCTGCCTCCTCGATCTGCGATGCAAATTGCAGGCGTAGATCGGAGAGGCTCTTTTTGCGCGAGAAGGCGGCCCACAGAGCAGAGAGGTTGGAGGTGTATAATGAGGGCAAACTCCAGAAAAAGCCAGGATGGGCCACAAAATCGGGACTGACAGGAAGTCGTTGCAGTCGGATGCGAAAGGGTCGATGAGGGATGCTTCGGTCTAGGAAGAAGTTTCCCGAATCAAGATGTTGAGGAACGTGGTGAGCTGTTCCGGTGCCTTGAGCTTGACCGGCTTCGATAACAGCATTTTCGAGCCGATCAGTGGCGAAATCTCGTCGACATTGGCGGTCCCAGGTCAATCGCAATCGACCACCAGGCTTGAGACCAATTGTTCGATGTTGGCCGGGTAGGAATGAGTAGAACAGAGAAGGTCGATGGATCAGCCAGTTCCCTGTCCATCGATGGTGAATTGGGCTACCGTGCGTCCATCGACCGACCACTCCGACATGGTTGGACATCCAGATGCCACGACATCTGCGCACAGAACGTTGCAGACTGGTGGACCGGAGTGTCGTGCGTGAACGAAGCTTGGATCGTAGACTTCAGGTTGAGGGGTAGTGAAGTCGCTATCGAGTAATGGCAGGTGCGCAGGAGGGAAAGAGCCAGAAATCGCAGGCAGACGCTAGTCAAGCTACGGTCTCCACTTGAAGCAGAACGATTGGATGTTATCTAGAATCGCAGCTTGGCAACAAAATGATTGGATGATGCCTCAGGACGCAACATCTCATGAGGCTCTTCGCGGCGACTATGCTAGTGGCGGACACAATCAGAATTCACAAGTACCATGTGCCACGCTCTGTAATCGTTTACCAGTAGCTGGCACCCTTCAGGCGGTGCTGCTACGTGTATCGAAATGTCGAATGAGCAGACGAGCCTCGATGCAGCAGCGACCGAACGCAAGGCCCGATTGGCGAAATTGGCATCGTTGAAGAGAAAACGGCCGGGGACTGAAGCGACAATTGAGCAAGCCACTGGTCCTCCTGATGCTCCTACCACCATTACCGCCGCTGTGGGCGAACCAGGCGCCCATGCTAGCACAGACAGATACATCTCGGGTAGGAACTACGACGTCGACACCAAAGGCCCACGACTGGGCTTCGAACGACAACCGGCATCACAGCATGAAACAGTGGAAGAAGAAGCGAGCCGCATAACGAGGACGGCCCTCGAACAAGCAGCGAAGGATGAAGAGGAAGCGCAAAAGGGCATTGATTTGTTCAAATTACAACCGAAGAAGCCCAACTGGGACCTCAAGCGAGATTTGGCTGAGAGGACCAAGGTGCTAGATGTCCGTACCCAAAATGCCATCGCTCGGCTGGTCCGAGAACGAATCCAAAAGGCCAAAGCAGATGCACAGCAGAAGGGTAATCTCCCTCCATCTGGCGCAGGTGCGAGGGATGGTCAAGGAGAAGGAGAACCTGAAGGAGAAGAGCTGGGTGTCCAAGGCAACACTCTGGTTGAAGCGGTACACCTGCGTGAGAAAGAGGTTGAGGAGCAGCGGCAAGCTTCTGACTCGGAAGATGAGGAAGGGGTACCCTGACGAATTCGGAAGCTTGCCATCCAAACTATTTATTGCTTGTAGCAGTCGTCACCGCTGGGCGTTCATTGCCTGTGTCAGGGCCAGCCGTCTACTGTAGGGACTCAAACTCCGCTGTCGGTACGACCCTGCCCTGCCCTTTGGCGCCGAGGGAATTTCTGCACTGGATGTCCGCCGGCGTGCTCGTGCGACCTGGCTCTCCTCAGGCCGTCGGTCGCTGGCCCTCTCATTCCGATTCGACAAATCAACATTCCGGTGATTCTCTCGTTGACCCGGCGACCTCGACCGACTGTCACTTCGTTCTCTACGCCTGTAGCGCGGTGACCTTGCCCTCCGTCTGCTCCGTCTGCTCCTTTGCGAATTAGCGTGATGTTTGGTGAAGCGATCTCTCTCACGGGAATTGTCACGAGACGGACTGGTCGAGATGGTGGCAACAGAGTCGGTGGAAATTGATGAACTGGATTCACGTCTGCGCTTGCTCGGACGTGCAGCAGGACTCTCGCTACCTGACTCTGCCCGCCTTGGCTCTGATGGTAACTCTATCTGCTCCGAGTCCTTGGACGAAATCAGCTCGTCAATCTTCGACTCGGTCAGTGCTGGTTTTAGTTTTGGATTGCGAAGCTGTTGGCTCCGAGAAGCTCGACTGTTGTACGGTCGGCTCTGAAGTGACGTTTTGCACTCGTAACTGTAATGCCCCTTCTGCAAGCACTTCTGACAGGTAGTCGTACTAGTCGCTTTCGTCGGGCCCAGCCCTGGTGTGGTCCTGTAGCGATTCATTCTGGTGACTGACTGTCAACGTCGGATTTGATAGAGCAAGAATCCAGGTCGATATCTGTAGGTAAATACAATGGCCCCTGCTCTGTTCTTGCCTCCTCTACTAGTGATCTTTCTAGACGGTGACGGACTTTTTGTACAAGTGTTCCCCGGATGGGCGTTTAGTCTCGTTAAACGAGATGGACTCCCCTCTACTAGTACCACTCGACAGAGCCAACCACGCTCTTGCTACTCTCCTCTGATATGAATGTCACGGTATCCTCAGACTTGAGCCTAGGTTTACCAG
Source organism: Incumbomyces lentus (assembly GCA_017656005.1). NCBI lineage: Eukaryota > Fungi > Ascomycota > Eurotiomycetes > Chaetothyriales > Trichomeriaceae > Incumbomyces > Incumbomyces lentus. Next base: position 1,144,717 of record JACJVT010000004.1, on the reverse strand, counting down.
AATGAAGTCGGCTGTGGCACGACTGCTGACTGGCAAGACTTGGTAAGGAATGGGCTAGCCACGTGATCTTTGAGGCTGCATGAAAACCTTAGCACGCCTTAGTCATGTTTACGGTTAGCGCCCTGAAGCGAGGCCACTAAATTGCAGCAAATTGAAGCAGTGCAGCAAGAGCACCGCATTATTCACTGCCAGTTTGATTCCTGATCCACAATTCTTCCTCGACCCAAAAATGCCAGGCCTGGTATTTCACTAACTTTATTGATCACCCGACACGACTTCGTTGGACCATTCCATCTCAACATGAAATGAACAACTGAGTGCTGGCCGGAAGTGAAAGGAAGGGCACAGTCGGTGTGAGACTTTGGAGCAGCCAAACAACAAAAGTCACGCCCGTCAAACTCATCACCAACTTCAATTGAAGCAAACGGTCCGACCGTTCAGGCTGCTTCACCCAGTGCAGGTCCAACGCCTGTGGATTGATCGGCCCTGCTTCAATAGTTGTGGCCTCCTTCGTCCTCCGACCCTCTCTACTTCAACCTCAACCTCTGCCTTTGCCCTTCTTCCCCGTCGGTATTCTACTCCATCACTCGTCTCTTCCTGCAGCCTCTTCGCCCTTCTCTTTCAATGGATTCATACAGCCTGCTCAAGTACTGCACGACGGACGAGACAGTTGCATAATTGCCACCAGAAAACGATCGGAAACCGACACTCTTCTAGCTTTTCCACTCTTCCAATCCTGCGTTGATCGTCGACAACTCTAGCATTTTGTTACGAAGCGACGAATTTTCTTTGGGACAGGCACTGGTCATTGGTCATTGGTCATTGGTCAAACAGGCATCGGGTCAAAAGGCATTATGGCGCATCCTCACATTGCTTCGGCTCCTGCGAAGATTTCTTCTTACGCAAAAATTGCGGCTATGCCCGCGCCTAGTACCACTGCAAACAGTAATACCATTCGAAAGGACGCGAAACCCTCCACCTCGAAACCTGCTGGTCCCTTGCCGGACACGGTGAAGGCCCCAACCTTCTTACCCAGCGAGAGAAATGACCTTCTACGCACCTCGGCTGATGCTGCAACCCTGCCCAAGGTAGTTGATGAGATCGCTCCCCAGATGCAAAAGCTGTCTTTGCACGGTGCGCCTCCCCCCCCTTCCACCCAGACGGATCAAAACAATGGGAGCGTTGACTCTTATGAAGAGGATCAATCCCAGATCTCGAGCTCTTCCGACAACAAGCCACAAAGCTTCGATACTAAAAGCTTGGCCTCGGTCACCACTTTCGCCATGGATGACAAAGAGAGCATCAGACCTGATGATTCGGCCAGCGTGCGAGCAGCAGACGACGAAAACCCTCCCGCGATGCTAAGTAGAAACTCGAGCTTTCAGCACGATTCTGACCAACCTGCTCCTCGTGCCACCCGATTTTTCCCATCCAATGTCACCATCCCTGGCCGCCGATTCCCGACTCTTGCCAATCCTCCTCGTTTCGGCAATCTCCCTATCAGTCCGGTGCTGGAATGTCAGGATGTGCTCATGCCCAAACCCGCAGTTCAGGTCGTTTCACCTGATGATATGCGAGAACCGACGACCATCGTGCATGTCCAGCCTGATGAAAAGCTGGTCGACGCTTTGGCTTCTGCCAAGGATCGACTGCCCCTTCTACAGCTTGAAGAAAAGTTGCTTGCATTTCTGCGACATGGAGTCAATGACGTTTTAGAATTGCCGCCACAGAACTCATTTACTCGTCTCCTAACCCACAAGTTGGCCGACTATTACAACCTAGCTCATAGTGTCTCTGACGACAACGCTTCCGTCAGAATCTTTCGATCTAGCTCTCGATCGTTGCCACCTCCTCTAACGGACCTAGCAAAGTCTATCCCCATGGGAAACACCAGTGTTCCTCACAATATAGCGGTCAAGATTATGCGAAGAGATCAGCTCGGGGGAAGACAATTGTCGGCAGGTAACAGCACAGCACCGAGCTCCTCCGTGCCCTCGAAAGCTACTTCGGAAAATGGGGTTGAAGGGCCTAGTGATGATGGCCTCACTTCTCCCGCCGACAGCACCCCCAGTCGAGACAAGTCTAAGCTGTCTCGCGAAGAACGCGAGGCACAATACAAGATCGCGAGAGATCGAATCTTTGCCGATTTTCAGGAGCCTCTGAATAGTGAAACCACTTCCAATGGGGAAAACTCAGCAAGCATGTCAAGATCTTCTTCTTCTAGTGGCAAGAAGAAGAGTAGACGACACAAGCAGCCCAAGGATGATAGCTTTGAGGCTCGCTCAGCTTACGTGCCCAGCTACCCACCAGTTCATGCGAACTACAGTCAAGGATATGCCGATCCCAGCATGAATACCACTTATCCGGGTTCACCTGTGCCCTTTGACCAGAACACGTACGGAATGGCGCCTGCCCAAGGGCTCCCGGGTTACGACGTGAACGTGCAGTATCCCAGCATGCAGGCCTTCCATCCCTCAATGATGCCCCAATTTGGGCCCAACGACTGGCAGGCCATGCAGGCACTGCAGATGCAAAATGCGTATATGATGTATCCTCCCGTGATGCAGTTCCCGCAAGCCTCAAACAACATGATGATGCCCGGCATGCAACCGGTAAACAACCAGATGTCCGAATGGTATCCCGGCCAGAGCCAACCTTTTGTGGGATCGGCTCACATTAGTCCCTCGTCACCATTCCCACCACAGCAGAATGGAACAGACCCAAGGAGCCCCGTTCACGATGACCAATATAGCTCGAACTTTGGCCGTACTTATTTCAGCTCACCGATGCCGGCAAGCCACCAGAACCAAAGACCGCAGAAATCCTTGTTCAATCCGCAAACTCGTTCGTTCGTTCCTAACAACGCCGACGGCCGTACTGGAAATCGATCAAGTCGGCCCAAGAACCAGACGCGGTACAGCCTAAATGCCAGCGCGCCGCCACACTCTAACAATTTTTCTGTGCCTAGGTCAAAGGAGGACTCGTTGAAGCAGAGATATGGCACACCTCCGAGCCTGCCTAAGAAGCCGCCGCCCCAAGAAGTGATCAGGCACGCTGCGGAAACTATGAATGCGGCTCCACCACAACAAGAGAACGTCGCTTCGCCCGCGAGCAACCGTGCCGTGGTAAATGGCCATGGAGTTTAGGCGTAAGAGTATGAAATCAAAAGCGAATTGCAGCAAATGTGGGAATGTTTTGCATGGGAGGGATTTGATGACTGCATGCGGAGGCGTCTTGAGGAGGAAGAAGCCGGGATTGCTGTGTCCTGTAGCGGCGTTTGTCATTGCCCGATCACGATGCATTGAAGAGAGTGCTCATCGTCGAAGGACATGTTGATAGTCATCGACACCTCCTGTGATTGAGCCGATGGGCTAGAACCATTGCTAGGCATCTGACTATGTCCGAAAAATTCAATACTCCCTCCACATCTTGTCCCTAGACGGTGCGTGATTGATGTGACTTTCCGCTCTCGGACATATTTCCCCAAACCCTGAATTTTCTGGCCCAATACGCTTGGCAGGTAGGCGCGGCCCAACAAGTACGCATTGTACTCGTTGAGATTGACCATGCACATCAGTTTGAATTTGAAATAGAAGATTGTTTTCATAATCACTGTCGGCACCAAGCCTGTCGTTTCCCCTGCTTACGGCTCCGGGATCAGATCAAGCTGACGAGACTCGAGACTGCGGAACACACGCTGTGACGCTCACATCGATGATACACACAAGGTTCACCATCGCAACTACGAGCCATATACTGGGAAAGCGCCAGTACGATTAGTCAGCTTTCTTCCCTTCAAGTCAGGGTCACGATGAGAGTCATGGGTTCTAAACACTGACGCGACACTCCTGAGATGTGATGATGACGATGATGATGTGAATAAGGAGAACAGTAGCAGCAGAACACTCCGAACGTGATGACACCCGAATGGCATCACACTCTTGGACACAAGCAAAATCCCCTATCTCGATTTGAGACTAGGTATTGCGGCGCTATTGCTTTTCACGTACTTGACGATCGCCTTAGTAGTCTCGTAATCGTGTTGTGATCATGATGGACAGCAAACCGCGCCTCCCTCTTGATTCAAGGATGCACACACACTCTAGGGCTTTGGTCTCCTCTGTTCCTTCGTATATTTGGTGCTTAATAAAACGGGACAAACGATCAACAAAACCCTAATGTTGACGATCTCTCGGTTCTTAGCAGGGCGTGGCAGGGTCACTACTAATAAACGGCTCGAAGCGCTGTGGACAAAAAAGCATCGCGCCTCTACGCGGGCCTGCAAGTAGAAACGGCCGCTGTGCAGGCGCGTGGCGTCTGACGGAAAATCTTGCACGATTGCGGAGTAGAAGTTTGTCCTTGTGTTATAATACTCCGGCGGCTACGTGCATTCCCGACTCGTCCAAAGGATTTGTTTGTAGCAAGCAATATCCCTAGGGCTCGGAAGGGAGCATCCGTCTTGTCGTGCAGGTACCTTGTCCATGAAATGATGTGAACCTGGACCGGCTAGCTGCGATACGTACCAAAATAATTATCGCATAGCAGACGTTAAATTACATGACTACCTTTAGGTAATTGATGTGTGTTTTTGAGGGACGAAATGATGTCAACCACTGGAACAACTGATTGCCGAGTCCTTCTATTGAGGTCCTGGCTATCCTAGTCTGATCGTGTCTGATCGATTGGCATCTCGAACGATCATCCTCATGTTGCTGCTTGTCAGCCACAATCACGTTCCTTCCTCAAGTCTACTGCCTCGGCGTTCAAGGTAGCTCTCGATTCACGCCAAGTCCAGAAAATCTCGCACAGCTGACGTTTGCGAAATACCAATGGTGGCCAGTCTGGCAAGCTCGCTCTCTAGGGTAGGTTGTGTTCTCCTCCACGATTGGCTCGACGGTTAAGCACTAGCTGAGGATCCGGTCGAGAGGCTAGTGTAAGCGTGCGGGCAAGTCATCTGGCCAGCGCTTCTGTCGGGCTTTTGATTTGTCCTCTGATTCTGTTTCTCAACATGACCTTCCAGCCATTCTGCAGGTACCTGGATAATGTCACACCAATCATTTGGTCGTGCTTCCGAAAACTAAATGGCACTGGCTGCGTGCCCTCTGAATCGAAGCCGTGCTTGTGTGGTTTCTTGCGCACCCCACTTACTGCCGGCCCGCAGCCGTCCCACTGTTTCTCAGACCCTGTTGACAGGTGTGAGACCGAGCTTCTGGTCGGGCCCTATCCAATGCCCACCCTGGACCAACCGCTTCATGGCCTGCACGAGGGCAGATCCGGGTAGGGCCAGGAGTACGCCAATGTGTGACTTGGTCCTGGCAAGTACTCGATCTGGTATCGAAAGCTGCACGCCATCGAACCCGGTTCATCCGTCACCATCACAGTGAGTGACCACAACGGCCATCTCGCACATGCTGCGAGACGAGACCTATCGAGTCTTTGTTCACGCCAACGTCACCTCGAGCTTCACAAACGGCTTGTTGGCCTCGCGCTTAGCATGCCGTGTCTCTGACGGATCTTCTGGAACCACCACGGGGGCTACTGTACCTCAAGTAGATCACTGGCCCCATGCATTGTGCGATTCCACAACAGGTTTGCAACGACCACAGCAGCTGCTCTCCCTTGCCGTCGTCATCTATACCGGGACGACGCTGTCTTTCTGGCTGACAACATCGACGTCCTTTCTGCGAAGGGAAACACTCCCGGATCAGCACCAGCACCAGCACCAGCACCAGCACCAACACATATCATTGTTTACGTCCGTATAGAAAACTTGGCCGACCGAAACGAGATCCTCTTCTCGAAGTTTCCGGATCGAGCGCAACGCATCAAATAGCAAAGTCCTCCGCACGAGACACCGTGACCAAGTCCTGACTGCCACCACCTACAGCCAAGGTGGCTCCTGTCGTTGAGCTGACGAAGAGGCGACGCTCTCGAGCATGCCGTCGGTACCTGCACCTCATGTCCTCAGAGAGGTCGTCGAGCGGGTACCGCAGGAGCTAGCTCATGTTGAAGAGCATGTCCTGGAGCTAGTGAAGCGGGTGAAGATTCCCATCAACAGTACAACACCACCGCAGTTGATAGAAGCAATAAAGCAGGACCCATGGATCGCATCAGACAGGTACGGCCTGGGGTGGGTCTACTTTTGCCTCATCCTCCTGGCTTGCACTACCTTATTGAGGATATGGAACTACTGGGGTGATCGCATCCGGATAGCACTGTACAAGGACGAATACATCAATTCTGCCTTGTCGGCCTCAGCGTCGGTCATGTCAGCGACTTCAGCCGGTTCCGGTCAATTCGACATGCCGAGCACATTGACTGACAACTCCAGACAGATCTTCTTTCCGCCAACCGGTCCGCTCCTGGTCCGACAGCAAAAACAGCAGTCCACCGCTTCTGCCATTGCACCCTTCAACAATGTCATTGCTCTGTTCCGCTACGTCTTTTACCGACCAACGCCTGCGATCCGCATCGCCCGCTGGAAGTCGTCCTTTCCATCTCTGGCCGTCCTGGTCATAATCACCATCGGTCTAGGCTTCTCGCTGCTCTACTGCTTCCTGCCAAAACCGCTTTTCTACGAGAGCATGGCCTATGGCTCCCCACCGCTGGCCATACGGGCTGGCATGATGTCGATCGCGCTGGTACCGTGGATTACTGCTCTTGCCTCCAAGGCCAACGTGATTTCATTCCTGACTGGCATCGGACATGAGCGGTTGATCGTCTTGCACCGATGGGGCGCATATCTGTGTCTCATCTTGGCAGTCATTCATGCTGTGCCTTTCTGGTACCAATCAGCGAGAGATCCGGCAGGATATGCCAAGTTCAAGCTCTACTTCCAGCAGCAGTACTACATCTTCACCACCGGGATTGCTGCCGGCTGCCCGCTTCTGTTCTTGGTCATCCATTCTCTACCCTTTCTGAGAGATCGATTTTACGAGTTCTTCGTCTTCCTGCACATTCCTGTCGCATGGGCCTTTATCGGCTTGCTCTTCTGGCATTGTCACAACTACCTCACCTCCTGGGCTTACCTGTACGTGACTGTGATTTTGATGATTATCTCGCTGATCGCGCGTCTGTTCTACCTAAACTGGATGAACCCCATGCGGCCGTCCTGGCTGATTGGAGAAGAGTCGGCGGTTACCATACTACCAGAGAATGCTGTCAAAGTGACAATACCGACCCAGACACGGTGGAAGCCGGGTCAGTACGCCTATCTACGCATGCCTGGTATCTCGATCGTGCAGAATCACCCCTTTACAATCGCCTCTCTGTGCAGCGAAGACTTTCCGTCAGATTATGGGGATAAGTACAGAGATATGACCTTGGTATTCCGACCTTTCGGCGGCTTCACGCGTCGGGTCTACGACATTGCGCTCAAAAAAGGTCCATACAAGACCTATCGATCGTTCATCGAAGGTCCATATGGTGGCATGCAGAGACAGATGTCGTCCTTTGACCAAGTCATCTTTTTTGCTGGTGGATCTGGCATCACGGCCATCACCTCGCAACTCCTCGATCTCGTCAAGCGCATGCGCGATGGAAAAGCTACCACGAGAAGGGTTCATGTGATATGGGCAATGAAGCGGCCGGAGATCATGGAGTGGTTCAAAGAAGAGCTCAGGATATGCCGAGAATATGCTCCTGCCGGATCTGTGCACTGCCACTTCTTCATCACAAGTGCTCGGCGATACTTGCATCAAGGTGTGGGCGTTGGTGCAGATGACAAGCAGAACCGGCTAAGCCAGCTGATTACCGAGAAAGTGGATGATGTGATGCAAGATGTAAGCAACAAGCGTGATTCACGGATCATGCATGACTTCGAGATGGAGACTGAAGAAGAAGATTTGGTCACGGCGTTGCCGCAAAAGCAGAAGTTTGCTTCTCCCATATCTCGGCAACCATACTTCCCGCCACCGCCCCGACAGGACGATGCGAGTGGGAAATGGAAAGGTGGTTCAAAGCGAACGAGCTCTACCCTGTCAGAAGTGCAGAAGGATGCCGAGATGCAGATGAGCCAGACGGAGAAGCTATACAACCAGCACCGTAGCACATCGCAGCGAACGTCAAAGGTGTCGACGAATGATTGGGCGGTATCCAGGACGCCCGACAGTGAGCCCGACCCGCGATCGTCAGGCTTCGACTTTGGATTTCCTCAAACACCGACCAAATTTCAGAAGTCTCTCATGCGGTTCGCGTTCATGCCAGGCACGCTTCCACCTACCGAACCCTCTCCTGCCCATACTTATGGACATTTCACAGGCAACAACCGGCTGGGCGCCACACCACTTTCAGCTTTGCCCGACCCGTCATCTTTCAACATGATGAAACGAAACGATGGGTGGAGAACCGAGTATGGAAGACCTGACATTCCCTTCATGCTGAAGAACCTGAGCGCAGAATTCAGTCGACGTACGTGTATATACGTGTGCGGCCCGCCGTCGATGCGATGCGACGTTGCCCGCACCGTGGCTGACTTGCAGAAATTGGTGTGGACCGATCCGCATCGCGACGAGATTTTCTTGCATGCAGAGAACTATGCAATCTGACCGAAGACTTTGGGGAGTCCTTGACTTTCTGAAAGTTCTCCACCCCCAAACGAAAATCAGATGCTAACGAGCGAGGGAATGCATGGCATAGCGTAAAATTTTATGACGTCGACGATACCAATTTACATAGAAGACGATGACCAAAACAGCACGAGAGCACGAGAGTGAAGGGGAGAGTTAGAGTTAGAGTGCCAAAGCGCAAGAGAACCAGAGAACGAGAGAATGACAGAATAACAGTGGTGGACGTTCTTGTCCTGTACAGTATTTGAACCAGTGAGAAGAAGGGGAAGATCCTTCACATCGTCACTACGCAGCTCAGCATCAGCACCAGCTGCTTGGGATTTTTCAAATCCGTTATCGACGTGCGCGTGTGCGCACGAGCAACGATCGAATGTCACACACGTTAAGTGGCAGCTGGAATTTTGCAAAGGAAGGCCGAGAGTCAGAGACTTGAGAAAGAATGGCCTTTTAATTTGTTTGGTCTCGGTCAGCTCGGGGTCCCAGTCCAGGATGGACGGCGCAAAAGCTACATTATATTATAGGCTATATATAGCTAGCTAGCTAGCTAGCTAGCATGTTTCCTCATAGAGATACCCCCTTTTCCGCGTTGAACATTCCAACCTTGCTGTTCTGCTGATCTCCAATGGGCCGTGCTTTTCTTACAATTGCTACTACCTTTCACCACCCACCCGTTTTACATACATCTACCCCACGTATCTACCAATCTTAACTCGACTTGCATATCGACTCATCAACGATCAATGTCCCCCCTTCTCCTCTGACGGAAGATTAGCAAAATCCCGCTCCAGTCCTGTGTATCCCATGATTGAAAGGTGGATTCCCTTTTTTGTTCACGGCACGGAACTGACCATCGGAACAAAGAAGGTTTCCCTGGTTTTTCCTTCGGTTTTTTTTAACTTTGGCCCAGAACACACTGGGCAGTCAGTTGACAGTTGTTGTAACATAAAAAAAGTTAATCAGCTATTCTGAAGCCTCTTTGCAAGCTACGTACTGGCTGTTTCATCTCATGCCGAAAGTTGAAACATGGGGCAGGGTCTGTGCTGGAATTATATAATATAGCACACAGGATGTGTGGCTTCGAAATATTTAAATTTTAATACCCGCGGGTAACATTGCCTAGGTATTCTCCCAGATCTGGTAACTGTCGTTTTTGCTGCTCGGGGATGATCGCATAGTGTTAGCCACGTCGTTTGCCGGTGGAAGTGTTACCCCGGGATTCGGGGGGCGTTGCAAGCAGTGGGACGTGATGAAGTTATGGAACGTCCGCGGACCCCTTACGGAAGAAAGGCCCTTCCGTTTCCATAACATAAAGCAGCAGTGCACGCTGCCCCGCTAGCTGCCAACCTTACAACCTTCTGTGGTCCTTCAACCCCAACTTGAATGAACAACCTCACGAGTTCGGTAACCTCTTTCCAAAGATGAAACAACTATCGGGTTGGCTTTGAGAAGTACCATGGTCCATAGCGGAACAATGTCTTCGAAGTTCGATCAAAGTAGCTGCATTTCAGTTTCGTAGGGCTCGCTGAACCACTATCTGTTACCTTGGCAGAGTTAAGAGTGGTCCGCAGACTCCCAGCTTCCAAAATAATCTCAGCAGAATTCTGGTGGTGGTGGTGGTAGTGGTGGTCATTTTGTTACTCGAGCTATAAAAAAATATATATACTGCCCCTTTTCGCGCTCTTCAGGCTGTGGCTTTTCGCAGCTTATGCGGCTAGTCCCCTACGAGGATCGTGGAAAGAAAAAAAGGTTGCTCGAACTATCTGCTTCGAAACTATAGCTACTATCCCTGTATCTATGCTATTCTGTGCTGTTCTGTGCCGTCCTGCCCTGTCTCGTACGGTGCAGTCCCGGCACTCGCTGACACCCCATGTAAGCCAAGGTATTGGTGAAGAAGCCTGCGTATCCTTTTTGCGCCCGTATGATCTTAGCTATATTATGTTATGTCACGGCATGCCCACTGACTGTGCCATAGATCACTATCACACTGGGGGAGGAATCTTCGGAGTCAACGCCCTCACATCCGCATTGAGCTCGCCCTCGAGGCTATCCAGGTGGTCGAAATCGTCATCGCCGAGTTTCCGATGTGGATCCTGCTTGAAGGGGTATGCCGGTAATAACGGCTGTATGTCCGAGGCATCGTCAGCCGCTGCTGTAATACCAAGGGCCTTGAAGCGCTCTGTGTCGAGCCGCACGTATTGATCGATGACTAGTCCGATGATTTCTAGGATGATGTTTGCCGCCGACACGTACATCCCGATCATCTAGATTAGAAAAGTTAGCAGAACCGAGGCGGCCAGAGACCAGGGTGCCACGTACCATCGGCATTCCTCCGACTTGGGCACCAGCACAGGCTACCGTGGAGTATGTGTAGGCAACAGACTTGAATGTGGTGACAATGTAGTGGGCTTGGAGTGCAAACTGCAACGTTTAGCCTCATCAAGAGAGAGGGCCGACCTGGAATTTATACTCACGGCAAAAGCTCTCTTGCCAAATCTGGTGTGTGGCCGCAAGTATGCGGATAACGCGCAGACATCGAAGAATATGGCGAAGATTGCTGTGGTCAAGAGCATCATTGCTGGGAACAGGTCACCTATGGTCTTTGGTGGTTCGGTTTGGCCCGGCGTGACCGACGTGGTTTGTCGCCAGACTATGATTTGCATGATCACGACAATCAGCGACAGGATGGCGGTCAAGAGATGCTGAATGGTCCGGACAATTCTGATGTTGCGTTGGTTGCGCTTGAAGTGCAGCTTCTCCGCTTCGAGCGCAGGGTCAACAGGTTCGGGAGTCGTGGGTACTTCTTTGGCCTCTGTGACTATCGGAACTTTTGGGATCTCTTGGTCGCTGATTGCTGGCACCGAGTCTCTTTTGCGGCGGGAGCGCTCGAGGGCATCCCGGAAAGCAAAGGCAGCAGTGGTGAAGGCAAATCTTGGGTCTGGATGCTCAGGTGGTGTAGAAGGAGTCTTTTCTTCCACATGTGGGTCATCCTTGTATGCTGTTGAAGGTGATGGTGATTTGTTTGTTGAGGCCATTGTCAGTAAGCGTGCGCGGGGGAAGGTGAAACACAATTCGCAGCATCCGTGAGACGAGTTTACTTAGAAGATCGCAAGCTTCTGTGGCCGGTGATGTGGAAGTGTTTAACGGCCTGTTGCGACAGGCATAAGGGTAGCCGTATTTTATGCTTACGCCCGTATTACGCTTCAGCAATGGTTTACTCACCACCATGGCCTTACACCCTGAATATGCCCACAGGCTGCACAACGGATTGCTGTTAGCACTGTAGCTGTAGCCGCATCAGATTTGTGATAGGCCAATGCGGTGAACAAAGATGCATGAGCTGAAAGGCGTAGATTGCACGTGGCGAATCATGCTGCTCGACATGTCTGCATATTTCGCGTAGACTTTTAGCTGCTCGGATTAGCTGTGAGCTTGGCGAGCTTAAATCGAGCATGATCAGAGTTGCGAAGCGACCCTGCTCAATGAATCATGGTATGGTGACCTGACTAGACGGACTAGACCTGTCCCGGTGGCCGGCATTTCAACGGCTGAGGCAGCTGGTACCACAAAGATCAAGAGATCGACTCAGGTGTATGAGGTGCAGAATCACAAATGAGATACGAGACGCCAAGGTTCCAGCCCGGCGACGAGCTACACCCCAAGACTCTTGGCGGAGCAGGGGGCGTTCAGTTGCAAGGTTTATTTGGACTCAATGACCAACTGCGGAAACATCACATGATTCTTTGTCCGACAAGGGCTCAACGTCGAGTATTCTTGTCTCTTGTCTCGCTGTGTCTGTACTGAATTTGTCTTGACGCACAGTTGCGCCAAGCCAGACTGAGTCTCAATCGATCCAGATTCTATCGTTTTAGCGTCTACTTCTTGGTCGCAAAGGCGGCAAGATTAGCACCTCCCTCGTCTATTTCGCAACGTATGATTCGTACAGGTTGTAGGGCTGGCTTCCAACACGCCTAGTCCAGGTTGTGGCCTATCTTACTACTGCGACATGTTACCCGTTTATTTTGCACAAGTGTGCGCGGCTGATGGCGTCTGGACACATGCGTAGGTTACGACCTAAGCGCTCCAAGGGCTGGCCAAGCCTCTACTCTTACCTTTTGAGAATAAGCCAGAACTTGAATTGGATCAACGAAATCCTTCTAGCTGTGACGACGCGACCCCCCAAATGCTCCTTTAAGATTTGTCGGGCCGGCAGAGCAGCGTGGTTGGAATACTGTGCTCGTCGATGATAGATATGCTGCATTGAATGGGGTTGGGACTCTGAAAATCTTGCAGAGTGTCACAGCCACAGAGCCTACACTTGTCTGGCAGGCATAACCGCATTTTGGGTCCTTGAAGCCTTCATTGACCGCATATCTTCGATCTTGACTTTGACTAGGCAATGCCTGACCAAGCACATTCGTGATCAGTGACACCAGGGTATGTCAGCCGTTGCCGCAAGGGTTCAGCCTAACTTCTATTCTGCGTTACAGCTCTTTTCTCATCTTGTCGCATTTAAGTTCCCAAGCGGCGGCTTCAGCCGCAACCCCCAAAAGCTGAGTTTTTGGCAGAGAATATATATGGAGCCCGAAGTTCTCCCGTTCTCGCGCTTCAGGTTAGAATCCATGTTCAGCCTCGTCGGCCATCCTCAAGTTCGCATCCAATTCTATACGAATACCTACCATCCCCCAGTCTCAAATCCATCCCATTCAATTCGTGTACATACATACGGATCCTGCAGGGCCTTTAGTTCCGAGTTCCATTCTCTCAAATCTCGTTCCATCCTCTTGAGATATCGATCCAGCCGTTCATTCATCTCGTAAACGATGGATCCAACAGACGACTCGACCATGTCCATCTCACCAGACGACATCGCACGCCTATCGCCAGCAGATCAGCGCGACCTACAGAATTTCATTCAGGTGCAGCAGCAGAACTCGAACATTCAGCGAAGTGCGTTTTTGCCCCATGTCTCTTTTTTTTCTCTCTTTCTCTCTCTTTTTCCATCTCAGACCTTTCAATATTACATACTAACTCTTAGGGTTCAAAAAACAGCCATCCACGAATTCGCCGAGACGTGTTTCAAAAAATGCATTCGCGGCGCCATGTCGTCGGGGTCGGGCCAGTTGACGGGGCGGGAGAACACATGCATGACGAACTGCGTCAATCGCTATATGGATGCGAATCTGGCGGTGCTTAGGCATTTGGAGATGATGCGGGCGCAGCAGTAGGAGGAGGACGTGTTGTTGTTGTTGTTGTTGTTGTTGTTGTTGTTGTTGTTGTTGTTGTTGTTGTTGTTGTTGTTGTTGTTGTTGTTGTTGTTGTTGTTGTTGTTGTTGTGGAAAATGACAAAGAGGAAGGAAACACCCTGAGAGAGGGAGGAAGAAAGAGAGAGAGAAAGAAAGATAAAGCTGAACTGCGCTGATATAATCGACGAGTGTCTTGTCTTGCTTCACGGAGATGGAGAATAGGGTGCGTTTCTCGCCGACGTTAAATGGACAGGTCGGACAAAAAAGACGGGGTAGAGATACAAATAATGACAAGTCGAGATCAAGGACAAACGGACAGGGATTACCATGTTCAAGTCACGATCCGATGTGTACAACAGGTAAACTTGGCGAGGCATGCATGACAGATCGCAGGAGGAGAAAGAAAAAAAGATAAACAGGGGATGATAACGAGTGGCATTGAGCGACGGACGAGCTCTTCTTTGCTCTTTTCTTCTTATCTTCTTCTCGGCGTCGAGGCCAAATATGTCAGATCAAACATGTCAGACCAATTATGTCGGTCCAAATACAATTCCAATCTCCACACATTCGACCTATCCGACACATCCTTCCTCACCCCTTCCTCACCCCCTCCTTGCTCTGACAAGTCACGTCGTCGCTCAGGACATGATTCCCCACGTGTCCGCCAGCGGACCAGCTCTGTTGCCGATCATGCCGGCCGGACAAAATTCATGTTGAGAGCCTTCTTCAGGTCATCCAGTCCTTGCTCGAGACTGGGCTTGGAGGTGTGACCCATGGCACCTCCCTCGCTCTGAGGCCGGGCTGAGGGCACCCCGTAGATGGCTCCAAAGTTCGCCGGTCTTGTTGGTGGCAGCTGTGGAGGAGATCGTGCAGTGGAAATGCGTACATCCGGACCACTGGGAGGCGGCGAGAGTGGCACCGTCGGAGCTGGGTCGTAGATGTTACGTAGGTTGGACGTTGCTGGTCGGTGGCTGGGGACATTGATTAGGTTCCGGTTCGCCGCATTGCTCCCATACCCGGTGTACTGATGATGTGGATTTGTCGCGTAGCCGTTCGCATAAGTCTGGGCTCCGGGGGGGTTGGACGTCGGCCGAGCCGGAATCTGATCAAGGCTGGGAGTAGTAGGAATGTTCTTGGCGTGGAATGGATTGTTTTCGTGAGGGGCCGGAGGGTTGGAGTTGAGTAGGGCTTTCTTGAGAGCGGCCGTCTTGGTCTTGCGTTCTTCTTCCGTCAGCAATTGACCAGGTTCAGATGTAGATTGCGGAGATCGCGAAGCGGCCAGTCGCTGACTGAAAGGAGTGGTATAGATCTGCTTAGATTCCTCCGCTCCATCAAGCTCAAAGGGAAAGTCGCCATCCTCTTTGCGGTTGGGTGGAGTCGGGAGGGGACTATATCCGGCAGGAGACTGCATGCGGGCCGGGCTTGCGCCGTTCGAAGCACCTCGAGCCTGTCGAGCGGCATTGAACATCCAATCCAACGGGGTGGCTTCCCTGCCATCCACGCTCGGTTTAGGCTCTTCTAGCTTCGAGCTCGGCGAGTGGTCAGCGGTGGTGCCCGTGCCGCTGATGTCAATGTTGTTTGGCACCGACCTCGAAAGGAAACTGGGCATGGGCAGGGCGGAAGGGGCTGGAGATTGGTGGAAAGTTGGACCTGCGTAGGCGTCGCTCTTGTGGGGTTTGGCTGGTGTCTGCTTCGTCCTGTCTCGATCCCTCTCGGTCGAATTGAATTGTCTCGGATTGGCAGACTCGGCCATCTCGCCTACATCCGACTGGACACCGTTCTTCCTGCCATTGGGCTTCTTGAGTGGCTTCTTGCTCTTTCGTGACGGCGTCTGATCTCCATCCTGGAGGCCGAGTAAATAGGCATCATTGTCGGACTGAACAGCCTGCTGAGGGTCTGTTCGGGCTCGGTGGTGGTGGTTTTGTTGTTGTTTGCTGGATTTGCGAGCACTTGCGGGTGGATTCTTCGGAGGAGTGTGCATGGTGGTGTTGGCAAGGTCTGATAAATAGGCAACCTTCGACCTGGACAAGAGGAGAGAATGAAAACAAGAACAAACAAATACGATAACGATAACGCTCAGACGTGGAGCTGTCAGATGGGTGGTACAGAGATCTGTAGATCCAAGAGATGAGATGAGATGCGATTCAGGTGGATTTGTTTGGATTGGACTGGATCTGGCTGGCTATCTTGCACGCTTGCGGCGGGCGTAGAGACTGAGAAGGTTGTGTGTTCTTGAGTGAATCGACAGGAGAGAAGTAGAATTGATCGAATGGTTCATGGTCAATGGTCGACACTTTAGAGTCGTGCTCTGGATGGGCGGGTCAATGCGAGTGAGCGCGAGAGAGAGCGATCAACACGGATTGACAAGGCAGACAAACAGACAGATCGAGACAGAGACCAGGCCGGAGAAACACGGCGACGGAGACAGAGACAGAGACAGAGACAGGGAAGACAGTGTTTAACGTGTCTTTCCGTACTGTGTAATGTGGCTGCGAAACGGTCGATCTGGTCGTTATCGTCGTCGGTGTTTTGGTATCGATCGGCCACGTCCAGGTCCAGGTCCAGGTCCGATTCCAAGTCGAGCAAGCGAATGTGCTGCTAGAGCTACCAGTAGAGGTAGGAGGGTCCAAGAAGAGTACAAAGTGGTGGATTGTATCAGTAGTCAGTGGGTTGGAACTAGAAATAAGTACAAAGAAACAGTGACTCTGAAGCACAACCACAAAAGAGCCTGGCTCGGCTGAGACTGGCACCTGATGTGCGTCACTTCACTGATAATGGATGGGCTTAGGGGCTATTAGGCGTCACTAGCATGAACCTCCTCCGATTGCAAGGGGTAAGATAATAGACCAGGCGCACTGGCGAATGGATCAGCCTGAACCTGTGACTGCTAGCGGCCACTATTGGCCGTCACTCTACTTCGTACTTCGTATTGATCCGCAGTCACGATTAGCCTTGTGGCGAGAGCCCCGGGCGCCACCACGCGCCACCAAACGTGCCTGCAAGCATTCAGTACTAAGCAAATGCCTGACTGCCTGACATCAGCCTAGCCCGCCTGCGACTAATCACGATTCGACCTGGACCCGACTTAAAGAAGAGAATCGTAATGTCAGTACAGTGAGGACACTCTGAGAGGCGATTTCCACCACTCCTTGACGTTGTTGCAAAGTCTGTCCTTTCCTATCAAACTTCAAACAGCCTCCGATCCTGCCTGTCTTCCCTCCAAATCCTCTCTCCTCCAGGCCAGTCACTTCTCTATCCCCATTCCCAAACCTGAGAACGGTCAATAGATACACAACATGGCCGACGTGGAGATGCCAGATGCAGCCTCGGCAACCACCAAAGAAACAACAGACGGCCCTCCCTCGAAGAGCAAGGTCGTGTCCAAAGCAGGTGAAGCCGACGCAGCAGATGCCGATACAGACAACAAGAAGATGTTTGAGGTCAAGAAGGTAAGTCTATCCTGCTCCATGTTCCTCTCCATCTCCGTCCGAGTCCTCTATGCCTCCTGCTAATCCTCCGTCTAGTGGAATGCCGTCGCACTCTGGGCTTGGGACATTGTCGTCGACAACTGTGCCATCTGTCGGAACCACATCATGGATCTCTGCATCGAATGTCAAGCCAACCAGGGTGCTGCCACCACCGAAGAGTGCACCGTCGCCTGGGGCATCTGCAACCACGCCTTCCACTTCCACTGCATTTCCAGATGGCTGAAGACGAGACAAGTCTGTCCACTCGACAATCGAGACTGGGAGTTTCAAAAGTATGGTCGATAAGTGGCAAGCAAAAAAGAAATAGGCCTTACGAATGTTACGAACACACAAACAAAACCTACACCATTAGACCATGCTCATGAAGAAGCTCGCGCTGAGGGCATAACATTATGATACGAATGCTTGATCTGAATTGTCCTAGATAGAGACAATTGATGCTAGGTCGGTCTTCTAGCTCACTTTCATGCCTTGCACCACGATCCCACCGTGAGAGACTTTGGTGCGGGACCCCAGCCAGGGTTGAGGATGCTCGTTGAACGACGGCCACGCGGGAACCACCACCAACAGCGTAACCAGTGTGCCAGCAAGGGTAATCCACATCGTGAGATGAATGTCTTGCTGAAGGAAGCCTACCACTAGGCCAATCAACTGCTATTCGTCAGACATGTCGTTCCGTCGTAATGCCATGCAGTGATGCCCTGACACCGTGACCATGACACCCATCATGGGGCCAAGACCAGGGGAGACTTACCGAAACCAAAATGAGCAAAACTGTCGAGATGGTGTCAGTAAGCCGCTGGCCTTCAAAGTCCTACCTTCGTGATTAGCCCTTGTTAACTCTTTTTCATCGACATATGTCTGCATCTGTCGCCGATTGTAAACTCACTATGGGGCCTTCGACCACATCCTGTGCTTGTTTGATCAGGGCATCCATGGTAATGCACAAGATGGCTTCTAACGAGCGAACTGATAAAATCACGAACTCGAATGCGCAGCAATGTAGTCAAGGAGTTCAGGGTGACCAATCGTACAGGAACTAGCTCTCCGACAATGTCTCACGTCAGCACTTTAGTATGGGAGTGGAAGAATACCAGAGGAGTACCAGAAAGAGTTCCCAGCGGAGGACCTGAGGACACGTGTGGCTGCCATCCCTACTGTGGTACCACTGCCACAGTGGCTGAATTATCTGAGGCGTCCAATCATGTCGTGTTGATATCGTCAGTGCCAAGCACCCATACGATTGACCCTTTTGTTACCATTTTTTCGTCATTGCTCCTAGTCCAGTCAAACACTGAACGTTCTCGATCAAATAAAAAGAAGGCTGAACTTTGTCCTTGCAGTTTTTGTCGCATCGAGGCTTCGCGCTAATCGCAAATTTTCTGCTGCGTGTGCTGCTGAGACGGTCGCTATCGCTGCCTCGGAAATCGACGGTAAATCCCTCGTGCACTTTTCTCGCTCATCGTTTTTCGTTCAACTTTGCGAACCTACTACCACTTTTCCTGGCTGCCACAATTTCACAATTTCACAATTTCACTGCTGCCACCACTGCCATCGTCGCTGCTGTTATTGCTCTTACCGCATCACTGCGAGACAAACGCCGGGTACCGGATAGAGTGTAGAAAGGCTGCTCAGTCTTTCTACCCCAGTCTTCTTGCTTCCAATCTGGCGCTCGACGACCCTTCAAATCCTCCACCCGCCAAATTGGCGACCTCCGCAACCATTTCCGTGCCAATTCGACCTCTATTGGGCACTGTTCTTCCTGTCTTCTGCGGCACCACCACTCGACCTCCATAATATGAGAAAAAGATAGAATCTACAGCTACCGAAATCGATCAGAAGCCCAAGTTAAGCATCAACTATACCAATATAACAACCTTCAAGCTGGGTTAAGAAACCAATCTCCAGCAGCGCAAAGGCGCTGACCTGCGCTTATCTTCGTCCACACTCATACCACGACTTGCACATCTTCAGCAAGCCAGAACCATGTCTTCCGACGGGACCCCAATGTCGGAGAATCTCAACACCCGCTTCAGCACCCCAGTCCCAGAGCTCGACGATCACCGCGCACGCGGGCCCTCGCTAACATCACTCCAGCGGCCACGAGTAGTGCCTCAACAAAGAATGGACGTCCCTTCGCTGGAACTTCGCCAAGCCAGCACTCGTACCGCTGCGAGTGGCAATGTGCAAGGTCCAAATGATTTGCTGCAAGTTGACCATGCCCTGCGCAGCGTCCCAGACCTCACCCCTGCTCACCAGAGCATTGCGAGAGACTTTGAGAATGCCATTAGTGACGGGAGCGACGACGGTTCGGGGATCGTGTCTCCCGTGAGAAGAAACTCCGCCCGACGAGACACCGCGGCGAGAAGAGCTGGTCGACCCCGAGAGCTCAGACAACATGACCGCTCGCGAGATAGTTCTTCATCTCGTTCCACCTCTCCTGCAAACTCCGTCGAGGCCTTTGCTGAAACCCGCAGGAGGCAGCGAGCGAACACCGTCGGAAGTCGGCCAGACTCGGTCGACCTTCCGAGGCAACGACCGGCCGGTTCCTGTACCGAAACACGAAGGCCCACGTTGAGCAACATCAGTGTTCCTTTTGGTGTGCAATCCCGTGCGCCCACTTACGAAGAACCTGACCGGAACGGAAACTTTCTCGTGGATGATGAGCCAGGAAAAACGTACAAGATCGATTTCGAGGAGCTGGAAGAGTTTGTCGCATTGTGCAAGCAGGGCAAAATCCCGAGTGCTTTGACCTCGGCACCCGACACTGGCCCCGATGGGAAAGTATTTCATGACCAGCGGCGGGGCGCTATTCCGCAAGACGCTCAAAATGCCGCCCTAAATGGCGAGACCTTCTTTGAGAAGCCTTTTGAGTCTGTGTCTTCAGGCGAGTCGTCGGTCGAGACAAGGCCACAACCGCCACCACTACCCAAACCTGCTGTGGATCGATTTACCTTTTTCTCCACCGATGTCCAAAAGCCAAAGTATGCCAAAACTCTTGTGGACTTCGTCGCGGACGGCACCAAGTTCTCCGAACTTTTCGACGTTGGCCCTGAAGGTGGTGTGTGGTGGCTCGACGTGCTCAATCCCACACCCGCCGAACTGGACGTCATCGCCTCGGCCTTCCAGATGCACAGACTGACCAAAGAGGATATCGAGACCCAAGAAGCTCGGGAGAAAGTCGAGCTGTTCAGGGACTACTACTTTGTGTGCTTCCGCTCCTTCAACATGGACAAGCTGTCAGAGGACTTTCTCGAGCCCATTCACCTGTACATCATTGTTACTGCTGACGGTGTGCTGTCCTTCAGCTACACTCAGAATCCGCACGCCCGCAACGTCCGTCGTCGCATCAGCAAAGTCGGCGATTTTGTCTCCCTCGGCCCAGACTACATCTGCTACGCTCTGATCGACGACATTGTCGACTCGTTTGCGCCTATCATTCGAGATGCCGAGGTAGAATCGGAGAACATTGAAGACTCTGTCTTCATTGCCCGCGATGATGACTTTTCTGCCCTCCTGCGCCAGATCGGCGAGGCTCGCAAGCGCGTCCTCAACATGATGCGTCTGCTCGGGGGGAAGGCTGATGTCATCAAGGGCTTCGCCAAACGCTGCAACGAGCAATTTGAGATGACCCCTCGTGGAGACATTGGCCTCTACCTCGGTGACATCCAGGATCACGTCGTGACGATGATGTCCAATCTGGGCCATGTGGAGAAGATGCTCAGCCGCTCGCACGCCAACTACCTGGCCCAACTCTCCGTCGACCATCTATTGAAGGGCAACAGCACCAACAAGGCCCTGGCCAAAATTACTGTCGTCGCCACTGTTCTCGTGCCGCTCAACCTGATCACCGGTCTGTTTGGCATGAATGTGCATATTCCGGGCCAAGACGTGCCGGGTTACGCCTGGTTCGGGGGCATCGTTGGAGTCATTGTCTTGTTTGTCACCGCGAGCTTGCTCACTGCCCGGCGGATGAGGTTGATCTAGCGGATACATCAGAAAATTTGTTTGGAGAGTACTGTCATGCAAGTGCAGAATAGCGATGGTGTTTGTATATTTTTGCTTTTTGTTTCTAATAGCTAGCACTGATAGACTTGAGTTTTTGCATGTCTTCATACTTGGTCATGTTGGCGGTAGTAAGTTAGTCGAAATATATATCTTGCATTCCATCCGAAATCCTTTGCTCTACGTGTGTCAGTCATGTTGCAGGAGTTCCCGACAGTATATTTTATACCCCAACGCAAGTTGCAGAGATATTTGTCGCCGAATTTGGAGGGTAGTGCTCGCTGCTTTAGGCGGAGTCTTTCCTATAATGCCAAGATACTGCTCTGCCTTGGCAAACAGCCTCAGGTTCCCACCACAGAAACCTCACGATCCACTGCTCTCTATCAAAGGTGGCCCGTGTCCAGGATGTCGAGACTCGGGAGCCTCAATGGAATTCACTAAAATCACCTGGGCAAGTCGTAATACCCCGACCTGGCAACGCACTAGTGCTTTGGATTTCAGGGTTCACGCGAGTTTAGCGGTGTAATCTTTAGTTGCCAAGAATATTTCCTCGGTAGTAGGAAAGGGGTCATTATATAAGCAGTCAAATTCGGTTCAGACAGATATAATGCTTCCCTCTCTAAAGACTCTGATATGCATATTCAGACGTAAAACCCCCCATTCCGTCTCATATGAAGAACTCGAATACATCGCAGCTGGTGGATCTGCAATCGTGTATGGAATAGACAACAAGCGAATTTTAAAAGAGTACTTCGAAAATGAAAGCAGCGAGGTCGAGCGTGAAGCATATGAACGTCTTGGTTCGCACCCAAATATCGCCAGATACTTGGGATGCCTCGACAACGGCTCAATCATCCTTGAACGAGGACAGACCCTCCGAACGGCAATTCAACAAGGTGGACCATCATCCATTTCGCTACGTCAAAAGCTTCAGTGGATAAAAGATGCAGCAAAGGGAATACAGCATCTACACGAGATGGGAATCGTCCAGGCAGACGTGGGATGTAACAACAAGATCATCACAAAAGGCAATCGCGTCAAGGTGATCGATTTCGAAGGCTGCAGCATCGACGGCAGACCAGCCGCTTCGCGTTACCAATGGTTCAGCTATCGGCCCGCCACGTCACCCAGTGACTCGGAAGTGAACCGGTAGACTGACATTTTCGCATTTGGCGTGGTGATATATGAGATCATCACGGGCAGCACCCCGTACTACCACGAACTCGCCGCGTGTGAAAACCGATCGAGGCTGGTGGAGCAACGATATATGGAGAATCGATTCCCCGACGTCGACGAACTTCCCCTGCGAGAGGTGATGAGAGGCTGCTGGACTGCAGCAGTCAAGGCGATGAGTGAGATTGTTCAATTACTCTAACATATATACATGGCCGGCTTGGCGCCTTCGTCAGGGCTCACTCACTCTCATTCTTCCATGGCTGGCTAGCTAGCAGCAAAGCACAACACTGCGTTTGGCATTTTGAAAGCTTCCCCATCCCTCCTGTCAAACCTTCGGCCTGGCGTTAAAGCTTCGCCCTACGGCAAGACCGACCGTGCTGGGCGCGAAATCCCGGTCAACGGGACCAATGGCTGTGGAAAATTGTGGCATATGAAGGCATTCGTTGCGCACTTCAATGCTGGGACGCCACGAAACCCCCAAGGTAATACGGTACTGGGTGACCGTGGAGCACGCAGAGTGGTCCGAGGTGCAGGAACAATGGAAGCAAAATGTGAGGATAGCTTTGGGCAAAACTTGTTCACTACCCGATGCGATAAATTCATTGTGAATTCATCATACCTTCTTGGCCTAAGCCTGTCGCTTTATCACTGCCCCTAAGAGGTTCTTCTTCAAGCACTGCACTGCTGCCCTACCTCTCAACACCCCGGGATTTTTCTACACATGTTGTAAAATTTAAGATATACCTCACAACAATAAATGCCCCATCCTGCCAGTGTTGCAAACTCTCTCTTTTGGTATGGGACTTCAACACTCACCCACCCGGCTCATCGGCTACGCAGGATATTCCCGACCCGCTGCTATTCCCACTTTCTACTTGTCACCTACGAAGCCGATGAGATTCAAATAATTACTACTAATACTAAGATTGGAGTTTGGCTGCCGATGAACTAACTACCTTACTTGCTAATATAGGGACGGTGTGACGGAAACACGGGATAGTCCAGTAGAGTCGTACACCTCGTGAGATGGATGGTACGAGCGGTTAAGAGCATTGGCTAGTGACAATATATATTCTTCAGACCTCAGGAGGAATGGATTTATTGATTTTGCTTTTGTCTTGGAATATCAACAGCTGCAGAGGAGTACAGAGTCTCAAGACTCAAAAGACACGTTTCTGCAGATGGACAGCTTACAGTCCTTAACTGTGCCTGAGGAAACTAGAAATTCTTGGCCAGCTTCTGCCACACAGACAGCTTTGGACCACGCAGATCTGCGGCATCAACGGTGATCGTGCCATCGCTGGTGGTGGCGGCCCCAGCACTCACGCTCTTCCGCACGGCATCCAGATCTTGCCTGCGTCCCGAGTCGAGGTCCATCTCGCCCGCACGCCAAAAGTGCGTCTTGTTCCACCACTTGTACGCGAAATAGATGACGCCAAACAGGGGCAGCAGAATGTAGGCGTCGACAAAGTTGCCGGCCTCGAACGGTGCCAGTGTCGTCCACCCCTGTACCAAGGCGAGGAACACGTTGGCGATTAGCCCAAAGTATGCGTTGTACGGGTACCACATCGCCCTGAACGGGAGTTCGTCCAGGTTGCGATGCTGGTACTTCCACGCAGTCCGGAAACGGATGTGGATGAAGCAGATGGCGCCCCAGACGAGAAAGGTGGACACGCCCGACAGATTGACGATGTAGCTGTACGCTTTCCCCGCTCCGGTCGACACGTTCATCATCGACAGTGCGCCGAAGAGGTTCGTGAAGATAATGGCGTACACGGGCACGCCGTGTGAGTTTGTCTTGCCCAGGAAGCGTGGTGCTTTGCCGTTTTGCGCCATGTAGATTATCGTGCGAGAGCCGATGTAGATCGACGAGTTGATTGCGCTAAGCACGGTGATGAAGATGAAGGCGTTGATGAGGTTAGCTCCACCTGCCCAGCCGGCATTCTGGATCGCGATGGTCATAGGTGAGCGGAGAGTGCGCGACCCTCCAGCAGCAAGACCCTCTGCGTTGGAGGGACAGGTCAGGCCGAAGAAGAAGGCAGAGCCCATGTAGATGAACAGAATCCGCCACACTACCTGGCGGATCGCGAGCGGCACCGCACGGCCTGGGTTCTTGGTCTCGGTGGCTGCCACGGCAATCGATTCGACGCCGGCGTAAAAGGTGGAGCAAAAGACGAACACCGTGGCAACCCCGCGGAACCCAGGCAGAGTGGTTGACCAGGGTCCAGGGTCGTGCCAGTAGCGGAACCCGAGAGGCTTATCTTGGCCGATGAGTCCGCCGGCGGCGTAGATGATGGCAAAGATGAAGAATGCTGTCAAACCCATAAGCTTGACGAGTGCAAGCCAAAATTCTGCTTCACCAAAGGCAGTCACGCCAAGCATCTGAAAAGCGAGGAAGACAAACCAGAAGATCAGAAACCAGCCCCATATCGGCACAGCCGGGGTCCAGTAGCTCAAGATGCTGGAAATCACGTTGTACTCGTTGGCGAGCACTGATACCCATATTATAAAGTAATTCCAGCCGATTGCAACTCCGAATGCCTTATCAACGAAGCGATCAGCGAGGCCAGTGAAGGCACCACCTGTGGGATAGAGCGTGGTGAGCTCGCCAAGCGACTGCATGATACTAAAGGCTATGATCCCGATGACGCCAAAGCCAATGATCAGCGATGCTGGCCCACCGTTGGCGAGTGCGCCGCCCGCACCGACGAGTAGACCCGGGCCAATGATGCCAGCGATCGCCATCATGGACAGGTGACGAGTTGAGAGGCCACGTTTGACCCCGGATTCTGGATCGATGGCCGCGGAGTCCCCAGCACTGATCGAGATGCGGTGTCCAGCTCCGTCTGGTGAGTCCGACCACTCGCCAACCTTGTTGAGTTCGTCTCTACCTGTGAACTTTGCCATGGCTGTTCCTGTAATTCGGCTAGGCTGGAGGAAGTGTAACGTGCCTTCGACAAGGACACTCGTGTGAAAGAGTCAGCAGAGGCATGCCGACTTCTTGTTTTTATAGTCTTTGCCGATAACGATTTTTTCGTTTACTCATACCAGGTCCTGATTAGCAATGAATATCATTGGTCGCTCCAAAGCATATGTGATAAGAGACTTTGCGCTGATTGCATTGCGTGATCTTTTACCGGAATGGCTCAACACAAAATAGCTTGGGCACGCTTGGGTCTGCATGGGTACGCTAACCACAATCGAAGTTAGTGGATAACGTTTGAGTACGAAGTAGCCCTTCTGTGGTAGGCGGAAGCGACGACCCGACAGTGAGGCAGCACGCTTGGCACCACCAGACTTCCGACGGTTGTAGGGCTTGGCGTGTGATTCGAGACCAGACACGCGTCTTCCAACCACTGATCGCACAGCACCTATGCAAAGTTAATTTGGCTGCGAGGCAGAATCGAGACCATGCAGTTGCAGAGCGATACGAAGGATGCTGCGGATCAAAGTTGGGATGAACAAATGCATGGCGACGATGGCCAGCTCTGCTCACAAGGAGCCATTGCTTGTGATTCTCGGCTCCACAGGCACCGGAAAGTCGAAAGTGAGTGAAACGCAAGTGTAAGATAACTGCACTGCTGAGACAGTGGTTTAGCTTGCAGTAGATCTGGCATGCCAATTCGATGGCGAGATCATCAATGCAGATGCCGTTCAGATGTACGAAGGGCTACCTGTCATCACCAATAAAATCCCCAATGCCGAGCAGAAAGGAGTCCGCCATCACCTGCTAGATCAGATTGGGCTGAGAGACAATCCTTGGACCGTACATCAGTTTGTTGAGGAAACATCTAAGATCATTGCAAATATTCGGGCTCAGGGCAAGTTGCCTATCGTCGTTGGAGGCACAAATTACTACGTATTCAGCCTTTTGTTTAAGGAGTCAACCGTTTCCGATGATGACAGCTGCTCCAACGATGCCGCCACTAAACCAACAACAGAGAAAGACGGTGACCAGACCGTAATGGATCCTGTTCTGGCCATTCTCGATGCAGCGACAGAAGACATATTAGCAAAATTGCGCGAAGTCGATCCGGTAATGGCGCAATCATGGCATCCCAACGACCGGAGGAAAATTCAACGGTCGTTGGAGATTTGGTTGAAGACGGGCAGGAAACCGTCGGAGGTATATGCAAGTCAGAAAGCGGTAAAAGATGCTGCTTGTGCCTCAGAAGCGCTGTCACTAGTGCGGTACGATGCGTTGGTGTTTTGGCTGGAAGCAGAAGGCTCCGCGTTGAAGTCTCGGCTGAATGCTCGCGTTGACAGCATGATTGACCAAGGTCTTCTGGACGAGGTCAGAGAGATGCGGAGATTCGCAGAAGCATGCAAAGCTCAAGATCAAGTGCTGGATCAATCAAGAGGCGTGTGGATTGCGATAGGCTACAACCAGATGACGCAATGGCTGGATGCAATGTCCAAGACTGGCGAGAATGTGTCAAGGGAAGAGTGGGAGGGTATAGCAGAACTTCAAACACAAGGTATTGAGGCCGTGAAGGCAGCTACACGACAGTATGCTAGACGGCAACATCGCTGGATCCGCATACGCTTTGCCAAGGCTTTGCAGGATTCTAATCTACTAGATAAGCTGTTTCTTCTGGATTGTACCGATCTCCAGCAGTGGGAGCAGAGGGTGAAAAATCCGAGCGTCGACATCGCATCAGCCTTCCTCTCCGGCGGCGAGTTACCTGACAACAAAACATTGTCGGAGATGGCGACTCGAGTATTCTCGCAGATGGATGTACAGGATGATACCACCCGGCAGAGCTACTTCTGCGAGACGTGCAACAAGACGCTGATGAATGCGACAGAATGGGCAAAGCATTTGCGCAGCCGAGTTCACAAGAAGATGCTGTCAGGCGCCTCGAAGCGCGAGCGGCGTGACGAATACTTGTCAAGAATTGGAGAGGTTTCAAACGGATCCGACAGGCCGAAAGACCTACCTGACTGAAATAGCCCACATCTGGACCAGTCTGGTCAACTTTGCCCAAAGGCCGGTGAGTTCTCGACACGTTGGGAACCGATTCCAAGAAGGGCGGTCGGATCGTAAACAGTTTCGATCGGACAGCGAAGAACGTCGCATGTTGCTTGGTACGCCGTCGCAACGCACATGCTGAGGTAATTACTCGAGTTGACGAGGGGATTCGAAGGTTTGCGTCCGGTCGCAGATATTGGTGAACGATTCTGCTTGAGAATCGGCGTGTGGCACACTTCGAGTCTCAATTGAAGGGTTGTGCTAAAGACTGGTGTCGTACACCACGCTGGAGTCAGGGAGGCTGGAGTGGTTGACTGTTGGGCAAACTGTTGGAATACATGTGGTTGATTCCGTCCGCTTCACGCAAGGCAACAATGTTCGGAAGAATGGTCAACCTCCATTCCACGAAGGTGTCGGACAAGATGTTGCCAGTGCCGCTTTCCTCGATCTTGAAGAGTTCGAGAACGGACGACTTTTCACGCTTCCGGATGCGCCACACCCCTTCGGTGTTGATGGTGTGTTTCAACCAGTCGAGAAAGATACTGGTAAAGTTTATACACGTCTGACCGTCCCAAAGACGTCGATTTGATTTCGATATCTTGTCGGGAATAGATTGAGTGTCGAGCTGTTCGAGTCTGTGCAACCATCCTTGCTGGTCGCGAAAGCCGACGACGATTTGAGGGACTCCCAGCAAAAAAGATTGAGCCCAAAATTTGAGCAATTTGCGTTCATACTTGTTCTGCTCTTTCTCGTTGACCAACTCGGCCGTGGTCTTCAATTCCACCCAATTGATAGGAGCGCCAGGTTGGGGAGGTTTGGTATCTAGCACAGCATCAACCTCACCACCAATGACAATCTTGGACTTTCCGAAGCCGGTACGAACGATAGAACAGTATTGAGCATAGTTGCTGACCTGCATCTCTTCTCTTGACTCGATCTCCGATCGGCCGGTGTAGCACCAGTGTCGATCCAGCAGTGAGATGGTCTCGAATTTGTAACCCCAATAGCTCATCAGGTCCTGGCTCATGGCGCCTCTGCCGGGCGTTTGACCATACTGGTCCTGGCGACTCTCCAACTTCTTTTCATGATTCTCCTCGATGAAGATGGTGTCTTGAAATCGGGTCGCGTTCATCTCCCAACTGTCGAGACTGGAGAAAGGCACGATCATGATTTTGGTCATCATGCCACGCCATGTCACGACGTCCGTTTCAATCTTGGCTCCTTTGTCGTGCTCATGTTGGATCAGTGCTTGCAGAAGTCCATCCAGGTGGTCGTCAGGGCTATCGTCGAGGGCACGGAAGCGGTCAAAGCCCTTGCTCAAGTCGGCAGGAAGGGAGGGAGGGTAATAGTAGCGTAGCGACGAGTCATCCTGCCGGTATTTGTGGTCATGGTCAAACGAGAAGTAGGCAATCTCACGGGGTCGGCGCACAGCGATATCAGCTTGAGCAAACTGGCTAATGGGATGGATCGCAAAGTTAAACGTGCTGGGCTGTGGCATTATGGTACGGGAGGACGAAAACTGCACGGCCACGGGCCATGAACGCGTCGCACGATGTCGACTATCTCGTGATGGACGTGTCAAAGGTGGACAAGATGCCTCTACAAGCAGTACTGAGCCACATTGCCAGGCTTCAAGTTGGGCGCCAATAATGCAAGGGGTTCACAATTGTGTGAAGACGTGCTACGACCGCCACGATTCTGGCCTGGAGATTAGTATTGACTGATTGAGGACCCACGCGAGGACCTAAACACCGTCCGTCTGCGTGTAGAGGCCAGATGCGCTGTTAGTCTCCTCTGCTAGTAGGATGCTTACTGCACCTCCGTAGAGTCACGGTGTGCAAGGGACGACCTTTGACTCGCACAATGGGATTGCACGAAAATACCAAAGGACAATGTCAAAAGGATAGGCACAATGACTGAGCACGATCAAAGCTTCAAATCGTTTCTGTATCTGTCGAAATCAACTCGGTGTGCTCAACGTGTACTGGCGACTTTTACACCGATATGTGGAGGACCATCACCCTCGTCTTCTCGAACCTGATCCTAGCAGTGTCAATCCTCATCTTTGCAAAAGGCTTCTTTCCGCATAAAGCCGTGCTTCCCGGTCTTGCACAATGGCCGGAACACTCAGAGCCCCCGGCTCCACCAGTTTTTGACAAAGTCATCTTCATGGTCGTGGATGCACTACGCAGCGACTTTGTATACGGCAATGCCTCGAATTTCCACTTTACACAAGGCCTCATCAGATCTGGTGCAGCTATTCCCTTCACCGGCCATGCCAGCCCACCCACCATCACTATGCCGCGCATCAAGGCTATCACAACCGGCTCCGTGCCTAGTTTCTTGGATCTCGTCTTGAATTTCGACGAATCCGACACTTCGTCCAGCCTGGCTATGCAGGACTCCTGGCTTGCCCAACTCAAACAGAAAGCAGGCAGCAAACTCGTCATGTACGGTGATGATACCTGGTTGCGCCTATTCCCTGATTTCTTCGATCGTGCCGACGGAACCACCAGCTTTTTCGTCTCTGACTTTACCGAGGTCGATAACAACGTCACTAGGCATATTCCCGATGAACTACATCGACAAGACTGGAGCGGCATGATTCTGCACTTCTTGGGCTTAGATCACATCGGGCACAAAACTGGACCACGTGGACCGAATATGCTAGCCAAACAACGAGAAATGGACCAGATCGTGCAGCAAATCTACCTTGCCATGGACACATATCACCATTTGCATTCTACCCTGCTGGTCCTGCTTGGGGATCATGGTATGAATGAGGCTGGAAACCATGGTGCCAACTCTGCTGGCGAGGTTTCGACTGCATTGACATTTGTCTCACCTATTTTCCCGAACCACTTTGCTGGGTTGAACAGTCCTTCAGCCTATGCCGAGGATTTCAAGTATTACGATGTGGTAGACCAGTCCGATGTAGCACCTACTCTGGCAGCTCTTCTTGGCTTTCCCTTCCCCAAAAACAGCCTTGGTGCAATCATACCTAAAATGCTTGACATGTGGCCAAACAGAGTGGACCGTTTCAACCTGCTTTACCACAACGCACAACAAATTCAGCAAGTTGCGTATGCCACATATCCAGAAGCTTTCGATGCAATCAAGAATCTCTCTGCATGCGTGGATAAGGGAGCACTTCCTGATCGCCAGAAGCTCGCGTGCAAGTGGCTGGCTGCGAAAGATGTATATCAATCCTTCCTCAGCGAGGACTACATGTTCATTCGAGACAGTGCACCGCTTGTGCGTTCCTTTCTGAAAGACGCCCAGGGTCAGCTGAGCGGCACAGCTAGCCAGTATGATGAGAAGTCCATGCTCGTGGGTCTGATCCTGGCTGCATTGTGCTCGTGGCCTCCGAGAACAGCTTACGATCGTCGTGTGAATAGGTCAGGGTTCAGTACCATCGTTTATTTCTTCACTCAGCTGGCTTATTCTGTGAGCATGTTTGCCAGTAGCTATGTGGAGGAAGAGCACCAATTTTGGTACTGGATCACTAGCGCTTGGCTGGTCATGCTCCTCGTCCAGCAACAGCGTGTCGATTCTGAGGGAGCAAACGCTGCCGAGCTTCTGACACGGATGGCAACATGCGTGCTGTTTGGAGTCATGCGTCGTTACAATCAGACCGGTCAAAAATACGCCGGCGAGGAAGATCTCGCTTCTCAGGTCTTCTCGAAATCACCTCTGCTGCTCTGGATTTTGGTGTTCCTCACCTTCTCTATTGTTCCGCGGAGATTTCGGACTCGACTGGCTGAGCTTGGGGTCAAACAGATGGCTATCCTACCGACGCTGGTCGCTGCTAGTGCGTTCTTGTTCAAGTTAGCATTCACGGCTGCCGATGCCCCAGAGCTTTTGAGAGGTGTCGACCTTCTCAAGCCGGTACTGAGCTTTGCGACGCGATACCCACTGGTCAGTCTGGCACGGGTCGTATTCTTAGGCCTTGGTAACCTGGTCGGAATCGCTCTCTATCTGGAACGGCCTTGGTCCGGTCCGACACAGTTCGGTGATTTTTTAGCAATGCTTCACGACATTGTCTCGCTCTTTCTCGTCACTCAAAGTCGGACAATGAACATACCTTTGTTCTTGATCTTCCACGTGCAGAGCAGACTGCTGCAGAAGGGTCGACAGTTGCAGCCTTTCGAGGCGCTGTTGACCATGTTAATGCTGCAATACTGCAGTTTCTTCGCGTTTGGTGGAACGAATGCCATTTCTTCTGTGGACCTTTCCAACGCGTACAATGGTGTTGCAGGGTACAATGTGGTCGCGGTGGGCATGTTGACCTTTGTCAGCAATTGGGCAGGTCCTATCTGGTGGGCTTCTGCAACGGCGTGTATGGTCCGGGCTCGACGCAGGGACAAGGAGGACACGGTACGTGGGTTTCGATGGTTCGGAACCTTGACGCATTTCACGGCGGTACATGTGACAACGGTGATGCTGGCATGCTTCGTATTGCGCGAACATCTGTTTGTGTGGACCGTCTTTTCTCCCAAATATCTGTACATGATGGCGTGGACATTTGCTCAGCACATGATTGTTAACGCCATTTTTAGCGGCATAATTTCGGTTGGTGGGTACGGCACGGGTTGTCAAAGCTTAAATAAAATAGGCACATAGAGAGCATCGATATCAAAAGCGTTTGCAGCTCCAAACCTTGGAAGTTATTTTGAGATTGTATACCAAGGTAATTGCCGACATGAACTTGAATGCCGCGCAAATCGCCGAAGCTCTACAACACCTCGCGACTTGAATTGCTGCTCAGCATAAATGCTATCGAGAAAAGCTTTGGAGCTTTGGCCGCCAAGCAAGCACGCGCTGTTCGAGATTGGGTTTTAGAATTTAGCTCTTCAGACATTGCGCAAGGCCGATTGGACAAAACAGCCACATCGACCTACAAAAGCGGATATCAAAAGAATTATCATCAACTATTACCATTAGTGGTTGTCAAATAATGGAGCTGGACTGGACGGAGGCCTAAACTCGATCTGCTCCGAATGCAAAAGGTAGGAGATGCACGAGGTAGTAGGGAGTGTACCCCTGGTATTATCTGGATGGATGATTAACGTTTCCAACCCGTCTCTGGGCGTTGATCTGAAATTGCGAATGTCAGCCTAGCACCTGCTTGGCCTCGGATGTTGGAAGTTTGAGGTTGTGAACACTTCCGGATTCTGTACATAATACACATGTAGCCACAACTCATCTCAACACAACCACAAGCACGTGAAAATGAATTCTGATGAGTTAACACCCTTACCTACCCACGAAGTATTATTATACACCTCTAAGAATTCGAGACAGTGTTGCCGACCTGCCTCGAGCAATGCTGGCTTGAGAGGACAATCAACAGCTGGTAGGATGCTGCTCATCACAAGACCGAATGACACCATGGGGAGAGAATAAAGCTCGACGCGTGCCAATGGTAATCAATTGCGGTCATGGTTCGCACCTGTAAGATGACCCCACTCGGCCCACTTGGGGCGCGTTAAGGGCACGTCGTGGGCGCTTTGGAGGAGGCATGGTGCTGTCATCCCGAGCTGAAAGGAGCTTGGACTGTGGCTAACGCTGCATGCCTGTGCGGGGGAGGCAGATCAGAGCGCAGGTCTGCACAGCAAATCACCTGCATGCTGCTGCTGGGGCTGCTGCTTGCTGCCATCAGTGCAAAAAAATGGAGGACGCGGTCTTGAGCCGCTATAACTGTAATTGCACTGGAAAGAGCACCAAATTGCCTTCTCCAACACCCACGCACTGCCAGCACTATCAGCACTGCCAGCATCACCAGCTTTGTCACTTGCACATTCATGACACTTTGCTTGTTGACCATCTGATGCTTGCCGGCAGCTGAAAGTGCTGGCCGACCTTCTCTTGCGTTGTTTCTTTCTTTTTGCTTCCCTTCTCGTTCCCCCGTATGCATACGAGAAGCTCGATACCTGGCTCTTCTTTCCATCGATCGCTGTAGAAAGAGCTCACCATGGCTCACCAGCAAGATGCTGTCTATGCTACCGTCAGTCTTGTGCCCCCATCCTCATCCAAACTGATCGAGCTGACCATCTTTACAGCTTCTTTTGACGGACAGCTACCTTCCTGGTCCGTTTCTTCCTCCATCACATCTCCAGACCCATCGAGCAGCTAATCCGTCATAGGTGCCATGGTATTAGGCCACTCTCTGCGCGATCGAGGAGCAAAAGCCAAGCTGGTAGCATGCGTCGTCCTCGACAAGCTGTCGCAAGACACCATATCCGAGCTGCAGGTCTGTTCGCTTGACCCGTGACGTGGATGGGACTGACTCGGGTACAGACCGTCTACGATGACATTGTTCCTGTGCAGCACATTGTTAACGCGCAGCCGGCGAACCTCTACCTCATGCAGCGACCCGACCTCGTCTCCACCTTCACCAAGATCGAGCTCTGGAGGCAGACCCAATACAAACGAATTGTTTACCTCGATGCCGACATGGTCATGCTCCGAGCCCCAAACGAGCTCTTGAAAATGGACACCAACTTTGCTGCCGTGCCCGACGTCGGCTGGCCCGACTGTTTCAACTCGGGTTTGATGGTCTTGAATCCCCATATGGGTGACTATTACGCCTTACTCGCCCTGGCTCAGCGAGGCATCAGCTTCGACGGTGCTGATCAGGGCTTGCTGAACATGCATTTCACCGATTGGGACCGCCTGAGCTTTATTTACAACTGCACCCCCAACGCAAACTACCAGTATGTGCCGGCCTACAAACACTTCCAGAGCAGCATCAATTCCGTCCATTTCATCGGGGAAGACAAGCCATGGACACAAGGAAGGGATCATAAATCCAACACTGGTGTCTACGGCGAGCTCCTGGCTAGGTGGTGGGCTGTATATGACCGACACTACAGAAGACCTGACCCGGTGACCACGAACCAAATCTTCCCGTCGAAGAAAGTAGTTCAAGACTACGTCAGAGGCGAAGAGACGAGATACGAGCCTGCCGACTCAGGCCAGAGCCAGAGCCAGAGCCAAGGCCAGCCAGCAGGGAGAAGAGGAAGCGCTGGCTACCAGATAACACAGCCGCACCCTCAACCACCTCCTGGTATTCACGTCACTGCGCCACCAGAGGACTCAGCCGCCATGGAACGGCCTCTCGGTGACCAGCCGACCCTAGACGAAAGAATACACCAAGACAACTACAAACCAACGTCGACACAAGAGCAGAGACGCTGGTCAGCCCCTACTGCGGAGTGGGAGCCAGCAAGACAGCCTCCTCCGCCCAATTCGAGGCCCGAGGCTGTCAATTTTCCGACCGAGCAGTACGAGATGTCAGAGAGCAAGCAACTGTTCGAGCCTCCTGCCCGCTATC
Source organism: Incumbomyces lentus (assembly GCA_017656005.1). Classification (NCBI taxonomy): domain Eukaryota; kingdom Fungi; phylum Ascomycota; class Eurotiomycetes; order Chaetothyriales; family Trichomeriaceae; genus Incumbomyces; species Incumbomyces lentus. The sequence goes on along the minus strand of JACJVT010000004.1, from coordinate 1,109,930 downwards.
CCGAGCCACCCAAGGACATGTGGTACGAGGTCCCCCATACGAAGCCTGATCCCACAGCCCCTCCAAAAACGATCTTCCCGTGGGAAGAGCGAGCTCGCAAGCCTACTAGAGTCTTTCCTAGGTCGAGAGACCCGACGCCGTCGCCTCCTGAACCAACCGGAGACGATGCTGTAGAGGACTCGGCCGAAGTCGAACCCGAACAAAACCTTCGACCGAGACAGAGCTCCTTCACCAACACCGTCTCACAAGCATTGGCACAACCTGCACCACCTCCCAAACCTCCTTCCCCTCCACGACACGTCTTTCCATGGGAGGCTAGAGCTCCAAAAGCGACCCGTGTGTTCCCACAAGAGGGAGGCCCGAGTCCGCCCCCGAACACTCGACGAACCTCAGACGATGGCCTTCCAAGCTCGACATCGTCGGACGATCAGGCAGCAGCGACAAGAGCAGGAAGTGCCAAACAAGCGTCAGCCAATCCTTGGGATATCTTTACTCAGCAAAGCAACAAATGGGATGAAGATCCCGACATCGCTCGGTTCATGGAAGGCTTCAACAAACCTCGAAGAGCCCCGGTGCAGGTCGTGCATGATTCGCGGTCAGCGCCGCGGACCGCGGACGGCCCGCCTCCAGTCGTAGAGAGGCGAACCAGTTTGAAACTAACTGATTTTCCAACAGAAGTCGAACGCCCGAGCCTCCCCGTCACGCCTGCGCCGATTCGAAGACCGAACTACTGGGGAAGCGCCCGAGAGCAGGATGACCAAGGTCAGGGAGTCCTGCCAATAGCCAAGGGAGTACCAAGGCAAGATGAATGGGTGCGTCGATTTACTTCCCAGTACCTCCCCTGTCTCCCTGATTCTGCTTTGCATGACATTGGTGGTGTTTTACATCTCACTTGCCAACATTGTGGCCGACAGAATCCTATAGTGAAACTTGAAGAGCTGCAGCGGCGGCAAAGCCTACTGCTTACCGAAGACGATCCGCTCGAGTCCGCCAAGACGCCTCCACGACGAGAGATGCCAGACAGCAAAACGGCACAAGACGCCATTGATGCTGCCATCAGGGCCATGACCTTGGCTCAGGGGAAGCCGAAGTCTCCGGCTAAACCAATCCTCAGAGAGCCGCATTTCGAGGTCACCACGGCCGGCACAGACCAGTTGGGAAGTGAGGGCCTCGTGGCGACCGCCCACATGACGGCAACAGGGAGCAAGAGTCCGACGCGGTTTAGCCCAATTGTTCTCGAAGGAGAAGCCGCATCGGAACGCAACAACAATGTCAAGGACGTGGAAGATGAAACCAGCACTGCACCGACTCAACCCTTTGCGGATTACAATTTCAGCAACTCCTCCCTGAGTCCTGACCTACCGCGAGCTAATCTCAACCATACGGTCCACAAACAAGGGTTGACCGAAGACGTTCTCTCGCCCACAGAAGTTGCGTAGGAAGCAATGATGAGGCTACGACCAAGACGGAGATATGTGCCATGTTTGTTGCACAAAGACTGCATTGTTGTGGAGGAGTCTTGACATTGACCAAAATTTTCAACTTAATTTTCTTTTCAGCATGACTTGCATCAGTCACAATCGATACCCGATTTGCATGTGGTTTTTGTTCCGAAGAGCAGGTGTGACAGTCCTGGAAAAACACATAATCTACTTGTAAATAGACATGCACCTTGCATCTGGGGAGTTTGTCCTGGAACGTGCGGGCATCTTGAAAACGAACGTTATTTGCTTGGCACTAGCATGTAGCAATGTAAGGAAGTGTTTCATGATTGTCTTTATCACGCATCCTCTCTCGCAAGACATCCTTAAGAACAGCGTGATCTGGGGTGTAGCGCCGCACGGGAGTGAGCGATGACTGTCACTGTCCATTGCCAAGCTCGCCAAGGTCCCATGCCGCGGCCATGACCCTTTGTCGCTGATGGACCTACCTACATCTTGACGATACTGAAGACTTTGTGTCTCGTTGGTGTCCGCTAGGGTTTCCATAATATGCCGCCCAGGCGCAGCCAAGGCTTCCGCAAATGACAAATGAGGAAATCCATCGCGACGACACTTGGCATATATCTCGACACCAGAAAGCGATCAATCACCTGCTGCGTAGTCCTGCAAAGATGCAGGTACATATGGGCGAAACGCCGGCAGACAGAGTAAATGGAGTTATTGTCCAGGAATTGCATGTGCTTGTTTTTCTGTACGTTATTCCTCATGATTTCTATTCCTAAGTCTCGCAATGACAAGTGAAACGAAACGGCACTTGAGCTTGACTGAGAAACATCGAGGCTGGCACCCGCCACGTATAAAAATACATAGACAAGTCCTATAAAACACTCTGCATTCAACTTTTTCACAATTTGATATCTCGGTTATAAGCGTTCTCGTGGAGTGATCGACGGTGCCAAGCAATGCCAAGCTCAATTAGCTTATTTTGTGTGGCGCCGCTCTTGAGCCGGTCGTGATTAGCTCGGCCACGGCCTGCGGTGGGCACGATCGACCGGCAACTGCTGGTTCTCAGTGGCTTCTGAGTCTTGTTTCGATTCAGGCCACCAGTCTAAATTGCTCCCTACATGTCCCTACAATCCTTCATTATTTTCCCCCATGTCCACCTGATATTTGACATTGCCGACGGAGTAATATTACATGGGAGATATGGCGTCGGCTTGTGGCTTTGAAATAGCACCCTTGCCGGGGTTTTGTTTTTGGCCCCCCGAACAAGCTTTATCCCAAGGTGAACCAAGCAATACCATGCCCTTTTTGACCCATGGTTTAAGAGATATTCCCTGTTTTGGTACTTGTTGCTCTTCTTCCTTTCATACATGAGTTTCCAACCCCTGCGTGAGACTTGTGTTGATCTGTCAACGGCCTCAGAGCACAATGGCCTTCAGAGTATGTGTCAGTGCTGTCCTACCACAGTGACACTCGTCCCTGGTTCGCCCCTGACGCCAAACCCGTTGAATCTTTTCTGGGATACCCCTCTCAAGAATTCCGAGCTGCGAGTGGGGAGACCAATTCATTGATATCGTACGACGCCGATACACGAGCTTTCAAACCAGCAGCACTCCCGTTTTGTAGAGTCAACTCCTGCTCAAAAACGCGGTATGGCCCTGTTCATGACCAACGCCCTCCGCTACATCGCCACGAACGAGAGCCATGATTCGACCCAGAACACTGCTTCTAGCCACCAGTTCTCCCACGGCCCAATCCTGCTGATCGCGTCTCCGGTTGATCCCAGAGCGTACGCCTGGCTCCGTCGGAATCGAGGGCCCAGTGAAGCTATTCCGGGAAAGGTGCGGAGGTCGCTCACGGTCGCCCAGTTCGAGGCCGACCACACCGACAGCAAGCTTGCTGGACGCATCTTCCGAAAACAGCAGAATGCGACCTCGCTAGAGCTGTTCTTTGATTTGTTCTTCGTCGCCAATCTGGCTGTCTTTACTGGCAATCACGAGCACGTTGATGCGCTAAGTAAGTTGGGTCAACAAGCTATCCTAGCACTATTCATCTCTACCCAGCCCCTACCGAGTTGAGCTGAGCTGAGCTCAGGCCGACTCTAACCTCTCTCGGCCCTTTCAGACTCTCTCTCTGACTTATTGTTGTTGTGATGTGTAGCCATCGCAAACTACATCGGCTTCTTCTCGATCCTCTGGTCGACATGGTTCCACGTCAGCATCTACGATGTGCGATTCTACGCCGACTCGATGTTTTCACGACTCTGCAAGCTCGTCGATTTCGGGGTCATGACGGCCTTTGTCGGCCTGGGGCCCGTGTACGACACGATCAGCGAGGGCGGTGAGACGCGTGCCTTTCAGGGCCTCGCGCTCGTCCTGATGGGTTTTCGCTTCATGCTCTGCGTGCAGTACGGCGTCGTGCTGTACTTTGTGCACGGCTTCCAGAAGACCCTCATGCCGCTCCTGCTCATGATGCTGATCTACTGCCTCACTGCTGTCGCCTTTCTCATCACCTACCTTACTGATGGAAGCGTCTCGCTAAACGGCAGGGAAGGGTCGTTACACGTCATTCGCTGGTACATCATCATTGGTGTCGAGGCGTTGGCCGTGCTTGTCGTGTCTTCAATCTGGCGGGTCTTGAGCTTCAAGCACACTCACCTTGTTGAGCGCGTAGGACTGCTGACGCTGATTGTCATGGGCGAGGGCATTGTCGGTCTCCTAAAGGCTGTTGAATACGTCCTCGAAGGGTCCAACGTGATGATATGGTCAGAGTTTAGCCTTGTTACGACGGCTGTGCTCTTGATCGTAAGTCTTTTTCTTCGCCCCTTTCGTGCCGTCTCCCTCAATCCAGCCCCGATCCACGAAGGTTCAATTACCTTGTTCACCACAACTAACACAATGCGTATGTAGTACTTGATCTACCTGCTGTATTTCGACAACATCGAGCACGACAGATTCGGCAGCATCCGGCAGCAGATCTGGGTCCTGCTGCACTATTTCCTACACGTGGCAGTGCTGCTCACAGTCGAAGGCTCGACAGCGCTCGTGCTCTGGGATGCCTGCCGAACGGGCATCAAATGGTTCGAAGACGGCTTCCCATCGACGACCGACCCAGCGTCAGGCTTCTCATCAGCCACCGAGCTAGCCAGCGCAGTGAACAAATCCATCACCGAGACCGCACGACGGTTCCACTACGAGAAACTATCAAGCTACTACAACTACACCTCCGACGTCGCGGCACTAACCAGTAATGATAACGCCGCGGGAAACGCCACCTTCGGCTCCGACGAATGGGCCGAAGCGACGCGCGAAACACTGGCGACAATAAAATACAACATCGAATTCTTCATCTTCTCCAACTTCCAAGCCGAGGGCCCCAAAGACGAGCTCGAGGAGACCGAGGACGCCGAGGAGAAAGTGCGGATCCTCAACGACGCCTTCCGCGTCGCGTTCGAGTACTTCTACATCGCCGCCGGTGGTCTCCTGCTCGTGTTGGCGGTGATGTACTGGTTCGGCAAGACGCGCAAGCGCAGCGACGAGTGGCTTAGCATCGGTCTGCGCGTGTTGGCGGGTATGGCGCTATCGTGCATGAGTCTCGTTGCGTTTCTTGAACAGCCCGAACAGATGGAGAGGGGCTTTCGCTTCGCCCATCCCCGCTGGATCATCGTCATCGTCCCCTTTTGCTACGTCGCTGTCCTGGCGGGCGATAATTTGCTCGGCGCCGCGTGTGGGTTTCGCAAACGCCGGCGTCGCAGCTTTGGAACGAGTGCCAGCATCGTTATCAATGGTAATGGCAGTGGCAAGCGTAATAGCGTCGGTCAGCGTGGTTCAGCCCTGGTCGATGAGGAATCTGCCTATGCTGATTCTGCCTATCACGGACTCGGTCATGGAAATAGAGATAGAGATGGCGCGGTAGGTCTCAAACCCCTCACCCTCGCACGAACAACATCACCACTAGCAGGAGCAGGAGCGGCAGGAGCGGCAGGAGCAGGACAGCAAACCCAAACTCAAAGTCAAGCTCGACCTTACTCCCACGAAAGCGGAGGGAAGCGTGAGTCGACGAGCTCAACTACAACTCTAACGCGAGCGGCTGCGGCGGCGGGGTCGAGCTCAAATCCGCCCTGGAATAGTTCGGGCTATACTCATGTACAGCAGCATGATGATCACGATCACGACGAAGGGGAAGGGGAGGATTACAATGACAATGACGGCGATGAATATCTCGAGGAGTACGGCGACGACGACGACGAACATGGTCCGGAGTCGGAGAGGCGCGATTGGAGCCATCGTAGTCCGCGGAACGTTGTGTAGCTGTTTTTTCCACCCGCCCCTTTAAAAAAAACAAAAAAACAAGAGGGGATGGGATGGGAAGGGAGGGACTACTCCGTACTTACTGAGTGAGTGATTGAGTGATTGAGTGATTGATAGATCAATCGTATGAATGAATGACACATTTTCATTTTCGGACTGGTTCTTCTCTACACACGCCGTTCCATTGGAACATTAAGGGGGAAGGCGGTGATTGACGATGGGGAGAAAAAGGGAGGAAATACCGGCACACAGGATAGAGATGTCACCCATGCTATCTATCCCTGCTGCGAACTCCTGTGTCGAGGAGTCGACTAATCTTTTAAATCTCCCACTGGCCCCTCTCTTCCCCGTCCCGCACAAAAGGCTCGTCGATACTCTTGATGCCCAGATCGCCACAAAGCACACATTGCTCACCCACAATACCGTCCAACTCCTTGATCCACTTCTGCCTTTGTGGGCCAACCCCCATGCCTTGACTGACCTTGTTCTGCAGGTCTTTGATGTTCTTGCGCCGCGTGTGGCTGGCGTTCTCGAGCACCCGCTTCCCCAGGCAGTCTGAGTGAAAGGCGTGCTGGCAGGGGAACACAAAAAATTGCCGTGAGAGGACGGGCAAGGTGCATATCCAGCAGCGCTCACCCGGCTCGACAATGGCATAGCGGGAGTCAAGCGCCTCAATCTCGTCGCGGATCTGCTTGGCCGTCATCTCAGATGCGTCCATCTCCGATTTGAGCGAGTCGATGTGACGTGAGTAGGATTCGAGCGCTTGGCAGATCTCCTCTTTGAAGTCGTCGATGACGACAAAATCTGGGAAAAACTGGATCAGGTCTTCAATCTTCAGCAGTTCGGCGCTATTCGGGCTACGCTTCAGGAACTCGATCGCGGCTTTGATGCTCGAGCCCGGCTGCTGGATCTTTTGCTCGGCGATCATGAGCCAAATGTGTTTCCGCAGTTGGCGATTGGCTGGAGTGGGGTCGATCCGGTCTGCCACCAACGCGGCAAGGTCGATATCCTTGTGCTCGAGCGCCAGGGACACGGCGGCAAAGGGCTGGTTGAGAATGACAGAGTATATGTGTATTGCCGATTGGACGCGATTATGCTGTGTACATAGTCGAAGAGCAAAGTCTGCGTCGAAGAGTGGTGGGGTAGGCTGGGATTCAAGGTATGCCAGGAGGGCTGTCCCCGAGGCGGCTGGATGAGTAGCTAGAAACGAGATTAAGGTGTTGTGGACCGAGGCCGGGACATCCGGGTAGTTGTTCACGATGAAGTTGAGGTATCGGATAGCCTGGTTATCTTTGAGCGAGGTATTGTTCGCGAGGGCCGTTTCGTTGTAGCTCAACAGCGCAGGGATCATCCTTTGTGGTTCGATATTGCTGCGTCTGGTGAGCATTTCGACCAACCCCACAGGAGCGTGGGTCATGAGGACATTGCTATAGCGGTAAAATGTGTCGGGGTTGGACTGCTTGTTCAGGACAGACAAGGCTTCAGCCCATCTCTCGCGTTGGACCCAGTACGAGAGGACATACTCGTAGTCGGTAATGGTGTTGGCGAAGTAGAGCAGCTCGTCTTCTCTATCGTGAGATGAGATGATTTCATACACTGTCGCAGCATCAAGGTCGTTCTTGTGCCTGGTCACAAAGTCTTGGTATTCCTTCCGCACATTCTGCAGCTCATCCTTGGCACCTTTGGTGTCGGTATTCTCCATCAACTCTGCCTTGGTTGCCACCATGTCGTCGAGGGAATTGAGTTTTGCCATGTAAATCTGGACAAGCCATGTTGAGATCATGACACGCTGCATGATGGAGGACTTTTTGTAGGCATTGAGCTTGGTGAGGAGGTATTTGCGAAGAGCATCGTCCTGACCGGCGTCGATCAAATTCAGACAGACCTCTTCGAAGGCCTTGCTGCTTCTCCCCCACACAGAGGCTGCCTCGGACCATTGACCTTTGCCCGACAGGTGGTCGCCCGAGGCCATAGCGACGGCATTTCTTTGGGCAAGACCTTTGGCATACCTCAGCGCAGCGTCATAGTCTTGATTTTGCAGCATGACCTTCCACACATCGCGGTCTTCGTCGGTGACGACGACTTCGAAAATTTCGGAAGAGGTGAACAACCAGTAGGTATTCTTCTTGCGGTCCGAGACCAAACCTATCGCGGTCTGGCCAGGCTCCAGCACTGCTTGGTCGTAGACTACTTGGCCCGTCAGCCGGTTCACAGCAACTATACGACCTTCGGCTAGAGCAACTGCGTGCCACTGAGTAAGAGTCATGGACTGGATCGGGTCTTGGATAAGCTTTCTCCCACCTCTTGCTGACATGGTTTCCGGGAAGACAGAGCGCGGATGTAATTTGGCATCCTTGAATATTTTGTTGCCCAAGGTGCGTGTCGCTGGGTCGGTCAGCAGGGCTCCAGTGACGATGCCTTGTGAGCTGAGCCAGCCGAAAGGTCTTGGGTGGGCTTCTTCTTGAACGGCATCAGCAGGCAGATCAGGAGAAAGAGCTAGACACGAGGGTGCTGTTGCTGCAGCATTCTGAGCAGTTTGAATGACAGGCTCCTCTTTCTGAAAGATGTCTGCGAACATACTCGCCGAGCCTTCTCTCGCTTTGGATGGGACGGTGCCAACCAGGTGGTATATTTTGGAATGACTCGTGATCATGATCCGCCGCACATCCGGGTTTGTGGGAAAAGTGTCTGCCCAGATGCCCGTGACCGCTCCATCCTGTAGGCGCCATATCTGAGTAGTGTAGCGTTCCTCCCTCCGATAGAACTCTGTGCTTGGTTCGATGTAGGCCTCCCAGATATTCCCATCCGACGCACCGATCAAAATCTCTCGTGTCGAAGCTGTGGGCTGAGAGGCATGCCAGGCAATGCATTCCACGGACACACCCTTTAGTCGGGCCAGGGCCTTGGGCTGTTTCGATTGGGAGTGGAGGTAGAAGTTTTCGCCCAGTGTCGTGGAGATGATGAGATGGGAGGCGGTAGGGTCGAGGAACATGCGCCGTATGAGGCCGACCTTGGACGACGGCTGTGGGAGGTCAACATCTGTCAGCAAGCAGCAGTCAGCAGTCAGCAATTTCAACCATCTCGCATAATTAGTCAACACTCTCAATCGTCGTCGTCGTCGTCGTCAACGAAGAGATCGTTTTCCCCAGGAGTGGCAGGTCTGTAGCTCACCATCAATGTCCGAGGGATTCTCCAGGTCAATGCGCAGGATTCTATTGGTAGCTAGAGCAAGGATAAGGACGTTGTTGGCCACTTGGCCGGCGACAAAATCAGAGGCGATGTTGAAGTTGAGCTGGACTCGCTCGACATTGAACATGGGCAATGACAGCGACAGCGAGGTCTCCGCCAAACCGCCAGCTGCTTGTGATGCAAAGGCATCTGTGTTAGGTTGGAGCGCCATGGCGCGTTCCAAGAACTCCCTTCAACCCATCATGCCTTTTTACAAGGCCTATCAAGTCTCGTCGGCGTGGCATTGGAACACGACCGGGGGACGACGAACTGCCACCCGAGTCACATGCCCCGAGCCGATATTCTACCGAGAGCGCCTGCCCTGACAAGGCATCCACCACCATCAACCACCCACCCCCAGCGTTAGGTTTAGTTAGCTCACTCCTGAGACTGAGTGGTCCGGGCATGGTATGGTACGATTCTTCTGCTACACTCACTACTCCATCACAACACATAGCCTCCACAGCCGAGGTTTCTCCAATGCCTGATCGGCCGCGTCTCCTCCAGCTCAATACACCACCACAAAATCTTGCTGGCTCGTTCCACCTCTCCTCCAAGCTCATGCGCCCGGGCCAGGGCGAACCAAGCCTCACTATTATCCCATCCGCTTCCGAGCTTCGTCAAGGTATTCAACAGCCCATACGCTCTATCTCGTGCTGCCAACCGATTGAGGTTCTCCGGCGTCTTCCGGAGGTCTTCCCCCGACATGGGAGCCGGCGAGAACGGGTCTTGTAGATGCTCTTGACTGGGTGTCGTTGCCCCAGCCGCGTCTTCCTCCTTCATCGGCTTCACCGCCGCCCGTGCCCCAAACGACCTGCCATCGTCCACTTTCTTGGCGAGGTCAATCTTCTTGTCGTAGAAATCGAGCAGGATGTTTCCAAGTCCGATAATTCCTCGCGCGTGGTTAGGATAATACATCAGACACTGTTCGTACTGATCCACAATCTCTCGCATGCTCTCGCAGGTCGGAGGGATGCCTTCATCAGCACGACACTGCATGATCGTGTGCAGGAGGTCGGCCTTGGAGCAGCAAACATCCGCCCAGATCTCGTCCGAACTCTTGCCACCACCGCCCCATCCCGCGTCCGCTAGTTTCCGCGCTGATGAGTCGGTGCTGGAAACAATGGCCTCGATCTTGATAGCAATCTTCAGCCCTTCATCATAAGCCTCGCGTGCATCCTCGAACATATGAGCTCGCCTGTACAGTGCTGAAATCGTCAGCCACAGCTTGTTGAGCACCAGCAAGGCGTGCTTTTGTGCCATAGCCTTGGGAAATCGAGGAATCGGCGATGTGCTGGTGCTGCTGCCATGCACATTCGGCAGGCGTACATCCTGCTCCGGTGGCTGCTCTGTATGACCTACAGGCGGAGGTGCCTTCTCATGTGATGGGACATTATGCGACATTTCTCCCAGTACCTGTTTGGCCTCTGGTTCAGAGTCATGACGATGTTGTCTCGGAGAATTATGTTCTGGAACTTCCGCCGCTACCGCAGGCTCATTTTGGTCACTTGACGACACAGCCAGTCCCTGTGGCTGGGTTTGGGCTGTGTCCTTGGCACTCAAGCTTGCTGGAGCCCTGCCACTCTTCGATAGTCGCTTGCTCGACTGCACATTATTACGTTCATGGTGTCGATGAACGAGATGGTGATGGTGTTTCTTCGGAGACTGTCCTGTCTCGTCAGTGACCTGGATAGCCGGAGCTTCTCCGGGTTCTGTCCGAGGCTGTGTTGCTGTAACTGCGTTGGTCGTGGACCTCAGGCTTGTTGTGGTTGCCGATGGTGCAATAGAGGGCGTGTGCCTCCTGCGTGAGAAAATACTGCCTCTTGTGCTCTTGATCGTCCCTGCCGAGCTTTGCGGAGGGACCAAGGTTTGTTCGGATTGAGCTTTGAGTTCCCCGACTTCAAATCGCTTGAATAAGCGAGCGTACAGGCCAAGCAATGTTGCACTGTGATTGAGTGCTGCTTCCGAGCCTTCCACGAGCTCTACTAGAGCAATATACGTAATTTGGAGCTCTGTCAATTTCTGCAAATCATCGCATTCTAGATCGTCTGCTGCGTGAGGCAAGCCGCCAGAACCTGGTTTTTCGGTGGTGGCTCGTCGTGCGTTGCTCGCTGCAGGAGGAAATGCAAGGTCCAAGGCGGCAGTGCTGCTCTGGAGAGCCGTGTCAAAGTCCTGTTGCGAGCTTAACAGCAGTGTCAACATATGCCAGAATGCCCACTGATCCGGCACACTCGCGTTCGAATTTGGTCCTGAGATGACGTGAAGGGCAGTCTTGGTCCATCTCAGAGCATGTGCGATTTCTCTTGTCTCCGCTGCGAGTACTGCAAGGGCGTACAGAGTTGGCAAGGTGGGCTCAGAGAAGGTAACTGCCTTCCGCAAAGCTATCAAAGCTTCTGCTTGTAACTCAGATCGACTCTCACTAAACGGAGTCCACCTTGCCCAATGAGCCTTTGCGATACCAATCGAGCGGTAGATTGTCTGCAAAGACTCTTCCGAAGGGGGTGTCGAGGCGACGATCGTTGATTGAACAGGCCCTGCATGACCGTTCAACACAGCATTATGTTCTTGTTGTTCCGGCTGTTCTGACGGCATGATGTCTGCAAGCCAAGTCTCCAGCTTCTCAGCTAGCTCGAAAGCTTTTCGAGCTTCCTGCTGTCTGCCAAATGCGCATAGGCCCTCAATACCTTCAGACACGGTGAGCAGCATCAATTCGTCGGACTCGGGACTAGGGTCTCCTGCTTTCGAAGCACGTGCTCGTGAGCGCTCGACGAGCTCAATGTAGGTGTTCAAGCACTGATATGCGAGATCAAACTCGGTCAACGATTTGTGGACTTGAAACAGCCTTCTCAGGATCAAGGTGGAATGGAAGGTTTTGGTTGCAGCACGATAGAGAATGTCGAGAACATTTCGAGTGACGGCATTTCGACCACCCGGGCCTAGGTCGGTCTCTTGCCAGCCTGGACCACACAAGATTGTCCAGTTCTGAATTACTCGTTCCACCCACTGTTCCACCTCTGTATTGGACTCGGTAGCAGTTGGAAATTTTCGATTTCGCAGCAAGTTAGTCTCGTATGCCGACTCTATAGCTCTCATATTTGCCGCTTGCTTCCGACGAGAGTCTGGTGTGCTGTCTTGCGCGTGCTCCAGGTTCCGAGATGCCATCTGGTAATAGGTCTCCCACACCGAGGTACGCGACAGGCGTGTAGCTAAGTTTCCGTAAGTCCTCGGTGAGACTTCTCCAGTTTTGGTCGTCAATGAGGACCACAGGTGTAAGGCTTGCAAGCGAGCCTGGGTGGACGTAGTAGTTGCACTCGACTGAATAGTTCCAAACTCAGCTAAGACCTGTTCTGACCAGTATGATAGTTGTGCCACAGATTTGACAAAGTCCAGGTTCTGTTCGACCCATGCGGTAGCTGCTTTGTATGCGGCTATGGCTTGTTCCAGGCCACTGGCCCGGGCTTGAGTAGTTCCGTGTATCAAAACCAGCTTCATTAAACAGATCTTTGTCCATGTTGAGGCACTCTTCTGGCCGTATCGATCGAACAGCGATATCCAATCCGATTCAGAACTCGACTGCGCGTCATTCTTCGCAACGCCTGTCCATGATGCCCACGCTAGACAGGTTCGACCGTGGAAGACTTCTTCCGTGGTCGAAGTCTCTGCGCCTTGGATGGTCTGTCGTAAAGTGGTGATGCAAGACTCGGCAGGGTTTGAGGAAGAGGAGACAGTCTGTGGTCTCTGGGAGGCGCGAGTTGCGACAAAGTGCTCGGCCGTGGCCGTTCTCGTTAGAGTCGTCTGTTGCGGCGCATGTTTGGTGATTTTGCGAATGAGTTCGGGAAACTCGGCCCAAGAACCATCCACGCGAGCTGCATCTAGCAGGCTGATGTACCGTCTCGCCTTGTCCTCAGTGCCCTAGGAAGGTGAGAATTAGATCTCATTCAAGCCATACGTGAATGCAGGGTGCAAAGATGGGCGTGGTAGCATACCGACATGTTCGCAGGAAAGGACAAGAACTGGTTACATACAAGACCACCATGATAGCATTGCCGGGGTTCTAATTAACCAAATAATGCCACTGCTGAGCGCCGAGTACGTTCGCAGATTGATGGATGTCTTGGATTACTACACGCTGGTCAAGTGTTGATCTGGATGGACTAGGCTTCATCGATGTTTTGAGGCATCGCACTATCCAAAATAATATTCTCGAGGTCGCTAGTTTAGGAATAGGCTGGAGCTAGGTTGGAACCACACCCGCCGTACCTCGTGTACGAAGTAGGTCTACCACCGCTACAACCTTTGTATCCTTTGACATTGAGAGCAGCAATGTCATCGTGTGCAAGACATAATCTGAGGCTAGAGGATTGGTGACGATCCGAAAAGAAATGGACGAAGAAATACTTAGGTATTGGTGACATGTATTTGTTCTCCGAGGCATACGTAAAGATGGTTTCTCTAGCTTAGCCTAGATTTCCAAATGACTAGGTAATATATTTTTCCACTGACTCAAACGACGCCTTGAAGACGGTTCGGGGTACGTTGCTATGACACAATGCCTACGTCTACCTGGCATTGCATGAAGCCTGTAAGGTCCCCGATTAGGACACTTTCGAGACTGGCACCCCTTGCCATCCACTTTTGAGCAAAATTCTCCGAATCACGTGTGGTAGATCCGGCATCCTTTTCCCTTTACTGGAATATCAAGATTGCTCCCCGTACCGTGCCGAAGCGTGCTTTCGCCTATTGAAATAGCAGTTCTGTACGAGGGCGCTATCTCGCTTCTCAAGTAGTAGACACAGCCAGGGTGTCGCAATCGTCGGCAATTACTAAGACCCGTCCTATAATTTCGGTAAAGCATACGGTCCAGTTTATTTCAATATATACTACCTACAAATCCGGTGCAGCAGGCCAGAAAGGATCGCATATGAGTCATCCGTGGTTGTGCATCCTCTTGGTGTGCCATTGTCTACATGAAATAATATCCTGGTCGAGACTTTAGCCCATATTAGAGATATGGTGCTCATGGGAAGCTGGAAACGGCTGATACCACTAGCGATGCTTTGAATCCTCGGACGAGGCACCGTCAGCCGCCCTTCAAGTTAGCACACTACCCGCAGTCTACACCTTGATATTGCTCCCGCACGTTTGTTACACGTCCACCGCAACGTTCCTCCTAAGACCTAGTAACTCCTAGTGTTCCTATATTCAATTTTGTTGCCGGGAAGTAAGACGGGACCCCTCTGCCAGCTGCCTCATTGTGACTTCAAGTCCAGAGACTTCCGCATCTCGTCCTGAAAGGATGGTATTTGTTGACTAGAGCAGTCGCTTTTATATCGGTTCCCGGAAGAAGCATGACACTTTCCTTGACGAGCACAGAGCGAAAGAACCAAATTGATGAACAGCTTTCGCTAGAGCGTGATCGGTTGATTTGAAAAGTTTGATCATGCGAGAGGACAAGACTTGGTGGCAATGGATTAGAACTCGTTCGACGTCTTGAGTCGGGGAATTGCCAATTTATCCGATGACCTTGATCTGCTCGAGTGAACTTTGACCCATTTGTGTGTGTTTCCTCCCCTTCGCGCTTCTCATCTTTCCTTACCGACACGTGCACCATCCAAGCGCTTGGCCCAGAAAAAAAGTGACTCCTGCTGGAAAATTCAGGAACATTTCTTCCCAAGCCTGCGTAGATGAGCGACTATTCCAACCTCAACTGGTGGAATGGTCCAACGTTGCACCCTTAGAGACACCAGCTTGAACAGAGTTGATGAATGTCCTTGACGATCTTACAGGATCTATGTCTTAGAACGATCTGCTTGGAGACAAACGGACCTACCTACATCGACCTGTATGAACAGCTTGCCTTGTACGTGTTGTGGAAGAGGGGTCTCAACCAAAATATCGGACAGCTCTTCGTTCACTTCTGATGATGACATGCCGCTCAAACCTTGGCAGGTATGAGCCGCAGGCTGATGCATCTCTGCGACCGCTTGGCTTGCAGTAATCCTTCTGGACTGGCGTTCTCGAACATGACGAAACCATAAGCTACCGGTGGGCGTCCGAATAGCATAACATCTCTTGTGATTAGCAACAGGATCGGCTGACAGGTCCGAGTTTATTGCCATTCAGAGAGCTTTATCCACGGATACGTGACGCTAGTCTTGATGTAGGCAAGGTGAAAAGCCAAAAGTGGGCAAAAACATTGCCCGAAAAGAGGAATTTATGGACGGGGTCCCAGCATTCTTTTCATGTTCTCAATAAGCGCATCCTCTACCCCATGCGGGTCCTCCAGATTTGCGGAGGCAAGCAAAGTCAAAATGCATAATCTAGATGTTGCTCACTGTCCAGGCCGGCTTCATCGAGCCTATATAACTGAAGCTCCTGATCCTCTCGGGATCTCGACATCTGCAATCTCCTTACCCAGAACCTTGAATTGGCAGAACTCACAGCCCAAGTCATCTCGCCTTCGACCAATAGGCTAATAAGTAGTCATGGTCGGTTTGAACGATGCGAAGAACGCCTCAGGCCAACAGGCTGGCGAGATCTCACACACAGAATATGGACAGGAATTCGGGTTGGACCGCAGGGGTTCTTTGGCAGCCCATGTGGAGTATGACAGCAAAGGAATCTCCGGCATCGTCAGATCACCTTATGTTTTTGGCGCTGCTCTATTGGCCTCCTTTGGAGGTTTCTCGTTCGGCTACGGTACGCCTTGTACTCTTCCACAGATCCTATTGATCAAATACTAATGTCGCCGCCTAGATCAAGGTGTCATCTCCCTCATTCTTGTGATGCCGCAGTTCCACAAGCAGTATCCAGAGACTGCACCCGATGCTCCCCATTATGGTTTCAACACCGGCTTCATGACCGGTATGCTCGAACTTGGTGCCTTCCTTGGCTGCTTGTTCCTACCATACTTGGCAGATCGCTTCTCTCGGAAATGGGCCCTTTCTATTGCAACAAGTTTCTTTTGCGTAGGTGCCATCATTCAAACCGCTTCCCACAACTATGGAACACTTGTTGCGGGCCGCACTATTGGTGGGGTTGGAGTTGGGACGTTGGCCATGGGCGCTCCTTTATATATTTCCGAGGTAACCACCTTTTGGCTGCCCCTTTTTATGCATCTAATAATTGACCTTTCCATAGGTATCGCCCCCGAACTTGAGAGGCTCTTTGCTGGTATTGGAGCAGATTGCCATCGTGATCGGCGCGATTATAGCGTACTGGATCACTTACGGTACAAGGTGAGGCTTTCCAAACATGTTTCCTTCTCTCGAGCCTCCACATGTTCACCTTCAGATTTTGGCGTTCGGAGTTACAATTCCAATTAACCATCACAACATCAACGGTAGAATTCGTCACTTACCCTCCGACCTGTTGCGGCTTCACGGCGCTCACTGATGTGGAACAGGGACATCTCTGGCGAGTGGGCCTTCCGGCTTCCCTTTGTTCTCCAAATGGTTCCGGCCCTAGGCGTTGGAATCGGTATTCATTTCTTCCCGTTCTCTCCCCGATGGCTGGCAATGCGGCACCGTGATGAAGACTCCTTGAGGTCTGTTGCAAAACTACGAAGACTTCCAATCACCGACGATCGTGTCCAGCTCGAGCACAAAGGCATTCTAGCCGAGGTCATGCTTCAAGAGGAGATGTCGAAGAGGGAGCATCCAAATGCGGGTACCGCTTCGCTGGAATTCTGGTCCTGGATCGATCTCTTCAAACCGAAGTTTTTCAAGCGCACTATCATCTCGATGGGTGTGGCCTTCTTTCAGCAATTTAGTGGGTGGGTGCCACTTTGTTCTGATTGATCAGCCAATATACAGTTTTTAACTGACTTCCTCTTCAGGATCAACGCTTTTGTGTACTACGCTCCGACCTTTTTCGCTGCCCTTGGTCAATCTTATGAAATGAGCCTAATTCTTGCTGGCATGATAAACATATGTCAACTCGTGGCAGGTATCCCGGCGTTCTTGTTCTTTGACAATGTTGGTCGAAGAAATATCGCCATCTACGGCGGTATTGCTATGGCGATTCCTCACCTGATTATGGCAGGCATCGTGGGCAAATATAGCCATGACTGGCCTGCACACACGGGCGTAGGCTGGTTTGGAGTTGCCCTTGTGTACCTATATATCCTGGCCTTTGCCTTTACTTATGGGCCGCTTGCTTGGGTTCTGCCAGCCGAATTATGGTCCAACACCAAGCGGGCCAAGGGTGTCGGAATAGCGACCGCGACAAACTGGGCAGCAAATTTTATAATTGGAGTGGTAAGTTTGAATTTCTCCCTCTATTGCAGCAGCCCTTCATATTGATTAAACCCCTGCAGGTTGTACCACAGATGCTCATCTCTCTAGGCTGGGGCACGTACCTCTTCTTCAGCTGCTTTTGTTTCGCGGCAGCTATTTTTTCGTACTTCTTGATCCCTGAAGTTGCAGGTAAGACGCTGGAAGAGATCGGAGAACTGTTCGGAGATACCTCGGTGGCCGAGGAGGAGGCGATGAGGGCACAAATCGTGGACAACGTCTATCGCGGCAGTGTTTCTGGCAGCTTCTCTCAAAATAAGTGAACGCGGGGCCATGATGCTGGAGGTCTTGGCCTTATTTGGCCGCTTGTGGTCAGATTTTAAGGAACTGCAGAAATGAGAAAGATAGGCTGTATTGAAAAAAGAAGGATCACGACGAACGTGCTTGAGACAGCACCAAGAATTTTGGGTCTATTCCAGTTTTGGTACAGAGTGGTAGCGAGTGAAAGTGTGGTAGGTTATGTTCTGTTAGAGGTGTGAATAATTGACTGATGAACCCTTGTGACGGATTCACGCGAGAGAGACATGAGCAGTGCACTTTGTGAACCCAATCGCTAGCTAGTAGGAGAATGGCGCTGGTAAGCCATTCAAGTTCCATTGCTAGAGTGTAAGGAAGATGCCTAGGCAGTATGGAGTGCTGGCTCGAGGTCATGACTCTCGATCACGTGGTAGAATCAATGTCTTTCCACTTAAGAATCGTTTCGAGTCCCAGGATATTCCATAGCGTTCACGCCTCATCACACCCAGCTAAAGACAAGCATTCACGCAGCGTGATCGTGCTCACCAGCATTAGTGCAGCTCCAAACCGTCCTTCGAATTACCCATGGCCGAAGACCACGTAATGGTTTTCCCACTGCTTCACCCCTACTCCTTCTCGCAGGCCTTCACCTGATAGAGCACATCAATTTAGAGATTTCAGATGGAGAAGAACAGATTGTTACCATGCAATCATTGTCGGCAAAAGCACATTAGATGCAATGGTGAAAGTCCTTGTGCGCAATGTAGCAAATTACAGAAGGAATGCGTCAGGACAAAAAAGAGCATTCGATTCTCGAAAACCAAACGTGCTGATTCTAATCTTAGCTTCTCAGATCATCAAACATGGGTAAAAACCAAGAATGCGGACCGATTGGCGTTCATTGACGTTACTCCTTCGGGTGTGCGACAGACCCAACCAGTTGCTGAGGCTTCGTCGTCTGCCGATGATCAGAATCACAATGAGGAGCATTTGTCAACGGAAATCGCTCCAGGCCAGAATGAAAACAACGACGCTACTGCAACTCATGACCAGGATGCCGCCATCGATGATATCGACATCGGTACCTCTGAAGCGGTCCACAATGCGGTGATGCCACCTCCCAGTTATGAAAGCCTCGCAAGACAAATCTCACATCCAACCTGTACCGACAACCTCAGACACTCTCACGATTCCCTCCCTCCACTTGCAGGGACTCCAAGTTTCTCACCATTCTCACCTGGTGCTCGCTCAGACAGCGCTACCTACATTAGGTCTTTCCCATCCCATGAACATCGCGTTGACACATACCCATTCAGTTCTTCCGCACCACCAGTGCAGTATGTTTCGTCCTCACATGAAGCTCCCACCTCACCGCTCGATACAGCTTTGCGAAACCGTATACCCTCTACAGCCCTCAAAGGGTTACCGGAAGGATACACTGAAGATGCTTATCTACAACAACGCGAGGCTTGTCTGATGCGCCATTTTGTG
Source organism: Incumbomyces lentus (assembly GCA_017656005.1). NCBI lineage: Eukaryota > Fungi > Ascomycota > Eurotiomycetes > Chaetothyriales > Trichomeriaceae > Incumbomyces > Incumbomyces lentus. Next base: position 1,090,925 of record JACJVT010000004.1, on the reverse strand, counting down.
GAAAAGCTAGCGTCCTGGGTGAGTTGGGCAACATTCGCTGCTCGTTAACCTTCATTCGAATGACGAGACTGGCAGTTCGAGACGGGCGATCGAGATCGTCACTACTCTCTTGTAGTCCCGCAGCGGGCAATGTTCTGCCCTGTACTGCTGTACGCTATCTACACAGCTTCCGCTCGGCATCTCACTCGGCTATGGTACAAACGTAATTCAGGAAGCATGGTTCATTTTGAGGGCATCCCCCTGCCTGGTCTCGATGATCAGACCGCCATACATTATCATAATAGGTGTATCAATTACCTGATGGAAATCTCAAACGATCCAACGCAGTAAGTGGCGCTGACCTACGATTTACGTATTACTGAATATAGACAACAGAACGTATAATGAAGACGCTTTAACCGCAGCAACAATCCTACGGCTCTATGAGCAGATTGATAGTAAGTGTCGCCCTTGGCAAGAGTGTTTGGTCAAGGCAACCGAGATGGCACAGCTTGCGGGTTGTGGGATTGATCACGCATCTCGGATGGACAAAAATCTGCTTATTGCTTGTCCGTTGCTGTAAGCGAAAGTGAAGGCTAATACCGTCTCGATATAGCTCCGTTCACTGGCCAAGACACGGAAACTTATCTGAACGTCGTCCGTGCTGTAGTCGAAACACAGCAAGACGAGTCATTTTACTCAGTTAGGTCTATCCATGGACCACCAAGAGACTTGGACCCTTTTGCTTCCGTTTCGCCATCCCTGCGTCACTCGGCATGTCTCGTTGCCCTGGGTCAAGAGGTATGGTCAGTTTTGCTCTACCGTCGACCAATCCAATTGCCCATATGTCCAAACAACGATTTCGAGCTCACGATAGACCCGCCACCAGCTGATGACTTTGTCTGGTACAACAGGGTTCTCGTTTGGACAGCAGACGTTCTTAAATTCTGCTTTGGTGGAGTCGACATGTGTAGGCCAGGCTACAATTCGAATAATCCTTCACCAAGCATGAGTATAGATTCCAAATCACGGTTCGAGCACTGGAAGTCGTTAAAAAAGTTCGACACAACATGGCAGATGCAACAGCCTGCATCATTCAAGCCAATATTTTTCCAGCCAATGGCTGCCGACCGAGTGTTTCCAGAAATATGGCACAATTGCGAAGTTCATGTGCTGGCCTCGCAGTACTTTGAAATTGCCAGGCTTTTGCTTGCGGTATATGACCCTCATCTGCCACGACTAGGTCTTGAGGCTCTATCGGCACATCGATCCCTTGCAACACAGATTCGCAAGTCGACTTTGAGAATTTGTGGTCTCGCTCTTTCAAATAGGGCAACTCCAGTGGCGATGGTGAATGCTGGCGCGGCTATCAATTCATGTGGCGCTTACTTTGAAAATGGCGACCGACGTGAACAGACTGCATTGGTGCACTTTCTTGAAACACTCGAAGAAGAGTACGCCTGGCCGACAGGAAGTGTAATCAAGGCGTTGTGGGAAGCTTGGAGCGACCACATTCCAATTTGATGGGCTTTAGTGCGACGACCGACCAGGGGTGGCTATTGACTACATTTTCCATCAAGAGCATATTGCAGAATCTGTTGTGACCTCAAGATGGCTCACATTTCTGAAAAGTTGCTTCGTGTCGATTTCCATAAGGGGATTGAGTGGTTGGGTAAAGTTCGGAGCTCAACTACCAGACCAACGGGACAACCCGGGCCTATAAACAATTAACGGGTACTCACCCTGGCCATTTTGGACTTGCGATGAGCATGTCAGATTCCAATCTTACGGCGGCATAACTTAGGTCCGTCATTCTGACGACTAAGTCGGATGTTGCTTCCGGACAGCAGTCAAATAGGAAGTAATTCTAGGATCGCTAAGTAGTACGTTGCACTTTATCGTCGCAGGCCGTCGCTTTCATGTGGAGAATCGGGGACAGCGTTTAAGACTAGTGGTGGATGGAGTCATCAAAGAACATTTCTCGAAGGAATCCAGATCCACGGCGTGCTCCATAGAATGAATTCAATAACTTGAAGGACAAGGTCGCCAGCGGAAAAGGCACGAAAAGTAGTGAGGCGCATGGGTAGGCATCGGAAGATTTCGTCGGTGATCAGATGCCGATCCGACTTTTCGCGAAAAAATCGTTTCTACAGCGGAGCATTTCCTTGCACCGCCAGGGGGGTGGAACGCCTGTACTTTCCGTCCTGGGAGAAGTCGTTTTCCGAAGCCTTGGAAAATTGCCAGAGTGCTGCGGGAGAGAGTCTTTGCCACGAATGCTGCGAAACGACAATTTGACAAACGCGTTATGTATGTGTGTACACAAAAAACGGTTTCCGACTTAGGTTAGCAAAAGGTAGAAGCGAATGATGATCATGGTCATCGTAGTCAGTTGATCTCGGCCTCGAGACGCACGCAAAAAGCTTTGCAGGTTAGGCTCACGATGCCGGTAACTCCAGCCAATTGCTGTGCTTTCTTTGTCAGACGGGGCCGCAAATTGCCCCAAAAATCTGCATCCCCCACCTTTGCCTAAGCTGTAGTGGTGGTAGTGGTGATAGTGGAGTTCCTAGCGTCTTGGTTAGAAGGTCTGGCGCCGACTTCTTAGTCCATCCCCCGCATGGTCGTCGCCAAACCCTACCGCGGTCAAATCAGCGTTTGTAAGAATTCCGAACCGTGTGGTAAAGTATGCCAGGGTCATGACAACCTGTGACCGATGGCCCTTGGAGAGGCTTGGCATCGGGCCCGAGAAAAGTAGATAAGACTCTCCGAGAAGCCTGGTCTGAGCTTTGCTTTCATCTTGTCCTCACTGCCAATTTCCTAGCTCCTTGGAACGTGATTCTTGGCCAAGAGCTACTCTCGCTTTCTTCCTACACGGGCCTTCCAATCACATACCTGCCTATTTGACGGAATTGGAGGTGCCAAAATGGGAGGCGCAAAGAAGCCCACCAATATTTTTAAGCTCTCCTTGGGAGATGACCCGAAAGAAGTCAACAATTGGCGACTATGGTTTGCCGTGGTCTCGTTCGGCATCATGGGTGCCGCTCGAGGCATCGATGAGGGTCTGATATCTGGTACATTCAACACTGAAGCATTTCAAGAGTTGCTCCATTTCGACCGGCTGTCCGAGACTGAATACGCAAACGTCAAGGGCAATGTCAGTGCTATGGTTCAGATTGGATCCGTCGCTGGTGCTCTTCTCGCTTTCTTGCTTGCAGACCGCATTGGGCGTCTGTGGGCCACGCGACAGCTCTGCATTCTCTGGGTTATAGGAATCGTCATCTTCATGACCAACAATGGAAACCTGGGTCAGGTCTATGCCGGAAGATTTATTGCAGGTATTGGCATTGGAGAGACGACAGTCATTGCTCCCGTCTACATTTCCGAGATTTCGCCCAAATCTATCCGTGGACTTTGCACTTGTGTCTTTGCAGGCAGCGTCTACATCGTAAGTTTTGCCTAATTTTCCCCTATCCTTCCATGAGTCTTTGCGCTCAAAAGACGGCGAAAAATATATTCTGACGATTTTTACTTTAGGGGATTCTCCTTGCATACTTCAGCACTTATGGATCGTCGTTGCATCTCAATCAACACAGCTTCAATTCTTGGGCTGTTCCCACCTCTCTCCACCTTATGTTCGCTGGTATTATCTTCATCCTTTCTTTCTTCAACCTAGAGTCCCCTCGTCTGTTGATGAAGCGAGGCAAACGCGAACACGCCACCAGGAACCTGGCCCACGTTCGACACCTCCCAGAGGACCATTGGCACGTGCAATGGGAAATCAACGAAATTGCTCGACAACTCGAGGAGGAACAAGAAGCTACACATGGAAGTGGCGTGACCGGCACGCTCAAGGAAATGTTCTTGATCCCCAACAACGCCTACCGCATTTACCTTGGTATGTTTGTGCAGCTCATGTCGCAATGGTCTGGAGCGGGCAGCATCACGCTCTACGCACAGGATTTCTTCGCTCTCCTGGGTACAACTGGACAACAAGAGAAGCTTTTCGCCACGGCCATTTTTGGTGTCGTCAAATTCGTCGCAGCCATGATCTGCGCCCTCTTCCTGGTGGACGTGATCGGTCGCAAGCGGGCTCTCGGCATCGGGATCACCCTACAAGCCATTGCAATGATCTACATCGCCGCATTCCTCACAGCCGTACCTGACATCGAAGAGGCAGACTTTGTGTTCACCAAGTCGCAGAAAAAAGCATCTATCGGCGCCATCGTCATGATCTACATCTCCGGCTTCGGCTGGGCCATGGGCTGGAACTCGATCCAATACCTCATCAACGCCGAAATCTACCCACTCCGCATCCGAGCCATCTGCTCCTCCATGGTCATGTGCTTCCACTTCGTCAATCAGTACGGCAACTCGCGTGCCGTGCCAGAGATGCTACTCCCGCCCAGCCACGGCGGCCTCTCCCCCGCCGGCACCTTCTGGTTCTTCGCCGTCATCACCTGCATGGGTTTGGCGTGGGCCTGGTTTTTCATCCCCGAGACCGCCGGTCTGGGCCTCGAGAGCATGGATGCCCTGTTCAAGCTGCGCTGGTGGCAGATTGGCCGCATGGGCCGCAAGATGGCTTTCGAGCAAGAACGCACCTCTATCAGCAGAGCCTCCTTCTCCGCCGAGAAGGAAGGCGCAGTTACCCACGAGACCGTCAGCGGCAAGGGAAAGAAGGAAAAGGCGTAAAGGGAAACCTTTTCCCCTTCCTTCATTCCCTCACCCAACGCACTACGAAATCGTGTGGAATTTGCTCTGCATGGTTCGTTAATCTGTGATTCTATAAATTCAGCAAGCGCGAATTTTGGACGTTCGTGGGACGTTCTAGGAAACAGTAAACAACATAAATTGAATGTCTTACGTATGACGCACTATCTACTACTTTTGTTGCGTGAACTATTTTGCTTGTTGTGTTCTCATCCCGGCTTTGCACAGCATTTATTACTTCGTGAAAGAACAATGATTTGACTCAATCCAATCTGGTGTTTTGGCAGTAAACGGACTTTTGGATGTCGCCTGGCTTCCAAGCTTGGTTGCTTGCTTACATTTCGTATGGACTTGCCCCACGTCCCGTGCCATGCCGCTATGCTTTACTTAGTTCGTGCTCGCCTTGTGTTCCCCGCCTCGATTGCTTGGTCATGCCCTTTCCCTTTCCCTTCTACCTTGGCAGGTCGGCTAGACACATTTCAACCTTGGCAGACTTGGCAGACATCAGGACCCTGGTAGCACGGCGTGCACGGCAAAGCATGCTTGTGTGGAGCGGGCACGGGGACACGTTTTGCAGTTTTGATGATCGTGACCTTTTCCCCATTACGTCTCAATAGAGACCCTTGATTGACTTGGATTACCGTCCGGGTTTTTTCCTGTACTATCCCACCGCCAAGTTACTGCCGCCCCTACCGATCCGTGATCATGGACCGAGACACACGGCGGTCCTCACACCAGTCGCATATATTCATCAAAAAATTGTCGTACGATCAAACCGTCCCACATTACCTACTCACTCACTCGTAGTCCCACGGTGCCCGCTGGGTATACTGGCTCGCCTCCTCATTGCTTGCCAAGCCTCTCTCCTTCCTCCTCCGCACGCTCTCTGGACCTTCTTTGCAGATGTCGCAGGCAAAGTCACACTCAATGCCTGGGTGTGATATGGATCTGCTCCTAGCAGCGCCTAGTGTCTCTCCTGCTCCTGGCTGTCCAAAGTAGTCGCTGATGAGCTTGTGCCTGCAGCTTGTCGTGTTCTCGCAGTACGCAATGACCTTCTGCAGCGTCTGCATTTTTTGGTGTGCTTGTGCTTCAGGTTGGGTCTGCGTCGCGTCGAGCGGCCTGCTGAGCCGAGCATTCGTAGTGAGCATTGGATCGGCCGTAGCCGCGGCCACGGCTTTTGACTGATGACGTGCGGCCTCCTTTTGAATGTCGAGTTTGACTCTGTATATTGTACGGTCCCTCTCTTCACGCGTGTACAGGACTAGAGATTGTGCTGCTTTGTTGTCCCGACCTGCGCGGCCGGACTCTTGAACGAACGATTCGAGGTTGCGCGGGATGCCGTAGTGGACAACGAAGCGAATGTTGGGAATATCAATTCCCATGCCGAATGCGTTAGTTGCAATGATTATGTTGAAGCTGTGGAAAAGGTCATGTTGGTGGTTCGATTCAGGAGCGACGCCAGCTTCTGTATTGGTACGGGGGTTCGCCTCTGAGATGTTGCTAGTGCTGAGCCGAATGAATTGGTTCTGGATCTTGAGGCGCTGATGAGGGTCTAGCCCTGCATGGTACGCCTGAGCATTGATGCCTGCAGATTGTAGTTTGGTAGCAATAGACTCAGTCAGGTTTCGAGTGTTGACATAAATGACACCACCCACAGGGGCCATGCACGGACTCGGACTATCTACATGGTGGGACTGTCGTGCGAAGTGAGAGAGCATCAATACACGTCGTCCGTGTATTGACTTCAGCCATTCCAACAAATAAGGGAAGATGTCGTCACCTGAAGAGTCGGCGGGGTTGCTTTCAGAGAAGTGTTGAACTTCATAGTGGATGTTCGGTCTGGCCGAGCTCGTTGAAAAGAACAAAGTGCTAGCCTCTTTGAGATTGAGGTATTTGTAAATGTCCCTTCGCACCTTTGGTGTAGCTGTGGCCGTCAGTGCCATGATGGGCACAGACGGGCATTGCAGGTTGGCCTTGAGCCATTTCAATTCTTTGTAGGCTGGACGAAAGTCATGGCCCCACTCCGAAATGCAATGAGCTTCGTCGACCGCTACCCGAATGAGCTGGCCTTGCTGATGAAGCCGGCGCAGAATCTTCCGAAAGCTTTCAGTCATGCACAGTTCTGGAGTGACGTACAATAGCCTGGTATAAGGATGGCCACATTGCAGGTCAGCCTCGATGGTCTTGCGCTCCGTATAAGGCGTATTGCTGGTGATTGAATGCGTTTCCACCCCACACTTGTTTGCTGCATTAACTTGATTTTGCACAAGGGCAAGCAAGGGTGATATGACTACGGTAACACCTTTTGAGCACCATGCTGGCAGTTGAAAGCAAAGGGATTTCCCGAATGCGGTAGCGGCTTGCACAAATACATCGTGTCCCTCTAGCGCGGCAGTGATGATTTCGCGCTGGAGAGGCCGGAAAGCCTGTTTTGAGAAAACTTTCTTCAATGGGTAATCAATGTCGGTATTCAAGACGTCCCTTTTGCGTTTGAGAGATGGCCGACTCATGATAGGGTTCAGCCATCTGCACGAGTCGTTCCGATTCGAGAAGCAAAGCCAGCGACGCGAACGGCAAAGCCCGAAGTACCAGCCACCACGCGTCCTGCCGCGGGCTCCTCGCGTGGTTCACGTGATCGTCCATTCCCATTGCGAATCAAACAGCTTGGGTCTGCTCAGGAAGGAACGTGGTGCCCCGAATCTTGAAGGCGATCTTCAATGATCTGTCTGTCTGGTGGCGGACTTTTGTTGTACTTTTACAATGTTCGAAGGACCGATGAAGTCTAGATACCGAGGTATGGCGACCTTTTCCCGGCCAGTCCGCGGGGAGACTCGACAACAAATCCGAGACGCCCTGTGATTGCGATAAAGTCGCTAGTACTTCACAGATCTGTTTGCCGTAGATAAGCTTGCATCTACAAAGCAAAGGACTCGATCTTTCAATCTCCAGCCACTCGTCGGACCGGTCGAAGTTACCAATCTCAGCATCATGGGTAGTCTCGAGAAACCTGCCACTATGCGAGTGAAAGAGGTCAGTGGCGAAGTTTTGCAACCATGTCGATACAAGACACACTGCTAACATTTGGCATGGGTAGTTGCGCATATTCCCGGTCAAAAGCATTCGGGGCATCAGCCTCCAGTCGCATCGAGCAAGCGCCATGGGCTTCGAATACGATCGTATCTTCATGCTCCAGAGAGTAAAAGACAACAAAAACATGCACGTGCCTCTTTTCCCTTCAATGTGCCTTTTCACCACGGAGCTTTCTCCTTCGCAAGAAAACCCCGACAAGGTGTTGGTCAGGTTTGGGTTGGAGCATACCTTTGATCGGCCAGAGAGCAGACTGCCGAAGGACGAAGAAGTGCTAGAAGTACCCTTGCAACCGGACGTCAACGAGCTCAAGCCAATCGAATACCAATTGCATTCATCCGACACAAATGCATATGTTATGCCCGATCATATGTGCAAATGGTTTAGCGATCGTTTCGGTTTTGAGGTACGGCTGAACTACATTGGTCTGAACAAGAGAAAAGTGCTGGGCAATCTGAATCCGAACGCAGCCAGAGTATATGTGGGTGACCCAGACCCGAAAAAGAAGGCTGCGGAACAGATAAGTCCTGGCCCTCGTGGCGGATGGCTGGATAGCATCAAGGGAGGAACCAGCAGCCTCGTGGGTACCGTGACAAGCTACACTGGCTTCGGTGCATGGAAAGGCGTAGAGGATGGCCTCACTTTTGCAGACGTGGCTGCATTCTTGGTTGTCACCTACGAGTCCTTTCTCAATGCCCAAGATCGTGTGCGGACGGAGATTGACATCGAGAAGTTCAGGCCCAATATTGTGATTGAAGGTGCCGAAGATGTGTGGGTAGAGGACTACTGGGCAGAAATCAGCCTCGGCCCACAGGAGGACGGGACGAGAGTCATGTTTACAAGTAATTGTGGACGATGTTCAAGCATCAACGTTGACTATGCGACGGGCAAGCCGGCGCTCGATGCACAGGGCCAATTGCTGAAATCCTTGCAAAGTGACCGAAGGGTGGATCCCGGCTGCAAGTATTCACCCATATTTGGGAGATATGGCTTCTTGTCGCAGAAAAATGGCATACGGCCAGACAAGCCCATCATCATTAGCGTCGGCGATGAAGTGCAAGTCACCAAGCGAAATGACCGAAAAACGCATTTCTGTAAGTTCAAAATTCTGTTTATTGTCTTGGGAGGAATTCCATCAAAATCACCTTCCCCGCCCTGCAACCAATCCGTCGACCGAAAACGCTCTTCCCATGTCGTTCTCCGGAAACGCCAGAAGCAGACTGCTAAAGGATTCTGTTCTATGCCACTGCCTTGCTGTTTCCTCGCCTCCACAAAGATCAATACCAAAACTCCTTGCTAACACTAGATGCTTTAGACTGGCCGGGACTTAGCACCTGACCAACGCGGCGCTTGAACGAGATCACCCCGAAAATCCAGAAACTTACCCTAGCTGCATCATGACCCTTCCCCGCTTTTTCATTCCTTTTGCGTCTTCCTGCCAGTTTTGTCCCCAGAAAGATCATCCATGATCTGCGAAGACGCAAGATCCTCGTCAGGTACCATCTCATCAGATTCATCTGTGACTGAAGGTTTCGCGTCGTCTGGCGTATCTTCCTCGATGACAATCACAGGAGCGGGAATTGGAGCTGGTAGATCTGGTTGGATTTCCTCTGGAACCTCGGGAGGCACAGGCTCACTTTCTCCAGGGTTTTCTTCAACCGGCTTTTCTTCACCACCTCCCTCATCGTCAGTCACGCTTCCTTCCGGCGTCTGCTCAGAGTTCTGCTGAGCTTCTTGTAGCGGTGCCTTGGCAATATCATCTCGGTCGAGAACTGGCGGAGCAGGTTCTTCGGCCTCGTTTGGATGCACAACTTTCAATCCCATCTGGGGCTGCTTGCTGTACACTCTCAGGCCCACGACGCAGAACGCATTCCACGGATCACGATTTGGGTCTTTGTCCTTCTCGTCCTTCGACGGCTTCTCATCTTTTGTCTGCGCGTCAGCCGTAGGAGTAGCGTCCTCCTTCTTGGCCTTCTCAGATGGCATGTTCTGCTGGCCCTTCTGGTGCGCAAGGTCGTACAACGTGCCAACCTGCATGAGCTTCTCTTTGCGCCAGATATTATCTCGAATCACTGTCTCGACATCCTTCCTGTTGGTCTTCTTGGCTTCAACCTTGAAGAGCACCGTGTATTTTCCCTTCTCCAGCGGCACTTCAACGTTATTGCTTCTGACGAGCTCATAATTGTGCGAACTGCGCGCGATGTACTCGTCTTCGTCGTCTTCGTCCTTTTGGATCCGGAACTGCAAGGTGTAGTTATACTTCCCCTGCAAGCCCTGGAAGTATCGGTCATCCAGCTGGCTGAAAACAATGACGGCCTCCGTGTCGTCCGGCACATTGATCTGGAAGCGCGTCTGCTGGTAGTCGGTCGTGTTCCATGGGACCTGCACGCTGGTCCACTGCTGCGCCACCTGCCACTCTGACCCGAAGATGCGAGTTCGGTCGAGGTACTTGTACTTCCTCAGCATGTCCTCGTAGCTGATCCAGAAGATGCCATCATCGCCAAACTTGTGGTTCAGTCGCTCGATCCACTCGTGGTTCCACTCCTTGCTGCCGTCGGACCAGGGACCTGTCCACTCACTGCTGCCCCATGGATTGCGCATCTTAACCAACCGTTGGCCGTGGCCCTCGTACGTGTCAAGGATGGCGTAGGCGTGCTGGCTGACGATCCCTTGTCGGCGCTCGACCCGGACCGATGAGGAGTGAGGTGCTCGCCATTCCCTGTATGTCGCGGCGGCCGCGCTGAACACAAAGTCGGTGCCGATCTTGCGGAGCTCATCGTACCAGAACTTGTCTTTATTGAGGATGTTGGTGGTGTAAATCTCGGTTGTGACGCCGCCGGTCAGGTCTTCTATTGCTTCGCCTGTCTGGCCACCGATGAGCGCAGCATACGAGCCGTGGGCTTTGGCGAGGGCCTTCTCGAGCAGCGGCACCCACGTTTCATTCTCCTCTCGGCACTGTGCAAAGTACAATGACTTGGAGCCCTTCTGGAAGAGATCGTTGTATTTGCTCTCCTGGTCGCGCTGTTGCACGCCGTACATGCCGAGCACGACATCGCCGGATTCGTCGTATGATGGGGCGCGGAGGTAGAGTTTATCGTCAATAATGCACTGGTGCCACTCACCATCCCGGTAGAAGACGAAACCATACACGCCGACTTCCGAGTCCTGAATTACACAGATGTCTTTGACGAGCTTCTCGTTGCAGGTGAGGATGCTGAACGCCGCAAGGAGCCAGCAGTCGCCGAGGTTGCCCTGCACGATATCATCGAAGGTAGCCCCGGTGGCGAAGAAGGTGGGCTTTTCGAAGATTTCACACACTCGTTTCACGTCGGTTGGGTTACCAGGGTCTTTGCTATTGCTGCCACTCGTCGTGGTGTGGTAGAGCCCATCGAGGCAGTCGCGGCGGCGGGTGATTTTGAGATCGCGCTCGATGTCAAAGTGAGTATCCGTGTAGCGCTTATTATGAGCTCGGCATTCGCGGACGATGCGTTTCACATCGCGGATGCAACGCGCTCTCGCATCGTCGTACGACCTTGCCGCGAGGTGGGACTTCTCGCCTGCTTGCTTAGACGTTGCCGGACTTGACTCGATGAGTGACGTGGGAAGGATGCGCGTAACTTTTCCAAGGTATTCTGGCTCGAAGACACCCCAGAATTGGTCTAATTTTTCCTGAGGATGGGGCTCAGGTTTTTTGGCGGATGATGGAGAGGAGGGTGGGTCTTCAAGCGTTATCTTGATGGTCTTTGTTCCTGTGGTAGAGAGTTCTTGAGTGGGGTGATGGGATAGCCTTCCCTCGCTGCTGCCAGTGGGAGATGACGGGCGGGTGACGTCTTGGTGAATAATAGGGGCCTGAGACTGGGAGGCGTAGTTTTCTAGTCCCCCCAGGTCTGCATTATTGAGCGAACGCTGAGAAAGGCTTCTATTCAATGCTGGCGTTTGACCGTCTTCGAGTGCTTCATGTCTAGGCCGAAAATGACGTTGATGATCCATTTGGGTTGTTATTTGTTTGCAAACTCCCTTCACGAGATGCGTCATGGAGTTGGGCATTGAGTCCGGCATTGGCATGGCGGAATAGCAAGAGTCGGGCAACAGGTCGGACTGATCACGAGTCACTCCTTTTGACATTCTCAGATCCATGCTTGAACAAAGAAAGCTGCTTGAATGAAGTAGAGGATAACAAAGAAGCTCAGAACGATGCGAGGTACGTATCAAGATATATTACATAGATCACTGGATCATCTTAACAGTGATCACAGGCAAGGTTATGGCATGGAGATGGCCTCTTTTTCTGTGAGAGAGAGTCGGTGGGTAGACTCATACGATGCCTGGGAGCGTGCATTGACACCCAACCTCCGAGACCCTTTTGCTAACGCGACTTCTCGAGTCCTTCTCAGCAAATCGAATAATAGCATAGCCATTGGAGGAACGATGCGCTAGACTTTTTAGGCTTGCAAGTCCTCGTCCAAGAAGCGTACTCTGCGGCTGTAGCAATAATAGGATCGCGAGGGTAATTTGTTGAGAGATAGGACCGTTGCTCAAGGTGACTATTGCATCAATCGGTGACTAGTTCTCCGGAACCTGGCTACGAGTGGGACTCGGGTTGTGGGTACCTCACGGTACCTGAGCACTGCAGCCCGGCAAAAAAGACCCTGCAGGAGGCTAAGGTACCCCTGGGCCGGGGTCTCGCTAAGGGCCACACGGGCCAGCATATATTACGAAGTAGGCACGCGAGGCTAGTGGTCCAGTTAGTACCCAAATTTCTGCCTCGCCAGGCACGCTCGTTTTGCCTCGTCCTGCGCAGTGGCTGTGATTGCAGCTCACACCTAAACGACATCAAGAGCGGCTCTGGAGCAAATTGTGACTAAAGTGGCTAGTAAACTACGAAGCATTAATATATTGTGTTGCGGAAGATGAAAGTGCTCAATGTTGGTGGTGGGCACAATTGATAAGCAGTCCGTGCAGAGTGGCTGCCTTTTGACCCGGATGGGGCAGGGCACGGGTCGGCGATTTCAGGGGTCTCCGTGGAGAAGATAAGCATGATTGGCCTTCCACTTGACCGACTATCTTTGCCCCAACCTTGAAGGTGAATCGGAGAGCAGCCTCAAGGCCCGCTCATCGGAAGCCGACAGACTCGAGCTCAGCTGAGCAAAAAGCTCCAAGCTCAAGCTCGAACAAAGCACCCTCGTATTAGGCAGTGCCGGTGCTCGTTCGTACGATCTCAACCCTTGAACCTATCCAATGTTTCAGACATGTATAAGGTCATATTTGTATTTTGGCTACTGTTCACAGCGTGATCTCCATGACTCTGTGGGGTGTGTACTCCCACCGGGGACAAGGTTTCTTGACTAATATTAATCAGATATTAGGTATGCTAATCAGCGGACATGGATTGCTGTTTGATTGACAGAGGCAACTTGACGTCCCCAAAGTTGGTGCCTATCGGCTCCGTTTCTTCGGGGCAAAGTGCTTAGCTGCTTTGCACTGTGGTGCCTGTGGCACAAAGGCCGTCCCTTAGTTCTTCAGTCTAACGACTTTAGACACCGCCGAAAAACGCCCTGGGATGCTGTGCCGTCGTGGCGGCCGCTCGACAAGGCCTAAGGCTGGTCACATTAGAATGCCTGTGATATCTTGCGCATCCTCGTTCAAAATGAAACATTTCTGGTCTAATACTAATTACTTCATATTTGTGGTCAGAGCGGCCAAGTCGAATCGGCCGTCAAGGCGTGCTTACCCCTACCATCGCTCCGCACCACGGATCAACCTTGGAGGAACCTCTAAATACTCCCACATCGAGCCATAGTGCCTACGAATCTGCAGCAGGCAATTCTATCTCTCCAGGCTCACCATGCATTATTGAACATTCGAGCCATGCTCGCTTATCCGTTAGACCGCTACGAGGAAAACAGTGTACGAAGTAGTCATATTGTCGTCTCTAGTGTGTCAGGTGGATAATGGTGCTATAATAGTATGTACTTTGTAGGCTGAGCGCCTGGTATTTGGACTGTGTGCGTGGCTCCCACACTTTCGTGCAACGAAATGGACGCTCTGATTCAACAGCTGAGTGACAAGGTTGCCAGTTTTCGCTTGAGGCTTCAACGGTCTTTTGGTTCATTTGTAAGAGACGGCTTCCCCGTATTTCGTGGACGGCAGCAGGGGAGGCTCGGCAGGCCCTAAGGCTCGGCAGGCACACGCGAGGACACGCGTGCACGTACAACTTGGTGCCAAGACCTCTACAGAATCGCGGCCCTACTTCGGGTAATCATCGCATGAAGTTTGCGGGCACTCGTATCCGGGTCCGCCGTCAAGTTGACGTGCAGTGCTTTCTTCATTCAAGCTTGTAGCACTGTTTTTTCCCCAGGTCAAGATTGAGGGGAGGACCGTAACAGGTGTACGAACTGTGCCGCTTCATGCATCGAATCCAGTCGCAGCAGGCACCGCTCCAGGCTTCGTATTCAGCCAATGCCTACAGCGGTGCAGCACCGGGAAACTTGTCAATATCTGGCTCGCATCAAGTCCTCTGTGCCGATCCAGAGGGATGGGGCCCAATCAGTGATCTGCGATGGGACCTGACGCCCTGCTTCCTCGACGTGTGGCTTATATTTACTGCAGCATGGGGTATTCTGGGCGGTGCTGGAGCAATCCTCTATCTGTTGAAGCGGCGCACGCCTCAGGATGTGAAGAGAAACTGGCATTACTACACGAAACTGTAAGTCACCTCATTCATGACATTTACTTGCTCCTGCTGATGTGCGGTGCAGGTCTGTGGTAGTCCTCATTGGCCTCCTAACGGCCTTGCAGGCTGCTCTGTACATTGAATTCCTTGGCCAACGATGGTTCAATGATGTCCGTTTTTACACTGCCCTCGCCCTCGTTGCGTCCGAAGCCGTCATATTCACCGTCCAACACCTCGAACACAACCGCAGCCGGAATCCAAACGGTGTTGTCCTCTTCTACTGGATCTTTTTCGTCATCTCTTATGGCGTCAAGCTACGAAGCTTAGTCTCGAGAGAAGCGTACAAAGAGAGGCTACCGTTTTTCGTAACCTTAGTCGTTACCCTTGCCTTGGCTATCCTCGAGTTTGTCCTCGAATATTTTGTACCGAAACAGCAGAGCGCATACGACGCATTAGGTGCGGAAGACGAGTGCCCCATCGAATATGCAGACATCTTCCAAATCTTGACCTTTGGGTGGATGACCCCGATGATGAAATTTGGCTACAAGAATTTCCTCACACAAGATGATCTATGGAACTTGAGAAACCGAGATACCACCAAAGTCACGGGTGAGGCGCTCCAAGAGGCTTGGGAAATGGAACTGGAAAAGAAGAACCCGAGTCTCTGGCAGGCCCTAGCTCGTGCCTTTGGTGGCCCCTACATGCGAGGCGCCGCAATCAAGACTATCAGTGACTGTCTCGCTTTTGTGCAGCCGCAGCTACTCAGGCTCCTCATCACTTTCGTTGACTCTTACCGGCCAGGCAAAGAACGCCAACCGGCCATTAGAGGTGTTGCTATAGCGCTGGCCATGTTTGCCACCTCCGTTTGTCAGACCGCTGCACTGCACCAATACTTCCAGCGAGCATTCGAGACGGGTATGCGGGTGAAGTCGTCCCTGACTGCTATGATATACGCAAAGTCTCTCCGCCTGTCGAACGAGTCTCGTGCACAGAAGTCGACCGGAGATATTGTCACTTACATGAGCGTCGATCAGCAAAGACTTTCCGATTTGGCACAATGGGGCCAACAGTTGTGGTCGGCTCCATTTCAAATAACCCTCTGCCTGATCTCGCTCTGGAACCTCGTCGGCATTTCCTGTCTTGCCGGTATCGCGGCTATGATCGTCATGATACCCATCAATGCTGTTATTGCTCGTTTTATGAAGAAGCTCCAGCTTTCACAAATGAAGTACAAGGACCGCCGTGCCAAGCTGATGACGGAGATCCTGAACAACATGAAAAGCATCAAGCTGTATGCCTGGGGATCCGCCTTCATGGACAAACTCAGCCATGTTCGAAATGATCTTGAATTGAATAACCTCAGGAAGATCGGCGCTGCTCAATCATTTGCTACCTTCACCTGGTCATCTACCCCCTTTTTTGTTTCGTGTTCAACCTTTGCCGTTTATGTGTTGATCAACAAATCCCCTCTCACCACCGACCTCGTCTTTCCCGCTCTCACTCTCTTCAATTTATTGACATTTCCTCTCACTGTCCTTCCCATGGTCATTACGAGCATCGTGGAAGCGAGTGTCGCAGTCGGACGCCTGACCGAATTTTTCACTGCTGATGAACTGCAGACCGATGCAGTGAGATTTGTCGATGAACCTGCCAAGAACAACGGCGATGAGTCGGTGCGTATCCGGGATGCCACCTTTACATGGGATAAGAACGAATCCAGAAATGCTCTCGAGAACCTTAATTTCGTCGCGAATAAGGGAGAACTAACCGCTATTGTTGGTCGTGTCGGTGCTGGGAAATCTTCGCTTCTGCAAGCGATACTGGGAGATTTGTGGAAATATAACGGAGAAGTCGTCGTCCACGGCCGAATTGCCTACGTCGCGCAGCAGGCGTGGGTCATGAATGCATCAGTCAAGGAAAACATTGTCTTTGGTCACCGGTGGGACCCACACTTCTATCAACAGACCATAAACGCATGCGCTTTGGCCGACGACTTCCGGCAGTTGCCTGATGGTGACCAGACAGAAGTCGGAGAGCGAGGTATCTCCTTATCTGGTGGCCAAAAAGCACGCTTGACCCTGGCCCGCGCTGTTTACGCACGAGCTGATATCTACCTTCTTGATGACGTCCTCTCCGCAGTCGATCAACATGTTGGACGTCACCTCATCGACAATGTTCTTGGTTCAAAAGGCCTCTTGAACGGCAAAGCTCGCATCCTTGCTACGAATGCCATTTCTGTTCTCAAAGAAGCCGACTACATCTTTTTATTACGCGATCGGACCGTTCTTGAAAAGGGTACTTACCAGCAACTGATGGCCATGCGAGGTGAAGTGGCAAATGTGGTCAAGTCCGCAAGTCAAGAGGAAGCAGACGGAGAGGAGGCGTCTACAACTGATCGAAGTCCAAGCATTGAAGCACAGGATTCAGACGAATCAACCACGATGGTAGCCAGTGCTATCCATGACGAGTTCGACCCTGAGGAAGCTGAGGAAGCACGACAAAACGTTGGTGGACTCATGCCCATTCGATCGGATCAGCGGCAATCGACAGCAAGAAAATCAAGTTTCAATAGCTTGCGCCGGGCATCCACTGCCAGCTTTCACGGGCCTATGGGGGCACTCATGGACGAGGAGAATGATCCTAAGAAAACAAAACAGAACAAAGAGACACAAGAGCAGGGAAAGGTCAAGTGGTCTGTGTACACGACTTATGCAAAGGAGAGTAACCTCATTGCCGTTTGTGTCTACGCCATCGCGCTCCTGGCTGCTCAGACTGGTCAAATTGGAGGCAGCTTTTGGCTCAAACGCTGGTCAGAAGTGAACGAAAAAAGCGGGTCGAATCCGAATGTGGGCAAATACATCGGCATCTACTTTGCCTTCGGTATTGGTTCTGCAGCACTTGTCGTTGTGCAAACTCTGTTGCTATGGATCTTCTGCTCCATCGAGGCGTCGCGGAAACTGCACGACCGGATGGCCTTCGCAATCTTCAGATCGCCTATGAGCTTCTTCGAGACCACGCCTGTCGGACGAATCCTGAACAGATTCTCCAGCGACATCTACCGCGTTGACGAAGTTATCGCAAGAACTTTCAATATGCTTTTTGTCAACACTGGGCGCGCTTTATTCACCATTGGAATCATTGCTATCCCAACACCTCCATTTTTAGTGCTAGTAATACCCTTAGGTGTTGTTTACGTCGTGTATCAGAAATACTACCTACGTACCTCACGGGAATTGAAACGACTCGACAGTGTTAGCCGAAGTCCGATCTTCGCTCACTTTCAAGAATCCCTGGGAGGTATATCTACCATTCGTGCGTACCGACAGCAAAAGCGGTTTGCTGTTGAGAATGAGTGGCGGACGGATGCGAACCTCAGAGCGTATTACCCTTCGGTAAGCGCTAATCGTTGGCTAGCCGTGAGGCTTGAATTTATCGGCTCGGTGATTATCTTTGCAGCTGCAACTTTTGCAATAATTGAGATTACTACGGGAAGCGAGATTTCCGCAGGCATGGTCGGTCTTACCATGTCCTACGCTCTGCAAATCACACAGTCGCTGAACTGGATCGTCAGGCAGACAGTCGAGGTCGAAACCAATATTGTTTCGGTCGAGCGTGTTTTAGAGTATGCGACCCTACCGAGTGAAGCTCCCGACGTGATCTTCAAGAAGCGTCCGCCCATCGGCTGGCCAGCACAAGGGGAGATCACTGTCAA
Source organism: Incumbomyces lentus (assembly GCA_017656005.1). NCBI lineage: Eukaryota > Fungi > Ascomycota > Eurotiomycetes > Chaetothyriales > Trichomeriaceae > Incumbomyces > Incumbomyces lentus. The sequence goes on along the minus strand of JACJVT010000004.1, from coordinate 1,072,770 downwards.
GAACTACTCGACTAAGTACCGAGAGGGACTAGACCCTGTGCTCAGGGACATCAATTTAAATATCAAACCGCAGGAGAAGATCGGTGTGGTTGGACGAACAGGAGCTGGGAAAAGTTCGTTGACTCTCGCTTTGTTTCGCATAATTGAGCCAATATCTGGAAATATCAGGTAGGATGTTTGCAACACCATCACTCTGGCAGTGGACGCTGACAAAACCAACAGCATCGACAACCTCAACACATCTAGCATTGGGTTATTAGACCTTCGCCGACGCCTAGCTATCATTCCGCAGGACGCTGCCCTGTTTCAAGGCACTGTTCGGGACAATCTTGATCCACGTCATGTGCACGACGATACAGAGCTGTGGAGTGTGCTTGAGCACGCTCGATTGAAAGACTACATCTCGAGTCTCCCACACGGCCTCGATGCGGCGATCAACGAAGGAGGTAAGTGCGCCAGGATCAATCCCGTCTCTAATATTGAGATCGCCTTGCTAATTTAGTCGCGCCTTTTCTTAGGTTCCAATCTGAGCCAAGGTCAGCGACAGCTGATTTCACTGGCTCGAGCATTGTTGACGCCTAGCAACATCTTAGTTTTAGATGAAGCTACAGCGGCCGTTGACGTCGAAACCGATGCACTACTTCAAACCACACTTCGAAGCACCATTTTCGAGAACCGGACCATAATCACAATTGCTCATAGAATCAACACAATCCTAGATTCGGATCGAATCATTGTCCTTCAACAAGGAAAAGTTGCCGAGTTTGACTCTCCTAGGGCGCTCATCCAAAAAAGAGGCCTATTCTACGAGTTGGTCCGAGAAGCCGGGCTGCTAGATAATATTAGCAACGGAACGGTGGAGGCGGCGAGACAACGTTAAATTCATGTCCAAGGATTAGAAAATCGGGGCAACCCCAGATGGCGGTGTCCATTTCTCGGTTATCAAACCCCTTGGCCAACTCTAGGAGAAATGCCAAACTCAATGATCTCCCTACGCGAGTATGCACTATCCCCAATTTATGCCAAGCGTCAGGGTGTCACGGTTCGTGCGATCTGTGGTGACGATGTCTCAGTGCCCGCCAAGGTAAGAGTTTTTTCAACCCTTGGGCTGCTTGTGCTTTCGAAGTCGCAGACTCGGACGTTGATAGCTCGTCGCGACCCCAAGGTTAGCATGAGCGCGCGCGGGCTCGGTCTTTGAAATGGTTATTTGATCCATCACTCTCGTATCTTGATCTGTGGTATTGCTTCAATGCTCCTCTTTGTACTTCAGGCTCAGCTAACGATATCCTACACAGAGCACGACGCGCTCCGTCGACAAAGCTTAGCAACCCAGCTTCTGCAACCATGTCTTCGGCAGCCAGTTAGTCAACTAGCGAATAAATACGGCCGACGAACGCGATGCCTTAGAACAGGCAATTTTCCCAGTTGTCAACGCGCATCACTCGCGGCTGTCTTGTATTACAACGCAAAAGCTTCCCCAATTGATTTTCCAGATTCATGTCTTGTTGGTAGTAGGTGACAAAGGATTAGTCCTAGCAGGGCTTGCGGTCCTGAAAGGTCACCGCCTCTGTGAGGCTTGCTTCTCCGGGCTGTGAAAGACACAAATATTCAGCTGCAATTCACGTTACACAAGACTTCCACCCATAGTCACTGCATGCATTGCATCGAATCACATGGCGAGAGATTTCCTCCTAATGCTGAGCCCCTTCTAAAGGGAATATGATACGTCTGCTCGGTGGTCCTTGGTGTGATTTACGTGGTTCTTCGCCATGCGCACCTGTCGTCTTTCGATTCGAAGCACAGCCACTAGTAAACATATTCTGATTCGTTGTTCCTCTTGAGCAAACACTGAACAGTGTACTTTGCGAATGCATCAAATTGGACAACTCGACAACCCAGTCGAAAAGTAGATAACTCGGCAAGATATTCTTTTGGTATTATGCTACATGCTCATGGATGCCGGCCCAAGCAGATAACGGGGGTTTTCGTGTCGTGAAAGGCCTAGTTTGATTCGTTGCTGGTGGCTGATACAAAGCTCTGGAGCCTGAGTCTTCGTACTGAACTTTCATTATAACAGGCTACACCCGGCATTTCTGTCACCCTGGAGATATGTCGTCGTATGCTGATTCCCTGGTGGTATCGCACGCTTTGCGGTTACACAAACCCACCAAAATACGGACCAAGGTCCAAGGACGAATTATCGGCAGCACGAGCAGTCAACGAGAAACGAATCCATCACCTGTGTTTCACGAGGCAGCTCCAATGTGGCATTGTCAGATTCAAGTCGAGAAACCACCAATTGCTTTCTCTTGGCCATCCTGTTTTTCATGTTTCTACAACCCACACAATCTTTGCCAATGACATACTCAATTGGTGTAGAAGCGGGCCAAGTCCACATAATCATCTGTGCTGTCAATTGTGTTATCTACCTAGACAGGCGGACATGGAGGCAAAATGTTCATCTACCCCTTGTACGTAACAGGACGAGCCCCTACTCTCACAAAGCTGGGCGCTGTTGTACCCGTCGGGACAAGGGAGATGCGCTTAACCGGCTTGCTGTAAGTTTTGCTCTTGCATAATTGATTGCTACTTCGTCCTTTCTCGGACATTGTTGCACCCACTGCCTATCGCGTAATGGATAGCCACAGCGGATGCACATTCCCCGTGTTCCGTCACGATTTGCCAAGCTTCTCCAACGTCATTGGTTATTATTATTGCGGCCCAGGAAGATGAGCAGCCCACAAAACAACTGCATGGTAGCGCACAGCGCCGCCCACGCTACGATGCAGAGTTAGGCATGGTGCTTCCATGTATTAGAGCAGACCCACGTCCTTATCGCTTCCTTCGCTCTTGCAGACGGAGGGTGCGACAAGCAGAGCCGGGCTACAAATGTCAGCAGCTGTTGGCTGGATACATTATCCATCCATGTGTGACTCGAGGTAGCCAGCGAAGCTCGGCCAATTGCAAATGTAAAACCTCCACTCTTGCGACACCTCTGCACCCGACGCTGCTGGGTTCCTAACTAAGATTCACAGTTGACCGAATGATCGCTCGCTCGCTCCTGTGAGCTACCGTCAAGCTCATAGCCCGCGTGAATGTCTTTGACAGCCTGACACCCGAATCACATCAACCAACTCGTCTTCCGTTACCTGAGGAAAAGTCGAGCATCGGCGACACCTGGGCCTCGTTTTGTTATCGCAAACAACAGAAGACGTGACGCATTGTTCGTTCTCCTCATCACTAACACCAAATTGAATCGAGCCGCCCTCATATTGTCGTCGTCGTCGTCGTCGTCTCCCCAACAGAGATACATGGTTTTATTATTACAAACTGGAACCGCCTATCCTCTGAGACTATCTCTATCACCGAGTTGGTCAGCCGTGGGCTGCAACGTCTTCCTGGAGTTAATCTTTAGCATTGACCCCGACACCGCTCGTTGCGGGTTTGACTTGAGCTAAAGGTGCAGCTGAGCGGTGGGAATTTGTCCGAAAATTTTTGTGCTCTTGTTTCGTCGATGGTGGTTTCTGCTTGCGTTGAAATTGTCCTCGATTGTTGTGCTGGATGCTTGTTTGCTTTGAAAGAGTTTGGACCGACGAGGGTGAATAAGGTTTCCTGGAATGACGAGAGTAGGAGAAAGGGAGTGAACACGGTGCTTTCGTTGAATCTCGGTGAGTCTAGTCAAATTTTTCCGAAATCTTTTATCTTTTCAGCACATCTTGCAACAACGCCAGTCTCCTAGGTCTACCCTTGTGACTAGCACTGCACCAGTGATTTCAATGTATTAGAAGCACCAATCGCCGCAGCCGGCTCCGAAGGAGCAACTTCATCCCATTGAATTAGGGTTGACGGGAACTAAGGCTCGTGCCTGAAAAGGATCGAGGTTTCTCCCCACTCCATTATTATTAACCAAACTTACAATAACTTGACTCCAAAACTCTAATAATGAAGTCCACAGGTGCGTGCCCAATTCAAGATCTGTGTCGTTGACACCTCGCTGGTGTACGCACAGTGAATAAACCACGACAAACCGTATGCTAGGATCGAGTATCTCATCGACATGCTTGTTCCCATCCCGGCAGATATGATTTCTTACGGAGGAGAGCACAATGAGCTCGACATGTACCAGAAGCAGCCTCCGACAGCAGGGTGGCAAGCTGTTCTGCCATCGCATCCGCACAGACTGCGTCAAGACAGGTCACAGCATGGACCACGCCACACGGTCTGTACATTTGTGATGCATTCCCACAAAACCAACTTCTGACATTCGATAGAAAAAATTGAAGCAGCCTTTGGGCTATGAGGAATACTTTGTGACTCTGACCTGGAACCCATACTCCAACGAACTGGCGACCACATCATCCCCAGCCATGGAGCACTGCAAAGACGAGATATTGTCGCCGTGCATACCCAAGTTTTCGGCGTATTTGCGATCGATTATCAACAACGATTTACGTAAGTACTTAGCGGTTCAACTATGTCTTTGTCAGATTTGTCTAACAGGTCGCAGCCCACGCAGAGGTAGGAAGTGGCGTGAAGAAGGCGAACGAGGTGGCGCTGTGTCGGAACTGGGCGCACCAAGGTAATGAAGACCAGCCACGTCCGAACAAACGAAAAAAAGGTAATGGTGACTTCGGTTTGTCAGAGCATCGAGACAGAAATGCGCGGCCTGTCTACGCAGACGAAGAGCACGAGCTTGAGGAGACTAGTAACGTTTCCTATCGTGCTGACGATGCGGAAGAATGGGAAAAGTGGTTCTACAGTGCTTTTCGGGCCATGCAACAAGTCGCTTGTCGGGTCATCGCAAAGGAATGGATCAAAACCATTCACCCCAAGAAGCAAAGCACTCATCCGTACAACGGCAAGAATCCGAAGACAGGCGAAAAAGGAGATCCGGACTCGACCAAACCACCATACTGGCCGAAGGACGTCATCCATAAAGAGCCCGACCACATTGTCAAAGAAGGTACGTCTTCCAAAGAGAGTCTAGGTTTCAAAGTAGCTAACCGTGGCCGTAGCTAGGACGAAGCTATTGGTCCACCTTCTGATGCAAACGCCCATCCCAGAAATGTCCATCTCAGGGAGTCCTAAGTCGGATAAAGAGATCACAGCAATCAATTTAAAGGAGTCTCTCGAACAAAAGAGGAACGAAAGTCAGTATGTGGACTTGCGGAAGAGGTGGCACGTCATGGAAAACATTATCGAAGTCCGGAGTAGCCTCGAGCAATACGCTTACGGTGGCATCGGTGAGTGAAGATCACGCGTCAACCCTAGGAGCCGTGCTGACTAGCCATAGCTGGGGACACCATGATCACTGCCCCCGACTACAGTGATTTTGATCGTGGGATCAAAACGGAGGACGAGTCAGATGAGCAAGATCAAGGAGAGGTGTGCACGGTGGAAAAGATTGACCGGACCCGCGATGACAGATTGGACATGCTGGACGATATTGCCCAAGAAGACATTTCCGTGGTTATGAAAGACAGCCAGCCCTCTTTCCAGCAGAAACGAACTGGGGACAGTGAACGACGGTGCGTGAGAGGAAGCAGGAGAGACAGTCGGCTTGAACACACGGGTGCAAAAATGGGCGGCGCAAGAAAGGCAACATACGCACAGGTGCCGCCAGTACAAAATCAAACTCCTTGGATTCACCCACCCCTGATCATTCCAGGATGGAACACATTTCCCGGCAGTCCTACTGGGCCAGTCAAGCACGACCAGCTGACCCATATCGCCCAGCAAGGCATGGCAGGTCCGGAACCATTCAACCCTCAGCAGTGGACGTCTCCACTTGTTCCAGGGATCGACATGGAGTCTCATTTTGACAACCAGTGCATGATCTCTCCCGGAGGCATGGCGAACGAAAGCCCTTTCATGGATAATCGGTTCTCGTCTGGCCAGCCACCAATTCAACCACATGCTCAGCAGCATTGTTTTTCAGGAATGGCGCCACCTCGCTTTCGACCGTCGCTGCATATGTACGAATCTCCTGACTCACAGTCGGTGCTACGTCGAAGCGCGGGCGGGTATGAGGTGTTCATGGGGCAGCCATCCGCTGGCGACGATGCATTTGAACGGGCATTTTTCCAAAGCTGATGGCGCACGACCTCCTTGAGACCTGGGGCTCTCCCTTTGTAGTCTTTGTTTTGAATTTCTTCGTGCAAGGTTCGGGGTGTGGAGGGGAAAGACGCAGCACGTCCACTATCGGGCTACCATCATCCTAACCTTGGTATTCTGTGAGGTATCGAGCTTCGAAGCATTGCTTCTGCATTCATCGACGTACCAAGCGGTACAGTGCTCCGGGGGAGTTTGTAGTTTGGCAGAGGTGCTCGGGTCGAGGTGGTGGTGCAAGAAAGATCCTGTCACGCAATCGCAGGCACGCGGGCGAGCAAGCCGTCACCAAAATCGAACGACGAGCCATTCTGGCCTGGATCAATGCGACCTAGTGGACGACGACGAGTTTCTTATGTTCAAGTGCCAAGTCGAGGCCTTTTTCGGGATAACAGGGACTTTTGCTTTGATTTCTGGCTGCCAGCACTGGCCTGGTTTGTTGAGCACTGCACGTGAGCACCGCACTGAATCGCATCAGTGTCAAAAGGCCGGTCGATTGACGGCGAAGAACACTCTGAGTCGGTGCTGTGCATCTTTTGTTGAGTATAGCAAGCAAGAGCAAGTTGGGAGGTTTCATTGTTTGGGTTTTGATGCTACACCTTTTTTTTTTCTGGATTTTTTTTTTTTTTTGATTCGGACATTGTCGGCATTTGGACGAAACACGAAGTGTGAATTTGCGAGAAAAGGAAGACGAACAATGAGACATCATGCATTGGTCGGGAATTGAAGGAGGATGAACGAGGAGCAAAAGCCGCAGCGAGCATTTTGATACCCAGCACTACGAAGGGTGGTGAAGCAAGCACGATGATGACTTCATGCTAGTTCAGCGAGTTTGTCGAGGCTCGTGATGGATTAGGTTGGGCCAGTCTATAGATGACATCTGGATAACCTAATGATCGTACATATAGAGTGAAGGCCGAGTCTGCATTCGCCCAGTCATTGCATTGCGCCTTTGACGATTGGAACCCTTCATTGTATCTGGTTGCAGGCAGCACGGACGATGCCCGAATGCATAATACTACTAGTAAGGCTCGTCAGCTTGCCTCGTATTAGCAGTAATAATAGGTGCCTGGGAGCCTCATGGCTCGCCTTGTTAGGCGCGACTTCCGCGGCAGCTTTTGGTGGGTCTCTTACTAGTAATAGGACATTTGTTCCGGTTGCATCAGACGCCAGTCAGTCAATAATCCAACATCAACTACTGATCGTGCTTCTCGTTGCAGGATCCCTCGCATTCGTCGTCGTTGCGCTTCTGGAATTCAATACTACGCGAATCCCTTGGTCATCTGTTTTACTCCGTGCGCTAATCACTGACGACGACGACGACGACGACAACTGGCGAGTTTTGGTCGTCACTGCAACAAACTTCGACTCCTTTGTGAAGCAAATCGGCATGCCATGCGCCATCTACATGCTGAACCCGAATCCTGATTCCTGTGTGCTCTGCAGGCAGCAGCGACACCGCTGCCGGCGTCATGCAGCAGACGCCTAAGACGCAGAATCCTCTACGTGGTTCCCTCACCACCATTCGAGGCCGCGGTCGAGGAGGACAAGGACGAGGACGAGGACGAGGCCGTGGGACAGCAGCGCAGACCACCGACGCTACGTCGTCGCGCCATGGACCAGGTCAACGTCCGGCGCCCGGGACGGGGTTTCGAGGCTCGAGAGGTACGCGAATCTGCCCTCATCTGCCGGAGGGAGAGATGGAAGCAGGAAGACAGCTAACTGACCCGGTGCTCAGGTCGAGCCTCACCTCGTGGGCGAGGGAGCGTGTCGCAACGATTCAACTCACCTCAACCCAGCAATGCGCTGCCCATCCTGCCCATTGACATCCCGCCTGAAAACATCAAGCCGCACAATGCCGACAAGATAGCAGCTCGACGCGAGAAGGTCAGTCCCACTTGACCTGCCCCGGTGTGCTAACGTTGCCCTCGTTTTGGTCTAGGAGATTCTGACGTCGCGCTCCTCCTTCTAGCTAAAAGAGCACTATCACACCCTGCGAGAGAACGCGATCAGGAATGGCCTGATGAGCGGTGATGATCAGTCCAGCATCGACGATGCCATCAAGACTCGAGGAACCTGCACCCAGATGTGTGACGAGAAGGAGAGGGTCGAGAGGATTTTCAATGGCTCCGTCACCCAACAAGAGATGGTGAGCATCGCAGACACTGTCCCACCACTTTATCACTAAACTTGGACACAGCTTCCCTCTCCCGACACCGGTCAAATGGTCGTCATCGAAGGACGCATGGTCAAGGCCTTTCGACGATCCGCCGCTGGGGTCGACAAGCAGATTCCCGAGGAGCTGCGCACCCCGAAAACCTTGCGCAGAACGCTCGACTACCTGTTCAACCACATCATTGGGACCGGCCACCGCCTGGCCAAGAACCACAAGTTTGTCTGGGACCGCACCCGCGCCATCCGAAACGACTTTTCCATTCAGAGCTTCACCAAACCAGCCGACGTCAAGTACGAGGTAGACTGCTACGAGCGCATCGTCCGCTTCCACATCCTCTCCCTGCACCAGATGTCGAGTCGCCATCGGTCGGCCAGCACAGAAGAGTACAACCGCAAACAAGAGGTGGAGCAGCTACAAAAGACCTTTGCCAGTCTCATGGACAAGTACGATACCTTTGGCCGGAGCATGCACTTCCGCAACGAGCCCGAGTTCAGGGCCTATTTCATCCTGTTCGCTGCCCGGACCGACCTCTACGACCTCGACGTTCAAATCCAGCGATGGCCGCGCCACGTCTTGCAACATGGGCGCGTGCAGACAGCATTGAAGTTGCATGCCGCCGCCGGAAGCACCGACTATCAGGTCGGCTCTCGACACCTGGAAGCCATTCCATCTTCCGTCGCTCAGGCCGATGCAGGCCTCTACTGGACCCTGCTGGCAAGCAACCAGGTTGGTTATCTGATGGCCTGTGTGGCAGAAATGACCTTCCAGTTGGTCCGCTTCACTGCGCTCGACTCCCTGTGGCGCTCAGCCAAAGCCGCACCTGAGAAGGGCCAGTCCGCCATGAGGAGCTGGTCCAAAGAAGCCCTGACCGACTATCTGGCCTTTGATGACCACGACCAAACCGAACATTTTTGCACCCAACTAGCTGTTTCCTTTGCCACTCACTCCTCCACCGGCCAGGAATACCTGGACTTCCGCTCAAACCCCGACCTGAGCCTGGAGAGTAGGTGCCAAGCCTGCTGGTAATGAACTGCCTTGCTGATGATGCCGTGTAGAACCCAAATTCAACCCGGAAAATGTTGATTCGCAGATATTCTCCAAAGAGATAGTAGAACAGAAGCGACATGGACGAAGCTTTGTGGCCGTGCTCAATGGAATGTCTATTGCAGCGGCGACACGAGCTGGTATGATCACGGAAGACGCCAGCACCGAAGTTAGGCCGCCGCCAAAGCGGAACAGCATGTTTTTCGCCGAGGACGACGATGGTGAGGAAGAAGGTAATGAGGAGGAGGAGGAGGTGGTGGTGGTGGAGGCGAACGAGCAGAAAGCTGCTGGTCAAGTCTCAACGACACCGTCCCGGTCCACGTTGAATCCTCAAGCTAGCACATTCTCTCCCCGTGCCAATGTCGCGGAAACGCAACCGGCACAGCCCAAGTGGATGACCGAGTTTGGGAAACCGAGATCACCTGACGAACCCTCATCCAGTCCCCAGAAAGGTGTCTTCGGGTCGACAGAGCGACAGAAAGAGCAAGCCAAGTGGATGACCGAGTTTGGGAAATCGAGATCACCTGACGAACCCTCATCCAGTGGTCCCCAGAAAGGTATCTTCGCGTCGACAGAGCGACAGAAAGAGCAAGCCATCCCCGGGGCGACTGTATTCAACCAGCAAGCCCTGTTTCCACTCCAGGAAAATGGTCCTCGTGCTTCCTCTTCGCCCCAGCCGGTCTTTCCCCCTCGACCTCCAGCATCTGCAATCCCGACCACGACCCAACCATTTGCTGGTGTTCAACCCCCTCAACCTGAACCGTCTCGACCCATTTTGCCTGCGTCCGAGACTGCAAAATCGCAGGCCGTCGAAGCAGAGAAGCCAAAAGCCAACCCAAACCAGCAGTTAACCTTCACCCCACAAAGCTCACCTTCAGTCCAAAACCAGCAACCTATCATTAATTGGAATAGCAAAAGCCTTGCAACTCCTTCCAAGGACCCGGGACCTGCATCCAATACGTTCAATGACCGCCCGGGGTCGTCTGCTAAAGGGTTGCCAGGTGTCCAACGTAAGTGCCAGCCCCACTGGCGGACAGTGAAGGTTGTGGTTGACCTATTTCAGTTAATTTGCCGCGCGACAGCCCCGCCATTCCAACACCCTCCTCAGCTCCAACACCACCCAGCAAGCCTTTCGTCTTCGACTGGGTTGCTGCAGCCTCGGCACCAAAGCAAGCGACCCCAACAAATACCGAACCCTCCAAAGGTCTCCTCCAACCTCTGCAGAGACCAGCAAATGCCTCTTCTGGAGTTTCGATCGCAGATTCTTCTAGATCTGGTCTTTTGAACTGCCAACCAAGCCCGGAAACACCATCTACGAGAGCAACCTCAGGCTCAAGCCCCTCCCTGCAACCGACAACCTCTGCAACCACAACGCAGGCTGGCGGTCCCTTTCAGCTCACAGAAAGGAAGACTCAGACTGCACCATCTTTGCTCCAGCACCCTCCACCATCAACAATCCACGTGCCACAAACCCTTTCTCTACCTTCCACAATATCCCAGCCCCAGGAGCAGAAGCCTGCACCAGTCGACCGTGACAGTCTTTTGCACCATCTTTGCAGGATTGGTCTGGTGCAAAACAACGGCATCCTCGATATGTTCGTTTCGCTGCATGTCTCCAACGTCGTGCACGATGTCTTTCGTTCTATTCAGAAGCAACGTCTCGCCCGTCAAGCATGTAGGTCATTCTCTTAACCGTCTCCACAACCAAACTAACCCCTTCCAGCGGCCATCAAAGAAAAAATCCTACGACGAAAGTTCTTTATAAGATGGAAAACTCTAACCGACCAGCGAAGGATGAGGAGGCGAGCAGAGAAACGAAGAAAGTTGCTTGCTGCCAACGTCAAGGCCGAGCATGAGAAGAGACGAGCAAAGGAGATGGATATACTGACCATCATCGAAGCAGACAGGGTTAAGAAAAGAATTCAAGAACAACTACATAGACAGACAGAGGAGCAGAAACGCCGCCAAGATCAAAACGTCGTTACGGAAAGCACCATGCCAAAACCCACCCCGGCTTCCAGTCAACAGGCAGGTCAAAAGCGCAAAACGCTTGCTCACAGCATTTCTCAAAGCAATATGCGGGAAGCGCCTACGAGAGTGATACACAAACGTTCAAGGACACTGGGCGTGAGCTCTGGCAATGCCTCAAAACTGAGACCTTCTCCACCACCACGGTCACCTCGTGCAATTCTATCAGGGTCGACCAACTTGAGGCGGTCAGTCAGTTCAAAGGGCTTACGGCAGTCTCTTTCTCAACAGAGGCTAGATCAGACGCAGACCGACTACTTCCGTCTTAAAGCCATGGGACTCGATCCTGAAACACCTCTGATTCCGGACACTGCTGCGAGCCTGGCTGAGAAGAAACGAAAGGAGATCGATCACCACGCAAGAGTTCTCCGTAGAGTGACCACTCGGCCCAGCACCAGCATAGACAAATTACCGCCACCAGCTCTTTCAGCACCGGAGCCTCGCCCTCAGCTAGCTAGCACTGCGTCTTCCGCAACAACTGTGCCAGCAAAAGCTGCTCAGGCTCTGACCACCAGCTCTCTCGACGATCCATTCCTCAAGTCACTCCGCGAAGCTCGAGAGGCCATGGATGAAGATGTAAATTGGTTCAAGATACAGAGCGCAGAGTTAGAGAAAGAAATCAAGGAGAAAGGGGACTTGCAACGTGTGATCGACCCTGTAACTGAAGGGGACACAACCTCTGTACGGTTAGCCAATGGCTTTGCCAGAAGCGTGAGCGGTCATGAGTACATACCACCAGAGCTCAAACCTGGCCAAACCTTGTCGAGGACGGAAGAAAGAATTCGTCGAACAGGTGCACGAGGTCTTGCCAACAAACCTATCGGGGGCACGCCTTTCAGCAGTCCGAGATCAGAATACATTGCAGTGCCTATGTCGAGAAAGACAGCCAATGCTCTTCGAAAACACCAATACCGAGCTACCAATGGCACCAACCATGGCAGGAAGAGAAGCTTCAATGAAGTGGTCAGCATTGGCGAGCAAGTAAGCCCGACACCAGTTGAGCAACAGGTAAACGATGTGCAGGTTCAACAAGGCGTGAAAAAGCCAAAGACGAAACCTACTATGCATGATTTGGATGCATTGCGGCAAAATGCTTACGATTACCACAATTTACGCATGGGAGATGAAGAGATATATGAGGAAGAGCAGGAGGAGGAAGATGAAGAATATGATGAAGAATATGACGAAGAGGAGGAGGAGGAGGAGGAAGAAGAAGAGCAAGAAGTCGGACGAAATGGCATCCCTCACGTCGATGATGAATACGAAGAATACTATGGAGAAGATCCCAACCTTGGCGAGGACGAAGAGGAGCTTGTTGACGAGGGTGAGGAAGAGGATGACGAAGACGAAGAGGATGCTACTGCCACTGCCACTGCCAAATTCTCCCAGTCCGGATATCCACATCCTGATTTCTTTTGGAAGACCGCCGATGAGTATTACGAGACAGAAGAGGAAGGGTCAGATAGTGCGAGTGGTACCAACCTGTCGGCGCCGAGGCAGGACAGTCGTGCTATGAGTGCTGCTACCCCGGACACCGGGTTGGGAAGCACGTTCGAGGAGGCGATTGAGCTGAGTGACTGAACTCACTCCTTGGAGCGTAGATCGCTTAGAAGACATGGCTATTCTCGGGCGTTCAAACGCTCGACCGACAGATAATGCACATCTACTTCTCCTACCCCTTGTCCCTCGTTCCTTGATAGTTGTCAACAGCTAGACTCGTCAAGCATCGCCGAGCCCCTGGACAAGGTAAATCTGTGTAGATGCTACTCCCTCCCGCTTCTTAAGCGTCCCAACGCTACCGAAAAAAAAGAATTGTAGCTCATGGAGAAGAGAAAAACACGTAACGTAACAGGAAAAATGGGGGCTCAAAAGAAAAAAGAAGAAAACCCACCAGTCGAGTGAGTACGAGAGCCCAACAAAAAAGCCCAGTCCAAACCGCTGTTGAGAGCTGAGAGAGACACGTTGAACTAACTGCCGTCGTGCATCGCGAAAACTGTTTTTAAGCAACATTGAACTAACCCGAATTTTCAACAGGGCCACCTTTTGCCTTTCGTACTTAGTTTAGTAGTAGCTAGTACGAAGGATCCTAGATAGATCGTAGTAGATACGAGGTTGCGACAGAAAGAGAAGTAGAGGAAAAAGAGAAGTGTTTTGGGTTTCGTTCTTTTGGAGGGAATACGAGCTAGGAACTTTTTTTCACTTCTGTCCAATTGATTTGAAGTTATCGTTTTTTCTTATTTCTTTTTCTTTCTTTCCAACGGACGCCCCATCTTTCCTGTTGCAAAGGAAGCACGCTACTATCTATGTCTTAGGTCTGGCTGGACCCTTTCAAACTCCTACTAGTGAATTGGAGTTGTATGTTGCATGTCTACAAGTTTTCTTGTCAGGAAAGATAAGGTGGGCAAGGGAGGGAGGGAAGGAGGTAGGGTGAAAAAAAGAGTGTGAGAGAGTGAGATCTCCTCCCCTCCTCCAGCCCAGCCCAGCGCGAATGAGTCACCGGGGGGCACGAATTGTGAAAGGATGGCGAAATCCCCGCGGCTTGGTGTATCTAGTCTGGACTGGACTGGACCGACCGACCGACCGACTAGTTTCACTGACTACTGCTGGTCCTTTTGCTATGCCAGTGGCGACTTTGAAGTTGAGTGAGTGAACTAAGGGAAAAGGGGAAGTGAGGATGAAAATCCGGAACACAGATGTCAGAAGGTACTAGCCGCAGATGCAGATGCAGACGCAGACGCAGACAGGTGTGGATGCTCTGGAGACCCTGCTTGAACACCCTGAGCGGGCGAAAGTCGGGTCGGAGCGGTTCGAGCGTGGGATTGAGACACACACATGTGTAGTGTGTTCCGGACATGCGCAGATGACTGCTTGTTGTGTGGTGTGTACGCGGGTGTGTGAAAAGTAAGCCTGGTGGCGATGCGGATTGCACGCATGCAGTGCGTCAGCTGATTCGAGTTTTTGGGGGTGGGCGGCACGGGTCGTACGGCAAAAGCAAGTTTGCTGCGGGGAACGTGCCCTAAGGGTTTCTGCGTAACGTTTAAAACTTTGCACTTTTTCAGATAGGATCAGAACTGTCTGGCGAAGACTGCGCTGAATGCGGACATGGGCAAATCGGGACGGACAGGTGGGGGGACGGGAGTTGCCTCCACGTCTCCTTTGGAGAGTTGGGCACGGTACTTTGTTTGTGAGACTTGTCCTCGGTTACGGCATCTTCGGAGTAGCATCGCTAGGCCAAGGAGACGCTTTTGTTGCGTTGGCGAAATCGTGCAAAGGGTGACAGGGGTTGTCGATATCATTTTCGTGTTTTCTGTCTTTTTTGCCTCTTCGGTTTGGTCTGGGCACAGAGCGTGCTTTGGTTGAGATGCCGGTGAATTTCGAGGTTGAGAACGAGAAGTTGTTCGTAGATGACGCTAACACTCGTCACGAAAGCCGTAATGCAGGAGGGTAACAATGACAAGGTACGAAAAGGGGAGGACTGCCAATTTGTCTGACGTTAGGGTTACCTCGTCCCACGTCAAGGCATAGTGAGGCGTGATCACGATATTCGGAAGCAAAATCAAAAACTGTGGCCGTGAACGCATGTGTGGCAATCAGAGGAAGAGCCTATCGTGCACATTTCACCTGAGTGGGAGCCTGGCAGTTTTCTTCACAACGTAGGCGTGAATTACTTATGAGGAATGTTCTTGTGGCCAAATGAGTGACTCAACGCATGATTCTGCTTTCTTGTGCTGAGTGGCGAAAGTGGCACAGCTGCTTCGACTGGGCATGGTCTGTTCATTGCTTGACTGTGGAATGTCCCTTGGAAATGTGTCAAGCCATTGGAGCCCAATGGCAACGTTGAAGACAAGGACCACCAGAAATGAGTATCCCTTATATCTTTGGACGTGGCCTTTGACACTGGGTCGAAACACCGTCGAAACTCGCTCATATTGCCCTGCGACTGCTTGAGTATCGCTCAGGGTCAACACCAGGGATCGTCCCAGTAAAATCCTCTCCAATCACACGTGGCCAATCCCCTTCGTAGCTGCTGGGCCGACTATGAACGAAGAGGGATGTAAACTCCTGTTGGTCTCATACACCATCACAGCCAAGCTGATGTGACACCAAACTCATTTGCTGGGACTTGATGCATACGGAGCCTTGAGCCGGGCGCTCTCGTGAATCAGGAGATATCTGCGGAATGCTGTCTTCGGTGCTGAGATGGCGCTCAGCAGCAAACCTACCTGATCCGTGTCACGAGGCCCTCAAGCTTTGTCAAAACGTTGTACAATATCGAATATTCATTCCTCTTGACCCTGCCACATCATTGCCTCATTTCACACCGGAAACCAACCCACGTTCGAAGCTGGGCGACGGTGCTTTCAGGCCTCTTGTACTTGTTTGCCCTTTCGCCTCACTAGCCGCAATTGCAAAGTTTGACCATGTCAAACCAAGTGGATTGCGTAGCGGTCGAGTGTATGGGCCTCTGGGTATTTTCGCGTTGGACCGTTATAGAGACGACGTCTTCTGGAGGAGTCTAGGACTCCCTGGGATTCCTTATCTGTTTGATATGCTCGACGAGGTTAGGATCTGATGTGACGAATGCACAGATGCAGGAAATCATGGCTTCAAATCCTTTGGACGACGTAGTCTAATGTGTACTGCATGAGGTCGTGTTCGACTTGAGGAAACGCTTCTCATCAATGCAGAACCCCTGATTCTGGCCTTGAGTGTTGTTTGTGCGCCACCTACTCCGCTGCTAGGCTAATAGGCGCAAATTGGACACCGAAGCAGGAACATTAAGCAGGGCTAGGGAAAGCTCCTATACCGTCCTTCTCGTAGCAGATCACCTTCCGATGTGGAGTGAAGGTGAAATTTCCGGGTGGTATCCATAAATTTGTTAACGCTCCACTCGATGTAAATGAAACGAAATGAGAAGCAGCTTTTTCGAACTCGATATAGAGCAACGTCAAAGAATTCCGCCATGAGGCGGTTGCCCCTGTATACCATGGAAAGATATCATCACAAGGAAGGCCAAAATTCAAACCCACAGAGCCCGGTGGGCGAAGTCAACTTCTGGAAGCAAACGGTCGACGGCCAGTGACTCACTGGAAAGGTGTCAGGAGTGGGTTACAGACTAGTACGACACGAGTGGACAGGTCGGGCCGTTCCAATGGCGGACGATGGTCAGTAGAGACACCAATGAGCAAGAGCAACATAAAGCATTGAAAATAGGAAGGCGCGTACTTGCCTGATTTGTGGAAGTCAACTCGTTTGAGGCGATGTAAAAATGAATCCAAGCAGAGAGCATCGGATTTCCAGGGTCGGGCCAAGTGAGCGTCGTTTGCAAATCCTTCCCATAATGTAAACCATTGAACAGAAGATCCATTCCACAAAAATACCAGCGGAGACACACGAGAGCTCCTGATAAAACAGCCTTTTGAGCAGACTGCCGGCAAACGAAGCCGCGTATTACATCGTGCGTGGAGGACAATCCATGTCCAGAAGGGTGAGCAGGACCATCTCGTCTTAGTCCTTGTGATTGCATGTCGTTCGCTGTCGTTGCTTGCTAGGGTTGGATAGAGCTATAAGAGACATTCGGGACACAAGCCAGTCTCGCACGGGCAACGCAAGACGTCACGCCCAAGACTTTGATCGGCTTGAGGCGCAAAGGAAGTCGAGTTGTTGTCACAGCGATACTTTTGACGACTCATTTTGCACTCCTTCGTGAGACTTGAAGTTCCACAGAGGTGTTACTAGTTCGGCGAGCCCTCGTCTAGAATTAGCATGTATACCAATGGCGTCGCTTTGAACTAGCGTGAGCGCTATTCAAGTGAGGCGCGTATTTAGGCCCAAAGGGTCCTTCCAGAATGTTCGTGTGAGGGGGATCGAAACGAGTGCAAGGTACGGGAAGCATGGTTGGTGGGCTGTGGTGAATTGCCGTACCATCCAGTGGTGTATTAGCGGGCGCTCTTTTGAGACGATCGTGCACGATGAGGCGCGTCGCGTCGATCGCGGATTCATGATCAGCACAACTTGTATCGTGGATAGGGCTCTCACGTAACTCCGAAGCCGACGCTGTCCGGTTTCTCGCATGGACTCGGTCAACATCTTTCAGTCAGTGGCAAAGTTTGACGTTGCATGATGGTCGCGAGCAGCAAACTGCGGGAACACGAGTAAGAAAACAGTTCGGAAGCGCACTGTGGCAATGGTCACACGGAAACTCCGTCAGCACTTTAGAACGCGCAATGACTACCTACTTGTCGGTGAGAATTAGCTCATGACAAAGCCGGGAGGTCTCACTGCCTACTGCGTACATAGATTGCAACCGTACTGTTTTCGAATAACTGCCGCATTTGCCCCCTTGCAAGTAGGGTCCAGGGCCTAGGCACCTCCTCCCCACTACCTAATACATCCGTAAACTATTATGCCTTGCATGGCCAAGAGGCTGTGAGACCCGCGTGACTTTGCATCACAACCGGGCGACAAATGGTATCGACAGGTCAGCCGACATTTGGTCTTCCCCAGCTGAATCTCCATCCTAGCCCCAGTGACATAGCCGGTGACCGAAAAGACAACGTTGAACCTATGTCGCTGCGATAATACAGACAGATACGGAGTACGAAGTACTACGGCAAGCAGAAGACCAGTGCCAGATGTGTTATACATGAGGACAGACTACTCATACAGTGAGGCCGACATATCGTGACCCAGCAGCAAGGGGGCCTGGTTTGCCTGACTCAACAAAGTATTACAAAAGCACACCAACCCAGAGAGGAATTATGCAGTAAAATGAGGCAAAACCAAACCGGACTACCGGGGCGAATGAACACGGGTCGCGCACAATTAAGTGGATCCTGTCTAGGGCGCAATCTCGCAATGCAGCCACGGAAGTTTCAGCTGTAATTAAAAAAGCTACGGAGGTATGCATACGAGGTCCGGCTGGATGAATTCAAAAAAGGACTTTTTCGTCACTCGGGGTGGCAAACGCCCGCTCTTTAGATTCCTTTTGTTGTTATCTCTATTAAATTTGACCCTAAGGCACATTCTCGCGCATGGTCTTTAATAATGCATGGATTGTTCTAGCGACTATTGGTACCTTGCATAGATTTGATTTGTTGGGACCTTTGATCTTAGGCCAACTTTCTTCTCCAACACACCTCCATTTGGTCAAGGTAACAAGAAGCACTCTGTTTATTCTATCGTCGCATTCCCTAGCTTCGCGCCTTGACACTTGTAGGACTGCGATGACAGAATAATGCTCTCCAGATGTGTAGTAATGAACAGCAGAGGGGCGAAGAGGCAGGCGCACCTGCCATCAATAGCTTCAAACAGTCATTTCCCTCAAACAGGTCCGAGAGATCGCTTGTCACCTTAGAGTCTGCATCACAAGGTTCAGACCAGTCATTCTCTTCAGTCACAAGTCAATCCTGTTCGACCCGTCAGTACCAAGGTCTTCACAGGACCGACAGAGAACCACAGTCCAGCCAACAAGTCCAACTAAAGAAGAGTTCGAAATCGCAGATTGACAAGTTCGAATACCTGGCCCTGGTCCATGCACAGCCGACTGACGGCGATGTCTCCATCCCCGCGTGTCGGATACCATCTCACATGCTCAAACTCATGGGCCTTGCGTTTCCCGAGCGGGGACTAACTAGTCGATTCCAGGTTGCGCCAGAAGGGTCAGTGGAAAATTCAACCATGTCTCCATCCGCTCAGGATTCCAGGTCACGTAATTGTCTCTTTGCCAGACGTCGTGATATGAATCAATCGTGGCAGACAGAAGGGTTCAAAAAGTCCGTTGAAGCTTTTTTGCAACCCGAGCTCAAAGAAGGGAGCTCACGACCAGATGCACAGACTAGCTTCCTTCCGCGTCACGAGGAAGTGGCCACTCCTTCGTCGAATGGACCCAAAACCGAGCTTGGCGATGATGAAGATCTCTCGTGGGAGATTCAAGCCATGCAGAGCACCACACCCCCGGTAACCAAGGAGAGCCTGAAGGAATTGGAATTGTCCGCGATACAGAACACCCTCACCCTGCGAATAGATCTCTGTTTCGACCATGACCTCTTTTTCCAGCGTATTAGTGGCGTCAAGGGCGAAGAGAAAAGGCGAAAAGCTCGTGTATTCTATCAATGTTTGTTGTTGGAGTTGCAGGCGATTGCTCACTTCTTGAATGGAGTATGCGCTGAATGCAATCATGACCAGCAAGAACAGCAGTATGTCCTACCTTCACGGCTATCATCGTTCTTTGCAGCGCTTAGAGACTTACTTGAGCTGCTCGTACCCGAAGAAGAGAAACAGGATGTTGCCTGCCAAGTGAACCCTGAATGGCTAACGAGGCAAGTCCGACTTGGTCAATTCGATGCTGTCAAGTTTGCAAATTGGCTTTGCAAGCTGCTTATGAGTCATTGTGCGCCGATGCGAGATAGCATGGCACAGGAGATGTGCCAAAAAGTCATTGACGGTGCAGAGGCCAATGACATGGAAATCTTGGTGGAAGGCCTGGAAATGCTTCTGAATCTGTTGGAAAATATGAAGCTTGACGTGGCCAACCATCAGGTGCGCAGTTTCAAATTTCTGTTGATCGCCGATACCGTCCCTTTTCTGAAAGATTGCTTCGCGAAGATGCAAAGGACTGGCCAGCTGGACCTGTCGGATTCGAGGTCCTGGTTCAGTTCTTGGCGCCAAAGCGAGAATTGTCTGACCACGTCAAGTCTGGAGAGCTGCATCCATGGTCTGGTTGAGTATTGCACTTCCAAATCAAAGGAATCCCTGCCCGCCGCATTTCGATACGACAAGGAACGAATACAGGCATTGCGTAATGAGATACTAGACCTCGTTCAGCTGAGAATGTGCATACAAACCTATTGCGACCTTGCCAAAAGATCACCCACCAACACAAAAATCAACGACGTCTCGAGCAGGGTGTGGCAACTCATACTTTCCGAGGACGGACACAGCGAGGGCGTGGAGCAGCATCTCCCAGAGGTTGCTCTAGAGCTTGCCAGAGCTATATCAGGCATTGATATCCAAGACAGATCTTCCACGGCATCATCTTTAGTCCGGCAGGACGTAGTTGATCATGCCTTTAAGAAGGTGCAGGAACTGGTTACGGACGGTCGTGCCCGCGTCCTCGAAGACGTCGCTCGAGATCTTGGGCAGCACGCCGTTACACAAGCCTCTAATTTTATGCGCCTCGACACCCTGCAACTTTCCAAGGCTCAACGGACGTGGGCGATTGACCGAGTGGTGCCTGGATACTCACTACCACCAGATATCGAGGACCTTTCTCGCAGATTGGCTCACATTGGCGTCATTCACTGGCAGGTCTGGTCCGATGTTGTGATACACTCTGATGGGCCGACCTAGCTTTGGGAAATTTCTGGCTCTGGCTCTGGCTCTGGCTCTGGCTCTGGTCTAGTTTGTGCTTAATTGCTAGTTTGCATAGATTCTATGAACTTCTTTCCTGGACTTGGACGGCATCGTTTTGTCTCCTCCTGTTAGGTCGATTGGACCGGCTCACTCCGCTCGGGGTTAGGGTAGCGCTTTTTCTGGATTTCCGAGGCTCCCAGCATTTTTCGTGAATGGACAGCAGTCAAGCTTCGCACAACAGGAGCTCGCCGCTAATCAGTTCTATAAGAGACACAAGCATCTGTCCCCTTCACTTGCATTGATATGGTTAGATTGTTCGCTTCACTGCAAATACTGAGACATGGTCGTTGTACGGGCCTACCATGTTGGGCACACAACGGCGTTTCGATGGTTCAAAAGTTGGCGTCAGTGCCTCATTTTGAAGGACATAGAGGATTGAACGAGCGTTGAGAAGCGGAAGCGTGTACTAATAGTTAGAAAGTCACTGAAGGCCACCCATTCAGCACGGCGGCAGGCAACAAGAGGGTTGAAGGTTTGCAGATCAGGCGTACCTTCTGAGAAATGTCATTGGTTTGTCAGGCTCAATGCAAGGCTCAACCTCGGCGCATTCAAGTTGCAGAAAGTACAGCACAGCAAGATGTTGAACGAAAGAGCTTTGCAAGGTTCGTGGTAATTAACTAAGAGTCAAATACATCAACATTGGTTTTTGAGGCCCTGAGAACACATTGGACCAATATTAGCTGCAGCCCAGACTTTCCAATCGGGTTATTTAACATTAATCCTTACAGGAGGAACAGTCTGGCGTCAAGGGCAGTCAGAGTCGAACATTGACCCAATGGAACAGTGACGAGGCAGAACCACCTTCCATGTTGCCCAAGATCAAAATTCATTCCTTCTGTCTGAAATGCAGTAGGCGTGTTCTGGAAAGAATTGTGTCTAATGTCTTATACCTCTCATCCTGAGCCGCACACGTGCCTATATGTGTACTAAAGTTAAAGCGTAACTGTAATCCTCCGTACCTTGACCTCCCTCGAAGTATGCTGACGACCCAGATTTATCCACTTTGTGTCCGGAACAATGTCGCAACGCTCGCCTGACGACTCCCACCCAGTCTATGCTTAACATCAGCCACCGTGTATCGTGACTCGGGTTGCCTGATGCCTTTCTCGATGCTGTCAAGCACCCATTGCGCTGAAACAAACTTGATACCTTTTCCCCTTACCGTGGTGTTCTCTTTCTGGATCTTGCTGGCGGCCAGACCTCCACCACGTCCCTGCTCTCCGAGAATGACGTGCGTGACTGTGCGGCGGCCCAGCGCTAAAGAAGCATTGCCCCCGTGCTGAACAAATAACTGCTTCAGTCTGTGATCCGACACCAGTGGCATTGTCGAGCCGTTCAAATACATTGTGAGTCCACGAAAGATTTGTGGTAATTCCTCAGCCTTGTCGTCAGTCTCCAGGTGGTGGTCGTTAGGCTGCACCGGCACGTGCTGGGCTGGACCATACACACCCAGTTCTCCGGGTTTGACCTGGGTGACCCGGGCAAGCTGGGGTGGCTCAGCGTCGGGATTTCTTATTACGTCAGCTTGCTCAGTTTGTTCGGTGCCCTCACGCTTGCGCTTGCGACTGTTTCCCAGCAAGCCCCTGATGTCCTGCCAGCCTCTTTCCCGCAGGCCAGGAGCGCCGACCTCCCACTGATCGTTGTCCTTACGGCCATCCTTGCGAGAGTTCTCGCTCCCTGCACCCACGAGATCAGACAGATGGCGTGATCCTCCTCGACCAGAGGCGTCGCCGAATTGGTGACACAATTTGAACGCTCGCGAGTCACGCCATGACGTGCTGCCAGACAAGCGATTCTCGGCTCGCTGGTGGCCTGTCGAGGACGAATTGAAAGGATCAAAGAAGACTCGAGTCGGTTCCGGGGCCTTAGGCACGGTGGGGTGATGGGTATTAGACATGATGGACGCGATCAGCGATCGGCTAGCTCAATGCAGGTGACGCTGGCTCGGCTGGGGGGCTGAATCTAAGGCGAGGCGAGGAAACAATCCCGTCAACCGCCAGGAAAGGGTGGTTCAGAGATGGCGTAGCGGCAGTGCATGTCCCGAACAGCGTGCGTGGATCCACCATTCGCTTCGTAACTGTGAAATTGCACTGATGAAGGCACCCGTGGGCACCATCAAAATGTACTCCGAGGCGCGGCAACCGGGACACTGGAAACTGGGGCATGCACACGCGCCATCCTACGCGCTAGAGGTCCCGAAGAGCCAAAACACGTGGACACCGAGATTATTATATATATTTAATTATGGAGTACTGGATATACTTTCGCTGATCTGTTTGTTAAGCTTTGGAATTCGCTTTTCCTTATCAAAATACGTGCACCATGCATGCCTGTACGAAGTATATTTCTACACCGGTGAGCACACTTTTGAAATTACAGTACCTCTCTACAGGGGCCCGACGACAAAGTGCACTCGGATGCACTCGGAACTTCCCACAGATATAGTACCCCTAGCTCCCACGAGGAAGCAGGGTTTTGGATGGAGCAATTGCTATTAGTTCAGACTAACGGAGTACTGTACTACCCACGCCTTCCGTACCTGGTAACCGAAAAACCTTCCACACCAAGCCTTGGGATTATTGCCGATCCTCCAAATGAACAATCTGCAGGCCTCAACAGGTAGCGATTGTACGAAGTATAGGGGGAACCAAGCGGGGAAGTAATTTGAGACACTTCGTAAAAACGGTGTGTATCTTAGATAAGTCTTCGAAAGCAACCATCCATGCCAGATGTCATAAGCGAAGCCGATCGAGATCGCAAAACCTCATCGGAATCGTGATCGTGATCGTGATCGTGATCCTAATCCTATAATCCTTCAGTTTCAGCCTCACCTCGACAGGCTTAGGGCAACAAAGGTCTCGCTCGCATACTAAAACTACCCTAACATTTGATTTTCGGTAATGCATGCATGCATAATAATCTCCGCTCTCTACCAGCTAGGTCTGTCTAATTAGAAGGAAGGTCGAGGTTAGAAAAAAGGGGATCATGGTGCTCCCTCTCTTTTATTCCGGTTCGGATCGAGTATACGCACATCGATGTTAGAAGTAAAAATGGTGTGTAAAACATCCCCGTGTCCTGTGGAGGGAAGGGGGGTTTGTGTATTCAGGTTTTCGGCAGTTTTGCAAAACTTGGCTTCGTGCTGAATTCCAACCTGGAGGTATTACCTGGGTAGGGAGGTGGGAATCTTCGATATAGTTGGCTGCGTGGTGCACGAGAATCGAGATGATGATGATGATGGGGTTTTATTCGTTTGACAAAGGCTTCGAAAGGCCCAAAAAGGGGTTTTGGACTTGAGTCACGCGAGATAATCGTCGTGAATTTTGATTTCGTTTCACTGTTTCGAAGATTTTTTTTTTTGGGACAGCAGCTGCTTCGAATTCTCGACGTCGCGGCTATTTGTTTGGTGATCGCTTTGACCGAGCCTTGGCCTAGCTATCCCACATCACTTCGCCCAATTGTAACAACATGTCACCCATGCCTTTCCGTGCTTTTATCGATTCCTCTCGATCCGTTCCTTTCAGTTTCGCGCTGAAACACAGCTCAATCAACGTCCTCAGCTCGTCATAACTGTAACCCGCGACTGCGGCCTCCTTGCCTTCAGCTGTCGACTGTGCCTTTTTGCGTTCCTTTGCGTATGCCATAATCTCCTCCGGACCTCGCAAGAATAGTTCATAGTACTGCGAGCTACTAGTCAACAGGCCACCCTCGTCTCCGTCTGGTCCGTCATTTGGATCAGCTCCAGATATGTTGTGAACTCCGAGGCCCACAGCTCCCATCTCGCCTTCGGTACCTGTTTCTCGTCTCGAGACACCCAGGCCACGAAGAACCTGCTGTACAACCATTCCGTCGACTCGCATCCGTTCTGCACCATGGCGGTTCATCACGCCGATAAAGTCTGCACCAACGACCAGGAAGCGATCAACAAGACTGCCAAGTCCCGACAGGATGAAATTTCTTTCACGCAAACCGAGGTAGCTGGACACCGAGGCTTCGAACCGGATAAGTTCATTGTTGAGCTCAAGGACCGAGGGAGAGGCAGACGTTGGAGGATCGAGCAGAACGAAAGGGTAGAGGCCGGAGTCAACTGGCACTGGGGTTGCATCGCCCGTCTGTGTGGCTGTTTCCGGTCTGGGAGTGGATGCCGGCCCCTGGTTGTTTCCGCTAGGTGCTGGGTCCGTGCCGGGTAATCGGAGAGCACGAGTAAGCCGGTGAATTATACCGCAGCGGATGTCAAGGTGGAGGGTGAGGAGTGCTTTGGTGGCCAGGCCACGGAACGAGGCAATGGTCTCGTCGAAAGGTTTGACTGTTTCTGGTGTCAGGGGAAGATACGCTGGCAGGGATCGACCAGCCGTGGCACTCTGCTGACCGCCTGTCTTCAGGTTTGTGATCAGCGTCCACCTTCGTGCATTGTGTTGACCCGTCAGAGACGTGTTTCGAGAATGAGCCTTGCTCGAAGCTGCGTCGATGTGACGCAATTGCGATAGGGAAGCGGCAAGCCACTGCATGCTATTGTAGACCAACGACAGCTGATGGACCGACTTCCGATCAGATATGATATCGTAGGTCTGAATAGGCGTGGCTTTTGAGGCAGTAATCAGAAGCTGAGCCTCCTTCTTCATCACGTCCGACCTGGCGGCCTTATCCATCTCCTTGCTATCCCACAAAGACAAGGATGTCTCTCGAATATCCCCTTCCTCTGCATATCCAGCGGCTGCTTTCATGATCGTCGTATGCACACCACCTGCTTGATTGGCTTGAGACACGCGGCTGACAATGTTCTTGTAGAAGGTGAAGCATCTGTCGTAAAATTTGAATAGCTGTGTGGTGATCAGCTGTGTGAACATTTGATCTTGTGGTATCTCGCTGAGCATGGCTGAAAACGCTCGAACCAGAGACATGAAAACGACTGTGCCTTTGAAAATGGGATGGGGAGAGTGCTTGTTCCAGAGCGGATCTTCCATAAAGGCGTCAAAGTCGAGCACGTTTGCTGTGCACAACTCTGTCACAGTCTCCTCAAGCTGAGGATGAAAGACATTGATCAGGAAGTCGTCGAGGAAAGAGGTCAGGGTGCTCATCGGGATGTTTGACGTTTGAGGCACGATATCCTTGAGGTGCTGCAAGAAGGTCAATGACGGTGGAAGTAGGATAGTAATGTTGAAGACACTGGGCTCGATGAGGAGCTTGTGGCCAGCTGCTGTGCCGTCGTGATTGCCTCGATCGGCTAGCAGCCCATTCGTGCTGCTGGACTTTGTTTTCGTGACCAGGCCGGGTACCGAAGTCTTCAAAATCTCGTCGAGCTCGTCCTCTTCGGTTTTGATATCCAGCGACTGCTGATCCAATTCCGACAATTTAAACATTCGTTTGGTCTTGTCGCGTGGATGTCGGGCGAAGACATCACCCACAACAGCAGAATGCTTGCTGCCAGAGGCCCCGATCTCTCCATCCGCGGCGAGATAGTCATGTAGCAAAGAGCGGATTTCCATTTGGTACAGCTTCCACAACTCCTTGAAACTTGCTCCGTACTGCTCCGGCTTAGACAGCTTTTCTCTGTCGACAATCCCCAGTACGACTTCGTGAAGCACCCTGTGTCCTTCGGCTATGGCCTCGAACTTGGCGTAGATGGTCCACAAGAAGTCTGACAGCACCGTCGAATCAGTCTCACCAGCCTGCAGGGTGGCTGAGCCCCGCTGAGTCCGACTTTCTGTCGTTCTAGAGTGGCTTGGATACTTGGCGTCGATCTCATTGTTCGTTCTTTGCACCACTTTGTACAGTTCGACAGGCAAACGCTGCTCAATTCGAGTGACCAGCTCCTCGAGATAGCCTCGACGATTAAGTGCCTCGACAATCATTTGGATGTAGTAAAATGTATCGGACTCGGGGTTTTTGCTTGCGTCTTCGAACATGGGCTGTTTTGTATCTAGGCTAGCCAGAAAATGATAGACCGGGCGATCCCATGCATTTCCTCCAAAGCTATCCCTCGGGTTAGCTTCCACGGCGCCCACCTTGCGACCTTTCCATCGCTCCGAGCAGTAAGGACTCTTCAGGTAGAGATGGTCGTGCAACTCTTCAATAAGCATATCGACAAGACTAGTTTCTTGACTGGCAAAATAGCCTTTCAAGTCGCTCATGGCTCCAATGTCGTCCAGTCCGCTTTTCCTGCAGCTCAACAAAGCTTCTCCGAGAATGTCGACGGCTGAAATCCATCGTTTCTCGTTAATCTTCTCGTCCAACTTCGCTGGCATCTCTCTAAGCTGCTCCATTTGGCTGATGGTCGTCAGCAAATCGTCCAGCTGACCGCTCTGCTCTGCTAAATCCCTCAATTCCGGCCTTGTGGTCAGCATACCTTCCCTTACCGTGGCAAGCCCAATCTTGAGATAGCGAACTCTGCTTTGAGATTCTCGTATGCTGGCTTGGATCTTGTGGTAGGTTCCGACGGCGCTGTTGAAGTCGGCGTAATGTTCGTTGACGACAGTCTTCAAGCTCCTCTGCAAGTCGACGTGTGTATTAGCAAAGTCTTGCTCTCGATCTCCCAGACCCAGGGAGGATGGATCGGCTAGTTGCAGGGCAACCTTGACCGGGACACACTCATCACCCTCCATGACCTTCCAGTTTGCTTGTATGTGTCTCAAAATCTCGTCCATACTTTTAATAGGCCTTCGAGGTGAATACTGTCGCTGACCGCCATATCCCGAGCCGTTTGGAGGGTCGTGAGCTTGCAGACTGCTTGTGCTCGGTTTCGAGACAGAGGGTCGGTCTATGCGCGAAGGTTGTGACCCGTCTCTGGCATCATCTGGCATCGCTCGTCTGTCTCGGTTACGGTTCTCGGACTGGGTTGCATCTCTTTCGTAACCAGCTTGGGCTGGCCTCATTGGCTGAGCCGAAGCAGCAGTCTGTCTGTATGGATCCGTATCACTTTGCGTCGGACCTAACCCCCCGTAGCCAGCCGGGCCCCTTGATTGACCTTGATCGGTTTGAAGGTAGGATGCGCTTGGGGATTGAGGTCTTTGAGATGAACCACTGTAAGGCTGTCGCGGATTCTGAGAGGCCGACGGCTGGTCTTGATCACGGTCGCGATCCCGCCTAGGAGGAGGAGCCCGACCATAGGGATTCGAGGCCGGGCCAGGAGGACCGGGTCTGCTGCGGTCTCCCCGAGAACCGTAACTATTCACGCTGGCCGTCGAAGCATTGCTCTGGGTGGCGTAGGGGTTGGAGCCACCATATGGGTTCCCGCCGTAAGGGTTCGGGGACGAGCCGTAGCCGTTCACGGCATAAGGATTGCTATTGCTCATGCCGACGATCGTGATTGCGCAGGCTGGACAGCATTGCTGCTGGTCTGGGTACGGCTTAAAGCGTCATGTATCGCGTGTGATACTCCTCGGAAGAAAGTAGCAGGGACTTGATGATGCATTGACAGCCTGGATACTGTTTGAAGATGCTGAGATTAGGCGATGCCCAGCGTCGCGGTTGGAAGTTCAACCTCAATTCTTCCAACCCTAGGTTGAAAAGGTAAAGAGCGACAATTAATAGTCTGCTGGTAGACTGAGCATTGCGTTACGGCTAGTTTGGTTCAGGACGATTCAGTCAATGGTATTCATATATGTAGATTAAAAGTTACAATTTTCCACGCCACTGATCGCAGCACATTTTTTGGCCAGGCCACGCGATATTGTCGTGCCCAAACCGCCGAATTTGTCGTCCTAGTTTGATGTCTGGAGACAAGACCATACATTGTTTCCTTAATAACAGATCTGCACAACCTTTGCTCTGCCCACGTCGTTCAAGAGCATCCCACAAGGAACACCTCCCGGACCACTTTCTGGTCTGTCTCATCCAAGGTTCGCCGCCGCAAAAGCCACCAACTGTTTTGATAAAGGGTATCCACACACGCTGATATCAATAAAGGTAATCACAACAAAAGACCCGCTCAACACCGACCATACACATTACAATAGCAAGTGTCCATGTCAGGACAATGTACAGCTTCCTGGCCGAAGATTACGTGCCACAGATATTCCATGGTTCGACCACTTTTGGCATCGTCTTTCTCCGTGTCTATGACCCACTGCCGAATCTTGATGTAGTCCTCCAGTGGTCGCTTGTAGATCTGTTCCCGTGAAACTGCAAACTGGGCACAGCAAGGGGTCCAGATGACAGGCTTCATCACGGCAAGCTTTTCTTTATCCTCAAGTGACGAGAAAGCCTCCAATGCAGCAGGATGAGCTTTGGCTTGCTCAAAAGCTGGAGTGGATGTATTTCCCATGACTTCAAGCCACACGTCACCCGTGATGTGTGGATTGGCTCGATGAGGATTTTTGCAACCCGGGTTGATGTTACATCTCAGGTTGACGTAACCTTTCTCCCTCACATAATCAATTTGTAGGTGCCTCATCGCGTACACGTTGTCGTGCAAGGGGGTGTCGACGTGCCAGGCTTGAAAGAAGCCATCTCGATGAGAGTGTAAAAAGGCAACGACCGAGGGCATCGAGGTGTTGTACTGATCAATAATGTAGGTAAGGTATGCCATTGCCTCGTGGCCTTTATTGATGGGCGTGGTCAGTGCGTAGGTCTGTTCATCATCAGGCGACGCGTTCACCACATAAATGGCGTGTTGCCAACTGTTGCCCATGTCAGCTTTTGCTCGCTTTGGCTACCACCGAAGGATGGATAGAACAACATACTCAGGCAGCTCGTCCGTCACCCACGACACATCGTCCGCCTTCAGTGACGGCACAACAATGACTTTGTCCCCAGGGTTGCCTCCCAACAGAGGGGGCTGGAGATCTTCCTCATCCTTCAGCCAGGGGATCGACGCCTGCGCGTAGCCGATCGGGTCGTACGTCTCACACTTGTCTTCGAGAACGAGTAAAAGAAGTACAAGGCCGACGAACAATAGAGCCCCTGCCAATGCCTTGAATCTGAGGCCGCATTTCATCTTTTGGCCTCACCAGCTGGAAAAGTCGACAGCAGTAAGTGTTGTGGTTGCAGCAAGGACGGCGAATACATTCGTTCAGTCCAATGGAACGGTCAAGGGACAAGCCTCGTAAAGGAGTGTGTTGAAAAGAATTGATTGATATTGCAGGAAAGGGCCTCCTAGGCAGCCATGAGAATGGGAAGGTGTCCAAGAAAATTAATGACAGCAAGGTCAACAACGGCCGACGTATCTAGAGGCCGAGCTTGTAGAGGAATTAGAGAGTAAAAGAACGAAAGAAATCCATGGCACAAGCTCTGACGAAAGGTGTTTGAAGACCTGCTTCGTTGCATAGCCCGACGAGACGCAGCCTCTACAGGAGCACGCTTATCCGCATCGAGCTTGGCCCAGTTGGGAAGGACTTCGACTACTTTTGGGGCCGCCGTGCGCTGCCCTGGACGCCCTGGACGCCCCTCGCCTTAGTGGATTTCAAAGTCTTTCGCTGGTTCCATCAGCCAAGCTCCGCCAAATGAGCGCTAACGGAGTTCGCTGCAGCTAAGCTTTGCCATGCTCCCAGCCAAATGCCAGGCCAGGTCCCAGTACACCAATTGAAAAACTAGATGTAAGAAGCTTGATTCCGTAGAAGCACTCTGCTAAAGTCGGGCGAGCTGTCGATCAGCTCTCCACAAGTGGGCCGGTAATAATTACTAGATTTACAGCAAAAGTATTGCCTGGTTATGGACGACAGTGTGCCTTGCGGGATAAGTGTACATCATGCTCAGTCTACCCCCGTGCTCTGTGTAGTATTAAATTGCGACATTCAATCCAGATCTTACCTAGGCACGCTTAAATGCAAACAGAGGGGCCCGCGTCGGCTCTGAGGACCATTTCTCATAGCTTGGGTTGGTGTACCCCTCATGCGCCACTTCGCGTTACTGCTCATCTCGACGAGTCGGGAACAGCTGCTTGCGTCAACTTTGGCTTTCTCTCCTCGGCGCGGTCAGGATGACGGCATCGGATGCCAAAATTCAAGAGTCGCCGCTTGCTCAACGGACATTGGACCAAAAGCGCGCATGTAGGATGTTTTGAACAGGTCAGAGAGCATATTTCCATTCTTGGTTGACCGCTTGATGTTCCAAACATCATGCCCCACATGCAGAGGCTTGGCCAGCAGTTTGTGCTCAAGCTTGAAGCAGTCTCCAAAATCATAGACGTGCTGTTTCTCTTTTCAACCAGGCCAACGTCAGGTCGTCTTCGAAGAACGCGTGAGTGTTGTCCCACACCTCTCCATGATACGCATTCAACCATTCCGTCTCCTCAGTGGTTAAAAGGCTGGGATCGATGAGCTTCCGACACATAGGCACCATTGTGACATGCTCAAATGCCAACCAGGGCTTGTCGCCGAATTTGTGGTTCGTCGTAGCTTCCTTGGCCATGATCATGTTCTCGATACGGATGCCAAAATTACCATCTTCGTAATATCCTGGTTCATCAGAGATCACATTTCCGATACTGAGAGAGACTTCTCCGAGGGCGCTTCTGGTACCGATTCCGATGGGGCCTTCGTGCACGTTCAGGAACGAGCCAACACCATGACCTGTGCCATGGCGATAGTCTAGACCCTCACGCCACAGTGCTTGCCTTGCGAGGATGTCAATGGCAAAGCCAGTTGTTCCCTTGGGAAAGACTGCTCGGTCCAGTGCAATCACACCCTTGAGGACCAAGGTGTAGGCTTTGGTTTCCATGTCTGTGGGCTGACCAAAATGCAGGGTTCGTGTCGTATCCGTCGTCCCATCCAAATATTGTGCTCCAGAATCGCATAGATAAACGGCTTTAGGGTCAATGGTGGAGCAATTTCCACGCTCCGCCTTGTAGTGTATCACAGCCGCATTGGGGCCGGTGCCAGAGATGGTGTCGAACGACAATCCGCGGAAATGCTTTCCCTGGGATCGAATGTCTTCTAGTTTATCTGCACCTTGCACCTCATCTATTGAAGCACCATGATTAATCAATTGATCTTCGAGCCAAGCAAAATATTTGATGAGGGCGGCGCCATCGCGAATATGACACTGGCGCATGCCTTCGAGCTCGGTGGGATTCTTGATGGCTTTGGCATCTGCCACCGGGCTCCTGATTTCTTCCACCTTTTCCTCTCCTCCGAGGCCGAGTAACATGGCCCACGATGCCTTGTTCGAGACGAGCATTTTGGTGTGTTTAGGTTTGGATCCGTTGACCACGTTGGGTTCGGCCGGCCGGGTCACAGCTTGGCTGAGCAGGTTCAGGTCGGAGAACAGATCTTCGTACGGCTTGATGCTGACGGCTCCGTGCAGGTGCTCGTAGACTGGGTCGTCGAGTTTGGAGGAGTCCACGTACAGAGTGGCAGCGTCATGGGTGATGGCAGCGTATGAGAAGAACACCGGATTGTAGGGAATGTCACTGCCTCGCAAATTGAACAGCCAGGCAATCTCGTCGAGCATGGAAACGACCATACCGGCGGTCCTTTTCTTATCCAGCTCCTTGCGCAAATCGGCCAATTTCTCCTTGAAGTCTTTTCCAGCGTAGTCGGTTGACAAGACGATCACCTTCTCGGCTGGACGAGCAGGGCGATCTTTCCAAATCTTATCAACCAGATTTTCCGGCACACCAACCAGCTTAGCGTTGCTCTTCTTCAGGGACTTGGATAGCTTGCGGGCCTCGGACGCGGTAATGACTGTCGGATCGACCCCAACTGTCTTGCCACCTTCGGCCTGCTCGGTAGTCCTGAGTCAAGGTTAGTTCACAGGATCGAGTTATTGTCACTGCTAAGCTTGCCATTCCTGCCACGTTGGCACATCCTCCAACCCTTGTTTTAACAGAAGCCAGTTGCTGTCGAGCTGTTTCGAGGCCTGATTAAAGTATCTGCCGTCTGTTGCCAATGCAGCCTTTTCCAGAGTCACCACCGCTGTGCCTGCTGATCCCGAGAAGCCACATATATGCTCTCTCCTGGCATCACAAGGGGCAATATACTCAGACTGATGACTGTCTTCCGAGGGGACAATGTAGACATCGACTTTATGCGCTTTCATAAGCTCTCGCAAGTTCGAGAGTCGCTTGGTGGTGTCAACGGTCGCCATATCGAGCGAAGGTAGAGCCAGAGAGGGGCTGGACGAGAAGGATCTCACAGAGGCACTGGTGGGGATGGGTCGCTGGGTCTGCCGTGCCAATGGGACGAGGGGGAAGAGCCGGCTCAATCGAGATGCCAATCGGCGCATGAAGATGGCAAACAGAAAGGTTGCTTCTCCTAGTTGAGGTTCTGATGTCAAAGATCTATCTACTACGGCGTGTGTTTTTCTGACGACTCGGGGTGCGGTGTATGAGAGACCGCGGCATTCTCATGTGTCAAAGTTGGGCAATGAGGATCACCAAGGTTGCAAAAATGACGCAGATAAAGGATGTCAACGGACTTCCCGATTGAGACTGGTGGCATTGGACTCCCAAGGCTGCCCTGCCCACTGCCTGAAATTTGCTGCACTAGCATTAACTGATGCGGGATATGTACCCTTTAACAAAATGAAATACCTAGCTAGATATTTTGAATATTTGTCCATCTGATGTTCCACAGCCCAAGCAAGTCATCCTACAGCCTCCTGCTCCTTCTCATCTTTAAGACTCTCAGAGAGAAGACTTTCATTGGTAGTAAGCGGCCGGATACGGTGCCAACCCAGGTGCTTGCTGCGTTATTGCCGTTGCTAAAATGAAAAACTGACCTGCGACCGGCCGACAACTGCCAGTGGTGCAGGAGTAGTGGATTGACCTCATTGGATTATGTTTTCTCCCACTGTTTGCAGTGAGGCTTTCGCACACGCATGCAGTCTCGAATTTCTTGATGCCATCTGGATTGACTAATAACTGACAGGAGACAGCAATGTCATCTTGTGTCTGGTACCCTGCTTGATGTCTAACTGCCCTTCCCGCAAGCATGGAACAGCTCATCCGCGATCTTAACTCCCCTCAAAACCAGGGACGACCTGATGCCATCAATGCGATCCAGAGACAAATCCAAACTGTGCAGCGCAAACCAGAGGCATGGCAGATTGGCCTAGATCTGATTCATGATCCTGACCCACTCCTGCAATTCTACGGTGCCCTTACTATAAATCTCAAAGTCCATGCTGATTGGGAACAAGACGGTGTTGGGCAAGATCGAGAGCGATTATCGCACCTCCTTGAGCAGCTGGTCTCCAAATATGCCTCCATCGCCATCATGTCTGGCTCTGAAATTGTCCTCTCTAAATTGGCTGCCACTCTGGCTGCCATCTTTGCCAAACAAGACGCTACCTGGGCTCATCCCTGTCGGCATGTCCTTGCCTGCATGCTTGCCGGACGATTCTTGGGTCAAGATCGACTCCCAGAAATATCAGAGATGATCAGAGCTCCCACAATGATTCCTGCATCTGGTCTGAAATCTGTTCTCAAATTGGCTCTTGCTCTGCAGGAAGAGCTTAGTTCCGCCACCAAGTCTCAAGCCGGCCATCAACTTGAACTTCGGCTCGCAAACAATGCTGCAGATGTCTGGGAGCTTTTGTATTTCTCTGTTGGCGCTGTGTGCTCGCACCGCGACCTTGTTCTACCCCCGCAGCAACCCAGTTCCTTGCAGATCCAAGCAGATGAGGCAGGCCTTCAGAACGTGCTTGACGAAGCACTCCAACAAATCCCGGTGAGTAATACCAGCAATACACATATCGTCAACTAATTTTGAAAGGCTTGGGCAAAGTTTGTTGTGGCAGAGAGCACGCCTCCTTTCCCACTATTCGATCTCTTCGCGAACTCGATTCAGTTGATCTTCAAGCTACTCCAGCGGCCCGAACTTGCCCAATATTGCATGCCCTGCATGGCTTCCTTGCAAAATGATTGTCATCGTTTGCTTGCACGAGCAGAGCCAACATATACGACCAAAGTAAACACGTCTGTCACGGCCTTGGCGCTGCTAGACAATATGGCACGGGGGCAGTACACTGCAGAATCGTTATCCTACGTTGACTTCCTTGAGGCCATAACATCGCATCTCGATTGCACCACCGACGACTACCTTAAAAATGAGGGTGTGATACTTGTTTTGCAAAGAGTCCAGACATTAACGAGATGTCCAGGTGCCGCGATGGTCGAGGATGAAGTCTGCCAAACAATTTTGGAAATCATGTCTACCATAGCAGAGGGCTACAGTGATTGGTCCGAACCATCGCTCTTCGATGAGAGTATGACAAACATGATAAAGGACATGTGTTTGGCCACATTGGCTAAGCTCCAGTATCCTCAAGATGAGCTTGATATTCATACAGCCACGTGGGATGATGACGACTACACACGATTCGAAGACTTTCGGTTCCAAGCAAAGGACTTCTTCGAGACAGCGTTCGGTATACTTGGCCCCGTTCTTGCGCAAGATGTCGCTCAAGCTATATGTGGGTCGTACGACCCATCCTGGTCGGATTTTGAAGCTACACTATTCGTACTCACAGCCCTCTCTGATGCATTGTCAAATGAACCCGAGCAATGTGATCCTTCCCTAGATCTGGTGCTCTCATCAACACTTTGGGACCAAGCCATCTCTTCCAACGCAGGAGTCCCTGGACGCGTCCATCGTGGAGTCATCAGATTGCTTGCCGACATAACCTCATTTCTTCAAAGAAAACCGCAGTATATGATAAGCAGCCTCGATTTCCTCTTTCGCTCCTTGCGTGTCAAAAACTATTCAAACCATGCAGCTCGAGCGATCTACAACTTGTGTGACAGTCAACGATCATTTCTCGTTCAAGCACTGCCCCAATTCCTAGAGACGATGAGAACATTAGAGAATATTCCTCTACATTCCCGTTGCAAAGTTCTGAGCGGTGTTGCAGCATTGATCCAAGCATTACCTTCCGAAGAACAACGAATGGAGCCTTTACAGAAAATTTTGCAGCTAATCCAGGACCTAGGAACGCGGTCGATCAGTGGCGTAGACACTCAAACAGAAGACCCTCCTGATCCTTTCACCGAGCAGGTCTCTATGCTCGCGGCTGTTGCCAAAGGCCTACAAGCACCCGCAGATACTCCAATCGATCTTGAAGAAGACGTCGTAGAAAACACCGAGTTCTGGACCGCCGGCGCCGGCAGACCGATTCAACAAGCAATATTACAAATGCTCTCGAGACCGTGGATTCATGTTCTTGATTCTTCGGGCTCCGACCTTGTTGCTGCTGCATGTGAACTCCTCAGATCTGGCTTCAAGGAACAACATCCCTCGCCGTTCAAGTTTCCTTCTTCGACAAGCACAGAGCTGCTTTGCACGATGATTGACCTTAAGAATCCGAACCTGGACCAGACAATGAATACCGCTTCTTGCTTCATCTCATCAACATCTCTATCTCCTGCAAGGTCTTCTGCCGAAGCTGATACCTTGTTAAATCAAGTTCTATCCATAGCAAGCGAAGCTACAAATATTCTCCACGATCCCATGTCTGAGCCTTCCTTCAGTGCGCCGACTTCCATTCTCGATTTCTTCGTTCGCTCCATGCCAAAGTACGGAATCCACATCCTCACTCGTCCAACTGCAATCGAGATAATGGATTCCATCCTTCAGTATGCGATAGTCCTCCTAGGCAGCACGACCGACACTCTGCCTCGCCGCTCAGCTGCAGCATTCTTCGCCTCGTTTCTCGACCTAACAGAACCATCTTCAAAGTTTATGCAACATGCGCTGGCAAATCGCAATCTCAATAACCTGCTTGACAGGTATGCTTCGTTGGTTCTCGGCCTCACGCTGCACTTATTGGCTGGTGAATGTGCGCGCTCTGAAATTGAGTCGCTCTCCCTCCTCTTGCGAGCTTTCATCTCCAAACAGCCGATGCGGGCCAAAAAGATCATGCAGGAAGCCATTGAGCCTGAAAGTGGAGTATTGACACAGAAAGCGCTTGAGGCGACGAAGCTGCAACAGCGAACCCGGTTCATCACACAAGTGGAGGTGTTAAGAGGAGGCCGAAAAACTAACGAGATAGTGAGAGACTTCTGGATAAGTTGCAAGGGTGGCCAGTTTGGATATGTGACTTGAGTGTCCAGGATCAAGTCCCCACGCGCCCTTGACAAAGAAGCGGCATCTCAACCGAAAAGGTCCTTTACCCTGGATGTACATGTAGTGATGACGCGCGATATTAAGTAAGAAGGCAACAAAGTGGTTTCAAAAGGTGTAGGCGAATGCCGTCCAGTAATCTGATGGACGAGAGCCTCTCGGTCTCATTGCGGCATCTACCTGCAAATAGCGGGATTGAGCTACGCTCTGCATCGACAAAAAGCTGATTCATGCTTCGTGTCAGCGAACTATACATCATCTCATGCACAAACCTCCCTCGGCGAGGTTATCCGCCTCAATTCAAACATCTACACAAGTGCGTCACAGCAGTTGATTTTGTTAGTTCAGCTCAGTCAAGTCGTACGAAAGCAAGACATTCTGAATGAGGCCACAGAGAGATCATCTTAGATGGAATCCCAGGTCGATATACATTCTTCGTTATTGAGATTCGACCCCAGCATTCATCCGCACTCTCGCGGCAAGGGGAGAGAGCAGAGCCTCAAGTGATCAGCGCTAGGAGAGCTGTCGTGCATAAATATCACCAGAGGAGGCTCGTTCAGGTAGTCTTGCTCCGCCAAACTATCTCAGCTACCTCATATTCCACTTCCCGCTGGCCAAGGTACGGTTTCAGTACTATTCTCGCGTTCATGTTCGATGTGTAAACCACGACGCCGGTTTCTATTGTCCTCTCTGCGCACGCAACTGTCGCCGACTGCTCTTTACTCTGATTCCGTGCTTTATCTTGTCCGGTGTGTTGTTGAGCTGATCTGTGATGAGCCATGTGTTGGTGGGATGGTATTCACCCGCCTCAGAACCCCGTACGCCGTAACTACCTAGGTGCTATCCATCAACCCCAGTGTTCCTGCAAGACAACAGCGACACCTGACCAGCAATCCGGCAACCAGCCAGCGCGCCCGAGTTTTCTCACACCACAACCCATATTGAAGGAAGCGTCCGAGTCACGGTTCACACGCAGCCAAAGCAGTGCGTTCGCAAACTCCACGAGGCCGAGATCATAGCGCACCAAACCAGCCGCTGAAATCAAGCTTCAGATTTCAGTATGCTGACGAATTTATGGATCGTCCATGACCTTTTTTTCCATTGCCAAAGGTCGTGTATTCCGGGCTTTCTGTCATCGCAGGTAAAGTGTAAATGTTTCGCGTGGTAGCATGTGCTCGAACCCCTAGCATTCCAGCTATGAGTGAGTAGGGATTGAGGAGAGCCTCGAAGCTGTTGCTACTTTTGTTTCTGTCACCAAGATTAGGGCAAAGCTTCGAGGGTTTGGGCTAGAAGTGCTAGCTAGACCCGATGTACGAAACGGCTCTGATCCGTTTATGATCGGATCCATGATGAGTCGAGAGTTGTGAGTGGGCTGAGTGGGCTGAGTGAAGATATCCAAATATGAGTGAAGATGTCCGAGTATGAACGAAGCTTTTGGTTTCGAGAATGCAGAAGCAGCTCAGAGACGAGCCGGCACCAACAGCTGTTGTAGAGGCTGCTTTGATCCTGCATTCGCTTTGGCGGATCCGAGCGGGATCGAGTTCATGAAGGACAGCAGTGAGATGGCGAAATGCTCGGGTTGGTGCTCGGGGAACGAACCGAGAGAACTTTCGATGCGTCTGACGGTGACGTGGTCGTTTCTCTGCCACGGTTCGGCGCTGCCTTCTTGTTCTTGGAACAAAAGGCATTTTATGGCACGGTTGGCCCACTCTCGGCCAGAAGCAGAGTCTGCTTCATGTGAGCCCGAGATGGTTTTGAGCAACGTCTGCATATCTGCCAGCACTTGATGCTCCGCGAAAGCATCTGCGTACTCTTCGATGTCTTCATCGAAAATGGCTGGAGCTGTGGAGTGTTGAGGAAGCAGATCGTGCCTGAACGCAGACAATCGAGTTTCCCTTGAAGACAAGGCGGGCAGGCCCATCAGTTGGATGAGGCTGTGGCCCAGAGTTCTTCGATCTAGGTCGTCGCAGCAGCAGAGCGATGCCACTGTATCCGGATTTCGGGTATAGAAATTTCGAGCCAAATATGCACCCAGCCCTGATCCAGCGAGGTGGACGGGCAATGAGACATTCAACATTTGAATGAAGCATTGCAACTCTGATATCAATGAGTCTGGTGTGATCTTGGCATCCGATCGGGATCGCTCATCCAGCCGGCGACCTGGCAGATCGGGGGCGATTGTTGTGTAGCCTCCCATGGCGAGCAGATCAATGACATAACGAAACTGATAGTTCGTCTTGAAGAAGTCATGGAGCAAGATGAGAGTGGCCTTGGGTTTGAGTCTTGGCGGAGGGGTACACCGGACGTAACGAATACGACTTAGGCCGTTCTGTGAGAGGACGTCGACGAATCCATTCTCGTAGAGAAGTGTACTATTAGACATGATTCACGCTCTGGGTAGGCTGGTAGTGCAAAGTCGACCGTGAGATAGTTTGTCGACGAGGAGCTTGGAGCCTCTTTTTGAGGACATGCCATTTGTTTTATTCATTTCTTGGAAGTCTTGCGATGCGGGTGGCTATGCGTGGGATCGCATGGGGTGTGAATTTATCACCCTTGGGCCTGAGCTCGGTGTTTAGATGTCGTATGAGCGAAGGCAGAAAGACTTTACGGACGTACGGTGATTTTATTCCGCAACGTTGTTCGATATCTTTCTACGACCTGATTTCGAACATCTTCGACCGTAGATCTCTAAGCATCGTCGTGCCTTGCTGTAGTTGGGAGAGCACCCATTTCCAAATGGTGGTCGGCAGAGGAGATTGGCTGATTGCAGCCAACGCACCAGTTTGGATTCTTAAGTAGAAAGAACCCAGATTATTTAGGAATGCACCTTCTATACGCCAGGTTTGGTCGTGTCGCATACGCCGGACTCAACACTATCATTCGCCACGTCAGGCAGCGATTTGTATGCGATCGTATAATCCATGTACCCTTCTATGCCCTTCTATAGATACACAGCACATATAAGCTCGGCCAGAAAAGAAGCCGACCTCGGCCGAAAAGTCCCCACGCAAGCGGCGTAACCATGATTTCGACGCGTCCTAGTGTCCTCTACCCCTAGTTGCAGCGCGTCATCCCGCATCGCCATCCATTCGGAGATAATTAATCTCATCCGTGGACATTCCGTGCCCGGTGCTGCCTGTGTGAATGACCAGCCGGGCGCGTCGTGGAAGCGAATCATGCCTAGCAATGGGAATGGCGGTCGAGAACTCAGCGAATTTGAGATCCGCCGAGCCGAACTGGTTGGTCAAATAGGAGAGGTTAGTGGGTGGTGGTTGACAGTGTCGAATGTGATTCTTTAAACATTTTGAGGAAACGTTGTGGCTGATCTAGTACGACTGCTAGTCTCTCGAGCAAACTTTGACACAGATCAATGCATTGAACCGAAGTCTCGAGAGTATCATCGAGGTGAGTCATGTCAGTTATAGGCGGGAAGAATACGAGGATTGATGCAAGTGTGGTTAGATTGGCAACGAGTTTGCGTCAGTCGAAGCGTTATGGAGTCAGTTCGAGCTCGTGATAGGCAGCAATCGGCAGGCCGAGGAGCGGCAAGAAACGAAGAACCAGTCTGATGAGGCAGACAGCGGCAATCCAACATCTTAATAAATCCAGCAAGCAGCCCTTCATCGGTGCTTCGGAAAGTCTTGGATCCAAGATCAAGCGGTGCAGCAAGGATCAGGAATGTGGTCAATCAGATTCATCTCTACGAGCATTCTTTGTGCTTTTCAGTGTCATAAATGACTCAACCCACCAGGATGAAGCTCAACTGGTCCTGAACGCCGACCAAATGTATCCAACGCCTCCTTACGACACGCTTCCATCCTTGTTGAAATAGACCAGAACATAGTCACAAAATACAGTTGGCAATGACAGTGCCCACTGACGGAATCACAATATCTTACAGGTCCGCTTTTTCGCCTTCTTAACTTTCTTTCCTGGCGCGGACGCCTTTGCCTCGTAACTGGCATCCTCTATCTTGATAGTGGTGTCAATGGCGAGCTCAAAAACTTCGGCAACACCTTTCTGTTCCTTGGAAGAGCATTCGACATATATAGCATTCATCTGTTTCGCGACCGCTTCGCCTTGCTCTTGGGTCACTGGTGTCAGACCTTGTGTACGCAGCAGCTCGATGCAGGCGCGCTTCGTTCGAAGATCCGACTTCAGGCCGACGAGAATGAGAGGGGTTGTTGGGCAGAAGTGGAGGACCTCTGGGAACCACTGAACGGAGTTAGCGCAGGTCCGCGACAGGACAGGATGTGTGCTGTATTTACCTTATCCATCACATTCTCCAGGGAGTTTGGGCAGTCTATGGCAAAGCAGACGAACAACAGATCTGTTTCTGGGTATGAGAGAGGCCGTAGTCGATCGTACTCTTCTTGTCCTGCAGTATCCCAGAGCGCAAGTTCGACCGATTTTCCTGATGGACCGTGCGTGACTTGAGTGATGTAGTTCTCGAACACGGTCGGGACATATTTCTATGCTCTACGTCAGGGCCGACCTATGTCTGTCTTGCTTGGTGCTCACCTCTGGAAAATAGCCTTGTGAATAGCT
The DNA here is from genome assembly GCA_017656005.1 of Incumbomyces lentus. Taxonomy (NCBI): domain Eukaryota; kingdom Fungi; phylum Ascomycota; class Eurotiomycetes; order Chaetothyriales; family Trichomeriaceae; genus Incumbomyces; species Incumbomyces lentus. The sequence continues at coordinate 1,031,457 of JACJVT010000004.1, read as the reverse complement.
AATTAAAAGGCAGGTTTTCCCGCAACCACCATCGCCGACCACGACGAACTTCTTGGAATAAGCCGGGGGCAGAGTGATGTTGGTGCCTTCTGACATTCTCGCACTCGAGTTGTATGTGTTCGATGTGCCGTTGCTTGTTCGTGTGCCCTCTGTTCGATATGACCGACGAGAGGAAAGAGGGGTGACGTGAGAAGAGGCTACTTTTTCTGACAAAATCGGTGCCGTGAACTGGTCGGGCAACTGTGTTTGTGTAGCCATGGTTGCCAAGTTATTTGTTGTTTCCCTCGTGACAAACCTCAGGGCCGAAAGGATGAGCAAGAAAAAATGTCAAATAGTAAACCCGGACAGCTGCTGCGGACCTGATACTGGTGTGGGTGAAAGGATTCGAATCCTCGGGATACTGGCCCTCCTTATTGATGACAAGAGATCTCAAGTTAAACAGCTGGACGTTCTATTTCTAAATCGACTGTTCGATGATGTGCAAGGTTAAGACACGGCGGCTCATGGGGTAAATGTTTACTACACGTTGCGGGGACAACCAAGCAAGTGGCCTCTCAGTCTGCAAAGTTTCACCTGCGGCTTGCCGTTCTTAGGCAGGTGCGGTCGTCACCAAACTTTTTATTACCACGATTCCCTTGTTGGGGTTTGAAAGGGATTGCGGTTTATAGGATGTGGCAAGCAGCCCAGATTCTCGTGCAGGAGGCTATTCAGGATTAGGTGATACTGTGAAATATATGCGTCCTTTTCTTAACCTGCTCTGGTGCGCTATGACTTTTCGGGTTGTGCCATTCGATAAGCGCTTCCGTGCTTGTCCCGCACACTTCCCGGTTGCTACACCTTAGACCTTTGTAGGCCACCACACTCTCTGCATGCAGTTGCGCATGCCATCTGCACTCTTGCCGTACTCCCAAAGACGTGCTAGAAATATCGTTGGGCGGAGAGGCTCATGGCACGAACGACAGAACGCTTCAAGCCATGGAGAAGCAGAACGGCAAACTAGATGCTGGATTGGAAAGCCTGGACCACTGTCAGTGAGGCATTCTGTGCTCTTGATATGCCATGCCATACCATGCCATGCCCGGCCTCTCGCTGACTTGGCTCTGACCAGATAAAACTTGCCTGCCACCCTGGCGGTATGTGCTCCGAGAGCGACTCCTGCGCATTGTGCGCACCGAAACCCCATATGTGGCTTTGCTTCAAGAGCGGATGCGTAGTCCAGCGCTGGACTGGTACTTCGCCCAAACCGCCAATCTGGGCACACACATCTGCTTCATGGTCGTGCTGCCCATCTTGTTCTGGTGTGGCAATCCATACCTAGGAAGAGCGTAAGTTGAGCCGCACGAGACGCGACCATGATGGTAAATCCTGACAATATTGTAGAATGGCTACGATTCTGGCGGCTGGTGTCTACTTGAGTGGCTTCGTCAAAGACCTGTTATGCCTTCCACGACCACTGTCTCCTCCACTCGCACGTATTTCCATGTCAGGATCAGCTGCGCTGGAGTACGGCTTTCCATCCACTCATTCGACCAATGCCGTATCTGTTGCCGTATTTTCAATCCTGGCCCTGCAACAGCCGGATACGCCTATAGCGCCTCAAATTGGATGGTACCTGCAAGCGTTGGCTTATTTCTACGCCGCATCGATCGTCCTCGGACGGTTGTATTGCGGAATGCATGGCTTTTTCGACGTCGTCATCGGAAGTTTACTCGGCGCGGCTATTGCTTTTGGCCAATTCTATCTTGGCCCTTTGAGGGACCAGTGGCTCTACTCGGGCAGTGTTCAAACCGTTCTCGTGGTGGGACTCATCATCTTGGTGCTGGTGAGGATACACCCCGAACCTGCTGACGATTGCCCATGTTTTGATGACAGCGTGGCGTTTGCAGGTGTGATTTTTGGGTGTGATCTGGGGGGGTGGCACTTTGCACAGACAAGGTATGCAGATCCCACAGCCAGTGACCCCTCAACTATGCCTTTTAGCGTGGCCGGGCTAGGATGGCCCAAGGTGGCGGGCAGAATTCTCCTGGGGATCGTTGTGGTGTTTATGTGGCGAGCAGTGGCTAAACCAACGTTGTTGTCGATCCTGCCACCGATTTTTCGTGTCGTCGAGACTCTGGGTTTGGACATTCCTCGTCGGTTTTTCAAGCCTGCATCACAATACCAGCATGTCCCTCATCACCGAGACGACGACAACGTGATCCCTGCAGCACGCAACATCCCCCGAATGCTCACGAACCTGCGTCGACGCCGGGCCGTGTCAGTCGGTCCACAATCTGAAGCTGATGCGTACGAGGCGCTTGCATATCGACAGAAAAGGAGGAGAGACTCGATGAAGAGTTTGGAAACACCGGCACTAGCGGTCAAGGAAGAGAAGAAAGAGATGGAGATGGGACAGCAGACAAAGCAAGACTACTTTAATGACGAATCAGGGAAAGCATCGCATTCTCGAAGCCGGTCGTCCAGTCTCGAAGAGTTTCGCCAACAGATGGGTGCATCCTCGAACATAATCTCCCCATTTGCTGTCATTTCTCCGCCAGGCACAGTGCTTGATGAGGCAGATATGAAGGCAGCAGCTGAGAAGGACAAATCGGAGCTGTTTGCCATGGTACAAAAGCCTCGAGTAAGGTACGACGTGGAAGTGGTGACCAAGCTCATCGTCTACTCAGGGATTGGCTGGTTTGCCGTTGAGGGTAATGCTATTATCTTCCACTACGCAGGGCTCAGTTTACGGTGAACGGCTATAGAGGGAGACCGTGGGAGACGAAATCAGAGCATTCGCATTCTCGCTGTTCAGTACAGAGGACCAGAGGTGCCATTCCCTGCCTGGTAATGTCATTGGTCGGAAGTGACGCGTGAAGGACTATACCTGGGCAACGTGGAGTGGATTTGCAATACTCCGGGCCTCCGTACAGTGGAGACTTGAGGTGATTTACATTGTTTTGACTCCACGCGGCTGTTTTCACTCTGACGCGTCTTCTCTTTCAAAGTTCACTGCGTTCACCAAAGCACCTGCCTGTTCAATATTGGCGCACACAATTGTTTTTGGTATCGACGCTAAATAGAGAAAACTTCGTGCTCACGTTCAAAGTTACCACAATCAAGGCTACCGCAAACCTTTCCATAACTTGAAACAGAGCAAGACAAGCTCCAGCCAGTGACCGATCTGGCTACTATACATATAGTAAAGCCAGGACTGTAAATCATGGAGACCATGGATTGGGAGGCCGAAACCGGTCAAACATTCAACTTGATTGGTCGCCAGCCAACAGGCCTCTGCGCTGTCATCTGCAACCCCATCTACGCCATCGTTCGCGCGTTGCGTGGCGTGAGACGAGCCTCCGGCATCCCTGTTCGCCGAGGTGCAAGGGCCCGTGTTCCTTCCTTATTCAGCTCAAGAGCCAGATCCACATCCGCCACACGGGCGACTGGCAGCCCCCACGCCTCTACTTCTCCATCAACTCCATCACGACAGCCATCGGCTTCCGTCCTCCAGCCGATATCAGATCGACGGAGAAGCAGGCCAGATGGTGATGATGCCGAACAAGGATCGATGAGGCCTTCCAAACGGCGCAACATCGACGGCGACGACTCACCATGGCATGCTCAGGGTTGGGCCCGCGAGAGTCTCAGAGACGTCAATCAATTCCGCGAGCCCAACGGCCAGCCAAGTCCCGTTCCCTTCTCATACGCCGACCTCTTTACTCCTTCTCCTGTTCGGACTCGGCCCCGAAGAAGTATGGCGCGACAATCGTCGCCTTATGAACGCACTCCAACTTCACTTCCACGAGGCGTTCATCTCACCCGATCGCCAGAGCAGCAACTCCAGTTTCTGTGGTCTGGCGATGATGAAGATGAGGAGGGCGAGGACGAGGCTCCTCCCATCCCAAAGGAAGCTGGCGAGGAACCTGCCAAACAAGAGCAGGAGTCCACTCCGACCCGGGTTTCACATAACCCGACGTCACCTTCCTCTCCACACCTCTCCAGCTCCTCGACCTCGCCCTCCTCAATTGAATTCTTCGCCGACCCCGAAGAAGAACGAGAGTTCCGCAAGTTCCTCCGCGGACACGAGTCTTCCTACGATGACGATGGTTACAAAATCGCCATCGATGGTATCATCAGTCCTGAAACCCAAGCGTGGAACGAAAGACACCGCCTTGAGTTGCTGCGACAGGCTGCAGAGGCTCAGCAGACTCCTTCTCGACCACCACCACACCTCACTGCAACCGCCTCGTCGTCTCCTGATCCTCTGTCCATTGAGGCAGAGGCACCAGTTGAAGACGACGAGGTGGCTGCGGTTGAGATACCCGCACCTCAAACCACCTCTCCACCTCCAACTTCGGAGACACCGGCCTCGCCTACCACATCCTCTACGGCCAAGGAAGAACCGTCTATGAACACAACTGTTGTTGAGGCGGCATCTCCAGCCAAGTCACCATCTCTAAACCCAGCAGAAGAAGAACCAACTATTACTGCACCTCAAGAACCGGCGGTACAAACACCTGTGCAAAAGCTTAAGAACCTGCGAATCGACAGCAGAACCCCCAAAGCAGGCACCTTCTCCGCCCTCAAGTCGGATCGAAAGACTCGTCGTCAGCAACTCATCGAGGAGCGAGAAGCAGAAAAGCTCCGAGGTGAATACAACATGGTTCCCCTTGGTGCAGAGTGGGATTCGAAAGTGCGTCACGCCGTTCGCAACGGTACAGCCGACCGCAAGTATAGCCCCGAAGACTTCTCTCGCGTCGTGCCCTCATATTCTACCCGTCCTCACCAGTCCAAGTGGCTCAACGATGCAGTCATCAATGACTATGTCTCTCTCGTTGCCAAACATGGGAACAGAGATGACCGCCCTACCCAAGTTCCCACTCACGCCGCACTCTCAAGCTACTTCTACATGAAGCTCAGCGAAAACCCTAAACAGGCACCACCGAGCTGGACTCGACGAGCCAAAATTTCAGGTCGAAGTCTACTTGAATGCGAGAAGATTTTCTTACCAATCAATGAAGGTCTGCACTGGACCCTGTGTGTCATTGAGCCAAAGACCTTTCGTCGCGTGACCATGTACAACAGCATGGGCCATGGCAGCAACGATCGACACGCAAGAATTGTTATGGAATGGCTACAAGCCCATCTTACCACCGGCTTTGTCGAATCGGAGTGGACTGTTAACACCGCTGGTGTGAGCCCTCAACAACTTAACACCGACGACTGTGGTGTTTTCACCTGTACGACTGCACGACAGATTATGCTCGACCAAATGGATTCGAGCCCATACACTCACGAGATCATTCCTGTACAGAGAAAAAGAATAATTGCAGAGTTGTTGCATGGTGGTTTGATCAAAGCCACCGAATCTTGATAGCCCATATGTTGGGTATGAAACAGACTCCGAAGAAACGAACCCATTGTACCAACACATCGATGCGCAAGAAGCGTTTCCCACGAGAGCTACGAAGTCACGAGTCACGACAGAACTACACTATTTTCCAATTACGGGCATGCACCAGAACTCAACAACAAGGACCTGCACGCGGGATCTCATTCGCGCTTCGTTGCCCCGACATGCCTCGGGGCGACGGGGCAGGATGAGGTCCTGTGACGTTCAGTGCAGGCCTTGATGGTAGAAGAGGAAGCCAGCAAAGACGGGCCGGGTACTTGACTTGCTGCACTAGACATCCCGTCGGTGTAGCAAGGGAGGGCCTGGTCCTTCAATGCAGCTTCCTCTTCTTGCCACACAGGATTGGGCGTTGGAAAGCTGGATACAAAAACATTCATGCAGGCAGGCGAGCTCGCATTGTTAATTTTGGGCCGCCGATGAAGTATAGGATAACGTTGTATAGATAGATACCCCATTCGCCTTGGAAGTCCTGCGAAGGCGTTGCGAGGCATGGAAGCCTTGCTTTAACAACAACTATTAATCCAAAAACCTTTCAAATTCAAGTCAACTCTCTTTTTCCATGCTTGCAATTGACATTAGAACTCTGCACGCGGTTGTAAGTCAAGAACCTCATGTCGTAGAAGTCGTAGTAGTCCTTTCTAATCACACGTTGGGATGAAGGAGTGGACTACCGGCGCTTCCCTTGTTTGTCACTCATTTGTCACTTGTGTGTCGGTTGACATGGCAGACACAGGTAAGAGAGCCTCTCCAAGAGTGAATATACGATTGACAAGAAGGGAAACAGGACCAACGTTTCACGGAAGTACCAGCCAGCTACATGTGTTTTTGAAGTCAGTGTAAGATGAAACCCGATGTTTGGCTTTTTTTCTTTCTAATTTCAAAGACTCTTAGGTAAAACAAAACAAAACATTTTAATAAAAAAGTAGAAACTTCTATTAGTATTTGGTAAACGTCTATTAATCCTGCTGAGAGGGTGTGAATCTAAATAAAAACACATTTCCCCGGTTCCATGGGGGAAAAAAATCTTCATCGCTAGTCATTAATATACAATTCGCTCGCTTTGAGAACAATGGCTAAAACAAAGATGCTCGTCGCTTTGAATTCAGATTATGCATCAAGGATTTTCTCTCGAAGTGTCATTTGTGTTTGTGACATGTGTTGGGGGTGAGGGGGAATGAAGGCGAAGTCCCCAAAGGAGAGTTTGAGACTCGAAGAAGACGAGTTGGTTGGTGGAGGATGCGAACTTTTTCTGTTTGGTTCTTCAACCCACTGCATACTTGGACTTGCTTCTCAGCCAGGCGCCCTTGGTATAGAGGACGAAGATGCCAATGAAGCCCATGACAGTGAGGCCGGCCAGCAGCGAGACGCCACGGCCAACGCCCAGGTTGTGGAAGAGAGGGGTGGCGTAGTGGATGGAACCCACGGCGATACTGGAGCGCACAGCGTCGTTCATGGCGAACAGGCTGGCCGCGTACTGCGGGTAGCTGAGGGCGAGGTAGATGAAGATGACCTGTATGATGAGGAAGACTGACACAATGAACAGGGCGATGGCGATGGTGGGCACGATCCACGGGATGTTGGGGGAGTTGAAGCCCGTCCAGGCAAACATGAACATGGCTGCGGGCGACACGATCGACGCGTACAGGCCGATCCTGAGCCGTCCTTCTGGAGGGGGGAACCCCCCTTCTTCGAGCTGTCGGCGGAGCCTGGGGTTGGCGTGGAAGTGCAGATAGCAGATGTAGATGACCACCGCGATCATGGCGCCTACCGCAATGCACAGGTAGATCAGTCCTTGTTCGCCCAAGTTCATGCCGTAGCCGTGCGTGACGGACGGCCGTGGCAGGCCGGCGCCATAGACCAGCGGGAAGGACTCGAAGAAGGAGTAGTAGATGCCGTAGATCAGGCCGATGTAGACCGAGGTGAAGGCTACGGATGGGTCCTTCAAGTTGATCACGAACGGACGCACGAGGTACTCTCGAGCAAGAGCGCCGAACTTGACTTGAGATTGGTCGATTTCGGATTGTGACACGAGTCGAGCTGCGACCTCAGGCTTCCCTTCGCGTTCCATACGTTTTCGAAGCCGGCGCGCTCTCTGCAGCAGGAGGGCGGGGGTGGACGTCTCCGGCAGCAGCACGAACACAGAGCAGAAGATGGGCGCGCCGAGCCAGAGCACTTCCCACATGGCCCAGTGCCAGCCTTCGACGGGCACGCTGAAGCCCGAGATCAAGGGACCAAATGATGGACCAGCTGTCGCTGCGCCTGCCCAGCCGGCCAAGACATATGGCATTTGTAGGAGGCTGTAGACATCCGTGATGCTCGCTCCACCCGTCGCGAGCCCAGGAGAGCCGAGGATTCCTTGAATCAGCCGCAGCACGACGAACCCGGCAAAATTGTTGATCAGAGCCAGTGGGATGGTGACAATCAGGAACAGGAAGAAGGTGATGATGTACGGTGGGTTGCGGCCGATAGCCGGGATTTCCGAGAGCGGGCTGAAGAACAATGCCCCAAGCCCATAGCCCAAGACGTACATGGACAGGCCGGTGCTGGCCTCTTGTGCATTGAGGTTGAACTTTTCCATGAGTTCGGGCACGGCAGGAGTGTAGATGGCACCGGCGATGTAGATGGCCAGTGTGTAGAGATAGATCTGGACGATGACGAGTGCCTTCTTCTTCTGCGTCCAGTTTTGCGGGTTTGCTTGATCGTCAGTGGTGTACCAGGTCACGAGCAGACGATTGTCCGCAGTTCGCTCTGGCTGGAGCGCTTTGGAAGGTTCGCTGCGAATTGTCTCCTGGCGCACAGCGTCCTGGTAGGCTTCCGCAAGTTCGGCTTCGGTGCGAACCCGTGACATCTGGGATCGGCTCGTTACGCGAGACAGCGATCGAGCTGCCTCAAGGTCGCCACGAGGGCTCGTAGGAGTGGTAGCCTCTCGGTCTGGGTGAGTCGGAGCATTTGTTAACTCGCCGTTCGGGCTTTGCGGAAGCTCCAGATCTTTCTTTTCCTCGTCGATTCCTGGACTCGGAACTGTCGTCGAAGCCTGAGAATGAGAATCATGTTTCTCCATCTTGTCGTCTCCAACGTACATGCCGATAGGGCATTCCCAATCATCCCTCTCCTCTGGATATAGGAGGACCCGGTTGTTGGTTAAGAAGCGAATGAGCTGCCCCAAGGGGGCATCTCGTATAATGTCATACATTGCTAGAATTCTGTGGCCGTGGCCGTGACGGTGCTCAATTTTTCGCGTCGAGAGAAAAATCACAAGTCTGGACTTAACAACTTTCCAAGGTTCGGGGGTAGACCTCCTAAGAGTCACGAGTCAAAGCCAACCTGTGTAATGGCCAGATGATATCGTTCCTACAAGCCCATGGGTAAATGCAATTTATATAACTTAAGGGGACCACTCATTGCAGATTATGTCACCAATTGCGTATACTCAAGTAACCCTGGGGGGGCACGAACAATATCGATTATCGAGAATTTTGGCGCATCGGCCGAAGACACGGGGAAGTTCATGCTGCCTGAATGACAGCATGGCGTCAAAATGCTTTCTTGATCGTCTAAGAGAAGTTCAAAACTCCGAGTCCGCAGCATGCTACCGGTGTCCGGATTGGAGACTGTTGAGGAAGACCGCACGACAAAGGACCAAAACTCGAGTGTGTAAGCTGAGTAAACATTCATGATTGAGAAAGAAATTCAAGCCCTGCAGGAAGGGATATCAATTTTGCTCTCCATTACTACGTAGATGGCGCCGGACGAACTGATCCGGCCTTCGGTGGACGCACTGGATTGGTGGACAGTGAACAAAAAGACCACTTGTGCTATGATTATTAAGCTACCAGTGACATCAGACCCTAAAAAAAATTCCCAAACCCCAGCAGGCGAGAGAACATTGTCTGGAGATAAGACAAAACGACGGAGAGAACCTGCACCAATGACGATCAGACAATCTGCATGTTTCATAAGTTCATGCTATAGGAGAGCGCCCATCAATTTTTGAATATTCTGCTGGATGAGCTTGCATCCATTCAACAAATGCTTCAGCAGCTGCAAAGAAATGTAGAGTAAGGTTGTGTGAATAATGCGTACGACAGCCTACAATGCTGCGAAACGAGGCGTCTTCGAGGTGTTGGCCTTGACCTTGAACCCAACACAGAGACTTATGACTGTTTAGGACTTATCCCTTTCTCTTCTGATTGGTCCATCGTCTTTGCTTTTTCTTTCAAGCGCTCTTGGGAAAACAGTTTCTGTGCATTGTATAACGATGAGTTTTTCTTGAGGTTTCTGAGAATGTTAGTACGTCACAACCACGAAGTTGTCGCTTAGACATACTCTAATCTCCTGCCTTTGACCTCGCTTAGCTTTTTGGTGGTCGGGCTGAGGATGTAATCGCTGGGGGAGACGTACGTCTCGGAGACTTTGTAGGCCAAAGCTGGTTTGTGGGCCATCGTCGCTGTCTTCAACTGTTGTGCATCGTTGCCGTCTTGTTCAGCGGATGGTACTGCCTTTCCGTCCGCCGTGGACGTCTCTTTGGATGATGAGAACGGAGAAGGTGGTAGCGGTATCTTTGAAGGTGTTTTACCTGGCGATGAGAGATTCAACGGTCGTTCTCCAAGGGGCTGAGTTGAGTGTGCTGAGTTTGCCATTGTGTCGGCCTTTTTGAATGACTCAAAGTCGCTTATGTGAAGCTCTTCAAAGAGACAAGGTTACTTGCTGTGATCGAGATGAGACTCTGCAGCTGTCTCCTATAATGCTGGGAGCAGTTGAGTAAAGGCTTTTACGTTCCAAATATTCAAGAGATTTGTGATGCAAAGTTTACGGGTTGTTTACATGTCCGCAGGAGAATAATCTAGGCAGCCGCGGAGCTAATCATTGTGCTCACTGTTTTTCTTGAACCAGTCGTCATTGATGGCCTGTGCAATTTGTGTAAGGTGTCAGATTTCCGTTGCGATGGGATGCAAAATATGGGTCAATGGTGGTTGCCGCAACAACGATGGGTCGCGCGCTAAGGTTGGATATGGATTAGCCCTGAATTCCGCACAAGGACCAGTCATGTAGCGTTTGTGCAATCGATTTGTATTCTGCCTCACACGATAGCAAGCGAATACAGCCCACTATGTACCCATTTCAACAACTACCGTCATGACCATGTCCTCGAGCAATATGTGCGCTCCTAAACAGTCTTCGCTTCGTGGTGAAATTGTTCTGTGCCCACATGCTGGGGCGCTACGCTACTCATTCTTCTCTCGTATTGCTCATACACACCGCCACTCTCAACTTGCTCCTCGAATATATTGACCTTTGTAGATGCAAACTTGCGAGCAGAAATACCGCGTTCAAAGAGTAGGTCGAGCTCGGCATATGTCCTTCCGGTTGGCTCGGGAATGCGGAAATAGGTGTAGACGATGCAGATGAAGCAGAGTCCTGCCCAAAAGAAGCCCGTGAAAAGACCCCAGTTCCATTCGCCCTACAGCGTTGTTAGACATAATCTTCCACAATTATAGCCAAGATACTGACCGGATTAAGCATGTAGGGAGTGAGGACCGAGCAAATGATGTTGACGATGTTGTAGCAGGCTCGTCCGAGCACAATCGTCTTGATCTGCAACCGTCGCGTTGACATTTCTGCCACCAGGGAATAGCAAACCGTGCCGACCGACAGCTGATAACACAAGGCCCAGACCAACATGATGCTTCCAGCCGCCATGGATGCGCCATCGTTGCGCGACTTGGGAACGAGGCCGAGGAAACCCAGAACGAGAAGCATCACGAAAAGGCCGCAAAGACCGACGAAATACAGCCGTCGTCGACCGATGCCCCAAGCCATCAGTCCCCACGCTCCGAAGACACCCCTGTAGATTGTCAGTACAAATCCTGCCACGGAGAAGGAACACGATGCAGCGGCGTTCAATCGTTTGGGCGAGACACTTACAAAGCATTGATCGAGTACTGTCCAAGCGCAAAGTTTAGTGCCAGCGAGGGGTCGAGGCCTGCTTGCTCCAGGAAATAGGTAGAATAGCCGGAGAACGAGTTCCCGGACAGGTTCTGAATAGCCCAGCACATACAGACAATCTCGGTTCGTCGGAGGTCAATGCCCTTGAAGCAGTCTACATAAGAAGCGCCTTTTGTAATCTTGTTTTCTAGGGCTGTCGTGTGAACCATCATGGCAACTGTTTCGTCGGCATCAAAATCCGTCTCACGTTGCTGCGAGGTCAGTCGCTCTAGAGACCTCTTAGCATCCTCAAGTCGTCCTTTTCGCACAAGCCACCATGGGGACTCCGGAGCGAAGAAAACCCCAGTGAACAACGGCAAAGGCCAAATCCATTGAAGTGCGAAAGGAATTCGGTAAGCCCACTGGTCCGTTCGACCGACCATTCCCTTGATCGATCCGATTCCCATGATCTGACCAATGCCCCAACAAAAATTGATGTAGGTCGTCAGATGTCCTCTGAGCGCAACAGGACACACTTCAGAGGCGTAAGATATGGTCAGTGTTTGGAATACGCCCCAAGGCAAGCCCATGAGGATCTCTCCAGCCAACAACGTCCTGACGTTCTTTGCAGTGAAGAGGATGGCGATGAAGCTGGCAATTAGCACGAGGCAACCCATCACCGTTTTGCGATAGCCGATGCGTTCTGAAATCCAGCCATTCAATATCAATCCAATGATTGAGCCTACATTCGCACCATTGCTAAGACCCGCTTGCCAAGGTGCCGGTACTTGATAGCTGTCGTCAGACGGGACGTATTTGCCGTATTTCTCTCTGAATTGTGGGAAGGCGTAGAAGTTGGGCAGCAGGCAAACTTGAAAGCCTTCCATGACGATGCAGGTTGAAATAAGCATACTCCACCCAACAGCTTTCGGATAGAGCTTGACGCCCTGTATCAGAGTCATCTTGTGTTCCTTGTCGGTTGCTGCCTGGGCATTTCGAATGACAAAACTCGTGGGCCTCATGGGTGCGTTGTCTTTCGCCAGCCCATCATCTGAGCCTTTCTCACCAGCGAAGCCAGCCATGGTCTCTGAGACAAACTGCGAGGACAGTTGAATTGATTTTGAACTCGCTGACCGAAGTAAAGAGTCTGCTGTCTGGTCGGGAGGGAAACGTCAATTTATGTTGCAGCGTGTGAGGAGCGAAAAGCCTTGAGGTTGTGCTATGGAGCACACAGCCGTTTCTGGTATCCGAAGTGGCCGATCACATGTGTCGCAAATGGAGTAAAGTCGAAGCCCCAGATTATTGCTACAACACTCCACTCGCAGACAACTGCCAGTGGATCTCTGGCCGCACGATCACCAAAATCGGCCACGAAGCAATATGCAAGCTATCATGCTCGCGTCCTGCTAAGATAGAAGACAGCAAGTCGTGCCATTTTCCCCTGAACGTCTATTCCTAGTTGTATTGCCTAACTGATTGGCAATCGTCGGCAATATCGAAACGCATCGCTTTGCCGGTCGGTGGCGGGACCTAGTGCTGGGGATGACAGGCTAGTGGTGTTTTGGCCAATCGTTGTCCCGCAATACTGACGGCTCCGCACAAAGTAGTTATTCCTTACACAAACGTACTCAGTGCGATTGGTGTTCGGACTTTTCTCACCGTTTCGGCTTCTCGCATTTCTTTCATGCTCATTCAGTAAGTCTTTTGCGACACCTACCTCAGTAGTTTCGTCTCTGTATGGAGGCGCAAACATCGACCTTAAGCGAGTCTGGTCTTTCCAATCCTTTCATCGTCCCCACGATGCGCTGATCTGCAAATCGCAGCCCTTCTTTTCATCAAAGTTGATGATGCGACTTGCGAACCCGACTCGCCACGGGGTAAACTTGGGGACCCCGCCTAAGTGTTACCTTGCGTTCTCCACACACCTGGCACGTCTGGACCTTGCCAAACAGCCATCATTTTTCGAGGTTGAGCTGACTGGGATGGCGCTGCCCACCCCCCCTTGCTATGACCTAAACAGTTCAGATTCTATGTTTAGTAGGACTATTGTCCTCCTTAAAATTCATCATGTTTTCGAGATGTCTCCACGTGCACCGCGAAGTAGCTCACCGTTAACAACATTGACTCGATTCGAGATCACCACTTTTGTTTGTGTATGGGATCATGAGCTCAAAAAGTACTCCTGTCAGGCCGATACGCGAAAGCCTTGACCCGTCTATGACCTGACAGGTGCCAAACCGAGCAATAATGATCAAGCCACAAGAGTACTGCCAGGAATTGCCGTTTCCGTTCTCATAAGGAAATTTCCTCAATTGGGCAGTCTCCGAGACGCGCGATGCTTCCCAGAGCAGGGGTATCATCGGTGTATGACACGGAATCCAAAAGCCGGGCAAGGCCGAGTATTCAGGCATAACTTCGGTGGCGGACGAAACGTTTTGCTCGGGCTGACAAGTGTCTAGAACCAGATGGACTCGTGCCCAGACAGGCTTTTTGACGCAATTAGGGGTTATATTGCCCTGTGTGATGACTTGCGCTGCGTCCGTCCTAATTTAGGCACAGTGTGTAAATGTGCTGCGAGGAAACGGGTTCTGCTAGTTGGACTTTGTGCTACTTTTGCATCTTGTACCACCAGGCCGATTCGATGATTAGTTTATCACTCAAGTGGCTTCGTAGGGCTTCGGTCACGAATATGAAAGGATACTAGATGAAAACCTCGAATCTAGGACAAAGGGGACGGGAGCAGAATATAATTGAAGCTGGTATCGTGCTTTGTTGGCATTAGTCCCTCCAAATGAAGCATTTTCTCGCCGCAAGGGCGGAAGCGCCTGAAGCAATAATAACTGCCGGATTAATTAAGGCCTGCCAAATAAGGCAGTTTATTGCCGGTTGGCTGCTTGTCCTTCTCCTAATATCCAAGCTCCGTTATGGAAACAACGTGGCTCGCTAATACACCAGGTGTTGATACATACAGTGTTAAGGAACTTAGTACGAGATCAGGAGCTTTTCTGATTATGCATTTCACAATGCTTATATGATCTACATCCGGTTCAGATCTGATTATGCATCAAAAATCCATTCTCAGCGCAATGGCAGGCTTGTTCACTTCATCGTCGGGCGTAGTAGTACCTGTGTCAGCCCCGTTATGTGCACCTGCCTCCCTACCGAGCCCCGCTAACCTGAGCAAAGTCTCTAATTGATGTCGTTGGTCATCGCCTAGTTTAGTGACCGAACTCCTGAATGCAAACGGATCGACCCTTGCTAATTCCAATAGTTGGGAAGATGAATCCTTCTCGTGATCACCCTTGCTACCATTTCCTAGGGTGTAGGTAGCGCGTACTAGTAGGCTCGGCACAAGTAACGACATGGCGGCTGCTCGTCCCTCGGTGCTTGCAAGCATTGCCACAGACGACACAAGTGACTGCATCAAACTCGCCTTGACAGACTCGGGATCTTCGGCACGAACATCCATGACGAAGGTGAGAACGCGTGGCCAGAGTGTCCTAGCCATACTCTCATCGCAAGGTGATTTTGATGAATTTACAAGGATCGATCGCACACAGCCTGCCGCGATCTTGGCCAATCCTACATCTTGCAAGGTGTCGAGAATCTCATTCATAGATTTCAAAATCAGGTTTTCAGGTGTTGGGATCAGCGTTGAGGCAGTTGTCATCAAAACTGTGATTGAGAGCAGGGTGTTCTTTGCACAGACAAGGGAGAACTCGCTCTCCCGGCGTTGAGCGATAGTTAGCGTCGAGAGCATGTGACGTAGTGCCTCAAGCACGAGCTTGGTATTCGTTACAGATGCGGACTTGTCAGCATCTGGCTTTACCATGTGCTGAAGGAACGAGCGAAAGGCGGGTACCATACGTGGTATGACTTCCTGTTGACATATCCCAGTTGAAAGCATGGCACAGTAGCAGTGCATAATACATGCATACAGGTCGGCTCGAATGATGGGGGGGAAAACGTCCGCTACATCCACCAGTGCCTGAAAAGAAGTTTGAATTAGAATGATGTGTTCCTCAGCCAGTGGTTGGGCAGATTGAATCGGAAGATCTTTCATGGTCGGCACCAGGCCAGTCAAGACCAGGATAATAATCCTAGTCAGCTCAAATAACTGATCAATATCATCAGAGAGCTTGTCATCCCGTCCTTCTGATTTAGCGATCACGTGATCCAGGGAGAGGTTACGAGCGATTTCAACCAACACTGCTTGAATTTCAGAGGGACCTGTCAATGCTAGACGGTCAAGCGTGTCAGTGGTCTCATTGAAAACCGCGTCCTGATAGACAGCGTTGCCAGAAACTGCCGGCGTGAGTATCCGCCTCAACGCGGACAGTATCGCCAGTGTAAAAGCTTGATTGTCTCTCGCTTGGGTGACGAGTGCTTCGTATGCTAGACCGAAGAGGATGAAGAAGAAAGCCACCGGTTCCTCTCTGAAGCTCATGTCTCTGCCTGAGGGACTTTCTCCGTTCAACTTTGGCTCATGATTGGAAATCTTTTTATTGTCAAGAGCGTCGAATACAGCGTCGCTGTCTTTCTCAACCAGGAGTGCTATGGCGTCCACAATACTGAGCCAGCTTTTCTGATAAAAGACCAATCGAATTTCCCTATCGAGCGCAGCATATCTTTCAGAAGGATTGTTTGTGGCATAGTCGCCCAAGGAATCTGAAATCTCTGGCTCAAACCTGAGACCGGCAAACTCCTGCAATGATTGCAACCACAAAGGTGCCAATTGGGGAACGTAAGGGTGGACGATGTCCTCAAGATAGGCCTGTTCTGTACTGGCGAGCTCCAATTGAGCCCAGCCAGCGAGCAAAGAAGTTTTGAGCATCGACTGTGCATTCCAGCTAAGATCTTTGAGATCTCCAATGGATGATTCTGGCTCTTCGAGACCGAGGTTCTCGAGCCCGGTTGAAAGCACCTTGAAAATCCTCCCCATCCTATCAGCATTGGTCACTATGCCTGTAGCGACGAAAGTTGCACACACTGCGATGGCCTCTGCTGCCAGCTCTGCATTCGAGTCAGCAGCGAATGCTGGGGTAAGTGCTGAGCTAATCTGAGCCTGGTATTGTTCAAGGAGCGACGCCTCAAGGAAATCGGGATCGGGCGTACGTCCAAAAAGCTTCAGGATCTGATCAAAAATGTGCAGACCTCGAATCCGGAGTTCGACAACGACTGCAGTCGATGCGAGGAAAGCCATGCGTACAATATCTGCGATCTTTGCCTGGAGGACTTGCTCGGCGCTGATAACTTGATCTGCATACATAGCAGCTTGAACGATGTCAAGCATCTCGCTCAACAGGCTCATGGCAAAATCACGAGTTTGCCATCGCATGTATTCTTGCCCTTCAACCGCAGTATCACCTTTGTCAGCTTCAGCAATGCCAGTTGCAGCCGTCAGGCCTGCAACGTCTTCATCTGCTAGATCTGGTGCTGCAGTCTTTGGCCTGGCTGTGTCTGCAGGCATCTCTTGTGTATCGGCCTTCTTCCTGGTCCTTGAAAGAATACTCTGGCATTGTTCAACCCAGAATAGAGTCTCGGATAGGCATGTCTGCTGCATCCAAGTCCTGATCAAATTCTTCAGTGCAGGATGTTCAGGGCTTTGGTCTAGCTTCGTCCACAGCGTGTCGGGCAAGCCTGTTTGAGCAACCATGAACACCTCTGCTGCGTTGCGCTTCACCAAGTTTTCTAGCCCGGATATGGCGATTTCCTCCAGAAGGTGATGACCTGAAACGAAAGCATTCTGTAATTGGCGTACATAGCTTGCTAGTTGAACGTGAGCAGGTGCGTACAGGGAGATATGGCCCAGACAGACGTAGCTTTGAAGCCGAAGAGCAACACTCTCTTCGTGGTTGAAGTATTGAACCAGGGAAAGGATCAAATTTCTTGCTTTTGTCACATCTTGCAGGTCCGGTCCAAGCACATTGATCACGGAGTCAACACATTGTCCAATCACGACCGGAGTGGGGAATTCCATCTCAGTTGTCGACGTTGCCGCGGACTGGGATTCCTCGTTGTGGTGATCACTGGAGTAGAGCTGTGCTAGCAAGCCAAGGCTGTTACTAGCGTAAGCAGAAAAGCTCAATCCTGCGCTTTCCGCCACTGCAGCCAGACCTTTCAGAGCCCAAAAATGAACGACGGGGTGCTGATCACTACAGAGAGATAACAGAACACCGATTATGTTCCTCAAATGATAGCTAGCAGCCATTGTCCCGACCTGGGCATGTATTGTGCCAAGTGCAAGAGCACAGCCAGCCCGCACATGAGGTTCTCTGTTCGCGACGATCACGTCGATGAGGTTCTTGACCTCAAGGTTGGTGAACTGGTTGCCCGTCAGATAGCACAACCTGCCCAGTGCTTGAGTAGCGATTGATCGTAGTACAGCGTCGTGACCAAGAACGTGCCGTCGGACGATTTCTCCAAGGCTTTTGCTTGTGGTCGCAGCCGCGAGTCTCCCCGAATTGAATCCGGTCTCGCCATTGGCAACGGCTAACGCTCCCAAGATAGCCGTCATGCAATTAACTTGAAGGGCAGACTTTCGACCAGGTTCCCTTGGCAGAGATTGCGCGAGGACAGTTGCAACCAGTTCCAGACAACTTTCTTGTATCCGTAATGGCTGAAGGGGCAATGCTATAGCAAAGAGCTGCACGGCCAGAGTGACACATGCAGTTTCCGCGGCGAAGGACCCACCCGCCCCCGTCCCTAATGCGTCACAATATATCGAGGTCGAGTCATGCTCGAGAGCTGGTACGAGTGGAGATGCTGCTGCTTCGCTAATTTTGGCTTCTAAATCCTCCTTTACAGTCACCTGGACGCCGATTTTTAGGCTTCGCCCATTTGCTGGAAGCAACACCTCAAACTTGTTGACTAGAGAGTTGACCCCGAAGCCCCAATTGTCAGCTAGGTCCCATAGACTTTCGAAGTTACTGGCAGAACTAGCTAAAGTCGTTTCCATATTTCGTTGAATGGGCTGGGCTGGATCTGAGAATAAGCGGACTGACATGCCAACGGTGTCGCTCAGTGATACGACTTCATTACGGTCGATATGGTTCAGACCCAGCATTTGAATGATGCAATGCAGGATCCTCCTTCGTAGATTTACCGCATGATCGTGAAGCTGCAAAGATGAGAATAAACGATTTGCAGGGTCTTCAGTGTGACGAGTAGGCGGTAGATTATCAACGAAAGCAACAGAATTTTGCAGCATGGTCGCAATCCGCCTTGAGCCATCACTAGTGACGAGATTGCTGTTGTATCCGAGGAAGGCTGAAAGAGCAGCCAACGCCGCTTCTCGCACGTGTGTCAAGAAGCTCAATTCGAGCTGGGATCTGCGCGACGTATTATCGCTTGTCAGAGGAGCGGGTAGGGCGTTGCGCCATAGCAGCAACAACTGGTTGAGATGCACTTTGACAAAATTAGGGCCAAGGGTCATCAGTCCCCCGAGCAGTGTCCAGGCAATCTGGACTTGAGCAGCGCATAAGCGTAGCTCGGAGGTGGCGCTAGCTTTGAGTAGCTCGCTGGCGTAGTTGAAGATCTGCGAATACCTATTCAAAGAGCCGTAGAGCGGATAATCTCGAGCGGTCCTCAGCATAGCAGCAACTGCGAGGCCATAGATCGATGCCCTTTTGAAAAGTCTGCCATCAACTTGTTCAAGCTCCTTCTTCAGGCGATCCAAGGCTTGATCGAGTGTCTTGGCGAGCTGGGCTGGACATGCTGCCACGAACGTCCTGAAACAGCTTGCAACATGGACTTGTACGGTATAGCTCGGATGTTTCGCAACCTGAAACAAGGCTTCTCGGCACGAGTCCTGAAGTACAGTAGCGGCTGGACCCAGCTGGCGAAGAAGAGAAGACAGTGCTCGCAGTGCTGCTGCCAAAGCATGCTTCGACGGCTCTCGTCTTCCTTGCAAAACCTTGGGATAATTCTTGAGTACGTCATTCACCAACCATCGTGCAGCACTGATCTGACCATTTTCAGTGACTAAGCGGGCACCGATAAAGTCGTTTAAGAGAGTGTCTATGATCCTCCTGCTCAACAGAAGCCGCACGCGGTTTGACCATATGCTTGGATAGCTGAGGATGTCGTAGAAAAAGTGATCGGCCACTTCGCCGTACTTATCCTGGACCACCCTCTCAGGCAATCCCCCCAAAACGAGCTTGTAGCACACGCCTAGGCTACACCTTGCGCTGTTGGTCGTAGACGGTTTTACGTACTGGGACGAGATTGTTCTGAGAATCTCGGTCAGTGTTAGAGCCAAATGGGCATGTCCTTTAGAAGAGGATGAGCTATCAGCCCTTGATACCTCATCTTCATTATCAGAGGTGGCTCCTTGTTTTCTGGTCGATTTCCTTGGCTTGCGAATGGCAGGAACGTATTCAGCCGGTTTGACATTGGAGTACAGACAGAGTAAGACCTCGGCCAACGTCGTACATGCGGCTTCTCTCGTCGCCGCAGTACCGGACTCAAGGACTTTCCAAACAAGATTCTTCAAGTGGTCCAAATCATTGGAATTAAGAAAGTAGGTCGTCTGCTTGAACAATGAGAGAATGCATATACAAGTCGACTTCTGCACCAAGGCCGACTTATCATTAGTGGCGGCACTGCGCGCCTGCCTCCAAATATCTCTGGCAACCGTCTCGTCCAGGCTTGGACCCAGCCCAGCAGCGCATTGAGCCAGGGCACGAAAGATTGCCGCACGGAAGCCAGTGTGTCCTTGAGCGGTCTTCAGCAGCTTGATCAAGCTCGCAATGACAAGGCCATGCAGACTGATGGCGCTGTCGCCAGCACTCTTGTATACATATCCGAGGCAAACCGTTGCCGTATATTTGAGACTTGGCTCTTTCTCCGATTTCCCAGGGCCAATAAAAGCAAGGAGTTCGTGAATTGTCTCAACGAGCAGCTGACGGCTTCCCCTGGTAAAGACATCTGCGAAAATACGACCGAGGCTGTGTCGAATGATCCTTGATGGTGCTGGTGCAGACAAGCCTATGATTTTTATGATCTCTTTCTTGATGGCAGCCTGCTTGCTAGGAAGCTGCTGTTGAGGACAAGCCAAGGTATACTGCCGGAGATCGGCCACGTAGGTCAACAGGAACAGGTCCTGCTGTTCCGTGGGCAGGGAGTGTAATTTCGATACATCGAGCACGGGAGGGGCATCATCCGTCGCTGGCGTCTCGCTGGCCGGTCCGTTTGAAGACGCCATCCTCAGGTAATGGCTCAGAGGATGTTGAAAGCATGCCAGACGCTGGGTATGGTCTTATAGCCCAGGTCAAATGCTCAACAGAGGTCTTCACAGGAAGCCGAGTCGATAGAAGGAAAGCCGGAAGTTGACCAATATTGAGATAGCCTTGCGCATTCACGAGGCTCCGCATGCGCCCAGCGGCGGAAGGTTGGGACTGTAATGGACTGACGGCCCAAGCGACCGGCTCAGTGCTTCCTATGCAACACCATCTTGCGAGACCGCATGACAAGCAGGAGACTCGTGGGGCTGGCTGCGCGCTTGCAGCTCCATCTTCCGCCATGTCACACATTTTCGACTCGCGTCTCGCTTAAGTCAGGCCATAATCGATGGTCCAAAATCAGACACGACAAGGGCAAAAACGATGCTGCCAGGAGCAAAGAACGCACCGGCCTCGTCTTGGCCGTGATCAGAGCATCTAAAGGTAACTAAGCTCGCTCCCAAAGCTGCATGCAGGAATGTTGACGCTGACCCGATCAGAGGGCAACCCAGAGCCCAAATTGAACCCCCCTCTAGCATTTGCCATCAACAATGCAAAGAAAGCCCAAGTCTCCAAGGAAGCAATCGAGAAGGCCATTGCAAAAGGCCAGGGGAAAAGCTTGAGTGGTGCCGCATTGGACAACGTTTTAATTGAAGCCATGTTGCCGAATGGAGTGGCTGCCATTGTAGAAGGCCAGACCGAAAACAAGAACCGCATCATGGCAGAGGTCAAGATGATTGTTCAAAGATCTGGTGGCACTCTGACGCCGTCTGCCTTCTCCTTCGAGAAGAAGGGGAAGATATGGTTCAAGCAGCATGCTACGATTGGACTGGATGAGGCAATGGACGAGGCCATTGATGCAGGTGCTGAAGAAATTCTGCAGGAAGACGGACAGCTCATCGTAGAGACCGTGCCGGAAAAGCTGTCAACCGTCAGCCAAAAGATGCAACTAGCCCTAGGCCTCGAAGTAGACAGAAGTCAAATCATCTATGATCCTAGGGAAGAGACTCTGGCCCGGCTGAACGAGGTGCAAGCGTCTGAACTTCAACCTATTCTGGACCAGCTGGAAGATTTAGACGACGTACAAGAAGTGTACGTGAATGCTGTCATGTAGATGCTCCGAGAACACGGATGTTCCGGACCCAAGAATCTTTGTCCACCTTTCACACTCTCCTTCTACTCCCGGCTGCATGCCAAGCCTTATTCTGCTCGTTCTTGCGTCCTGGGACTCCCTACAAGTCCTGCCTGTCATAAGAACCCCCCATATCTGTGGTTTAAGAGTACGCCAATGAAACTCGCTTCTCACGGGACATCGTGAAGATTTAAAATTGGTACTGCGTTAAACCCGTCATGGATCTGGCGAACGTGCCGTCCACCTGGCAGGAGGCACTTGAAAACCATTCCGTGGCAAGTGCTCGCGCTTTCGAGAAACAGCTGCGGGCGGGCGTTTTGCGAAACAAGGAAAAGCTACGAACCTTGGTCGGCGGCAACTACAGAGAGCTTCTAGCCACGGCAGACCAGATAATTGACCTTACCAGTCGAACAAAAGATGCAGAGGACAGCATTTCTGCCCTTGGCCAGGCTTGCACGCCACCAAATTCTGATCAACTTTCCCGTGCTCCATCAAAGACGACTGTGACGGCCAGTCAGCTCAATCTACTGAACCAAATGCTTCGATCTGCTGCGAGAGCAATCAAGGAGCAGCGGGTATTGTTGGCCGGCCGATTAATCGTCATTTCGCACTTGCTCATTAAACACCTGAATCTGTCAGAGCAACTGGTCGAGGCAGTAGCATGGCTGCAACAACGGCTCAGACGAGTAAAGCAAAATTTGCTGACCTGTATTGACGGCTTACTTACCAGACCCACCACGACGACCGCCTTGCTCAACCAAGCCACTGCTGCCTATTGTTTGACCACCAGCTCATCCTCAAGTGATGCCGTCAAGCACTTTCAGAGATTGAGAGGCCAGAGACTGGCTCGGTCCGAGCCCGAGAGTGCATCGATAGCCACCAGGAAAAAGAATTTGAGACAAAAGTGCTTTTACCTGATTGCTTCAGTAGCATCAATCAAGGCACTTTCTGGTCGAGGCGTCGCTGAACTGCTCAACCAAGTACAAAAGCGACCCCTACTCGAGGACGCAGATCTCATCGACGTTGAGACTTTACAGTTGGACGTCCACCGACAATTGCTTCCGACAGACATTGTTTCCTTCGTACCCTACTTCAGACGTGCCTCTCCTACGGCCGCAGAAATGCGACAAAATTTGCAGACGTGGGTCGACGACACCTTTAGACACATAATAGTAGATACCAAATCGTGCATTATCCAGATGAAGCTCCCTGGGGTCTTGAGGATGAGAAAAGAAGTTTTAGACATACTTCTGCCGCATTGTTTTTCGACCTTCATTCGCGAGTCAGCCCTCGATGGCATTACTCAATGTTTTTCTGACAGAATCCTCGGTCTTTTGGAGAATCAAGCTGCAACACTTCGACATATCGAAGTCCCAAGCCAACCAGTGAAAACCTCAGATAAATCAGAACCATTCTGGACCTCGAGCATCATGCGAGACACGCAGCCCCGATCTACAAACACCTACCTGCGTACCATACGCAATTTCCATACAGGCACCGACAAGCAGATGGAGGCACAGCTTCAGCGACTCCATAGATGGGCCAGGGCCTGCGTCATGGTGAGAGAAGAACTAAAACCACTCTCCAAAATAAGATGGCAGGACAAGATTGAAGAAACAGACGAGGACGAAGAGGAAATAGCGCAGCAGATTGTCTCTACATTGGCAGTGGCCGAGCCCGAACAGTATAGTGCAAGATTTGACGGCGCGCTACAAGACGTGGCAAACGACTATGTGAACATTCTCAACACCGTCTCGTCAGATTCAGTCGCGGACACCCAAGGGGCAAACGAAATCAATCAGGTTACCACTCTACTACGACTGATGCGTGACGCCCGTGCGCTCCTGCAGACACTAATATCTTCGCAAGATTTCAGGCCACTCGCCAACGCTACAGACTTGTTGCAAGAAGCCATGGCACAACACACTGCTAACGAGTTGTTTGAAGAAATGGAGGCTGAAGAGCCAACTGCTGCCACCGACTTTGTGGCCGATGACCTACCATCTCCTCTAACAGTGTCAGTCCTGCAGAGCCTCACCACCAAGATGCTGAATAACGGTAGAATGGACCTGTGGACAAACGCGGCCGTTCGAAAAGTGCGTCGCATTGTCCTTCACAGAATAAGTTCAGGCGAGCAAAAGAAATTCTATGTCCGCAGTGCATTTGACGAGCAATACCTCAAAGCAGCGCTGAGCGACTCTCCGCCTGTCAAAACTGTAGACCCGGCATCTCGCAAGGCTACGATGTACTGGAACCGGACCAAGGTGTTGTTTGGCATGCTCAATGTGTAGAAGAGGTAGTTGCATTATCATTGTGACGTCTTCGTCTCAAACCACTACATTCAAGCCTGCTTGCTTTTGCAGATACAGCGTCTGAACGTTGCAATATGCCTTCAACCCGGCAAGCGACCATTCAAAGCCAACACCGCTCTCCTTGTGCCCGCCAAAGGGGAATTTTGGATTTAGCTCAAGATGGGAATTGACCCACACGCTCCCTGCCTCAAGCTGCCTGGCAATTCTGTTCGCCATCTCCAAGTTTGTTGCCCAGACTGACGCTCCCAGACCCATTCTCGTGGCATTCGCTCGATCAATGACCTCCTGCTCGTCGTTCCACGTCATGACTGGCACGATAGGTCCGAAAGGCTCTTCAGTAACCAACTTTGAATTTTCAGCTGGACGATCAATCAAGGTCGGCGTGATGAAGTATCCTGGCTTCTCCTCGTTAACGCCACCGACAGCTACCTTTTGGCCCTGGCGCTCAATGTCGGAGAAGAAGGTCTTGACCTTCTCGAATTGCATCGAGTTCTGGACGGGTCCGAGGAAAGTGCCTTCTTCAGAGCCGTCGCCGACCTTCAGGGACTTCACGTGTTCAACCATCTTTGCCAAGAAGGGCTCGTAGATGGATTCGTGGACGTAGATTCGCTTGATCGCGAGGCAGATTTGACCCGAATTCTGGTGATTGTCAGCAAAAAAGAAAAGCGAGCAGCAAGTAAAATAACGGACCAGCAGAGAGAGAGTAGCAATCTTAGGCGCCACGGTGTCGATATCAACGTCAGGACAAACGATCGTCGGATCTTTGCCACCAAGCTCAAGTGTAACTCTTTTCAGAGTCTTGGAAGCGGACTCCATCACCTTCTTTCCAGTAAATGTCGAACCCGTGAACGAGATCTTGTCCGGTCCAGGATGAGCGGTGAGCCAGGGTCCCAGATTGTCATCACCGGACAATACCTGGACGACGCCTGGTGGGAAGAACTGTTGTGCAAGTTCAACAAGCTTCAGATCGCAATATGGAGTGAAAGGGGAGGGCTTGATGATCATGGGGTTGCCCGTGACCACGGACGGTGTAATCTTGCCGCAAGCAAGGTGGATAGGAAAGTTCCAAGGCACAATACCCACTGCCACTCCCAATGGTGTATACCTCACCACAATCTCCTTTGCGCCATCGTCTGATTGAGATACTTCCTCGTTCAGCTTGAAGGAAGCGAGTTGGCGTATCCACTCAACAGCAGTTGCAACTTCAGCTTTGGCGAACATGAGCTACGCGCACCAGTCAGCCACTCTTCAATATCTTTTCAGATTGAAAATTGTAGAGGCAAAAAGGAAGTATCTCGTGCCAGTAGATCGAGACTGCCCCCTCCCCAACGGAGAAGTTGGCACAAACGGCAATCAAGGAAAGGCCAAGATTTAGCAAACACTTACCGGCTTTCCCTGCTCCTGGGTAAGCAGCTTCGCAAAGTCCTCCGCATGCCCCTCAAGAGCATCAGCGAATTTCAGCAGTGCCTTCTGTCGTTCAGCATAAGGGACCTTGGACCACGTCTTAAAGGCTTCCCTCGCCGCATCCACAGCTGCGTCTACATCCGCTGGCGTCGAGACAGGCACCTCGGGGTTCGGCTTCCCCGTGGCTGGGTTGATGCCATGTCTGGTTTGCTCGGTACTACAGAGCTTGCCATTAATAGTATTATAGAACTCGCCGAAGACTTTAAACTCTGGAAGCGCTACGGAGCCCATTGTTGAATGATATCGAATGTGTGAACTTGTTGAATCGGGGGGGAGAAAATGAAGGGAAAAAACCTTTTGCTAACAAGTAGAGACTTCTATCACAGCTTTCGTCCAACCCTTTTTAAGCGGACGAAAACCTGGGTGCGAAAAACGTCGGTGATAACGCACAGCATTTGTCAACCACGTCCAAATTTCAACAGCTAGTTCTGAGTGGGACAATCTGGGCTTTCTCCACCTGGGAAGACGATTGCCCACAGCATCTGAATAGACCTCGGGCAATCGTTAAATTCCCGGATTTGTGCACACAAAGCTCTAGCCGAGGAAGAGGCGAGCCCACGAAGGTGATTTATTATTTGGCGGAGCAGACGGGTGGCTCACGACAAACTCGCATACACGACGGCGGATATTCGGTGTCAAACGACCTCGGTTCGCAATGTGTGCAATCAGAAATCAGAGCAGTGATGCGTGCGTCACTAACGTAGATTTGGGCTCAATTGGGTCATAAGTGGTTCAATGGGTCAGGCTCTTTTAACAAGGCTAGAATTTGCCCACTGCCATGCCTACTACTAGTTGTACTAGTAGATCTGGTGGGGTCCTGCTTCTTGGCAAGCACTGGCAGCGGGGAGTTCTACTAAACACTGGGGCTAATCGTCCACAAAGAGTATAATGTTCTGTGTTTGACCACGACTACTTCTACGACCGTAGTGGGCAAGAATCGCAAAAGCTGAGGACGTACCAGTATAAATAGGGCAGAAGTGGAGTAGACGATAAATCTTGGAGACTGCGGGAAGGATTCAGGATTGCAGGTTGCATATTCAATTGGCTGGCAGCCTTGAAATATCAAACGTCCTTCTATGTGGACGTGGCGCAAGATTTGCCCAACCGAGATGCTTGAAGCCGGCTCAGTCGTCGAATTCCACCATTAATTAGAGCAGCATATTGATCGAAAGCGACAATCTAGTGAGCATGCAGTCCGTGTGTACTTACTTACCTAGATTATCCAAGTGAGGACTTTTTAGGGAAACCAAAAGTGCTAGTCCAAGCATCCCCAGCAAGCCGAAGCATCGGGTCTTCTTTTTTTTAAAAAAAAAAAAATGTCATAGAACCAATAGTGAGCTTTGCTCTCGAATACTTCATAACTTGGCCTGCCCGCCAAAGCCCTGCACCTTTCTGCCACCTAGCTGCTTCTCATCAACGCGGTACTTCCGCATCAGCTCTTCGGTCTTCTTCTTCTGGTCCTGGATGCGGCCAACACACTCGGCGGCTCTCGCTCTGTTCTCCCTCCGGCCCATCTGGTTCAAGTGCACCTCATCAGGCCCATCTGCGATGCGGAGCGTCCGTACGTGCGCCCACGAGCTCGCGAGCGGCGTGTCCTGACACACACCCATTGCGCCGTACGTCTGCACAGCACGGTCAATCACATCCAGGGCCATTTTGGGCACGAGGATCTTCGACTCTGCGATCTCGACGAGGGCGCTTTTCGCGTCGCCGGCGTCGATCTTGATGGCGGCATTGAGCACAACCAGACGAGCGGCGTCGATTTCGAGGCGAGACCGAGCTACCCACTCAATCAGCACGCCGTGTTCGCGCAGCGGCTTGCCGAACGGCACTTTTTTCTCGTCGTTGAGCCGCGCGATCATCCATTGCAAGGCCACTTCGGCTGCGCCGATCGAGCGCATTGCGTGGTGGATCCTACCCGGCCCCAGCCGGCCTTGCATGATCTCGTTGCCTCGGCCATGGCCAAGGATGAGGTTGCTCGCCGGCACCCGGACGTTGTTGAAGGTGATGTGTCCGTGGCCATGCGGTGCGCTGTGTTTTACAAAAAAGATTGTGTCAGTATATTCCCATCCGGTTCTGCATATGTTCCAAAGCGAAAAAAGTAGTAACTCACTCGTCGTATCCGTAAACACTCAACATCCGATGCACGACCAAGCCCTTGGTGTCACTGGGCACGAGCACCATGCTCTGTCTCTTGTACTTGTCGACGTCGTCGCCAGCGGATGCGTCGCGTCCCATCACAATGTATATCTTACACCGATCATCACCAGCCCCGCTGCTCCACCACTTGCTTCCATTCAACACCAATTCGTTCCCGTCTCTCCGAATGCTCAGACTGATATTGCTCCCATCGCTGCTCGCCTTATCCGGCTCCGTCATCAAGAACCCACTTCTGATTTCGCCAGCCAGCAACGGCGTAAGCCACCGCTTCTTGTGCTCCGTCGTGCCGTATCGCGCAATCACCTCCATGTTCCCAGTATCTGGCGCCGCACAGTTCGTAGCCTCGGACGCAGTCCGTGAACGGCCCAGCAGCTCCGCCATGAGACCATATTCGAGGTTCGTGAACCCGCCTGCGCCACCACTCGGGTCGTACTCGGCCAGGTTGGAGTAGTGGTTCTTGGGCAGGAACATATTCCACAGGCCGAGCTCTCGTGCTCTTTTCTTCAGGTCGTTGAGGATGGCCGGGTGTCCGTCCCAGCGGCCATCGCCTGTGCCCATCTGAGCGGCAAAGACTGGGTCGGCGGGAATGCATTCTTCTTCGACGAACTTCTCGACCTGTAGCAGCCACACACGCCCCCCGACAAACGGTCAGCCCAGTGGAAAACTCGTCCAGGTTCAAAACAGGAAGTGCAGTAGTGAAGAGAGTGCCTCCGTCAGGGGTTTGATTGCACACTGCCATAAGTGAGGATGGGGGTACTGACCACATCTAGCACTTTCTGTGCTCGCTCACTGACAAAAGGCTCTGCAATGATAGGTATGCGTTGACTGGCAGGCTTGCGAGGCTTTGCGCCCGCCGTCGGCAAAGGTGGTGCTTGAGACATTTTTTCCCCTTTTCGTTGGCCTCTTTTTTCTTGTACTTGTGGTAGGTAGTTTACAGCAGAACACAGCAGAGCAGAGCAGGGAAAAAAACCCGAGAGTGATGTATTTATGCCCTTCAGCGTTCTCTGGCTGGTACAAGGCAAGCTGTGCTATATGAGACGAGCCGCCCGAAATAGAAACACGAGAACAGTGTGCAGCAGTGCCTACAATTTCAATACTAGAGAGACTGAACAGGTATTTCGTGAGTACATCGAGCCGCAAACTTGAAATCCCAAGCCTGAGAACGGACCTCGGGCGTAGTAGTTGTGAATAATAATACTTTTGGAGATGCCTGTTCGAGTTGCCTCGGCCGAGCACCTTTCTCCAAGCTTCATATCAATCCGTCTCTTGTACCTGGTATCTTCGAATATCGCACTTTATATCTGTGCGGCCTTTTTACTCGCCCTGTGCCCGATCAGCACGTCTCACGATTTGGTAATAATATAATATGTTCGGTCTATCTCACTAGCAGTTTTCACTAGGGCCTTGTGGGCCTTCTTTGAAAGTGACGGGATTTACCGAGGCGCCCCTCGGACCGCAAAGTTACGGGCCTGACTGTTTTTTGACCAGTCATCTCCACAGATTCTTGGGTGACCTTCTATTTACCGAATGCTCGTATCATAATTGGAGGCTATATTATTCCCTTGGCACTCGAAGAGATGTGAGTACACTGGATATAAGCAGTATTTTATGTCAGAACCCATAGGTCGGTCCATGCCTGCACCTTTCCATAGACTGGGGCGGTTGGACGAAGGACCATGAAGTGGGCTGTTTCAGGCTTTGGGCTATGTCTAGCGCCCGGGCAACGCGCAGTTAGGATGCTTCTCCAAACACTTTTATGGTTTCAAAGCTTCTGAAGCTCTCAGTCGGCAATTTCCGCAAGAAGATCAGTCGTAAGGTATTCGACGATTTTCCAGATGCACTTCGCAAAGTTCAGCGTTGACGAACCAGAAATTGATGAGATTTGCACAGGGCCTGATGATCCCCGGATAGTATTAAAACATGCCTATCATCGGTTTATCTTGATCATGGAAAACCCGAAATATCGAGAAGATGACGAAATCATCGCTGGTTTCTTCGAGAAGGTGCGGGCCTCCGACCATGACTTGGATGAGTTGGCCTATGATCGCTGCTTGGAGGAGATTAGGGATCTTGCAATCTCGGCTGCTGCCAAGGCAATACACACGTACGATCACGGAGTTCAAGTACCCAGCAAAGAACGAAGGTCACTTCAAGACGTCCTATTCCCACCGACTGTGTATCTGAGATTATGCACTGTGGGTGGGGAGTTACAAGCTGTTCGAATGGACGATAACGATATCAGCCTCTACGAATATATGCATGCACCTATGTGTTTTCCGATGGCTTCTTTTTCTCAGGACGTGCACGATTTGATACCTTGTGTTGAGCTGGAATTTGTTCGAGACCTTTATGTGGGAAAGGTGCTTCAGGTTTCGAGGAGAGGCACAATCTGTGCATTCAAGGCGGCTACTTACGGAAATGAGGATCAATTTAAAAGGGAAGTCCATATTCTACAACAAATACTACAAACATGGCCTGAGGACAACCACCAGCGACCTAATATCCCACGCCTCCTCGGGCTGGTGACTGCAAACGATCAAATTGTGGGGTTTCTAGAAGAATTCGTTAGAGGCGAAAGTCTCCACGAAATTAAGCTGGACCAAATACCTATCTCCCAGAGCATTGTCTGGCTTTCACAAGTTCAAGAGCTTGTGAAGTTACTCCATCAAAATGGTTTGACTTGGGGAGATGTGAAACCACATAATATTTTTATCGACGAGGACAAGCAGGCGTGGCTTATCGATTTCGGAGGTAGTTCAACTGACGGTTGGGTTGACCAAGAATTGGCCGAGACCATTCAGGGAGATTTGCAGGGCCTACGTAATGTGTCAAGATTTCTGCTTTCATGAAGTGCGTCTAAGGGTTTTTTTGGTAGAAATGCCTGAATAAAATTTCAATAAATTTGACCACCAGAATTACCCGACGGTCTAAACTAATCCTCAAGGCTCATTGTACAACGCAGCTAACGTTGTGGCCAGCTCTGCAACGGCAGTAGTGCTGCTGTGGTGGATGTTGTCCACACATGCTACTGAGCTTTTTGTGCTTGCTAACACCTGGCCGAACCCATGGCTGTACCTGAACCACATGCTCAGAGCACTAGAACGACTTCCAAGCGCATTGGGCAGGTCACCCTTTCTCTAGTAATCGAATCAAGTACAGACATCGCGTTCAGACTCTAAGAATTAAAACATGTTTTGAGGAGAGGGTTGAAATTTTCATTCAAGCTATGAAAGCCAGAGTAAAAATTGATGCAACGTCGATGCGTTGGTTTCAATCTGATCAAATGTTCTTGCTGATGGTGTTGTCTCAATCTCGCCGGAGAATAAGCTCGGTGCCGTCGTTGTCCCATAACCCGCTCGCCTTCACCAGTGCCGTTGCTTGCTAACCTTGCTAAAACGCTACCTATATGCCAACCTAAGAAAGTCAAGATTCCAAAGTACCTAGGTAATCTCCATGGACCAGTTTCTCGACGATCCATACCTATCGAACCACACTCTGATTCATCCCAAGAGGTGTAAAACTCCCAATACCCATGATGCTGTGAAAAGTCCGTAGACAACTGTTGGTACACATTGACACCTCGTCAAGGAGGATAAGAAAACAAGCATCCGCAAGTCATCAGTGTCAAGGGTCCAACCAAGACTGCAACGAGGGTAACATGGTTGTAGAAGTAGTTGAAAAATTCGCCCTTCCACATCCATCAAAACACAATAAGCAACACAATGGCGGCACATGTCGAGCAAGCTTCGCGTGAATGCGAGATAGTAATATGAACATTTGATCCAGACCCATCGAGGCTACAAATGGAAGTTGTGCCAACCTCCAACCCACTCATGGTCCTCATCCTCCGAACTGTCAATAACCTTTTGTTGACGCCAGTCCTGAGCAAGATATGCAGGTCGTGATTTGCTGGATTTGTTTCGACTTTGTCGTCGATGCCAAGACGTCTCTTGGGTAGCAGATCCACTTCTCTTCTTGGTCGAGCTTTGCGTCATGCTTCGCTTTTTCGGTGCACCTGAAGGAGCCTCTGGCCCTGTCGGATTTCGTCGCCGATTTCCTAACTCTGCCCACTTGTCAATATGTACATGGTTTGGAGAAGTTCGCTTCGGTGTCTTAGATTGCCATTGGTAAGGATCATTCTCATTCAATTTAGTCTGTGAAGACACCTTCCTCGTTGACTGAGGAGGATGAGGTTGGATGTTGAGCTCGGAAGGGGTCTTGGTCTCCATGGGCAGTACAGACACCGGGGTAACGTCCTTGACGCTTTCGTGACTGAAGCCACGTGAGTTGAGTTCTTGACGATTCCTGAGAATGGCTTCTCTCTCTTCTTCCTCGTCTTCCCACATCTCACTCCAGCTCTTTGCAACGTTGTCTTCCTTCCCAAAGATTTGAGACGCAGTTGCAATCGGCCTTGTCCGTTGGACTGGAAGTGAACTCGGTACCGTGGTCGGATGAGGGCGACGAGCTCGGGTAGCTTGAGCGGGAACACGCATGGACTGGAAAGATGCACCAAAGGTCGATCCAAAGGTGGAGGGCGTATTGTACCTTCCAGAATACCATGACTCACCATATGCATGGCCTCGGTCGGAGAACAAATCCTCCTCGTACTCATCAGGGATCGAAGGCATGTGACGTGCTGCTTTGGCCGGTGTGGTATGCAGTGCTTCAGACCACGGGAATGACCCGTTGTCTGCATGGGGTGAGACGATGGATGGTGTTCGTAGTGGCTCACGGTTGGCGCTGGCCCGGAGAACATCACGTTGCTCTGTGCAAAACTCATCAAGATCCTCGTCATCAATGGTGAAGGTGAGCGCTAGTTGGATAGCAGATCGAAGGGCTTGTAGGTTTCGTTTGGCTGGATCCAAAGAGAGAGCAATGGACAGGATCTCGAAGGTGTCTGTCGACATGTTCGGGAAAACGTCGAACAGTGATTGTCGGTCTCGCGCGTAGTCAGCAAAGAGAACGTCAGATTCGGTCGGCGTGATGAAAGGATTACGAGAGAAGAGGACATTGAGTAGACAGATGCCGATGGACCAAATGTCAGCCTGAGCAGCGGAATAACCGTTCCCGCCATGGTCGTACTGTTCTGGAGCCATGTAACGATCACTTCCCACACAAGCCTCGTATGACCAGGCACTCCGGGTTGCAAGGCCAAAATCACCCAACTTCATGTCGCCATCGGCTGTGAGGAAGATGTTTTCGGGCTTGATATCTCGATGATATAGGCCATTCTTGTGCATGTGTTCAACGGCGCTGATCAGTTGGAGCATGAAGCGACGAACGTGCTCGGTCTCAAGCGGGCCTCGCTCAACACGAATGGCCTCATACAAATCACCCTGTGAACAATATTCTAGGACAAGGTATGCATGAGCTGAAGTTTCGAAGTGGTGGACAAGATTCACGAGGTGAGGGTGGAACTTGAGAATGGTATGGCACGAGAGCTCGTCGGTGCCTTCGTCAGTGTTGAGGGACAGCTCCGTGGGTGCAACAGACGGCTTTGTGAGACACTTGATAGCCACCTCCTGTTTGGTTAACAGGTCCTCGGCCAAAAAGACCATGCCGAAGGAGCCATGATTGAGTGGTGCGATTGTCCTGAAGCGGCCATCAAGCAGCTGTCCACGTTGGAAATGATCCCGCATGCACTCCATTGCTGAGAGACCGGTTTGGCAGATGAGATGATCGAGGTGATTGCAAAAGTCCTGCAGGGGACGAACACAATAAAACTTTTAACGCCGAGATGTTTTTTTGACAAGCCCAGATTTTGACAGCACCGTATAAACAAGAAAAGGTCAAATGCGTAGTGATAGTGTGAAAGAATCCGAGAGAACGGTCAAACCGAGGTCGAGGAAACCAACACCGGATGTCAAACAACGGAACCTCCAGCAACACCCTACAGCCAATCTCATTCAACTTGTGGGTGCGAAGATGTGTAACTCCTTATGACTATTGTTCGTGTGATCGGGGCTCATATATTGTTGACGGTCGTAACTGGTGACAAAAGAAATCGTTTTCGATCGAAGGATGGCAGAGCCGGGAGGCTCGTTGATCGATCAATGAAATGTGAGGTGAGAAGGACAGTCGTTATATTCGTAACATCGCTGAGTGAGGAATCGTCGATTGGCAAAGCCAAAAGATGAAGATTGAAGAGTTGGTGGTGGTGGTGGTGGTGGCGGTGGGTGTGGACAGTGAGCGAGCTGAGGACCTCGAATCTGGTCTGGTCACGGGATGTAGCCTGTGAATAGGTGACGGTCGTGCTCTACGACGAAGACAGGCAGACACAGAGTGGTTTTCAAAATGAGTTCAGGTTACTTGTCTTTCTGTGTCGCTTTGATGTAGGAGAGCAATTCGTTGAGTCACAAACTTGTTAGGTTCGCCTGGTCTGTTCTCGGCCAAAGTTCGATCGAGTCCGATGATGTATTAAGTGATCGATGGGCAAAGATAGCAGTCGTAGAAGGTGAAGGTGGTCGTAGCGTCGGGTCTAGAAAGTCGTCGGGTCAACGCAGGTGGAATGTACTCCGTATGGAACCAAGGAACGTGGCGGAGGGAGAGGAATCGAGGTACGAAGTAAGCTGCCGCAGCACAACACACACTCGAACGTGGTTTGAGGTGGAAATGGAGCTGGCAACTTGGATGTTAATCTCTACATGGCAACCAGTGTGAACTTGACTTAGTAGGAAGTCATGTTGAGAGACATAGAAGGCAAGAGGCGGTATAGGTGTGTTTGTATGTGTTGAGTGCAGTGGATGTGAGGATGGGATGTAGTGGGTTGAGAGATGCAGCAGTGCACGGGCACCAAAGCAGACTCGCAGCTGCGGGCCAAGGTCACTTTGTTGGCACAGTTTCTTTCTTTGAATTTCGAGCGCTATTATATATTCAGTCTAGCGGGCTGGGGCCAGCTGATGCAGCTATCGAGTGGCCATGGGCCTGACAAGGACTAGACAAGGACTCGGGTCTTGCGGGTTCAGGTTGGCGCTTTACCTGTGAGGGCGTGTTGCAATTTCCCAGCTTGACAGTTTGACCCAATCATATTTCACTCGGTCGGGCTCAGAATTACTCGTGCTCTTTCCTTCCAGACCACGCCAGTCCTGCCTTACTCGCCGCCACTTCGTCTGTGCGCTTAGCAAGCCCTACGCAAGCCCTACACTGCCCGGTTTCGGGGTTCTCCTGGCTCTCCTCTTTGGTTAGCCAGTCTCAGCCATGCCCAGCCACGCTTCCATAACACGGTGTTCTAGGCGGCACTGTTATGATTTATCTTTCCAAACAGGTTTCACTATACGTGGGAAGCATAAGCGGGATTGAAGGCAAGAGGGAGTACTCCGTAACCCTCTCTCCACTTTGCCTTTGTTGCCATCGAAGAAATGTCGCAGATTGCGTGATCTTAGAGGTACGATGTTCGCCAACAAGCATATCTGTCGTTGCCAAAGCGGGATCCACGAACGTGATGCAATGCGTTTGTGCCACTTTGTTACGATTCATTGTCAATAATCTTCTCACAGTCTTGTGAGTGATCAGGAGTACGAACGGTCGGGAAATATGAGGTCAATAGCGAGCCGATGGCATCAGCACGGAGTTTCCGATCGTTCCGTCATTCGATTAGACTTTAGTAACAAGATTGGACTGTTTGTTATACGTGTTTGGCTTCGTGGCTCCTTCAAGGATTCCACGAATTGATTGTGACGAGCCATGCAGGTTCTCTGATAAACATCATGGCTTGCCAAATAGCTAACCCTCGATGGCACAATCCTTACTTACCCTAGCCTCGATAGTGGTGTGAAGTGTTCCGGTAGTTTGCTGCATGGAGGTCCGAGCGTCTTGCCTGATGTTACATGATTGCAATTCGCCAGGTGTGACTAGCACCTTCCAAGCTACCCCGCAAATAGCTACCCTAATCGCAAGCCCCTTACAGTAGACGCAGCAGACTGTCTTCAAAATGGATAAGTCATGTTTACGGAGTCATGTTTACAGTGTCACGTTGAGGGCCGAGATCACGAGAACTTTCTGAACAGAAGATCATCGTTTCACGACGGCCGTTTCCCAGGCCTTTCCAACAGCAAGATGATGGAAGATTGCTAGAGAGTGCGAGGAGGACAACAGATCGTCATGGAAGATAAACAAATGACGATAGCCCTGTCAGCCTCTTGGCGGCATATTTAGAGCACAAATTAATACGGCCATCTAGTAATCCCGTCGAGGGTGGGTGTGATGCGTCACACCATCAAGCCTTGAACAGCTTTGTGATTCTTCTCGCCTTTGATCATTCCACTGTGTGCATTTGTTCAATGCCTGGGACTGGCTTGATTGGATGAGAGAGCGACAACCTGCAACTGCGGCGCAAGTTCCTGTAGTGCTGGTTGATGTCGGAAGACGACGTTGCGGAGCACTTTGATTCGACCATCTTAAAGCTGTCTTGGATCCGATCGATCATTACGATGGTAACAGGACCCTTTGATTACGCAGCTATCCTTAGTCGACACAACATGCTCCAACATGCACCTTGGCGTGTCGGACGAGATCCCAAATGCAATGTGATTGGGCTGAGATTGACGCAGGTTCAAATCGGCTGTTTTGCAATCCAGCCTGGTCTCAGCCTTCTCAGCGCTTGAGTCAGCGAATGACCATATAGCTTGAACTTGGAAGCATTGAAAAACCACAGCATCTAAGCGCGCGACTCTGTGATACAGACTACTCGACGATGCATCGTGCACCGACATCGGTCAAGAATTGTCCAGCCACTATTCGTTGCAAACCACTGCGAATATTTTCACTAAGGTATTAATCTTAAGAAGAGCGGTGAAAGGAAATGCAGGTTCGTTGACTTCAAACTACGAATGACAAGTTTGCAAAAGCGAAATGGCTTTTTCCCAAAGCATCTGCAAGACGTGCATAAGTGTACAATTTGAGACTGGTCGCTCATGATTCATTGGCCTATTCAAGGCTCCTCACGAGAGACACCCCACGGCCGATTCCCGATTTTGCCGAAGCTTGGCCATTCTCTCCGCCGATCATAACCATATCCGACTTTCAGTGGCTGGGAAAACAAAGAGCCGTACTAAATACCGAATAGTGTGATACGGTAAGGCCCGACTGAAGGTCCACTCCTTTCTCCGGAGGTCCGCATTGATTTGCGTTAGCGATACTAGATGGACTTCTCAACGATGTTTGTTGTTGCGACGGTCGCTGAAGGCCGTGACCTCTGCACAAACTGCAAACTTGCCACCCCGGACAACGATGCCAGCCACAAGGCCTCAATCAAGCCCATTTGACCC
Organism: Incumbomyces lentus; assembly: GCA_017656005.1. NCBI lineage: Eukaryota > Fungi > Ascomycota > Eurotiomycetes > Chaetothyriales > Trichomeriaceae > Incumbomyces > Incumbomyces lentus. Next base: position 994,582 of record JACJVT010000004.1, on the reverse strand, counting down.
ACGCCTTCCCTGATGCGTGATAGTTCCAGACAAAGGTACTGGCCAACACCCACTGCTCTAACCATTTCAGATGATTGTTCCCCATACAATCCTCACTTTTGAAGGCCGGGCCGGGCCCGCTCCTGGAGGAGACTGCCTTGCATGAACATTTTTTTGTTGCTCTTGGTACACCTAATCTCGAGATTGCCACAAAGCCGAGGCGGTCGACTCACCGCCTGATGCGGATGTTTATTGACATCGCACAGACAATTTCGATTTCTCAGCGATCGAAAATTCCAGCTCGAAATTCAGGCATCAAGACATGTGCGTTCCGTAGAAGGGGGTGACGTTTGCCGACAGTCAACCTCGGGTTTGCATGTTTGTGCGAAAAGTTTGCGAAAAGTAGAGGGTGGACTCGAGTGGTTCGAGAAAGGAACTTGTAGCGTCTCGGGAATGTGGCCGGCTTTTGTTGAGATTTTCCTCTGTATGGAACACGAGCAATCGAAGAGGAATCCCGCTGGAACTTGTTGATATTCATTGAGTGCGACCACTCAGGAATGCTAGGAATGCTAGGCGTACCCTTTGAGTGATCAGGCGTCGATTGCGTACTGTGAATTGATAGCTCAAAAGGTGTTGCAGAGAATCTCCAGGGCTTTGAGGAGCATGCAGATAGGCCAGAGCATGGGGGTCTTTGTGGTAATACATTTTATATCGTATTCTACAATGCACCACCGAGTCTTTCGACCAGCCAAAGGGCTGCGCGGACACGAGCACCGACTCGTCTATCTACCTTCATGAGGTCATCTTGTGTTGTTACATTTGCATCTTTCTCTAATCCTTGAACTTCTGCTCTCAGTTTCCGTTTCAACTCTTCGTCCGAAGTGACGACTACAGCACCGATTTCGAGATCAAGGCTGTAGCTCCTCTTTGTATAGTTACTGCTTCCCACCAAAGTGACACTCGGACCAGCTTCAACTTCCGTCTGTCCCTGATCGGTCACTTGTGGCGGCAGGGTAGCCCATATTCCTTTTGCGTGGTAGGTGAAGCCGCCTGGTTGCCCGACTGTGCCCTTTCGCCATTCCTTTAGTTGAATAACATCCTCCTTACCAGCTCTCTTAACCTGTTTGAGAAAGCGTCTGGAGAGCAGAGTATAGGCGGCAGGAAGCATGCCGGATATGCCTTCGGATCCGTAGAAGCCATTCGCCCAAGGGGATGCAGTAATGACTGTGCAGGGCTTGTCGAGTTGATTTTCGCTCCGAAGGGCCTCGTTCGATGATGGCGTTGCTTCCAGCAGATGTTCGCAAATATCAGGGTCAATGTTGAAATAGCCGGCTGTGAATGTCCAAGTCGTATTACGCAGTGCTTTATCTTCCGCGAGGGCAGTCAATAGTTTTGTTAGAACTGGTTTCTCGGTCGACGTGTATGATCTGAGCTCGTAGTCTAGGATGACTCTGTTTCGAGGCTGCCCAAGCAAGATGTCAAATTGAGCCAGAGGGAAGACAAAAGTCTTGTTTGCACCGAATTCGAGGGGAACGATCTTCTGTCGAGCCTTTTTGTGGATCAGTGGTTCCAACAGCTCTTTTGCATATCGCTTGAATCTCTGCGGGTGCCAGACAGGGTCGGGTAGACCCCGGTACGTGGGTGACTGTAACTCGAAGCCTGCCTTATGTTGGTCTGAAGGAACCAGATCGTAGGAGATCTCTGAAACAGCATTGTGCACATTGAAGTAGAAGTCGGCCAGCTCTTTCGACTTGAAGAGATGATAGCGATCTAGTCTGTTGGTGAAGTAGTCTTCAGACAGATTGGCGCCGGATAGCATGATCTCGTCATCGAAGCCATAGAGCTTCATGTGCTGCAAGCCCCAACCTTCGTTTATGCGCTTAGGCATGTACTTCTTCCGCCAGCCATTCAAGTTCGGGGTGTGAAACATGCACACTTTGACCCTATCTCCGAAGTCTCTAACCAAGGGCACCAACAAACTTGCGCATGAAGGTTCTGGGTCCTCTCGAGTACCGCGTAAGTAGTCTGTCAGGATCGCAACCTCAAGGTTTGAATTGCTTTCCAACGCCTCTCTCAAGGTATCGATGAGCTCGGTCTCGGTCTTGCCAATGTACAAGGTTGAGAAGTAGATTCGCCTCCGAGCCGACTTGATTTTACCCTGCAAGAATCTCTCAGCTTCTCGAGCCTAGCTCTTTGCAGAAAGACCAAATACCTTTATAGTTGCGTAGAATGCTGTAGGAGAGTCGACGATTTCAATTTGAGAAGCGTCGATCTCGAACCTCGGAGCAATCTGGTCGATCTCGGATGTGACGCCCGCCAAAGGGTGCGCCTTTGCTGCGGCAGATACTGGCACTGGAACAGATGCCGTTGAGGCATATCGTCGGCTGACTATTCGCGCTGCTTGTGGTCGAGCCGTCCGAACATGACTGAATTGACGCAGTGCCCTTGTCGCAGCCCCTCGAGTAAACATGGCCGGGCCGACTGCCCTCAGGGAAAAGATCAGATCATGTTCGAGGTAATAACAATGAGCACTGGCAATCAGACAGCATCACAAGGTCATTCTGTACCTCGCACGACATGGCTCAACGCCAGCGAGATTCCAAAATTGCGGCCGGTTAAACTACGGTGACTCCGGCATCGCATGCAGATCGAGCACCGATCACGTGGCTGACGTAAAGGTTTCCTGGGGCGCACCTGCCAACCTGCATAGCATAAGCACGGCGTAAATCAGCTACTGTACCGCCGCACTGGTAACGCATTTCGAATTGTTAACCAGATCTACGTACGGAGCCCTTACTGGTAAATCACCAGAACGAGGCTGCTCGAGAATCCGCGACTCCTTAGCGCCACCGGCATCATGTCGACGTGGCTGCGCCGTCCTGTAGTCCTGTAGGAATTTCTTAGACTGCTGCACCTGGAAAGGACGAGGATGCTACGGCTGGATATGACCCATGCGTTTTGTTGGTCATGGCTGATTTTCCTCATCTGTCACTGTCACAGCTCGCAGAGCACGGCTACAACTCCTTTGCTGACGTGGTCGCAATCCACTTGTCCATATCGGACTGTCAACTACCTAACCCATAGTCTGCCTCAGCAGTGTTTGGCGACCACACGAAATGCTGGTTCTTTAACAGCCTCAAGTCTCAGGGTTAACTCTACCAAAACCGAGGGCGAAGATTTTCTCAGCGACGCCTCGGTAGCAAGTCACAAGGATGCGGATTCAACGCTGCCCTTGACTTACTCACCGAGCACGGCTTCCCAAACCGCTACCAGTGAATTCGTCGAATTTCACAAGCCTTCTGCAAAGCCCGAACCGTCAAAGGACAAGGAGGCGGCAATTGTCTCGGAGATTACAGAGGAAGACTCAGCGCTCGAAAGCGGCAGGTTCTTGTCCTTTGAAGAGTGGAAGAAACAAAACTTGAAGAAGTCAGGGCAGTCGGATCAAATAGGTCGAAGAGATCACGGTGATGCACATACAGCCCGGAAACGACCTCCCCGTATCCACAACGCTCTAGATTCTCTTGGAGACGATGGAGAAATTGACCTTGATTTCTCGGGCTTTGTACCTGGCGGTCCCGCCTCAGAAGCCTCTCAACCCTTAGCAGGTCATGCTCAACCGGGGGACGCCCCTGAGCCTCCCAGCGCCCGACGTCCGAGAGCAAGGAGTAAAGATGCCGGCATTACATGCAAAGAACGCTTCAATTATGCCTCATTTGACTGCGCTGCCAACGTTCTCAAAACCAACAAGGAGGCCAAGAGCGCCAACACAGTGCTCCTAGAAAACAAAGACTCATACATGCTCAACCAGTGTTCTGCAACCAACAAATTTCTCATCCTCGAGCTTTGCAATGACATTCTCATCGATACCGTTGTTCTCGCAAATTTCGAATTCTTCAGTTCAACCTTTCGCACTTTTCGAGTGAGTGTTTCTGATCGCTACCCTGTCAAAATTGACAAGTGGAGCACACTTGGCACCTACGAGGCTCGCAATACTCGAGAGGTCCAGGCCTTTCTGGTCGAAAATCCTCTAATCTTCGCAAGATATGTACGCATTGAGTTCCTGTCACACTACGGTAACGAATACTATTGTCCTGTTAGTCTCGTTCGCGTCCACGGGACCACCATGATGGAAGACTGGAAGCATGAGTTTGAGCGGCCCCAAGAGGAGGAAGGCGATGAACCCGAACAAGATCTTCAAGAGGATGTTCCCGTTGATTCGGCGACACTCTTGCTTGAAGAAGAGCTACCAAAAGCCTCGATGGTCGTTGAGGACGCAGCGGTTCCGGAATCAGAAAGCAACGAAATCGTGGTTAAATCCGACCACGAGCCAAAAGGTGTCGATGCAGTGACCGAGACTTCTCCCCTCCTGCCTTCAATCGCAGCTATGGAGGCCATCATATCAGCGCTGGCTGCATCTGACACCTGTCATCCTGCAGAATTCCCAACCGGATCTGATGTCATACACAGTGAACAAGCATCATTATCTTCCGCCCCGCGAACGCCTTCGTCCACACTCCCTCCAACCACGCCCGAGACTGCTACAAATGCAGATCTACCGAAAGATGCGTCAGCACCTACGAGGAAGGTGACTGCCAAAGCTTATATGCCTAATCTTCAAGAGAATATCACCGACCACATTGCAAATCAAGAGGCATCAGAGCCACTGTCTCAAAACAGAAACAGCTCATCCGCATCCAGTAGATCTTCCACAGCAACCAACATAACCACTTCGGATGAGACAGGCTCAGCTCGAACCAAAACGAGCTCAGGTTCGCCTATAGCTGAAAGCCCTAAATTTAGTAGTGCAACAACACAGGCCCAGCCTACCCAGCCTCCCACACAAGAATCATTCTTCAAGTCGGTTCAGAAACGTTTGCAGATGCTAGAGGCGAACTCATCCTTGTCACTTCAATACATCGAGGAGCAATCTCGCGCCTTACGAGACGCTTTCAAGAAGGCGGAACAACGACAACTGTCCCGAACGGGCGCTTTTCTTGAGCAGCTCAATTCGACTGTCCTGAACGAACTTAGAGACTTTCGCCAGCAGTACGACCAGTTGTGGCAGTCTACAGTGATAGAACTCGAGATGCAGAGAGAGCGTTACGAACGGGACAGGGAAGCCATCAATACAAGGATTGGAATCCTGGCTGACGAAGTAATCTTTCAACGAAGAATGGCCATCATGCAAATGATTCTCATCCTCGTTTGTTTAGTTCTGGTTCTTTTCTCGCGCGGAGCAATCAACAATTATCTGGAGTTGCCACTTGTGCAAAACGTGCTCTCTCGGTCACCAAGCTCAAGATGGCTCAACTTATCAACTGATACGCTGCTAAGACCAGCAAATCCAACTCGATCCCGTTCAGCCCATCAGATTCGATCTGGAAGTACCGAAATTCCGAAACGCCACCGCAGAACGCCATCTGATGAATCCGTGCCGGACGGCAACAATATGAACGAAACCTATGAACCACCCACGCCTGTTAGTGATGATGGACAATCCGAAGTTGATGTATTGAGCGATGTTACAAAGAGTCCAGTGTTTGAATCCGACAAAGGTGAGCTTTAAGATAATCGCCCCAGGTTAAAGTCCTTTGAAGCAGGATTACAGTGTGCTACACGCGACAAATGTACATGGTACATAGTTACCTTGCGATTGACCAAGTTCATCGTACCCTATTCAGGCACTTGAGGAACATTCCTTGCCCGAGTCCACACTTGCGAGCTACCCCGCCGAGCTGCTGAGCAGCGACGTGGTAAGGGGATCCTCCTACGAGAAGATGATAAGCTTCATCAACAACTGCTGGGTTCGTAGCTACTTTCTCTATAACATCTACGCTTGCAAGTTACTCGACGGCAAGAACGCCCATATGACGGGTGTAATTTGGTCATCTGAACCGCGCGTCGTCCCAAAAGTTCGGCCCTTTCGTGGGACTCCGTCGGCATCCACTTTCAGCTGGGATATCCTGTGCTGGGGTTGTACTTGAGGGTCTAAAAATCCAGGAGGTGGTGTAAGGGATTTTCCAACCCATTTTGAAAGAAGGGTTGGAACAACAAGTGTATGAATATTGGGGTTGTTAATTACGTGCTACAACAGTCATGTCACAATAGTTCTCACTGGTTGCCGAGATTTCCACGATCTGCTGCATCGTTTGCCTGCCTGTAGTTCAAGTCTTCAACCGTCTGCCGTGTCTGTCTGTTGTAGGGAGCCTGGCCCAGCTAAAATCATCAGTAGGATAGGGAGTTGAAACCAGACCAGCGCAATTGGTTATATTGTCTGCCGTAGAAACTCGCAGACTCCTCCTCGAAATCAACGTCCTCGATATTTTGTGATGTAAACCGACAAGAGGGAATGCTCAACAATATCAACCCGCATTTATGATCTACTGACATTGAAATGTCCAGTCAAAACTCTCTAACACAAAAATAGCTGAGAGCTGAGAGCACAATGATGAAGAAGTACCCTGGCCTCCGATCCTTCTCAAAGGCAAATGTCGGCCAGATTCAGGTCCATTTTTCTCCCACCGTGGCTCCGTTCAAGTTTGAACAAGAGAGTCTAAATGGGAATAATATCACGAGACGTCTTCTTGTGTTAGATATCATGGATAACACACCGCGGGACATCCTGCGCTGGAGGGTCGTCAGCCACATATCCCGGAAACAGTTACCACTCAGCACACAAAGGAATAGACTGAGGAGACGATGGTCGCATGCTTTCATCGAAGCCCTCAAGACACAGGGAATGAATACTAACGGTCGACCGCTGGCACAGCAAAAAGATGACTTCCCTCAGAATACGATTTATGGGACTTTAGAACTGCTAATTCACAGCGCCTACGGCTTCGATGCAGATGCAACCAAACTTGCAGAGGATGCCGACAAGATTGTTAGTGCTTTGCTGAAATACGGATCTGGAAACAATGGTCGAGGAAATGGACACGGATGATTCACCGACAACGGCGAATGTTTTCCCAACTTTCTTAGCAGGACTCACTTACGAAATTTCCGTCTTGAGTTGCTGCTTGACTCCATCGTGTGTGGATTGCTGTTACTGTGGTCTTAATGACCAGGGGACCAACGCGTTCGAGGTCTAGCACTTTATTTCATCTCTCTTTTGGCAAGGGATACGACACCAATTCCAAGGCCTTTGATCTGTTAGCCGAACAAGAAAGACGCGTTGTCAGTGGCGATTCCTCTCGGACCGGGCTATCAATCCTGATGTGCTCTTCCCGCACTTTCTATTTCGGTCCGACCCCATGAAACGAGGGCTGTTTCGGAGAGCAGGGTTGATCCTTTCGTCATATCTGCAGCAAATACGTCTCTGATCGATTGCGATCTTGAATCATGCTGCTGGTCTAATTGGCGTCTGTCTACACCTTTGTTTGCTTTCGCTGTCAGCATGGAAGGCGAATGTTTCGGTATAATAACTCTTGCGGTCTATATCCAGTCCTTGGTTCATTCCGGAAACTCCCATTCGGATGAGCAAAGACCAGTTCTTGATGGTAAGCCTCTGGTAACAATCTATATCGATAAAGATCCCATTTGCAGACTGCTCTCCGAACGATTTTGGCCATCATGTCTGGAAGGAATCCCGTTTGGTACATCAAAGTACCCCTCATCACCGAGGTCCGGAGAGGCTGCCAAATCACCAAAAGCGTTAGGTTCCTCGGATGCAGTTCCTTCAGAGTCTGCAGATTCGCCCGTCTCAGGTTCTGGGACGGCTGAGTCATCGAAACTGCCAAAAGCCACTTCTTCTGGAACGGAACCAAGCTCAGGTAGCTCAACCGAGCCGTCAACTTCCTCGAAATAAGGTCTATCACTAGTCTAAATGATAGTGGACCGCCATCGTGCTCTGCAGATGAACGCCAAAAATAGAACTACTCGGACACAGGTGCTGACAAGGAATCTGGTAGCTTACTGGGTCGGAGCTATTCGTGAATTGATTTCAAACGAATAGTAGCTGTTTTGTTCGGCGCTAACGCGTGACGCGCCAGCAGCAGCATTCTTGAAAACCGAGGAGCTGAAATTAAAGCAGCATAGACAATGATGAGAGCTCACTTAGGGGGATCCCTGGATAACACAACTATTGCTAAACGAGTTGGCTGTCGGAGTGCATGTTGGGATTCGTAGGGGATATTCAACAGACCAAGGCGTCCCTGGACTGAGATGAACATATTCATGTGCAAAAGTGCTGTGAGACAAGTCCGCTCCAAGAGCTTTGAGGTGGGTGTAGCGCTTTGGAATGGGTTTCCCTATCAAAATTCAAATGTGCCATCTTAATTCACCTTGTCCATTACACAGCCGTGCTTTTTGCCTTGCATGTCGGGCCTGAAATTCGAGCCTGAAATCCGATCTTGTCCCCTCTGGGTGCTGCCCAAGCTGCCGCCGTTTCTGCCCTTCAAGCGCAGGTCCTTGAGACACATAAGCTTTCTCTGCTACGAGTAAGGAACCTTCATTCCGGCCGGCCGAGGTCTATAAATGTAGCATTACAATGTGGAGGGGGGGAGAAAAGAGGTTAGGAAGATGGCACGGGCGGAGTTAATTCTCGCTCCAGCCTATTCCCGAACCTGGTCCCAGTTACGGTTGGGGGCATATCATTGGTGGTGCGGTACGAGAATACGGATGGATTATTCGTCCATCGGAATAGCTCGTGGTACGATCCGAAGGACGCGTAGTCATGACTATAAAAATTCGTGAAAGGAAATGGCTCTACAAGTATTGAAATAGCGGCGCCATTATTAACCAACTGACAAAGACCTGAGACGCCACGGCCGAGCCCAGCACCCACACCCGAATATAATTGACATCATGACGGCAAAGAACGAGGCAGCATGGCTCGAGACAGCGCAGGGCGCTTTCACCGTCCGTGAAGCACCAATGCCGTCCCCGGGGAGTGAAGATGTTGTTCTTCGTGTCCATGCGGTTGCCCTGAACCCCGTCGACGGGGCAAGGGCAACCAAGGGTATCCTGATGCAGTCGTACCCGCACATCATTGGATGCGATGGGGCTGGCACAGTCGTGTCCGTGGGATCGGAGGTCCGACATTTGAAGCCTGGAGATCGAGTCACAGGCTGCGCGGACGAAGTCTTCACTCACCTTGCAAGTCATAGCATGTTCCAGCGCTTCATGTGCACGGCTGCGAGACCTCTCTGCAAAATTCCCGACTCGCTGCCATTCGAACAAGCCTGCGTTCTGCCGCTTGCACTTGCAACAGCTGCTGGGGCGCTGTTCGAAAAGGAGAGTCTGGACCTGGATTGGCCGCAAGCAGAAGGGAGCGAGGCTTACCAGAAACAGGCAGAGCAGCATTCGAACGACGTGCTGGTCATCTGGGGCGGCAGCGCGAGTGTGGGGACTTGTGCGATTCAGATGGCCAAGGCAGCTGGATACCATGTCGTTGCCACGACTAGCAAACACAACTTTGGGCTCGTCCGCGAGGCTGGCGCCGAGGCGGTCTTTGACTACCACGAGACCGATTGCGATGACCAGCTGTGCCGTTGGGTAGAAGAACGAGGTCTCACGAGTGTGGGAGTGACAGCAATCGTAATAAACCCAAATTCCTTTACCCATTGCGCAGCGCTTGCACGAAGATTGCCAGGACGAAAGTTCGTCTCGACCACTCTGCCTAGAGGCAGTGTCCCGAATCCAGACCTTGGCGAGGGGATACAGACTAGTTGTTGTGAGTCTACTTATACAAGTATACTGAGTCTCACTGACAGATCAATTTAGGCTATGGACTTGCACAAGAAGATCTCGGTGAACACATATGGAAGAAGTGGATGCCAGAAGCTCTTGAAGCTGGACAGCTCAAGTGTTTACCACATCCGGAAGTCGTTGGAGAGGGTCTAGGGAAAATCGAACTGGCGTGCAGTCTGATGGCGAAGGGCGTGTCAGGCAAGAAACTTGTGGTCACAGAGATCTGATCCACCTAAAGTCCCCCATGCGCTTCCATTTCGGCTGCACAGCCCGCCTCGCCTTGGCTCGAATATTTAATATCGCCATCAGCATTTGCATCGATTGATTTGTTCGGTTCCCATGCGGTTGAAGTCCTCTGAAGAAAAGTGCGATGAAGAAAAGGTGTGATCGTTTCAATATACGGTATGCGCAGCGGCCATCAAATGCAAATGTTTTTGGCCGCAACCGTAGGCACACTTATTAGAGCCTCCCGATCATTTTCTATGTGCTGTTGTGTTGGCCAAAAACGCGCCAACAACTATCCTCACGAATTCCTTGTGGCTGTTTCGTCTCCTTTGTTGACTTTAATACCGTCGGTTTCTCAATGCGAACATGTTAGTTTCTCTTACAGTCGGCAAGGTAGACGCTGGGGTAGCGGTGCTGCTCACCGAAGACAAGCGATTAGTATGTCCAATGTGTTCTGCTTGTGGATTCCTTCAATGAAGCTGTAACTAACAAGCAGCGTTGGCATAGATAGAGTTTCCGTCGATACTACTTCCTCCGTCCATCCGCTCCGGCAGCATCGTCGACATTACAGTAAAGCAGAATCACCACGCAGAACAGCAGGCGGAATCACAATTTCAAGCGTTACAGTCCAATATCCTCTCGCAGTATGGCTTGCATGCGCCTGCCCCCCCTGTCTTGCGCGTGCGAAACGCCACGCAGACGAGCATTGTGCTAGAATGGGACCCCATTCAACTGGCCACATCCTCTTTAAGGACTTTAGCACTATACCGAAATGGCAGCAAAGCAGGAAATATCCCGCGACCGTTGGAGATGTTGAGCACCAAAATTAGCGGTCTGAGTTTGAATACCGAGTTCAGTTTCTCGCTCGTGTTGAAAACGAGCGGAGGCACCTATTCCTCCAACCTCTTGACGGTCAAGACACACGAGATGACCAATTTGACCGGAATAACTGTAACACCCGGAGTCCTCCCACCGCCGCTGCGGGAAAGTTTGGAGACAGCTGTTGAAAGGATCGGCGCAAAATTGGTTGATACAGTGCGAATAGACACAACTCATTTTGTCTGCACTGAACCCAGAGGCGACGCGTGGCAGAAAGCAGTTGAGATGAATATCCCCGTTGTTAGACCAGAGTGGATAGAAGGCTGTGAACGGGAAGGAAAGATTGTCGGAGTAAGAGCATACTATCTGGACGCGGATCCGAAACTTCGCCAGGTGGGCACGAACCCAAATATCCAGCAACAGAGCAGGAGTAGTCAGCCTGTACACAGTCCCACGCCGAGGACCTCAAGTGCGCAGCAAGGCCGGAATAGCCAAACAAGTATGCCCAGCCGACCTCCGAAGAGTCCAGACAAAGAGGTTGGCGAGCCAGGTCCGACTGCTGATACGACACCCGAGTTGACCCAAGGAGAGTTACAGCAGCAGAAAAACAAGGACTTGCCCCCGGATCCTCCAGTCGAGGACGGCGAAGAAGAAGACGACGAAGATAGTGAAGAAGATCTACCCGAAGACCCTAAGAAGCAGAGACCGCCGCCCGAGTCAGAGGAGGATTCTGAAGAAGAGACAGAGAACTCGGTTGCCCAGAAAGAGAATCAACCGAACAAAGGCAAGCAGGCGCAGGTCGATGATGACAAGGGCGATGAGATGGAAGAGGTCGCCTTATAGGCCGGCGCATGGTGTAACATAGACTTCAGAAGTGATGCGTCATGTTTTGACCAATGAAGCCGGTGTCAAGGCCAGCTATTGGTTTTGCAATCTATCAAAGTCGTTGCTACATTTGCAAGACATAATACATGCTGGTGCTAAATTTCCACTTGACTATTTCCGCGCGTACACTACTGGCCCAGCTATAACATGTCCGACACACGTGCGCCAGTCAAATCCATTGGTCCAAAAGATTTCGCCTCCAACCAAGAAGGACTTGGAGTATCTTCCATATTGTAAGTACAGCGCGCGGAAACCCGAGCCTAGAGCTCTAAGATACCACTGAACCTGAACTTCGACAGCCAATGTCAATGCGAAGGGACGGTCAAGGGTCGTACACGCTTCGATTTTCCGCAAAGCAGCAGCGTCCAACTGGATCTACAACGTTTTCCTTTGGTGAGAAAGATCTCAAGGATGTTGTCTCGCTGTGGCGAAAGACTGCAGTAAATTTTTCCATTACGGTGATGCTAGTCTTGAACACGGGCGTTTTCTCTCTCCAAAGCTGTAAGAAGGGACTCATGCCAATAGTGTACACTTGCGCCTGCTTCAAGGTCATCGTCAAGAGGACGATTTCCGAAGCCGATGGCACAATCGTTGTTCAGAACAAGACCAAAACATCACCTTTCGATGCCTCCGAAGGGTACGGTAGCACCGAGGAGGTGAATATTCGGTCCCGAGCATATCAACAATCGCAGTGTGATTGCATTTCAACCATTGACACTGCTCCCCAGTACGCCCTTGGTGCTGACGATGTCACCTCCGCCAACGGTGCCTTCGGCCCGCCTCTCACAGGCTGTTCGGCACGCGACGGCTAAACTCTTGAAAGCACTCTCAGCTCGGTGATGGTTGTTGAACCCGTACTCGCACTTGACGTGCAGTGTGACGCTGGCTGCTTGTGCAAAGCTCTCCAAGCCATGGACGATCATCTCCGTGCTCAAATCACCAACCTTCTCCCTCGTGAAACCGAGGTTGATCACGGCGTAGGGCCGGTTCGACAAGTCAATGACCGCCCACGACAGTGCTTCATCCAGCGGTGCGTCGCCGCGGCCAAAGCGCACCAGCGACTTGCGCTCGCCGAGACATCGATTGAACGCGGTGCCAAGGGCGAGGAAGACGTCTTCAGTGGTGTGATGGTCGTCGATGAAGAGATCACCGTTTGCTCGAATAGCTAGAGACCACCCTGCGTGTTTCGAGACGGCATGTAGCATGTGATCCAGGAAGCCGATGCCCGTGCTGATTGCTATTTGCTGTGTTGCTGTGATCTGTGTTGCGTGGTGCGAGGCCGGGAGCGGGATCTTGAGGTCGGGATATGTGGCAGACTTCTCGGACTTTTCGGGGAAGTGCTTTGAGGCTTCGAAAGCTGGTAATGCTCCACCATCAAGGGACAATGAAACTTGAATTTTAGTCTCATTGGTGATGCGCGAGATCGAACACACCCGTCGAGGCAGGGCGGAGAGATTCGGCGAGATCGACCCCATATTGATTGCGGAGTTGCTAAGGACAATCGGATTTGTGCTGCGTATATGAGTCTTGATTTTTGCCAGGGATATCTACCGGAGTCGTCTCAACAGATACGAGGATAGTCAAACAAATATTGAAGATTCAGAAGGGAGGTATTTTGATAACTATATATTGGTAGAAGGTGTGGTAGAACGTTTCAAAGTCGAGGTCATACACGCAATTTGAATATGAATCAGCCAAATCTCAAAGCTAGTTACTGGTCAAATGATATGATATGGATTCTTGATGTTTTCTGCCTCCAATTTTTTCGGATAACTTTGTCAGAGAGCTCTGTGGGTGGGCATTGAAACCATGATAGCTGTTTGCGCAACCGTAGAAAGCCCTCCGGAAAGAGCTCCACCAGCGCAACCGCAACCCAGTTTGAGTACGAGCTCGAAGCGCTTTAGACTCTCGTCGAGAGGACCAGATGTGAACAATACAAGCCCATCATGCCGATCAATCCCACCTATCTGGCACAGAAGACCCGAACGTGTAAGCCTACAGGACTTTGGAGTGTACCGAACGACTGGGCAATTGACCACGAGAATTAGCTGCCAACTGGACAGACGCGAGGCGACGAGTGCTCAAGGCCTACAGAGAATGGCTCAGGGCGGTATGGCAAGCTGCAAACATGAAGGAGGCAGAGCGGAATACTAATGAGGCCGGCAATAGGGTCCTGAAATCCAACAAATGTACTCATTGAACATGCCCGTTTCGAAAATAAGAACAAAAATACGACAAGAGTTTGAGAAGCACAGATATGTAAACCAACTAAGAGCAGTGGATGTGTTGATCACGCAGAGCAATATGGAATTCCAGGTCATTCTCACTCAACCAGGCAAGAAGAGCAAAAGAAAAGGCTGATACCCGCTTGCAGGAAACACTCAACTACTGGAAACAGTTGTCGCATGTGATGAAATATTTCAGAGCAGAAGAAGATCCCACAGCCCGACTGCCGAGGAATTTTATATCAGGATTCTTAGAGGTGAGACAACTTCAAGACTCTATAGAGTCAACCAAAGACATACTTATTGACACCATCGCAGGGACGAAATTGAGTCCGAACAATACATTCCGGCGTTATTTGCACATAACTTGTATGAAAGAACATTTTCAAGCCCCTACACCCTAACGCCCACGCTGTTCTATGCCGATATGCCAAAACCTCGAAGTCTCAAGCTGATTTCGTTGCAAACTGCAAAACGAGACCAAGTACTCTTTACTTGCCTGCGTTAAACTCATCTCTGGCAGCCGTGAATTTGTCCGCAACCACATCGCAAGCCTCAACCATGTCTTCCAACCCTTTTCTCAAAGCATCGTACACTGTGATATTGGCATCATCTGCACCAAGATTAGTCGCACTCACCCACTAAACTTGTTTTCCAAAGGGAGGGGTAATCAAAGTCGGAATGCTGGCACGGCTTTCGACAGCAACAATCTCACTCACCCCATATCTGAATTCTTATATGCATCTTCGTTTCACTGGGATGCGGAATCGTATACCCGCAGAACTCCACATCAGGATTTTTATTGATGAAGTACCTCAGCGCATTCCCCAACGTGTGGTCTTCTTTCTCGATCTCAAACGATGCAGCTTGCTGCGTAAATCCCGGAAGCTGTCCTCACCGTCAGCCAGATGTCTTCTGCGTCATTCCTATGCAGTGCCGCACCACCACTAATTTCTTCAGTCCACCCAATAATAGATCCTCTCCACTGACTAAGTCTGCATCTTCGTTCTCGTCACCGTCGCCCATTGGCACGTCTCGATCTGAAGCGTTCGACATGTTTCCTGAAGAATTTCTTCGTAACTCTGGACAATTATCTCGTGTAGAAGTAACGGCATTGGATGATTGACCTTGTGAAAGCGAAAAGCGCGAACTTTTTGATATCACGTGTCGTGTGTGGCGGAGGAGTAGCTCATTGTGGCTGAACTGTGCCCTGTGGCTCGACTGTCCGTAAAAGGCCGCCAGGCTTCAACGCTCACCACCATGTACTACCACCAACATGATGCGTCTTGACCTCTAGATTTATCAGAGCAAAGCCAGCTCGCAGCCCTAGGTGTCCTGGTCCCCTCGCCTACCGTTGACGACTTTTCTTGTGTCTGTTCATATCAGGACAGCCATGTACGGCCTCCGGTGTCAAATCACTCCCGCAACTCATCCCAAACCACGGCCTGATCATTCTACCTAAGATCGCAGCATCTCAGAACCCTAAGTCAGAGAGCGGTTTTACTCTGGAATGAGTCACACCTCAAAACATCTTGGTACCGTCTGGCACCGTCAAGATGTCGTTGCGTTTCTCGATTCACAAAATCATTACTGGGTATTCATGTCTACTACGCTGTAGGGAACCAATTGCGTGCCAACGTGCGGGCAAGCGCCCACAATAAGGATATAGAGATTCAAGAAAATTTTTGGCGTTCATTGGAATTCCTGATCACATAGATGAAAAGAGTTTGAAGATGCTTCAAAAGCTATGTCCCCCAGCACTTTTAAAGTCCTGCCTCACATATGGTGAGCATCGTGACTCACCTACCCCGATATTGACCCGTGGCCCTTTGCATGAAGGTTCTCTACCGGCGCGTCCACGTGGTAGTTCATGGTCTTGGTCATATCACCCAGGAAGAGACAAAGAATACAGGCAACTGCACCAAAGGGAATGGCGATGATGTATACCACTCTCAATGAGTCCGCAAACGCTTGCTTCGCTGCCGCACCTCCTGCTGTTATGATGGAGGGAGAAACACCCGGAACCTGGCTCAGGGCTGTCTGGTCGTTGCTGGTAAGGGCTCCGATGAACGACTCCAGCGAGGTCGCAGGAAGACCCGCTTCTTGTGCTGCAGCAGCAATATAGCTTGGAAGCTTACCATCCAGCCGTGTTGTAAAAGCCGCTGAATATATTGCAGTGAAGATGGTCGCCGCAACCGCTCGTGACGACGTCGTCACGGCAGTGGCTGTTGCAATAAGGCGATGGGGAGTTGATAGCTGGACTCCGGATATAATCAAGATAAGAGGAGCCCCAAACCCAATGCCAGAGAGAGCCGCAAACATGAGCGCGTTGAGGTTGTCGTCTGGCTCGATGGTAGCGAAACCAATGGCTCCAGCGGTGAAAATCACAAATCCTACGAGGAGCGGCGATCGAATCGTTCTAAAGCGAGTGCTCCAGTAGCCCCATCCTACGGTAGTAACCAGACAAGCTATCCAGATAGGCTGCTCACGAGCAGTCAAGAGGAAAGGGTCAGTCTCGAAAAGTTGTGTTGTCCTGTTCGCTGTCAGTAATGACTCAGTACGGATGACCACAGTGTACTCACATGACGGGGTAGAAGATGATGTACGAAAACAACAGTATGCCCTCGATGAAGATAAGAGAAATGCACAGGGCGAATGTGCGACCGGCAGGTTTTCCTCCACGGAAAAGTTCGTGATTCAAGATACCAAATTTCGTTCCTTTCCACTCATAGACACCGAAGCCAACGAGTATGACGATACCAACAATGAGTGTGCCGAGGACACGGCCATTGGTCCAGGAATATAGACCGCCGCCAAGGTTGAGACCAGTCAGGAAAAGGGAGAGACCCGTGGTCAGAAGACCAAAGCCAGGGAGGTCGAGATGCCGGAGCTTCTGGAAAAAGGACAAGTGGTCGAGGCGAGTATGTCTCTTCGGCGGCCTGTATCCGACAAATATGCCAATAGCAGTCAGACCCCACAGGGCCATCTGAATCCACTGAGTTCAAAGTCAGTTATTGCAGGGGTGCGCATACGGCAAAGTAACTCACATAAAATGTACGCCAGCCGTCCTTGGCGTTTGCTTTCGTCAAGGCCCCCATTGTCAAAGGACCGGAAATAGCGCCCAAAGCAGCGGCTATATTGACGACCGCTTGCGCCACTGGCAATTACTGTGAGTGGCATTTTCTAATTGAATGATTTCATCACTTACTGGATCTCCATTTTCTGGGCAGAATTTCACTAGGGACACAGTACGCGAGCGGCACCGATGCGAATCCGAATCCAATCAAGACTTGCGCAGCGATGAGCCTGTAGATGTCTTTTGAACCAGGGGCGATGGCCGCGCCAATGAATGAGACAAGCGAAGTCCCGACCAGGATCGTCTTCCTGGCTTGGAAAGTATCAGATGCCGATGAAATCAGAGGGCTTATGACCGCTTGGACAAGTGAAAGCGAGCTTGGCACCCAGGTCTGCGTTTGTGAGCCATCGAGGCTCGTTCCAATGTATGAAAGCTGCGTGAACATCAGACAATGATTTGTTTCCGCAGCTGAAAAGAATCGCTTACCACTGCGGGTGGCCCCTGGAGAGCAACCACTTGAACCAGATTCAGCAGAAACATGGCCGCCAACGCGATCCATGTTCTCATGTGAATCTCTGGTTCTTCCTCGCCCTCGTAGACAAGGTTGCCATCTTGGGTGGTTGTCTCTTCGAGGTAGTTTGTTTCTATGGCTGCTTTCTCACTTAGACCGTCAGCGGTATGTTTTTGCATAGTTGCGTCGCTCTGGATGTCCATGCTTCCTGAGCTGTCGTGGCATGAGACTGCTCAATATGAACATCGGTTAGGAAAACAGGCTGACATATACTTCAACTTGCACACCAACTTTCAATCCTGGCCCCCCAGATAACGATCAAACAATAGTCAAGGTAACTCCAGACCCATTCCGAATTTCCTCATAGACCTGGGGGAACGTGGAGAATGACCGAGTGGATCCATTTGGCATTCAAGTTTCGTCTGTGGGACGCCGACGCGGAAGGGGGACGGTTATTGGCGCTAGCCCCGCAAAACTAACCGGAAATGGCACTTTAAGGGTCAAGACAGGGTCTGTGGCGGACGCGATCGTCACTACTGACATGCCAACAGTCGCTGGTTATGGACGTTCAAGGATGGCCAGAGTCCTCAACATGTTGAGCTACGGATGCGGTGAAACCTCTCCGTCCAGATACTGAGGTTGACCATGCGGGCCCAGCCAACAGCAGCTGCGGTGAAATTTGACAGCTCATTCATTACTCAGCGGACACATCTCCATCGTGTCGGAGTCCGAGTTTTCCAAAGCGAGTAACGTAAATTTGGGCTCAATGGGTCAGGCTCTTTTTAATAAGGCTGAAATCCAGAGATTTTGTTTTTGGCTGCGGCTGACCCAGTGAACCCCAGTGACCCACAACCTGTGTAGCGCACGTCTACGGTGCCCAAGTTCGACCCACGCTAATCGTCAAGTGGATTATCCCAAATTGTTGATGCAGTTAATTTAGCAATTCGAGGCTGGTTCATAATGAGTAGTAGTATTCTACCAAGACTCATATCGAACTTTTGTTGACTATAGTACCTATCTCGTTGATGTACACACGCATATGTTCGCCTCCGTCCTCTAACGCCACGCGGGGCTGCTTAAAATAACCAATACCTGCCGGAGTGCTGGTGAGGAAAATGGTTCCGACTTCGATGGTTGTACCTTGTGATAGATCATAGATAGGAGATTTGTTTCTTGATGTCGAAGAGCATGTCGGGAGTCGTACCATCTCGCACCGTCTGGCCATAGTAAAATGGCTTCAGTACCTCGTCTGGACTGAATTTTCATGACGCTTCTTCTGTCTCCTTGTACTTGTTTTAAAAAGAACACACACCGCCAAACCTGTACGTGTCCCACGACCTATATCGCCGGAAACTTTTCCCAATATCCGTAGTATTTTCGCTCGATCCCCGACAATGGCGCAGATTCGACTGTGCGTACCTCATAGGGCCATGTTAACATAAGAGGGGAAATTTGGGGGTGGTTCTATCCGCTTTGAACGAGCCCCTGTGTTGAGCGTTTATGCCACGTTCGCTGAGTTTACCGGGCTCGTCGACTCCCTCACTGCTCAGCAAAAATAGTCCCGACCCTGCCCCGTGCCGGCCGAGAATCGAGACAGATCCAAGATATTCGGTACCGATACCATAACCCGCTGGGTTAGGGACAGTTCCTAATTTAGTGGTCCCGACCCTGCCCCGAGGGAAGCCTAGGAACTGCTGCATGCTGACAGATCGAGATATACAGGAGATTTTAGTAGACATTTTGCCAACCAAGGGGGATTGATGAAGGAGGAGGAGAAATCGGATAAAGTGACATGTGTGGTAGCTCGGAAACCGTATCCAGTGCTAACTCATGCTGAGTGTAATCTTGAAGAGTGAGAGTGGGACGAAATCCTTGAGGCCAAATTACAGGCACCTATTAGTAGTCTGACGGAGCAAATTCGGAACGTTTTTTCGGATTTCACAAAGACTTTGTTGTTCAGAGCATCTCACCCTGGTACATATATGCGCTATCGGATCGAGGAAAGGATCGATGAACTGCTGTACGCCGTCGTTGTGAACATGCTTCACAATCTCCTCCTCGCGTTGCTTCTGCACTTGCCAAAGCTGATCCGTGGTCGGGATCGAGTTCTAGCCCCTGTTCGAATGCAGCATGCGCGGACTCGTTCTCTGCCTCGCCCTTATGGTACAGTCTTTTCAAAGCGCGACCCTGGCGATACCAACAATCTGCATCGTCTTTACGTAACTTCAGAGCTTCGTTGGCATCATTCAAGGCAGCTCCGAAGTCGGGCTGGACATGCAAGCTATCGCGTAATCTTACGAGGTATCTATCAATGTTTCAGACCAGTGGCTGGCTACAGTTTGGCGGGGTTGGCAGCGGCGCAGGAGACGCCGCTTCAGATCTGTCTAGCTCAAACTTGTATGCATCGGGGAGATCGCTGTGAGTCGGTGAGATAAAGTCTAGGTAACATTTTTAAATCGAACACTTACAAGCAATAACGCATTTCGTTCGCGAAAGCCGTTGCCGTTAGCCAATATTGCTCACTTTCGGAGTTCGACAAATACATATCGGCTATGACCTCCCCATCTTCTGGTTGCCCTATGATGTTCAGAGAGAGCTTTTCGAAAAATCTTGGATAAAATCCTGCGCAAGCCCAGTCTAGGAGACACGGAGGTTGTCCTTCAGTCCACAGTATATTACGGCAAGTGAAGTCCAGGTGACAGAGCACTAGATCGAATTTGCTGAAATCAACTGTGCAGTTGTCGTTGCATAAACGGCGTGTAAACCAGGCCTCGACATCCTTTATCGACGTTAGCACCGGGGATGAATTCTCACCGAAGATGATGGCGCGATGAGGTCCCTGGTGTAACGGTCCGATTTTTGTTGTTGTTAGAGAGTGTAGATGCTCAATAACCCTCAACAGTTTCGTCTTGTACGTGTCTTCGCCCAGATGCCTTGCTCGCTCACCTGCCATGAATTCCATAACAAGGTAACCCCAGCCCTCTGCATCTTGAAACCAATCGTAGACCTTTGGCAAGCGGACAATCTCCTGGTTGACCATCATTGATATTGCTGCCTGATTATCTGCTTCGTCCTTGCTGACACCTGGGCCAAATTTGACAACTGTGCGCGAATCGATTTTGAGCACAATATTACCCCATTGTTGATATTCCAAACACTCTCCGGGAGAAGCGTGGCGGCATCGAAAAATGATCTCGTGTTGCTTTGCGGGGCAGAAATTGTTCAGAAAAGTCATTCTTGGTATGAGGCAGAGATTCCGTTGATGGGACGATAGCATTTCCGAAATGGAGAAAGGAACTTGGAACTTGGACGAAGCCTTGCAGATCCCTGTAAAACAAGGCCACGTATGATGCATTGAGATGGTCAGAATTTATGGTCACATCCAAAGGAGCGGAGACGTATATCTACCGTAGCTGAAACCTCTCGTTGAAACTCAATGCTCGGAATCAGTCTCTAGTCTAATTTGTCGACCCCTCTACCAGCGCAATCCGCTTTTTATGATCAACGACTAGTGCATCGGGTTCGTGTGGTAGCCCAGACTCTTGGACCGGCGGGTCCCAACACAAGCGACAACCATTGGTCAATTTACCTTCTACTAGCGGGCAATGTCCGCATCAATATGGCAGCGGAGTCTGGATATATTAACGGCGACCTTCGCTTGACTTCGCAGAACTACCAGTTGACAAACTCAGCAATCGCACACTTTGACTATGACGTGCTCGGCACACCTCGAGTCGCGGACTTCTTCCAAATCATCTACCAGAATCGGCGGCACGTCTATGAAATGTCTGGCGGTGGATCTGGCTGCCGTTACTGGGTGTAGATATATGTTGCTGATCTGCCGGACATATTTGCTGACATGGTCGCAGATGGGTCATCATCACCGATTGGGCTCTAAAAGGCTTGATTGTTAGTGATGCCGGCACATCACTGTGGCCGCAGTTGCTCTACCTCTACCATAAAACTAAACCTCGGACATCACTGCCGATTGTTCAAGGCACATTCAGTCCTTCTACGTGAAATTACATCAGAGATGTCAGAACCAATATAAGGCGATGTTTACGCAGCGTTGTCATCACCACGACCAACCAACACCGTGAGTTGGTTGACTACGAAGAAGTGCAGGCTTTACTCAACTCAGGCAACAGGATGGCCTGGGCGTTGGTGCAGGTCCTTCTGGCCGTCTCAGAATGGGTCACAGTCCAGCCAAAGAGGCGTACTTGTACAGCTGACAGGCAACTTGGAGACCGGCCGCCGTTGAGGATATGCATTTGGTTGCCGGCAGGCTTGCTATATACCACTTTCCGGTTTCTGGCACCTTGGTAAAGCCACTGTGTTTCTTCTTGTTCACCCGACGCAGGCTGATCAACACCTGTTCAAAGGTTGAGTTTAATACCCTGGCAGGGAGCGATGCCAACTCTCGTTGTTCAGCGCTGTCGTCTTACTTTTTGCTTCCGCTGCCAGTGCCTCCCGTTGGTGACGTATAAGTGCTGCTCCCCTGGCTGTTGTTGTCGTGGGTCGACCCATTGGAGTAGTAGCTCTCGATACCTCGATACCGTCAAGGTCGCCCGCACGACAGCGGAGTGCGGCGGTGCGGTATAGCTCAATAATCTCTGCCATTTCGTCGGCGGTCGCCTCGCGTGATATCTAATGCGTCTGCTTGGAAAGTTCCCAGAAGGCAGAAGCGATCGTCGTGGTTGTGCTCGTCCTTTTTCGATGAGTTGGGGTAAGAGGAGAAAACCGCCGGCCTGGTCATTGGAGCTGTCAGCTTAGCCAGCCTCTTCACTGACTGCGTTGACTGTTTCAACTACATCTGTACAGGTCAAACTCTGGAGGACAATTTTCCCATCTACCAGACAGAGCTGGGCGTTCTGCAGCTGCGCTTCTCGAGATAGGCCCAGGCTGTGACCAAGATACCCACGAAACGTTCCGTCATTACCGACGATGTCGCACTACTTGTGGAGAATAACCTGAAGCAGATAGCCAAGGCTGTTTTTACGAGCGAGAGAAGACATGGAGGATTGTACTAATATTCTGGGACTCGAGACAAGCACATCCAGATCCGCGACAGACGCCGAGGCTCGCGAGACTGTGTTCGAAACTGAAGACCATCATCGATCGGCGGACGAACGAAGTGGCCGTTGATGTGGCTTGTTCGAGATGTGAGTACCGGCATCTTTGTGATGTCTGCGAGACCGCACGAATGGTTTTAGTCGTGTGAGCTAAGACTAGAAGTCTTCTCTGAAGTTATGATGATGCTGTTTACCCATGGAGATTGGAATTTTGCACGGATGGTTATATATATTGGTCCTTGCTGTTCAGAACCCATATGTATCGTTCGACTTCAGCGAGGACGTCCTGGCAGAGACTGCTAACTGGTGGGAATAGCCTGAGGACCAAACTGAAGCCCTTGAAGAGAGGTAGCATCATTTCCGTGAGTGCATCTTAGGTGTGCGTCGTCTTCGTCAGTCCAGCAACCTCTTTAGCTGATGCACCAACATCAACAATGAACTTCTTCTACTCCCAACTCTTCGTCAAGCCTCCTGTTCCAACCACTTCCCTTCAGGGGCAAGCGATCATCATCACGGGATCCAACACCGGACTTGGCTATGACGCAGCAGAGCACATCGCCCGGCTTAATCCCAAGTGTTTAATCCTCGCAGTACGCAATTCTGCAAAAGGCGCCCAGGTGCGCGACCGCATTGTGTCAAGCACTGGGATTCCAGAAACTGTAGTCGAGGTCTGGCAACTTGAATGTCGTCCTTCGCATCGGTCCTCTCCTTCACCGACAGCTGCGCAGGTGAGCTCAACCGCATCGACGCCATCAGCCTGAATGCTGGAATTATGACAGTTCGATACGAGGAATTCGAAGGGTACGAAAGTACTGTCACCGTCAATGTGATTTCGACCTTTCTCCTTGCTGTTGCGCTGTATCCGACACAGCGGTCGTCGGCATTAAAGCACGGCACGATGACGAGAATGAGCTTCGTGACGTCTAAAACCCATGCTTCGGCTCCGTTGCCTGAGAAGATGACGACTAAAAGTCAGAGTATTCTCAAAGCAATGAGCGATCCAGTCAAAGGAGTAAGTCGGAGTCGTTACATGGACAGCAAACTGGTGCAAGTCTTGGTATTTCGGCATCTCAAAAAGCTCTGGGAGCGGACCTTTAGCAAGGACCAAGGGGAGAGAGTCATTGTCAATATTCTTAACCCCGGTTTCTGCTACTCAGAGCTAGAGCGTGAGGGTAATGTGATTCAGAGTGTTTTGCGGTTTTTCCTGGCGGGGACCACCGAAATGGGCGGAAGGCCTATTGCAGTCGGCTTGGTTTCCGGGGAGGAGAGCGATGGCAAGTATATGCACGATGGAGTGGTTGATGGGATGAGGCAGCGAGGCCGGGCGTGGCTCGTGGGCTCTAATATGTTCAGGTACCCATTCCCTGAACTTTATCCTAACGGAGCACTGTACGAGCACCGTCGAGTGGCTGCAGCAGTATTCCTGGCATCTGCGGTCGTCAACCTGGTCGAGGATGAGTTGAAAGTAAGGTCAAACTCCCCTGGGGTCGGTCAAGCTAGCAAAGTCTATTAATCGTCGATTTCAATCCCCCTCTCGTCTATCACATCCTTCAATCTTCGACCCTCCCTTTCCGCAATCATACCAAGAAGTCCCATGGCCACGTCTCTTGTTTCATTGAGTCTCGTCAACATCTTAATGTGGTTCTCTACCCGAATCCTAGCTCGCGCGGTAACCTCCTTCTCACACTCGAGTCTATCCTTGTTACTGACATCTGCTTGGTTGCGTAGATTTAGATCTGCACCTTGATCTTTCACGTCCTCGTGTTCGTCAAGATTGGCGTCGAGTCTGATGTGCTCAATTGTGACTTGACGTAGTTGCAATTCTACCTCATCCAGCTCCCTTTGAGCGTTAGTGATCTTTGCCTGTAGCTGTGTTTCGCGGGAACCTCTGCTACTAGACGAGGTCGGACCTGAGACAGGTAGTTCCTGGGCCTTGGGAGGCTTGCCTGATGGTGGTGTCCTTGACGTAGCTGACCTGTCATTGTCGCTTGGTTGTTCATTCTTGCTTTTAATGCAGTTGATGTTTCCTCGTGCAGGTTGAGGCATTTCCTTCTGTAGGACTGGAAATGTCTATGAGATACTTGCTACGTGTCAAAAGGGCTCTCCTTGTATCTAGAAGCTTCGTTCGTCGCAGGCAAAAAATGGGCAGACAGACATTCTCGTCTGAAGTAGTTAATAACTCGTTAGCAGACTACTGTCAATCAGTAGCCTTGGTGTGATACAGCAGAAAACAGAACACGAAACACTTCTGTCGATGGCAGATATCTTCGAAGTTGCCGACAGCCAGGCAAGGAATCTACATAAGATACAGAATTTCAGAACATCCAGTTCGGAGGAAAGTGCAAGTCTGGTTGCATAGGCAGGTGCGTCATGCAAGGTACAGAGCAAAGAGATTCCAAGTCTCAAATGTTTCATTGTCGAGGAATGGCTATCTCCTTACCTAGGGCTCAATTTATTCTTTCCGCATTCTGCGTTTCCAAAAATATACGATGGCTGTACATATGATCTATGTATCCTGAATGTAAGGGCGCGATCAGAAATTCTCCTTCACAATACTCTGTGAGGCTCTAATATTTCTTATAAGTCATGCCAGTCCCGTTGCCAAACCCCTGGTGCCCTAAACCTGTATTTCCGTGTTGAAAGTTCATACGTCATAAACATCCCATCATGAATATATTATAAATGTCTTCGCGGTAGTCTAGGTTACCCCAAGACGCCTCGCTTGCGATGAATGAATATCCTGAGCTCCGACCGGGTTAATAAGCGTAGCCAATAATCTCAGGTCTAGTCATTTGCTCCTTCCTCTTCCTGCCGGGAAAACTCCAGCCTGTCTTCTTTACACCTGTACCAACTCTCTGTAGTGTGATTCGTGGCTTGGGCGAAATTACATCATACGCCATGTCTTGACAGAAGTGTGTTTGTGGGCCTGTAGTAGGACTTGCATCCCTGTTCAGCCATTCTTGTGCTGTCGGAGTAATTGGTGAGATGGGCGACCTTTCAGCAATGGTCACCCAACTGGTTTTCTGACCAGCTGTGTTCAGTGAAAGACCTTGCGGCAGTATTGGGGTTGACAATGCAGATATTGTCGAACTGGCGAGCTGTGTCAGTGGTGAGTCTGGGCTTTCCGCATGATTTGAGCTTGGCGGACCGTTCAAACCCATCTCTTCGTCATCCCTGATGACGCTCAATCGAGTGCTCTTTCTGAAACTCATTCGGTTGCCTAGGCCTTTTCTTACCACACCTAGACCACTGACGCGTTCTCTTCTTGACTCAACAAGCATGAGCGGCTTGCAGTGTCCCTCACAGACGTCCTGCATAGGAGGTCTGGCCGACAGTTTTGCATCTCCAACAGAAGCGGGCAGCTCACATAACTGGGATTTCCGCACGGGTAGCGATTCCTGTGTATCACCAGCAAGCAATTCAATCGCTTTTTGGAGGTTGACACCAGAACCTGTGTCACTTTTCGCGAGAGCCTGTTTGGCTTGAATCTCGCTAAATCCCATTTCTTGGACCATCAGTGCCACAGCCCTGTCCGTGGGATCAACGACTTCCGAACGGGATTCGTGACTCGGCTCTGGCGGCAGATCGACTGGTGAGACTAGAGAGATTGAGAAGCGCTGAGACTGGTCGCGATTCTGCATTGGAAAAAGAGTTGGGCCCAGGCGGGTGCTCGCGTTTTTGGTCATGGACAGAGGAGAAAATACTGTCGGGTTGGAGGCTGGAGAGGTGACTGGGAGTGTGTTCAAGGGTGACAGTGGATCGCAATCTGGTCGCAGCTCTAGAGGTTCCTCCGGAAGCGCTACTTCTTGAGGCGGCATGGACAGTCGTGACACTTTTCTCGTTTCAACTCTTAAAGGTGGCCGCTCATGGGGAGGGGAGGAGGAATCCGAATAGCTGCGCTTGTGGCTATACTGAACGCTCTTGCGGTAATTCAAAGCTTTCTGTCTCGCCTCGTTCATCAGTCTCTCACGGTAGACTTCTTCGACGGCGGCTTTGAAAAAGTTGGATCGTCCCTTGCCTTTCGCAGGTGGAGTCCATCTTGTGATACCAAGCACCTTTGCTTGCTCGAAGTCACAGGATGACAAAGTAAGTACCGCTTTCGGCCCCAGGGAGAGAATGTCGTTTAGCCAAGCATTGAGTAGTACGCGATCAGTTGCCTTCGAGTCCTTGACGCTATCGAATAGGCCGATCTGTCGTGCTTCTTCCTCGCGCCCCCTGAAACCAGACAATAGCACTTCAAGACACCGCCAGATCTCGCTGGTATCTTCTAGCTGTTTGGTCGAATATGGAGCTCTGAGGAGGCCAGCATCGATTGACGCGCGACTTTGACGATTGCCGCCGCCATTCAGCCATTGAGTTTGCTTGGCTAACGACGAGTCTGACCTGGAAATCTTCCCAAAAGCATTGCAAAAAGACCAGACCATCCAGATTGCGTCTTCAATCTCTGCCTTTCGTTGAACAGATTTTCCAAGCAGAGCGTCCACCGTTTGAGGCCTTAAGTTGGAATGACAACGCCACAGGATAACATCCTCCAGCGCATGTACAGTGGCAAAGTCCCTCTGGATCGACTTCAGACGGAATGGACTAGGCTTTTCAAGGTGGCGAACAGAGTGGCGAAGTTCCCAAGCTGTGGGGCATTGGTTGAAGAGCACGGTGTCAACTAGTATTGCCTCGTACTTTTGAAAAGCTCGGTAGAATTCTTTGCTGACCTGAGCGCAAGCCTGGAGGTCATTGATGTGGGTAAGGTGGGACATGATCCTAACTCTAATGCAGTCGTCGCCATCGATATGTGGGAACACCGATGTTCTTGTCAGTCTTACTGTCTCCGTGGCACTTGAGGGCACGCGCGGTGGACCAGTGCTTTTTCTGCGGGCACTCCGAACGTCCGCCTGCATTCGGCATGGGAAGCTCAGCGATTTTGGCATGCGTGGTGGACCTTGTGTGAGATTGTCAGCCATGGCTTGCCCAAGTCTTTTGCCTCTACTGGTCGGCCTCGCACAAACGGAATCGAGACGATGCTGTTGGTCTGCCGCAGTCTGTCTTTGTTCATGCTGAGCGTCTATCGTGGGGAGAGCATGCGGACGAGAGCTTGATTGTGTTTGTTCTTGTGCAATAGCTCCAGGATTTGTGACCTCTCCAAAACTGACTCTTTTCTCCCGAGAATGTCTCTTTAGCCTTATGTGCAGCGCAACCTCATTGTCAGTTCCCTTTGTAGATCGCTCCGAAGAAGACGTTCCCTCGCTCACGCTGGACACAGACGACTTTCTAGACGGTTGAGAGGAGGAGTTGCTTTTCTTCGTGGATGGGACGGAGGAGGTGGTGCTAGATCGGGATTTCGTAGGTTGGTGCTCGACGCTAGTTGCTTCCACAGCCTTGTTGAGATGTGATCTCGAAGGCGGGAGTCTGGTCGAGCCAAGTTCGGAGGGTGAGGCTGTTGTACTGTGTGGCTCAGGTGGAAGAGGTTTGTTCATAATTGCTGCTTGCGGTCGAGGTTCTTGTCGGGACGAGCGATCTCGAATATCTTCAAACATGTTCAGAAAATCATTGCTGTCTATCCTTTCCACCGACGGCAAAGTTCGTAGAGAGGGTGAGGTTGAGGTCAGATCGGCTTGGATGGAAGAAGCAGGAAGGGACGAGAGGATGCTGAATCTCTTAGTGATGCCCAGAGAAGGGCGATCGAGAGTGGGAAGTCGCAACAGTGACATCTTTCCCCATGAACACGGGGGTCTCCGTTTCCTCCCACACTGCAGTGAGGTCGGTCTGGGGTTTGGCTCCCATCAATAAGCTCGATGTAAAGGTGGTTGACGCTGCAAAACAAAGGGCATGCTGAAAACAGACGTCAGAGTGGTCAGTTCCATGGGTCACAATGATGTGACCACCATGGAGAAGGTTGCTGATGGTGCGACGACGTGGAAGCAGCTCTACCACATGGTGCGGGTGGGTATGTCTTAAGTCGAAGGCTGGTATATCAAGGCGTGGAGAAAGTGGACGCATATTTCGGGCAGGGATTATCATCCTAGCAAAGCTTACTATCAGGCGAAACGATTACTGTTTAGGGAAAGACGATCAGCGAATTGAGCGCCAGGCGCCGACTAAAGATAGGCGCGTAGCAAAGGTGCATGACGAGCATGCCCTTGCACGGCCATCATGTCCAAGCCTGGCCAGGTGGGTGTTCGGGCGGTGCAGGGGCTTACCTGACCGTGGCCCAAATCCCACTTAATCCACATTAATCGGTGTCTACTGAAGATTGGCATTCAAAGTTCGCAGAGTACGGTCTCCCTTTTGCGTCTTTGACGAACCTATTGGACGACGGTGGAAATTATGAGCAAGCCGTATGCCTTGTGGCCGCTTGTTTCAAACCCGCCTGATCACCAGTTTGAGCCTGTTTAGGCAAGGCCAGGGAGTGAGGACCACCTTCTCTTGCCTAAACAAGATTCTCAGCATGTCGAATTGGTTAGCCACGGTTTGCCTACCCACTGCGCATTTATAGTGCCCCGTACGGTAGCGCTAGCCATGCCCCGTCCATTCTGCGAGTTATGGCCTGCTAAAGTTTTCACTATATTTGGAGAAGGATTTTGCCGAGATTGTGGACTGCCTTGTTGTCAATCGTGCTAGCAGGTACTAAACCAACTTCTAGGCTTCGGATACCAGTGTGTCCGAAGCCCAACCAAGACCAAGGAAGACTACCAGGTCTTGCCCACGAAATACTTGATGCGAGACTGGGCCAAAAGTCTTATGCAATGGAAGTGGCGTGGTTTAGGAGTTTCAGCCCGAAATAACCTGAAGACCGTAGGGACGAGGCTCTGACGCTGGCTGTACTAAGGGCGGGCTTAGGCTCGGCGGGATCCAAGATCGCCATCCCATCGGTGTGCCAAATCTCCTGCTGCACGTTGTGGCCAAGTCATCACGCATAATCCAGCACTTCGTTCCCGAGATCATACGGTATGTAATCAAAGCAATCCGAGATGTTTGCACATGATCTTCATTTATCACTATTAGCCGACGCCACCGATCTCGTTGGTTCGATTATGCGGCTCGCAGGCTCATGTAGATGCCCCAGAACAGTCCAACGGTGCCACCAAAAAGGGTTCGGTGCTCTAGCGGCAGAACCGCATAGTTCAACAGCGCAACAAGAGGCCATACCTTCCATCCTGCTTGCATGAGTGGGAAAAAGTCCTGCGCCAATGGTTAGTCCAGGAAGGCCGAATATTGCAACCGCGGAAATAATACCTTTTGAACGTCGTCGATGATTCCGGCACCATCCTTGCCTCGGAACGCTGCGATGGCTGCGATGTACCCAGCGGTATTCAAAGTGGCGCCGATTGATTGATCTAGCAGTAATTTCACCACCGTATTGGTCTTGTTCAATCTCCCTTGTTCTTCTCCTCGACCCGGATCCTGCTTTGACGCCGGATACTTTTCTTCCAAGAATGTCTGCCAGATGAGGTTGGGTGGGCACGAAACGAGCGTCCAGACGAGGAAGAAGAGGAATATAGAAGGGTCAAAGGGTTTCTGTTCATGTCAGTCAGCTGTACTCCAGGAGGTTGATGCTTCGTCCATACGTTGTCTTTCTGTGCGGCGATGCCCTGTGCAAGCACATTGGACACTGCTCCTAGCACGACCGCCTGTGCAGTACCTACCACAAGGAAGGACGGCATAATTCGTAATGAACGTTGAAATGAACGTAGAAACGAACGTAGGAAGATAGACAGCAAAGCCTATTGCATAAAGTGCTGCATTTTCCAAGACCTCTTGCGTGTTATTTAATTCTTTATTCTACACGCAAAGTCCCGTCGAATGTTGCGTCCTCCGCACTATTCGTCGGGTAGAGTGACATAGAAGGTTTAGTGGCGGAAAATGCTGCGTTGAAAGAGCGGAAATCAACACCGCAGCAACCTACCACCCGGCGGGAAAGGCACGATCTCAGGCTGCAGATCAACTTTACGCCTTCAAATATGTAGTAGATCAAGTCGCAGACGATGTTACTGACAAAGTGTCATCTTCAGAGCAGTTTGCTAAACAAGTCATCCATAGCATCCCTCTTTTTACCCTTCTTTGCCTTCTTCCTCTTTTTCTCGCTCTCTGCGGCTGTACGAGATCGGTCACTTCCTGCACAAGATGTCGCAGAATGATCGTACTGTCGTAAATTATTATCGTCCAGCGTCGCATGCTGTTCCCTCTCGGCTTGTTCGGGCTCTATGCCAACTCTATGACTTTGGACACCTTCGGCATGCTCTTCCAATCCGGAATGAGCATCCCGATCATACCTTCGCGCCACTACCTCTCCTTGATCTTCGCCCGTCACCCTCGTGCTAGTTGCCAACAGTGATGTCTGAGCCGCTAGATGAATGCCACTGCCAGAGCCTTCCAGAATTGACCCTGCTTCGTGGGAGCGATGTTCCTGAGACTCCTGAGATTTGATCACTCCAACCCCGTTAGGGCCAGCGGCAACCTCAGCCAAGAGTCCCATGACCACAATTCCAAGATTCGCAAACTGCGAGTCCGCCACCAGTCCACTGAACAGGACATAACACCGGGGCACCAACACCTCTCGGATATGCTCTTCCAAAACCTCCTTCTGCCCTCGTAGACCAGCCTGCCGCTCGAACTTCAACCGCACATTTCCTGCATTGCTAGCCGGCAAGCTCTCCGCCTCCGCGAGACTTTTGTAGACACGAAGCAAACGGGTCAAGGAGGTGCGTAACAGACACAAATATTTGAAAAATGCTTGTGCTCGGTGCTGATTCTTGTTCCGCCGAATGATGAGGTCGAGCAAGTGAATCCGCCTTTCGAGATCTTGCTGGATAGCCGTTGGTGCAGCAGCTCCACTGGCATCTCTCAGAGTCTCGGTGGCCCCATCTTTCTGCGGCGTAGGGGCAAGAAAGCTCAAGGGCTTCTTTGGTCGGGGTGCTCGTCGACGCCTGTTCCTTGGTCGTTGAGCTGCTACCATTTCTTGGCTTCGTTTTCGGTTTTTTTACCTTGAGATCGATATTCTTTTAATGCAATTACTGACCTCGTCATTGCTGAATTAATCCTAACACTTCACCATGCGTCACCCGCTTCGTCGGCATCAACGAAGAGCATCCCTACGTTCTTCATTGGTCGCGCCCGGTATACAGTCAAATCAGCTAAAAGGTCTTGGCTTTCCTAGATCTTTGACTAGTCGATTATCTAGATATAGATGCGTAACTCGGATTTTGAAGTATCCAAAATCTTCATGCAAGAAGTGAGCACAATTTCCCACAATCTGGGTGGAAAGGCGCCAATCGCACATTGGCTATATTAGTAAAGGGCTAAGCAGCGCCAGTGGGGCTTCCTTCGGGCCACTTTTTACTCCATATTCCGGAACACCGTCACTCTAGACTCTCCTCCGTACTAGGGTGTGCTCCACGCTAATGCACCCTCTTTATCTACAGCACTTGACTTCTTATCGACTGCTTCAAATACGACGAGACTTCAAAGGACTCGGCATGTGACTTCGATGCAGCTACCCTTTCCAATTCTCATATAGCCTCTTGTCAAGCCAGCGTGTCTGTGATGCTGGCTTGGTCGTAGACCATATGTGGTGTGGCATGAACACGATCTGAAAAGGCCGGAAGCAGCTTATCATTTGTGCTGAGCATTTCGTGATCTTTGCTGAGCGAGAGACTTGAAAAGAGCATAGTTGGGAACTAGTCTAGTGATTATGGGTAGTATTTTCGAGGTATGGAAGAATAGACCGAGGAATGGGAGAAGGGAAAGCCAGGACTGAGCAGGCGGTCTGTCAGTGACGCTGCTAATAATGCCCCGCGACTCTGACTAATCCCAAGAGAACAACAAGCTCCTATGGCGAGGAGATCACCTTCAGCAACGAGAATTCTTTGACTACTCAGACGTCTACATGAATGTGGCTGGTACTTGTCTGAAAAGATCAGCTCAAGAAGGATTTAGTCTAGGGAAACTGTACAGGAACACAAGTGAACTCAGATTCAAGTCTCAAAATTCGACAAAAAAGGTTACTCGCAAGTCACTCAGTCAGCCCTCCAAAGGAAAATCTGTGACACTATTGCTCAAAGCTAAAGCTACTGTTTAGAATGCCGCCTGTATCTCTCGGCCAGGAGAATCCTCCATCGATGGCCCCAGACCACTAGTGGTATATACGGCAGCGGGAGGTGCAGCAGACTCACCGTCATCTGGAACAGAGCTTCATTGACAACGTTACCAATGTCACATAGGATGTTCGAGCCAACAATGTCACCGTAAGTCTGCATGCGCGCCGACCAAACGGTGCAGGCCAGCATGATGAGACTAGGCAGGATGTATGTGGGCCGCTTACCGAACTTTCAGAGCCCAGGGGACGAAGAACAGGTCAGGCCACGGTCTGCGAAAGCCGTTGTTGAGATGGTCCTAGGTGAAGCCGAGCTCGTCCTCCAGGTTCGCCCACATCTGAGGCTGAGCTGTGACGACGGCGAGCATCATGATGCTGTAGAAGGAAAGGATTCCGATGTGCACAGCTTTACTGCGCACGGACCATCGCAGCGGCTGGTTTGGGGCAGCGCTTGGGCGTGGGCAGAGGATGATCTTGGACCTTTGGTGGTCTTCAAGGTGTTGGGTGTCGGGAGGCAAAGTCCCGTAGGTCGTCGTTTTGACGGGTGGATGGAGGGCGAGGTGTCATCTTGCTTCGTCTTGAAACGATTGTCTCTAGCAATGTCAGCCCGTCTCACGCGCTGTATTTAATGTTGCACGATGCGATGGCAATCTATTATCAGCGTTCTACAGCGAGGAACCCATCAAAATTCGGGATATTGCTCTAGGAGCATTGTTAGAGAGCATTCTGGCTGGAAACCAGAGCGGTATAGCTCGTAATCGACAGTGATCGCGCCGCTCGGTTGGGGAAAAGGAATCCAAAAATTTGGCTTCTTATATAACATTAAGATTATACCGTTCTCATCCAATCGCTATTGCTTCTAATCCGCTTTGAGCCCACATCAAAGCACGAAGATTTTTGAGGAATCTTCACATCGCAAAAGCCGGTGATTGGCTCGGCGCTCATTGTGTTAGATAGAACCGGATTGCCGGCAGCACGAAATCTCGCGTTCCCCACGCTCTTGATTGGCTTCATCTCAAGTTGCGCGCAGATCCGCTCCGTTCAGATGTTGTGAGCGGAAATCATTGCGCCTTCTGTGACAAGGTTTTCGCACACCACAGCGAGACAAGACTCTGCAGATCGCAGGAGAGTAATGGAAGTCGTAGATACCTGCGAGAACAAAACAGAACTCGACCTTCACCTAAAAGCGGTTTCGAAAGTATAAAGAATTACGAACCAAATCTCACCTGTTAGCTATTTCCAAAGATCAGCACTTCGGAACTCCCTCGATCAAGTCTGAGTTGGGAAACAGCATGACTGCGCTACAATGCATCTCTAAACATCCCACCCAAGCAGAGCTGGTAGAG
This sequence comes from Incumbomyces lentus, assembly GCA_017656005.1. Classification (NCBI taxonomy): domain Eukaryota; kingdom Fungi; phylum Ascomycota; class Eurotiomycetes; order Chaetothyriales; family Trichomeriaceae; genus Incumbomyces; species Incumbomyces lentus. Next base: position 960,667 of record JACJVT010000004.1, on the reverse strand, counting down.
GAGATCAATCGCTACATTGATACTGTTAGAGAGGCTGTGTTCGAAGCGAATACCAAGGTGTGTCTGTCATCGCGCCGCTGCGTGCGTCGAACATATGCACTGACGTCGTCCAGATTCACGCAAACCCCGAGACGGCATGCTAGTCGATGTCCTCAAACATCAAAATTCCAACTATGGGCAACTTCCAAATGGAGTACTTGTTGAGCGGAATCGTGTCGAAGCCTGAGTTGAGATGGGCCAAGAGGTCTTGATCTGACTGACGAGCAAGGGTAATAATGTTTGCAATGAGAAAGAAGAAACGGTACGACGTCGCCAAGACAGGCTGCATGGAAGCAGTGCCATCGGGAGCGTCGGCAACCGTTTCGTCGTTGGGTATGAAAGCGCTGTAGTCGACTTCTTAGAGGAGAGAGGAAGACTTTTTGCTTGCTCGTGTTCGAATAACAGTAGCATTACGTTGTAATACAGCAAGTACTCGACGCATACTCTTTCAAACGCATAAACCCGAGGCATGCTAGAAGGCCCGAGTTGATGCTTCTGGAGGAGGCACTTCATTGCTGGTAAATGAATACCGATCTTGACTGTGCCTTTGGGAGCGGCGGCATCGTATACCAGTCAGGCTTTGTTTATATGGCCATCATCATTGTTGCGTACCTCGAACAAACATAAACTCACAACGGTAGCTAGCATGGCATCATCATCCATATGATGGGAAATAGTTTCTAAGTCGGCTCGTAATTGTCGGACACAATGACCGTAGATATCCTTGGCTCGTTGGCATCTGCGCACGTTGCCCAACGTGGCAATGATCACATCGTCAGCGAAGGCCCTGTCAGAGACAGGAACCGGGGACGAGAAGACACAACGAAAGAGCCAGTCACGACGTCTTGTTTCAATCATGAAGTTTCACAGAGATTAGCCGGAAATCGCCGCTAAACCTGATCGGATTCAGTATAGAACATTTTGTGGGAGCAATGAGTCTAAGGTATTCAATATTATTGGAATGGTTGGCAGACATCCTCGTTCAGCTTCTGTCAGAGCACTAGCACGGCGAGGCTTGTCTATCAGAGATATCAGGTGCAGAGGAATGGGTTTGGGGTTTATCAAGTTCCATAGCTGAAATCACGTTCCAGGAGTGATTTACCGCATGAGGTTGGAATCCGACAAACAGAGCGTGCTACGCCACACGAATGCTTTCTAGAATTTCCCGTCTACGGATCGATGCCAACTTCTCGTGCCCACGCCTCCAAGTTGCTAAACCCGTTCAACTACGGTGCTTGTACAAATTCCACGAGAGTTTCCTCAGATTCTGCCTACAAAGTAGACATGTCTCGGATTAACTACAACGACCGCACTTTTCGCTCAGCCTCAAATACCGCTAATGGTGAGGTTTCTTCGGCAACCACTTTTCACTACCATCAAGATCCTCCCACTGGACAGGACGGCAGTGGTGGAGTTGTGTGGGCTGAGTACAGCGGTGGATCGATTGCTCGTGGTTTTCTGATTGCCACAGTTCAGCGAGACCAAACTCTAGAAGCGCGATACGAGCATGTAAATATTTCGGGAGAGCTTATGACCGGTAAATGCAAAAGTACACCTGAGGTGATCAGTGATGGGAGGATACGCTTGCATGAGAAATGGGAATGGACGAGTGGAGACCTAAGTAGAGGAGAAAATATTGTTGAGGAAATCAAGGAAGACTAACTCGGCCGAAAAGGATCAATATATCACTGTGCAGGGGACCGAGCGAGGCCAAATAAATACCGCCGCCAACCTCTGAGCCATGTCTCGCGCATGGTCGATGCCATCGAAATACCATCTGCGTCACAACATCTAGTGTACCAAGCAGCCTCAGACAAAGGCGAAAAGATTCATAGAGGCATCAGTGAGGTATTTGTTGCCCTGCAGAAACTCGCAGCACCAATACGCTCAGCGCATGACCATTGTGTCCAGGGCGTTGAGAGTCAGGGGAGCTGCAAGACTTATGTGTTTGCTTGCAAAGGTGTCTTCACTTCTGTGCTCCTTGTCGGACCTGAGGTATTGTTCGTGCACTCAAGAATCAGCGGGAGATCGGTGGAACATGGACGAAATCCATTCTTGAGAATGAACCATATCCTTGTCTCCTCAATTCGTGTCTCGCACAGAAGACTCGCCGAGCAGCCTCGAATACGGATATTCTTCAGTCGTGGGGGCTATAGCACCATTAACCCTTTCACTAAATAATGTTCTAGCATGAACAAAAAACTGCGGCAAACCTATCTCTTCAATCTAGAAGGAAGTTAGGCATGAAGCTATCGCAAGAGATGGATAATGATGTAGCTCTGTTTTTGCGGTTGTCATGACCACGCGGTAGTCACTTCGCGCGTGTCTGACATGTTCAACAACATCAATTCCAATGCTGACTTTGAGGTTTTGACGGATTCTTAGCAGCAACAGGTATGGCTGTAAGAGCTATCTCAAATCATGTTGTTGGCGCGTATATTCAACGAGAACTTATATGGTACATCAACCACGAATACAGTCCCAGGACGCCGGAGTTTGTGGTTTCTAGTAGAAAATGCAGCGTAAGTATAAGAATAAGGCTGCAGCCTTGCAACCGCGGTTCAGGCCGCCTGATACGACAGTAGTTCGATTGTTCGTACTCCGTGAGGCTTACTACCAATCCGTTCAAGAACAGTACAATATGTGATGCAGAAATTGGCGCAGCACACTAAGTTGCGCCTCATTCCACAAGTGAAGTTCTCTCGGGTCGTTTGCTTCTCTACATCAAGCCGGGTCTCGAAGAAAGACGCTCTCCCTCCCCGGCCCCAAGTACCCGAAGCAGAAACTACAAAACACTATCTCAAGGGCAGCGGACCCGGTGGCCAGAAGATCAACAAGACTTCCAGCGCCGTCCAGTTGACGCATCTCCCGACAGGAATAGTTGTCAAAAGCCAGGCAACGCGGTCGCGTACGCAGAACGAGTCGATTGCAAGACGGATACTAGCTGAGAAGGTTGAGTTCTTAGAAAAGGGTGGAGAGAGTCGTGTCGCAAAGAAGAGGGAGAGGGACAGCAAGAAGCGACGCAGCGCCGAAAAAAAGAGCCGGAGAAAGTACAGGAAACTGGCCGAGGGGAACGGTGTCGACGAAAGCCAGGATGCAGACGCCGAGGAGGATATGGTGGAGGACGCCGCCATTGGATCAGGCCCATCTCAGATCGACAATGCAGGCCATCAACGCAAAGACTAGATGAGCAATTACGATATCCACTGGATTAAGGAAAGGTTTGCTCGCAATTCTCTTAATAGAAAGCAGTAAATGCCTCTCCTACTCGACATGTTTTTAATCTACCAGTCTATGCAACGCTTTCACGCTCAAATCCACTTATATCGGCCTTGTGCACACCATCCTCCCTCCCCTCTCAAAGCTTCATATATGATTGAAGCGCTTGTTGAGCGGCCGGATCCATATTGGCGACAACCCCAGCAATTCGACCGCCATGTCTCTGATCGCCATCCTTGAGAGACTGACCAACCCATTTCCTCAAATCAGTAATGTTCGCAAACGGATCCTGAGGCGGCTTCCTGATCGTTATCAGCGCTGTGAAGCCAACACCGAACACCAGATCTTCAACATCTTGATCCATAACCATGTCATCGTTCTTCTGTGGCACGGGCGGATTCTCTAGCAATTTGAGCAGAGCATTGCACGTCAAGGGCCAACCTTTTGGGTAACGAGATACAAATGCCCCAGAATTGGCAAGAGTTTTAGTTAGTCCAACAGCTGCAAGCTTTCTGTCCACTGGTCGAGCAAGTTCTTGTGTTTTGGGCAATATGATGGTCAAATACAATCCTCGGAAGACATCTTTCTGTACCTTGTCAGTCTCTGCGACAAAGACATCTGTGCCAAGGCCTCTGTCGTCCTGAGATGCAAAGAAGTAATAGAATCTCACAAAGCGCATCTCAAAGCTGGATTTCTGTTTCCCTTGTAAACGAGTGAGCATGATATTGAGGATGTCGGGCCAATATGGCTGCAGAGCTGCTGGAGGAAATGACGTGATGCACACTTCTAAAAGGTCACAAGCGTATGCTTCATTTGTTTTCGTTGAGACCAACTTTTGGAAAAGGCCTAACACATTAGGTAGTTGATTGTTTGTGACAATATCTTGCGCTGTTCTCGGTATGATGGCTGAAAGCAACCGGACAAGGGCTGGAACGTTGCCTCGTTGTTCCCAGAGTGGGGGCATCAGCACGGGTCCAATGAGCGGCGAGAACTGCTGCGGCAGAGGCTTGGTGGGCTCCTTCTCGAACAGGGCAGCGAGAAGCTGAAAGATGTACGGCATGAACTCGTCAACGCCATTTTGAAGGATGTTCGTGAAGGGTCCGTACAAAGCTTGACACAATGCATCAACTGTGGAGGCTGCACTAAAGCGGATCAGGGCTCCGATAGATTCGAAATGATAGTAGTAGAATCGAGGATTGCTTGGATTGGTGGATATGATGTTGGTGATATCAATCAAGTGGTGCAGAACACTCGCTGCAACTCCGCTGATTTCTTCACGCAAGACAATTAGGACTCGCATAATGCAGCGCATGACAAATTCATTCTCCTGCACCTTTTCAGGCTGACGGTCTCGTAATATCAGGCTGAAAAGATGTTCAGTGAGGTTTTTAGCAAGTGGCACAATGTTCGTTGGATCAATGACCGGCTTGCCGCTTGTTTGATCTGTCAGGGCTAATGCTCGCTCAGTCACAACAGCGGCATAGGTATAGACACAGTAGTTGGAATGCCCGAGATGGTTCACTAGGAGCGGAATGACCTGCTGCCACTGTGCTTTGTCCATCAAGCTGCGGAAGACATACAGATACTTGATTGCATCCACTTTGAGCAATGGTTGAGCATTTGGATCTTGCAAATCCGTAGCTAAGTTTTGTGAGAAGAATTCACCAATGTCGACTTGCTGGTTGATTCTCACAACGCCGTGACTCGCAGTCGCCACCCCCTTGGCTGCAATGGCGTAGAAGAGGTTGACAGCGGTATCTTTCGATCTCCAATTTGATGTCGCGTTTGAGTTGTAATCTTGCAAGAGTTTGTTGACATATGACATCCCAATCGAAGTGACCGAGGCCTCGAACTGATCGCTGAGTTCTCTCAAGAGATCGCTTGCTGCCCTTCGGCGAGTCTCGCTATCTGAACCTTCAAGATCGCGTCTAATAAACTCGATTGGTTCGTCCTCGAATATCTCCACATCAGTGTCTCTTAAAGCAATATTCGGGACAATAACCTTCTCAATGATCTGGGTCTGGACATTTTCGTCGTTAAAATTCTGCGCCTGCTCATTGATTTTCGTAATGGACGTCAAGAAGTGAAGAGCTTTGCTAACTAAAATGTCATTTTTAGATTGCAGGCCAACGGTGGTAAGGAGAGCCCAAGAGCTCTGAACAAAGCCTTGGATGTGCTTGCCAAAATCTTCATAGTATTTGCCAACGTAGAGAGTGAGCGCATCAAATATACTCGCTTTTGTGGTTTGGAGGGGGCCGGCTTCGTCGTCATCGTCGCCTTGCAGCGCGCTGTTCTCGTATGATAGGTACTTGAGTAAGAGCGGGGCGATGCCACTTAGATTGTCTTCAACAAATGGTGGTAGATCCTGGCATGATAGATCGTAGAAGAGCTGAAGCACGAGATCAAGTTCGACAAAAGCTTTCTTGAGTGCCGGAATGTCGTTTGAATGACTATCGATGTACGTATCCAGACTCTGCCACAGATTCAAAAAAGGCAGACCGAATTTCTGCACAACATGGTTGACCTCGGCATAGAGTTCGTCGGACCTATAGAGCGGTCGCCACCTGCCAAAGATAGAATGTGCAACTTGAAGGACTCCAATATTCACTGCCACATTGTCGGGCGTGAGTCGAGAGACTAATTCGTCAACCAGAGTGTCCCACCGTTCGTAGAAGTCGCTGTCTGCTATAATACTGACAGCTTCCCCTAACTGTGTCTGGATGGTTGGCGGAACCGAGATCATCAAGCCAATGATCTCTTTCTTGATGGCCATCACATCTTGCTGCGGTAGCTTGTAGTTTCCCTCCACATCCGTCCAATTCCTCTTGACAAAGTTCTTGAAGAAGAGAGCGCCCGCAAGTCGTATTTGTAAAGGATATGAGTCGGAGGCAGTGATCTGGAGGAGGAGGAGGGCAAACCCTGGTCGCTGTTCTTCCGACTTTGTCTGCGCCTCAGCTAGGCAAAATTGTTAGTAACGAATGGCACAACGGAGATGAGACATAAATCACCTTGCTTATTTTGCTTCGGGTCGAGCGTCGCATTCAGAAGCTGCGCCAATGGCGCTAGATCTGCCATGACTGTCCCTTACTCAACGCTATCTCAGATATTGGCTGAAGTTGAAGATCCCAGCAGCAATCGGATGTCGGTAGGCAAAACGATGTCGGAGGTCCTTATTTCTGCTGTTCGAAGCTAGGCTGGAAGTTGGTGAGCGTATGACGGCTAAGTTAGTGCTTCTCTCATTGATCTGCGCAATGGCGACGATTCAGACGGCATGAAATAATAATTGTTTACTCCGCCTGAAGAAGGCAAACGCGGGCGCCAGGCAGAAGAAGCGCCTAGCGCACAATTAACGAATTATTGTCTTTAATTCTGAGACGAGGCACTGCTGTCCAGCCGTCCCTGACACCTAGGCAGCATTTCAAGTCCTTCATTTTTGATTGCGAGCTGGTCATAAGGCATGACTTCGGTTTGCCATCCCACAAAACGAAGCTGCACTGAATGACCAACTTTTCCAAAGCCGTCACAATGCCAGGTCGTGACGACCTGCAAGCACATCGTGGTGAGTATCTCGGTAAGCAGCGACTTGGCCAGCCTTTGTCTCTACGCTTTTCTTCTGGAGTATTGTTGCTCGTCCTGCAAACCGGTTTACCTTCTGTTGTCTGTGGCCTACCCGTGCTCGCAACAACAGCAAGCTGGAACTGGGTAAAGTGAAATAATAACGCTCTGCCTTATGCCGCGCCCCGCAGGTCCGTGTCTCCCATACCGATGCATTTAAACAGGCTGCCACGTCCACTGGCTTAGTCTATTAAAATACAGTCACAGGGGCCACGAAACCATCCTTGGACACTACTCCTTGCCTGAGTTCCTCCGTACGAAGTCCTTTCGTATTTCGTACCGGCGCGGAGGCCTAGCGATCCTCTCGCCTAACTTTCCTATCAGACTTCAGGCAATCCATAACAGAAATTTTCCTCCTGCGTGCCAACGGCCCTAGCCGCGCTGCTTTTCCTCGCCCGACTTCCCCGGACGTGAATCTATCATTGCTCTTTCCCCGGATAGCACGCCCGAAAGCGCGTACTCAAGTACAATAAATCGTCCGTCGTCCTGCAACTTAGTCAACCCAAATGTTGTCTCCGGTTAGGTGCCAGGTTGAAAATAATCCATAAGACCTGCATTCCCTCAACCAGACGAATGACACAGTCATCCTGGACGATTCAGCACCTTTCATTCCCCTACGCTTGGTTCAGCCTCATTTGCACCACTAACCTACAACTTTTGACTGGCACTTACTCTTCATACACGACATGACAAGGTCATCCTTTAGAAAACTCGGGCAATCAATCACTGGAAGTGCCTGTGCAGCCGGCTAGTGGTGCCTCCTTTCGGTGCCCTTACTGCTCTGCAGGGGTTTGAGCGGACCAAAATGAGCGTTGGGCTCGAGGTCGATGAAGCCGCGCGAAACGTAGGGTCAAAGAGTAATCTGAGAGACGAATCTTTACGGAGTGAGCAAAATGATGTTCTTGGATTTGTTTCTCCGGTAGAGCTAGAGCGAAAAGCCCCTCAGCATGAACAGTCTATTCAGGACACCAAAACTTGGCTCTCAAGCTTCGGAGAACTCAAACCCGACACCAACGTGTCGCTGCGATTCAGAATTGATACCGAACATTATCCGGCAGCAAGTCCCTACTCACTGCTGCCTCTGTTGACGCAATGGCTTAGCTTGTGGTTTCAGTTGTCACTAGACCAAATTCAAGAACGAAACAGCGTCTCATGGGTTTTGCAGTATATTGCCGACTATGTCAGTCTTGGACATTGTAGACTGGACAAGGACGAGGTTTTAGGTCTGTGCAAAGTCTTACTGTATGTCTGCAACAACGCGAGATATCACAGCCATCTTGAAGGCTGCCTATCAGTGTTTTTGTCCATCGCTCACGTCAAGCAATTCCCGGCAGAGTGCCTGAAGCAGGTGCTAGCAACCCTATCATCGGCGGCGGTGATTTTGGACAAACCATTGGCGCGTGCAGAGGATTTCGTGCAGCTTCTTGCGTCTGGTCCACTGGCGGAAGATACAGTAGCAGATTTGTGTTCCCAATTGCTCGTGTTCCACAACACAGCAGATTCGCTCCCACCTTCACCGGGCAATGCACAGCTCAATCCTATAAATACCGCTAGGGGCGCGACTCGGCACCTTATGACTTTGCTGGAAACCACTGACGCCAATGACAAATACATTGTCGACTTGTCACAATTGCTTCAAGTACTGAAAACCGCAGCAGAAGCAAAATATCTGCGTTTGGCCACCGCCATCCTCAGTTTACTGACTTCCTTCCTCCGAAGTCAGCGAGCTAGGGAGTTCGCTAGTGCGCAGCATTTGGTGACAGTTCTGGTCGATATCTTTCAGTTATGTAAAGAGGCTGATGTGATACCCGACCTCACAGAGGGCATTTCTTCTAAGTCTAAGACCGTAACGGACGAGCCTGTGAAACGAGAACGACGATACAGACGCGATCATGATTTGGCTTCGGCTAGTTTCCGAGCAGGTTTGGCATTGATTTTACCAGTGGTCGATTTTGAGAGTGCAGCAAGAATATGGTCTCAAATTAGATATTCATTCGCTTCGCTTCCTACAGAATCCAAATTGGGTGTTGTCGAATATGTTCAACAACACCAGATTTGTATGCCGGGTCATGGCTTTGAATGGTATAACGAACTACTCCTCCTAATCGACAACCTAGTCATTGGAGATACTTCGCAGATAGATCCTGACACCAAGAAAGCCCTTCGGGAGGATGCAGAGATGAGCGGTCCATTCATCCACGAAAAGATAGACCCAAGGATCACGCAACGTGTCGAGATTCTTCGCATCTGCGCAAAAGCAATCCGCGAGCTTGTTCCCAGAAGTCACGAAAGTATGGAGGGCTTACCAGCTGCCCAAACATCGCTTGAGGCTGGTAAGAAGGTCCTCGCAAACTTCCTGACAATTTTTGTCACAGAGAGCAACAGCGAGGTCATAACAGCATTCTTACACGAGGCTACTAAGCTTTGCTCTATTGCCACAAGCTCCGGTGAGCAGCCTTATGCCCATCTTGTGATCACAAAATTGCAAGACGTAATATTAAGCAATGCTCCAAGAGACGAGGCAAATGACGGAAAATATTTGGAAGGAACCAAAGCCTTGCGTGCAGTGTTCTTAGAGGGCCTACGGTCACCAACAAACGTTGCGAGTCAATCTTACCAGGCGCTCCTGAGTATCGCAAACTACCAGCAATGCAAATCCCAACGCTCACGACTTGCGGCAATGAGCTTGCTCTTCCGAATCCGATGTGATACCTCAGGCGTGGTGTACATTGACATATCACCTATCAGTGCCTATATGGCAAGCGCTCTTTGCAAGACGGAAGAATCTCTTTTTGCCATGTTCGCAGAGGCAGACACGGATAAAGAAGTAGCGCGACAACGACTCCACAAGACGTTCGAAAAGCAGCTTTGGATTTACCCACAAGAGGAGAGAATCGTGCAAGAATGGGCCATACCACAAAATCCAATCATTCGAATTCAAGGACGAAGCAGTGCAACTGCTGACCGTGACCTTGACATCTCGGATTGGATTTGGTTGGTACACACAAACCTCCAGGAGGATAAAGATTGGGAAACATATAGCTACGCAGTCGTTCACCTCGGCAGTCAGCTTATAAACACGCGTCTCTTTGAGCACAGCCAAGAAATCCTTGCCAGCTTGCGAGGTTTTCTTGCTGGAAGAGTAAGAGAAAGAGTTAAGATGTTCGACCCACCAAAAGATTCGGGCCTCGATAAAGCTGACGTTGCGTTGTGTATCTACAACATTCTCACAAACTTGATTCCATATGCCAAAATGCAGCCCCCGAGCCAAGAGTCGGTATCTAGCAGGAGGGGCGTGGACCTTGTTCGAGCTTTTAGAGCCGGAATGGCAGAGTCGTTCGAGGGTACATCGAGAATGTGCATTCATGCACTATCCATATGCTGCTTTGAAACACCAGACGCGATCGGAACCGAATATCCATCGATCATACAGGCCATGGTTCAGAGGATTTCTCAGTCACATCTCCTTGTCCATATTCTCGAATTCTTAGCCCAAGTGGCTCGCTTGCCACATCTGCATGAGCACTTTATGGATGCTGAGATTCGACAGATCTTTGGCATTTGCATCAGTGCCTTGAAGACCATACGCACAAATGCAACGACCACGTCCCAGGCCGGCTTAGATCCTCGGAGAGTAAGCGCATACGTCCGAAGTAAAGGTGGTTTGCTTACTCCTTATCGAGCGGCAATGATGAAAGAAAAAGGACTTACACAATACTCCTCAGCTCTTGCATATCATACAATGATTTTCTGGTTCCTCTCGATTCCAATCACGAAAAGACACGAAAAGATACAATACATTATTCCACCGCTGATATGGAGGGACCCAGCCGGACGTGAAACGATTGATCAACAAACCATTGTCCTAATCGACATGATGCAGCGAAGTGCTTTCTCAGATCTGCCCGACACAGCCAGAGATAACAGCTTCTCTGGCGAAGAGTACGAGTCCAACTCTTTCATAGACGGCAACTCGGTCATTACGATTGAAACAAATAGAACCAATGGCCGTTCACAAATAACCAAGCGGCAAGCTTCAGGTACGACTTATGCAATTTATGAACCTCTCATTCAGGAGGTAGACCCTCATCATGACCGGGCATTCAGAGATCTTCCCGATCGAGCAAGACCATCTCATACGTTCTTGAACATGGTAGGATCACCTGTTCCCGTGGCTTTGGCTGAACAGCCTCTGAAGCTCAATCCCAACGAAGGATACGTGAGTCGAGCACTGAGCATCATTGATCGCATGCCGACTGTGGATAGCCACAGCATTGGCGTCACGCTGCTCAAGGATGGGCAGACCAGCGAGGCTGAATACCTTGCAAATGTGTCGGGTACCCCGGCGTTTGACAATTTCCTCGAGTCGATCGGGACACGCGTATCACTTAAGCCGCCTTGTCCTTTCATCCCATTCGGACTGGTCCATGGCCTAGATGGAGAAGTAACGGTAGCATGGAGGGACAGGATAAACGAAATAGTGTACGAGATCTCAACTCTAATGCCCAATGTTGACGGGGACGAACATCAAGCTAGGAAAAAGGCCCATCTGGGCAACTGCCTCGTTCTTATCGTCTTCAACCAGTCAAACCAAGCCTGGAAATGGGAATATTTTCAGTCGCAAGCAACGCTGGTACACATTGTGATAAGCCCGGCCAACCGCGTTTCTCCTGAGGAAGCTTCGGACGAGTTCGAGCACGAGTACTTTACAGTAGAGGTTCTGACGAAAGAAGAGTACCAAAATGTGTCTGCGGCGGCAGAAACAAAGGTTGTTTCTAAAACATCACTGGCACAGATCGTACGCATATTGGCCTTGAACGGCACCATCTTCTCGGGTTGCGCACGGAACGAGCTCACCGGTGACAGCGAATTTCCATCATCGTGGCGATACAGGTTGAAGGAGATTATTCAACTCAAGGAGAGGACTCAGCAGCGGGTGCACGATCACGAGGAGACACTGGCCAAGCGATACGATTTCAACAGATGGACCTAGGTCCCTTATTTACCTTAGTGCTCGCGGAGGAAGATGATGTGGTCTCTTTAAGCATGGTGTTCAGGCAGGACCCTAAAAGTTTATGTTTTTATGTCTCATTCTATCGGTGATATTCACCCTCGAGTTGATGAACTCCCTCATACCCTTTACTCATTGTAAGGTCTTTTCACATGACTGTCTTTGAAATCTTAGTAAGGCCGATTATCGGCCTGCCATTCCTCCAATATACTGGCTAGTGCACAATGCGATAGAGGAGAACTAAGTGTCGTTGCTCTCTGTCGCATCATGCATCACTATCAATATTGGTGTATGCCGTTTAATTAAGATGTTTGCAGCCTAAAGGCCCTGCACCGAGCCCTGGGTACTCGGTACACGAAGTAACACCTCGTGCACCTCCAGGGCTGAGGATCGGCAACCCCACCCGGCCTGCGCTGCAGTCCAGTCACTGGTTAGTGTGGTCACGTAAGCCTTGGAATGAGCCACATGGCATGACAAAGGGCAAGGGCAAGGCGTGGCAAGGGCTTAGGGGGGCATGCGTCATCGACCAGGCAACTTCGTTTTCGCGGAACACACGTCCATTATGAAGCCGCTGCCTTTCCACCAGCATAACGATATGTTCCAAACCACCTACATCGATCCACCATGACCCCACAGACTTCAGCCTCTCGCGAGCCTCCGTCACCTTCGGCCTCATTTTATGATATCTCGGACGATGAGGAAGGTGGTTATAGCACCATTGCCCATGCCAACGGCGGTCGCGGGGTCAAATTGCTGTATTCCAAGAGCAAGGTTTACGTCCATCCATCCCCCTCAGCAAAGGATAACATTGCGGGTTTCATTGCCTTGGTACAGCAGAAATCTGCGCCCCTTGCGTCGGACGAGCAAGCTGCAACGTCGGAATCCAGCCAGTCGAAGAAGGACAATGCCTCGAGATACCTCCTCGCTTGGGTTCCCGAGTCGTCCTTGGCACAAGACGACTTCAGCACCTATGTCAAGGTTGACATGAAGGATACAGAATCCCCGCCGAAACAGAGCTACCTTGTTCCACCTCTCCCGGTTTCCTCTTCCTACGACGACTCGAACGTGGGGCCATATGCCTTCTCTTTACCTTTGTCCAATGTCTACTCCATACTTGTACGGCCCCCGAGCATTGGTTGGTGGTTTGGAAGTATTGTGATCAACACAAAGTCCGGATCCAGTCTACCCGCTCTGTTCTTTCACGATTCCGAGTGCGAAAGTACTATTCTGCAGAGAAAGAAGAAAGCACGAGAATCATTCGACCCTTTCGGTGAAGGCAATGACTTGTTCTGGGGTGGTGACGAGGTGGTCAGGTGGCTGAAGAGATATGTCACTGTTGAACGAAGCACCGCAGAACCTTCAGTCTACCTCGTAAATCCGTCTCCGGAAGACTTGATCGGTTTTGGCCAGGGCAGAAAATCATTGGATGGAGAAAAGTCTGCAACCAACGAACAATCGAAGAAGAGGCAGTCATCGGGACCAGGAATGGATCCTTTGACGAAAGCTTTAAAAGAGACAAGATGGAAATTTTTGGAAAGCTTCGCCAAAATCACCACCTTTGCCCGAAAGACAGCGGATGATCTGGCGAACAACGCCAACTTACCACCACAAATGCGTAACATGCTCCAGAATCCCGAGATACAGACGATCCAGGACGAGTTCGATTCCGCCAGGCTCTACCTTGCACGATGGGCCATGAGCATTGCAGAGCAGAGTGAGCGGGAGAAAAAACAAAGAATATTCACTGCAAGGGAAGTCCTCGAAACAATAGATACCGACGTCGGTGAATTTGAGATCCTCGATGGTTTGGAGGGCATGTCCTTCCACGATGGTAAACGAAAACCCGTCAACATGAAGGAGTGGAAAGGCTTCTTTGACTCACGAGGCCGTCTTCATGTTACGCCAGATGAGGTCAAAGAACGAGTCTTCCATGGGGGCCTCGACGCCGAAGACGGTGTAAGAAAGGAAGCCTGGCCCTTCCTCCTTGGCTTGTATGACTGGGACAGCACCGTAGGCGAGCGCAAAGCCCAGATGAACAGTTTACGAGATCAATATATTCGCCTCAAGGGTCAATGGTGGGAAAGAATGCTTGAAGACCAGGCGACACCAGAGCAGGAAGAATGGTGGAGAGAGCAGAAGAACCGTATCGGTAGGTGATAAACTGTCCCGTCCGCCATTCACCCATTATTTTGCTAACCGAGAACTCGCCGTATAGAAAAGGACGTGCACAGAACAGATCGGCACATCCCGCTGTTTGCTGGTGAAGACATGCCGCATCCAGATCCCACTTCGCCTTTTTACCACGAGCACAACCCTGGCACAAACGTGCATATGGAGCAGATGAAAGACATGCTTCTTACCTACCTCGAATACGACACTCCTCCTGCCAATGCTCCGTCTTCAGACTCGGCCGTACCGGTCAACCCTCATCCCCAGAATCTTGGCTATGTCCAAGGCATGTCCGACCTCCTCGCGCCCCTTTACGCCGTCTTTCAAGATGACGCCCTAGCTTTCTGGTGTTTTGTCCGTTTCATGCGCCGTATGTCCCGAAACTTTGTACGCAGCCAGGCTGGCATGCGAGCTCAGCTGTCAACGCTGGATCAAATGGTTCAACTGCTTGACCCAAAACTCTACATGCGCCTACAAAAGCTTGACTCCACCAACTTCTTTTTCTTCTTTAGGATGTTGCTCGTCTGGTATAAGCGCGAGTTTGAATGGTCGGATGTGCTAAGATTATGGGAATCGTTATGGACCGATTACCTCAGCTCACAGTTCCATCTCTTCTTCGCTGTTGCCATCCTCGAAAAACATAGAGACGTCATCATGGAGCACTTGGTGGCCTTCGACGAAGTGCTGAAATATGTCAACGAGCTTAGCCACACAATCGATCTGCAGAGTACACTCATCAAAGCCGAATCATTATTTCACAAGTTTGAGAAAATGGTTCAAGTAGTCGATAAGAGAAACAATTTTCCATCTGCCCCGACGCGTGCGGAGGGGAGCCAGCAAGAACAGCAACGGCAGGACAACGGCAAGGACGCAGCTAGTCCAAGTGGCGCGCAGTCACGGCGACCTGGTTCGCGTTCAGGCAATGATGCCGCTATTATAAGGACTCAGAGTTACACAGAAAAGGAAAATGCCATATCACCCGATTTGAGGAAATTGTTGAGTCGGGAAATTGTGACCCTTGAAGAGAGTGGAGATACGGGGCGCGTAAGAGCCAGTGGCCTGAAGGATTGATGAAGCTTGAGACTCTGCTAATTTTGGCTCTTTTCCGACCTAGCATTACTATCATACTACAATCGAAGTATTTTTCAGACTGCTACGCTATCAAGATTCTTCTCGGAGGCTACGAAAATGAGTTGAATCGATACAATTTTCTACATATGCCTTGATAGCGGCCCCTTGACTTCGGTTCAGTTGACACTCCTCAATCCATGCCTAATAGGGGAACTTCGATACGCACTTATATTCATTTTGTATGACTGTCACCTGTAGCCGGTACTCCAGCCCCATCGAGGCAAAATCTAAACCTCCTGTCGATTCTCGCACCCACATTCAACCACCGGTGACCGCGAATGTCATTCGCCTCTATGCGGCTTCTATCTCGGTGGGCTGATTTGGGGCGACTCCCTCGTCTCCATAGAACCCGTCACACTACCTCCTCCTTTCGAACGTAGACTTCCCACTCAAATAACTCAAGTCAGCAGCTCCCCTTCATTGTGTAGGTTTTGCTTTTTTTTTCTCAAGGCGGAGTGAAAGTTTTGACCTTCCTTCCTCGTTCTGCTACAAGCATGTATGCCATGGTCATTTCGATCCCAGTGTGGCCGAGCCAAGATAGTTTGTCGGCCACATGTGATCCTCGGCATGACTTATGTTTTTACTTTGTTTTAATGTGGAATCACTTGCGGGTTCCTGTGCTCAACGTGTAGGATGTAATAAAGGGGAAAGGAGTCGGGTTTTGGATCTGCACCGCTAACAGGCTCGCTGCTGGCAATTGCTAGTGCCAGTAGGTAGACCTTCTGAGTGTCGTGTAGGTACATAGTCTTCCACTTTCCGTCTTTCTCAGTCACCTTCCTGCGATCTGAAGACAGCCGTAAGGAGCACACATGCGGGACATTGGGCCAGTGTTTCGATGGCTCTCCACCATTTTTCGGATGGCTATCGCAAAAAAAGAAACGTCCCACGGGAATTGGTGCGTCCGTCTACTATTTACACCTTTTTGGCTGCGTGGATGTCAACAAGATTTTTCTTTCTGTTACATGCGCGCGCGTACAAAGCCTTCAAGACTCCCCAGACTAAGCACCAAGAAACCCAACTCCTCTCTCCCGACGTCGAAAACTTCCCACCACGGCAGCTCTTCGTCCACCAATGCGACACCTTGCTCACGCGCAGCGAGATAAATTGCAGCCACTGCCAGCGCATTCGGCTGGTGAGTCAGATACAGCAGTTGCGGGCTCAGAAGAGCGGCGTTGAGATGAGCCAAGACACGCTCTGCAAGCTCGCTCGTCGAGGCCGAGGCCGAGGCCGAGAGCGCCTGCAGATACGTCAGGGCCAGAGCGTAAGGGAGCACAACTTTTGTGTCGAACCCCAGAGAGATGAGCATGGCTTTCTCGGCCGCAAATAGTTGTTCCCGGCGAGCCTGGTAGGTTCCCTCGGTGACCAAGTACGACGACGGGTCGGGCGGAGATGCAGAAGACGAGCTTGCGCTGGTTGCTGTGGTGGCAGCAGCAGCAGCAGCATTGATGAAAAAAGGAAGAGGTGAAGCCGTCGCCGAAGTCAAGAGCGCATATACATTAATGATTGACCGTGGCGCAAGAGGGCACATTGACTGCTTGGCTGCAAGGAACACCGATGCTGCAGACGCTTTGAGCAGAGCAGACTCGGGGCTGAAGCTGAAGCTGTCGTTGGAATCCAGAAGGATGGGCGTGTTGTCGTAATTGGTCGAGGCGACTAGATGCCGGTGCAGAAGGACGAGCGATGTCGCAATCACCTCTTGCGGTAGACGCAGCAGGATCCCTGCTGTCTGTGTGAGAAGGCTGACGTTGAAGAATCCTGTATCTGCTTTGTGGGATTTTTGCTCGTTACACCAGCTGATCAACTGCTGAGAGTTGACTAGTGGATTGGACAACGCCATTGATTCGTCCCGTGGAGGGTCTCGAGCCATTTTGGCGTCTACATGTCTCGGCACCGCGCTTACAGCACTCGAACGTCTTTCATTCCATTGGCCTCCCCAACTCAGGCTCTTGCGGAAGACACAAGTTTTGGGAATTTCGACGGTAGTATGGGATGTTCTCCACGCCTCGAGTCCTGAGGTCGGGTCGAAATTGTGGAGCCTTTTCGATCATAAATGATCTACGGTTTGACAGAAAGACCTGAGATGCTTGGTTACCTTCAGTTCGTGAAAAGCAGTTCTCGCCACATGTGCTCCGCTTGAAACTTTTGTTTGAAAGCCAGAAGCAGAACCAGGTGGAAGGTTTGTGTGGTACGAAAGTTCTATTATTATTCCTGCGGAATATGCATCAAGAAGTTGTCTCCCTGTCAGTATCCTTAACCAAACACCTCTGACCCTGCTTTCCCGTCTCCTCGTCGATCTTTTCTTGCTCAGCGGGCTTGTCGAGCGGTTTTTCGACTGCATTCTCAGACTTTTCCTCCGCTTGAACTTGACGCACTCTCCATCCACCACTCCAGCCAATCCATCCTTTTTCGTTGGGTCCTCTAAGGAGCACAACGCCGTAACTCAAAACCATGACACCGATACTCAGACCTCCAGCCGCCATCCATCCTCCAGCTTTCTCGTAGACCACATTGCCAACCTTTGTACCAGTCAATGACCCCAAGTAAAGCACACTCACGAATGCGGTATTGACGCGGTTCCTTTTGTCAGGCTCGATGGGATGTAGCGAGACACGATTTGCGATCTGCACGAGCATGAGACCGGCATCAAGGAGCAATGCCTGCAACACCGGTCCACTGACGTGGTGAGCGCCAACAAACGTTCCAATTACAATGCCAATCAGCGACACTGTCTTTCCTATGAGCACCGAGTACAGTGGTTCCTTCAGTGGCTGAACGACATATTTTCCGTACAATGGTCCAAGAAATATGGTCAAGCCTCCAATGAGGCCGAAAAGGCCAATGGTTAATGTTGTAAAGTTATAGGGCGATTCGGAGAGAAGAAAGGTAAGGGTGGTCCAGAACGACATCACCGTGAAAAAGGTGCAGAAGGAGAGTAGAGCCGACTGTACCAGAACTGGCTGGCAAGTAAAAAGGCGAAGAATCGAGAACAGGATCGTAGGATACCTCTTCACAATTGCTCTTTTACTGAGAGGGTTGATAGCTGGATAGTCAGGCATGAACGCCCATAAGGCAACCAGCACGGCAATCTGGAGTCCAAGTGCTAGCCAGTAGATGTTGCGCCATGAGGTAAAGTTTGCCACAATTCCCGAGAGCACCCGTGCGAGGAGAATCGCCAATGTCGGTCCTGTACCAACGATCGAGATATTGAAGGCACGGGATTCGTCTGGTGCCAGCTCAGCTACAAGTGGCAGCATGAGCTGAGTAACTCCCGTAAAGAGTGCAGATAGATACGTCAAAACCATGAAGACGTTCGGATTGTTTGTCACACAGAGTCCGAGCCTAGAGTCGTGGTGAGCAAGAAGCAGGAACAATGCAGAATGGGGACTTACCAAAAGATCGCAGTGAGAAAGACCAAGGTCAATGTGAATCTTCTTCGAGGGAAAAAATCCGCTAGAGGCAAAATAAATAGCAGTCCTGTCGCATCTCCTGCTGATGCCAGTGTTGGAATGCTCGAAACCTGAGCTTGGGAAACCTGGAAATCCTCGGCGATCACGTTCAGAATCGGATGGCTGTAATAGAGATTTGCAGCTGTGAAACCTCCTGCACAAGCGTACAGGATATTGAGCCATATTGTAAATTGTGGAGGATCACCAGAATCCCAGCGGCAGGATCGGGGTGTCCAGAAAACTATTCTCTCGAGGCAGTTCATGATCAACGAACGATATCGTTTGTCTGTCATGACACGAGAATGAGGAGTATCCCGTCAGCATCAGATCCGACCAGATATTTCGCAGCTTCATGTTTTATATAGACCTCCTCGGGATTATAATTGCTCATATTCTTCTTCTTACATGGTTTTGCTGGCGGAGAAGATCTTATGTCCGTAAAAAAATATGCATCTTCTACCGCTAGTACGGTGTGGCCATGTAGGTTGACCTTGCACGTTATTAGCAGTATCCGGTTGGGCCTCGGGATTCCCGCCTCTGCAGTAGTGCGGGTGTAAAAGCCGATGGGCAAGAGAGAGCAGAAATGATCGGGATAATCCTGGTTGAGAGACGAATCGATTCTCGGGGAGCTGACGAGGCTGACGATCTGCCCATACTACATTTCAGAGAGACCTTAGCAGACCTTCTTCTCGGCTGCACAATGTTCACACGCGCCAGCCGATCGTGATCTGGAAGATGGGAGTCTAAACGAGACCAGAAGAAATGTTTGCTTCCATCACGACTTCGAATTATCGACCGTACCTTGTGGTCTGTGCATCAACCACGATCAGTGATCAGGCATATTAGTGAAAGCCTAACCAGCGCGAGTGGTGATGGGGATGGGATGGGGAAAGGGAAGGGATGGCCCAATGGCAAGCCATTAGATTCCGGCTGTCGGGGACAGTCCGCGACCCCTCAGTCTCATTGAGCCGAGGTATACCCTGCAAGCACGCTCACATGACTGAGCTGTGAGTAGCTGGAGACAAAGGGTATGCAGTGTTTGATCACAAGATAGAGAAGAGCGATATGCATGAAGTATGGCCGAGTAGGACACACAGACTGCCATGCAAGTAATATAAAAACATAGTTGAAAGGTCACGTGTCTACGTTGTCATACGTATGTTCGCGGTGATTGCTACGGCACGCTACGGTCCACTGATTGCTCCGGTCAACCGTATACGAAGTACAGGTATCAAAATGCGGTCACATGTTTTTACCGCAAACGGGAAGCGCCACGGAGGACAATGTGTCGCCATGGTGGTGCCTGAACCGTAGGCAACATATCGAAGCCGTTTTGACCAGCAGCGAGATTGGTGTCTTGCTCTACACCGGTTTCAGACATCATTGAAGCCAAGTATCAGCTCAATTTTATGCCAGGCCCTTATCATCTTCTAGCATCGAAATCCACCAGCGATAAGACATGGCGTCGGCGTTAAGATCATGGATAGATTGGGGCCGGGATCATCTTACACCAGTTACGCACACTTCAACCTTTCGATCAACTGGACAAATAACCCCTGAAGAATTCGTTCTTGCTGGGGACTATTTGGTCTACAAATTCCCTTCGTGGTCGTGGGCCGATGCCTCCAACCCCTCAAGGCGAGTCAACTACCTGCCGCCGACCAAGCAATTTCTCGTAACAAGAGGCGTACCATGTCATCGAAGGTTGGATGACAACTTCGCTGGCAGTGGAGGCGCAGCAGACGACCTGGTTCGTGATGGCTTCCTTGGCGGCCCGGACGATGGGGAGCTTGGCTCAGATGCAGATGACGGCTGGCTAAGGACTGGTGGGGCAACCGAGAAAGAGCAGGAAGGTCTCCGAAGCCAAGTTCACACCATGTCTGAATCAGGGCAGTTAGGAAAAGCTGAAAGAGAGGAAGAGGAAATACCGGACATTGAAGACGACGACGACGATAATGAGGCTATCATCCGTGACAAGTCAGATCCGTCCTCAGCGTATGTCAAAGTCCTGCTATCTTGAGCTTGTCCAAGCTAAGCTGACACATTCCCAGGCCAACAAGAACTTACACTCTTTACATCACTTATACCCCGTATTATCGAACGCCTCGAATGTACCTGTCAGGATACATATCACCATCCGAACCCTTACCACCAACTGCGATGATGGAAGACATAGTTGGCGACTACAAAGATAAAACCGTGACTCTGGAAGATTTTCCATTCTTCGACAACAATGTGAAGATGGCCAGCATACACCCCTGCAAACATGCAAGCGTCATGAAAATCCTCCTCGATCGGGCGGATGCAGCCCTCAAATTACGGTTGCACAAGGACAAATCGTCATCTATGCCGGATGCCAAACCAGTCTCGGGAATGGAAGGTCTCATAGATAATACAAACAAACTGGCTCTACAGGAAACCCAAAAGCGAGGTCATGAAGCTGGAGTCAAGGCAGGTGGTGGTGATGAGTGGGAGGTTCTTGATCAAGCAGATGAGGATGAAAGTGATGAGAAAGTGGCGATACGAGTGGATCAGTACTTGGTCGTCTTCCTAAAGTTCATGGCAAGTGTGACACCTGGCATTGAACATGATTTCACGATGGGTGTCTAAAGCACGGAACAAGCTTGATATGTGGGCGAGTGCTGCAGGCGAACCGGCCACGGTGAAGTTGGGTTCCTGAACTTTTGTGCATCAAATCCGTGTCCAGACACGGTCACAGCAAGGCCAATGATTGGGAAACTTTCAACATCATTTACTGGGTGGTGGTCCACCTGTGGCCATGTCTTACCTGTCCCTTGTATGGCGTAAGCTCTCTATACTGCACCATAAAAATATTAGGGCCACAAGGTTGTTCTCAGTCGACATACACTATATTCCCATAGTCTCCTGAATTTCTCTGAATTGGTTGTGGATGAGGGCGATCCTTGATTCACAAGTATCAGCGTGGAAACCCCTTCCAGCAGCGATAGACGAGGCGCTAATTCAATTTTGGTGCAAGGATCTCCATCGCTCTCTTAAAGGGTCCTGAGTTTCGATCATCTATCCTATATGAACATCAGTATCTTTTGTGTCTTCTCTATGACCTAAGTCACATCTCTACGTGACATTGTTTCATCGTCGAACTTGCCATCGCAGCAAAATGCAGACTGCAGCGTTTCTTTCGGATCTGAAGTCCTTGAGTGTTTGTTCTCACAAGGACGCTTTGAATCTAGTATCCGTTTACCAGAAGTCCGCAAGCAATCTTTCTGGACACACAGCGGGACCCCAAAACGAATCGCATGTTGCATCTACTGATCATGATTTGCAGTGGGCGGACGAACTCATTGCATTGCACGAGAGTGTCAAAGTTGAACATCTCAATCATGGACTCGATCCCCAGTTATTAGAGGCAAGGCAAGGGGTCAAGCAGATTCTCGACAAGCTCAAGGAGACTTGAGATGTTGCACAAACAAAGTGTGGTCCTTATTCCAGACGAGCCATGATGGCTCACCCAAGGTCGATGATTAGCCCTCGAGGTTCAGTGATGCACCAACCTCCCTCGTTTGATACCATCGCATCCCATCATCCCGGGGACTCCTCCTGCCGCCGATCAACAAAGATTCTTGGGTGATAGAGATAAGGTTCCCACTCAGAAGGGCTTGGACGTTTAGCATGGGCATGTTTTGGGAAAGGAGGAATCGAGTCAGTTTCTTTTGAAGTGGATGTTTCTTGTTCGTGGCAACGGCTATTGACAATGTGAATTCGAATGACTTCTTATAAAGTCAGAGTCTACATCATGTTCGTGCAGCGTGTTCATTTCTGCTGATAAACTTTGAAATACTTCACCACGAGTAGGTCTTCACACAAGTTAACCAGGAGGCGGGCTAGACATCCCGTACAACCCTCCACAGCAGTGATGCTTGTTCTGTTTGTCTACAGGCTCCTTCGCAGAATCCGCAAGACGTCTTTGCGAGGGTTGAAGTCTCAGCAAATGAGATTGATAGATGCTCTATTAAATGTAAAGTGCGTCGCCTGCACAGAGTTTGAAGCCGCCAGGAGCTTGGCACTCGAGCCGATCTCAACTACTCCAGAGCTACATTAGACACTACAACTAGGCCTTCACTCTCCCTGCCTCCACTAGGCACAAGTCGGCCTTAGCGAGCTATGTGCAACCCTACGCCTGTACCAAATTGCAAGGATGTGGGCGATACAGAAACATACGGGAGTCGCTCACTACTCCTCGAACTCCCGTCCGAGATCCTGATCGCTGTGATAAGTGCCTTGGCTGATGAGACACCTACAGCTGTTCTCCGTCTTCAGAGTGTGTGTCGGGAATTGAACAAGACCATCGCTTCGACATTGACCATCCAACATCATCTCTATTTAGCGCCGAAGCATTGCGTCACTGCGGGAGCTTCAATTGAGCGGGAAATCAACCCAATTCTGGTAAACACATTTCCGCTGTTCTTCGACCTCGCAACGAATCTCGACTTTGCGTGGAACCACAATACTGGAAGTTCCGCTGATCCCCACGAGTTCCATAATTCTGCCAGCATCACTTTATGTCCACCATGGTCACCTCATCCAGCGCTTCGATCGCGATGGCTTCGTCCTGAAGCTTCGTGGCGCCGCATGCTGCTTACAAAGCATCCGATCAACAAGGTCATACTTGCTAATGTTCGCAAGAATGCGATCTTTGGAGAGTGGGTATACCTCCGAGAAGTCGATCTACGGAGCGCGGCGCCAGGTCACCTGACAATGGGACTATTTTATGACATCTTGATGAGATATTGTCCGAAAGCCTTCCATGAATACGGAGGTTTCACGTTGTTCCCACATAAGACTGCTACTTCCAAGAGCGGAAATTGGCCAAGGAGCAGCATCGAACCTGATTTTAGTGTTGAGCAGCGCAATGAGCTGGATCAAAAATTAGAAAATGCACCTGACTCGTGCGTCCTGTTGAACTTCGGATGGGTCTCTGAGCAGGAACTTGACCCTGCTATCTACGGCAAACCGATACCTGAATACGTTCCTAATCCTATTGACCGCGACAAGGTTCCAATAGCCAGATTACTCGGGACCGGACATCTCTGTCGAATACAAGACGCACGCTTCGCTGTTTGAAAGGATTGGCGCAGCGGCTGGCAGATTCGTCAATTCCTCATGTTGGAATTCATCTTCCGAATTCAGTAAATGATTAGGGCAAGTTAGCTGGCTTCCTTGCAAGAATCCACTCGAACGGTGCATCACCCTCAACCGCAACAGTCTCGTGCTCAAGCACCTCCAGTCCAACCTCAGACACTTCTTCCAGAGTCCTCGGGACGCCAAATCCAGCAAAGAACGTCTTCATACCCAGCCAATCATCGACCACAGCACCTTCACCTACAACATATGCAGGGACGTTGAACAATAACAATCCGCCCCCTTTCAGCCAGTGAGAACATCGTCTAAGGATTTCTTTCTGCTCGGGCAAAGTTAAGTGGAGGATGCTATAGAACGCGTGAATTGCGTCGAAAGAATCCTCGGGGAAACCAAGATTCATCATGTCAACTTCTTGGAAGTCAACCTTGCCTCCGACGGAATCCGTACCAGCATCTCTGAAATGCTTCCTTGCAAGATCGAGTTGAGTCTTTGAAATGTCAACTGCGGTAATGTGACCGCAAACCTGGGCTGTCCTCAACGTCGATGACATACCAGCTCCACATCCTAGTTCAAGGATCTTCGAAGAAGGTAAATCATCCGCACCCAGACGATCAAAGACCTTTTGCAACCACGCATCGTAGGGGGAACCAAGTGTTGAGGACCAATCGTTGTAGCGTTGTGCGCAAGCGTTGTATCCATCTCGAACCATGTCTTGTGGAATCTCGTCAGATCGACGGGAGCGTGTTTGAATGTCGGACATCGCTTAAGTATCATTCAATCTGTGCTTTCACCTGACACTCAAAGGCAAGATGATAAGTCGCAGTGGCTCGCACATGATTTCGTATTCGCATGGTACAGGAAGCGGGACCTGTCCGCCCCTAAAACCCTTGGCAACGCCGACTTCGTGCTTTATCGTTTGGGATTTGGAAGTCAACTCATGACAATTTGAAGCGCCCAGAGTCAGAATCACGTGTGTCTGCTCGAAGCTCCTGTTGTAATCAGTAAGGCCAGCTTGAGATACAAGCTATTCCCCAGGCTCAGCCAACGACACTAGTCATGCACTGACAGTGAACCCACTGCATCAATCACCCGCAGCCAACTTGCGACTCCAGGCAGTTATCTACCTAAGGTAGCGTGCGGATGGAGGGAAGGAGCAGCTGGAGCATCTAGGTGTCTCGCTTGTACCCCAAGGGCTTGCATAAACCCCTCCCCACTGCACCAACTTGTCCGTTGCTTATCGACTAGAGCGGTAGGATATCTGAATCGGAAACCTAGTACTTCCGTAAACCCCCGTCTAGATTAGTGAGAAGCCCACAATCTTAGACGCCACCAGAAGTTTAGACCTTATACCTTGATGGCCGAATACGATTGCATAATCGTCGGCAGTGGCCTCAGCGGCCTGACGGCAGCAGATCAGCTAAGGAAAGCAAATTTCTCTTACCTGGCCCTGGAATCGCGCGACAGGGTTGGAGGTAAAACATGGTCTGTTGAGCGCGCAGGTAAGGACAAAAAGATTGATGTTGGCGCTGCTTGGATCAACGACACCAATCAATCCGAAGTCTATGCTCTAGCACGAGATTTAGAGCTAGAGCTCGTCGTACAGAACACGACCGGAAGTGTCGTCCAAGAAGATATTGATCGTGGGATATCGACCTTCAAATACGGCAGTGTGCCAGCAGCGCTCAGCGAGCCAGATGGAGTAGAAGAGATGTTGCGGGTTCGTCAGCTATTCGAAGATACGTGCCAACAGATCAATATTCATGGACCTTGGGTATCCAATACTGACCTTGACAAATTGACAGTTCAAGAATGGATAGAAGCACAAAGTAAGAGTCAAACTGCGCTAGCTGCTGCAAGTATATGGACCCGAGCTATGCTGGGACTTGAACCGTGCGAAGTGAGTGCTCTACACTTCCTAGACTACTGCAAAAGCGGGGGTGGTTTACTCCAGATGCGGAATGATATAAAGGACGGAGGACAGTATCTCCGCTTCGTTGAAGGGACACAGAGCCTTTCGATCGGGTTGGCAAGCCGGATTGGGCAGAACAATATCCGTCTGAACAGTCCTGTTGTTGATGTCACACAATCAAGGCCAGAAGACCCTGCTGACAACATCATCACGGTGACAACATCTTTCGAACCGCGACAGAGCTTTACTTGCCGGCACCTAATCTTGACATTACCTACACCCCTGTATCAGACTGTCGCCTTCCAGCCTCCTCTCCCGGACGCGAAAACATGCCTCAGTCAGTCCACCATCCAAGGCTATACCAACAAGGTCATAGTCGTCTATCCTTCCCCCTGGTGGCGTCGAGCCAAGCTTTCCGGAATGCTCCAATCCTTTACAGGGCCTATCACTGTAGCCCGAGACACGTCTGTCGATTCTGTTCAACAGTACAGCCTAACATGTTTCCTGGTCGGCAAATTCGGTCGAAGACTGTCCGAGATCTCCCAGCGAGACCGCTTTGATCTCGTCGTAGCTCACGTCGAACGAACCTTCGGCCCAATCTGTGCTGCGGCTGATGTGCAGGTAGAGAAGCCGGTCGCCGTGACCGAATACGAATGGGCAAAGGATGAGTGGAGTCAAGGTTGTCCAGTTCCCTGTATGCCTCCTGGCGTTATGAGCAGGTATGGTGCCGAGTTGCGGCGCCCGTTCGGTGGCGTGCATTTTGCAGGGACGGAGACGAGCTACGAGTGGAAAGGATATATGGACGGTGCAATCAGGAGCGGGAAGAGAGCTGCATCAGAGGTCATCGCGGCACTGACCGCTTTACGGGAAAGAGATGGGGATGTGTGTTGCTCGACAAAGTGATGGCTCGGGCTCGGCCTTTAATGTCGGCCGGGATATCTTCCGTGTCGAGCATTGTGAGCAGTAATGTTTCTCAGTGTTCTCGGCAGTTACCTGAGACATTGAGTAAGGTGTTAGTGTGATTTGAGAATTTTATTTATTAGCCCTACGAACTGCCCCTCCAACCGCAGCTAAGTAGAAACTGTTTCTGGTGTTTTTGTTCAAAGGCATATTTCTCGGTCCTTCAACACGTACGACTTGGGTTGGGTACGCCATTCTCCAGAAGCGCTCTATGAATCCTGAAGACGAAGTGCTTTACCAAACGTTCACAACGATCGTCTATATCTTGAATGCTGTTTCGCAAGCTCTTAGCCACTACGCCAAAGTGAGCCACTAGTCACAAATCTCGTCCAGAACGAAGAAACCACTCGCGTTTCATAATCCAATCCACCGGTGAGTTTCTGGCTTAAACTGTCAACGCCTTTTCCAGAAGCTGCCGAGTAGAGACCTTGGACAAGTCTTTCTAGGTCTCACCCTCTCCATAGTGCACGGCATCGTTCTCGCTGCTATTGGTTGCAGTGATGGCCTCGCTGATATCGACATCTTCGGCAGTCTCGGAATCGGTATCCTGGTCCTCATTGTCATGAATTTCTGCATCTTCTAAAGTTTTGCAGGCCTGACGATTTGCACCACGTCGGGGTGGGATGTTGACTTTGACCTGATCATTCGGATTGTAATCGGAGGTTCCAGCTGATGCAGGCCTGGTTGCTGATGACTTTTTCATGCGAGGTGAATGCTTCGGCTCTGGCTTACCTACGGCAGGAAGATCCTCAGAACCGGATAGCTTGTCGTTCTCTTCATTCTGTTTGCGACGCAACGGCGTGTTCTTCCTGGTCTTGGTAGTTTTGGTCTCCTTGTTGCCTGTGCTGCCTTTCTTCCCTGTGCCTCCTTTGGTAGAAACTTTGCGACGCTTCTGCGCGTTGGCGAGAGCATGCCCTGAAAGAGGGTATTTATCCAGGCCACTGCCATTGTCGTCAGGCTCGGAAACAGCAGGTGAGGGTTGCTCGTGAGATCTCTGATCGATTGTAACAGCGTTTGCAATTCTCCGTTTCTTCTTAGATGTTGTTGACTTGAGTAGATCTGCTTCATCGTCGGACTTGGTAGGTTTGGCTTGCCCATTCTTCAATCCACCGGGAGCATTGTCACTCTCTGCCTCAGAATCGCTGTCAACCTCCTTCTTAGTTGGAGCAGCTGCCTTACGTTTAGTCCCCGCCTTGGTACCTGGGATTTTGATGTCTTTGTCCTTCGCCTTAGTAGCAGGTTTCTTGTCTTTGTCATTGTTTGAATTTTTCTCAGTACCCTCACTTTCGAGAATCTTCATCAGGCCTCGGAATTTGTTCCTAGATATTGGCGTCAGCAGACTAGGGGTTCTAAACTGGGTACCTCTATCTCGGTGTTGTCTGTTCGGCCAGAGTCTATTGTCCTCTCTCCCAAAGGATCCCATAAACATAAAAAACGGGAATGTCTTACTGTGCGCCACCCCGACTCATGCCAGTCTCCTTAGCGACTTCATCGAAGTCGATCTGAGGCCTCTCTTTGCAATGCTTAATGCAGCAAGCAAGGAACACATCTTGGTCGATAGCCATCATAAAGAATCACAACAATAATAAGGCTAACTAAGCCACGGAAGCTTCGTGCCTGGTATAAAGGGTTAGTTACAAACAATTTATCTGGGTAAAGAGCCCACCTTAGGTCAAGAATAATACGAGAGCCGTTTTCGATTGGGAGCAATGCGCGACTGACATAAGTTGAATGAGGTGTCTTCCAGTTCTCGAGCTTTCGCACCTGGTTGAATTCGAGTAGAGTCGGGAAGCCGAAGCAAATCGAGGGCGAATGCGAAATCTGGCGTTTTACTCGCACATGAAAAGTGCAAATTGTGTTATGGACGTGCTGACATTGTCAACATGTGAATTATTGACACAAAATCATTTTCGTCTCACTTCGAAATGTGAATCGACCCAAACTTGGCACTACCGGTATCGAGAGCGCAACAGACATTTGCCATCGTTATTGCATTCCAGCTGAAACTCCTCATCCAAGGCATGACATACCTAAGGACTGTTCGCAGTGACCATCAATGTATCCTGTTGCCTCCCAAGTTTGCCTTTTGAAATCCTCGATATCTTGAGGCACACCTATTGTTTGAGCAGTATCAGCTGTTGTTTCTCTTGCCGAAAGACCCGGAGTGTATCTAAGACGTGCGGGATTTGAGCTATGCATTGGAACAGGCACTCTAGGACTTCTGCCTTTCTCGTGTAACCTCGAGGCTGACTAGAATCGACCTAGGTAGAGATACTAGAGAAGTGTGTTTTAAAGCTCGATGTGATGAACAATGACAGGGCCACATAATCCATGTTTCTGACACTGTTCCTGTTGAAAGCAATCAATTCATGTTACTTTACGCAGCAAGCATAAATAACCAGGAAAAAGACGTGATCTTGGTGAGACCTCTTGGAGCCCATGTCCCGATGAGGTTGCAGTAGTTGGTCCCGTGTGATAACCAAAAGTACAGTACGCTCTGTCTGCTACATACACAGGAATTTGATATTCATCGACGTTGTATTCTGGCACCAGCTCTGTAAAGTTTTGCTGTGACACGATGCTGCTACTTCCTCCATCTTGTCCATGGACCATCTTATTCTGATGTTCTCGATGATATCGTAGGAAAGATAGAGATCTGGAAATGTTTTGTTCGGGATTGGAGAAAACAGAATGCTGGCATGCTTGGGCGCAAAATAACAGACATAGCGTCAATGCTTAGCGCATGATCTGGCGGTGGGCTCAAACATGAAGAACCAAGTGGCAAAATTGTGTGAGTGTCAAATTCGCCATTCACACAAAGGTCAATACAGGTTCAAAGCGAAGCAAGACCCAAGGGATCAGCACCTCGCAGAGCCAAGCGTTGATGACTCCATTTGAACGGAGTATACCGTAACGCAAAATAGTGGCGGAAACGGTGTCTGCGAGCCAGCCAGATTGCAGATCATCCCTATACCATGAAGAAGGATTGCGTCGAGCAAGGCTAATTACGGATATAGATGGCACCTCTCATGAATCACGATCCTTCCCGAGCAATATCCATAAACACAGCGGAACGCAGGAGCTAGCAGTACAATGGACCAAAAATTGTCGCACAACGAATATCAGGCAAGCTGTTTTGACCGGGCCGGTCCAAAGTACGCGATTGATTCCTAAGCTCTTCTCAGTAATGATGGACTGGTGCACCGCAGACCATTTCTGTTCGGGTAGGTGTACAACGGGATGACATGCATGTTGAGATGCACTCCTGACTTCTCAGGGCCATCACGTGTCATGGATCGAAAGTTAACCGCCGCGCCACATAAGGACGCATGGAAATGATAACGCTCCGTGCGCTCCGTTTAATTTGATCCTACAAGCTATTAAGTTGAGATTTACTTCTGAAATTTCTTATAAATGTAATTTATGCTGTCTTTTAATATATAGTAAAAGTTTAAGTGTTCCAGAGCACGAGTAAGTAAGAAGCAGCTGTTCAAAACCACAGGGTGGTGTCCAACTTATTTTGAGTGGACCGTGCAGCGCCAAGCATGAGTGTGAAAGATTTGGTCACAGCTATTGCAGCCCATTCCAAAGAAGATCTTGCAAGCTTGGTGTCTCATAGGATCATTGTGCTGTAGGCAAGACTTCAACGTCAAAGCTGGGATGAAGTCAACACAAGCTTCTAATCTTGAGGATTTTGGTGCGCTTGACAAGCTGTGAGCTTCGTCATGACTAAACTTCAACTTTCACCTGCGTGAAAGTTGCATCGTCCATGCACGTCCGTGACATTGCAAAGCTCCATTCTGAGACCATATATCGAGCGAGGTGAGCGAGAATAACTCAAATTAGTAATCGTTCTCTTGGCAACATCTCACCAAGCAAACCGATCCTCGTGTACGATTTGCACGATCATAGGAGAGGGGCGAAGGTCGACCCGAGGTTGGTCGAGTCGAGCCGCGTCAACACACCAATTGTTTGGCACAAATTAGCCTATATCCTTGCTTGTTTTGCCTTGGCAAAAACGTGCCCTGCAGATCTTAGCCTGACTTGGCTAAAAATGGATGAGACAACCGACAAGTTCTTGATCGACACGGTGGGTCTGCTGGTTGTCGATCACCACTAGCTCGTTTCGAACGTCTCATCCACTTTTGGGTTTGCCTTGCTAAGCTAGACACGTTTTCGGTAGCTGCGCTGAAAATCAGTCTGCACGACCCAGGGTCGAAAGGTTTAAAGCTTCGTGGTAAAACTTTTACGAATCAAAAGCTCACATTTGGCTTATTGGGACGTGTCTAAGCCAGCATTCATGCTCGCTAAGCAGGGGGCCCACTTTACGACGCTTCTTCTGAATATCAAACTCGGGAGGTACAGCATGGAAATGGTATATACGAGCTGCTAGTCTACAGCAACCGAGTGGAATTGAATGACAATTACGAATTGATTACGTAAAGTAACCAGGTAGATTCATGCCTCCTTCCTAAGTCAAGTGGAGCACCCTTGAAAGAGCGACTGAGCTTGCAAGCATACAATAATCACAGGCGCAGTTTGACATTGGTCTGGAATTGGAGAAGGTCCTTCGAGATCGAGATCAGTCTGAACAGGCCATCAGGAGTACCGCGAACATAGAACCTTGAGCAATTCCCTGGTCTACCTCCACGATGACTAAGTATTCAAGCAGAATCGGTCCTTATGCAGCTCACAGTGCTTGGCTGTATATGGAGCACTACCGATTAAGCATCGCGAAATCGCACTGTGATTCGACGCACCCGCGACCCATCCCGAACTCCCGAGCTCCCGAGCTGTCGGGTCGAATAGTAGATTGGACACGGTCTGGCCAACTTGAAATCAAAAATACACTTGCCGTCGTTTTGCACAACACAAGGGCGATGCAGCTGTACTTCTCATTTGTCACGTAGGCTTTCTATTAACACATGTCCAGTATTTCAACCGTACGGTAGTACTAGCAGGTAATCTGTGAGGGTGCCATATACCTTGGCCAGACTGTGCTTGAGAAGCTAACAGCTTTTCCAATTACCGCACATGGAGATTAGGTGAAGACTTCCATACTACAAAAATACGAAGGCCGCCGAGAAATGCCCAGGGTAAGGATGTATGTAGACCTTGAGCCCTTTTTCTTTTTCCAGCCATAGTTCGTTGTGGCACAAGTTAGCTGTTCCACACTGATCGACAGGAGCGAAACCAAACAGGTTGAACGAGAATATTGGCCTCGATTGATTGCAATTGGGAAAGATAAATCCTTTTGCTTTATCACCATCAAGGCATTGAGAAACTACTCATGTCTTTGATAGTCGATATTTTTGAGTCCCTAATTTACGAAATCGCTTCTCAAGCGATAGGACCCTGCCTGCGCCATGCTTAAGACTGTCTCCGACTGGGGCGTAATTTAGCTATTAACACCTTCATGCACAAACGTCACGTCGTAAATGCCCCTTTAAAGCAAAATATTCGTACACTGCCTTACTTCCATATGAAAATGATGATCGCTCAAGGATTGAAAACGTGCACCATACCCACTTTGAGAGGTGTGTCGTGTGGTTGACAAAGTCTCTGGGGTATCTTTATGGTGCTTGAGGGCTGTTGCCACTAGTGCTGGACGCGTCCGCTCCGTGACAGCCTTTCTCATGTCGCTTCATATTGCTTCTAACACTGAAATACTTGCCACAACCTTCGTACTTGCATTTGAAAGGCTTTTCGCCGGTGTGCGAGTAGGTATGAATCTTCAGAGAGCTTGGTCGTGAGAAGGCTTTCTGACAGGTGGGGCAGGTGTATCGATCTGTGCTTGGTGTGTAGCTAGTCGAACTGGTCGCTGCGTAGTGGTGATGGTGCTGGTATGTTGTAGCAGCCATTGGAGGATCAATCGGGCTAAACTGCTGACTTGGAGAAGAAACTAGAGGCGGGAAATCGGAAGGAAGAGGTCTTTGCTGGGCAAGGCCGGGGTATGGTGATGAATTTCCCGAAATGTCAGAAGACGTTGGCTCTATCATAACAGCGATGGGTGGGCGACCAGATTCACCCAACACTCGCTGTGACGATGTAGTTGAACTCGCTGGGCTCCACGATTGCGGTTCCGGTACGGGAGGATAAGCTGACTTGAACCTTGCGTAAGCTTGAGGATCTGTGCTTGAAGCCCCTGATGCAAAGTGTTTATTCCGGTGTGAAGAATATACGCCTGGCGGTGGCGAACTGTTTTTCTGTGAAGCAAAATCGAAGCTCGATGTGCCAGGAAGTGGTGGCGTTCGTGGAAGACCCGCTCTTGGACTGCTAATAAATGATAGCCTGTCTGTTGTCGGAGTTCGTGGACCATATGAGTCAGGTGTTTTTGGTTGTTGGTTGTCTTTAATTGAGAAAGACATGACTGTGTTTTGATTAATATCACCCACGTATTATGGACTGCATGCCTGCTTACCATTTTCAATTCTGTCGTCTATGCGTCTCATTAAGCTCGAGATTGGAGGCAGGGAAGGCCTTGCGTGGGTGGTCATATCAATCCTCCCGTACGTCGACGACACACTATTGTCATGTAGGATGTTGTGCGGGAAGGAGAGAAACTTGGGGGAAAGAACCGCAGCCATAGCAAGAACACCTCATGTGACTCGAGGTTGAGTTCCGTTCAAAGCAACCCTTGCTGTGATGAGGATACTTCTCGCCTGGACTGTTTGCAATTGACAGTGACGGGAGTGGCCGTCAGAAGTGTTCTGCCTCCTAACTTCCTCGTGCGCGACCTCGGAAGGCGCGACCTCGGAATCAAATGTCTGGGTCAAGGATTCAGTCGAATCGAGCTCAACTGGCAACGAAACCGACTCCAAATTTATTGAGAACTTTTCGCGCCCGTCAAGTCGAGACCGTCTCTTTCGAAGGGAAACCAAGTCAGTACACTGCGTTCGGTTTGGACCAAGTGCTAACTTGTTTCATGCGAGTTAAGAATTGTGGTCTGAAATATTTCTAAGTTGACTATTTCTGCAGCTGGGTTTGTGAGCAGTCAGATATGCTATTGGATGAGCAAAGAAGTCAGAACGATTGTAGCAACGGATGGCATAGAATTATGCATCGAAGACCCTGGCATCGTAATGTTGCATGTCGAGCAGCGATTCTTCTCAGATGGAGCGCCGTTCCGAACAAACGAGCCGCTTTGCCTCCTGCTGAGAGAAGGATGCAAGATCAGGATCAAGTAGAGTAAAGGGTGGGTCTGCACGAGTACAGGTTGGCACATGGTGGGAGAGACACGAGAGATCGGTAAAGTACGAGGATTAGAGTTCGGTGATGTGCAGAGATGGAGGCGGGCAAGCGAACAAAGCGTGGCCCGACGTAACAAATCGGCCGCTAAGCGGAGCATGGCAGAGCAACCGGGGCAGAAAACACGCTACGCCTACCCGACAGAGCGGACCTCTAGGCGTCGTGTTGATTGGCTTAACTCAACAAGTTAATATTCACGCGGCTTGGACTTTCGCGGAATCACGAGACGCCAAGTGAGTAAGGCTACTGTGCATGTATGCTCCGGACCGCTTACGAGTCGCACTGGATCGACGCCGCAAAATTCGACCAGCCGGTTCCCACTCCCCAGGGGTGCGTAATCCGGAGCTTTTGGTGCATTATATCCCGTCATTCGGCTGCCTAAAGGAAAAGCCACCAGGCACTGGTCTTCTGTATATCATTGATACCCAATGAATCGCTCGGCATTGCCCTGGGTACAGTGCAGAGAATTCTGTGATGGAAGATTGTGAACACTGTGTTGTCTTTCCACAGCGCGCGTATAGAGCAAGCCTGGCGGTCTGTATTCAACCCACACAGTGCTTGCTTGGAGAACGAACAAACTAATTTCAATCTGTTAGTTCAGCTATACGAAAGCAAAGGCAAATGTGAAAAACTTCCGTGAAAAGGCTCGTCGATCTCAATCGTGTTCATCCAATAATTTCTCTGAACCCATGCATATAATGCATGTGGTCAGCATACAAAACGAAAGTACTTCTCATAGCGCAGGGATAATCACGAAGTAGGGGATGTCAAGCGCGGACTAGTGCTGGTGTTGGGTTGTAGTAAAGTTTGTACTATTTGACCGATTTGACGATCTACTCTCACCAGCCCTTTTCAGAATAGGGCGTCTATAGCTGACGAGCAGGCATGTAGATCTGCCGTTGTCTCCTGGTCCTTGTCACATCGATCAACCAGTCGACATTCTTTTCTAATAATCAGCTGCGTACATGTCACAAAGCTAGCCAATGTCTGCAGTCAGTCATCGTGGTCATCTTATTCCACTTGCTGACTGTGGAATGATGGTAACGCAACGATGTGATTTCCACTTGGCCTATGCAGACTCAGCAACGCGGGTACACTCAATCGGACGAACGTTTATCCTTAAAGATCGACGGCTCAAGAAAACATCCTGGCCCAAATCTTGGCCCGCTTTAGAGCAGCTTGGAAGGGTCAAAGTAATACGAGGATGCGTTCACCTAACCTCTTGCATGCTAGCCACTTTCGGAAAATCTGCAACCGCGTCAATTGAGCCACGTGGAATGCAAACCGCTCAGTGGACAGTCTCGCTTTGTGCGCCAGAGATGCGGTCTTAGCCGTTCGTTAGCGTTAGTGGTGGTGTCAATCAACCAGCTTTCCAGTCTTTCATCACTTCGTCAAGAGCGCCTCTTTGGCCGTAACGACACCATTAGTATTTGAGTCGAGCTATGAGGGAGCCAAAAAATCTTGTGTTTGCGTGATCGGCGACTCCGTATAAAGTGGGGACTTCAAACGTCAATCTCCAAATCGGGCTAACAAGCATCCGAGCCAGTGCCACATGGCCGCCACCACGAGGATCTCCAAAATATATCAGGTGAGATGTTGAAAAAGGAGCACTTACGTAGCTCCACGCTATGTCTTTTTAAGGAACCGTAACTTATCATCTCGCTTCGAATGGAGGGCCCACAACGATGTGGAGCCAACTGCTGGTCACAGCTCAGAGTCGCTCTCTTGTCTCGCAGATTTCAGGTCCGCAAAGTATATGTATCTGATCTACAACCAAAATTCTCAATGTCGCCACAAGCATTCGCCATTTAGGGATGCAATAACTGTTAAGACGTGCATGGAGACAGCTTCACCGATAATTTGATGAGTCCTGCATTGCGAGCATAGATTTGGTACCCGCATCTATGCAATTCTCATGTTTCTTTTTTGCTACATGTATTCTGAACAGGGTTGGGTGCCAGGTATAATCAGTAAATCTTTTCCGAAACAGAGGGTAACCGCTCGAGCTAGAATCCGTGTCACAGCAGGGCACTCTATTGGCACTATGAACTTCATTCAACTGCATGAATTGAAATCTTTTCTTCGTTCTCCATTCTGATAGAGCGCTTTTCTTCGATATCCCGAAATTGATGAGAGCAGCAAAATCTGGTTGCCGAAACGGTGAACCGTCTTTGGTTCTAGATTGAGATCTGGAAGTCTCCGCAGTTTTCATCTGCCAATCAACGAGTGGAAAGTAACTACCCAAGATCCTCCACGTGGCGCATCTGGGTTCATCAGTATACGAATCTTCCAAATGTCACGCCACCAGCCATCGGACAAGTTCAGAATTGCGATGGATTCTTACGCGAGGGTGCTTGATGCAGACACTATCACGTGGAAGCACACAGATACACTAGTGGCACAGCACTGTAACCAAGACGATCCACTTTGTTACTTCAATCAAGTCTCGACTGACGTGACTGCAATTCCGGGCCTTCTCAATCCTCGAAGAGGTGCCGATATGAAGGGTGCTCGCCTGG
Source organism: Incumbomyces lentus (assembly GCA_017656005.1). NCBI lineage: Eukaryota > Fungi > Ascomycota > Eurotiomycetes > Chaetothyriales > Trichomeriaceae > Incumbomyces > Incumbomyces lentus. The sequence goes on along the minus strand of JACJVT010000004.1, from coordinate 924,280 downwards.
TTTATGTAGCCGCACCTCGAGATTTGCACCGTTCTGGTAGAGAAAAAGCAGCTAAACCAAGCCAAGCAAAATCGGCATTTCTTCGATGTAAGCTACAGAAGAGTGTACGACGAAAGGAATTAGGACTCCTGCTCAAAGCATGATCGATGCATGACTTAGAGCTTGGGTTTGGAATCATACAATTCTGTCTGAGATTTGCCATTGCTCTTGATCGAATCAACTGGTATGTAACTTGGCATTTATGTAGTTCAACGAAAGGTTTCCCACGCGGCTCAAAGCTGGCTGTTCTGATGTGCTATATGAAAGCCAGAGCACGTTTGTCTAGGAATGCTTGGATGAGGGCACGGAAGCTGCCAATCAGATGAGGATGGCCTTGACTTTAGGTGGTGGAAGCTGAAGACCTATGGAATTGTAATGATCCTCGAGCTCTTGCCGTCCACCAGTCTGCCCGTAGTAGCCACATTAGGGTGCCTTCCGTAACGAGGACATCACGGAGTGTTTGGTCTTGGCTCGATACGTTAGATTGAGCGCAAGAGCGACTTCAACCCCATCACATATTCAGAAACCTGAGTTTGGGCCTCTAAATCGCCACTATATCAAAACTTCGCTTTTAGAACTCACCGCATTTTGGTTCCAGCACCTACGGCATCCGGAATTAAGTTTTCAAAGCTGTAAGCAACCTTAATGGATCAATTGTGTCCATAACAACTAGCGATCGTGAAATGTGAACCTTTGGCGAGAACTGACAATATGCCAGGAACAAACTATCACAGACCGTGGATATTATTGTCACATTCCAGACGATGATGCGATCAAACAGAATAAAAATGCGTCATCTACGCCCGTCATCGACGGTGTTTCTGGTTGCTGGGCAACACCGACTCTTTTCCCATATTGGACTAGCGTCAACACGATTTTCATCCATTCAATCGTCGCGACTAATCCTCTGCTTCATCTTCAATATATCTGCTCAAAGAGCTCCTAATTCTAGCACATTATCTCTTCTCATTCTCGTAGACACGACTTTTGAGCGCATGGTCAAGCTAGAGAAGTTTCTGCAGCTTGAACCATTGACTGGACCGCAAGATGGCGGCTGCGCAGGGAGATTCGGAGAAGTATGAGGTGCTGGACATTATTGGTATGTCGACCTCCAAATGTTACGGTGAGCTAACAATGTCTAGGACGGGGAGCATTCGGGATAATCAAAAAAGTAAAGAGGAAGTCGGACGGACAGGTGTGTGCACAATTCACAGACTTGTTGACCTAAAGCTAAATGCTTGTAGATACTATGCCGGAAAGAAATCAACTACCTCAAAATGTCCTCAAAAGAGCGTGACCAGCTGCAAGCCGAATTCGGAATTTTATCTTCTCTGAAGCATCCAAACATTGTACAATACTATCATCGTGAACACATCAAGCAGACACAAGAACTATACATGTACATGGAGTACTGCGGAGGCGGAGACCTCGGTGCCATGATCCGTGACCTGAAACAAAAGGGCAAAATTGCGAAAGAAGACTTCGTCTGGAGGGTATTGAGCCAGCTTCTGGCTGCACTATATCGCTGCCATTATGGAGTCGATCCCCCGGGGCCAGGCGACTCTGCTCGGCTTCCTGAGTCAAAACTTATCTCAAGTCGAACAAATCCAACGATCCTTCATCGAGACCTGAAACCGGAGAACATCTTCTTGGACGGCGACAAAGCAGTCAAACTCGGAGACTTTGGTCTGTCTAAAATCATGCAGTCCCATGACTTCGCTTCGACCTATGTCGGAACGCCCTTTTATATGTCCCCAGAAATTTGTGCGGCAGAAAGATACACGCTCAAGTCGGATATATGGGCTGTGGGCTGCATAATCTACGAGTTGTGTACCAGAGAGCCCCCGTTCAATGCACAAACGCACCTCCAGCTGGTGAACAAAATCCGAAAAGGCGATGTTGTTCCTCTTCCGAAGGAATACTCAAAAGAACTTAACGGTCTCGTCAAAAGCTGTCTTTCCACAAATCCTCTCAACAGACCTGACACTGAGACACTCATTCACCATCCTTTCGTCTGGATGGCTCGGAAGCAGCAAGAATGCTTCAAATTAACTCGATCTATGTCTTCGGAGAAGCTGCTGCTGCAGGAGAAGCTCAAACAGGCAGAGGAGCACATTGCAACCTTAGAAGCCGACAATTTAACAATGAAAGCAGATCTTGAGTCTCAAATCCGGCGTGAATGGGAAGTTAAGGCGAGACTGGAAATTGATCGTCGAGTTGAGGAAGAGTATCAGAAACAACTTACAACCCTACGATCCCAATTTGAGGAGGAGGTGTCGAGGAGGGTGAAAGAACAACTCATAAAGTACTCTAGCACATCGGTGACGTCGAAAGAAAACCCTAATCCTCCAGCGCCTGCTGCGGACAAGGAAGTTTGCAATCACCATTCGTCAACTAACACTGCCGAGGAGACAGACTGGACGAACACCACCGACCTCACCGAGATTTCTGATCTGTCCTTACACTCACCGTCGACATCTACCTCTAAAAATGACTTACCCAAGAAAACAAAGACGCCTTTTGCTCGATCGAAGACAACTTTCGATTCTCCAGCTGATATTCACATGGCAGATCCCTCACCGATGTCGATCACGTCTCTCAATCTTTCCCCACGCCGTCACGCTGCTGGCAGCAACAAACTTAGTGGCAAGAACCTATTCAACAAGATCGCCACAAACAAAGCTCGGCTAACAATCCCCGACGACCTCGATGAGGACAAAGAAAACGAACTGGAGGACTCAGATGATGAGTTCGTTCCTGATCTTCCAAGCCCTACACGGCCCAAGCTTCAAAACACCGATCCATTCAAGATGGCACCGCCTGTGAATGGAGTCCGATTGCAGTCTCGACCGGGTCTTCAAAGACAACACACCATTGCTTTGACGAATAGGCTTGTCACTAAACCGGCCCTCTTCCCAACTGCGGGTTCTTCAGCAGCGGCGACACACCTTCGGACCGGCTTTGCTGCAGCTGCACAAAACCAGCAGCCTAGCCAAATTCCACGGAGCGCTACAGAAGGCGATCTCTCGCGCAAACCATCAAGCCCAACACAGGCGTCAAAGCAGCGGAAAGTTAGCAAGATCCCCAGCCGTGGTGATCTTGCATGTGAAAATGCTTTGCATACCTCAACTGCGACTCGTCAAGGCAATGACGGCAAAATCAGCACATCTCCAATTCGCCGAACGGCCACGATCACCAACATTGGACCAACGAGCACCAAACTGCAATCAAAGCTTGGTGGTGGACGAACTAGGCTTGGTGAAGGGTCGGCGCAAGTCAACATTGTTGCTGGTCGGACACGGGTCGAACTTGCGCAAGCGCGGGCTGGGGGCCGACCGCTGAGCGCAGATTGTGATGGTTCGAATCTGGTTGCGGGCAATGGCGTTACCATGATCAGATCTGTTGAGAAAGAGTTGCCGCCTGTACCAGTTTGGGATCCTGAAGTCCTCGGCGATGATGCTATGCCCAGCCCATTCTTGAAGAGAGACACTCGGATTATCAAGGGCATCCGATGAGTAGGGGGTTTGAAAAAGAAAATAAACAGCATTTTTGCAAGTGGACTAGTTGGGGGGGTTTCATGATACCACGATAGACCACCTGGAGAACAACAGAATGATGGTTTTGATTAGGGATTAGAGGTCAATGTTCTGGCATCAGAAGTTTGGGTTGCAGCCCTGTTGGCATAGAACTGATTGCACTGGAATGCGCTGGCGTATCGTGGCGAAAGGGGGAGTACCTGCTGGTGACAGTAAGGGCGTTCATTGTGTACGAGCCCAATGAGCTGAATTTTCACATTTTCAACGAGACGCAGAGAAGATGTCTCTCAGACACTCAGATTAAGCAAAAAAAAAAGGCTACGACTCACAAGCGTTGATTGAGTTGGTCGAGAATTGAGTGTCCTATTGCTGTCTGAGATTTCTTGTTGTTGATCAAAATACTAGCACTCGATTCTTGAATGCAGTCGTAGGACCCGATTTAATACGTGAATGCAGGCGTTTAGTGATACCGTGAGCGAGCGGCGTTCATTTCTTGCTATGGACCACCCACCAAATCTGATTGCTGACGAACCAAATTTTTCGTTAGAGACAATGCACTAACTAGCATTGTTTCAACCAAGGGCCGGAAGAGATGCCATGACCTACAGGAAGGGGTTTTGACCTAACGAGATGCGAATCTACAGCTCACAAGCCTGATGTTCGCCACCGACGTCCAATAGCTTGTCGTGAGTCTGTTTGGGCGGAGGTATAATATAGCCCTGCACGCGAGAACCCAGCATGGGGGACGACGAACACGCCGTGTTGACGAGCGTCCCATACGGAGAATGAATATAACCGTTCGTCACAAGTCTTCGTCTAGGATCTCTTCCATCTCCACGTGGCGAGACGTCAACGGCAGAGGAGTTCTTGATTCCAAGTTCTTCTGGACATTTGTTATTGCTGATGTTTCCCCAGCGTCTGCTTCTGCCTCTGCCTCTGCCTCCTGGGTGGCCAGCTCTTTTTCAAAGGCCTCTTCCTCGTCCCTCAGTCGCTGCAAATCGTCTCGCTTTCTAGGGATGTACTGTGAAAAGGCAGATGGTTCTTGCTGTGTGCTTGGGCTGTTCGTTGTGTTTGGTATTTCGCCAGTACCCCGATAGCCTTCCCTCTCCAGTCTGTCCAGCTCCTCTGGTTCCAATAATTGTCCCCCGACGCCCTGCACTGCGTTTTGTTTTCTCTTGACAACGTTAGGCACGAACTTGCTCACAGCTTCTTTCTTCAAATCACGAATTTGTGGGGCACTTTCGTATGTTGTCCTCGCTTGTGCGGGCACCGCGGCTGCTGACGTTGAACGATGTGCAGATCCCGCTCCTTCCCGATGTCTGTTTGTCCTAAATTCCCTTGGCACCGGGGGAGGAGTGTCGCGAGGCCAAGGTATGTTGCGGACCGAGTCATCTGTGTCACTTCCATACGACTCTCGTCTCTCGTTGAATTTGCGCTGGCCGTCATGCCTTCGCTTGCCGAGGGAGCTCTGGTTGGTCTCTGGCCTTGTGTGGGTTTCCCGTGGTGCATTCGGCCGCGAAGGGCCTTTATCTCCAAGTGCTTCCCTTGCCTTCTGCACGGCCTTCAGATCCCTTTCTAAATCTGCAAGAATGGCCTTCTCGCGAGGTTTGATATCACCGCTTGCTTCTAGCGCTTTGAGGTCATCGATCTCCCGCTGTATGCGACTAGGGTTTCTGCGTGCAAGCTTTTCGTTACGGCGAGTCCGCTGCTCACTCCTACTCTTTTTCAGTGCCTTTGCCTTTTCCAATTTTCGCTGTTGCTGGGCGGGATTCACAGATCGTTCTTTATCTTTGGCCATCCTTGGACCAAAGGGAGTGTTGCAGGCTTGTTTCTGGCGACAAAAGCATCAGGTCGTGCTCGGCTGCGCACAATTGGTCCGACTGTCCACGATATAAGATTTGCGGATAATGAAAGTGTCTGACGCAATGCGCTCGCGGCATCAAAAGGAATGGCAGCCTTCGAAAGAGACTGGACTTGCATTCGCTGCAGATGTGGTTGGAATTTCTCTTGTCGATCGCAGATTGGTGCACTCAACCTGACACGATGTTCATCGAGTTGCTCTTGTCCATTGGTGTTTCAAGACCGGCTCGTGCGTAAATATGGCTCCGCCAGGGCTGCCAAATGAAGCAGCGAGTGGCACGCTCGTGGAAGAATGTCAAGCCGGCGAAGCGTAGGACAGAAAATGCAGACCTTGAATTTGTCTACCAAATAAACGTCGTTGATGTGGATCTTCACCGTACCTTGGACGCGAGACGTCTCACATCGCTGCGGTACTCGAGTATGTTTCGTTGGGTTTATTCCGCCAGCCAGTTGATGCAAATAAGAAAAGTTGCCAATTCGTCAGTGCTACTGATTCCCGAATACCTAAGGTTCTCCTAATTGTTTTCTGTGGAGATCCGATATGTTGGCAGGAGCATTATTGTCACGAAGGGTCCCGTGTTAACATCACGCGAGTACTTATTACCTATTAGGTGCCTCGCACTGCCTAGGTTGGCACCATATCATAAGAGATTAACCCCGCCCATGCCTCGTGCTAGTGGCAGCTAGAGTCTGTGATGGAGGCCGCTATGGCCCTATCGCACCACTAAGAGCGGTAGCTTCTGATCCGCCGGGGCTTGACGCTGCATATGCACCCTCTTTTGCCATTACGTTGAAATCTTGCAAGCTAAGCCCCTCTTGTGAGCCATTTCATTTCAGGCCCTTCACTATATTCTTCCTCCTTGTCGCAGGCGATGCAACTGCCCTGTGGGCAAGACTTAGTTCACTGCCTACATCGTCGCCGCCTTTGCTCTCCCGTCATACCTCGCTGCTCCATAGCCGTTTGAGATCTCGTTTCGCAAGCCGCAACGTTGCGGTGATCGATACCCGCCGCCGAACCGCCCACGTCCTTCCAAAGTCAGACTCCCACGCACTTGACTTCCGTTAGCTGTTTCGCATGCTCGGACAACGAACACGGATTGTCCAACTTTCAAGCGCCAGAAAGCTCATCGGATGCGCTTCTCCAAATCACTTGCTACCATGACCAGACTCATCCTGTCGACCATATCACACTGTCCTATTGCTTCTCAGAATTCCACCTCTTACTTCTGAAGATATCGAGCTGCAGCCTATCAGCGTTCACAATCACTTTCTTATGTCGACACCTCTTGCAAGGCACTCCAACACAAGCCTACTGCAGAACTAATTGGCTCGGGTTTGTGCTGTCGCCTGGACTTGAATGTCCATGTCCCAGACAGGATCCCTACCAGACACCAGTTTCGGACTTACACAAGCTGAACTATTGATTTTGAGGCAACAAACCGAAATCGCGACACAAAGCCGTGCCGGGGGAAGCACTATGGCAGATCGAGGTCGTGGTAATAGCAGGCATTCTCAGCCAAGCTCGAGAGCAGCCAGCGCCTCGAGTGGCCACAGCATACAGGGAAGGATTCCCATGGACTCGTCAAGCCTTGCAAGAATAGATAATGCTTTAAATAACCTGATGCGAAGAGTTCAAGAGCGCATAGAACAAGTTCGTTCCTCTCAACCACCAATGCTGTCCCTCCCTTAGCTAACATGCCTGGCAGTTGGAAGAAGCTAGCGAACAGTCGTTGCGAAATTCACAACGTGGCGCAGCCAGAACCATCCAAGGCGCAGAGGCCGAGATCGCTCGAACGAAGAAGATTATGCAAGAGATAGACAGGCTCGAACTGGAGATGGACAGGATTCAAAACGTTTGTACCGTCATCAAGAAAGTGAAAAGGAGAGTCGATGCCGTAGGAGGACGAATGGAAGCACTCACATGGACCCAACAACAACGACATTCCTTGGCCTCTGCTTGACTTCTTCAGCCTTCGCCAACCCCGCCGCCATAACTTACCCCTTCTAACTTTCAGAAGGCTGTCTTGATTCTGCTTGATGTATTACTCGCCACATTAGAAAATGATGCCTCACGGCAGGAACTCTATCGTCTGTCTTGGTCTACTGTATGTGAAATTCACGGTCGATGCGTAATTGTGGGAATTTGGTCAAAAGGAAAGGCATGGTGTTGAGCTGAAAACCATGGTTTTGGGTACGGAGTTGTAGGCAAACCACAATCAGAAACTGTGAAACTACCTTCCGCAGCGAGGTTTTTATTTACGAAGTAATGAACAAGTTGTGCGAAGATTTGACAAGCTCCCGTTGCGCCAGAGTCTCTGAGGGAGGCCAACCAACCCCCTTTTTGTCTTCGAAAGTCCAACCGGCTGCACCCATTGGCGTGAATATGGCAGGCGTTGCAGTATGTTGAGCCATCTGGTGGCTCTGCACGCTTTTCAGCAGGCGCTCTACTTACAGGCGCCTACATCGAGGCACCTTGGCTATGACGGCCATCCCTAAAACCAGCGCTCCCCATCCTTTTGCGGGCAGAGAGACGAGCACCTACTGGAAATCTTTTTGATGTCCCGCATGTTTCGCATGTTTCCACAAGGACATCTGCCCACGGCTTTGACCCATCCTTGCTTCGGTTTTCGATGGTGCTTGATAAGGTCGTACCGCTGAGCAGAAACTCATCGCAACCTTTGCAAAGAGTTCGCTTAACTTCTTTTTGCAGACGGATCACAGATTTTCGACTAACGCCTTTCATGTGGTTGATTAATTGCCTTGCGTGAGGATCAGGTAATCCTACAACATCCCCAGTTTTATTCGGATGCTTGTTTGTGCCACGTTCATTTTCTGGCTTGGGTTCATGGTGTTGAGCCAAATATGACGCTGCTTGATGCAAGTAAGCTAGACGCAGATGGATATTTTTCTGCGGGATCGATGCTTTTTGCTTTTTGTCTTTGCCCATAACCGTCAAGTTGGCTGACGGTCATCAAGGATACCCTGGTCCGGCTCCCACAATATCGACAAGTTGGGGTGAGGAATACAGAAGGTGCTGGCCAAACATGCTACTTGCAGTTCTCCTCGCTGCCCGCCACAGGGCAATGTAGAGTCATAGATAGGCGAGAGAGGCTGACGGGATAAGGCTGATATGCTGCTAGGCAATTCGGATTGGTCATCCCCATCCTTGCACTAATCTCCAAGTTGACTAGCGTTTGTGGCCGCCTCCGCCTGCGGCTTTCATTCCTTCTAAACAATAATGCCACTTTTGCGACACTCATTGATTCTTTCTCACACCGCGATTCGGTCTTGTTCGATTATCCATCAGCTGCATCCCCAAACCTCGTCGATTCGTCTTAAGTCTTGATTTCTCGTGAATTCCTGCTCTCAGAGCCCTGGCCATATTAATTCCAATCTAACGCCGAATCCCAGCCATCTCCAACATGTCCGCCGAAGAGGATCTCATCGACTATTCAGACGAGGAACTTGAGACGACCAAGGCTCCAGCCGCAGCCACTAATGGCGCGTCAAAGAAAAACGACTTGACTGCTACGACCAACAAGGGCGATTCCAAAGCCAAGGGCAGTTATGTCGGTATCCACGCAACTGGTTTTCGGGATTTTCTGCTCAAAGGCGAACTTCTCCGGGCAATCACGGACTGCGGTTTCGAACATCCATCGGAGGGTTAGTCACTTCATCCATCACATCTAGCAAATTCCCCTCCACCTGTTCCTTCATGTCGAATGTTCGTCCATCTCCAATAAAGCTCAGACCAAGAAAACTCGAAACCAGAACGGTGCCAGAAGAGAAAGTGGGATAGACAGGTCGACTGCTCAGGCTGAAGATTGCTACGCTCGCTATGGGCGTCGAATGATGGTAGTTCTTCATTCCTTGTGCAGCTTAACATAGATTCTCCTTCCAGTGGAAGCGAGCAAGCGATGGAAGCATGAGATGCGCTCGAGTTGTCATACACTTCTTCGTATTGAATGCAAAGATCGGTTGCACGCTTATGGCCGTGCCATCTGAGCAGCAAAGGAGAGCGGAACATGCACTGTCAGGAGCGTCGCCGCATTCGCACACTGTGTCGTGGAGTTTGTTCGAGCTTGAGGAGATGGGCGGACAGATCTGTGTTGCGATGCATTTATAACCAAATTCTTGCGAACAAAGTCTAACATCATGCGCCACCTACAGTCCAGCAAAACTGCATTCCGCAGGCTCTGCTCAACACCGATATCCTCTGTCAAGCCAAGTCGGGTCTCGGTAAGACAGCCGTGTTCGTTCTGACAACGCTTCACGCGCTGGAACCTGTCCCTGGAGAGTGCTCGATTCTTGTCATGTGCCACACACGAGAGTTGGCGTACCAAATCAAAAACGAGTATGCACGATTTAGCAAATACCTTCCTGAAGTCAAGACCGCTGTTTTCTACGGCGGTACCCCGATGGCCAAAGATCTCGAGCTGTTGAAGAACAAGGAGCAGTATCCCAACATCATCGTCGGGACACCCGGTCGTCTGAATGCTCTTGTTCGAGACAAGGCCCTTTCTCTCCGAAACATCAAACATTTCGTCCTCGATGAATGTGACAAGATGTTGGACCAAATTGGTGAGCTATGTTGTCGCATCCATCAACCAAAGTCTAACCATCCTCTATAGACATGCGACGCGACGTTCAAGAGATCTTTCGAGCTACACCTACCGAAAAGCAGGTCATGATGTTCAGTGCGACCCTTCCGCAAGAAATCCGACCTATTTGCAAGAAGTTCATGCGAAATCCTATGGAACTCTTCATCGACGACGAAACGGAGCTTACGCTCCATGGCCTCTCGCAGTACTTCATCAAGCTGAGTGAGGGCGAGAAGAATCGGAAGCTCAACGACCTCCTGGACACCCTGGAGTTCAATCAGGTCATCATTTTCGTCAAGAGTACCCTCAGAGCCACCGAACTTGATAAACTCCTTCGGGAATGTAACTTTCCGTCCATCGCTGTACATTCGGGTGTTTCCCAAGAAGAACGGTAAGAGACACGTACTTGCTGACCACTTCAGCTCGCTAACTTCATGTCTAGTATCAAACGATACAAAGAATTCAAAGAATTCAACAAGCGTATTTGCGTCGCCACCGACGTTTTTGGCCGAGGCATTGACATCGAACGCATCAACGTGGCCATCAACTATGATCTGCCAGCAGACGCCGACAGCTACCTTCACCGTGTGGGTCGTGCTGGCCGATTTGGCACGAAAGGGTTGTCAATCAGTTTCATGAGCAGCGAGGCAGATGAAAACGTGTTAAAAGAGATTGAGAAGCGATTCAATGCTAAGATTCCCGAATATCCGGAAAGTGGGGTAGAGAGCTCGCTCTACATGCAGAATTAAGCTGGCTTCGATGGGAGGATCAGGGGGGCCGGGCTCAAGCAGAGAATTGTACCACTAAATATGATTCAACACATCAAGATAGACGGCGGCACGCTCGTTGAAAATGTCACCGGCTGCTGTTGTGCATAGTTCTTGCCAATGGCTACCTCAGAGACTCGTGCTTTCGTTGCTTAAACATGTCTTGACTTTGTCGATGCCTCCGTAACATGCGCCAACCCTACCTGTTGTGGGACTCTAGATGGTATCCTGGAACAGCCAACCAGTGACAAAAATGCATACCAAGGTCAGGATGTTCGCGAAATACAATGTGGTGGGCACAACGCGAATGTTTAAAAAGAAACCAGTTGCCTACATGGGGGGGACTCTGTTTGTTCGAATGTCCAGTGGTTGTTGAGCTTTCTTCAGACTTCGGCTTCATACTGTGTGTGTGTGTGTGTGTGTGTGCGCGCATGAATAACCAAATGAGCAGAATATCTGAGAATTGCCGCATTAGTCTTCTTGCGGTCAGGTGTTTTTCCCAATTTACCTCAAATGACATCCTCTCTCGCCCCTTCCTTACGTACACCCCTTGCCGTTGCTCTCGCCATGTCCTCAACTTGAATGCTTGCACGACGCAGCTCAAAAGCAAAATTTTTGGCCAAGCAAAGTGTACTGTGCTGTGCTCAATCAGCCCTTCGGTTCCCCGGGGGACCTCAGCCACCACCGCTCCGAGTAGATGACGACTCGGAAATGCCAAAGGATGTGATTAAAAGTGATAGATAGGTCTCCCGACAAAGCGGCGGGACGGTGATACGACTTTCTCGAAATTGTGGCTGGATGTAGGCATGTCTGACGGAGGGCATCCTTGACCTACATACATTCCCCAGTTGGCTCCCGTTTTCCAGCTATCTTCTTGTTTGATTACGCCGGATACCAAAATTTTCCATAGGGCTTTACGATCAGTAGCACAACTTATAGGTCTACCTGTGGCACTTTACATTCCTGGTGGAGGCGGGACTGCATTGTAGCCACCCCCTTGTTGTCCATACGAGGCTTGATCGTAACTGCCGGTGGCCGAAGGCGGCGGAGGTGCGCCTGTATTGTCTTGCGGGGGCGGCGGGGGCACGGCGCCTGCTTGTTGGGCTTGACTTGGGTCTTGGCCTTGCTGTTGGTAGTAAGAATAATAGTACTGCATGTACGCTTGATATCCGCCATAGGCAGCATATGGATCTGCTTGCGGATTCTGAGCGTAGTAGGCAGCCCACTGATCCTGATAAGATTGTGCAGCCGAAGGGGACTGGGCGGTGCCTGGCGCGGGAGTAGTTGGACTGCCCGCATAGTTGCCATTGTTTGGTCCGTAATTCGAATAGTTGTTTGACGAGTACGATTCATGGCGTGCTCTATCATCTCGTGGCCTTCCGTAGTTACCATATGAGCCTCGATTTGCATCTGCACCGTAGCCGTCGGTATAGGACTCCATCCGTTGTGGAGGTGGATTAGCTTTGAAGTGTTCGTAATTCTGCCTCACAGAAGCGAGAAGGTCTTCGCACAACTTCTTTGCCTTCTCAACTTGCTCCGAGTCCGGGCTGGCAACGTGCAAGTACATAGGCTCCTCGGATTCTGCACCTGTGCTATGCTCCATGAAACCAGAGCCGCGGCCTTTGATCTGGACTCTGCATCGGGTTTCGGACTGAATGTGCTTGACGTAGGCGCCACCTTGGCCCACAACCTGGGCGCGTAGATTGAATCCAGGAATGTTTTCCATATCAATGGGTATTTTCGCCTCGGGCCATTTTCGCTGCGAAACATAAGATTACTGCAATCATACCTATGGGAGCACTTACTCTTCCTAGCTCGTCCCGTTCATAGTCAGGTTCACGTTTTCGGAAGCGTCGTTCGTCCACTAGGTTGGGGAGCTCTTGTTGCATCATCTCTTCGATCTTCGCGATGGCCTGCTCTAGGCCGTCTTTGGATGTAGACGTGACGTGTAGGTACAATGGGGGGTTCTTCCAACATGAGCAACGAGTTCCTAGCGAATAGATGTGTACTTACGGTAGCAGTTGCCATGCTCTTGTCTGGGTAATACGATCCTCGAGTTGTAACATCTTTGAAAACATGAGCATTCATCTAGTCAATACCAAAGACGAGTGTGGATTGAGCGTACCAGCGCCAGTTTCTTCTTTGATCTATCACACGCATGTCAGTAGATGCAACATTGGGATTTCGTGCTAGTGTATCAGCAGCGTAAGCTTCAGCTCTTTCACAGGACAAGTGGTCTCGCACTTGAAAAGCGATCGGGTCAGCAAGCAGCAAGGAGTATTTACCATCTTTTGAGTAGAGCCTTTGGTCAGTGTATAACGATTTCTCAGGTCATTGACTTCAATGTCTTTGATGTAATCACCGTCAGCGATATAGATGTCGCCATCAAGTTGGCTTGTGCTATTTCCGCCACCTGGAGTAACTGGTTTTGCAGACGAGCTGGGAGTAGGACTGCTCGAGGATTTGATCGGGGGAACATCAACGTGTTGGATGCCTTTGCGGGCTTCTATTTGCGCATTGATCCTGGCTGCTGCCGCTGCTGCCGCCGCCGCCGGATCAGCTGGAGTCTTGGGTTTGCTCTCTGCTGATGGACTTCGCGCTGATTTGGAGAGAGGACTGCGGCTCCGGCGTGTGTCAGGCTCTCGGCTTCTTGCGACAGGCGACCGGGACCGACGATCGAATCGAGAGTTCTTGCGAGGTTCGGGTTCAGTCTGATCAAATCTCGACCGCTTGCGCGGCACTTCGTCGGACATTCCGGATCGATGTTACTTCGATGAAGAGGACCGTTTGAGGTTAGATATCATTGAAGCATTTCGACCTGCAACTTAGATAGATCCAGGAATGTGGTAACTTCAAATTCGGAGGCCTACATCGTGTGGAGAAATGCAGGTTCGGCTACTTCGTACTTCGTACTGGTGCACTCATCCGTACTAGTATCTCACTCTCCTTATTCTTTCCCTGGAAAGCTACTCGCTTGAAAGGATATGCAGCAAATCCAATCTTGAATGCTATGATAAATGTGTTATTTAGTTTTGTTTGAAGTGAGCTGAACTCGAGCAAGAGCCCACATGCTATGTTCTGACAAGAACCTTGGATTTTGCGAGTAAAAGAGGGTTGGCACCAAATATCTAAGCTTGTGATGCAGCGTTATCTGGTTATGGAGCAACTCAGCTGCACATAGAAGAAGGGGCTAAAGTATCCGAGTCCGGGTAAGCTGAGATGTAGAGGCAGTCGCTGATCTCAAACGTGTGCTAAGCTCCGAAGCTACTTCGCTGCATCTCCGTCCACAATCGCGCATAAAAGTTCACTTTTTCAAGCCTCCAGCAACACCGTCACGCAGACCCAAGTACCGTCTCTCGATCCATTGCAATGCAGTTAGCTCCTCCTCCTTCTCACTCTCCAGGAGTGGCGGTATCATTCCACCTTGCATTCGTCTAAGAACACAATGATCCTCAGGCCTCACAAAGTACACCACACTGTATCTGACCGACGTACGTTGTTCGCCTGGCGGTGCCACCACTCGGTGACGAGCGGCGCAGAGCTGGCCACCCGTAAATTTCACCGCAGTATCACCAAGATTGACAATAGCGCATCCTGGCTTAGGTCTGACCCACAGCCATTCTGCCTTCGGTCCACCAACTCGCTGTTCGCCATCGAAGACCTTGTGGAAATTATCGCGCGTGGGCTCGGACCAGGCTTGCAGACCACCACACCAATTCCAGAGAATTGTGATGGTGCCAAAGTCTGTATGCCCTGGAGTAAGGGCCTCAAGATCATCGCGGGATTTGACTGGAGGAGAACGGGTCATCCGAACGTGATCGTCTGATGGTTCAGTGATGCGATGTTTGTCTTCGAACGCATCAGCAGGAAGGCCAAGCCGACATGCTATCATGGCCATCATATCAAGGCCTGCTCGATGGCAACGGGTTTGGAACGATGCAAGTAAATCTTTGTTGGGCGACTGGAACACAATCGATGGAGGATGCGTTGGCGTCCGTCCTGGGGTATCGAGTATGTCGTCTTTGGCGATGTTCATGAACTCTGTGGTATCGCGAGTCCCCTTCTCGTCTGTTTTCGAATCTCCTACAGGCTTGTATCTAAGTAATCGTCAGGTAATGTTTGACAGCTTTTGCTATTAGGTGAGACTTACCCCAGCACCGACCCTAGCTTCTGTTCATAGATCTTAAACTTTAGTTTCTCCTCCAGGGGCAGCTTGAAAAGTTCCTCTCCCAGTCTCCCCAAGGCCTCAGCTTCTTGAGGCAATGTTTCAAACTTCGAGCCGTCAAAGTCAAGGTAAAAGAGGCCTTTCGTTCTGCAGTTGTCGAAAAGTCCTGTTTGCTCGGTGGGATCCCCGTCTTGTAGCTTTCTAAAACTGAAAGTCTCCATAACAGCGCAAGGTTCGATGTCCTCAGGGAAGCAGGGAAGAGTGTGAGGTGTGAACTCGCGAGGAGGTCCCGAATCGACATGTGGAGACTCCATTTGAGATTATATCGATAAAACGAAGGCTTCAAAATCTCAGTCGTTGAAGCACTTTGCCGTCCTTACTTATGTAGTTGTCGTGGTATAGCATTCTCCGTAGATATCTAGTGGTCTATTTATCACGAGCACCTTCCAGAATCAGGCAGTCTATAAGCGGCTTAAGTTTGCATTGGTGAAGCAGGAACGATGCATCATAGCTTGGCAGGTCATGCGGACCTGTATATAGGTGATTACGAACCCTTACATGCAAATTAGACTGACTCGTAAATACTTGCCTCCATGTCGAGCCGAGTCTTCTGTACCGATTGTCCAAGATCGTGGCCAACGGATCGCTCCTCGCACCCACATAGCACTTAACCCGAAGGATTATGTACGCCAGAGGAAGGCCGTAATGTCTCGAAATGCCGGCAGCGTAGTGCGTGGGATCCATAAGTTGCTTGCTAGTCTCTTATATTCCAGACGGATTGCACTCTTACTAGCTTGGCAAGGTAGACAACGCAGATCCCAACATGTTTAGATCCAAACTCCGCAAAGCTCATGGCCATCTTTTATCGTAGGCTAATGCTCACTGGCCATTATGATGATTCGTATATTGATGATATGTTCTCGTTGACCCGGTCAGACGTGCCCTGGATTGGACCTTATAAGGTAAGAATATCAATTAAGTTATTGGATTGGATCGAAGGGCGCCAGGAATCTTTCATGGTAAACACATCACGTGACCAAAACATAATTTTGCCCATTGCTAAACCCGCCGAGCCCGCTAACCTCTGTGGCACACTCCCTCGGTGAGGAAAACATAAGAGGAGTAAAATGGAACAAACGGCTCCATAATGAACAGTGTCGACACACTACGTGCTATAGCAAACAAAGTCATATCGACACCTGTTCAAGACCTGGCCAATGAGGTCGCTTACCTAGCAGTCTCAATAAAAAATTGCAAAGATGTCTTGCAAGGTCCTCTACCCAACAACGACCACTCGGTCCTCATCCACAGAATCAAAACGAAGACTTCAGCACTGCTCCAAGATCGAACGTCGGAAGGCAGATTCTCCGGCATTGTCATCGCTGGAGCATTGATTGAAGCTGGAGGCATAGCCCTGCTCTCCGATTCGGGAACTTGGGTCAGAAGCCTCATTACGTGTTTGGGCAAGCCAGATCCATGGCAGGTCAAATCAGTTTGCATCAATACCATCACCCGCATCTATCTCGCAACAAGCGACCAGCAAGCACTAGTCCGAGAAATTTCTAGTCCAACATTACCCGCCTTCGTCTCAGCATCGTTGAGCGTGGCAAAACCTAGAACATTCAAGCACAATGGTGAGGTCTTCAGAGCCTTGAGCCCGCTTCTCGGAGATGTTCTGCGGAGCTGGCAGCTTCTAATCACACATTTCTCTGCGACATTTAGGCCTTTTGCGAGCTCCATAAAGTCGGTGTGCCTGAGCTTGATAAGTGATCCCAGCTGCGAGACAGAGCTTCGTTCGGCAGCTACAGCTTTATTTGTGCTACTCCCACTCTGTGCTCCCAGAAATTCCTTAGAGAAAGAATATTCTCAAATATGTTCACATGCTATTGAAGCAGCTCATGATACTGCAGATCTTGTGTTTCGAGCTGTGGTTGAAGAGTGGACAACACAATCGCATCGTACATCTAAAGTCACGCCTAAACAGAAATCGGTACATTCTCCCTCCACTGACGACGTCGATATCTTGGGCTTGAACATGTGGTCTGGAGTGTCTGAAGGTTGCGAAAGACTTGCTTCCCAAATCAGAGTACTCCGAGCGCTATGGATGAGTGCTTACACGCAAGAGGTAGTGCTACCAATCGGCGCAACGCTCGATCTGACTGCTCGACTGGCCGCAGTTACACCGCCAACCGGTCGATTCGCTCTCCGAACCAATAATGAGGTAACTCGGGAAGAACGTGAGGATTTGTGGCTCAATCTTCCGCGAGTACACGCTGAAGTCTTGAAACTTTTTGTTGACGTAGCTGACACTTTTGGGAAAGCTCTTTACCCTGTGAACGAAATTCTGTCGACACAATTTTGGGATATCTTCGAATGCCAATATACGAAGTCAGTCGTCAGAGATATAAGCTATCGTCTTGTCTCGACCTTGCTAAGCAACGACCTTCTGGCAGAGAATGAAACGACTTTTTCTAATCTAAAACAACTAGTCGACTCCTGCTGTGAAGATTTAATGGAACAGTCTAGTACCGACGAATCGACATCATCATCTTTCGTTGATGGAAGTGCTGATAGCAATAAAGCTAAATCAAATGCTGCTTTCAGACATGTGCCTGGAATGAAACTGGAACGATTTACAACATCCCCAAAAGATCCTGTAATTTTCTCATCGGCTTATGAACTTCTTCCAAATCTCATCAACTATGCGCCTCTGCTTTCGGCCGCTGGCGGCTCGTTTTCTCGGATGAAAATGGACAGGACAGCCATTTGCTTGAATCACCGTGAAGCAATCTTGTCTTCAGTCCTGAAACCAGCAACGTTGCAGAGCTCAAAATCCGGAAACGAGTCCAAACCGAGTTTGTTGCCTTTTTTGACAAGGTCAGTTGACCTACCAAACTCGACATATTTGACCTCATCGAATAGCTTTGGAAAGGCCAGTGTCGAGGCATTGATCCGTCCCAGAATGCCGGTTCTCGGACCAAGTCTCGTGGTAAATGGGAATCATGTGATTTCTGTCGGCGTGAATGAAGATCACAGAGACGATGAAAGTGGCCCTCTTCGTGATGCAGCGTCGCTGGTCGAGAATGAGACTCAACGAGCTGAGTCGCAGCTCCAATTTCAACGTCAGGGAGCATCCAACACCGGGATAATTCAACTCGAGCCATCTGATACACAAAGCTTTGCTGGCGCACCGAAAAGAGATTTTACCGCCCTCCTAGAAGAGAGCACAGACGCACAACTTGCAGCTTCTGCTGCTGATGGTCAGTCACATGATATACATCGAGACTATCAGAACATGCCCTCAAAATCATCTATATCCAAGCGGCAAAGGGTAGATGATGACACTGGATCGGGAGTCGGCAAGCTTGATACAACTGTGCAGACTAACAGTCGCGGAGACATATTGGATATAACCACTAAAACTGTGCAATCCTCTGACAGTCCAGCAGATATATTGAGGGGACGATCACTGGCTGATTTCGAACCAACGATGCTGGAAGAAGAGGAAGGACTACCCTATGACTTGAGCAACGACTCATCAACAGACGATGACATACCCTTGATTGATGCCACTTTGGCTGTCCCATCGGATACAGATGGTGAGGAGAACCTGTGAGCTTGGTTAAGGTAGTTTTACTTTCATAAAAAGAGTATCGCCAAGATGAGAAGGTCGAGAGAAGAGGTTGTTTTAAACAGGTTTACCAACTGCATTGTTCATAGAGCAGTAAGATCTGCCTCGAACCGCCGAGAATGACTCGTGTGGGTAGACTAGGGCCCCAAGTAACTATGCGCGATTGAGGGGAGCTTTTAATATTGCAAGTCAGAGCAGGAATCGCCAGCCTCTGAAGCTCAGCTTAGAATGTTGGACTCTTCCGCTGGACACGAGCAACCCCGGCGCAAATTCAGTCATGGCCAAGGACTCCTGAGCCTCGAACCTTGCCAAGAGACATACAGAACGGAATCGTCATCGCGTATCTCACCATGGCAAATAATGAGGGGTCCAGCGCCTTGCCGCCAGAGGTCGTGGTAGACTTTTGTGTACTGGAGTCTTTATGTAAAGATTAACAGGATAGGAAGATTGCATACTTGGAAATCTTCGTATTATTTTCTATGGGGGGCAAGAATTGCGAGGCAGTCCTGTCCAATGTAATCATGTGACTCGCATGGGTTCGATTTCGTGATAAAACTTCCCGAAAAGAAACCAAACCAGATTTCAAAATAAATGAAGTGCTATTTTCGCACGGATAGTTTTCCCCTCCATCGTATCAATATGTCGTTCTGTATAACACCTATCTAAGTGTCGTAAGTTTAGTTTCACAAAAGAATCAATTTCCACCTGCCAACCTAACCTTGAATGTGACTGCTCTTCTGGTTTTCACGAATTAATGCTCGCAAGAACATAAGTCGCAACACATAAGTAGGTTGATCTTTTACATCATCCAACATCAGCATGGATGAGGATGCTTTTCATGCCCATCTTCCTACCTCTTTCGGAAGTTCAAATGGACAAGATGGTGTAGAAGCACAAATGGCCAAGGCGCGTCGACCTGGCTTTCAACAGGAAAAGAAGGCCAAAACAGATAGAGATGTCGACTCCGATTCGGACGACTCCGATGATTCAGACGAATCCGATGACGATGACGAGTATCCCGTGTCTCACGAGTTGGCGTTCAAGACGCATGAACGAGCAGTTACGTCCATCACGCTCGATGCAGCGGGCGCACGAATGATTACCGGCTCCACGGACTCTTCCCTAAAGTTTCATGACTTCGCGTCAATGGCACCAAACACCATACGTGCCTTTAAATCTGTCGACCCAACAGCCACGAAACCTTCCGCAAGCTCGGATACACATCCTATTCATCATGTACAATTTCACCCAACTGCAAGCAGCTCAGTACTTGTCATTAATGCCACTCCACAAGCACGAATACTTTCTCGAGATGGTGAAATTCAGTACGAATCGGTGAAGGGCGATATGTACTTGCGCGACATGAACATGACCAAAGGACATGTTAGCGAAATTACGTCTGGTGCGTGGAATCCGTTGAACTGGGAACAGTTTGTTACAGCAGGGACCGATAGCACATTGAGAATATGGGACTTCAACTTGCGCACGAAACAAAAGGATATCATTGTCCATAAATCAAAGCAATCAGGCGCAGCAGGTCGCAGTCGGATGACAGCGGTTGCCTGGAGTACTGCGCCGTCAGGAAGCAGCACCATGCTTGTTTCAGCTGCACTGGATGGCTCGTTGCTCATGTGGGGGGGCGAAGGTCCGTATCATAGACCCAATGCAGAGATCAGGGATGCTCACAAAGCCGACTCGTGGACAAGTGGCATTGACATAAGCTCTGACGGTCGACTTATTGTGACAAGAGGCGGTGACGATACTGTCAAGGTCTGGGATAGTCGTAAATTGAAGACAGCAGTAAATTCTACGTCTCATCCCTCCACAGCGCAACAGTACCCAACTTCAAACGTTGTTTTCGCGCCGAATTCTTCCGCTATTTTGACAGGATCTCCCGAAGGCTCTTTATACATTTTCAATCCAGCAACTTTGAAGCCAGAATTAGTCACACCAGTGACGCCAGGCTCACCATTGATAACTGTGCAATGGCATGCAAAGCTCAATCAGATTCTTGTGGGAGCAGCGAATTCAGAAACTCATATGCTCTTCGATCCCAAAACATCTACAAAGGGTGCGGTTTCGATCCTCTCTCGTCTCCCAAAACGGCGCCACATTGATGATGATGCTGCTTTGACAACGGACTATGACTCTTTGGGGGTTTCTGGTGATGCGATTCTCAATCCTGGCACATCTTCGGAAGCAATCCAAACCTCGACATACGCATCTCGCCACCCAACAATCGGACTCACAGCTTCTGGTAAATCTCGTGATCCGAGAAGGCCCCATATTCCTGCTCAAACGCCCTTCTCGAAGTCACAGCCGAGCGAAGAGCACATTAAAGAACGCATAGCTTTTAGTGACATGCGCAACGAAGACCCCCGCGAAGCCTTGCTGAGATATGCTGAAAAATCAACAAACGATCCAATGTTCACAAAAGCATGGAGCAAAACCCAACCGGACACTGTCTACGCAGCTTTAAGTGACGACGAAGACAGCAACGTGCGGAAAAAGCGAAAACAATGAGATGTATTTCGAGCTAGTGGTAAGGGATTTGAGAAACAGTCAAACCAGCGGGTCAAACAACCTCTATAGACAAGGTTGCATAGATTTCACCGAGCGTACGTCGGATGTGAAGAATTGCTGCACACCACTTGCATTTGTTGCAGCTTTAAGGTCAGCAAAGGCACCCAGAGAGCCTGAAACAATTCACGATATGCTGGATACATTTGATAGGCGATCCGGAGTTGTGTCGAATTGACCTTATACTTGACAGGTGAGAAGCAATTACCCAACCTCAAACAACTTGAAGAGGAGCTGAAAATTGTGATGAGGTTCGTCAATACGATGGAATCAAAACAGCGAGAACAAAATCCCCTGTGATTTCATTGCGGTGCTGTTGGCTTTATTTTGACTTTGCATCAAATCGCAATGTTGACCATCAATAGAAGGGGAGATACAATTGGCTGTCGTCGAGGCTTGGCATGTTTCAACGTCGGATGTACTCCCCCTGCTCCGGTGCCAAAACATGCCCTGTGCCGAACTCGTGACCGTCAGGGGCACTGCCGGCGTCGAGGACAGTCGGGAAACCCGCCCTGGTAGCTGTTTCTCGGCTCCGGCCTCGATTCTATACCGTCGCCTGCTGATTTGACCTGTTCCGAGCGGATCAACGTCAGTCTACGTCGCCGTTACAGACGAACAAGGTGAGATCAATCCTTGCCGTAATGATGAGCCCTTTGCGCCGGCGCCGTCAGCAATTGTATCCAGCATAGGGTAGGTTAGGAATGGCCTTGGAGTTCAAGAAGGACTCCAACAGCACCAACGAACACTAGGACCGACGGCCGTCCAGTCACAGGCGTTGCAGGAAAACCATTCCAAGATATCGGGTGGCATGGACCATCATGCTCGCATCACGCTGGAGCGCCTTCGGTCTAGTAATATTACCAGCTCCCCTGGCGTCAGGCAGACGTCGATGCATGGATCAGCCTCTAACAGTGGAGCCCCAGATGTGTCTAACCTGGGGTTTGGCAATATACCCGACACGAAACCGCAGAAGTGGCTCGTACTGTACTATTGTTGGATTGACCTGGCTCCGAAATGCATGTGCAGCAACTTGTGGCCTGACATCGCCAAAGTCACTACTAGAAACCAAAGGCTCTGAAATCTGATCTTGGATAAGCCAGTGTCGGAAGACAATGACTGAGCCCGGTAACACGTGTACACGATCGACACCTTTCCACGCGACGCGCCCGAGGCAAAGTGGTACTTCCGACGATTAGCCGCCAGCCAAACGACGTTCCCCCTTTTTTGCTCGCTCGCCATGTTTGATGTTGCTGGTGAAATTCTTGTCACGCGCAACAAGTGCTGGCGCGAAAGACACTGGACTCATATCTTAGTTTTCCTTCGCGATGTTCTCGAAGCTTGATAAGGCCTCGTTAGAAGACATTCTGGATGATGACGCGGACATGCTTCGACGGCTCAAATGGCCACAAATGCAGACGGACTTTTTTGACCATTTGCAAGGCTGTTTTCAGGAGATCGAAGAAATCGTGCGACACCAATTGACTTTGACCGATCGCTCCGTATGTTCGGTTGGGCAAAGAGAAGAATGGAAATGGGGCGACTTCAATGTGTGCGTTCCTGTGACTGTCAGGGGGGAAGTGGAAAGAAGGGTTTTGATCAGGTGTCCTCTCCCACACAGGTTCCAGCCATTGCCTATACATGGACACGTGGCGCCGAGGACAGAAGAGAAGCTTCGCTGTGAAGCAGCAACTTATGCTTGGCTGGCAGATACATGTCCTACAGTGCCGATCGCTCGACTCTGGGGCTTTGGTCTTCCCAATGGTCAGGATTTGGGGAATGATTGATCTACTCACGGGACAGATTGCTAAGTGACGATAGTATAGATCTACGTTCGCGGCTACCATATCTGACAATGCTTCCTTCGTCCGTGCCGACAGTCGCTTCACGTTGAGCACAGGCTACCTGCTACTCGATTTCGTTGAAGAATCCATCGGCGCACCCATCGTCGACCGTGGATGGCCTCGAAGACTAGAAGAGCACGAGGAAAAGTTTTACAAAAGCCTCTGGCAGATCCGAGATGCGATGATGGCGCAGGAGTTCGCTAGCATCGGGTCGCTCACCGTCCAGGACTCCGGCCATGTCGCATTGAGCCATAGACCCTTGACCTCGCATATAGCGGTGCTGGAAAACGATGGAATTGATACCCATATCACAGAGCAGACCCTTTATTCCACATCGGAGGAGTACGTCAATGCCCTTCTTACGTGTCTTGATTCCAAGCTACGGGATCAGCCCAACGCGGTTCGCGACGAGGGCGATGCTAAAGCCCAGATGGCCGTCCTCGCCACGCTGAGAACGTTGCGACCCAACTTCTTGCAGTCGAAATATCAGAACGGCCCATTTTTCATGACACTCACGGATCTGAAGCCGGGTAACATCTTTACTGATGCACAGTACAACATCACTGCACTCGTCGATCTGGAGTGGGCAGCAACCCTTCCTCTAGAAGCATATCACCTCCCTCACTGGTTAGCTGGACGCCCGGTCGACTACTACTATGATAGTGACGAGAACAAATATGATGATTTGTATCAGAGAGTGTTCGATGACTATGAAAGTTATGACGATCTCAAAGTGTCTCCCACGACTAGTGAGTACAGAATTGCCATGAAGAGAAACCTGAACAAAAAGTCCCATTGGTATATGGCTTGCCTGTTTCATCCTCGAGGAACCCTGAACATCTTCTGGGATCACGAACAAGTATTTCTGGGTGAGCGGTCCGCATGGGAAGAAGAAGAAGCTGCTGCTGAGTGGTGTGAAAGAAGCGATGATTTTGTGAGGCAGAAATGTGAAGATGTAGAATTGTATCGTGCTCAACTTGAAGCACGGTTAGCGGGCGCGTAGCAGACATCCGTGGTAGTCCTTGTAAGTAGAGACTCAGTTCCTACGCGGCATCTGGAAGATCTGAAACGGTCAGGCTAAGTTAGGTCAGAGAATCTAGATCTGGTCACTGGGAATCTTCGAACTCTTCATGCTGGTCCGACGGCAATACATCGAAAAACAGCGTGGTGTTGCAGATCAGATGAGTGCAGTCTGCGCCTCGGGTGTGTACTCCGTACCAAGTTATGCACTAGGCTTGTTTGGAGCTCCGTGTCTGCTGCTCGAAACCTTAGTGATAAGTAATACGTCATTGACCGACCTAGCCTCTCCTTCCCCGTATGCATGTTGAGGCGGATGCAGTCAGGTCTCACCGGAGGCTGCAACGGAAGGCAAGAGATGGATTCTGAAGGGGGCCGTTGCGCTGTCGTCGATGCTGGCGCATGTCCGAGAGAAGAGATCTCGGCACAGGGCACGTTTCGGTTTGGGAATAGGGAGAGTAATAGAGGATCCGCCACTGACGTCTTTCGACGCAACGAAGGCTTTCGATTCTGAGCATCGTCCGATGCAGTGTTGCAGTACAGCTCGACACCTCGTCAGCCACGCTTTTCCCCCGCAATCTGGTTGTCGAAATGGGCAATAGCTCCGGATTCTATCGTTTGACGATTTTAGCAGATGTCCCAATCGGATACACTTTCGAGCCGCGACACGAGAAAGCGAACTATTGCGATTGTCACGTACCCCAGACTGCTCCACAACATAATACAAATTGAGAGACATGCACCACTCGCGCTCGGAATTTGCTTTTGCGAACAAAATCAACAAGGCCCCCTCAGATCTCGGAAGTTGCTTTATGTTGTTTTTGAACCTCTGTCTCGTTTTCGCGCTTTCCAGCACAAAGCATCTCCGGCATGAATAATTAATGCTGTACAGTGGAAGCAAATGAAAGGCCCATGCCAAATTGAAATCTGCTTCGCTGGGAGAATTCCAAACATACTTTCGTGAACAGTATGGCTGGTCACGATTACGGCTCACCGAAGCCTATGCTGCCTCACACTCCACAAACTGGCGACTCTGGCCAATTCAACAGCGACGACGGCCCTACGTGTGCCCACAACGAGCGGAACACGCCACAACAGAACAATCACCACGAAGATGAAAGCACTCTGAGGTCGCATGATGCATACCAAGCCTACGAAGAACATGGAATCCTCATCGACAACAAAAATGCCGAGGTCCAGCTGAAACATGATTATGACCACCACAAACATCTCTTGTGGTACAGAGTTCGTTACACGATGAGAGACGCATTTGCCGAGTTCTGCGGCACCATGATAATGATCATATTCGGTGATGGTTCTGTGGCACAGGTCACACTGTCTGCAAATCCGAACCTACCAAAAGCTTCACAGAATAAAGGAGAATACCAGACAATTTCATGGGGTTGGGGCATTGGAGTAAGTCCAACGACCGTGTTGCACCTTGAAATGGAAAACTTACTTCCTCCCAGGTAATGCTTGGAGTCTACGTCTGCGGGTGCAGCGGCGGCCATTTGTACGTGTTCGAAAACAAAAATCCAGCTTGAACATCCAGCTAATGTTAGGCGCAGAAATCCTGCCATCACAATGGTCAACTGCATATATCGAGGCTTTCCTTGGTGGAAACTGCCAATCTATGCTTGCGCGCAGGTTCTGGGTTGCTTCTGTGGTGCAGCGATAATTTACGGGAACTACAAGAGCGCAATCGACGCGTACGAGGGCTATGGCGTGCGCACAGTCCCCGGTTACAGTGACACAGCCACGGCAAGCGTTTTCTGCACCTACCCACAGCCGTTCCTCACCAAGACCGGACAAGTGTTTTCGGAGATCATCGCTTCGACAGTCCTGGTGTTCGTCATTTTTGCAATCAAGGACGAAAGGAATTTAGGCGCTGGCAATCTTGTCCCTCTGATGCTGTTTTTCCTCATCTTTGGTATCGGTGGGACCCTGGGTTGGGAAACGGGCTATGCTATCAACCTAGCCCGAGACTTCGGTCCAAGGCTGCTCACGTATTTTGTCGGGTAAGTAGCCTCACACCGCAGTTTTCGATTGGGAATTCTGACATTATTGAACAGGTACGGGCCAGAGGTGTGGAGAGCAGGAGATTACTACTTTTGGGTGCCAATGGTCTGTCCCTTCATCGGTGGCGCTTTTGGTGGGTTTTTGTATGACGTGCTCATCTACACTGGCAAGAGTCCAATCAATACACCTTGGTTGGGCATCAAGGCTTTGGTGCATCCAAGCAAGGAAGGTGTGGTGAAAGCCATCAAAGAAGGGGACGAAGAAAGAGCTGTGTAATTTCATTCCTATTCGGGAAATTCTCTTAGGGGAAGATCACAATATTTTACGAAAGCTAACGCTTTTCCGTTACTGGCCAACATTTGACACATCTTGCTTCCCGCTCCCCAGGAGAAGGATGTTCGAGAAAGGAAATAGGAATAGGTATTGGATTATCAGCCGGGTTCTATCAACCGATGGCATTCGAATGGGTGTTTCCAATGTTATTTCAAGACTGCCCAGTGAGGTCCAAGAGCATCGAGAACAAAGACCTTCGAATTGACACGCTGTGGATCGCGAACGAGGCAATGACTTACATGAGTTAAGGTAGGATGGCAGGTGCACAGGGCGCTCTACATTTCTAGGGAATGTCAGAGATCGAGGACTTGTACGACGAGGCCCTGCAAATCGATGACTGTAGGATTGCAAAGCGTTGAATTAATTCTTAGTTTGGACGCCAGTCAGAAATACAGAAAAGAGCATCCGAG
This sequence comes from Incumbomyces lentus, assembly GCA_017656005.1. NCBI lineage: Eukaryota > Fungi > Ascomycota > Eurotiomycetes > Chaetothyriales > Trichomeriaceae > Incumbomyces > Incumbomyces lentus. The sequence goes on along the minus strand of JACJVT010000004.1, from coordinate 897,481 downwards.
GAGACGATCATTCTGACTGAGCCACATGGATGAATTTCCGACATCAATCAGAACGTGAGTAAGGAGACAAAGCCAGATCTTGTGTGGGATAGGTGTGTGCCTACTATGAGCCAAAAGCGAGTAGATAATCCATCCATAATTCCCCAGTTGGAAGGGAAACATTTCGAACAACGAGACAAGTAATGCGATTGCAACTTCTACTTGCGCTCTACCTACTGATTGTGGTTTCTTTCTTCTTCTTCGCAGCAACTCAAACGGTCCGGGTTCCGACCAAGTAGGTAGGTAGCGAAAAAAAGGTCTCAGGTAATCGAACTATTAGAGAAATTCCGCACATTCAGCAGCACATCTTGGTAGGACGTGAGCTTTTGAAATTTTTTCGCGCTTTTCTCGTTTTTGACGTTTTTCATCATCGACCTTCTTTCTATACCTATCTCTTCCCCAGTCCACAAACTCTTGTTGTTGGTGGTGTTGTCTTCTGACACGAAAGAAAAAGCTGCACTTTGCAAAAGCGCATTCTCCTCGTGCCTTTCCCACTCACTGCTTTTCAGAGAAAGCTTCATCCCAAGTTTATCCAAGAAGAAGAAGAAGAAGAAGACCGTTCCTCCTAACCATGCGATGTTTCCGTCTATTTTTTTCCCCTTCATCAGCTTACTCACCTCATGAGTCCTCACCTCAATCATCGTCGCGCAAAAGCCCAAGTAAAAACTGAAAGCGTTCACGAATAAACGCAGCTCGAACTTTATTGTTCCGCGCCCAGCTGGAAGTCGTCTTCATCAGCGTCTGATTCAAGACAGCAAAAGTCACGGTCATACAAGGCGGTCAGAAGAACCAAAGTGAGCAGAAAATCCATGACAAGCAGTTTTAAAGGTCGTCAGATCGGCTTTGAGTTAGCACAAAGTAACTTTTTTTTTGAGCCAGGCGTGAGTGCGCGTGCCCAGAGCAGTAGGTTAGCCGAGAGCGACTGAGCCCCTAGGGAGCTGCCACAGCGCTGGAGGTCGGGTGAGCGGAGGACGAAGTTGAGGTTGCCGCGCCCGCGTGGAATGAGGTGTCGGAAACCGAGGAATAGGTGCCTGTAGCACTGGAAGGCTGGCACTGAGCCGGTATAGTACCTGCATTGGACGCCAGCCATGACGCAGGGACGATCCAATCTTCCAGCCGGACAGGACTTGAAAGGCTTTTAGGGAAGCTGAGATCTCGGTACTATTTTATGACCACGTAGAAATGAACAATCTGAAAGCAAAATTAGGCCGTTCTAATGTCACAATTAGCCGTATGTCGTAGCCCCTAGACGTGAGATATTCTATCCTGATCCGCGAGTCTCGGAAACGCCATTCGCCCACAAAGGCGCAGAACCGGGGTATCAAAGATAACAGCAGAGACTCCAAATTATATCACGCGCGACAGGCGCTCTCTCTACCGTCGAGCAACGCCGCCTCTCGGCAGGTCCGCGTACCTGACCACATCCATCACACTCGCCTCGGGGCCTGGCGCTTCTGCCTCCCTACCAGCGTAAAACCGCGCCCCACGCATGAATTCCTCCGCGTCGTCGTCTGCTTCCAAACCTCCTAGCCCACCTCCTGTAATTGCATCAAGGGAATTCTGTACAGGTCCGGGGTACAGTTCCCTTCCGCCTATCATATGGTTGGCCGCCCCTTCTCTGAAGCAGCGTCCAACCTCTGTTAAAAGTTAGCACTGATTTTGCAATGCAGAAATTCTCTCGAACAGTAGATGTAGACAATTGGAGAAGAGCCTCCAAGTTGTCGTCAGATTCTGTTTGAACTAGTGACAAGAAGCTTGAGCGGATCTTGTTGTAGGTGATTCATGTAGCCAGCAGCCAATCGGCTGAGTTGCTTATCAGCTGAGCGCAGTGTGACAAATTTCGCCCCAAGCAAATTCCAAGCTACGCTGTCACAGAGATGACGCAACAATAAGGCAGAGCTTTAATGCTTCAAAAGGAAACTTGATCTTTCTTACCTTGCCAAATCTCCGGCTGTAACGAGCCTGTGGCTGGCGGCGGCGGCGTTGGAGCAGCAGGTGGAGAAATTGGAGGATGTGGAGGAGTTTGAGGAGGTGGTGGTGTCGGTGGTGGTGTCGGTGGTGGTGGCGGCGGCGGCGATGGGAAGGGGAATCTGAGCTTGAAGTCCCTCATCTTTTGAGGGTTGAACGGCTCGAGATTGTGGTCCAAAGCCGGGTGGTCTAAGATTCAACGTGAGCATACGTTCAGAAAGGACAAAAAGGTGTTTCAGAGTCAATCGATGCTGTTCCCATTCAGAATCGCTTCCACAATCCCTCTGTGAATTAGAGGCATTGCCGAGCTTATTCGATCAGGTACCAGCTGTCTTTGTCCACCACAGGCCTTCGTCCTGTGCTTGAATATTGAAGGAATGGAGGCAATATTGATACTCACATTGGTGCATGTATCTTTGCAAATACCGGCCTTGATCTGCTCTTGTAGCCATGGTAATGCTTGTGTGAGTTGTACTAGAGCTTGATGAAGGTGGTGGGATGGGAATGCCTGCAGCCGTGTCAACAAATTTTATCCAGAATAGCCAAAGGGTGAAGCTCACAAGCCTTGTTTTTGCTAGCGTCAAGACAGTAATCGAGACATGCCCCGTTTGTAGCATGAACGATTTGCTCCCCACAGCTTTATTGTCATGCAAGCTCTCAATGGCAAACATTACCACGATATCCATGCTCTTTGTGAACCCTTTCAGCAGCCGCTGTGGTGAAGACGAAGATCCACCACAAAGCAGCGTCCTAGGAATGGAGTCAAGTAGGCTAGGTAGGCGGCTGCTGGTGGGCATGGCTAACCACAGACAGAAACTTCGATCTTTTGAATACTGTCCCTGACAGCGCTGGGCACACTCTTCAGTCTTCGATTTACCTTTCGACACAGCTGTGCTGTACAGGACCTTCAATGGCCAACGATCGAGTTTGGAGTCCACTTCCCGAGGGATAAATATATATATATATATATATATGTATAACGGCACGAATGCTATCATTGTTTCCGCGGCTTCGCAGAGGCAATCGAATCAGTCAAATAGACTGTCGAAATCGCGGACCTCAAGCATTGAGCATCTCATCCACTTGCGGAGCTGGATTGGACTCCGCCAAGAAAGTTTGGAGGGAGAAATGGTGATCAAAGGACATACCAATGTGCGAGCCTTCAGACCCGGCAACGCACCTAATGTTCCGGTCCATATCAACGAACTCCTCGAAAGTTTTGCCGAATTCGGCTTCCGGGTCAGCGACAATGGTTGGTGATATACTTGGAAGGCGATCTTCAGCTTGATCTGGAACCTCATCATCCGCGCCAGACAAACTCTCGCTTGCCCCTCGGTCTGTCCGCCGGAATTCTTTTCGGTTCAGGTTTGGTGGTTGATCAACAAGACCCGGAACATAATCGCAGCAGGTATCCCTCTCTGCGGCAGTGAGGGCAAAAAGATCGAGGAAGTGGTCGAAATTTGGCGGCATGGAATCAATATTTCCATATGCCTCATGATCGATTGCTTCATGGACACGTGGAAGACTAGGTCCGGTATCGCCAGTTGTCGGTGAAGTTACTTTTGAGCTTTTGGCAGTTCGACGACGTTTTGATGTCCGCGATAGCTCACTGAGGGAGTCTTCCATGCCTGGTGCGCAGTTTACCGCCAAGTTTTGATGGTCGTTGTTGCCTGACGAAGGAAGGAGATTGATGCCACATCGTGTTGGTCCAACATGGCCATCACGACCACGCTTTAGGCCTCCGGTGATATGCTGCATTGGTAAGTAGTGTTGGACGGGCATCAGGTCCTCACGCCAATTCTCCACATGGATACCAAGATGGTGTTGCTTCACGACATCTGCTAAGCTTGGCGTGGTTGGTGGAAACAACGAGGACGACCACCTCAAGGGGATGAAGTTAATATCTGGGTTGTGGTATGTGTGAGACTTTGCCGATGCATGGCTGAAGTATTCAGGTACCTCCATCGATTTTGAGCCAGAATCGTCTTTGCTGGGAGATCGAGGTATAACGTATGGCCGGTGAGTTGCTGTGAAGAAGGTATTTGACCATGAAGGCTTCTGCAACAAGCGCTGCCTTTCTTACGCCCTATGGTCCGACAAAGAACTGCGTGACTCTCCAGCAGACAGGCGTTCATGTATGTGATCGGTCGACAAGGTGCCACTCGAACGTTTGTCCGCCGGAGCCTCGCACCAGGATAGAGTTGGGTTTGAATTCCTCTTGTTGTTATTTCATCGTCAGAGGTATGTAATTGTTCGCAGAGAAGACCCAGGAAGACCTTCTAGAGCTCTGTGAGTTCAAAAATCTTGAGAAGAGCTGAGCACACAGCTGGCTTGGCGGGCGCCAAGTACCCACAGCATCACGGTTCCTTTCGACAGGTAATAGTGGATCTGCATGATTTGTTCCCTTGAGGGAGCGTGAGGGAGTCAGCTCGTCGGGACGAGTAGGAATCGCGCGGGTTCTAGTCTAAGGGGAGAAGGGCATCTTCCCCAATGTACTCCGAGGGGGTGCTCCAGACGCCTGATCAACACTGGGAAGATGCATTCATACAACCAATCAGGTCGGAGTTGCGGAGATGGACGAACTCTGGGGAATGGGTTGAAAATGGTTTTGTGGGTTTTGGTTAAACGACAATCCGGGATGCGGAAAACTTTGACTGCGGCTCCTGCGCTACTGCACTAATAGCTTGGTTTTGGCAGGGGCGAGCTTCACCAATGTCCAAACCTTCTATTAGTGAGAACGCGTTACAGCCTGTATCCCAGCCCGAGATTGAGTGCAGAGACAAGTCTACTTCGTATTACTGGTATTAGCCGAATGATCTCCGGATCTTCAGTTCGTTTACCTGCAGCAGACTTCACCATGGAAAGCGAATGCAATGCAATTTGAACGAGGCAGCTGTCCGCAAACGCCCACGCCCACAAATCCGACACGAAACTTCGGCCACCCACCAGGACTAAACCGACCCTGTAGCCTCAAAGAGTTGACTGCCAACGAACCTCTCACAGTTCTCTGCAAAGCTAGAGCTGCAAGCTGCAAGCTACAAGCCGCAAGATTAAATTCATCTTGGGGCTACTGACTTTGGTGCTTATCCGGAGACCAAGAGGTCCTTGGGGGTAGCGGATCCTCCGCCATGACGAAGTCTCCGAACTTGCTTTGATGCAGAAGCATTTGCTGTCACTCACAGTCCATAGTATTTCAAAATACGCCAGCTTGTTGTTGCATGGCTTCCCTCGAACGTTTCATACCTACTGCTTGTACATCGAGAAGCACTGAAAGCTCCGGCTTTTCACAATCCTCCTCGAACGAAACACAAAGTACAATTGTCAACCCAACCTCATCCTTGACGCGGAAGCACCAAACGACCTCGTACCGTGAAGATCCAGATTCAATGCTATGACCGGCATTCTACGTGATATACCTTGTTCCATTCACAAGGACACCAATTTCCGCTTCTTGGGCTTTGCTAAAATGGGGCAGGACATAAAATAAGCACTTAATAAGAATTCGTCATGAAGATCATCGAAAAGGAGGCTCAGGTACATACCCTGAGCCAGCGCCAGCGAAAGGTGGAAGATCCGGGAACGCACGACTGATTCCCAACATTTGGTGTCAAGCGCATGCGGTATGACCTCGATGCTACGAACAGCTGGTCTCTAACTCTTGGCTTCATGGAATTCGTCCACGTCAAGTACGGGCAGCTTTGAACCTCCTGAACGAAGCTGCCACCAAATATGCTCTTTGGGAGAAGAGTCAAGATGCATCGAAAAAGTGAAAAACGTCGACCTATCCTAAGCTACCCAGCTCCATCTTAGAAAGCCTCGGCGACGGTTGCGGATGGATCGCACTGAAGCACTCAAGCCGGGCAATAACCAGTGTGGACGAGTATAGATCTCACACGAGCTAAGTGCCCACGAGCGTGACTCTTGATTGAGAGCGTCAAATGATTTATAGTCAATCACGTCCAACTGACCTCGAATGAAACGCTCTATCCTCACAGCGAGGTAAGGCCTTCTCGACTAATATCCAAGATCCTCTGATACCGTCTCCGACTCGCCAAATAAAGAAGTAGTCCTCCCCTTACTGTCATCAATGTCATCTGAAACGACTGGTACAAAAGCTTTGATCTACAAGAACAGATCATCATGAAAGGTTGTGAGTATCTGGTCTGGTTACTAATGTGTGATCGAGCTGTGAGTCGCACCAGCACTATCAAGTCATTAGTGCTTCTTCCTCAATCTCCTAGTGGCCGTGTGAGCTGGTATTTATCACAAGGACTGCTTCGGCTTCCGCCGCCATATTGACAAGTCCCGAGATGTCGATATCCGTGCATCACTTTTCAACACTCAGCAGTTAGGTTTCTCGTTTGCATTTCAACCTCATTTAGTTCAGACGACGCTAGGAAGCTGAAACTTTCGCTTCCTGCTCAGCCTTGAAGGCTCTGAGAATCGTTCGAACGAACGGTGTGAATCCCTGAGGACCACTGCTGTGGTCTTTCAAGTGGACCTGTGTTACCAGGCTGGTCTCCAGCACTGTTCGAATGGCATCAAGTCGAACGTTTATGTCAAGTCCAGCACCCATGAACACGTGATCGATGTCCTGCCCTTGCAGCGCTGCTTTCACTTCGTCAATACTGGTACAGCCGATGAATTCAAAAGCTGAGGGCGGAAGATCTTGCTGAAGTGTTGGAATAGCATTATCGACGATGCTGCTGGTGCGGCCAAGGAGGACGCATCTCGTTGGTCGGCTGACAGGCTCTATGGCAGGCATTGCGATAATTGTCAGACTTGTCCGGAAAGGTCGATGGTTCACAGCGTCGAATGTTGAACTTGAAGAGGAGAGGTTGGAAAAGAGATTCCATGGTTGGGAGACACCACAGCCTACGTTTTAAACTAGACACGAGTCACAAGCAAGTTTGCAAAGCTGTCATTTTGCACATCATGGGCAAATTAAGCGAGAGGGTCAGTTGTCAAGGATGGATTGAACATCGTTTGGGGAACGCTATGTACGGAAATTGTACTTCGTACAGGGTCCGGGAGGTGATACTTTGTACGAAGTATTCTGGTTTAATGCTTGGGGCGGATTTCACAGTCATTACTAATGCTTCCAAGCTTCTTGGCTGAAAGTCTGTAGAGCGTGGCACGCCTGAACAGATTTCTTTCCTTTAACGACGGCGACAAACCCTCCTTTTGGGGCACAAGGGATTGGAAAATCACATGACTCCGAGCCTTTCCTGAACAGGCCACACAGGCGTTATCTCCGCTACGGCCGCGTGGGCCGCCCTGGCAGTCGAGTGAAAATATAATGTTTGAATTGTTTGCTCGCGTATTGACTGCATTATCATTGCACTGACAGCCAGGTCCGGTGATGACGAACAGCCACCCGTACTTGCAAGAGAAAGCAGTGGACCGGGACCGGTGTTGTAAGGAGTAAAGTTCCCCGGCTCGTTTCTAGACACCCCGAGTAGTTCAATGTTCAGGCCAAACTGGATCCGATCCTTGATGAATAGATAGACCAAACCGATTCAAAGGGCCAGCCCGCACATCAGGTCCTGTGCCTCCTGCCAGTAACGATGGCACACGACGGATCTCATACTTTACGGTCCGAACCAGCAACTGCAGTCCAAGACGATGTTCTTGATTCAAAGGTCACAGCGCAAGCGACACTGTCTCTCCTCAACCTGCGCCTCTCGCGCCTCGAATACCTACTAACGGGCGCTTCAACACCAACCAGCCCACACGAAACCAAAGAGCGACTCGGGAAGTTCTCACACAAAGGCACACCCAATATTCCGGCGCAGGTTCGCGACCTCGACACGCGCTTGGCAAATCTCAAACTCCTCGACGGTCTGCCCGGCAACCTAGTGCGCATGGTCGACAATCTCCGCCGCGAGTATCCCGAGATCTTTCCAAACGCGTCGTCTTCTTCACAACAGTCTCCTCTTTCTCTTCTAGTCGAAGAGACGACACCAACACCAACCACTGTCCCACCCCACATGCTCTCCGGTCGCGCGTCCCAAGTGCTCGCCCACAGCACGCTCTACACCACAACATCAGCACACCTGCAGACGCTGGAGACCCTGAAAGTCCCTCCCGCAACGTCGTCTGCCAACCTCATCAACGCGGCCCCGCGACTGCAAAAGCTGAAGCAGCGGCAGGCGAGCCTCGATGCAGAAATCCAGGAGCTCAAGCGACGCTCAGCGGTGGTGCTGGAGTGGTGGATCAAGAACGGCGTGGTGGGCATGGGCGAGCTTTGGGAGGATTGGGAGGACCGAGTGAGCACGTGTGGCCGCGCCATAAGACGGGAAGAACGGAGACAACGAGAGGAGAGAGGCGGCGGCGGCGGCGGCGGAAGCAGAGAAGAGCGCGGGTGAAGGCAATTTTCAAACAATCAGACAGGAAACCGCCCCGCAGAATTTCCTGGCCCCAAATAAATTCTAAAAGTGAACTTTGATCATTCCACGAAGAGAGAGAGAGAGAGAGCGGGGCAGGGACGGGGGCCACGTTCAAGTTGACTCATGCTGCTGGACAGCAATACCGGGTAAAGTGGCTACGCCTGAGGACTGTTCTCAACAGGAGAAAGTTGGGTGCGAAGGAGATGTTTTGTTTTTCGATCTTCACACCCCCCTACCATGGGTACAGTTGCAGCGTTAAGTGAGAGAAACATGAGCGTAGTGCCGATGGGCCTAAAGACTTCTGACGATACCCCCTTCACTCCGATTCATGTCAGCTTGGGGGCTTGTCCGTCAAGCGAATGTCAAACGAGGATTGGAGGGGACGTGACAGACGTAGGGACGGCTGAACGAACGAACGAATATATACTAATGGAGATATATTCTGAGCTTTTTTTTTCCCTCTTTCGCACCAGGATGCGTACCCTGATGCACATCGAGATAAGGTATGAGGCTAGAGGGGAGAACAGAAGGCTGCGAATTCCGAGAAACTTAAACATTTTAGCATCTAGATGAGAGACGGTTTCCTGACAAACTTGAATTCCTTAGCCCTGGCTTAGGAATTTGCCCAGGTTCCCTCCAATATTCTTCAAATCGAGCAAGAAGGTGTCATGCCCGAATAAACTCACGTCTTCTCCCAGCTCTACATGCGTCACCTGCTCGTTCCCGGTCGCCCTTAGTGTGTCTGCGATCTCCCTTTGCTGCCATGCTGGGAACAAGATATCGCTCGCGACGCCCATGACCAACGTTGGATGGTTCTGCAACCGCTGCATGCCCTTAACCAGGTCCTGCGGTGGACCCTGTGGTACATTGCCGGACACGTCCTGGTCGATGGGTGGAGAGGTATTCTTTTCCTCGTATTTCTTGTTAGGGAGCGTCAGACCGCATGTGAGGTCTTCTGGGATCGGTCGACCCTTTCGCTGTTTGATCCTTTCCTCGGTTTCTGCTCTTCGTTTCTGAGTAGCTTCCTGGTGCTCGTGGCCCAGATCAAACATGTCCATCGCTTTACTGATGTACAAGAGTGAGTTAGGATCATACTCTAGACTGAACTTCTCGCCTGCGTGGTCGAGATACGTCTCAATCAGGAAGTCGGGGCACAGAGCCGGGGCTTTGCTGGGATCCGCTCTTCGCCGTCCGAAACGGTTCTCCCACTCGGGTCCGGAGCGGTAGGTGACTGTCGCGATCTCCCGGGCAAGCTTCATACCCATATGAGGCGGGATGGAGTCGTAGTAAAAGCCTCTATTCCACTTCGGGTCCATCATCAGTGCTTGTCGTTGTGTGTGCCGCATGGCAATGCTGTATGGGTGGGATCGTGCACATCCTGATATGCTTGCGATCCGCTGAACGCGATGGGGAAAGTGCACACCAAAGGCCAGGGATTGCATTCCGCCCATCGAGGCACCGACGCTGGCATAGAGTTTCTCAATGCCGAGATGGTCCAGGAGGCGAGCCTGAGCCCGGACCATGTCGTCCATAGTAAGGATTGGGAAGCGGGTCGCGTACCGAGCACCGTCTGACGGATCGGTGCTCGAAGGTCCGGTAGAGCCATAGCAGCCACCCAAAACGTTTGTACAGATGACAAAGTACTTCGAGATGTCGATCGGAAACTGCGGGCCTTGTCCAATGAACTTCTCCCACCAACCTGGCTTGGGGTTCGTTTCGGTGCTGTGGGCGTGGCTCGAGGCGCTGAGGCCTGTATGAAGCAAGATGGCGTTTGAGGCAGAGGGATCGAGAGTGCCCCAGGTTTCGTAGGCTATGGAGAAGGATGGGAGAGTGCCACCCCAATCTGTGAGGAAGGGCTCGTGTGATGTGAAGGTTAGATGTGCACCAGTTGTGTATGAAGGCTCAGGACCTGTTTCTATAGATTTGCGCTGCAGGGCTTCTGTCTTTTGCTCTTGTGCGTCGAGACAGGGGAAGGACATGGCTGGGTTGGATGACTGTGGAGGTTGCCATGTTGTCTGAGAACCATCCTCGACTTCAGCAACAGCTTGTGCCTTTTGGAAGGTCTGAGAGCTAAATGGAGACGCAGAATATGGTGAAGGAGCTTCGAAGGTGCGATTATGCCACAGGAGGCGTTCGTGGCGGATGTTGTAAGGATTGATGTTACCTCGACCTCGTCGAAGTAGACGGGCTGCGATCTGTGCTCCTCTTGGTGCCGACATTGTCGTTTTAGATGTCAGGATCTCTCACGGAGAACGATATCTATCGTGTCAGATCTGGAGGACTTCAAAAAGCTATGCTACACGCCTAGGATTATCATGATAAATCGTGTCGCAACATGAGTGCACCGGCAACAAAATTTATCTCCAAAGGTTCTGCTGCCCGCCATTCATTTGTCCGCCGGAGCGGTTGCGTCACCTATCTTGACGCCGATTGGCAACCTTGAAATACGCAATATTAATAAGCCCCATATAACTTCGGTACTCTTCCATCCGCCCCACATATCTCACGTCCGCTGTAAAGTCATCTCAAACCATGCACCACGCAGACAAAGAGATCAGAGCCGTCTAAGTAGCCTCTCAGACGTTCGCCAATAACCTTGGGAGCGAATGTGGTCCATGTTAAAATTACTCTTCTGCACGCTCGAGTTGATCAATATGCTGACATATTGCTGTCGCTACAACACGATCGCGCACAGGTAAGTAGATAAGCACTATTGCCGTACATGTCTATTACAAGGCCTGCTACTCGGCAGCGTGCTCACTTATCGCCCATTTGAGATGGAGAGAAGCGACGCCAGTAGTGCGAAGCATGTTAATGACCTTGCCGACTCGGCAGACGCAGTACTTCAAACCACTCAAGATCTTCTCGAAAGTCTACAAAGAGAAGATTATGAGGCAACCCGACAGATGTTGATCTTGCCCGCTCGCATAATGTTATCGACAGAGAAATTAGCTGAGGTCTGGAGAAGTGTAGCAGGCAAGACCGGTCCGATCGAGAAGATATCTAAGGTGCAATATCACAAGCGAGGCTATCTTCCTGTGACTAAGGCATTGGTCAACTTCGCAAGGGCTACTTCCGCCGTCCTCGTGAAAATAGGTCCGCGGTGCTCTGTGCTTGGGTTCACCTTGCAAGCTCCTATTGCTGTCGAATTGACCGAGCCTTGGGATACACCGTCCTATGTCGAGGAGAATAATTTCCATGAGGAACACGTCAAACTTAATCCGTTCTGGTTCTTTCCTGGCGTTGAAGGTTTATTGACCGTGCCGCGTCGCCCGGGCAGAAAGCCAGCTGTAGTTATTTTACAAGGGTCCGGCGTAGCAGACCTCGACACAAGCATCGGTTCCCAAAAACCAGTGAAAGACCTCGCTTGGGGACTGGCATCAGCGGGTTGCATCGTGCTTCGAATCGGCAAACCACTAGCGTGGATAGCGTTTAGACAAAAGGTGATAGGAGCTCTCACACCCGATGATGAGTATCTGTACTCCGGGATAGCAGCATTGAACACCCTGTTTACCCATCCAGAGGTAGACCAAGCTCGGATCTTTATTGCCGGTCTAAGCATGGGAGGCCGCTTTGTCCCTCGCTTGTGTCAGGAATCGCCTGTTCCAATCGCAGGAATAATCAGCATCGCCGGGCCTGCTGAGCCTCTCATCGAAATCCTGATTTCCCAGAGTAAGTATTACCAAGCCCATTGGCCCCAGGAAGAAATGAGAATTGAGCAGGACATCTCACAGCTCGAGAAACTTTCCCAAGATTTAAGAGAAGAGACGATAACAAAAGAGAGTGCTGGGGCCCTGCAATCCATGAATATGTCAGTGCCATTGTCCTACTTCGTCCACGATCATCAATACCAGCCAGCATTGGTCACGAGGAAGTTAAATGTGAGAGTGCTCGTCCTGCAAGGACTTCTCGACTGGCAGGTAAGACCAGAAGAAAATCTAGCCCTCTGGTCTAAAGCTCTGCAAGAACCAATCAATAGCGGCCAGGCCAGCATCAAAACGTACGCCGACCTGCCCCATACATTTGTGCCATTCAGTGGCGTTCTGCACGGTGTAAGACAATACGATGTGCAAGGACATGTTGCAGCCAAAGTCATAGCAGACCTGGCAACGTGGATTGGTTGTCGGAGCTGCTGAGGGTTGGAGTGCATCCAAGTATTTAGTTGCACATCGCCACGTGGAGATCGAAGCACGCCATAGTGTACGAAGTACTTCAAAGCCTCCATTGTGCCGGCGCAAAGGTGTTCTTTCTCATACAACACCTCATTTGCGAATCAAACAGCCCATAATCCAAGTGTTTCCTTCTAAGTCTTCTTAGTTCTTCAGTCTCATTTTTGGCGCAAGCAGCCTATCGTAATGTCTGGCCACTGTACAACGTACAAGGTTGCAGGAATGAAAAGTACTGAAAGGGGAAGGCTGAGCCTGAAAGTCAATCGTGATAGCCAAAGCTTATAGGAGTTCGTGGTGCAAAATTTAAAAGATAAGAGCCTTGTGGCAGGTGTGGCAGATAGCGACTGCACGGGGCTCCATGGAGTCCACTCATGCCAAAATCGGATAACTTTCAACCCCTGTGGCGGCCAAGGCGAGGGATAAACACGTGTGAAGCGAGCACGTTTTTCGAGGAAATTGTGTTCTGGACGTGGTGGCCGTACAGTCGAGGTGGTTGACTTGGCTGAAACCGCATGATTCCGTAGGTTGAGTACCTAGAACTTTACGCAATCTAAAGGAACAAGCGTCAGTACCTATCTAGGTCTGTTGTGGGAAAGTGGGCGTTGATATTCGGTTGGTTCTTCGTCGCACGTATTTTAGATTTGGCTGCGTCATTTCACATTCCTGTACCTATCCTACCGAGCCTGCCAAATACCCTAGATACGTACTCGTGTCTTCCATTCTCATCCCGTCCGGATATCCGTGGATCCCTCCTCCCGCACCCTAGCTTGGCTTTGGACAAAGGCCAACACCGCACGATTTGATGCTTTGAAAGAGCAGAAAGCAGCGCATTCCGACACATACATGGCTTTCTCCGCCCAGGGTGTTCACTCCTGAACGCTCTTCTTTTCGTCGGAAAGTCAATATCAGAGCATTTCGCAAGCCTTGAGAGCGTATCACGCTCCACAGCAATTCATCAATTCAGCATCTCGAGCCCAGGATGTGGTCTTCACGCAAAGCTCTCATCTCGGCCCTGGTGCTCATCACACTCTTTTTCCTCCTTCGACACACCACTTCCTCCTCACAACAATCCGGTAGCGCGGGCTACTCAGCATCGGGCAAGAATGGCCTTACGCGCCCTTATCCACCGCCTGCGGCACCTGCAGAGGCGAAGGAAAACTCGGACCAGCAGATCTTCTACGACATCACATCCAAACCCGTACGAACGAGACTTGATTACTACTTTCCCTACGACATAGAGGGCAAATTTCCTATGTATATTTGGCAGACTTGGAAGGTTGGCCCGTCGTCGGGGGGATTTGACGAGCATCTGAGACCGTTGGAGGCATCGTGGACCGAAAAACATCCAGGCTTTGTGCATGAAGTTATCTCTGATCTAGCAGCGGAACATCTGATCAAATATCTTTTTGCCTCGGTCCCTGAGGTCGCCGAAGCCTATTCTTCGATGCCCGTGCCCGTGCTTAAAGCGGACTTCTTCAGATACCTCATCTTACTGGCAAGAGGAGGCATATATTCGGACATTGACACCGAGGCACTCAAACCCGCCGTTGAATGGCTTCCGCAGAACCTAGACAAGTCCACAGTCGGCCTCGTGGTCGGGATAGAGGCTGACCCGGATCGCGACGACTGGGCAAAGTGGTATTCGCGAAGAATTCAATTCTGCCAATGGACCATACAGGCCAAGGCTGGCCATCCCGTCCTTCGCGATATCGTGGCCAGGATAACGGAGAAAACGTTGCAACTGAAATCACAAGGACATCTCAGATATGGTCGACCTCCAACGAACATTAGTATTGTCGAATTCACCGGTCCCGCAGTGTGGACTGACACCATCTTTGATTACTTCAACAACCACGATTACTTCGACTTCGACTCGAGTATCCAAAACATCACAGTGAACGACTTCTTCAATGCCAGAGAATCTAAGAAGGTTGGAGATGTCGTTGTACTCCCCATCACCAGTTTCAGCCCTGGTGTAGGACAAATGGGAGCCGGCGAAATTGATCATCCCATGGCGTTCGTCAGGCACGAGTTTGAAGGGTCGTGGAAGCCGGAGAACGAAAGGGTGTAATATGAAATATGAGACGAGGCATCGTCGCGATGCTGTTGATCTTCGATTGTATTAACGTTGCATATAGAAGCATTCCGAGGAGTTTGGAGAGGCGGCCATCATCTGCTCGATCTCAAGCCTCGAGAGGGAAACTCTCGGGGAAACATAGAGGTAGGCGTTTCTTCGGCCCAACGATCTAAGAATTTGAGCTTTCAGGAAGAATTATATGACAGGTACTGCGTGCCGATCAGTAATGACCAAACCGCATGCTCCACCGTCTCGTTCACTTCGTATATTGAGCACATCGAGTCTTTATCCTCGTGCTTCGAGAATACTCCGCTACTACTGTCCTTAATGACGCAAGTGTTGCACGCTACCTGGCTAATTGAGTTTTGCGACTGGAGCCACCAATAATCCAATCTGAAATTTGGCCGCAGATGCAGCAATCACGCCTGACCCAGCACTGCGGGCGCATGCCAGTGGGCCGTGCACGGGGGTGCTAATGCACGAGGAAGATACAGAATTGAAAGTTTCTACAAGCTTTGCCTTGACGAGATGTGTATGATCGGCGTTGGAGGTTCTACAATGATCAAATTAATCATGGGGCACGCACCCGGCATCTGCGGGCAAATCGTCGCCAGCCAGTGGGCGCCGCTGCTGATCCGGGCTCGGCGAGAACCACTGTTCAACAATGCCACTCCTGTGGCTTTCTCGGCTCGCGAGATCCATCTGCCCAGTGAGTGGCATAGGCGATCACTCCGCACAGTTGCACAAAAGACTGCTGGGCGTTGATGCAGACCACGTCGTCAATTCCGACCTTGCCCACTCTTAACAACTGACTTACGCAACGCTACCTTGGACTATCCAGGTAGGAACGTTTTGGCCGCCTCTTCTTGCCAAATAATCCCAGGCCCAATTTGGACGTGTCTGAGCCAAGGACCAGGGTGCAAAACCTCTTACTCATGTGGCTTAGGCATGCATCTGTAGAGCCAAACTTATTCAGCTTCACGATCGTTCACTCTCTTGTGATACACCTGATGGCGATGCCCGAACCTCAACCTCAACAGTCACATCATCAGCAATAGCTCGTGCCATTTAGCTCCTCCGATGTTCAACAGTACAACGCTCCTGCAGCCGTCGCGCCAGCCCTCGCAACGAGCCCTCTCAGCACAAGGCCCGCAACCGTTTTTGCGCTCGGCTGACTCGCAACACACGTCTAGAAGTACTAGCAACCCTTATCCGAGGCAGTCAACCAAGGATGCAACCTCCAAGCCTGCCGAGGACAAATCGAGGCACCCGCCGCCTCTCGAACAGAACCAAACTGACCTCAACGTGAGGGGAGCCGGCTTCTCCTCGAAAACGCTCAAGTTTGCCGATTTCGAACTCTTACAGACCTTGGGCACCGGAACATTTGCAAGAGTCTGGCTGTGCAGGTTCAAACACACCCAACTTCCTGAAGACCGCAACAAAGTCTTTGCGCTGAAGGTGCTGAAGAAGGTCGATGTCGTCAAGTTGAAGCAAGTCGAACATGTCCGCAATGAGAGAAATGTGCTTGCTGCCGTGGCTGGATATCCCTTCATTACCCAGATGCTGGCCTCCTTTTCAGATTCACATTCGCTATATATGCTCTTGGAGTACACTCCCGGAGGTGAGATCTTCTCATATCTTCGTCGAGCAAGGCGCTTCCCCTTTCCGACCGTCCAGTTCTATGCCGCAGAGATCACCCTCATCTTGGCCTACTTGCACGATGTCCAGCATGTAGCCTACAGAGACCTCAAGCCTGAAAACATCCTGCTGGACGCCGACGGTCACTTGAAGCTCGTCGATTTTGGCTTTGCAAAGCATCTTCCTCCCGATCCGAATCCACCACCACAACAACAGCAAACAAACCAGCCTCCACCGAATGGTGTCAATGGCACCAACTTGCATTCACAAGACTCATGTCACCCGCCGCCGCCGCCGCAGCAGCAGCAGCAGCCACAGCAACAGCAACAGCAACAACAACATGGGTATGGCGTGACTTACACTCTGTGCGGCACGCCTGAATATCTTGCTCCAGAAGTCATCCGTAATACCGGGCATGGCGCTGCGGTGGACTGGTGGGCTTTGGGCATCCTCGTCTATGAAATGCTGATCGGTCAGCCTCCCTTTTGGGACCAGAATCCCATGAGAATCTATGAGCAGATTGTACAGGGTCACATTCGTTTCCCTGTCCCTTCCTCACACGCCCATCCCGGCCGGCGCAGTCTATACGTACCCAGAGTCGCACGCGATTTCATCCTGGCATTATGTAAAACTGATCCTTCTGAGAGACTTGGTCATATTGCCGGCGGTAGCAAGCGAGTTATGCAACATCCCTTCTTTGATGGCGTGAATTGGAATGACGTCTACTATAGGCGGCGCAGGGGTCCCATAATCCCGAGAGTGGAGTGGGCGGGTGATGCTGGCAATTTCGATGAGTACCCAGATCCTCCTGACGACGTCGAGGAGAGCGAAGGTGGTAGAGGACGGTATACATCGGAAATGCGTGAGGACTGGGATGCTGCATTTGCAGATTTCTAGTCGCTTGCTGCACATCCCCCAATGGCTGTCACAAGGATGCACAATCAACAACGATAAGATGAGCTACGCAGGACTGAAAATGTTAATGACGTCGATCACGAACGGGAAGGGACGCGATGTCGAACACTCTGACTCTCAGAAGTGTTTGCTCGGGGACGCTGATCCAATTGGGTGTCGGAAGCAGTGTGCAGAACCGTCCTCCTTCCATGCCCTCGTCAGCGCAAGATAGAGGCACTATAGAAAGCGATTCAACAAGCAAAGCGACTACAGGGAGCTTGATGCGGAACAATTGAATCCTGCCCCTGACTACAGAGCGAGACAACATCACTGAAGACTTGGGACAAGGTCAGATATGAGATGGCCATTGCTGCCAAGCATCGATCATGCGAGGAAAGAGCATCACATTCACGCTTCACGAGATGATTAGACGAGTGAGTGAAAACACGAGTTGGGTTGGAAGACTGTCTGGGTTGAGACTGCTGAAAGTGCTTTGGAGCATTGTTTGGTAGTTGTTTTTACGTTTCAGCGTATTGATACCAATCTGTACCTAAATAGACGGCTGAATATTTTTTGAGACCCGGAATGCTAATTTTTGACTCGACGTAAGCTGGGAGAGACCTCTGGACAAGTGGATCTCCTACCAATCCTTCTTCTCTCCTCATAGATTAAACTCTTTGTGAGCCCTTCGGGTCCAAGTTAAAACACGTTGTCCTATCCCACCACAACTAGCAGTCAATGTCCGGCTACGAGCGCTCTGTTGCCACCTTCCTCGATGCCAATAGCACACTGTCAAATATATATCGACATGTAGATCATAGTTCGACTACGGCTACAGCAGCAGCAGCAGCAGCAAGAGGAAGAAGAGGAGGAGAAGCATGACCGAAAAGGAATAACTTCTCCATGGACGGAAACGGGCAAATGTTGTGTGAGTATGTGTCTAAGTGGGAGGGAGGCAAGGAGGGAGGGTGTGAGGGAGAAGGAGAGGAAACACAGTCTCACATGGCGGAAGGCCGTCTCACACACACACACACACACACACATTTAGGGCCTAAATTGAAACACCACTGCCCGGAAGAAAAGGGGGAGCCCGAGGTAGTGGATGTGGCCTGTCACACAAGCTGTCTGTGACCGACTACAGGGGGTGCAAATGTCAAAAAACAAAACAAGAGAAAACACTCTTCAATTTGAGGCCGGTCAAGAAAAGCGAAGGACTTGATTTTGGAAGGGGACCCATCTCATCTCTTGCGTTTTCGTTTTCGTTTTCCAGCACGGACGTAGGACCTAGGACGAAGGAGCGTCTATCGGAACCATGATGAGAAAAAGTTTACCTCTTCCCTCCCTCCTTCCCCAAAAAATCCCACCCTCGCTTCCTTTGGTAAAGGCTCAGACTACTCACAGTCGACTTGGCCCGTCAACAGCTTCAGCAAGCTCGAGGATGTCGCCGTGCTTGCTTTGCTCTCTGCTGTGAGCACGCCTAGCAGCGGTAGCGCCGTTCTTCTTCTGTCTGAGAATGTGGGTCGACGTAGCGCCGAGGAAGATGTGGATATGGCTATTTGGGGTCAATCAGTCAGTTATGGTGTCTCTGTTGGTTTTTTAATTAAAAAAAACCAAAAACAAAACAAATATCAGACCTTTCGTTTTGCTCTCTCTTTCTCTCACACATACACACATACACGGGGGCAGCTACTTAAAGGAAATTGAGGGAGAGGGAGAGGGAGAGGACGGAGACTTACGCAACAGCCAGACAGCCGATCAAAGCATGGGCACCAAAAACAGTGTAGCCATATGAGCGATGACTGGAATAGGCGTACTCAGAGTAGAAATACGGTTTGCCACGCAAGAGGTAAAAGACCCAGATGACGACGAAGCCGCAGCCAATGATGAAATCGTAGACAATGACGGGAATCTTCGGATGGAGGCGGACGGGCTGCTCGAGCAGGTAGGCGATTTTCTTGGCCTTGCGTAGTCGGATGGCGAGCACGAGGTCGATGATCCAGATTAGACCGAGGCAGGCAAAGGCGGAAAAGGCGACGACGTCAAAGTCGAGGAGCACGAGTGCGAATGTGACGATTTCGATGTAGCAGGCCAGCGAGCGGACAAAGGGCCCGAGGACAAGCGGCTTGATGTCTTCGATGAAAGCCATCGTGTAGCCCTTGTACTGGTTGAATTTGAATTGAGAGTTTTTGCGATTACTGTGATCCTAGACCTCGATCTCGATCTCGATCTCGAACCTTGGAGTGGTGTTATTGAGACATGCAGAACGAGAGCATCCCTTTGGATCTTATTGTGTAATCTGGCCGGGCAGTAGCCTTGGATGGTACGGACGTCTAGCCTCGAGATCCAGATGTTGGCGTGAGAGAATAACAGAGTTTTGTGTAAATGTTTGTCGCTGGGAGATGTGGTAGCCGTGCGACAGTCCTCGCTAGATCAAGGTACCTAGGTATTCGAAGACGGACACAATTTTTCAATCGAGGAACCTGAGCTCTTGCCTGGGAAACCTGATTGTACCAGCAGAGGAATGGTCGTCCAGACGAATTATAATCTCGAGCCAAGGTGCAAGACCCCTGACGAACCTTGTTTCAGAGTCCCCCAAGGTGGCCCGGCAGCAAAAGCCCTAGCCTGATTTGGAGTATTTGTACAAAAAGCTTCCTCTTTCTCCGACGTGCTCACTTTTTCAGTAGATGCTCCTGGCTAGTGTTTGTTCAACGAGCGATCGGAGAAGCCTAGCAACCGTTTGAACATGCACAGTGTATTTCACACTATTACCTCGGCTCAATAAGCGATGCAGATCCATGCTCGTTCTGAGGAGGCAGGTGACACTGTGTCGTGGGGTCCGAACTTTAGAACACAGGTACAAGTGCTGCAAATGAGCACAGTATTTGAGCAATAATAAGCCCGCGCAGTCTCGGCATCTCAGGCTGACAGTCCACGTGTAATTAAGCAGGAGAGGTGGTGTAGATTTTTCAATCGCGTGAGGGAGGACTTTCTAGCTCAAAATCATCGAGATTTTGCACACGTCAAGCAATTAGAGTTACAAAGTGTATAGAGAGTACCGAGCCAAATTTGCAAGCAACACCGCGATGCTGGCCATTTCATTTCATGCGAGCATCGCACGCCGGGAAAAGGGGACGCGCGATGCCTTTCCTCATCCCACCCCAAGCAGGCAAACTAGCTCCCAAGTGGTGCGAGACCCCAAACGTACGTGTTCGGTGGGAGTCGGCGTAGAGAACCAGGTGGAACAGTCTCTTTATCTGCTCCAAGGACATGCACTGCTGTGGCTGTGGAATAGTGCGTTTCTTATTCCCACAGCGCAGAGGGCAAACCGAAACCCATAATGCTGGCTTCTGTTATTCTTCATTTTCTTCTTCGTGCGTCTCAAGGATAGTGGCACTCCCACTCCCACTCCCGGCCCTTGTAATTCTCACTGGCCGTGGCAAGAGCTTACTAGAGCTCCCTCCATTCGGAGATGATTTCTCACTGGACTCGGTCTTGTTGTCATCGTCCTTTTTCCCCCTCAGGGTGGGTGGAGGCTTGGCGAACATAGCTGCTAGAGCAGCCTTCTGCTTCGCCTTTTCCTCTTTCTCTTTGACTTTCTTCTGCTCCTCGCTCAAGCCTACGTCTTTGTTCTCGGCTGACGCCTTCCATTGCCGCCAGCCGTCGAAGTCGATCAGCGCTTGCATGCAGCCCCATTCGGTGACTTTTCGCAACATCCACGGATAGCCGACAGGTTTGGTTAGAAAGTCGTTGCAGCCCACAGCGAGCGCTTCATGCCGATCGCTCTGTAAACTGCTGGCTGTCAGGGCGACAATAATGACAGGGCTCTTGAACAGAGTCATATCCGACAATTTGTCCTCGGGACCGATCTCATGTTGGCCGTTCTGCTTTCTGCCAGAATTTTGTCCGCCCACAAGACCCAAACCAATGCCGTTGACACTCTCGAGTCGACGGATTTCTTTCGTAGCTTCCAAGCCACTCATGACCGGAAGCTGGATGTCCATGAGGACCAGGTGAAAGCCGCCTGTCTTCCACGTATTGACAGCCTCACGTCCATTCATGGCACTCTTCCATCTCACCTTCAGACGTCTCATGAACTGCTCGAGTAGCCTCAAGTTGATGACGTTATCCTCGACGATTAACACATTGATAGGCGGAACATTGCCATCCAGGATGCCGTTTTGTGCGAGCTTTAGCGGCTTCTCCCCGTTGATCGTTTTGGCAGAAGTTGGCTGCGGTTGGGCTTGTTTCTTCCGCTTCGGACGGCCCGAATGTGGCGACGAGGTTCTGTTGGGAGGTGTGAGGCTCGGGCGGTGCTCAGGTTGCGCCGGAGGAGTTGGCAGGGGAGCCGGAGGGGCTATGCCGTTCGGCACGGTCTGTTTGAGTTCTGACCCAAGGTGGTTAGTTAGGCGCATAGCTTCTCAGATTGTGCCTGGCTTACCGTTAGAATGTGGTTGTGAAGAATGCAAGATAGTGGGACTGCTGGTGTGTTGCCTGACATACTTTGGTCGATGCTTTCTTGGACCATGACCTCCTGGGCTAGGCAAGGCAGGGAGCTGGCCAGTGTTGAGTATGGCCATGCTGTGCGGGAGATGTTGCCCGCCCTGCTGGCCAGGATGTTGTGGATGTGCGGCTAGGTGTGGACTGTGGATGGCCATGGGAGGAAAATACTCTCTTGCTCCTTCGCTAGGTCTGGGATCCTCAACGTAATAGGGAAAAGCAATGGCGTGATGGTTGCCGACCCGAGGACTTGGCTTCGGTGTGCGTCTCTGCGGTACTTCTATGACCAGCGCCTCATCGATTGTCTGCCCGCCTGGATAGTAGGAGTCAAGGGTGCGGCCAACCGATTCGTCAGGCCCAAGTACGCGATCCACCGGGATATTCTTGTTGGACTGTTCCCTCGAGACGATCCTGAGTGTGATGTCGGGCGAGTCGACCGAGCGACCGAGCGAGTTGGCATACTTCTGCAGAATGACATCTCGCACAGTGTCGACCAGGTCGTCATCACCCACAACCACAAGCGTCGCGGAAGCGCCCGGCCGTCGGACCCATACTTTTCTTTGCATTATCTCGGGCGCATCATCGAACAGGAGAGACGGGGCAGGTGTCCGTGCTGGCGACACCGCCGAACAAGTGAGTAGAGATGAACTTGTCGGTGCCCACGAGTCGAAGGTGGTTGGAATTTGGAGCGACGACGGCTGTACGGATGAGGCCACAGAAGAATCGAGTTCGTGGATGAAGACCGAATTGAGATGCTTCTCAGAATCGATATCACATGCAGCGATGATTCGTCCTGACCGGACTGCGGGAGGCTCGGGTGTCGAGGGAGTTTCTACTGACGTGGTGGTGCTTTGAATTGCCGCGGGCCAATTTTCGTCGTCCGTCGGCGCGGTCACTGGGCGAGTATGATGGTTCGCAGAGACGACAAGTTGACCGTGATCGCTCTCGCTGTTGTTGCTGGTGTTGTTGATTGCATGGGCAGAACGTGCCCGCGGAACAGCCTGACTAGCCTCAAGAGCCTCAGCTCCGGGCTGCTCACTTTGGAGTTTGGCGTGAAAAGAGGCTGATCTTGGCAACCGCTTCAACCACCTGCTAACGATGCGCATCGGGCCTAAGAGCCCGATCGACACTGTGCACACTGTGCTCGGCTTAGGGGTTTAATAGGCTGTTCTCATCCGTGGGGCTAGTAAGCCCTCCACGCCCGCAATGCCCCAATCGTTGCCACAATTACTCCGAAACGGAGAGTAACAGTTGGTGTTGACGCAAAGATAGTCAGTTGGCTTTGTATGATGCGAAAATAAAAGCAGAGGGAGTAATCTCAAACATGTAAAGGCACCTTGCTGCTCGTTCATGCGTGTGTCTACTGCCAACTGGTGCACTATGGCTGATACGGAGTAGCGGCCTGTCTTCGCCAGGTGCTGGCGGTATTAGCCGCGGCTGCCATGTGCTAATAGAGGCCAATTTCCCCATACCTTGTTTTGCCTCCCCGATAGCACACCACTTTATACGATCGCTACGATAAGGCCCCTGCAGGATGCGACTTGCACTTTCAACGAAAAACAAGCATGCTTCATCCCCTAGCTTTGATGTTTTCCATGGAATATTATTACTTCACATCCTGGCTCCATGACACTTGTATTACAAACTAACTGGATCCTGCCGCCATCACAGGCCACTATAATTCCGTTCCAAGGTTGATAAGCCTTCCGCCAAGTGTCAAGAGATACCAGAATGGGACTGAAATATCACTTGGTGTCTTTACCTAACACGGCTATGAAGGTGGATGGTTTTCGATGGACCTTCAAAATCCGCATCATCTCCACATCAAGCAGAACACGGTGAACACGGTTTCAGTGCACGTTTAGGTCGAAATGGTGACGACTCGGCTACCAGATTTCAGGAGGCCTCAAAAGAACCCAAAACTCAGTTTATGCAGTACTGGATACCTAACATCAACCCAACATGCCAACATCTCTCCATGTAATATATATGCTATGGAAGGGGTATCGTTCGCTTTGTATGATGCCCTGAGGGTAAAACAGACCAGGCCATTTTACCTCCATAGTCCTGTGGTAACATCAACGCCGTCCCGCTTGCTTTTTATGCGCAATTCTCTCGTCTTCTTGAACA
Source organism: Incumbomyces lentus (assembly GCA_017656005.1). NCBI lineage: Eukaryota > Fungi > Ascomycota > Eurotiomycetes > Chaetothyriales > Trichomeriaceae > Incumbomyces > Incumbomyces lentus. The sequence goes on along the minus strand of JACJVT010000004.1, from coordinate 873,680 downwards.
TGATGAAATCTAAGGGATCGCAATGTTTCGCAAAATTGGTATCATGAGAGCCGTAACGTCGTCAAACGCACTCCATCTTCGACAGCCCTGATTATAATACGGCGCATCAATCGAGTCGCTCGGAAACTCCAAACATTTGTTCGTCCCAAGCATCATCGACCCATCATATAATCAGGATACATGTTGCCACCAGGCCCGTCAGCACCAGAAGTACTAGGTGGGCTTCGCATACCCAGCCCAACGTATGCACTACTCACACCGGGATTGTTTGGGGGGAATCCGGGAGGAGCAGATAGGCCGGGCGGCGGTCCACTTGCTGTTGAAAAGCCGCCGGGTGACATGGCGGGAATTCCGTTGATGAGACTTGGTCCCATAGAGTTGAGGGGTGTCGAAGGTCCAGTATTGCTTCCAGGCTGTCCTGACCGAACCCCAAGAGGGTTTTTGGAGAAGCTGAGCCGAATGCCACCCTTGACGCTGTTGTGCAGCTGCGCACCGTACAGCTCATTGAGCGCTTTCGTCGCGAACGAGATGTCCTCAAACTCAACAAAGCACATTGGTCCGTTTTGTTTGGTCCGAAAACACAATCTCTTGTAGCCTCTTTGCTTCGAGAACATGGCCTTCAACTCGTCTTCTGAAGTATCCATGGGTAGGTTACCTACATAAAGCGTATTGCACGGGGGATTCTGGTCTGCAGGATTCACTGGAGGATAGTTATGCCGAAGGTATGGGTTGTTTGACATATATGGCCCTGCTCCTGGGGGAAACGGGGTATGAGGTGAGTGCACTTGCATCGCCGAACGTGGTGTATGGAAGAGATTGAGACCCGTGCCAGGCACGCTTGTGTTCAGAGACAAGCCGTTGAATTCTCGGATAGGGGGACGATAGCCGTTGGATCGATGAGCACTAACGGACGAACTGTCTTTCTTCATGTAGCCCACCGGATCTCTCAGCAGACCATCAGTCTCATCGTCACCCCCCTCTTCGCCGATGACTGACTTACCACTGATACGAGAGCGATCCTGTAGATTGGCGTTGCGCGGTGAATGCGATTGGAACACCTTCGAAAAATGCCCTCCACCATCAGACAGAGTGCCCTCAGGCGGCGAAGCTGCTGGCGAAGGGGATAGCTTACTCATGGATTCGAAAGCATTCACGTAAAGAGAAGATCTTCCGATTGGAGACGTTGCTTTGGTGTTAGGCCGAGATGAAGCTGGATCGATGGTATTGCGCCTGATCCCCATGCTATGAGGATGTGAATGTCCAATCTCGACGATCATATTCGCCTGTCCTTCTGTATTCGGCTTCCCATCTAACATAGCTTGTGCCTCGGAAGCACTCATCACCGACGAGAAACGTGCTATTGCAGTTACGAAACCCTTGTCTTCTTCATTGTCATTGGGCACGATTTCTGTGTCTTGCAAGTCTTTCGCAAACAGAAGCATTGTTCGGACCGCATCAGTTGTTGTACTTAGCGGTAATCGCCGGATAAGTAACGACGTTGGCACATAAAAGCCTTCACTAGCGCTCGACATGCGCCGATCCGTGATATCAAAGGGCATCATCCTGGATAGGTGCGAGGTGGGCTGAGAAGGAACTGTGTTGAATCTGACAGCTTGGGTTCCAGAAGTCACTGCGATCATCCTGCACGTCAACTTCCCGCTCAACACTGGACACCCTTGGTCGTCTGCGACTCACGTGGCAAGCACGACCATTGAGTGTACGTTGCAGACGGGCAACGACGTGACCTCCCCTCCTACCGTTTCTACCTACTGGTTTGTGTAGGTGACTAGACAACCGCTCGAAGGAGGATCAAAACAGCTCCGGATTCAGGTCGCTCTGCGCAGATCGCACAAGATCAAATGGGCTGTGGCCCTGAGGAGGCTCGAGCTGGCAATAACCTTCGTGCTCGGGGAAAATATTGTCTGTGGGAGTTTGCTGTTCGATCCTCGTTTGTTGCAACTTGTGGACCTATTGTCACCACAGGCAAAAGACTTCCTGATCAAAAGTTCATACAACGTTAGGCGGACTCAATCTCAGATATGCTGATGCGACAATGGTACAAGCTGAAGGTACTGGATACACTTGTTCACTCAAGACACTGATCGAGCAACTGCGCGTATCTCATTCAGAGTGAAGCAGACAAGGCCGGCATCGAGAAAGTAGTGGTACTATGTTGCTTTACTGGGCCGCGGCCAGTGAGTCGAGCTGGAGGATGAGAGAGCGGATCAACCTGTCTGGAGAGAAAGCGGGATATTTTGACGGCGCCAAAGAGCAAAGAGCCAGTCGATAGCAGCGATAAGTAGCGCCTAAGGAAAGCTAATTCTGCACGTCGCGAAGTCTGGAGGATGGTCGGCCAGGCCAATCCAGTGCTAGGTTCGAGGTTATGTGGCTTGCAGATGGAGACGAACCTCTTTAGCTGTGGACAACAGGACAGCCGCAGGTACATTTAGAGTTGATGCCAGCGGATCCTTGTCATGTCATCTCCGGATAAGGCAGAAGAAAATGCATTGTTGACCAAAAACTGCAGACAGACGATCGGTCGATAAAAACGGTTGCAATTGAGACAGCTCACCAATGAAGCGTATAGAAATTGTTTGAAATACAAGAGCACTGATAATGGTCGACCTGATAGAATCACACCATAATATCGGCTTTGCATCAGGACAAGCCCCAATGGATCAGAGGCAGTGGGCTTGCTTAGCACGATGCAGGAGCGGTAACTCATTGGGGATCTTCAACGTTCGTGTTCGTGCAATTATTGTGTCCGGGATAATGTGTTGCAGCCCTGTGACGCAGCACTTACGTTCTTAGCCCTTCGTCGTCTGCATGTTCGTTAGATTCTGAGGGACTAAAAAATCTCTCCTGGTCTGGAATAGCACACAAACCAATTCGTGAGGAGAGTTGGGCTGAGTTGTGGCATTGTGGCGAGGACAGGAACGAGATCTGGCTAATGTACATCATTATTGGAGCTTGCGCTTCAGGAAAGTGCTGGGTAAGGCACCATGCGCGGAACAGTAGCCGATTGACGCTGGAATGAGGAGGTCTTTTAGGGGCCGGGGATGGTGTTCAAGCAGAAGAAAAATGAGCTAAGAATCACGGCATGCGAAGATTTAAGTGGCTGTCGCCAATGTCGGCGGGACTTTTAACCTTTGTGGCTGCTGCTGCTGCGCTCTCGCGGGAACTTGGCAAGCTTCGAGGAGTGCCTGATAGCCCACCTGCATTGGGTCGCTCCATATTATCACATCCTTCAACCCCCTGCGGCACTGTGGGCACTCCAACTTCGAATTGCTGACGCAGGCTCCACATGCCCTAAGAAATAAGGCTATCTTGGGCGGCCCTTCGGCAGCGTGGTTTGTTCTTGACACTGGCATGAATATGCCACGATGTATCAGATCGCCTTGAATTTCTTCACGATCGAAGAAGAATTTTGTGAATGTGTCAGCGACCGCCTAAGCCTGCCATCACTCCACGGGACTTCTTTTGATGGGCATGCAAACAAAGTTTCTATACTACGTTCAAACAGTTTCGAAACACATCGTAGAAGCACATCCAGGTAATTCTGTTCTTCGCTAAAGAATGGCCCCGCTGATGCCCACAGAAAGATAGCATTCAGAGCGACCAAATATCACGTGTTTTGCTTGTTCCCCTCCCGGCATGAGAGGCCAAAGCCTTCGATACTGCTTTTAGTACGGAGCATGCAAAATCTAGATCGATACGAGGCGTCGATTTCAGAAGGTTTAGATTAGTGGAATCCTCAGTTCCGTGGCTCTTGCGGCGAAGGAGTATTGAAAAGCCTCGAGAGGCCTCCTGACAATGGGGTATATTAATTCACGCCATTTGCTAGCACAGTGCGGCCGAAGCGGCTTGGTTGACTTGAAATAACTGGAAATCATCATCTCGCACATGGAGAGTAGTGATCATTGCAAAGGGTATTAGCTGGTGACGATATGTTGTTTCTTGGGTTGAGCTAACAATCGTTTTTGTGCAATGGATCCATCACATCTGAGCCGGACACGGTCGCAAAGAGCCGACGGATCATGCAAAAGTACTCTCAAACCCCGACAAATGTCGCTCGTTAAGGATGCCGACTACATCACCCATCCCCTACATAAAGACTCCTGATCCACATTGATCAAGTCTATAGGGATGGATTGCACATCGAAACTATAGAAGTAGAACATCGAATCGCTGAATAGTTAGTGACAGGATCAACGCCCAGGCAAGTCAACAGTGCGCGTCAGAGCATGTGCAGGGCCGGGCTGCGGAGGGAGCGGAATATCCCTCCCGTCATTCCTTCTGCTCGCTGTGCTCGACGTTCTGAAGCAGCTGTTCAGCGAAGTAGCCGATTTTGTTTCCTTTCTTTTCGTGCATCTCGACTAACGGCCCGCTGGCTACGGTTTCGTAGGATGGCGGTTCATCCAATAGATTAATGTTCTCCATTGAATCATCTGAACTACGAGGTCGCTTTGGCGATGGTTGGCCGCTCAAACTACGTATAGTGCTTGTTGACATCGGTGTCGCTTCTTTGACGAACGAAGGATACACAGTGTCATTGAATGGATTGCTATCGTCCATGACGGTCGAATTCGTCTCGTTGCTCCATCCACGAGAGCGAGAGCTGTGCTGTAGGCGTTGTCTTGAGATTTCGGCTTCGAAAGCTCGATTGTCTTGCTCCACAAACGTCCTAAGAGATGCCGGAAGTGGACTGGGCCGAAAAGTCATAGCCGTCTCGTCCGCATAGACGAGGATCGCTGTTGAATTCTCGTTTTGAACTGCCTCAAGAACATCATGGACAGATACCTGGCGGACCGAGAAGCGGAGAGTGCCGTCCTCGTCGTCTGGATTTTCCAAAAGTCCATTACGCTGCGAAGTTAAAGAGCTAGTGTCTTGGTCCGGTGGTTCACCCCATGCCGTTCTCCACCACTGCCAGAATGCGTATGGACCGTCATCATCTTCCATGCCTATGAGGTCGGGGTTGATTTTGCGAAAATACGCCACATTGGGTTTTGTAGAAACACCTTGTAGAACGTATTTTTGGCGTAGAGGCTCTGACGACTGTTCGGGGATGGTCAAATCTGACATGATCGATCTAATTTGTGCTTCGAACTCGACCTTCCGTTGCTCCAACGCCATGAGGTTATTTTCGATCTCGGTAAGAAGGTCGTCGATCTGTGCTTGAATTGGTGCAGCTTCGACTCGTATGGGAGCTTCGTCGATCTTGTCGTAGGATCGCAAGGTGTCGTTGGCAGCCACAGGCATAAGTCCCTTTGCTTTTTTGAGTGCATCCCGTACATCGATTCTCGAAGAGTTCATTCGGATACTGGGCATTTCGGCCACTTTATGTTGTGCTCTATTCAGCCGTTCGAGCTGATTAAGGAGGGCATATCGGCGTTGTCTGATCCGAATCATGGATTCGCGAAGCTCAGGTCTATATCGGTCTAGATACCAGACTTCAGTCGGCACAAGGCCAAGGTTTGTTGCACCAGGTTCATCATTAAAGATTCGCATGGTGAATATGTTACCAAATCGCTCGATCCACACATCCTCAAGAGGTTGATTATGCATATCATTCCAAAGGATTTTGTCAAGCAATTCCCCGGGCGTTTGGGCGTCTCTGAGAGCGCCTTCGATCTGGAACATGTCCTTTTCCTCGGGATCAACGCCTTTCACTTCTGGGCCTCTGGTTGCGGTGGTGGTGAACACCTGCGTCAAAGGCTCATCGAGGCTCTCCGCTAGAGCAGCCGCTCGCCACGCCTCAAAAAGCTTCGTGTGTTCAGTCTCGGCTCTGAAGTATTGGTAGTATTTCATATCGGAGAGTGCGTCGACACACCCATACGCTCTGTTGGTGTTGTCCAGAAAAGCCATCAGACATTGTATCTCCGCCTGGAAACGTCTCCTGTCTTCATCACCTGGAGTTGATTTCTTCACTGTAAGGGACTTGAGGTTCTCGTCAGATATGCCGGACCACCATTCTGGGTTGTGGCTGTACGAACAGATTTCCAAGGGTGGGAAGATTAAGGCTTCTCGTGCTAGTGGGATGCTATGGTAGATGGTGAGCAAAGACGCACTGTAACCGGATTCGGTGGATCCCTGCAGGAAAGCAGGTTGGCCGGTTGTTCTTCGCCGACGTGCAGGAAGAGGGTGCTCGACCACTTCTCGAGCTGAGGCTATCGGAGCAAGGGCCCATTGCGAAGTAGGATAGTGGGATCTCTTAGCCGGGCCAAAGTGCTGAGTCGTGCCTGTCGTCCCGTTCTCTTGTCCAGGCACGTCTTTCATCGATTCAGCCATGGCCTGTTTTAGCTGATCGTCTTCACTTTGCATGCTTGCTGTCTCTGGTCAGCCCGTCCCTCTAGAGGCACCATCCGTACCTTCAGCGTGCTGTGCTGTCAAATCGATGTAGTTGCGTGAAGGGGAAGGCGGTCGCGACATGCCCACGTCGTCGGCATCTATACGGAACGCTTCGAGTCAACATAAGTACGCAGCGCGGCGGAGCTGGATCAGGTACACACAAGGAATATTGTCTTGCGGCTCCCACTGTCTACTCGAAACCTGCCCCAGTGTCAACCATTGACGGAGCGGGATGTTCGGAGAAGCTTACTTCCTCACGAGTAGAGCCCGTGGGATCATCGAAATAGTGAGTAACCGCGTCCGACCAATTTGGCCATTTCTACCTGCTTTTTGAGTCATTGTGCGCCTGAAGAGGTGTCGACACCGACCTTCAGCAGGATGATTGCTTGTGCTCGCTCGACGCCAGCGATGTCGCATACTGACGCAATATCCGCAGCCGGGGGCTGCGTACCGGGGGTTGCCATTCCACTTGAACACTTGCTAGGTAGTCGTTAGCATGTTGCGGACAGCATTCTACGCGAAAGTTGGGATGGGTGAGTTGTACTCCAGCGGATCATGTGTGACAATCAGATGTTTGTCCACCAAGCCGGCATTATTCTTCCATTGTGCTGGGCTGGGAGCATTCCCGCCTTCACGTTGTCGATGCGACGCACTGACAACCAATGCTGCAACTGTTGGTGCTGTACGTGTCCTTGCCACCGATAGGGCTCCGATAAAATCTTGGGTGAAGCGCAGACAGATCCAGGCATAAACTATCCTTACATGAAATCATAAGGAACCGCGCTCCAGTGCCAGTAGTTAAACACGAGTGGGTCCAACTCATGGGCTTAGTAGGGCATTAGCGGTGGACACGGGCAGCTAATTTGGCAGCCTCAGGCACAACAGATAATTCTGGTCCAAGTCGTGCCTCTGTTACTAACGCGCCAAAGCAAGCCTAGTAATCAGACGAATCTTGAACGTCGCAACACACCTCGCGTGCTTTTACTAGGACATCCCATACAGAATAAAAGCGATTGTTTGATGCACGTGAGACGGGAAAAACATGGCATGGTCTAATTTGTGTGATATGGCTGCGGACGTCAACGATCACTTCTTGGGAGATACAGGTGGCACACCCCAATAATGCGAGGCTATCAAGGAGACCGTAGAACACATACGTGCACATATTAATATATAAGAATAGGATGATGGACCAAATTGCGCTTGCTTGGAGTCCAATTAGGATCGGCAGCGTTAGTGCAAATCTCAAACGTGCCCCAGAAGTTGGCTTTCTCAGACCAGCAAGCCATCGAATCAAGTCTCGTGAAATGGGTTCGACGAACGTAGGGCGACCCTCCGGAATACTGAGACTCAAAGCTGACACCTTGACGTCTGCACCAAACTGTCCATGTTTCATACAGTCAAGACCATGTCTTGCAATAACGTGATGTCGTGGACGATCAATCTCCTCAGGCAGGTGCCCATTAAGAGGGCCCAGCACATGCATCCGATGTCGATCCCGTTATTCTTGTCACGAAGACACACTAAAATGGCCAGAGTATGGGGAGGATCCCACTGAGGGTTTGTTTAGCCCCGAACGAGGAATGCTCTTTTCGGAGACAGTTTGCCAAAGCGCGCCTTGTGGACTCGCGCCGACAATGCTCAAACAACGTTTGGTGTGCGAAACTAAGAGCAAGCCACAGCATGGATCTCAAACACGCCACGGCCAACCAGTCCAGTCTCGGTTCAGGGCAGCCAGTCATTTTTGAGCGGGGGGCCATCCCTAATTCTGCAGCCTCTTGGAGCTAAAGAGAGTGCGCTGCAATTAGCACCAAGCACTCGTGCCCCGTTTTCTCTCTTGCAACTCCTTCGCAGCTCCTGAAATTCCAACGAATTTTTGCACGTTCAATTGCTTGGACGCTCTTTCGTCGTTGTTTCTCAACAGCCGCTGCATCCTCGATCGACATTTGGATGCTAGTGAAGCCTCTGCCTTCGTTACCATACTGTTCTTGGCCTCCGTCCCCTCGACAGCGATCTTTTCCGGAACCGCCAGACGGATCCGAAACCCTTCGATCAGTGTTCACCTGCGACTCTCGAGAGACACGAAACACGCAGCGCTAATCATACCTGTCACTCGTTACCAACCGCGTTCAGCCTGTCCATCCTCTGAGAGACTTTCTCGTCCAAGTATATCGCGCTTTCCTGAACCGGACGTCACAAGCAAAGGGCTGCTGTCTCGAGATAATAAACCCGTCCACTGGCCTCGCAGCACCTCTCCATGCTTGGTCAGAGATCACTGTACTCGCCATCGCTGAAGAAGCCATACGATACCTTCAATATGAATTCCCCGAGGCGCAGCAGGACCAGCATGTCCAACATCATCGGCGACCCATTTGCGTTGGCAACTACCTCGATTGGACTTGTAAGAGACACGCGCTGACGAACTTGGGAGTCGAAAGTGACTAACAGCACGACAGTTGGCTTGGGTGATCGCCTTCGTGGCGTCCATCATCTCCGATATCCAGTACCAGTACCCGAAATATGCCTGGTGGACAATAGCATACATGCTGTGCTGCATCATCGGCATCACCGTTGTCTTTGCTGCTAACGCTGCCAATCACTACTCCATCGCGGTGAGTCTACTGCGCTATACTCCTACGTCAACATACTGATGTATACCTTTAGATCGTTGGTTATCTCGCTGCAGGCCTGGTCATGACCACTTCGGCCGTCAGCACCCTTATCTATCAGAACGCCGGAACAATGCAGGCTGCCGCTGCCGGTTTCATCTTACTTTCAATGATTTCTGTAAGGCTGACCTTGCGATCTCCCGTAGCATAGATTTTAACCTAGTCGCAGATTATCTGGATCTTCTACTTTGGATCAGCCCCACAGGCTACCCACAGACAGTTTGTGGATGGCTTTGCTCTTCACAAAGAGCGCAACGACTATCCCACCATGAACAACCTTAACAATTACAGTAAAAGACCTGAGACCACAGTCTCTCAACCCCCACAGATGTACACTTCTGCACAGCTCAGCGGCTTTGAAACTTCAACCCCAGTGTCAGGCTATCCGGCTGGTGCCGGAGGTGCTCAGAATCGAGTATCTACACAGCCGCAAATGGGAGGAGCCGCTCCGTCTACGCCGCAGCCTGCCCAAGATGTACAGCCACCCACAGAGTATCCTTATCGTGCCAAAGCTATATATAGCTACGAGGCAAATCCCGAAGATGTGAACGAGATATCCTTCTCCAAGCACGAAATACTCGAGGTCTCCGATGTGAGCGGTCGATGGTGGCAGGCCAAGAAAGAGACAGGCGAGACAGGCATCGCGCCAAGCAACTATCTCATTCTCTTATAGCCAACGATTCCCTCACTTTAACACGATCTAGGAACTGGGTGGAACACGGCATTTCTTCGCAAAAAGGAGTGTATGGTACTTTACGAAGCACTGATTGATGTTATTTGTTTCGATTCTTGAGAGATCTCATTCGAGCCATGCTGAATGTTGAGAAAGTCATCATGACCTTTCGTGCTTGTAGGATTGAACATTTGGTTGGGATATGCGATGGCGTTGCGGCGCTATGAACAGGAGGTTTATGAACATGGCCCATGAACGAGTCTGGGAGATGGATTGCGAGGATCCGGCGGCATATAAGGGTGTCATCAAGGAAGAATGCAAGGTTGGCTCAATGACACTATTCCACAACTCCAAACGAACAGGAGAAGATCAACTGCACCTCAAACAAATCCAGCACAGCAAAAGAAACGTTTGCCGTACATCGTACCAAACCGCAGCAAAGTCGAATTTGAGAGATGACTGCACCTGTCAGCTTAAGACCTCATGAGTATGATGTTAAGCGCATGCTTTCACAGGCTGCATGCATAGAGCCCGTCGTCAAATGGAATGGCAGCGGCCCTCAATTCCCGGGGACTACCAGTCCCATCGCACGCAGCACAGTGCTGGAGCCGAGGTGGAGAATTAGCTGCATTGGAACAAGACGGTTTTAGAAGGCATCAAGCCCCGTAGGCTGGCACGCCCAAGTTTGCGGCAATTTACATGATCCTCAATCATTAATCCACAAGTCACTCATCTTTAGTGATTGAATTGCTCGAATTACCGAGCGCAATGCAAGTGGAAGTGGAAGCGAGACCGAAGCATTCAAGTTTGGCAAAGGCAAGAACAAAGTGCGGATTTTGAGACAGCCACAGGTTGGGTGGACAAGTGGTGAATTGTAGACCCGCTCAGTCTTAGTCTCATGCAACCTCTTGAGGTTCTATAAATTCGTTTACCTGCATGACTCGTCACTCTATCTCACATTATTCAAGTGCACCCTCGCCATGGTGGTGCGTGCCTCCGTGCTGTTTCAGTCGCCCGGCCATACGCGATGCACCAGGCTACCCAAACTCACTCATTCAGTCTAACCTCCCACAGCTCCATCCGGTCTGGCCAGATTAGTATGGGATCAATCGGTTTGCCAAAAACGATGGCATCCGATTTCCTTTGGCTCTCCACCACCCAAGGGAACGTTTGACAAACTTGCGTCCAGTGACTACTATTGTTGGCCCTTTGCGCTTCTTTATTACCATCAAAAAGGGCATTCCTGACACGCCAGTAATTGGATCTTGCGTCGTGGACGAGCTTCTTGCCGTCTGTAATGTGAAGCGCTTTTTATTAATGTCCCCGTCATCGTACTAGCGATCCCTAGTCACCCTTTACCAGAACATCAGGTGCAAGTATCCGGCTGAAGATGACTCGTAAGTTGAGGCTGAGATTCTCTAAGACTTGGGTAGTTAAATCCTAGGTACGCTAGGCGAAGTGACCTTGCATGGAAGTCGTGCATGGCTGGTTGACATGCTCCAAGACAACCCGGTTCCATGTCGAGGAAATCAGTCTGGGATCAACACCATATCATGGAAATTTTGGTTCCCAAGCTGCATGATCCACACGTTACGCTTGTTGCGCTTTGCTCCAAAAGTCCAGACTGGCAATGACGTCTTCACCATTCTCATCTTCGTATGCATAAAGGATCTACCACAGTTAGTCTTTACATAATAGCACCAGAAATCGCTGCACTCTTACCTCTCTAGTACTACAATGCAACATCCTGATGTTTTTGCCAGTCATGACATGTATGAGCTCGCTCGTATCGAGGTGCCGAATCTCGATGAAGCAAGGCTCAAAAGCAAGGATATAGCCGCAGCTTAAGGCGAATGCCTGTGGCGTACCCTCCCACTGGATTTTCCAGTCCTGTCTGGCTCGCCAGCCATTTCTGTTCACGAAGAAGGAGAAATCGGAGTAGTTGAGCAAGAATTCACCGTTCCAACGTTCTATGTGGATGGGTTTGACGTTTTCCTTTCGCGTCACGAAATCAAGCGATGTATCGGCCTGATCGAGAAGTGACTGACGCTCAGTGGTTTCCAGAGAGACTACTTCGAAACCTCTTGCACAACCTACACACAAGGTGCTGCGCAAGTAGTGGACTGACGAAGATTCTGCTGGAATGTAAAATTCCTTGAAAGGCTTCAGGGCGTCTTGTCCGCCTGCAAACATCCTTCCGATCCCTGTTCGGTTGTTTCGTCTAGTGACATCGTCCGAAGGCTCGTACACTTTGATCGTGGTCGACAAAGCCGAAGTTTTGACTGAACACACCAGGTGTCGTCCTAAGCCAATTCCAGCTTTGAAGAAGTTGGCATGACCTTGAATTTTCCTGGGCCGAATAGCAAGTGGATTTTGATTCTGGTTGTCCAAAGCCTCGAATGGATACGATAGCAGTGTCTTATTGGCAAGCACCAGCAGTAATCTATACTCCTCCAAAGTGTCAATTTGGGAGACCTGAGTCGCATCCAGAATCCTCCTTGGTTTGACACTTGTATCCTTCGGCCACCTGTCTGCGAGATAGATACCATTGTCAGTGCCGTAGATGAGTTTACGCCCTCCGTCAGTGGGGACGAGGCAGTTGACCCGATTCTGAGCAGTGAAAAAGGAGTGGCACAGGATGGTCTTCGTGTAAAAGTTGCTACTTCTTTCACGAAGCTTACTTTGCTGTGCTTCGACCATCTCAATGAACTTCTTGCGTTGAGTGTGGGACGAAGCATAGAGTTGGAGTTCGTAAGCGCCCTTACCGAGATGTCTAAAAGTGACAGGGTGGACTTCCTTCTGTCCTGCAGGAGTAGTAGTTCTGGTTCCTGGCAGCAGGCCCGAAGATTGCCTCTTAGCTATGCCAAGCCGCGGGATCACTTGATCCATCTCAGCAATAACGAGTAGTTCTAGCGGTATTGGTTTTCGATATACGCGAAGTTCTTCCCGCTTATTGACCGTCTTCATGCGACACATGAGCACCGCATGATCAAACAAATATACCTGCACCTCCGCATTATCTGTCGGCGACTTCTTGAAGCTCATTTTTGTCAAAATGGCGCGATTTTCCTCGGTCAATTTAAGGTCGGTGTATTCACCTGGGTTCCATTTCAGCTGTTGGTTGAGCTGGAGGAGGTTGAAGTGATTTTCTGCCTTTCCCGTCTCGGCATTGACTCGTGCCAAAAAGTCTTTAATGAGGGCAATCGCTCGTGGAATGTCTTTCTTGTCAGATTCTCCCTCTTTGGTGTACTTGAAAACCTGGTCCAACAGCAAAGGATATCGGGCCAAACGGGTCGTCGGCTTCGTTAGATACCCATTCAATTCCAACTTGCGAGACTCTTTCAATCTCTCGGTTTCGTCCACAAATCTCGAAAAGGCCACGTTCGACCCCTTCTCTTTCTCGAACTCAAATTTCCCGTACATTTGGTTGGCGCCGTATTTGATGAATGGGTCGAATTTTGGTACCCAATTCAGGAAGATGTCGCCGATGCTGTGAACCACGTACGACTCTTTTTGACGCTTCGATAAGTCGTCAGCAAACTTGGAGTTGACTGCGAGCACATCAAGGCAGTTCCCGAAAACGGTGCGCACGAACTTTTCCCGCTTCTCCTCTTTGATGGGCGATGTCATGCTGGGGGCAGTGCCACGAAGTGGTCGAATCCAAAAATCACGTAGGTACTCTAGATCTTTGACGAAGTCCCTCTCTGTATACATGATCTCGAAGATGATTTCCTGACGTTTCTTCTCTTTGTCGTCAATCTTTTCAGAGACATCTTTGGGCACGTTAGTGATCCACAGTTTGATGTCCTCATCATCGCCATCGGGCAAGCTGCCCTTCGAAGATTGATGCCGCAAACCGGGTTCAGGTCTCATGTTCAATCGTGCTTGTTGTTCCAGGCGTCTTGGACACGCGATGGAATAGCAAAGATGATCTTTGGTACATGTCGGAGAATAACATTCTGTTAGAAGAGTAAACACACCATTCACATCAGCCGCCGTCGCGGTCTCTCCCATGGTTTCACGAAACTGATATACTTCTCCAGGAGCATCTCGCAGGCGGTGCTCGTACGTCACATCGTGGAAGAACTTCTGAGCATCCAGCGCTCGACCCAGAAGAAGCGCCAGGTTACGGTCGGTGGTTTTTATGATATAGGCAATCAAATCGACGGCCTCAGCACCAGTAAAGGAATTCTTGTATGAAAAGTCATCTTTGCTGCGTTCGCCAAGGGCAATCCTCTCCTGGAAGGCTTGAGCTACTCGTGACAACAGAGCCGGATACACCAATGGGGAACGTCTCTGAACGACGGTCTGGGTTGTGGAGCCGCTGGACGAATGCTGAGATTGCTGAGGGCGGCTGCGTAGACTTTCAGTTCGATTGGAGATGGGAGTCGAAACGTTTGAGTCAAGTGAATGGCCACTGGCAGCGGAGATGGTTCGTGCAGGTAGGCTTCCCTCACTCGGACGTCTAGTCTTAGCGGGCACATGGTGATGTAGATTAGCGACGGAAGTGGCAGTGAATGTAGCACTGCGTTCCTTGAATGGATCACTTTCAGACTCTCTTCGTTTCCCCGGTACAATCCTACCACTTGTCAATTGCGTATGATCTCTGTCGCCCGGATAATTTCCCATGGTCATGGCTCTTTCATCACCCATGCGTTGCGCTATCTGTCGCCCCTGCGATGTCATTGCAGAGCCAGCATGTGTGGCTGCATAGGGCTGTTGTCGGCTGTAGCCAGCAGTTCCAGGTTGAAATCCAGGCGGGGGTGGTCTACTCGTGGGCATTTCACCGGGGCGGACCATTGAACGAGATCGGTAAGGGTCATTGTTGAGAGCAGGAGGAGGCATTCGAGGGGGTCCTGGTTTGTACTGGTAGGGCGGCATGGGAGGCATGGGACCCATACCACGCGGGTCCATTCTCTGTGGTGGTGGATATCCCCTCCTATCGTGGAAGACTGGTGGCATGTTGGGCTGGGATGGATGTGAGGGCGGCAATCCATTCACGTGTGGGCGGCCGGGGCCTGGGCCGTGGCCATTAGCCGCAACCCGATCATACGGCCTTTGCTGAGGACGCTCACGCTGTGGTGACATGCCATTGGGAGACATGGCCTGAGGCGAGGAAGTCAGACTCGGCGAACGCTCGCTTAGGTAGTCTTGCGTTTGCGAATTCATGGTCTGGGAGCGCGGCGGCGGAGGACCACCAAAGACGTTTGCGAAAGCGGCGTCTCTCCCCATGCCATAGCCGGTCGGTCTTGCCCCTGCGACCTGCGACCGATTGTCTTGCATGCCGTAGTCGGCCATTCTCAATCAAGAGGTGGCAAACCCAGACACCTGGTCTAGTTGATACAGAGTCAAATCCAAAAGGGTATGTCTAATAGCCAGTTGCTTCTTGTCGGATGCTTTCATCGAAAACGCAGTGATGGTGGGAGTAGCATCTGTATTGAGGCTTCTTGGAGGAGCCAGCTGCGAGAGGAGTGCGCAATGCGTGTGCCCGTTGCCCCTAGTCACGAATGAGTTCGGAAGGACAGACGGGGTCGTTTAGCGGTTGGAG
This sequence comes from Incumbomyces lentus, assembly GCA_017656005.1. Classification (NCBI taxonomy): domain Eukaryota; kingdom Fungi; phylum Ascomycota; class Eurotiomycetes; order Chaetothyriales; family Trichomeriaceae; genus Incumbomyces; species Incumbomyces lentus. The sequence continues at coordinate 858,442 of JACJVT010000004.1, read as the reverse complement.
GGCGTTCGATCGAAGCCGACCCAGAGCGATCGTGGCAACAAAGATTGAAAACAGAAGTCGAAAAGATTCTGAGACTGAAGATGAGGCTCAGGATTAGAATCGAGATCGAGATCACGACCGAGATCGTCGTCGTCGTCGTCAGCAGCTGCTCGTCTTTGGCTGCTACAGAATCATGACGGCGTAGTACAAATGAGTTGACAGAATCAGTCAATTTGTCTAGATTAGTAGATAAGAGAATATGAGATGCGCACAACTATTAAATCAATAATGTTCGAGTGAGAGCTTGTAATAATAGTAGGCGAAAGACACTGAGGTTTCCCTGCCGCGTAGGCATGCTAGGCGACTCACCATTGGTTGTTTGCTCGGGCCTGGCAGGAGCCCATCGGCCACTGATCGGTAAAGACGCAGGCCGCGCCTGCTCCGCTAGACCTTCCTCAAGCTTGCGCAAGGCTCGAGCTGTCAACCTGCAGTGCAGATGATATCAAGATCCCTCCATTTCGTGGAATCGAACTGCTCGACACTGCCCATCTACTGCTTCGCCCCTATCGATCCAAAACTCGACGCTGGGGAATACTTCTCGCCACCTTACTACTGTTCGAGTAGCTCTCTGCCCCCGGCTGCGTCCCCTTGAGATTGCACAATGGACACGATGGCGGACACTGGCAGCGAGCTGTCTCCCAAATTCGCTCCCTTCTTCGGCATGGTGGGTTGAAAAGAGCTAGTTTTCGACACATTACAGTTCTGACGTGTGACAGATGGGTATTGCTTCAGCCATGATCTTTGGATGTGAGCAGAGCGAAGTGATGGTGATTAGGGTTGTGCTAAACCATGACTAGGCCTCGGCGCAGCTTACGGGACGGCAAAGTCAGGCATTGGCATCGCTGGCGTTGGTACCTACAGACCTGATCTCATCATGAAGGTAAGGAAAAGATTGTTACAGAGCACCATGTGGTACTGGCTAACCGCGGGTTCAGTCTCTCATCCCAGTTGTTATGTCTGGTATCATTGCTGTCTATGCTCTCGTCATCGCCGTCCTCATCGCCGGAGACATGGCTCCGCCTCCCAGTTCGTACAGCTTATTCACCGGTTTCATGCACCTTGCTGCCGGCCTCAGTGTAGGCCTCTCTGGTATGGCGGCAGGGTATGCGATAGGAGTAGTTGGAGACATGGGTGTACGATGTTACATGCAGCAGTCGAGAATATTTGTGGGCATGGTTCTTATTCTCATCTTTGGGGAAGTACTAGGATTGTACGGCTTGATTGTCGGCTTGATTTTGAATTCAAAGAGCCAAGCATAACGCTTCTTTTGGCTTTCCAAGACTATACAATGGCTGGCTTGGGGCCTGTGAGAGCAAGCAAAATTCAGGGCAGTCCAATTATGTACCACAACCTGATCAAAAAATCTAGTCTTGTTCGAAACCCAATCTTTGTTGCTGCGTTTCCATAATGTGCCCTAAAAACGGCAAGGCAACGACCATGTGCAGCACCGATATCACGTACTGTCTAGCTAAGAGACACAGAACTTCTGCGCTTCTCTGCTGATACAAAAGAACCCTTACAAGACGGCCACAAGTCCTGAGCCGCAACAATCGGCACCTGCTTGTCCAGGAAAGCCATTCTACGGCTAATATGGATGTCGCCTGTTTCATTTGATAAGTGGACAGGGAGAGCGGCATCAATAACTTCCGCAGATGCTGCTGCAACTACCAAGACCAATCTTGCTAGTGATTACCCCAATTCGAGTTGTCTGTCGTTCGTGGATGACTTGAAGCGCACCATTACCTGCCTTGAAGACTGGTCGGTCATAGTCATGCTGACAACTGTTGCGAACCTCCTTGGTATCGTCAGGCTAAACGCCTAGCTAGCAGGTCTACTAACCTCACAATCAAAGCCGTGTCTACTAAGTAATCAAAGAGGCACGCTGCCCACTTGTGCTTGATAGAAATTCAGAGCTTTGCATTGATGAGGGCACTATATAGTATATACCCAAGTCTGTTCTCTGGTAGCTAAGGCCATACTTATCCGTTCAACATCTCGGGATACTATCAATTCACGGGACCGAAGCAACGGCAGTCCAGTTAAGACCGGCTATCTACCAGGAGCGCTGAGGTCACATATCCATCGCTCTTTCCATTACCAATCATCACTTCCGAGACTCGTACACAGCAACAATCCAGTTGCTAAACCCCCTCTCCACCTCCAGCATGATACTAGCGTACATCTGGTTGGATTGATAAATTAGTGGCCAGCTGTAACGACAACAAGGTCGATTGTGACAGAACGCATAGTACGGAGAAACGAGATGTACGCCACAAATCCCAATGCACACCTTATCGCCGAATTGTCAAAGATCTTGATTTTTGCACATTTTCAGTAACCGTGATATCATATAGTGGTTGTCCGGGTCCAATAGGCAACAATTTTGGCCCAAGACCCCAGAGCACCGTTGGCAGTGTCATTTTAGGCTCGCTGATGCTGGGCCATTTGTGGCATGCCGGCATATTGACCTGAGATTTGTTGCTGCTGAAGTTGCTGATAGTATTGTTGCTGTTGCTCAGGTGTCATGTACGTACTACTAGGAGGTGCCCGTTGCATGTTATGCTGGGGTTGTGGCATCTGAGGCACATCATCTGGCGACTGAGGATCAACACCGTCATCTACTCCATTCTCGTTGCCCGCTGGCTCAGGTGCATTGAGGCAAGCTTGAATCAAGTTCTTTCCTTCGGCCTTCGTGACAAGGGGTTGGAGCTTGGGTGTCGTGAACGTGTAGACCAGACCCGTTTCTGAAACGACCAGGAGGAGAACTTGAGTTCCGGTGAGAACTGAGAGTTCATAAGCCTTTTTCATGATACCAGCTTTTCGCTTAGAGAACGTGATATGTCGTCGCGATTTATCTTGAATGAACTTGATTTCGATCTTGCGACGCTCTCGACCGCCCTTCTCGTCATCGTCATCATCATCGTCACCAGCCATTGAAGTTCTCTGTCGCTTCGTACCGCGTGAGTCAACGCCGTTGCCTTGGAGATCGTCCCCAGGAGAGGCTTGATCGAGGCCAGCGTTGGGGTCAATTTGGTCAGCCATCTTGTCCAAGATTAGTATGAGTGAGCATAACTGGTGGCTGACGATAGCCTGTCCGCTGATAAATGTCACTTACTGATCGAAAAGGAAATCGTCCTGAACTGGAAGGTGACCGGAAAGGGAATGGTGTGGTCGAGGGCGACAATTTTACCAGACGTCAACTCCTTTCAATTCCTAAAATTTAAGGTTTAGTAAGGGATTTTTGAATCACGAAGAGGCGTCTGCGTAGAAGATAGTATACTATAATGAAAAAGAGAATCGTGATGACAGAGACAATTGTTCTGGCAGGCTCGAGGCACAGGCGGCGCAGTCCGTGGCGTCGCTCACGTGACATTCCAGCCTTGGCACATTCTCACTGAAAGCTGGAACGCGCGTAGTGTGGTCGAATGTCAAGTCTGACACTGTTGATGTGAGAGCGTCGTGTTGTTCTGTGCACGGCTGCGAGGATACTAGAAAAGCTTTCGCCGTGTCGAATACTATACCTGAAGGCTGTCGTAGTCACACGGTAACCGCGAAGGGAAGGAATCCCCATCACGCTTCGATCAAAGAGGTATAGAGTGTGTGCAGAATAATGAACTTGACTTACTTGACACACAGCCGCCGCGATGGTGTCAAAGGCGAGGCGAAATTCTCGTTGCTAGCCGCTTATGCTGTGCACGCGATCGAGCACTGTAAATGGCTCCTCAAGACGGTGCTGTGAAGCAGAAACAGATTGTAAGCCCCAAGACACGAGGAAAAGGAACTTGAAGAGGAATGGTTGAGAAAGACGAAAGAGGCAAAGAGACGGGGAGAGCGACCAGAAAGTCTTATGGATTGCGACCCCTCCCTGGATTAGCTTGACCACAACATTGCGTCAATCGATTGGTCGAACTTTGCAGGGAAGACATCCCTCTAGTACTGGGCTAGTATCAGCGCCAGCCCCAGTAATTTTACCACTTACCGGCCTTCTTCAGACTCTCCCTTGTTGAACGATTTTCGATGACTTCTACAATGCGCTGCAAGCATGTAACAGTTTGTGGAGATTGTCTCTCTACACTGTATTCGAGCCAACTCGACAGTGTAAGTTCAAGAAGGTTTCACCGCACTCGTGGTCCAGTGCGTCAGAGGCTTTCGCTAGTTAAGGACTAGCTAGCTAGCTCTCATTCGTCACCTGCCTACCAGCGCCTTACTTGCCATGCTGCTGCAGCCATCAGTGCATCGACCACCAATTGTCTCCACCGCCTACTTTACCCTATTACACTGGCACTGGAGCAGTGTGGTCTCAAAGCATTATTATGTTGCCAGCTGCAGTTGTTCAGATCACTACTTGCTATTTTAGGAAACCAAGATTCCATGCCTAGCGCTACCAAAAATCTCAGCACCTACGTGCACCTTCCATCGCATCAGCCAGCCGTGTCAAAGGTAGTCTTGTAGGGCTAGATGCAAAACCCTATCTGCAAATCCTAGCCACATGGGAAGCGAAACCTTTTGGCGAGCCTAGCGGCAGGACATGCACCGAATTCTTTGGTTCAAACTCTATTCCCCAGGGATACGCAAGTCTATCAGTCAATCTTGCACCTTTACGGTTCCACATGTTCTGCTCGCTTAGTCACTACGAATCCGTGTGAAGCCGCGAAACACCAAGCGCTCCGGAAGACTGATAACACCCGTCTTCAGATTGATTGGGTTTTGCGGAAGTAAGCACCAATTGCCAGCGTTAAAATCTGCCCGTTCCCAGCCGTGAAGCGACTCGTGAAGCCTGTGCCAAGCTAAATTCTTTGCAGGTCCTTTCTACCTGCTTGCTGTGGGCGATCGCTGCCTTTCACAGCACCAATTCCTCTCAACGACATAGATAGGACATATAGACTTACACAGAGACATGTTCGGGATCGACCTTTGAATTTGCGAGCACACTATCAAAGGCAGAGATTCTATATGTGGTAGGTTTCGAATCCCGTGCCTACTCCGTACACCCGAGCCTTTCGGTGGTAAGGCTAGTGGATAGCCAAGTTGACGGGTGCTATACAATCATTGGCAAACGCAGAAAAACTGGCTGCAATTGTTAGAGGATGGCAGTCGAGGAACAAAAGCGCACGGCCGTTCCTACACTTTTCATTGATTGTCGTCATGGTGTTTTGTCGGGTAAAATAAAACGCAAATATTTCAGCACCTGTCCTTTGAGGTCGTAACACAATTTACATCTACACTCACTGTATGACAAGGCCATTGAAGACAAAGCTTTTGGAGTATCAGCTTCAGTGAGTGGGATGCGAGGCTTGAACAACGTACACGAAAATTTGTAGGTGGAAAGGTAGCGACATCGTATTATTGCAGCAGCAAAATCACCCTAGGCCGCTAATACCGTGACTCAGGCACCTCAGGCTTTCGAAAGCCTCGTCAAATGGAACCCCAACAGCCTTATCGTTCCAGCGCATCTATCTTGCCAAGCCTCTAATACGGGATACGTGACCTCTTCATTCAAGGACCACAAGGTCTAGAATATAATGATAGTTTTTACAGTATGAAATGTTACATGCTGTATGAACATGACTTGCGAGATTGCAGATGCCGCCAAAATATCAGAGACGATCACATACTAAATCCAAGAAAGGCTGCAGCCAATGCAAGGTCCGAAGAATTAAGGTACGACATACGGTAAAACACATGTGCTGCAAATGTCCTGACTTACATCGTTTAGTGTAATGAGACTCCTCCTCGCTGCAACAACTGTGAGCGCCGTCAGATAACTTGTGACTTCGAGGCCCTTGCGAAAGACCGCCGTATCACTGGGAGCGGTCAGTCTGCATCAGGGAGTGATCGAGCCTCGCAAACACCTCCTCTACCATCCGAGAACATTGATGTCAACACCCAAGTCGTTCATTTCGACCCCTTCGATGCCCCGAATCTCATCACGACCAAGAAGACCACAGATCTCGATGTTGAAGATCTGCAACTAATGCACCATTTCTCAACTGTGCTTGCTTACGATCTTGCCAATCAACAAGCCGGCGAAGCCTTGGCGCTCTGGCAGAGACACGCCGTCGAGCTTGGCTTCAAACACGACTTCCTTCTCAGAGGGCTCTTAGCAGTGTCAGCGTTGCATCAGAGCTATCTGAAACCACATCTCAAAACGGAGTTCGACCTCAAAGCCTCAACGCACCAGAGCATTGCCATCCATTCCTTCCAAGAAACCCTGGGCAGTGTCAATGAGACAAACTGCCACGCTCTCTTCGCATTCTCCTGTATTATTATTGTGCTTTCCTTCGCGTCCAGTTCGAAAGACAAAGCAAGTGACTTTCAGACAGACGTTCTCCATTGGGTATATCTTCTTAGAGGATGCAACGAGGTCTTGAAGCTCTACAGGGACACCTTACGCTCAAGTTTCCTGAAGCCTTTACTGGACGAGTTGCATTATGCAGAGAACCATACAGCCCATAATATCGAGGATGTTGATCGTATCACAGAGTTGTTCTCGCTGTGCAGTTCGACTAAACTAGGTGACAAGGAAAGGTCACAAGCATGCACATTGGCCATACATGCCTTGCTCTCCACTTTTGTTCAGGCTTCCATACTTCGGAAACGTGGGGAAGGGACCGTACTCGCCTCTTTCGTCTGGTCTGTCAATCTGCCGCCCACCTTCTTGGACATGCTCAGTGAGAAGCAACCAGAGGCGCTTGTCATCTTGGCGCACTATTGTGTCCTAATCTATTGGGGTGAGATACAAGACACCTGGTTTTTGAAAGGCTGGGCACGGTACATGCTTGACACGATCAAAGAGCTCACGCCGGAAGAGTGGCATGAGCACTTGGGTTGGCCGGACAGAATAATTAAGTGATGGTTACATCGGGCACAATCGGGTCAACCGTGTAGCCATTAGGATAGCACCGTGTTATTAGTACTGCGTGACTAAAATCAAGACTCATACTCCGTACGACGACAGCAATGGACCACCAACGAGGGGCAGCAAGAATGGAACGACCGGATTCACCATAATAATAATGAAACTGACGTGCAATATCGCTCAAACACCGGAGTACTTTGCCCCTGTTTCCTGGAACGCTAGACGATACCGTTGCCTGGGTTCGTGGGATCTGGGCAATAGAGCTATGTTTTAGAGAACAGTTTCAGAAGCTGCAACAATTGGCCGATGCATTGGTTGAGACAGATTCGACTTCACCTAAAGGGTGGGTCAACCAGTTCTGGCATAGTGTGGCGCTACCCACGCCCGGAGTCGCGCCCCCTGGCTCCTCCAAGATCCGCAACAAGGGCGCTTCAGCTTTGTAACAGCCACGTCCTCACACCAACTCGCAACTGCTTCGAGTTCCTTCTTCACAAAGTTCTCCTAATTGTAAATTTGCTGTTCTACTAATACATTCATTTCGCTGTATCACGATGAGCTACGATCCGAGCTGGTCTCTATGACGATCATCAGACGACGGACGGTGCAAATGAAGTACTATTTATTCCGGTGAACATTGCGCAGTGTCAGAGACATTTCGCATACATTCGGCCGATCACTCCTTTGACATGGCGCGCAAGACGTTCTTTGTTTTCATCGGCCTCAATGTCATCTTTCTCCTCTGTGCTGGCCTTCACCTCTTCATACCTCTCTTCACACGAGCCGGGCTCAAAAAGCAGCCGAATTTAGACAATGTCGCGAGCAATCTTCTCCTCGACGAGTGTCCACTCACAGCAAGCATCGTCAACGCTGGCCTGATGTTTTTCACCTTCTTAATATCCTTGCCGGCCATCATCCAAAAAAGAAACCTCATCTTCTTACAAATACACGCCTGGCTCATCGTTGCTTCAGCGCTGTTTACGATGGGCATCGGTCTCGAGATATGGTTCTCAACATTAGAGACCAGAAGAAATCTGGAGCCCATATGGAACAGGCAGAATACATTCGTGCAGAGCATGCTACAGTTTAAGTTCAAATGCTGTGGCTACAACGATTCCAACGTCTTCATCAAAGATGGAACCTGTCCGAACGTGGCCGATGCGACGAGACATGGCGGTTGCATCGGACCATTTGCAGTCTTTGCAAACAAATTTCTCGACATCGTCTTTACCACATTCTTTGGTTTTGTGGCTGTGGATGTACTCGTGTTGTTGAGTGTCCTCTGTGTCCTGAAGGAAAGGAAAGAGCAGATACGATACCGACTTATTGACGAAAAGACGCGACTTGGTGGTATTTGAAACTAAGTTACTCCTCGAGAATCACGAAAGGTAGAGCGACGTCACATTGCGAACGTGCTGATACGAGGGTTATTGTCAACATATCATCGTTGTGGCCTTTTAACGGGGGAGTAAATAGCAATAGAAGCAAGTTCCCTTTCTCCCTCCGTGGTTCCTCCAGATTCTCTTGCGCTCACATGTTCATGGAGTGCATGAAGCGTCATCGGGCACTATCAGCCCCAGTTATCTCAAAGTCTTGGCAAGTAGATAAGGATCTTGGAGATAGCCCCACAAATTCCTTGGAAAGGCATACAGAAAAGGCCGGCCAAGTAGATACTCCGTACGCATGGACCGATACCCCGAAACAGAGGACATAATCGAAATCACGCCGGCCCCTACATTACGAGACAATATCGATAAAACCCTGCCCCGGCGGAAAGGCCAGTGAATTCGTGTTTGTTGATGCGAGGATAAAACTCCGAAACAAAGCTTCGGTTGTACTCCGGGCACCGAAAGTGGGTAAGGCGCCAAGACCGGATATCTGAGGCAACTGAGGATAGAAACCGTCAGCGAGGCGTGGCGAGCCTCCCTTCTTACGCCAAGAGTCTCGAAATGGGACCAGACGTGACCAGACCAAACATAAGCAGTCCAGGCAAAGAAATAGCGGGTCAGTAGGAGTAAGTCCTGCGATAAGACCATCAAGCTTTCCAGGCCGTGCCAGGCTTTTGACGGCTAAATTTTCCAGTATGGCTAGCTTTCGCGTTCTTGGCATCGGGGAACCAAAGCTTTGGAAAGCGCTGTGAATGGATGACCCCGCTGTATGAAAGCCAGGATCCACCTCGATTGGTGGACCTGGGGAAGCAATGATAGGCCTGCGCAAAAGGTTGATATCTTGAGTGAGAAATGAAGCTTTCGCCCAAGGCCTCCGGCTTATCTTCGTCGCTTGCGCCGAGAGCTCATGATGGGAAGTTCAATTGGAAAATGCTCTCGCCTGTTGTCCTACATCAGCACATCGAGAGGTTGCACTGTCTGACTGGTAGGACCACGGACTACAAGATCAGGTAGTTTTGTTGTTTGTATAAATACAGACTTTGGTGGTCATTAGACTTAGCCGAGACTGGTGGTTAGGCAATATTACGGGTCTTGCCCCGACGCAGGGCCCCGGCGTTGTTGGGCAGGCGATTGGGTGGAACTTTGATAGGACTTCACCGACTGATTAGACTTCCAAACCATAAACCCATTCACTCGTTCGAGACCATGGGGCGATGCCATGTGTAAAGAGGAGCGGTTAAGCGATTGATCGGACCCTTAAAATGGATAAGTATCGGCTCCTACCCCTACAGTCAAAGATCCTATCTCACACTCAGGCGCATTGCACAACAAGGCCCAAAATATGGCTGTCGACGACGACACCAAAGTAAGCTTCGCAGTTGTCGGAGGTCCGACTCTCGAAGATGATGGCCAAGTGCAGACATACCGTCGGGGCAGCCTCCAGCCACGGCGTCTCAGTAAAGCGGAATGGGAGGACGTGGGCTGGACCAAACGAGGTCTCTCCCCTCGCCATGTACAGCTGATGGCCATCGGAGGCTCGATCGGAACTGGTCTCTTCGTTGGCGTTGGCTCCACCCTCAGTAAAGCCGGTCCTCTCAGCTTGTTCCTAGGATACTGTTTCTTTGGTATCCTTTTCATCTGGCCGTGCAACTTGTGCGTCGGTGAGATGTGCGCGTACCTCCCAACGAAGGGAAACCTTTTCGAGCTTTCCGGACGCTATGTTGATCCGGCTCTCGCCTTCTCGATGGGTTGGACTTATTTCTTCGCCGGAGTTATGTTGGTCTGTGTCGAATATTCAGCAATTGCGGCTGTCATGGGTTATTGGTCAGATGCAAATCCTGCTGCATGGATCGCCATGGCAATGGTCGTTTGCACAATCCTCAACGTTGTCGCAGTAAAATGGTATGGCGAGAGTGAGTTCATCATGGCCTCGACGAAAATTCTCCTCATCATTGGCCTGATCTTGCTCACCTTCATCACTATGCTCGGCGGGAACCCCAAACATGATCGATATGGTTTCCGCTACTGGACTCACGGCAAAGCAATGCATCCGTTCTATGCCACCGGCACAACCGGCCGCTTCCTCGGATTTTGGGCTGCTGTAAGGTACGCGGCCTTCACAGTAGGTGGTCCCGATTTTATTTCTCTTGCCTCAGGGGAGATGCAAAATCCAAGAAGGACCATCCCGAAGGTCGCAAAGTTGATCTTCTACCGTCTGGTTGGTTTTTACATTATCGGCGTGCTGGCCGTTGGCATTATCTGCTCATCGGAGGACAAACGGTTGATCGGAGCGATTGAATCCGGCTCAACTGGTGCGGCTGCCTCACCGTGGGTGATCGGTATCCAAAACCTTGGCATCACTGGACTCCCCCACCTAATCAACGCACTTATTCTCCTTTCAGGCTGGAGTTGCGGCAATGCCTATGTCTACACCTCCTCGCGGACTCTATACGGTCTTGCACGAGATGCTCAGGCTCCGAAGTTCTTCATGAAGTGCACAAAGACGGGTGTACCGCTTTTTGCAGTAGCCACAGTTCAGCTCATCTCTTGTGTGACGTTCCTATCCGCATCCAACAGTGCCATTGAGGTGTTCTACTGGTTCGTCGGGCTGACAACGTGCGCATTCATCTTCTCTTATGTCTGCATGCTTTGGACATATATCGGCTGGCACAAAGCCAAACGAGCACAAGGTATTCAAGACTCAACGTTGCCATATGTTGCGCCGTTCAACCCATATGCAGCATACTTTGCTATTTGCGTCGGCTGCATTATCATGCTCTTTATTGGATTCGATTGTTTCGTCCCGTTCAGCACGCAAGGTTTTGTCACCAACTACTTTGGGCTAGCCTATGGAGTTTTTACCTTTGTTTTGTGGAAGGTCATTAAGAAGACAAAATTTGTAAAGCCCGAAGAGGCCGACATTACCACTGGAAAGAAAGAAATTGATGAGGAGTGCAAGGAGTGGGAGGACGGAGCGTGGGAGGAGGAATATAAGAGGAAACTGGCTGAGATGAACTTCCTCCAGCGGGCTTGGGAGAAGTTATGGTAAGCTGCTTAACATCTGTTTGGCTGGCTTCTTGTCAGATGCCGTCGTAGGTCGGCCCTCGACGTCCTCAATTGCGATGTTTGCGTAAATAGTCTTGAAGATTTTCATTGCAAAAGAGGAATGGTCACCTTCGCGTGGTTGGCAGGTTTTGTAGACGCAGAATCGCTCATGTCAAATTAGTGTTGCCAAACACAGGATCTCTCAAGACCACAATCATGTCAGAGACCTCGTTCGTGCCTTTGCAGAGACCAATCTATAACTCATGCATATACGTACCTGAGCAGACCTAAAATGTGACTTCGGTTGCACTTCCTGCATTCTCCAGCCCCCGATCTGGCGATCGGCGGCCCGTACCTGGATCTCCACCCAGATTGACCCTAACTAAACCCTACAAGAGATCGATGTCATCATGACACGACAAGATGAGAATAAGATATTCCCTCGACGCAAACGCAATACCACAATGTAAGCAGTCTTTTTAGTAGTCGAGCCTCGAGCTCGTGGGCTTCTCCCCAGGATTTACAGTAGAGTGAGATGGCCTGGGTTCTCGTAACGCCCTCCTCCAGGGGCATCGGCTATGCCATGACCCGCCATCTTCTAACCACGACTCCCAAATCCATCCCTATCGTAGCCACAACGCGCGTCAGTGACACAAATGAAACCAAAGAGTCCCTCCTCTCCGACCTATCCCTTCCCAGCGACTCTGACGCTTCGTCTCGTCTCGACATCCAGCACTGCGACCTCCTCTCGGAGTCCTCCATCTCCGATCTTGCAGCGTACTGCCGTGACCGGTACCAACGGCAGAACAACGACAACAAAAAAGCAAGCCAAGCTCACCTCCGCCTTGGCGTCTTCCTACCAGGCCAACTCGTCCCAGAAAAGTCCCCTTCCCAAATCAACTACGATTCGGCTCTGTCTACGCTCCAACTCAACCTCCTCTCGCCAATGCTGCTTCTGAAACACTTCCACACCTCCCTGCCCAAGAAATCCGCCCATCTCAGTCCCATCCCAGGCCTGCCAGACTGTAGTGTTCTCGCATTCCTCTCCGCCCGCGTCGGCTCGATCTCCGACAACAGCCTCGGAGGTTGGTATTCGTACCGTGCTTCTAAAGCGGGCCTCAACCAGCTCGTGAAGACAGCCGACCTTTTCCAGAAAATCCAAAGCAAAGACAATGCCTGTGTCGTCGGATTGCACCCCGGAACCGTGAAGACGAATTTGAGTAAGGCATTCTGGGGAAATGTGAAGGAGGAGAAATTGTTCAGCTCTGAGTTTAGCGTGGAGCGGTTGTGCAACGTGTTGAGTCAGGGTGGAAAGGGTGAGAAAGGCGGCATTGCGGGTTTTCGAGGACGGTGTTGGGACTGGGCCGGAGAGCAGGTTCCGCCTTGATGCTCACGCCTGAACCGGAAGAGAATGAGTATGAAGATTCCTCGTCAAAGACACGAGTCCTAGACTCACACTCTCACGCAATGAGCTTTATGTCCCTGAGCTTTTATGGTTCCAATCAAGGGTAACTGTGTGACAAGAATCTACGGAAAGCGTCACCTTTTGCCGCGGAGCCGTGTTGGAGCTCGACTACCTCTAAATTTCTGGCAAGCTTCTGCTGTTTCAGTGGACGGTGCTGTTGGACATATCCACACATCAAATGAAGTCAGGGCATCTCATCAAAGAGGATAGTCCAGGAGAGTTTTGGGTAAGGTCTAGCTACAAGGAAATCCCCAAAAGCCATGGTTCAAAGAACTTTTTTATTACCTGATAATGTATTTAATAGAGGCACGTACAGCATAGATATTTGACTACTCCAAATGCGTGTAACGACGACCGCTTAAGCTCTTCAAACCATCAGGCGGAGGCCTTTACCGCTCACCTTTCTTCGTGGGTGAACTTTGTCCAATCACAGCTTGACTTGTTCTTCTTACCGCAGTCGTCACAGAATTTCTCGAGGTCGTCGGCTACTCGTTCGGCATAGAGGCAGTCAGCTCTGGGTTGTCCTTTTGGGGAGGTTCTGCTCTTGCACTCCTTTATGGAGTCCTGTAGACCAACGAGTGATTTATGGCAACCCTCTTTTGTGTCGAAAGATTGAGATGTAATACAGTTGTCAGGACCCGTGATCAGGCAGCCACCGGAGGCAACACCATTGTACTCGAGACACTTCGGGAATCGGTAGGCATCGTCGAGACTGTGACCTAGGCATTCAACAAGAGGAACTGCTTTCCATCCTGGTTTCATGTGCTCAAGAATGGAGCGTGTCACCTGAGCAGCATCATCGTTGGTGTCATGTTGAATGATGAGCATATTACCGTTGTCTGGAATAGTGTCCATACTGCTTGTGAGACTATCGATTTGTTCTTTAGTAGACGGCCGAGGGTCTCTCCAGTCTTCGCTGTCATATTGCCAATGGACGACTTGATACCCAAGCTCTTTCATATCTTTCTTGCATTCGTCACCGCAAATGATCATTGGAGGTCTCATGAACGTGGGCATTTTACCGATAATATTAGCAATCGCCCTTTCGTTCTTGTACATTTCGACCTTGCGGCCATCTGACGATAAACGGTCGAGGTTTGGGTGTGACCATGTGTGGGAGCCGATCTGGTGACCTTCTATAACCATTCTTCGAATAGTAGAAGCCCATTTCTCGTCAACTGCACCGCGACCATTCAAATTGCCACCAAGGAAGAATGTAGCTCGAGCACCATATTCGGAGAGAACATCGAGAACGCCGTCAGTGTATGATGATGGACCGTCGTCATAGGTAAGAGAGAGTGTCTGTGGTCGTGTGCATTTTTTGACAACGCCGGGAAGTCCTTTGAATAATAAACGTTTTGTATCAGCAGTATTAGCTCCCTTCGGGAACTTGTTTCTGTCGCACATGCCGAACCCCTCTTGGCAATTTCCGGGCACTGAGCAGTGTGCCTCTGTGCGGCCGCAGTAACCAGCCTCAGAGCAGCACATTGGGAAGGGACAGCTCATATGGTTGTGGTCTTTACCACAACGAGGTATGCCCCTTAGGACATGTCTAGCAGCTGCGGGCTGGAAGAGAGCAACGAACGCAATGAGGATTGCTCGAAGGACTTTTGGATGCATTCTGATCTTTTTGAATGGGCGCGAACAAGTCGGTGGCACCAAAGATGCTGCGCAAGGCGTTAAGTACGTTTGATGATATACTACCGTAAACCGTCCGGTTGGCAAGTCATCAAAATGGGTGGTAGGTGGTGTGCTATAGTTGATGATGTTGAATTGGTGCAAGAAAGAGGAAGAAACTTCGTTGACTGAATGCGGTAGAGAACGAATGGTAATACGTCAGTGAGGGTGGGTCGTACTTCCTTCCTTAACCTCCTTCCTTTGAAGTAGCAACACACAGATCTGAAGAAAGTGATCCTGTTGTGGCCATATAAATGGAAGGCACGAGATACAGGTCTTGAGGATAGGGCGATACAGCGCGTCCTGCTTCGCCAGACAACATTCAGACGGAAATCGGATGAATACGTATGAGAAAGGTTGGAACTCAAGGAATCAACAGCTGAATGCTACTTCCTCAGCGGTTCTCGCTGGCGAAAAGTGGTGAGCATGCTCTCTCTTACTGAACTTTTTGTCATCAATAGGCGCCAGAGGAGCTGCTGCTTCGCCAAGTGACTGAGTGAAGCATGCTGACTACCTGCATGCCTCTGCGCGGGATCATCTTCTCAATGGCCGGATCTATCTTCGACTTGAGGTTGAAATTTGGACGCACGTAGACGCAGAAGGCACGTGGAGTGAGTTCATCGATACTTGTAAGTGTGTCCCTGCAGAAATTCGTGTCGCTTCAGGTTGGGGGTTCCAGCATGTTCCCTGCCCGTCGGTCTGTATATACAAGCTTGGAGCCAACCGTTAATGTCTATATCCGGGCACTTCCACCTTGAATTTGACCTTCGAATCACAACTGTGACATTTTGCTAGTTGGAGGCCCAAGTCTCTTACTTCATTCAACAACATCCTTGGCGCTAGTCTGCAACCCTCGGGACCCGCCCGACCAGCAATGTGTCAAATTTCACAAATAGCTCAGAATATGGTTGAAGAGCTGTAGTTGACACTTATTTAGGTCTTTATAACTGGCGGCTCTGGTTCATTCGGTGTTGGGGGTACTGACACGAATGCATCTTCGTCGGCATCAGAACGGACGCTGGGGGCAACTTTATTGTACTCAAGATTGCTTGACTCAAAGGTTTGCGCAGGAGCAATGCCATGTTCCGAAGGTGGGTCAAAAATTACCCGGCTGTCTGTGAACGTGATGTCCTCATTCGGGGCTGGACTGTGTACTAGTAAATTAGGATCATGCATCCATCTATTTGGAAGGAGCACGAATTTGCATTCGAAGTCATTTGAAAACACCTCAGTATCGAGCTTGAACTGAAACACACCTTCCTTATATTCACCAGTCCTGTCGACAGTCCAATTGTCAGTCGAAGTTCGCAGGACAAGTTTGTCAGGTGGGAGGTCTTGACCAGTCCTCAGCTTCACAGTGAAAAATGCTGGCTGAGGAGCTGTCCGTCCAGGATTTCGGGGCGGAAGGGCTGGTGGAACAGGTTTGGCAACTTGTACCACACGAGGGCGAGCCATCGTGGAGACTGCTGTTGCGATTTCCGCGTCAGAATCGATATCTGAGAGTTCTTCCCTGTCGCTCTCGTTCTGCTTCTCCTGCTCCTGCTCCCCATCGATTTCTCGCGATCGACGGACAGGGTCGCTTTCCTTGAGAGTGTCCGACCTGACTGGTGGAGGTGGAACTGGTCGAGAAGGGCTCGATGTCTTCGTCGAGGTGTGATTTGGTGTCTTTAGTTCATCATCGCCGCCCGTCTGTGTTCCACGAGTCACACTGGCCAGACTAGTCGTGCTATTCCTCCAGCTATCAGTTTTGCGCCTCAGACTTGAGCCGTCGATGCTCATTCGGTAATTGTTGTAAATTGGGCTGGAAGGCGCTGGATTGAATTCGAAGACCTCAGCATGGGGTCGTTGGTGTGTTCCTGCCTCTCGAATATGCAGTCCTTCCGCTTCTAAAGCTTTGACGCCGTATGGGTCATCATCGTCTGCATCAGGAATGCCAAATGACCCCGAGTGAAAGTCGACATCCATGTCACCAGGTGATTCTCCAGACGGAAGCAGGCTGGCGTCTACCTCGTCGCCTTGTGCAGCTTTCAATGTGTCCAGCAGGACCTTATAATCTCTCTCGGGTGGGTGGCGTGCCTTGTGTGCAAGAATGTCAGATGCGCTGACCTGATACCCATAAAACACGGCATTTTCATCTGTGCGCTCGATGATCGCATTTCCAGCTAGGGCGATACCGGCGTAGAAGCCTCTGCTTTTCACATATGACCAAACTGGAGCGGGTTTCTTGTGTACCTCCATGTCCATCTCTCCGCCAACGCCAACTGGGCCTGCAGCCACACCCAACTCGGTACCAAGGGTACACCTCAGCCGTGTGAAAGCCTCTAGCGCTCGATAGTTGTTGATGACTAGAACGGTGTCGAATATGTCCACTCCAATCAAGAAGCCGAAGCTCATGTTCTGTACCTGGATACCGCTTGGAGGGCTCCATTCTCTTGTCTCTGGATGTCTTGCAACGACCACACCAGCTCCACCGCTTCCACCTAGCACCCAACCTGTCCTCATGGTCGTGAAAATAGCCAAGCCGACTGCATTCCGAATGACTTTGGCGGGAATCTTGACCACGTTCCTCTGCTGACGTTTAGGAACAAAATGTTCTTGCCGATCATCAAGCGCCTTTCGCGTGGCTTCCTCTTCAATCGTATCGTAGAAGCCGTCCTTGCAGAAGGTTCGTAGGATTCGAGCACATTTCTCGGCCTCTTTGTCAAGGCTGGTCGGCCAGAATGCTTCGCTTCCGACCTTGTTCGACAGACGATTGACTGGCGCACCTAAGCGGTCGACATAAGCGTAAGCTTTGTTGAAACCCGGCTTGAGACCCTTCTCATATGCAGTATTGCTGTATCCTTTGGTTCGTTCCCACAAAGTTGGCGATGGTGCCTGCCAGCTCGAACCGGATCCTGACTGCGCCATGGCAGCAGGTCGCTCGGAATACTCGTAAGCAGACCGACCGAGAAAGCTCGAGTTATAGAGAACAGTGCAAAGGGGTTTGAATCACATTTAGGTGAAAGACATCTAGAGCTCACGCCGTAGAATATGAAGAGGTTGATAATACCAATGACAACACCAGCAATAGACGTTGATCAACGATTTTGGTAGGTTCAATCAGTAATCACAACATGCTTATTACACTTGCACGAGCTTCAGAATGCCTCGCGCAGCTGCATAGAAAAGTTCTCTCAGTGTTCACTAAATAACGCAAGGCACACGTTAACTCGCATATGCCAGACCAACGTCAGGTCCAGGGCGGAACCCTAACAGCGTGCAGTGTCAAGGCGTGCCACCCACCCAGACTTACGAATGGAACTCATCATGGAAAATTAATCAGCCTCCTAGCCTGTTAGTAGAACTGATGACGACGCCGGCTTGTCCCTGCAGCCACGCTTGCGGACTCGGAGGTCGGAGTGAGAGCCCCCCGCATCGGTTGGCAGGTGTAGTGCCGAGGGCGGAGAGCGCAATCGAACGCCTCCATTCTGAGCTGTAGAATGAATATCTGCAAAACATTGTCTATGCGAGATTCCTAAACGCGAAAGCCATGATAGAAAATAAAACGTTCCCTGGCACAACCAGCAAGGTGATTTCAAATGGCGTTTTTTACCTATATCGTACGTTTTGCCATCAAATCATTCAAAAATGCGAGTTTCGGTTTCTGTGACACAGTCCGCAAGGACCTCATAATTTGAAATCCTGTTCCAAATGCATGCAAATGACGCCGTTTACTGATCCGCCCTTCGTTGACATGAAAATCTCTCCAACCCCTACCAGACTTTGGCAGTCGCCAGAGACCTAGAACAATAGGTCCAGACAGCAACAGCAGGCCAACGCGCCTAACAGTGCTGCGCAGCACCCTTCACCGGCTCCTGGACCCCGTCGATTATCCACGTAATATCCCTGCGGGGGCATGCCTGGTTGCTGATATTGCATTCCTTGTGGAGGGCCATAATAACCGCCCTGAGGAGGCCCATATTGACCTTGATCTCTCTGCCACTGATCCTGACCCTGAGGGCCCATCCATTGGTTTTGATTATAGGGACCTGCATCGTAGTGTTGCAGCGCTTGAGGTGGCTGCTGAGGATAGCCTGGCGGAGGTCCTGACGGAGTCTGGTATTTGTCCTGATTCCCATCGGCCATCTTGCAGAATCTGAATTCGTGCGCTGTTAGGCTGCGATTGCGCGCAAAATTAGCAGGACGAAAGCTTTTGCCACGTGCG
The DNA here is from genome assembly GCA_017656005.1 of Incumbomyces lentus. Taxonomy (NCBI): domain Eukaryota; kingdom Fungi; phylum Ascomycota; class Eurotiomycetes; order Chaetothyriales; family Trichomeriaceae; genus Incumbomyces; species Incumbomyces lentus. Next base: position 839,768 of record JACJVT010000004.1, on the reverse strand, counting down.
ACGCGGAGATGTTATCTGTGCGACAGTCTTTTGTGATTCGGATACGATGACCGGTGGCCTCTGTACGCTTTGGGTTAGGCTTCGAACGGGTTACAGAACAGAAAGTGAATCGTGGGACACAGGACGAGTAGATATCGAAATTTATGGATCCTGAACAGCAGAAGTCGTCAAATATGCAATTGAATGAATGCTGAAGTTACATTGTTTCCCCCTGCGCAGGAGGCGCAGCCAGCGCGTTGAAGAACGCTAATGAATGTTGCTCGGCTTAGGACGTACTATGGGCGACGTAATCATCCACAGTCAGCGACTCCATGACGATCATTGGATTGTTCGTCACAAAAATGTTCACCGCGCTCCGTGACCGCGAAAGATAAACCCGCAGTGCCCGCACCACGGACTTGCCTTCGGCTCAGATCTCGTATAATCACATTTTTGTCATCATTTGAAGTTCTGGCATACTTCCAGATTTGACACTAGTGACTATTAGCTCGATTCTTTGCTTCGAGAAGAATATGACGCACTATACTTTGAAGTTTGAAACAAATTTATTTTGGTTGGTGGCGACGGGAGCTGATGTGTGCGACTCAGCATCTACGGGTCTCTTCAGGGGTTTGAGGGGCAAGACTCCGTACGGAGGACCAACAACATTCGCCAAGCTAAGGGTTCACCAGCCTTTTATTATTAAAAACTGCGATCAGCTCAGCTCAGCCCAGTTTTGTTTGCCACGTATTCTTATGCTGGACTTTACCCACGAGGACCTTCGCTGAGACAAACCGCGTAGGCTAAATGTTAAGCCCTCATTTGGGCAGTTTCATTCATTCCAAACTACGCATTGTGTGATTTTTAGATTGTGTAAATCTGGGTTGCTCGGGTCTGCCAACCATTGTCACCTTTGGCTTCCGTACCAACCACAGACTATCCCAGACTTAATTTGCTGACGAGACGTGTACAAAGTAGGTAAATTCCAGCGGATCTGTTAAACTTGTGTCTTAAGATTAAAGGGTTGAGAACGAGAACACCTCCAGTGCAAACCTTGTAGCAGGTACAAACCCGTGTGTAGATTCATGACGCCACCTCAATTCACAGGAATGTGCACATAACATTGCTAGGAAAGCCCCTCCAGTCTGTAGCAGAGTGTTGTGAAAGACATGTACGTGACAATTCACTATGGAGCCCCTCTGCGGGACTTCCCTTTAGCCACTGGCATGTGCCCCGTTGGCTACCATCAATGCAAAGAAGATCGTACGTCGGCGGGGCAATCCGAGGCAGAGAATCTTATCAAAGAGTCCCTGCGGCTCCTGGGGTTGCAACCAATCTGTGAGCAGAGGCTTCATGCCTTATCAAACTTGCGCGTTCTGGCAGCCTAGTATTAAAATCCATGCTCGGCAATGTCAGTGGGAAATTGTGCCCCATTTGCAACGACCAAGCATGCGGCTCGCTTCTTTCCACCCAACCCTCGTCGATTGACGTCCTTGGCACACTTGTCAAAGTTCCAGACGCCCGGCTCTTCACGAGGACAATGGCCACAATGCACGAGCTAAGACCCCTGCAAATCTTTCAGCTAGCAGGCGTTGTTGCAATGCGACGTGTTAGAGATATTCACCATCAAGCGAACTGCGACATGATTGTTTGAGTCCCCCACGTCATACGGAGCATCACAGAGGGAGAAAATCGGCCCGGCCTTTAATCTTGGGCTTCCACTATCAGTATCAGTGGCGTTTGACCCGTTCCCGCCCGTTGGACAAAGGTCCAATTCGGAGCAAGGATCTCAGGTCGTCATGACAAGCAGGGATGCAGCTTGATTGGCTTCGGATGGAGTATTGGGGGCGTGACCCACGCATTGCCGCGGGCATCGTGCTTAAGTAGAAAAGTTGGCTCTAGCCGTGATGGTTGTGGGCGGGCATTACGCTTCAAAAGTAAGCCTTTCGCCCGTGACCGCGACTTCGTTATCTGAGCTATTGTTTAATCGTCAACCCTTTTTCGGCTTACAATTCCTAGACTGCATTGTTACTGGTTGACTTTCGACAGGTATATTCAGCACATGTCAGTACTGAGAAGTACCGAGTTGATCGTATCTCTGCACAATCACGGTCCTCAAACACAAGCACCAGACTGCTCCGTACCCGACCAGACTCCACGCGGACAGACCCTCCCTCTCCCATCGAAACTTTAGGTCGAAGTGTTCATTTATAACTTCTGTCCATCCCATCCTTCTAGCATACCGAGGTTTTTGATATTCACCACATTTACACGACTACGAGATGAGCGAATTCATTTGGCACATGTTCAGTTGGGCTGGTCTCATCAAAGGCGCTCACCTATTGTAACGGAGCCCAGCGGGGAGGTAACCACCCTCACGATCAGATAAGCTGTTCTGTCAACCGAATGCCAGAAACCCGCCTTACCGCCCTTTTGCCCTGTAGTGAACACCATTAGACCACGCCCAGTTACCTTGTTGATGTCGCGGCGCCGATTCTGGAAAGCATCAAGTGGCCACGCACCGCAATCTGACCTTTATCACACGTTACCCTGCAACACATCGAAGAATATATAGAACGAAAATTGGCCAAAGCGTCGTTGGGATGTTTGCGCCAAATGCCCTCCCCAACCCCTCCTCGTTTGGGCGTGAACATCGTCCCCTCCGCTTGACGGCTGAGAATGCCCGCCCGCAGCCGCATGGGGCATGCCACTTTCAGGTCCCCACAGGTTCAGGGTCGAGATGTGTGTGCCAAAATTATCAGCATAACCGGAGCCTACCGGGCAATAGTTGTGACTGCGGTCACTCTGCATGCTACCATGCCCAGGACAACAATGGAAAGATTATCTCGCCTGAACGCATTGTCAAGGCCCTGATGGAAAAGGTCAAGAAGCTTGAAGATGCTGTCGTCAGAGAGAGGGAGACACGGAACAGCATATTCTTTGAGGAACGTGAGGCTTTGGAAAGACAAGTCCAAATTCTGCGAGAAGCACTCGCACCATTTTATCAAAACGAGGCCGATATGAAACGCAGGCTGGCTCAGCTAGAGAGCAGAGTAAACAGCAACTATGACGAGCACTGCCGCCTTAAAGAGCGAGTGGGCTTGATCGATGTCGCCAACATTACCTTACAACGTCGACTTGAAAACTGCGAACTATCAGGCTACAGGAAAAGGAAAGCCAGCGTTGGACGTGAGGTAAACGGTGTGATGTCACCAGAGTCGAGTTATCCGGGCTCCTCTTCCTCATCATCATCGGTGAACAGCGACGCAATTTCAGTGGCCACCAAGATATCACCTCAGCCGCCGTCACCCGTAAATGTGCCGTTGCAGGTGACTGGGTCATCGTCGTCACCTCGATCGAGTGGTGTTTTGAATCTAAAATCTACACCCAAACACAGCAACTCTTATCAGCCAAGTGCCCGCAAGGTGCAGCTGACAAGATTAGAGAATGAACCAAGGTCTAGTGGCTTCTTATCGATTGACCTTTCTGAACGTCTCAGAAGACACCGATTGAGCCCAGTGAGGAAGTCGGAGATGTCGCTGCACGGGAATGCTGCCGTGGTAAGTTCTTTAGTGACAGGAACCCACGCCTCGACAACAGTGTTGCCCTCTCCTCAGAGCAAAATCTCATCGGGTGCGATACCCGTGTCAGATCTACTCTCTGGTGACGACGTCGAAAGACAGTCGGTCAAGAGGCACAAAGGAGAAAAGGATGGATTTGCGGCATTGGAGATCTTGGCCAACGCCACCGTCGAACGCCCCCTTGTCTAGCAAGCAGACCTAAAGGATGTCCCTTCGTTCGCTGTCGCCTTCGTTCGTTCTTATCGTCGACCTTCCACCATGATGATGTGATATCTGAGGAAATCAGTGTTAGACACTGTCTACGGGCACGTTGGGAGGTTGGCGTTTTCTTACCCAAAGCTAGTTTTAGCTTCTCCTATTTTGGGGTTGTTGACGGTGCTGGGTTCAAGATCATAGGCAATCTTCTCAAAATCCCCGTGCAAACTTCCTCTAGACTTCCAGCCTAATGAACCACCTGCAGGCAAGGCTGTTAGCTTTGCATGACCACGAAAATGGATGATATTTGGGTAAATAAATACCTTGTCTGGCTTTGTCCTCTGAAAACTCTCGCGCAACATCATCAAATTTGATTCCTGATTTGATCTTCGCAAGTGCTTCTTCTTTTCTGGAGAACTTTTCGCACTATCCCCTGACTGTCAGCGACGCGGTAAGCAAATCTTGGTAGAGGCATGTCCCCACAAGAATATGTCGAACATTGATGCTCTGGGCAGCTTTCAATTTGGAGCTGGCTCCAGCCTCGTCGGGAGCGTTTTTGGGTTTTTTGCTTCCCCCTTTGTTCTTTGGAGGAGCCATGTTGCAGTGATAAAATTGGCTAAGAGTGCCTAGAAGCAAAAATGCCGAGACTGGAACTTGACACGTTCTGCATCCAGGATGACACAGATCTGGTATCTGGCGACCAGGAGATAACGCTGCGCGGACGGCAAAGGGTACCTGCTCAAAGAAAGCAGATATGAATGCGGTGTTGATTCGCAGGTTTTGTCGTCATTTTGCCAGGTGGTGTCCTGCCTCGTCCTAACCTAAAAGACGTGCTGAAACCAGGATAAACTGCGTAAGCATGAGCGTGACCAGTAGCCAGGAAGAGATAATCGGAAAAGGTAAGGGCCTCACGATGCTAGTGCGCGCTAGCAGCAGCACGCCAGTTTGTCGTCGACCCACAAGGGCCCGGCAGTGGCCCCAGAAGCTGCTGCTCCTGTTCTGGTTGGGACTAGCCAGGCTCGGCCAACGTGGAGGAAGTCTAAATCCGCCCGATCCACTTGGGTTCCTTTGGAGTTGAGTTGCTGAACGACTCGGCCATCGGCTTCTCTTTTGCAAAGTGGCAGATTACAGTACGGGGCCATGTCGATGCATGAAGGAGACAACTGTTTTTCTCGCGCAGCATGGATACACATCGCGGCCTCAAAGACGAGCAGTGAGCACATCGACCTATATCCATACTACTTAGTTCACTCTTATATAGCACTTTCCAGCACAGAAGATAGATCAGAAAAAGTGTAGGAGTAATGAGCCAATCAAATGGCGGATAGCTTTTGCTTCAGATTCCATGCTGATGGTGGTCGTGACGGACGGTGCAAAAGTGTCCTAAGAGCAGGCTGGCTACGTAAAACCACCGTCGCTTTCTCAACGCCTCTTCATTCTTGCTTGCATTCCATCAACTCTGTGACCCATACCATCGCTACGAGTATCGAAACATACGAGTAGTCCTGCATTCAGACATTCACGCGCTTTCATCAACCGTCGCACGTTCTAGCAGCCCCTGCTGTAGCCTGTCACGGTCGGGCAACCTGCGGTCGAGTCGAGGGCCAATAGATCGATCATCGTTGCGAGCAGGAATTTGAAACCGCTCGAGAACACAAAGTCCCACCTTTACAGTCGGCTGAGCCTTTCGTCAGGTTCGGCCCAGTCGCCGAGTGGGCGATCTTGGGGACTGGTCAAGCCACGACGAGCAATCGTGTTGAAGGAGCCAAAAGAGACGGATACAGAATAGAAATGGTGACTCCACAAATAATGAGCAAGGAACTCTGGTGAAGGAGTTGTTGTGATTTGACGGTTACCGCATTTGTAGAGTTCACGCTGGGGCTCCAGTCAAGCAGCGTCAGCGACCAGTCTGCAACATGAACCATAATCATCATCATCATCATCATCATCCCCTTTCACCGGGTCCGCCTCGTCCACCGTACGACTTCTATCAAAGCCAAACGCCGCCAAGTCATCAAACGCATGCTCCAAATTTCTTGACAAGCCCAACGCTTGGATCACCTCTACCGCCGCCCTCATCCGGACTGCCTCCACACCATGCAGGCGCACCACCTTTTCAGCCCTTGACATCGACTTCACCCTATCCCGTCCAAAGACCGTATTCATCGCATCATCACCATCACCATCACCAAGCCATCATGTCGACTCCATACGAGCCAGCCTCGACGACCCATGCGCATCCGTCCAGCCGTCAAGGCTCTTTGCGTCAATCGCCTGCGCAGGAATACACGCCTCTACCAAACGGTTCAACACGCGACCTAGTCACTTTAGAAGCCCGTCCACCGTCGCAAGGAGTAAGTGAATGAGGATGGACCTGTTCCACGTCCGGCTAACACCCGTGCACAGAAACTCGATCGAGCCAGCAATCCAATGTCCTTGGGCAGCATCCTGTCCTCCTCCAACAACGAACCCTCGCCGCCCAAACACTCGCCACCACAGCCTTCGCAAATTCTGCAACCCCTTCCTGCAAAAGACTCGATCAAGACCGAATTCCCTTCAACTTCGCTTCCTGTGCCACCTCAGACCATGTCACCAGTCCATCAAACTAATGGCTACACGAACATACCAAGACCCGAAATTTCTCTCTTCAAAAGGGACACTGTCCTCGTTGATAGACCACGGCACACAATGACCAAGGCAGAGAAGGACAAATTCGCCGCTGCTCTTCTCGAGATTGACGAGGCCGATTTTAGCGATGAGGATGACTTTGCTTTCTACGAGTACAAGCAGAAATATCTCCAACGTATAAGAAAGCGTGCCAGGGAAGTCGAGGTGTGCGAGAGCGCGAAGAAGAGAAAGCGACGGACATATCTGCTCGATGAACTTATGATCCCCGTAGGTGCTCATGCTGCCGAGGCCGAAGCACGCTATCGAGAACTATATGGTCCGATTTGCGCCAAAGAAATCACCGAACGAGATATCCACGATGAGAAGGAACGGAAAAAGGACATGCAACGTAAAAGGAGGCGTGAACAACAAATCCGCAACGAGGAACAGAGACTGGCCGACCTACAACGACAGCAGTTGGATGCTGAAGATCCAGACGAAGTCCTCAAGTTCGACAAGCAGATTCAGAAATCCAAGGACAAGCTGTTGCGAACCGCAGAGCTGCTTGAAGGCGGTGTTGCTGGCCAGGACGATCTCGACGTGCCACCGCTTGCGCCCAACCTTGACGGAGGTATGACTTCCTCCTTCCACCTTGAATCTGAGGAACCTTCCGAGCCTCCGAAGAAGAAACTGAAAGGTATCAATGGAACCGGTAATCGACCAAAGAAGTCCAAGGAGAAGAAGCAGGCGGAGAAAGATGCGGCAGAGGCTGCATACGCTGCTGGATGGTTAGAACACAATCACTTACCGTCCTCGATACCGATCGCGCCCAAGGAGGAACCCAAGCTGATCACCTCGAAACCCTCAAAGAAATCCAAACTCGACGCTATACCTGTGGTTAATTATGATTCCAAAGGATACCACCAACTGGTCGAGCAGATCAACCGAGATATGGCCAGGAAGGATGTACCCAAAGTCTTCAAGCTCAAACAGCAATCGCTTGCTGTCAAGCAAGAAAACATGCGCAAGACGGTCATCCTCGCCAGTAAACAAGCTCGAAAATGGCAGGAACGCACAAACAAAAGCATGAAGGATACCCAGGCCCGCGCAAAACGCGTGATGCGGGAAATGATGTCGTTCTGGAAGCGCAATGAACGAGAAGAGCGTGATATGAGACGGATGGCAGAGCGCAAGGAAATCGAAGATGCTAAAAAGGCCGAAGCCGACCGTGAGGCCAATCGACAGCGACGTAAACTCAACTTCTTGATTTCCCAGACCGAGTTGTACTCGCATTTCATTGGCAAGCGGATCAAGACAGACGAGATCGAGCGAGCCACAGATGATCCTGCTGTTGCAGCGTCCGGGGAAAGGATCCAGAGTGGAGATCCAAAGAAGCATACTCTCAGCCTACCTCCATCCGTTGCTGACATGACTGGCAAAACCAAGGTGACCAACTTCGACGACCTCGACTTCGATGCGGAGGACGAGTCGGCTTTACAAGAAGCGGCCATGTTAAATGCTCAGAGCGCAATGGACGAGGCTCAAGCTCGTGCTCGCGCCTTCGATAAACCGGACGGAGAATCTCAAATGGCTGCCATGGATAACAGCGACATGAATTTCATGAACCCGACAATGGCTGGTGATGTCCAGGTTGCGCAGCCCAAGATGTTACAAGCGCAACTCAAGGAATATCAGCTCAAAGGACTCAACTGGTTGGTCAACCTGTACGAACAAGGCATCAACGGTATTCTTGCAGACGAAATGGGCCTTGGAAAGACTGTTCAGTCAATTTCGGTGATGGGATATCTTGCCGAACAGCACAACGTGTGGGGACCGTTTCTGGTTATTGCACCTGCTTCCACTCTTCACAACTGGCAGCAAGAAATCACTAGATTTGTCCCAAATCTCAAGGTCCTCCCCTACTGGGGCAATGCCAAGGACAGGAAGATTCTGCGGAAATTTTGGGACCGAAAGCACATCAGTTACAACCGCGAGTCTGAATTTCATGTTTTGGTCACGTCTTACCAGCTAGTCGTTCAAGATGCTCAATATTTCCAGAAGATCAAGTGGCAATACATGATCCTCGACGAGGCTCAAGCCATTAAGTCTTCCCAAAGCTCGAGGTGGAAAGTTTTACTCGGTTTCAACTGTCGAAACCGTCTATTGCTCACAGGCACACCCATCCAGAACAACATGCAGGAACTCTGGGCTTTGCTGCATTTCATCATGCCGACGCTTTTCGACTCCCACGACGAGTTCAGCGAATGGTTCTCGAAGGATATCGAAAGCCATGCCCAGAGTAACACTAAACTGAACCAGGACCAGCTCCGAAGGTTGCATATGATCCTGAAGCCCTTCATGCTTCGACGTGTCAAAGCACATGTGCAGAAAGAACTCGGAGACAAAGATGAGAAGGACATCTTCTGTGATTTGTCGTACCGACAACGTGCTTACTACGCTAATCTACGTAGCAAAATTAGCATCATGGATCTGATCGAGAAGGCGAGCATGGGAGATGATCAAGACGCTGCAACCCTGATGAACCTCGTCATGCAGTTCAGAAAGGTGTGCAATCATCCTGACCTGTTTGAGCGAGCAGACACCGTCTCGCCCTTCTCGATGTCATCATTTGCCGAGACTGCCTCCTTCATGCGAGAAGGCTCATTCGTGCAGGTCGGCTATTCGGTCAAAAATCAAATTGAGTACGACTTGCCTCGGATACTGTGCAATGATGTCGGGCGACTTGACATTGCTGGCCCAAGCAACCAGAGAGCAGGCTTCTTGAAGCAAGCGACACAGACCCTGTTCAACGTCTTCGATGCGGAAAACGTTGCTGGGTCCAGCTACCACGATGGCGCTTTCTCTTTCTTACGTTTCATCGACGCCTCTCCAGGTGAGGTCAGCGCTGCAGGAAGGTCTGGAATTCTGGAACGCGCTATGAAGCTCAACTCTCAACCCAGGCGAACTCATGTCCCCTTTTTGGATGAAGGATATGAATCCGATGAAAACAGGATTCCAGCTCATTCTATGTTGAACATTGTTGACAAGGTTCACCAAGAATCCACAACAGAGCTGGACCCCAACTCGAACCTGGGAAAGCTTTGCAATATCAGCAAGCGTGCATTGGTCGACGATGGGTTTTCGACCTTTGAACCTGCGGCTCGTTCTAAGGTCTGTGCTCCACCCATCGAGGTTAGCGCCACGGACCAGTCTTCAATAACGGAACGACAAAACGTCTTGTTTGACCCTGAACTTCGCAATGCACTTTTCAAGATTGACTTTCCCCTTGAACAGAAGCTACTCGACAAAGACGTTGATCCTAGAGTCTATCCGCCATCGGACCTCCTTCCACGGCCTGAGTCCGAGAAAGGACGGTTTACGTCCATCTCTGTCCCATCAATGCGTCGTTTTGTGACCGATTCCGGAAAACTTGCCAAGCTAGACGAACTTCTTCGACAGTTAAAAGCTGAGGGACATCGCGTACTGCTTTATTTCCAGATGACACGCATGATTGACCTCATGGAAGAATACCTGACATATCGAAACTACAAATACTGCCGCCTCGATGGTTCAACCAAACTTGAGGACCGGAGAGACACCGTCCACGATTTCCAGACGCGGCCCGAAATCTTCATATTTCTGCTGTCCACACGTGCGGGTGGTTTAGGTATCAATTTAACCAGCGCAGATACCGTCATCTTCTATGATAGTGATTGGAATCCTACGATTGATTCCCAGGCTATGGATCGAGCTCATCGTCTGGGTCAGACAAAACAAGTGACCGTCTATCGTCTCATCACTCGGGGAACCATCGAAGAACGAATTCGCAAACGAGCTATGCAGAAAGAGGAAGTCCAACGAGTGGTTATCACAGGTGGAGATGGTTCAGGCGTTGACTTCAACACCCGATCTCGCGGCGAAAACAGAACGAAGGACATCGCCATGTGGCTTGCCGATGACGATCAAGCCGCCATGATCGAGGCCAAAGAAAAAGAGCGAGACGCCAAGCAGGAAGCACAGGTAGAGAAAAAGATGTCCAAGAAAGCACTTGCTGCCGCAGGTGCAGCAGAAAGAAGGCGTGCCAGGATGAACATGGAAGATTTATATCACGAAGGTCAGTTAGAATATTCTAGTGATTTAATCGCGGCGGTGCATACTGACCATTTCCCAGGCGAAGGTAATTTCGACGACCAATCAGCTAAAGCTTCAGGTGCTGCAACACCTATACCGTCCGCGGTCGAAACACCGGTGCCAAAAAAGAAAGGTGGTCGAGTCGGTACTGGTAAGAGCAAGAAAGCCAAGACCGCTGCTCAACGACTTGCGATCGTGGATGCTGCCGGCGATTTGGGCATGGGTGGTGGAAATTAGGAAGTTTCACCCAGAATGGCTCGTTACAACAAGCGATTGACAAGATAGTCTTCCGCTTGAGTGTCCACCACGGATTGTTGTATTATTATGAATTGCATCATGACCAGGCAAAGTGTTGTTAGGTCGACGTTGATGGGCTCCAACGTTCACGTAAGCACCATATAATAGAGAGGGTTGAAAACGGACCTCGGGAGGGGTGGGTGGTATTGAAGCTTCGACTGCACGGCGCTGCGAGAGACTGGCAGGTCCTACTCTGAGTCAGAAATGTATCATCTCAGAGGTATTTCAGAGGAGCCGCGCTATGCTCTTATTTTTACACGTGGGTCGAGAACTTTGGTGTGTTCATGCGGCGCACAGCAGAGAAAATGTACTTTTAGCCATGGGCATGGCCGTGGACACAGAATTTAGAAACATGATGTCGGAGGTCCTCCAAAATAAGGTGCGGGTGAGAAACACTCTGCTACCTCATAACTAAATTGAACGTAAATATGGGCTCAATGGGTCGGCCGCAGCCAAAAACCATGATTCATTGAAAGCTCTGAATTTCAGCCTTGTTAAAAGAGCCTGGCCCATTTGAACCCCTCGAGCCCCTATGACCCATTGAGCCCAAATTTACGTTGACACATAAACTGTAAATACCAAGGCCCTCCTCCTACTAACCCGTCGTATCATCACTGCCCTTCGTTGGAGCATCGCAACTGACTTGTACTCCGCCGAAAATCCCTCATGCGACAAGCAACACAACAGAAGACCCGCCAATGGCACTTGAATCGGTCGAGCAACTACTGGCCTTAGATAAGCACGGGCTAGTCGAATTCATCAAAGCAAACGTCGGCTCCTCCGAGGCGATTGATTTCACCAGTATCAAGGACTTGAACAGGATATCCGAGGATCAGCAGACAGAGCTTCTGCAGAGGCTTACGTAAAAACATGCCCTCCAGGTCACCTCTCTTGGCGCTCGTTGCTAAGAGGTATGCAGTGAGGCCTACCCCATCGCTAAAGGGCCACAGCCCCCCGACTTCTCCCAGCAGCTGCTGGCCAAGCTAGAAGACGTGCACTCAAGGCGCAAAGAAGCACGGGAGTCACCGCCTACGTCGCCAGAGCCAAGGACATTGTCACTGTCGCCGCAGCCTGAGGTCGGTAAGGAGCACCAGATCCGATGCTACCACGAGCTCATCAATGACGGCGGCCGGCCACCCTGCTCGCTGGAGACTCTAGATAAGATATACCAGAGTCCTTCCGAATTCCTCGAGCCCCTAAGGCCATGGATAGAGGATCCAGCCCCCGGAAACCCCGATGACTTGGGCGTGTTCTCGCGCCCGTTGGCACGCTGGAAGGAGTTCCGGAGGTGGCAGCGTCTCAACCGTGGGAGCATCAGCACGGCTAACGACAGCTTAGCCGCTTTCGTGGAGGAGAAGCGACGCTACTTCGAGTCTACCGGGAACGGGTCGATAACGACTGAACCACATTTCGAAGAGACCATGCGGAGCATGTGGCAGCAGGAACACGACACCCGCCGATGGGATTGGGTCAGGGAGGTCAAGGATGGAAGCTTCGCACAGTATGAGAAAGCTGCACGGCACCGGCTGGTTGATCACGGCTTCCACAAGGTCTTCCGCCCGCTCAAGGACCCTCGTCAGCAAAATGAGCGGGTGGAGTGGATCGAGTACCTCGAGTTCGAATGCTGGTGGCTGGATGTGAATGCCAAAAATGTTCAGCGTCGCAAGCCATCACATGATGCCGCCTGGGAAGAGCTCGTGAAATCCGGGGTCCTGAGAAGGGGCGAGACGGAGGAGGACCTGTTTACATCTCCGATGGGCGCTTCCGATCAGCAACGGGATGAAGCAATCAGGGCCTTTATGCGACAGACAAAGGCGTATCGCGATGCCAAAGCTGTCGAACGTCGCCAGTCTCTACGGGTCCAGTGGGCTTTGAGTCAGATCCCGAAAAAGCCTGCAGCACGCAAGCCGGCTGCGAGAACGGGAAAAAGACGATTCCAAGAAGGTGAAGAAGCCCCAGACGTGGTGGAGGAGCAGCGGCCCGCAACGAAGAGGCGGAAGGCGGAACAAGAGAGTAAGCAAGATAGAGGCTTTTCAGGGAGAGAAAAGCCAATAGAAACACGGCAGCGGAAATCTAGCAAGACCTCAGGGCTCTTAACTCTGACAACCCAGGCATGGGAGCTCGAGGAGGGAAAGCGACGCAGCACCCGTGTGAAGAATGCCAAAGAACGTGGGAATGGTGTTAATAAACCGCTGGGTATTTTGCCAGACGTAACCTGAGAAGCCTCTCGGCGTCCCGTATGATACCAAAGCGTGCAAATTGTACATCATTATCCCTGAGACACCCAGTTATCTGATTAACATAGTCCGTGAATGTCACCGGGCCAGACTTAGCAACCATCCAGACGGCTACCCCTCTTGGCAAGTTCGAACAACCTATGTATTCTGTCTCTCAGGCTCGCTCATCATTCGTCATCCTCCGGCGTAACACAGGGGGCCACTCAGCCAGCCAGCCGAGCCTTGCGGTTTAGTGATGGTCTTGTATCGCGTCTCCAAGGACGAGAAATTTCGCTCCTGAAATCTTGTCGCGAATTCCTCCTCGATCTTTTCCGTCTGAGGTCTCCAGCCGTTCTTCTTTGCCATTCCCATCACTTCCTTGAGACACTGGTCTTCCTTTGACGTGAACTTTCCTCCTAGTCCTCTTCTTTTTGTTTTGAAGTCATTTGCTCGTCAGCCACACACTCCTCTGCCAACGCTCCATTTGGCACATGTCCTTGCGGTTCAGGTGTTGTGTTCTCTTTATCACTCCCTCGGACTGAAATGCCGTCAGTCGTGTGGTTATCACAGTAGACTTCTGTGTAGGCATCGGCGTCGCAAGAGCCGTCGCCACGTTTGGGTGGAATGACCCCACGACGGCAAGTCCTTGGAGCAGGAGCTGGACCGTCATAACGCCGCTTCACCACGACGAGTGTCAGAGTGACATTGCTCAGGTGAAACTCTGAGAAGCTTTGCGACTGCGAGCCCTGCACTTTCGCTGCAGTTGGGTGTGTTTTGGGGTGTCGATGGGCGGCACGCACTTCAGGCGGCAATTTACGACTGGATTTGGCATTTCCCGGTCCTGTCTGGGGAGGTGTCTGTTCGTTCGGGTTATGTATGCCGCGCAACCGCTGCGGCGTCTTATAACTCATGGGCAATACGTTCTACGGCCGTTCCACCTCAAACCTCGTGCGCAGTATCAGCTCCTACTCGCGGGACATTCAATCACACCGCGGAGGTCTGTGAAGAATTTCAATCGGCCCGTAAGCACGAGCATGTCGACGAATTATGAAAGGATAGATACGTCTTACCTGGTCGAAGAAGAAACACTGAGTAGCTACAACCCCAAGCATTACTATCCCGTTAAGCTAGGGGAAGTTCTCCATCAACGGTACAGAGTCATCGGCAAGCTTGGGTTTGGATCAGCATCGACGGTCTGGCTATGCCGAGATCTTCAACACAAGCAAAAGTACGTGGCGCTCAAAGTCTACATTAACAGTTCTAAATATCACCGAGAGCTTCCTATCTACGAGGAAATCAGCGATCTGCAGACAACAACTCATGAAGGTCGAAAGTATATACGACGGATTTACAGCTCTTTTGAACTTCGAGGACCACACGGAACACATATCTGTCTTGTTCTCCAACCGCTCGGCATCAGTCTTGGGGAGCTCAAAGAAATAGTTCCCAACGGGCTATTCAGCCCAGAACTGATACGACAGACAATGCGATGCATCTTGACCGGCCTTCAGTTTTTGCACAAGGAAGTCCGAGTCATACATACTGGTGAGTTATCGTTATTCCTAGGGCATCGGCTTTTAGCCAAAAAGGCGACTCCTGCTCACATTTTGACTGACGCCTTTTCAGATCTTCAGCCTTCAAACATGCTGCTTGGGATCCATGACGACTCCGTGTTAGCCAGATTCGAACAATACGAAACTCAGAATCCATGCCCGCGAAAGGAGCTCGATAACCACCACACCGTCTACCTATCGCGGCCAATGCCTCTCACAAAAGGGGAACCGTCTATAACCGATCATAGTGAAGCAAGGTTCGGGGACACGAAACATACAGACCTGATCATGCCCAATGTTTACCGTGCGCCGGAGGTCATACTTGGCGTGCCTTGGAGCTATCCAGTTGATGTATGGGGATTCGGGATGGTGGTAAGTCTCTCTCTCTCTCTGAAAGTTGAAACTATGATGAGATTGGTGGTTAACCTCCGCCTGGTTTTCATGTCTGCTTGTTCGAACGAGTCAAGACTAACGAAAGGTCGATGTACATGACCAGCTCTGGGATCTATTCCAGCCACAACGCCTATTCCGGGCCCAAGACGCGAAAGGCCGCTACTCCGAGGCCCATCATCTTGCAGAAATGATATCTATCATGGGCCCGCCTCCCATGGGTTTCTTGCAACAGTGTGGTGACAAGGCCGAGCAATATTGGGAGAAGAATGGTCAGTATGGCAAGGCTAATGTCGTTATTTTTTTGATGAGAGCTTTACTTTTTTCTTCTAACACGGCAGAAGCAGGCACTTGGAAAAATTTGGCACCAATTCCCGATACGGGCTTGGAGCGTATGGACCAGAAACTCGAAGGCGAGGAGAAGCAGCAATTCGTTGCCTTTATGAGGAAAATGTTGCAATGGACTCCTGAGGACCGGCAAGACTGCGAAAGTATTTATTGGGATGACTGGTTCCTGGCTGACTTGATAGAAAGCGGAGAGATTGGACGAGAAAACTAAGCCCATTATTTACGGGAGGTCACTGGAACAGGAATACCGTTGATGCGACAGTCGGGTCTTCCCATGGTATTGAGAGGTCGTTGGAACACCCTTGTGCGAAAGTGGTGCTGACTACGAGCACCCAATTCGTTAGTACTGGATCAAATTACAACTGGTGCAATGGCGCAGAAATCGGCATTCAGATTGATGTGGAGCTCACTTCTCATCGATTGCACTTGGGGGTTGTATTTGACTAGACAAATTCCAAGCCACACACCTCAATGCACTACCTCTGCAACCCCTCCTCGCCGTCCTTCTGGCTGCACGCCACATTACTCATGGACGAGCCAGGGTTCGTGAGCGGTTTTGGATGTCCTCCACTTCTTCGAAGTCTCTGATTCTCCAAGTACACACCGCATTGTGGTAACTATTCTTCGAATGTGGCACCTACCGTGCCTGCTCCGGCCGTTGCAGTATAGCATATTCGATGCTGATCGACAGTAAACGAGGCACGCGAGGTACACCCGGATACGTACGTCAGATGCAAGGCTTGCTCTCGAGTCGATTCGACTCGGACGAGCTCTACCCCGAGCCGCATGAAGTCCCGCAAGGCAGGGGACTGTCTTTCTTCCTGCGTTTGAGGCCTTGTGTAGTTCACAGCGAAGGGGGGCTAGATAGGCAGAAGGCGCTAAGGGGCCTCATTGTAACTCATATTCTTGCCATTTGGAGATGGCAGTGTCATGGCACTGTGGGTGCACGTCGAAAAGCTGGCTTGTATCAGGATCTGGAGGCATTATAGATTTGGATGTTGATACTACGATAGATAGATTAGGATTGTATTGCCCTGTACGGCCCCTCGGACATTTTAGGACAGTTGTTATACACCATTGTTCAACCATAAACGACTAGCCATAGACGGCGGATCTGACCTTGCAGGCTAGGCTGCAAGGAGAATTCCTAGCATTAATTCGATCACTTATCTTACTCCTACCTCTGGTTCGTCTGATCATAACAGGAATAGGAGCTGGGAAGTTACCACATGCATGCGGCTGTCGCGTATCCAATCAGTCTAGTCGGCCAGCAATTCAATGACTGACATATACAGCAGGTGTTCCTAGAGCGGTATGTTCTTACTCTTCATTTTGTCGTCGTGAAGGAGTCTTAAGTTGATCACGAGTTGGTCCCGAGTTCGTCTCGAGGGGTATAATTGAATGAGCCTGACACAGATACGCCGTTAGCGACTGTGCGTTCATCACCGAACATCCAGGCATCTTGATCGGCTTCCTGCACCCTCCTGCTTAAACTTGTCATTATCAAGCTGAGCAGCTCTGCCTTATCTGCCGGGCTCAGTGTGGCGCCCACACCACCCATTCTCGAGCGGCCATCTGGTCGGGGTGCTTTCGTATACTCAACCTGGTTTCTGGTGGTCGCCCGGGCTTTGCCCCTCGTCCTGGCAGAGATACCCGAGTCATTAAGAGCGTCTGACGAGATCGAGGAAGACGGTTCTTGCATATAGGTGGCCCTCGCACGAGCTTTCTGCTGTGACTGCATCTCGCTAAGTATGCTCTCGATCTTCTCGTAGTCTCTATAGTCCCCTCCGACTGCAGTTGTTTCGATGAGATCTTGCACTCGGCTCTGCTGGGACGAAGGCCGGCCAACGAGAGAAGAAGAGTGTAAATCGAGGTCATGCTGAGCCGTGTTGACACGCTCAAAAGCTTTCAGACGCCTCCAGGTCGCTGCATCCGCCTCGTTTGGGTCGTCCTCTTCTTCTGCGATCTCTTCGTCTTCTTCTTCTTCTTCTTCTTCTTCTTCACCGGCCTTAGGCATTCGTAGGGGTAGTTGTGGCATGATAGGTAGTTGAGGTCGACCTGTTGAAGGGTCCAGAGCTACTATAGATGAAGTAGAAGTTGCGTGAGATTGTGGTCTGAACGGGGATAACTGTCGGAGAGGTGAAAGTCGTGGTTCGTAGAGAGCACGTGTGTTGCCGTGGGGGCTTTGTTGGTTATGATGGGACTGGATCTGGTACGCATCGGGTATCTCACGTTGGCTAGCAGGATCCTCAAGCACAGTTTGGAAAGGGTCTGGCATCTGGTCGGTCGATGCATTGGCAATCCGGGAAGCAGGACGTCTCAAGAGTTGCGAACCAAACAGATTTCTTCTCAGAGTGGCTGGCACCTCTTCACGAGGTCCTGGTCGGGACAATGCGAAGGTGGGAGAGGCAGATGGATCTTGTAATTGAATATTTCCATTTTGGCGCATTGTCATAGCAAGTGAGGCAGCAGGTAGCTGGCATGATATACAAGGCAGTCGTAGGTCGATCACGCATTGATGGTGGATGAGCAATTCGCGTAAATAATGCACGTGTAGTTAACCGCTAGGCGTGGAGTAATACACAACGTGCCAATGAGTTGCGGCGACCGTAAATGCTGGGTGGCGAGTGGTGTTGCTGGCACGGCAAAGAACAGAGCCCTGGAACCCGTCTAAACCCTCCATTAGGTTCAGGACCTGAGGCTTAAATTCGCGTGGTTCAACGCTAATGTAAGGCTGCTTCAAGCGCGTCCCATTTTGACATGTATTATTATTATTTGTTCTCAAGCGCGCATTCACGTGCCTGGCGAGCCTGGTGAATGGTTGAGGTTGATCAGGAATTTGATCGCACAGAAACATCCTAATCAATCAATCGAATAGTCGTCCTCGTGTTTCTTACCAGGCTAATGTGCTAGCAAACCTGAGCACTGTGCCAGGGACTGAACGATCGAGAAACTAAACGAGCCACCTCAGTCAATCAATGGATTGTTGAGGGTCTCCTATCGAAACGTTGTACCAGGAACTCAACATGCACCAAGCATCAAACACGTTGTGCCTCGAGCCTTGATCAATGGCCATGCCTGCATTATGCCTCTCCGTTCCACGCATCTCATAGCTGCACTATTATCCGCATGCTTGCTCTTTTGGTCCATACAGCACTTTAGCAGCACGCCACAGCCAAGACCAACCCCCGTGTCTACTTCAGCACCAGACCTATCCGAGAATCATAATCAACCACAATACATCATTCCGGCCAATGGGCATATCCTAGGACACCATGGCATCGTCAACTTTACCAAACCCGAAATCCAAGCCGCTCGCATCCGCATCAGTGTTGCTCAATCAGAAACGGAGTCTCTACCTCTTATGCAACCTCTAGAAATCAATCTCCCTTCATCGAAACAAATCAACATCAACGATGACCTCTCAGACCCAGCTCTGATGGAATCCTCTACAGTGTCAGCCACCATCCACATTCCTAGCCTACATCAAAGTCAAGCGGATGCAAGCACGTTCCTGTTCGGGGTAGCAACAACCTATCAGCGGCTCTTTGACTCCCTGCCCACCATGGCCCATTGGCTCTCTAACACAACCACCCGTCTTATCGCCGCAATGGAGCCGTCTCTCGACCCAGATCTCCCTGGCCGAGTCCTGGATCTAGCTGCCTCTCTCTCCGTTCCACTCGGGACCGTGGAGTCCGGTTACCCCTTTCTGGACCGGTACTTCTTTCTCATCCGCCTCCTCTACTCAAACCGCACTCCCGACACACAATGGTACGTCCTGATCGATGACGATACCTTCTTTCCGTCCCTTTCCAACCTCATCAGCACCTTCGCATCCAAATACAACCCCTCCCTCCCTTACTATATTGGCGCGCTCACCGAAGACTTCCAACAAATGGCTACGTGGGGCTACATGGCCTACGGTGGCGGCGGCGTCTTCCTAAGTCACGCTCTCGTGGAACAGATCCTCCCCCACTGGGACGCATGCTATGCCAAGCGCAACACTGGCGACCGCATGCTAGCCCAATGTATATACCACCACACCACGACCAAGTTCACCTGGGAACACAACCTGCGCCAACTCGACCTGCACGGCGACCAATCGGGCTTCTACGAGGCCTTACGAGAGCAGCCGTTGAGCGTACACCACTGGAAAAGCGATGAATTTCGCTTCCATATCGACATGTACAATTTGTCCCTTGTCAGCTCCGTCTGCGGGAACGCTTGCATGCTGCAAAAGTTCAAATTTGCAAATGGCTGGGTCTTGACGAACGGATACTCGATCGTGAAGCACTCGGATAATGACTTGCGGGACAGAGACGTAGAGAGCGACATTAGCATGGAGAGGACGTGGGACTTTTACTACGACGGGGCGAGTAATCTGCACTTTGAGCATTCGCTTGGTCCAATCCGAAAGGCCGATGACGGAGGAAAGATAAGTTTCAGAATGGAGAGTGTGGTGAAGGAGCCAGATGGACGGGTGAGACAATTGTACGTGAAGAGGCAGCGGAGGGAAGAATATAACGATGAAGCCGGTCATGGCGAGGTAGAAGGTGTCGTAGAAATCGAATGGAGTCAAGCGTGATTTCCACCCCATATAGAAGGCTTAAAAGTCGCTCAGACATAGAGATCCTAGCTCGGAGTTTCAATTTGGCGAGATTCTGGCAATACACAATCTTGGCCCGTGGTAGACGATTCATATTACCTACGTGCTGATGGCAGCCAATTATTTGACCCAAGATACGTACATGGATGTATTCAACACCCAATCTCCTGCTCCTTACACCAAGTTGAACAGCGGAAACGGGCTCATGGAAAACCTGGGTCCCGATGGTACAGGAGAAACAGCATAGTCCTTTGCATGTCCTTGTTATATGTAAAACCGTCTGACTTCGATGATCATCTGCCTGCACATCGGGCATGTGTACCTCGTTCGGATGATGCGCCCATTAGTATCTCGACGTGAGGCCAACCAGATTTCAGCACACCATTGACACATAGTTGCGTGCATGCAAGGAAAGCATAGCGAGTCGATCTTTTGTTCTGTGCATATTTTGCACGCAAAGTCAACCTTCAGGTCTTCTGCTCTGCTTGGCCGTGGTCTTGTGGGTTGGCTATCGATTGCGCTGGGCCGATTGGTAGGATCTTCGTTAAAACGTCTCTCGTTCAGTTGAGGAGCTTCCAGCCTCACAGGCGGAGCGGATGAGCTGCTGTAGAATTGCGAATGGAAGCGTCTCCGGCTTCCACCAGCATTAAAAACCAGGGCTGGCGAGCCACTTGGATGGCTAGCTGGCTCGAATTGTCCGAAGTGGAAGTTGAGAGGATTCGATTGCATGGGAGCTAAGGATGAATTGGGCTGTATCGGAGGTTGCTGAGAGTCAGCGGTTGCCTGCCCGAGACCACCCACATTGTCCGACGCAGAGACCGAGTCGATCTCAATGTGCTGCTCGTCTCCTCGACTTGGCTGAAGCACTATATTCGCTATGCCTCGAACTACTTCTTGGTTGACCGGATGAAATGGCACGGAACGTTCGTATGAAATATTGCTATCCAGTGGCTGCACGGGATAACCCCACAAGGTGATCTGACGAGCTTCTTCTGCATCTCTATATCTAGTCCAAGCCCTGTTGAACATCATGTTGATGGGGCTAACGTAGTCCTCCCGCTGGACATCCTCACGTGTGCCCAGGGGATACTGCTGTTCGCTGGATCTACTTATCGCCGGATGGCCATGGTCTGTGTTGTTTCGACGCCGACGTCCCCCTCGGGTAGCCAGGGTCCGAGTACGAGCAGCGGGAGTGTCAAATTGCGGCGAGAAAGCATTTTGAGGTTGCGAGAGTCCTTCCAGGGCAGATGTGCTGTTGATGTCTCTTGAGCGTCGGCTCTGGCCACGGAGAGGAGGCATCGCAATTGCGGACGTAGTCGTCTCAGGAACGGCAGAGGATGCGTCTGACACTGTTGTCGGAGAAAACCTCTGTGATGCTGCCGCCAGCTCCGGCTCTAAAACGAGTGATTGCCAGAAGTCTTCAAAATCATTAATATGCCTTGAACAAATGGTAAGACAGGGCTGCCATAAAAATAAAATGATACTACACAAGTACACAGCCAGCGGCAAAGAAGCGCAACAATCGAGGTTGAGAAGACCTACCATAGCACTTACGGCAGTAGCGTTGCCATCTCCTGCCTTTCATGCGCATACCCTGCCCATCAATATATATTGGGTAGGCAGTTGCTAGGGCCCGCTTATCTGCACAGGAGCAGCAGCAAGGGAGTGCTGTCAGCAAGCAGCCAATATCTGCCTTGTGCTGGCATGGTTCTGGCAGGCCAGCATTGAACGATGGATGAGATGGGACGGTTGCCATGGCCATGGTAGCGCACTCTCTGCGCAAGTTGCACTTCGATTGGGAATTCTAAACTTGACTTCGGATGCCTGAACTAGCAGAGGACCTCCTCCGAGCTCTTCACAGAGATGGCTGTGCTGCTGAAACATTCGCCAGCTCGACCGGCAACCTGAAGAGCACGGCTCCTAGTGAGCTACCGCATACGTGTGCAGCGTCTAATAGTATCTGGCTTGACGAAGTCGCTTGGTTGTTAAATTCAGATTGTGCTCTGTGGTTTGTAGATATTACGTCAATGTGTGCAAGGGAGTTTTACGGAGGATTAGGCACTTTAGGTAACCACCTGTGGGCCGGATTCCTGGGTTTGAAGACATGTTTTTAGCGGCGTACGCGCTGCCTCCGTCGTACTCCATCCAGTTGCGAAGAAATCGCCTGCTCGTCAACCTTTTTCGTTGTCGACCACTACCTCGAGTCCTCCCGCCTGGCTGATTTGGAGGATTGCAGGGCCTGAGCATAACCTCATCCCGAGTCTGAATGCGCTGAGATCTCGCCGAATTGCCAGTGCATCATAATGCTCACCTCTTCACGATGCAGTTTCCCAAGCTGAGCCAACTGCAGGCCCGTTTCGTAGTTTCGTTGGGCGCCACTATACTGCTGATATTTGTGTATCTGTCGCTGAGCAGACCAAGTGTTGCATATGCTGCTGAATTAGCTTCAAGAATACAGCCTGACCATAACCACCCTATTATATTCGATGCACCGGGAGAAGAAGTCCAACCCCAAGAACAGTCGATGCGGACCAGCGACGAGGATGGGGTCACAAGTCCACATAGCTTAGAATGGGGGAAACGAGCGCCAGAAGGGGTGAGCTCATTGAGTAACAATGCACCCCAGAATATGAATATCGGTCCTGGATCTATGGAATACTGGGTGTTTACAAAAGAAGAGATCAATGGACCACACGGTGTACAAGGTATTGGCTTGCCATCTGATGATACGAACACGAGAAATATGAGCGACGATGGTACAACACAGAGAGAACTGAAGAAAAGACAGTCAGGGACACCAGTCTGGATCACCATCAACACCTGTCTGCAACCTGTTTCTGATGCCAATGTTGACGAGATACCTCCCCAGCTCCAGCTCTTTTACTCTACCCACTCGGACAACGACAAACCGGGACCGAGCACGGGCGGAACTCAAGCCCGGGTTGAAGGCGGCTTTGCCTTGATTGAGGTCAAGACCATCGACAGCGTCTATATTGGTCTTTCGGCACCAAATGTCTCGGGCTTTCTCGGATCCTGGAATTACGAGATTGCCGCGAGTAACGACGCGCCCTACCATTCTTGGTCTGATGCAGAAGATCTGCTTTTCGTGGATGGAGACAACCATGCCGCTTTACTCGTCACTCCCAATTTCACCAATGCGGCTTCCAACAGCACTGTTTTTGCTGACTGGATGGCGTTAAATCCAGCTCCTTACGGCATGTTCGCGCATGACCAAAAAACCCAATCCATATTGGGTGTTTCTCGCTCCTACTGTGGCCTTATGCATAACGCGAAAATCATGGCCAATATTCCTGGCGTGGACAACAACAACGTCGGCACAATGACCACTCGTGGTATAGGCGGTGCCCCAAAGGAACAGTTTTACGTCTCCGGACTCAACGCCAGCAGCTCCTACTATGGCTGGCTCGCAATGTCCGGAAACTCGACTGCTAGTGGAGCAGGAGTCATCGGCGGAGGAGGCCGAGTCTGGTCCAACATGACTTTCAACACCAAAACCTCTGATAATTGTGCTTTAATGTACAACCTCTCTTTCTGTTCGGAAGTGGCCTATGCCGTCCCCTCCAACCCCGAGAAATACAGTCCCACCAACGGTCTACCCGAGCTGGCCGCTGTCTACGACAGCTACGCAGCTTCGATGTATCAGAACTTCAATTACTCGCTTCAGCAAGTTCCCTGCAACACTACTGCTTCGGCACAGTATTCCCTGGCGCGCGACTGCGACGACTGCGCCCGAGCGTATAAACAGTGGCTCTGCGCCGTCACTATCCCACGCTGCGAAGACTGGCTGAACCCAGCGCCATACCTCCAACCACGAAACATGGGTAAAAAATTCACCAATGGCACGACACCAGAGTGGGTAGCAGCTCCAGATCCGCAGCAAAAAATATTGCTCAATTCGGTGCAAGCAAACTCCAGCCGAAACGCCGAGATCATTGACGGTGTGATTGAACCTGGGCCGTACAAGGAAGTCATGCCCTGCATCGACCTATGCTACGACCTGGTGCAATCTTGTCCCGCCAGTCTAGGTTTCGGATGTCCGCAAGGCAAGTACCAGAACATGAGTTACGGTGTGCGTGATCCGAATACGGGCATAATAAGCTGCTCGTATCTGGGCGCAGCATACTATCTCAGCGCGGGTGTTAGAAACTCAAGGATGCCGGCGATGGACGGCATGATGGAGTGGGTCAGTTTGATTATCACGATGCTAGTCTTGGTGTTTTAGTGGCGAGTCAAGGACTGGGAGTACCGAGTCAGGATGAGGGGTGCATGAGTGGCCTGAGCAGGAGCCGCTCACCGAGCCAGTCTATCGCTCTTGAGAGCTACATCAGTGGAGTCGACGTGACCAAAAACTACTATTTGATAGATTTAGCGGGCGTTACACAGGTCAATCGAGCTTTGCATCGTTCTCTTCGACATGGATCCGATCCTAGCCGTGGTAACATCTACTTGACAGCTGCTCGAGGCCGTCTCGGCGTAGCTATAGGAGTCCAATCTTCCCGTTTGGTCTCCGTTTGCCCCTGTCTGCCTGCCACCGGGGTGCGTCCGCCCAGTCGCTCCATCATTTTCCTCGCAGCGGGCGTCATGTTCCCCACTTCCTTCCCACCTCTCACGACCTCTTTCTGCTTGTCCCGTTTCTTCTCGGCGTCCCTCGCAACAAGCCTGTGGTGTAGATCTTCCCGTGACCGGTTCTCCTTCAGTCTGAAGGGGTTCGGTGAGCCGGCTTCCTCGGCTGCTTGGCCGGCCAAGAGGTCTCGATAGGATGGGCCTGATGCGGCCGTTGAAGGCACAGGCGCAGCCGCAGGCTCGTCATCATCGACAAAAGCATATCCGTTGACCCGTGGAGTTTCTGCGCCGGTAGCAGTGCCTGCGTCTGTGCCTAATGCGCGTCGACGGGCGATGAAGGAGGTGTGGATGCTTGTTGCATTGTCATCATCCTCGTCATCGTTCTCATCACCTGTGCTGTTCCATTTAGGTCCGGATGGCGGGAATCGCGTGTTTTCATGGACAATCTGTTTCGGGCCTGCTTTGGACATGGAGTCTTTCAGGTCGGCGATTGTGGGCAGACCCTGTTCGTCGATGGACGTTTCAGGTGAGAACATGAAGTTGTTTGCTGGGTTTGAGGTTTTCCATGTGTTGGGTTTTGCGGAGCGAGTTGAGGTGGCGCCGGTGGTCAAGGGTATCAACTCCCTGCCGTTCGCAGCTTCGTAGTCTGTTTTGTTCTTGAGGAGCTGTTGCTGCCGGGCTCGATGTTCGATGAGCCGCTGGCTTGGTATTCGCTGGTCTTTGGTCCAGAGATGCGCGTGTTTTTGACGCCGTTTCTCGTTCTGTTTATCAAGGAGAGTGTTAAAGGAAGCATTGTCTTCGGAGGTGTATCTAGTTTGGTAGGCTGTAAGAGAGAGGTTCGAGGTGTCTGGAGTGATGTTCTCAATCTTTTCTTGTTTCTGGTCAGCCGTCGCTGGCACAGGTGTTTCGGTGGCACAATATTCTTTGGGAGTGTCTGCTGCCTGCTTATACGATCTGGGCGTATCGAATCTGTGGTCTCTCACTTCTCGTCTGACCTTCTTTGGTATCAATGTCCCATCTCTTGCTGCCCGCAGTCCTCTTTCCGCTTCCCTGATCCAGGCCGAATTTTGACTGTCTAATGCCTTTAAATATTCTTCCTGCGCTTTCGCTTCTTGTAGCCCTGGGTAGTAGTCTCGTGCTATGATGTCCGAAAGCCCTTCAGTGTAGTCGTCCTCGTCGAGCACTTCGCTTGGTCTCTTGATCCGCTTGACTGGGGGCGGTGGCATCAGCGCCATTTCAGCATCACGCTGCTTGATTAGCGCTGCCGTCGAACCGGCAGAGACCTCCTGCGAGTTTGAGTCCATGGTCACAATTCTTACGCAAGTAATCAAGACACGCCCGGAAGGTGAAGATTAGACAGAGTTAGGCGAACGGAGGAAATTGACAGCGTAGCTGGGCATCGACAATTCATCCTCGTACCAATAAGTCATCACGATGCAGGACCCCAGGGGCCTCGAGAGAACGGCATGGACTGTGAATGGTGCACCCTTTTCAAGTAGTGGATGTGAATTGGATGAACAGCTTAATAGCACACTCAGCAGGCAGAATCGTCCAAACGACCAACACACACCTCGAATCATTTACGACGACAAAATTCACGAACGCATATCGCCTTGACGCCCCCAAAAGACGCGAGGAACAATGAATGACATTAATGCTGTACCTCTACTTCATGATATGGATCATGCCTCTCTTCCTCAGTTCCGCGCTGAAAGCGCAAGAAATGTTGAAAAGAACGTTGATAGAGCCAAAAAATACGGCGGTCAAACCCACGAATGAGTTTGAGTAAGGCCTGCTACCCCGATGTGCAATGGAGAGCATTCCTCACAGAGAAGTATCTTCTTGATCATACTCTCTCCTCCAAGGTAAGTATGAAGAAAGAGAAAAAGTCGAGGAGAGTTGGCAGACTTTGCGAAACTTATATAAACTGGCGAACATAACGCCACGTGACGTGCGGAGGTTCAGGAAGGCCCAAGCCTCGTGGCCTCCGGTTCCTGCCTTTTTAACCGCGTCAAGGCACGTAATATCTCATGCTAGTGTTCCAGCCAGCAAGTCATCAGGTCGCCAGAAATGCAAACCGTAACCATCGAGCTTCGATCGAAGCAGAAGGCTAGATTTATCGTGATTGTAAATTTACAGTTGCAACGCCCTGCGCTTCGACAGCCGTAATGGACAGATCATGCCCTGCTGTGTGCACCACAAGGACGATCTTGCTCAAGCCATCTAGTCATCATATCGCACACCGTTGGATAAGGTAGTGTGTCAGCTGTCTCCAGCTCCGGGCGTGGCGCCTGATTTCATGCCCAGAAAAAGAATGACTTGGCCTGGTCCAAAGCACTGTCAAGCAACTCATCTTCAGTCCCCCCGTGACTCTTCATGATCATCGACTCCATTGACATGGATGCACGAAACCTCGTGACATCAAACGAACAGGACGTCAGTCCCAGTTAGACCCAGCCTAATGGTTCGGATGTACCACCAGAATTTGGGCAACAGAATTCTCCGAACGAACGACTATAGCATCCAGTGCTAATATGCCTAACATGTTGCGTGTTTGCTGATTAGCGTGAAGGCCGAGCCACGTTCCAAATGAATCGTCCTGAATCGCGTTTCCAGCGAGTTCAATCCATGATATTGTATGAAAGCAGACAATTGCTAACAAAGCCCGACTGAACAAAGGCCGTTCAGCCACCCCGGCAACTCGAGCAATGGCCGTGTGCTATCAAGTCTACCACGCGACCATCAATTTTGTGCTGTAGTTATGATAGGTTCTTTGAAAGAGACAGCGAAGCAGGTCGCATCACTATGGCAGATGCAAGTAGGTCTGCGTCGTACCGAAATTTGCCATCATCGAGACAAAATCCTTATTATCAAGCTCAGAGATCATCCCACCAGACACGAAGATCTCAGCGTACGCACCTCGAAGGCCGGTTGCCATCGGCCCGTGTCATTTTAGCAAACGGTCAAACCTCTAGGTACCCCATTCAGGCTTCTGGAGCATTTGGCCAGCAAAATGCACATTTCCAGCAGCAATTGCCTGCCTCGATCCGCCTAAGGCAACAGCAAATGCATGCATCTAGGTACTTTGATGTCACGGCCCAGCAGAACATATGTGGGCCCAACCCCGGACTACGTGCTCAGCCTCTTGGCTCAAGGTCACAGACAAAGGCTGTGGGTACGTTAATGAAACCCGGCTTTCAGGATTTGAGCCGCGATCCGCGCAACATTGACAGCACTCGTTCGATAGCGACTCTGCCCCATGTCAGTGCCAACATTGATCGGAAAACTACTCAACCAAGTTCCGCAAGAACGAGTCAGGATCCACCACTTGCAAAGAATCAGTACTACGTTGAGGAATGGATCACCTACAGAATCGACAAGGCAGGAACGAGACTACTCAGAACTGATCCGCCGCCACAAGGGTCATATCAAGTCAGCAATGGCATTGGCACAACAGATTATTCTGATCCACGCGACTTTTTTGCACCCACCACTTTTGAGCAGGATTCAATCTGGACAGCGCTTGGACCGACCAGGAAATCATTCTTTAACCTCACCAGTGAAGCTTTGTCACGGGCCGACATGAGATGCCTCTATATGGGTTATCATGCTGCTTGGGATGAGATTTGCAGAAAGCTCGTTCATTGGACATTTTCACAGCAGAGCCCAATAAATGGTACGGCTGGCTTCGCGAACGGATCCACAGAACATTTTGAAGAACCGATCGACGAAGTTCCGGGTTATTCAACCATAGGAACAGGATTTGTGGGCACCTCGCTAGAAAAGGTCGCGCAGGATGCAAGAAGAGGTGCAAAGCCTCTTGAGAAAGAAGAAATACGTCTAGCTCCTCAAAAGCATCTCTTCAAGTTGGATCGCTGGTATGGACTCATAGACGATTTTCGATTTGCCCCAAACTGGCCGGTGGGTTTTCTTTGTGATTTTGCTGACTACGGCTAACTCTAGAGAAGAGTGCGCGACTTAAAGACAGGTCCGGGCTCCTGGTGCAGAATCCAGACTGCTTCGCATGCGAGACCTGCAGACGGAACAACATTCTTTGTCACGGACACAGGGAGCACGTCGACAGGAAATGCAAACCGTGTGAGTGGTTGAAGTTGACCTGTAGCAAGGAGCAGCAGGTCCGAACTAAGACTAGAAATTCTGTTGCTGAATTTACACCTCCTGTAGCGGAATTGTGACAGCGGAAGAGAAGACCCAGCCCTACAGCCTGCGATACGTTAACAGCTTCTACACCATTGGACGATGCTCCGAAAATAGAATCGCAATGAAACGCTCAATCATCGCAACCAGCCGAAAGGTCAAATGCAAACAGGAATGGCAGCAGACGTAGCGTCGCACCGCAGCCATCACAGACACTCAGCAACATAGTTAACATGAAATGTATTATCATTGGGACTTGCGTCGAACAGCCATCTTCTTCCCTTTTTTTTGGCAGCCACCTTAAGCACAAATGCTAATGGTGTAGGTCTTTCTCAGCTCTCCCCATTGCCTGCATAGCCGAAATCTGCCTGTTTACATGATGACATCACTTTTCAATTGACAACACAAATTCATGCCGTGGGGGATTGCACTCCTCAACCGTAACAATAGATCTGAATTCCTGTCTTTCTTGCTGTCCTTGTTGAATTTAATTGCCGCTCGCCGCGTGAACCTGGTTCGTGGACACTTCAGAATGGCGCAAAAGATGTCCAATTACAGTGCTTCAGATGCCAAAGTCCTCAGCACAGAAACACTTGTAAGCCGTCTCAACCAAGAATCCATATCCTCGGTGCCCGATAGCTGACTGACTTAAGTTCTGACGATATAGCCTGCAGAAGAGTCCGGATGGATCCGTTTAAACAAAGTCAAATGGCAGGATCCTGCAGGCAAAGAGCGAATATGGGAGTCTGCTGAACGACAGGTGCGTGTTCACTCTCACATATCTACAACATCTTGGAATATTCCTATGAGAACCTGGCTTAACCCCGGCTTTTGAAGAGAGCATAAGCCGAGCTGATACGCAACGCAGACTCGGCCTCAAGGCGGCGACCTCGATGGCGTTGGCGTAGTCGCAATCCTCAACGATCCCCGCTCTCCAAGCCGTGGTCCCTCCCTCCTCCTGCAAAAGCAATTTCGGCCCCCAGTCAACCGCGTCACGATCGAAGTCCCTTCCGGCCTGGTCGACCCGGGCGAATCCCCCGGCACAAGTGCTTTACGGGAGCTCAAAGAAGAAACTGGCTACATTGGCACTCTACCGGAGTCAAACAGCAGCGCCATGGCAGCCGGCGGTTTCATCATGTGGAATGATCCTGGCTTCTGCAATACAAATACGAAAATGATCTTCGTCGAGGTCGACATGGCCGATCCCCGTAATCAAGATCCTCAGCCGGACCTGGAGGATGGTGAGTTTATTGAGACTTTCACCCTGCCGCTGAGCAATTTATGGGAGGAGTTGGAGAAGTTGGATCGCGAAGGTTATGCGATCGATGCAAGGGTGGGGACGCTGGCGCAGGGGATGGAGGTCGCAAAGAGATGGCGGGAGGTTCTGAAGTAGGGACTACACATTTCCGACATTGAGAGGTGCCGGAGCTATTACACCTGCTGTACCGGTTTGTTAGCGACAGTACTTTCGCTTGCACTGTCACGAGCTGCTGGCCAGATCAGGTATCCTATTAACCTGAGATCTAACCTCCCGAACAGTATGACAACTACCACGATTGCTACGGTTGTCAATTCACAGGACCCACTGTGCTGTCGGACCTAGACATACATAATCCAATACAGTCCTCTTCTGATCGTCATTTCGGTGAAGCTTAGTAGCCGTCTTGCATGCCCGGCTTCCAGGCCTTATTTCACATTCTGCAGAACTGTGATTGTTTTAGCCAAATGGTATCTATAAAACACCCAGAAGAGGGACAGAGTACCAAGCATGAACTCATGTTTCTTAGTGGTAATCAATGGCATTGACTCTAAGTGCACGAAGAGACCTCTTTTCGAGGTTACGAAACACGAGTACAAGGGCCCCTTATCGATACCAAGCACCTCGACCCGGAGTCTTACATACCTGAACGCTAAGCTTTTAGCGACTTTTAATGCCCGGGCTCCTGTGGTTGCATCACACGGGGTTTGCCGAGAATCAGTCTGACTTGACATCTGGCATTTTTCTTAAGTGCAGTTGCTGTCACGGACTCTGGCGACCATACTCTGCATTTTTGTCGTGCTGATTTCCTTCTTCGAGATCCATGACTAATGCGACCGTCATACGGTGACCATTCTCAACACCTGCGAGAGCAGGATTCGGTACAATATGGGGGTTGAGTGGGGGAAGGAGAAATTGCTAGGAAACTATTTCCTGGCACTCATTCACACAGACCAGGAGTGGCACTGGTCTTTGATTCCTTTCATACTTATATGGGTCAGCTTTTTCGGCCTGATACTGGTACAGTCATCCGACCTCTTTCGTCATCCACTGTTCTGATCCGTCTAGGTTTTCCTCTTCATTACATTCGTGGTTCCCTACCCGCGAAGACCGCTTGCATCTGAGACAAGGTACAGAACTATAGACGAGCATGGCAAGCTCACGGAGTCTAAGGAGCTCCCGTCTTGGATGGATGATGCCAAACGGAAATATCTCGAAGCCAAAGCCCAACACCAAACCTTCAACGCCCACAAATACATCGAGCCTGCTGCGATCTTTATAACTCTTGTCATCCCAGCCTACAATGAAGAAAAGCGTTTGATCGGCATGCTTGAGGAATCTGTGAACCTTCTTGAACGACACTACAGCAACGTCCCACTTCCCAAGTCTTCCAGATCGTCACGACCACAGCCGAATGGAAATGTTGTAAAGCAGCGCAAGCCGGACGCTCAAAAACAATCCCAATCTACACCCTCACAGATCTACCAAGACCTGACTCCAAAAGGCTGGGAGATTCTCCTCATCGATGATGGCAGCACAGACACCACCGTGAAGATCGCGGAACATTTTACACGAACCCATCTGCTTCCATCGCACCCTCGGCCAGCAAGCGGTCCATGGACGCCAAACCCCAAAACTGCAGTCAACATTCCCCCAGACTCCATTCGCCTGGTATCTCTCGAATCGAACCGTGGCAAAGGCGGCGCTGTGACCCACGGCATGCGCCACGCTCGGGGCATGTACGTGCTCTTCGCTGACGCCGACGGCGCAAGCGATATTTCTGACCTACCGAAGCTTGTCACGGTCGCAGAAGAGTGCGCAGACTCACAATCGCGTGCTGTGGCCGTCGGAAGCAGAGCACACATGGTCAACAGCGCTGCTGTTGTTCAACGGTCGATGCTACGCAACTTCCTGATGCACTCCTTCCATCTCTTCATCCGCACGCTTACGCCTACCAAAACAGCACAGATCAAAGATACCCAATGCGGATTCAAGCTCTTCACGCGAGCCGCACTGCCTTATATAGTCCCCCACATGCACATGGAAGGGTGGATATTCGACGTCGAGATGTTGATGCTCGCAGAGTTTGCAGATATCCCCGTCCGTGAAGTTCCGATAGGGTGGAAGGAGGTCGCCGGAAGCAAGTTGGATGTGATCCGTGATAGCCTGGGCATGGCTTGGAATCTGTTCTTGCTGAGGGTGTGTTGGGGCACTGGTGTATATTCATAAAACTCAGAAGAAGGAGGGAGAAAAAAGTAATTCCCAGACATTGTCTTACATATTGAATATATACGCTGCCTTTTAAAATGAGAGAAAATGTGCTCCGTTGCGAAGCTTCCTACACCACATTACACTCCACTACAGGTGTTTGGGGCCCCTTTGGAGGACCACCAGGCATCACTATCGCCGTGTAATATCACGAACCGGTTCTGCAACATCTGCGCGCACCCAAAAATGAACTGCTGGTCTTCTTTTCCCCTGACTCGGAGCTCATTACCCACAAGCCCTTGACTTGCTCCCCCCTTTTTTATGCCATCTTCAGAAAGGAAAACACACGGGTGACGACCCTTGAAGCCCTTGACCTCATGCAAGCTTAGCTATTTTATTCGGAAAACAGCAAAGCCGGAATTTATATGAAAACCAGACGAGTAATGCTAGTATCAACAGCCTGAGGATGGTGAGTGAAGGGGAAAAGAGGGCCGCGTTGTATCGAGCAGAAAAGATTCTTCGCAAAGAAATTAAAAATACAAGGAAGAAGACATTGGATGAACACTTTTGTATTCATATCCATGATATTATAGTGTATTTACAGTATAGCATGATATGACCATGACCATTTTTCCCCCATCGTAACAACCGTGGTATCATAACTAAATTCAATTCATATCAAAACATTAAAAAACACCATGCCTGAGGGGAGGAATCAGAAGTTGTGACTCGGGTCATACTGCCGCTGGTGCGATGGCGGCTTGGTTAACTGCGTGCGAGTATGGTACGGTTGTTCCGGGTCCATCCCTCTGTAGCCCTGTGCTCCGGTGCCACCGCGCATGAGCGTGTTCTCGCCTGAGAGCTCGAGCGCGGCAGGCGATGTTTGCCGTACACTTGGGTGGCGTTGCTGCATGCCACCCTGGTAGTTGCCATCGTCTGAGTATTCGCTTGGCGTGTTGTCACCTTTCTCGTGGTAGCCTCTATCATTGGACGTACTAATGGCTTGACCATATTCAATGTTTGGCCCCAGATAGTCATGACTTGGGCGATGGTAGTTGTTTTGTTCTGGGAATTCTTCAACCCCGGAATAGTGATGTTGTTCTGCCACGACAGGCATGCCGGGCCCGGGTCGGTAGGCAGTCGGTTCGCTCCCTGAAACGCTGGAGATGTCGGAGGTTCTCGAGTTTGGAGGTATCGTCGTCCTGTGTGACGCAACGCCGGGCGCTGCATATCGATCTAGTGGGTTTGACTCCCGCATGGGTGGGGAATGGTTTCCACGGAACTCTGATTCAGTGTAGTTTGAGTTAACCTTGCCAATGCCGCCCATGAAAGATGGGCCTAGAGATGGGGTATAGCGGTCGGCATCATCAATGCGATCTTTGCGTTTGCGTCGCCGCATGGCGTAAAGGGCACCAATTATTGCGGCTGCGACGACCACCACGCCCACTCCTGCCCCAATTCCAGCTTTTGCACCGGTCGACAACCCACTGCCGCTGCCACCAGAACCGCCACCTGCCTGCAATCCTGCAATGCCAGTAGGTGATTCGGTACTCGTCACGACCGTTGTGGAATATAGAGTTGTTATAGGTATACTCGTTTGAAACACAGTAAATTCTGTGAGCGAAGTTCGTTGTCCATTTGCCTGGGTTGTGATGAATACATGGCTAGTGGAATAAACAGTCGACTGGAAGGATACAGACGAGGAAACGGAAGAATAGGTGTAAGTCTCGCTTTCGGAAGAGGACCGGGAGGCAGCTAGGATGACTTGTTAGTACCGTTTTAATGCGATAATAATGAGTCATGTTTGGTGCAGCGTCCACCATTTCGCACAGGTTTTCGAATGCAGTGAACATACAAGTCTCAGCCTCGGAACTTGAAGTGCCCGTTGAGCTTGAAGTGCTCGTTGAGCTTGAAGTGCTCGTTGAGCTTGAAATGCTCGCAACAGGCGTCGACGCAGACTGAGGTGTGGAGGACGTGGGGGTTACATTCGACGTACTTGATGATTCAGACTCTGTTTCCGAGCTTGAGGGCGTCGGCGAAGGAGTCGGGCTCCGTGTAGTTGATGTTGTGCTGGACGGAGTTGGGGAGGGGGTGGGGGAAGGAGTAGTGGATGGCGTAGTCGACGGGGTAGATGATGGGGTCGTGGATCTTGCTACAGTAGACGTCTCAGTCGACCTGCTCACACTTGACGTAGACACGGTAGACGTTCCAACGGCTGCGGAAGTAGTAGTAGACGTGGCAGCAGCTGATGAAGTGGTAGTAGCTATAGCAGAGCTCGTTGTCGTGGTCACGCGCGTGGTCGTAGGAGTGGTCGTACTCGAGCTCGCCGCAGCTATTTGACAGTGTCACAAGCTGAATAACAGCCTCAACCCAGAACACACGGTATACACGAAGACCCAATGAAAGCCACTCACATGTAGATGAGATGATGGAAGAGATTGACGATGATATTGCTGATGATACCGAAGATGCGCTCGAGGAAACACTGGCAGCTACTGAAGATGCGCTCGAAGCCACCGACGATGCGCTCGAAGCTTGTGACGACAGTGATGAAGCCAATGAAGAACTACCTGCACTTGAAGCCGACGCTGCCGCAGACGACAGTGCCGCTGCTGTAGAAGATGCCGCAGCCGCAGACGAAGTTGCTGATTCCACCACGCTGGAGACTGAATCAATTACCGACGAAGCCGCGCTGGAGGCTGACGCAGAAGCATCCGCGGCCGTGGTGGTGTCTTGCGCTGCTGTTAGCTGTGCAATAAAGACCACCCACAACAAGTACCGATACAAGACAGCCATTGTATCAGCACCGATTGAGTGATCGCCTTGCTAGGCTAACCACCGACTACGGGCCAGAAGGCAAACCAAGGGTCGTCGATGAGGCCAGGTAGAGGAGCATTGGAAGACATGGCTCTCTTTTCAAAGTCGAGCATCCCCGTTAGCCCCAGTAGTGGGCACTCGAACTAGAGGTATTTTTCTGGGCCAAAACACTAATTATAAGTTTTAGGTCGAGCTAACCCCGGAACCGGAAAGGCGAGGTAGTGCTCGGTAGTCTCGATGAACCTTGGTGTTGGTTTAGATGAAACCGCCCAATTGCATGGAAGTTTTAGCGACATCCACATGAATGTAGTAATGTGACTAATCCATTTCAGAGCTCGACTTCTGCTTTATACGAAGTGGGCATGGTCTCGATCAATTCGACAGAAGAAGGCATCTTTCTCGCCAACGACAGCTGCAGCTACTAACTATCACCACCCGCATTCTTGGGGCACGCATTCAGCCGTAGCCAATTCGGATTCAGCCGGGCACGACCCCTCACTGCGGTTCTCACAGTTCTATGATCATGATCTCGAGACAGAATCCTGATCTGGTCTACAATAGATACCAAGAATCTAAGAGACCGACCGTCTTTGATGTGTCAATTGTAATTGCCATTGACCGGGAGGAATTCTTCTGCAGGACGTCCAGACATGTTCCTGTTGTCACCGCCAGCCTGATCCCCGCACCAGTCGCAAACTGTATTATCATGTGGCTCTACAAAGCAGTTGCAGACTCACTATACAGGGCTTTTACTACTCCCATAATCGTGCTCATCAATGATACTATACCTTGTACATACGATCTAGGCAAAATCAATGAGTCTTGAAGCACCAACTTCAACTAGAGGCACTTCCAAAGGAGTTATAGGATTGACCGCTGTTATGGAGAATGACGTCGCCACGTGCGAGCGTTGGGTTGATGTCATGCCCAACCACCATCTTGAAGAGGTTATCGATGCGCTTCTACATCCACATACAGCGTGTAGCGGCCGGTTTTACTGGAGAGCTTGGGCCGATTGATACGGCCAAGGTCGAGTTCTTTCGTCTCCCCTAGCTGTCTTCATTTTGATGATCCTGGAGCTCTTTGCGGTGGTTTCCCTAAAGCCACCTCTGAGTGACACCGCTCCTCGCAGTACTCTCGAGCGCCGCATCTCGCTTGCTTATTCGGGAGCTTTTTTGGGTCACAAAACAAGTGCTATCAGTCACCGCAGGCGGGAGAAGTTCGTAGACGCGAGGAAGTGCTGGAAGGAGGAGTTGAGTGAGCACAACGAAAAGCCAATTCTCGGGTCAGATTACGGCCGTCTCTCTGATAGCAAAGGCGGCTGAATCATTGAGGCATCTACTTTGCCTCAGGACAAGTGAGCTAGAAAGAACGAGAGACACGATTGGCTTGTTCGTGTGTCACACACTCTTACCAACCACATTCAGGACCAGGATCACGTCGTAGGGCGAACCCAAGATATCATTTTTCATCTCGCTGAACCTCTGAAGTGTTTTGTGTTCAGTCACAAGATCTACACGTTCAACTCAACATGTCGCCCGACGAATTCAGCAAGCAGCCAGTAGTCTGCGTCTTCTGTGAGTCCCCACATCTTACCATCCTCACAACCTCCCACCGTGGCACACAGTTCTAACGCTGCTCCTCACAGGCGCGTCTTCTCCGGGAAAGAATCCGGCGCATCTCGAAGCCGCACGCTCCCTCGCTCATTCCATAAGTAGCGCAGGTTATAAGCTTGTCTATGGTGGCGGCACAATGGGCATCATGGGTGAAGTAGCCAAGACTGTGGTCTCAGCCACCAGCCCTGCCAACGTGGACGGCATCATACCCCGTGCATTAATCGGCACGGAGAAGGACCCCAGTACACGAAACGATTCACCGTCACCGGCTCCAGCGCCAAACCCAGACGTGAAGCAAGCGGAGCGGACAATGACAAGGGAGCAGTTGAAGAGAGCGGACACATCTGAAGTCATTCCACAGAGCGAGTTTGGAAACACGATTGTTGTGCCAGATATGCACACCCGGAAGCGTATGATGGCAGAACGCGTGACGAGTGGTGGACCTGGGTCAGGTTTTGTGGCGCTCGCTGGAGGGTACGGAACGATTGAAGAGGTGATGGAGATGGTGACGTGGAACCAGCTCGGCATTCACAAGATGCCCATCGTGGTTGTGAATGTGGATGGCTATTGGGATGGGCTCTTAACTTGGGTTAGACGTAGTATTGAAGAAGGATTCGTGGGACAAGGAAATGCCAATATTCTCGTCGAGGTCAAAGAGCCCGGTCAGGTGGTGGATGCGCTCCAGAACTACAAGGTCGCGGAAGGACGCTTCAACTTGGATTGGACACTGGAATAGCACAACTGTGTGCAGTTTACGGTCGCGTGTCCAGGCGACGCATTTGGAGAAAGTGCAAGATGGCTTCCTGCCGATGTCCAATCTATCCACCTGGCGACATTTGCAGGACCGGGCCTGCCTGGAGATCTGTTGCGCCTGAAAAACGCCGTCGCTGTGCCCGACTCTTGCAGTTCGTCCTCCTCACAAGTCAGTGTCCATAGCGTCTTCATGATCCGCCGAGCTCGTTTCGACGTTAGCTTCCAGCAGAGGCGCGATATCTTGGCCATCGTATAGCTTGAAGCCTTCGACCTTCTTTTTCCCATCCTGTTCTGACACTCCAATGACAGCCAGACTTGTATTGTCAACCGTTAGTTCTTTGTCCTGCGATAGACTCTCCTTCAAAGCCAACAAGCTGTGCTTAATCAGCTCATCCCTACTACAGTTTGCAAATTTATCCAGGTGGCGCTCGAGATACGTTCTTGCCATCTGACTCCTTGCACCAATGGCACAAGCAAGCATCTCCTGGGTCATCCCGCTTGGGCTGAATTCAAAAAGGTGAGGCCCTAAGTCATCGACGCCTGCGACCAATAAACCCACCCCGTAGGGTCTCTTGCCATAATGTTGTGTAGAACTTTGTGCCCGATCTCCAATCATGTTAACTATCCGCTCGACGGGTATCGGTCGACCATATGAGAGTTTACTCGACAAAGCTTGCTGCTTCATGAAATTGGAGAGGACGCGGGCATCCGATGCTAGACCAGCAAGAGCCACGCCCAAGTGATCATCAATCCCTATGACTTTTTTCTGATAAGATGACAGTTCTTCTGCGTTTCGCTTCAAGGCCGTAAGGACAACGTGCGACTTCGAGACGAGTCCAACCACCACTGAACCCTAGAGGAGGTGTTATCCTTCAAGCAAATTCGAGGACAAGCAATCTAAATACCTGCTTGACAGCTTCACTGGCATATTCTACCTGGAATATTCGCCCTTGAGGTGAGCTTGCAGCAGGTTAGCATTATGCGGTGCGCATGAGTCGAGGTGCTTACAATGTGACTGCATCATTGTCATAATTGTTTCTAAACATCTTGACGATATGTTGAGAGCGAAGGATGTCTCGCAGAAACGTGGTAAGTGTTCACAGTCGATGTTGTTTGAGAATATTCAACTCTGTTTCTTTCAGACAGTCGTCTCGACCCGGCAATTGTGATCAGGCAAGCGCGATGCGTGGCAGTGATGCCTCAGGCATGCATACCGTCGATCATTGCGGCTACGATGACCCTGCTGCGCAGGTAGACAAGCGGCGAAGACTTGACTGCCAACAATACAGAACCAATACCACAACCATACTGCGTGTCTAATCTCACATTGTCAGCAGATCTACCCTTTTCCAATCACTGCTCGTGTAGAAGAAAGGAGAATCCTCGCTGAAACGACACCACGATCGGCCCTCCCCTTCCGCGCATCATCATCATCACCATCTACCTATTTGGTTCTCTGCTATGGCGGCAGGTCTTAAGACCATCATTGCCCTATCATTCGTACGCCAACACTCGAGGTAGCCCCATACGGTCGCTTACTCTCTGGCAGGTCCTCGCGATAGGGTTTCTCCTCGTCATCCTCTCCGCCGCGTTGTTCCACAACTTCCTGACCTTGCTTGTCGTTGCGACCTATGTGGTTGCTCCTCTCCCGAATTGGATATGTGGGAAGTGTGCGAATCCTGATGACTTCATGGGGGATGTAGGATACGCCGTGGTAGACTTCGGCAGATTCTGCACAGGTTTCCTGGTTGTAATGGGTGTTGGTGAGTGTGAAGGAGTAGGCATAAAACAGGCCTGTCGTTGACAGATATCAGCTCTGCCCGTTTTATTGGCGCATTGTTCGTTGATTCAGGTTCCGGCTATGGCCATGAGTATAATAGGGTACGAACTTTCGGCAAAGTGGCATATGCATTGGCTGACGTTGTGATAGCGGACTACTCATCTACGGAACTATCATCAGCTTCACTCAATTCTTCAAAGAAGAACAAGACTTTTAAGCGGCTTCTTTAGTGAGCGCGACAGTGGCATGATGCAGGCAGGACTTATTGCAGATATATAGGTCAAACATCCAAAAGGAGCATAGGCGATTCAATCTTGATGTTTCCAGACATTATGCGCACTATTGATCTTCGCCTTCACTTATTCGACGTGAGAACCATGCCTAAACCTACAACTTCAGCATGACACACGTCCTCGTCATGCCTAGCGAAAATACTCAAAGGCCTATCTTATACGAGCCCTCGCAATCCCATGTTCTCGACATAGCTACTGATCTTACAGTCTAGAACTTTGTCAATTATACGTTCAATCCAAGTTTTGGAGCTGGGATACGCTACATGTTGGGCTCCGGCGTCAATGGGCACGAATACTAGGATGGGTTGGCA
Organism: Incumbomyces lentus; assembly: GCA_017656005.1. Classification (NCBI taxonomy): domain Eukaryota; kingdom Fungi; phylum Ascomycota; class Eurotiomycetes; order Chaetothyriales; family Trichomeriaceae; genus Incumbomyces; species Incumbomyces lentus. The sequence continues at coordinate 800,087 of JACJVT010000004.1, read as the reverse complement.
AAGAGTGAATGGAGCAGCTTCAAGGCCTGGGGACAAGGTTCAGCGACATTTCGAGAGCGATGTCTTATTGTGAGATATGAAACATAGGCGGCTCTGACGAGGCAACAAAGTGCCACCCAGAGCGCACTCCCCGGTTTCCGTTAGATAGGTTCGACATGCCTTCCGCGTATCTTAGTAGGCATGCCAATCAGGGAAACCGAGAAGCCAACCTGATCGAGAGCCTCGCATCAGATTGTGGCGATATTATGGCTGGACAGTTTGCACTGAAAGGCTTGTGAAACCGCTAAGATAGGTGAATGAAAGTGAGGTGGAAAGATATTTATTTAGCAACCAACGTTTACACCCTGGGCACAATTGGTCTCTATATTTCGGGCTTAGTTCTGGGAACGCTCGTAGAGTTTTCGAATGTAATAGAGATACGAACCATAGACAAGGCACAAGTGCAACCTGGAATGATCGACTACAATGCTTTCGGACGCTCACTCTTCTGAAATACCTAGCTGACTGAGCCTCAGAGCCTGGCCTCGCCTGGGTATGTGGTAGGTCAGCCAACGTCATCCGATCACGTGGCACTATGATTGAGCTGCGCCTGCCGCGCCGTCGCCCGGATGGCCAGCGCCTTAAACACCCGTAAACCTCTCGCGATCCTACATCGAGCAACGTTGATTATGATCCCCAGATAAAACCTCTTCGTCTTCCAAACCCTAAACCCATCCTTCAGCACTTTGAAGTCGACTCTAAGCCATCGCAACCGCATCAACCCTTGCACCTCAAACTACCGCGCCTAACTCTACCGCGGAATGGAATCCAACAACCTCTTTCGCAAATTCCCGACGCCTCAATGGATGCGGACGGCCTCAATGAGAAATGCGGGCGTATATATCGCAGGATGCTTGTTCTCGCTCGGATTCTTCACATTCCTTGATGCCGCAGTCTTCTCGCACTCACCTTTAAACGGCTCGACACTGCACATCACCTTCATCGATTGGCTTCCTTTGATCTGCTCCTGTTTGGGACTACTCATTACATCGTCCCTCGAGAAGTCTCGGCTTAATGCTGACAGCTTCTCTTACTCCGGTAACGGCATCGCATGGAAAGCGAGGCTTGTGCTCTTTCTAGGATTTGCACTTATCGCAGGCGGATTAGCAGGCAGTGTCTGTGTACTTGTCCTCAAATTCATCGTGCGCGAGGATGGTGGGCAGGAGGAGGGGGTCGGGAAAGGAACAATGTGGATGGGAATTGCCAACGTCGTTGGGAATGCCCTCGTCATGCTGAGTTGTGTTGTACTTTGGGTCAGTCAGAACATGGAGGATGAATATACCTATAATCTTGCTTTGTGAAGGGGCACTGGCAGAAGTGCACAGGACAGTACAACATAAAGAGGACGCAGCTCAACGGAGTTCCACAGCCCAACCAGCAAGGTTTCTGATCAAAGCTGGAACTGCACGAACTAGGTATACTTTCAAAGCATCGAACAAAATACAAGAAACTATGGAGGAACATTCGTGGCAAGTATTCTATATGATGAAAGCACTCGCCTCGTCAAGTTGAACGCAGTCCACGGTGATGTCTTGGACGGTGGACTATGCGGCGTGGTGCTCGGAACTACCAGGATGTTGTCCGTCCCCAGTGCGATGTGTTTATCACGGATAAAGAAACACGCTGTCAAGTCCATTCCTCACACGAAAACTTCACAATGGGGGCATGAATTGTGTAGTGCCAGCGACTACCACACTATTTCGAGGTAGCACATTGTCTATGTGAAGAAAATGGTCAATTGACCACCCCCCAATTCCAGACGCGGATTGCAATCTATGTACATCATTCTTCCCTCAATTTCTCCATTATCGCATCCAGCACTTCCATATTATGACAATCAACATGGTCGGGTCCGGTTATATTCTTTGGAAGCGTCTTCATTGCCTCATCTAAGCCTGGCTGAAAGTTTCGTACTTCTGAGCTCAAAGCGTAGATAGCCTTGCGTCTAACAGCGGCATCCGAATCGTGGACTGCCATATGCGAGATCTTTGGCACACCGCCCAAGCGCAAAAGCTGCTGTTGGCATTTGTCATTGTTCTGGACCGCAGTGCCGATACACCATGCTGCCATCTTTCGCAACTCGGCCTGGGCGTTGTCTAGCTGCGCTATAAGCGGTTGCCAGAGTCCCAGTGGCTCCATGTTGTTCGCGTTGTCGAGGTTCTCAATCAATTGCTCGAAGTTATCGAAGGCTGTAATTTTGGCGTCGAGGTCTGCCTCGGCATGAACTATCACTGTCATTGATTCCTTCATGAGATCTGCGTCAGAAGGTCCACCCATAAGGGAACGGATAGCATCTTGGCTTAGACCCCGGGGCTCAACGGTTTGTCTTTGATGCTGAGGATCTGCGCCATCTTGTGACTGCTTTTGAGCATCTTCAGAGTTCTCAATAGACCATTGCAGAAGATTGCTTAATCCTTTATCCATGATGCGACACGGTAGGACAAGAGGAGACCCCTTGTTGTTCAAAACCAACCGGTTACACCTTTGTTGTGAGGATATTCTAGATTGGAGCGTATTCAGCGAGCAGTGTAGATTACGCACTGGTTAACAATAAAAAATAATTATAGAGTAATACTTCGAGAGCACAGGCTGATGGGTCATAGTTCTGACTGAAGTTAATACGAATTTTGGCTAAACTGAAGATTCTAGCACCTGCCAATGATTTCTAGAGGATTCGGATCTCCTTCTGCGTGACACATCTTGCTCTTCATCGCTGCGTTCATGTCGAACCGTGTCCAAAAATGAGGTGACGCTTCCTCGACATTCATTACAGCTCAGTCCAGTGCCGGCGACAGCGACAGCGGCATCGAATCGATATCTATCAGACTAACAGGCCAGGTTTGAGCAGCTGAAACGTTATCGGCTTCGCGGCGTTAGTCACGGTGGGCCTGGCGGTTCGGCCTCCACGCCTCGGAGCCAACCCCACTTTTTGATGGCCGGGAAATTTTGGTAGTTTTCTCCCACAAAACAATTTTTATAATAAGTCGTAACAACACAGATCGTGGCATTATATGCAACAGAGACAGATACAGATATCCACTGGCAGCCGCACAGAGTACAGCTCGTCCAGTTGAGGAGTGCTATCCTTCTGTTATTGCTACCGATGTAGTCTCTCGGCCGAGTGAATAAGTATTTCTATCACGAATGTGCCAAGCGAAAGGTTGTCGGTGGGCCGCAGTGGTATGAATATACAATCCAGCGATGGATACAGATAGATAGTACTACATGCAAGATGATTATGCTCCACGCTGAAATGCATCTGCCTGTCAAAAGAGAGAAGATCATTACGAGGCAGTGTACTCTTAGCATTGCGTGGCCAGGCCGCCACCATCGTGCAAAGCCAGTATAAAGGCAGTAAAATGCCTTTTGTTTGATCAACTTTTGAAAGTGCCCCAGTAAGGCCAGCAATCCCTACGCTAGGTTTGACGTTGAGTCAGCTTCGAGGAGCAACCATACAATCATCCCAAGTTAGGTGATCTACTTCGGCGATTGCGGCAGCACCTGAATACCGTCATTCTTGGCAGTGGTTCGCTCTTGCTATTCTTGCGCACTGCCCACCGCCTGCACTAAGATTACTATCTTACTTCTTGTCACCAAGCTGACGTGTTGGATTCGCATCTCTTGACTGACACAAGACTGCAGGAGTTGACTTCCTCCAGTCGTCTCATCAACTTTCATCGAAGCTTCTTTTTGCCTCTTGAATTCTCTCGTTCGCCATAATGGAGGGTAAGCTTCAATCCCATCTTGATCCGAGGGCTGCAACAACCCTCATGTGTGGAAAATATGCTGACGGTGTTTTCTCTGAACAGAAGAGGTTGCCGCCCTCGTCATTGACAATGGGTAAGCTTTCCGAAAGACCGCTGTCGACCCGGCCCCTCCGTAACAAGTGCCCCGCTCCGAAAGCGACATACCACGGATGCGCGGGCATGGCCAACGGCAGCGATAATGTGACAATTTGCTGACCATATTTCTCAACAGCTCTGGTATGTGCAAGGCCGGTTTCGCTGGCGATGATGCGCCTCGCGCTGTGTTTCGTAAGTACTGCCAACATTTCAAAGAAAATGGACGGCACTGACCAGTATTAGCCTCGATCGTTGGTCGACCACGTCACCATGGAATCATGATTGGTATGGGCCAGAAAGATTCCTACGTCGGTGATGAAGCCCAATCCAAGAGAGGTATCCTCACTCTGCGATATCCCATCGAACACGGTGTTGTCACCAATTGGGATGATATGGAGAAGATTTGGCATCACACATTCTACAATGAGCTGCGTGTCGCTCCAGAAGAGCATCCAGTCCTCTTAACCGAGGCTCCAATCAACCCCAAATCAAACAGAGAAAAGATGACACAAATCGTCTTCGAGACCTTCAACGCACCCGCCTTCTACGTCTCGATTCAGGCCGTTCTTTCTCTATATGCTTCGGGCCGAACCACCGGTATTGTCCTCGATTCTGGCGACGGTGTTACCCACGTTGTTCCTATCTACGAAGGTTTCGCTCTTCCACACGCCATTTCGCGTATCGACATGGCCGGACGGGATTTGACCGACTATCTGATGAAGATTTTGGCTGAACGAGGATACTCATTCTCAACCACTGCTGAGCGAGAAATCGTCCGAGATATCAAGGAAAAGCTCTGCTACGTCGCCCTCGACTTTGAACAGGAGATCCAGACCGCAGCCCAGAGCTCGTCCCTCGAGAAGTCCTACGAACTTCCTGATGGTCAAGTCATCACCATTGGTAACGAACGATTCCGAGCCCCAGAGGCTCTCTTCCAGCCATCTGTTCTCGGTCTGGAATCTGGCGGTATCCACGTCACAACTTTCAACTCAATTATGAAGTGCGACGTTGATGTTCGAAAGGATCTCTACGGCAACATTGTCATGGTAAGCCTAACCACCTTCCTGGAATCACTTATGAGCTAACGTCCTCATAGTCTGGTGGTACTACCATGTACCCAGGTATTTCCGATCGTATGCAGAAGGAGATCACTGCCCTTGCCCCATCCTCGATGAAAGTCAAGATCATTGCTCCTCCTGAGAGGAAATACTCCGTCTGGATTGGTGGTTCCATTTTGGCTTCTCTGTCAACCTTCCAGCAGATGTGGATCTCGAAGCAGGAGTACGACGAGTCAGGCCCATCTATTGTGCACAGAAAGTGCTTCTAATTGTGGCACTGGACGGCCTCCCTCGAAACCCTTGAATTCAAGTCTGGACAATTTTGCTAGTCGCGATGACACGATGTGGCAGCCTGGAACGTAGCGGCTTTGTGGGAATATAGACTACATGCGGTGCATGCTCAGTGGTCGGCTTGAGACTAGGTTGCGTTAGATGGCTAGCTACTTCACCCTAGGTCGATGATGTATCCAGCTGACAACCATTTCTGTCGGGCGGTAAAATAAAAATATTCGTCCAATTACGTTGTTGCCTTCGTACTTTGGCTCTCATTGAGGGTCTGCTCTATCAAATGTTTGACTAATTGTCGTCTGCCACCTCCACGACGGTTGTCCCATCTTCAGCAGGTTCTAGTAACCTCCATTCGCAGGTGATCCCTTCTTCTTTGAACCTTCCCATAATGGTGTCGGCGATCTTGTCAAAGTTCTTGGTCGCCAAAGCGAGTATAGTGGGTCCAGCTCCAGACAAACAAATTCCGCATAATCCAACGTGAGATTTCGGAGTGACGGATTGCAGGATTGATGTAAGACCAGGTATCAGGCTGGAACGGTAAGGTTGGTGAATCTTATCTTGCATAGCAGAATAGATTAGGTCCGGGTCGGGAGGCGAATCGGACAAAACTGTAGTCAATAGCGCTAATCTTTGAAGGTTGAATATCTGTGGTGGTTCTTAATACGCTGGTGCAGAAAAAAAACCAAAGAAGCACGAGAAGGAAGAGTTACCAACTTACCATATCTTGCCTGGAATAGCTTTTGGGCAGTACTCCTCTTGCTTTAGCGGTGCTCACCTCGAAATCTGGAATGATGGCCACCGCTTTCAGCTCCTTCGCCCAGTTGAAGCGACGATAATGCCCAATTCCATTTGGCGGCGCTGGCGGTATTAGGCCTGTATCTTCGCCTCCTGCTGGCTCATGGAGGACCTCCGCCAGTGGGACTTCCTTTCGAGCCATGTCCTCTGGATCAAGCTCGTTGAGATAGGTGCCGACAAATCCGCCGTAGAGCGCTGCTGCGACATTGTCTGGGTGCCGCTCGACCATGAGAGCGAAGTCGAGTAATCGAGAGCGTGGGAGCTTGAGGCCACCACAAACATTCCCTAGCATGACGCCACCTACTACTGCGGCACCGGAGGAACCGAGACCACGGCCCAAAGGAATAGGATTGTGGATGTGCACATGTGTGTTGGGCGGGAACACACGCTGTGAGTGGCATCTGAGCACGTACAGGGCTGTGCGGGTCAGGAGATTGTTGGCTGGGTCTAGGTCGATGGAGGAGGCTCCGACTCCACTGTAGGAGACTGTGCAATTGAGAGGGTTGGCTTGGTCGGTCGGCGAAGAAGCATGAGAAGGCCTGATGGTCACGCGGATCTCGAGGTACATTGAAAGCGCGAGGCCAATGACATCGAAACCTGGGCCTAAGGGAGATGGGTTATTTGAGAAGATAACATTGGATGCGGAGGCCATCTGTACCTATATTGGCAGAGGAGCTTGGAACCTCTACATCATGTTAACACCCTTTCGAAGGGAATTGAATAGTTGAACGTGGACGTACTTATGAGATACATCTTAGCGAGACTTTTACCTGATAGATCCGGCATCGCTCGGTTTTGAGCACGGCAGGACCGTGAGCCAGACGAGTCCTAGCACCTCTTCAATAGTGAGCCTGGTTAACAAGTATCTACCAAGCTCGTAGTAGAACTCAAAGGCGCATGGAATGGCTTGACGTTTGATCAAGAGTCTTCGACCGCTTTTTTGGCTTTATCACGTCCCAAACATAGGGGAACGGAGCTGGAGCAAAGATACGGCTGTTTCACTATCCGAGCATATCTGAATCGAGATGGTGGTGTCGTTGGAGGGAAGTCGTTGCTTGAATTTAATTTTCCTTTAATCACACAAGCTCCTGTGCATATCGAGTTTGGCCCGCGTTCGATGAGCCAGAGTGAAGGCTTGGCAAGAAAATTTCTTCCTTTTTGGGAAGCAAATCGTTCTCAACGCAACTCTATTCGTCAGGACCAAAAATTCTTCGAGTAACGCCGAGGACGCCGAGGACCCTTGTTCTGGAGTTTGTGACTTTGCAACCCGAAGTAAGAGAGAAATTTCGCTATTTGAGCGCCCGTAACAAGTGCCCACTCTCGAACGCTTCACATTGGGACAATCAAGCACTACTTTTCACGAAAGATAAAAGGCCGATTTTGTGATAATGCTTTACTGAAGGCATTTACTGAGATTTTTCGGCTGTCACACGTCATGGACCGCCTGCGTGTCCTCGTCGTCGGTTCTGGTGGACGTGAACATGCACTTGCGTGGCGACTTGCCCTCTCACCCAGTGTCGATATCGTCCATGTAGCGCCAGGAAACGGAGGGACACACGACTGCGACGACAAGATTATCAACATACCGATTGGAGTCTCAAAGCACAATTTCCCCGATCTCGTCAACCATGCAAAGCAAAATGGCTTGAATCTAGTGGTTGTTGGTCCAGAAGGCCCTCTCGTAGAAGGGATAGAAGGGTTCTTTCGCAGTGTGGGCATACCTGTTTTTGGGCCGAGCCAGAAAGCTGCACAGATGGAAGGATCCAAGACTTTTTCCAAAGACTTCATGCATCGCAACGGGATTCCCACAGCCGCCTACCAGAATTTTACCAACTACGAGAAGGCCAAGGAGTACGTCGAGCATATCAAGCACGATATTGTCATAAAGGCTTCAGGGCTAGCAGCTGGCAAAGGGGTCATCATTCCAACAAGCAAGCAGGAAGCGTATGAGGCACTTGATTCAATCATGGTTAAGAAGGAGTTCAAGGATGCTGGTGACGAGGTTGTGATTGAAGAGTTTTTAGAAGGAGAAGAGTTGAGCGTGTTGACTTTCTGCGATGGCTATGCAATCCGCTCGCTTCCGCCCGCACAAGATCACAAGCGCGCTCTCGATGGTGACCAAGGACCAAACACAGGGGGTATGGGGGCTTATGCTCCAACAAATCTCGCTACACCGGAGCTCATTGCAAAGATCGATCGCGACATTATTCAGCCCACGATTGATGCTATGCGTGACGAGGGAATGCCATTTCGAGGCATCCTCTTCACAGGCTTAATGATCACTAAGGAAGGGCCGAAAGTATTAGAATACAATGTTCGAGGAGGTGACCCAGAGACACAGACACTATTGCCTCTTTTGAGCGACGACACAGACCTGGCCAAAGTTATGCTGGCTTGTGCCGAGGGCTGGCTCACTGGAGTGCCGCTAAGTATCAATTCGGGCGCTGCCGCAACGGTGATCGCCTGTGCTGAGGGTTATCCTGCATCGTATGCAAAGAACAGGGAAATTCACCTTTCGAAACCGGCCGCTGATACCTACATCTTCCATGCTGGCACAATCCGAGATGACAAGGGTTTATGGTCTGTTGGAGGAAGGGTAATTGCCTCAACGGCCATAGCGGACAATCTCGAAGACGCAGTCCACAAAGCGTACCAAGGTATTGCTACTATTCGATTTCCCGGAATGCACTTTCGCAAGGACATTGCCCATAGGGCATTTTCCGCGCAGCAGAAACAGCCGAACGAAAGTCATGCTCCTCTGACATACGCAAGCGCTGGCGTGTCTATCGACGCTGGGAATTCCCTAGTGCAACGGATCAAGAAGCATATTAAGAGGACAGCTCGTGAAGGTGCCGACGGAGAAATCGGTGGTTTTGGCGGTGCCTTCGATTTGTCAAAATTAGGAAAACCAGGCTTCCCGACAATTGTAACATGCTGCGACGGTGTAGGAACTAAGCTCAAGGTTGCTTTTGCCACAAACATGCACGATACAGTGGGCGTCGATCTCGTTGCAATGAGCGTGAACGACCTTATCGTCCAAGGAGCAGAGCCATTAGCATTTGTGGACACTTTCACTTGCAGCACTTTGGACGTTGAAACCTGCGAAGCGTTTGTGAAAGGGGTTGCAGATGGCTGTGAGCAGTCCGGCTGCACGTTGGTTGGCGGAGAGACCGCGGAGATGCCAGGCTTGCTCGCTAGTGGTGAATACGATGCTGTTGGTACAGCAGTAGGTTGGATCGACACTGGTGCAGGTAAGAGAGTGCTCCCGGACAAGGAAAGCATGCAAGAAGGAGACGTACTTCTCGGGCTTGCCTCGAGTGGGCTTCACTCAAACGGCTTCTCTCTCGTCAGAAAGATTATTGAGCGTAGCCGTTTGGCCTGGGAGGAAAGTGCACCTTGGGACCGCGATACGAAAGTCAGTACCAGCATTTTGACACCAACTCGCATCTACGTCAAGCCGCTGTTGAAAGTCGTTGAAAAGGACTTTGTCAAAGGAATGTCGCACATTACAGGTGGAGGACTTCGCGAGAATGTTCCTCGAATGCTGCCCGACAATCTCACAGCCGAGATCGATGTTTCCACGTGGAAGCGACCAGGCATCTTCGACTGGATCCAAGAGACTGGGAATGTTAGTGTTGCGGAAATGAGCAGAACTTTTAACAACGGTATTGGTATGGTCCTTGTTGTCTCAAACATTGCTCATGGCGAGGTGGCACGGATCCTAAAAGCTCAAGGCGAGGAGGTTTACCAAATTGGCAAGCTTATCGCTCGTAAAAACGACGTGGGTTGTACTTTTTTGAATCTGGAAAAGTGGTCACAGGAATGACGACGAGTTGTGTGACTTTCATCCATCGTCGATGATTCACGAGAGACTCAATATAGACAGGTCGCAAAGCAGCAAGTCGACGTCGTTCCACGCATGACACCTTCTCATTCTGTTGCGTGGCAGAAAGCCATAACAATAATTCTCGAGTTCTGCGTCTAACGCGTTGTGTGTTCACCCTGCCATTTCAACTCAGAACATGATGCCAGCTTAGCGAGCTTGGATCGCGGGAAAACCTCTGCACGCCTCTGGCGGCGGCCTTACAGCCTGGCTGCAGCTCTGTTGACAGAACTTGGCCAATCGGAGTTCTGTTACAGGGTGCGCCGTGAATTTTTGGGGGATACTTCGATCTTGAACCTTTGGTTAGAATTCCTCATCTTCCACTACTCCCTTGCGCTGGAGATTCTTTATGAGATGCCCATCAGGCTCTCAATATAAAAATCAAGCCTCTAGCTGCTGTCGTCAATTCGATGTCTTTGAGGTCAGGAGGTTCAGCATATATCTGCGTCGGCTGCCTCCAACGAACTGCGCAACGACCTGGAACCAAGGGACTACCTGGGTCGGACAAGCTCATCCATCAAGCACGCCAGTATGCTCTTTCTACGAGCTCTTCCCGCCGCCAGAATGTGGCACCCGGAAAAGAGATACAAAATCCTGGCAACATTGTGGCCACAGCGCCTTTTGGGGAGACTCCTCCATCGATCCCTATTCAACTAGACCCCACACAGATAACCATGGTTGGAAGACTGTACAGGTTTGGACAGAAGCTTGAGCAGAACATCTCAGAGATAGCCCCTGCAGGCAGCGAACCTGGTCAGGTTCAGTTCAACGTGTTACTCAAGACGATCAATGCTAAGGAAAAGCCGAAATTGGTCCCCATTTTAAAGACTCTAAAACACGCCTACAGTGACAAATCGGTCGATGAAGCGTTGACAAATTTACAGTTGTTGGGCAAGGCTAAACGATCGAAGGCATACAGGGCAGAAGACCATGACACGCTCCGAGTGCTGCAAGATTTAGCAATTGTCCCCAACGCGCATGCGCAGGATGCGCCACCGACGACGCAAAAGAAATCCCACTCGGCGAAAGACACAAAGGACATCGCCGATAAGGTTTCGCAACAAAAGACGCAGAAACGTTCTCAGTCAGCTAAAGGCACGAGAGGTACTACTGAGAGCCGGAAACAGCGTGTACGTCGTGTCACAAGCACAGCGAGACCACGCGTACATCCTTCCTCCAATATAAGACCTCGAAAGATTGAGAGCTCTGCACCAAAGGCCGCAGTCACGGGAAGGCCTCTATCTGCTAGCAAGAGAGTCGAGCAAGCAATATCACATCAAATCGCGCCGGCACCGCAGGAGGCCCTGATTCTAGATGCTGCCTGCATTCAGCATCGAGCGATTGAGACTGCAGAGCCCCCCAAAGTCCCTCGATTGAGTTTTGACCTATCACGGGTGCTCTTCAACCCAGGAGTATATCATTTGCAGGACCCGCGATCTCGTGTATACAACTTTGATCCCTACCTTGAGAAGATTATGCCAGTTACTGAGTTCAATTTTAGTGCATTGAATCCGTACATTACCTCTTCAGAGGACACATTTCTGCGGGAATTTTCTATAGAGCACCAAAAACGCTACGTTGGCTCGTCTTCAAGCATGTCTGGAGCGATGTCACAATTCCATTTCTTGCTCTCCGCTTGGCGACCTGTAGATGCTTCTATGCTGAGCCAAAGAATTACAGGTCTCGACACCTTTACAGCTATCACAAGAGCACCGGCGAGCATCTTTCTGAGATGGAGGAACGGCGTGTATGCTATCGATGCAGATAAAGAGCATGACACACCTAACATACTTATGATGCAGGGTAAATCCATGGAGAAGCTCTTGACTTTAGAGAAAGACGATTTCGAAAAGTATAGAAAGCCTCAGGCGGGTGAAGAGGCACCTGCGATAACTTCCGACCAAGAAGCTTTCCATTACTCAAGTGTAGAAAATTTCTTGCTAAGATCCCAGCTCGATGCTCAAGATCCTCGACTGCCTGGAACTGGAATGTTCGACCTCAAAACAAGAGCTGTGGCGGGGATTCGGATGAACATAGCAGAGCACGAGTGTGGCAAGCACTATCAGATCAAGGATCGGTTCGGCTTGTGGGAATCATACGATCGAGAATATTTCGATATGATCCGAGCTGCTTTTCTGAAATACTCCTTGCAGGTTCGCATGGGTCGCATGGATGGCATCTTTGTCGCGTATCACAACATTACCCGGATTTTTGGCTTCCAATATGTGTCATTGGCCGAGCTCGATATGGCACTTCACGGTCAACCGGACCCGACTCTTGGGGACCGTGAGTTTAGGATAAGCTTAAAGCTCTTGAACGACATTTTTGATCAAGCCACACGCATGTTACCCGAGCAGTCTCTGAGATTCCTGTTCGAGACCAGACCGCCGACGAAGACCAATCCGAACGCTTATATGAGGATTTTTGCCCAGCCAATGTCCGAAGGAGACATTGAAGAGGTTCAGAATTCCGGAAAGGAAAAAGTCGCGGCATATGAGAAGAACATGGCAGAAGGTGTCGATCCAAATCACTCATACTTGAAAGAGCAACAAACGCTTGAAGAGATGTTGTTGGCCCCGAAGAAGTCTCCATCCACACTGGACACGAACGCAGCCGATACCGCATTTCTGGATGAGGTGCTCAAACAACACGATGAGGGTGAGAGTAGCCCTGACGACGGTGTCTCTGTGCCCTCTGCTCTCGACAAGAAGCAGTTCCTGGCATGGGATCTGCGCATTTTCAACGAGGTTAATGGGCAAGCAGTTCTCCGTCCGACCCAAATAACCAGCGAGGATCGGTGGATCGTCAAGTACGACCTCAAATTGAATGAGGATCCCAGCATGAAGGCAGCATACACTGCAATGAAGAACAGAAGGGCAACTATTTTGGTAAATAACCCGGAAGAGAAGAAGAACAATTACTTTTTGAACCAAATACGGCGGTTGAACGAATCTGGCAAAGCCTGGCGGGAGGAACAGGATGCGCTCGATGCTGCAAGGGAGCGGGTCGTGTTGTATGGTTCGAGCACTGGCAGCGGAGGCCATGCTTTACCCTCTGACACCTAAACCTTGAGCCGTTCGTCGGTTGGGATGAATGGAGACTCAAAAACATTGTAAATTATCAGAAATGACCAACATGGCATGCGCCCCGTGAATATTGTACCACATGGGCACATCAATAGAAGCACTGATTTGGGCCAAGGACAACTCGAATCGAAAACTACGAAGCGCTTCTCATGGCAACTCGTGCATTCGACCCTTGGAGTTTGCTCTATAGTCGGATGTTCACGGATATCATACTCCGTCCCTAGCTCTCGCCTCCGGCCGGTGAGACCCCTATAATTTGTAGGAGTCGCATCCGTGCCTTTCGTGAAGCCTCTGTTCTTAATGGCGATGGCTTTGATGCTAAATGCGTCTTTGATGCTCAGTTATGCGCTCTATCGAGACCCTTTTGCCCAGCCACCAGCCACCAGCAACCAGCCCTCCCTACCGATCGCGTGGCTTTTTCGTTTTGGGTAAATCTGTACCTGGCGCGAAGAACGTGCCATTAATTGCAGCTCGCACACGAACGTCGTAGTTTAAACATTGCTTTACATGCAGGCTAGGATACATACCTACGACCTCCTGCGCTTGAACCTTCCAAAACCTCACTGCTACTTCAGGTCGTTGATCTCGTCAAAAGGCGATAAAACCACACATACCCACCTTTCCATCTTCGGACCAAGATGATCGTTACGAGACTCGATTTCTCAGACCTTTTCCCGGTGGGAGATTGAAAAGATGCCACGAATCTCCATGTCGACAAGAAGATGGGACTGAAAACACGTGCGGTGTGTGGAATCGCGAAGGAATCTCCGCCCCATGTGGGCTTTGGAACGAAAAGCCCCTGATGTTTGAATCTTTGCTAGTTTGTTAAAGGTCTCTATCGTCGATAGTTAGTGAGGATAGCGGTTCTTCTCAGACAAGTCTCCTTCAAATGCTCATCAGCCCAACCATCCGCCGATTCATTGGCTCGACCGCCAGTGGTGTAATATTGACCATCATAGCTCGTGCCTGCTCCTCGACTTCACTCCTCGACTATCAATCATGTATTTTTTGCTCTCCAGCAACTTCTGAGAAGGCTTTATTTGCCTCTTGGACTCTACGGCAACGGCCGTGTGACGAGAGAGGTTGCTGGGCTGCTGCGGTACAGCATTGTACGCTCTCTTTCTGGCATTGACAGGGCCACGGCGAGTAGATGTCGGTGTTATAGCAGATTTGCTCATCCCGAATTTGCTCCTTGTACTTGTCTCCTCAGGAGCCGCCACGTCTCTTGATCTGCTCTGCACCCCGGCTTCCGCTCGAACTCTTTGAGGATCGGCGGCTTCTCTGTCACGTACGACGATCGCGCGATATGCGTCAAGCGCTTCACAGAGAGCTCGTAGCCTCGTGTCTGTCCCATAATCAAGGATGTTCTTGATAGCTCGAGTAACAGCTCGAAGACCGTTTGCGTCATTCAAAAGGTGTTTCGAAAGGCCTTCGACGTGAAAGCTAGGATTTCCTCCATCCACAGGAGCCTTGATCCAATGAACGCTTATCCGTGCCAACTCATGGTCCATGGTAATGGAAAAGAAGTGTGGTTCTTCATAGTCGAAATTCTCCATTCCGAAACTGCGATCCGCCAAATCCACGACTCCTCTCAAAGCAACAGCGCCCGCACTGGCGGCCTGGTTTGTTGCAACGTAGTGAGTACCTCCCTTAGCTTGCGATTTGAATTCAACGTCCAAGAACGGAAACTGGAGTTTCTGGTCGGGTACAGCATAGCTTCGGCCGAATAGGTCATCGACAAGTAGTTCAATGGTTATGAGCTGTTTATGACTGAAGGCTGTCTGGGAATATCCGAAAGCAAGGTCAGGCTTTGGCTTCGGTAATGGGAGGTGATTCGTTAGGATGTCTCGATCGAGAGGGACAGGGACTGAATTGGCCCACACCTGATTTGCATTGGCGTTCAATCGAGCATCCGGAATTCTCTTCATGGCGGGGATGATATCCGAAGCAAACTGCTGCACGATCACATCCTCGGCTTCCATTTCCATGTCCCTGCCAACTCTTATAATTCGCTGCACTGTTTCATCATCCATTTCAGGAGATGCTCTTGGACGCGTAATGATTCTCTGCGCATGCTGAACAAGCCGTCTTGGGGGATCCTCGCGGTTGATGTAGATGTTGCGATGGCGCAATGACTGCCGATAATCCGAGTCATGAACGCTGGCGACGGACCGCTCAGACTTTTTGGAAGTGGTTGTAGTTCGGTCGAAGCTATCCGCCGGTGATGGAAGAACGGCCGCAGGTATGCGTGGCCTGATGTCTGTTGCTTCCAAGACCTTGTCCACAATTGAAGATTCCTGGTCTAGGCAGGATTCGTGCAACTAACGCTCAATTAAATCCGCTTGTTCAATATAATGTTCGGAGACACTCTGCCGACGTTGTCGTTTGACTCGATGTAATTCGTCTGCACCCTTGGGGTTTCGTCGACCCTTGGCTCTCAATGTGTTCAAAAGCCTTCCTTGCGCAATGTCCTGGGTCGAGAAGACTATCTCTCGTTTAATAACTGCACATCTCCCCGCTCCAATTGCTCACCTTTGTGTAAACGAGCCGAAGGCTTCTTAGTGTGTACATCCCTCCAATCCCGATGCTGAGCAGCCGTAGATGATATTTCTGAGAGTTTCTGTTCTCTTGAGCTGGACTGGTTCCTTGGTTCTCGCAACTTCTGTAGGCGCAGACTCCTGCGAGGTAGAGGTGGTAGTGTTGCTCGAACCTCTAATTGTCTTACTTCTTGAGCTGAAGAAGGTTATTGACCTGGGCGAATACGATGTTCTGAAGGTGTACATACGTTTCGTGTGAACTTTGAGTGTCTTGCACTGTTGACTGGGCTCTTCGTGATTGTCTTCGTCCTTGGCGTTGCTGTGTGCGTCTGCGACGCGACGAGGCCTCTTGCCTATTCGTGGTTGGCGACATCGACATCTGGTCAAGACGCAGTTCTTACGCGTGGGGGCGACTGAATCAATTGCTTGCCCAATTCCAATTTAATCGTCTCGCGTCCTTTTCAGGTGTCGCTTTGCCAGTCCAGCCGCCATTTGGATTCTCAAGGAGGATGAGTTATGGCCCTATTTAGATTACCTACAGACTACAGTTTTCATCCACCAGGGAGAGCGTATGCTGGATGTTGAGCTCGATTGTACCTAGAACTAGACAACCTGCGCATAGCTGCTTTGGGCGGCTGGGACGCGTAATGAAATCAATCGATCGATCAATCAATCAAAGGAGGATGAGTTTTGCGACAGTTCGTCGAAAGCGGTCACGTTGAAGTGATCGCAGAAAGCGGGGAAATACATTGCATGCGGGACTTCGCCAAGCCTTGGGGTGATGAACATCAACCAATCGTGCGCACACAAGCCACATGGGTTCCTGCATAAGGCGAAGCCTGATTCTCCTAGTACGTGCGGACTGTTTCGGTCATCGAGAGCCAACTATTTCAGCAACCTTGCACGGAGGTAGGAAGTGTGGAAAGCAAACTGGTTGGCTGAGCCTGCGACGCATCCGCCCGTGACCACGCAGCTTGTCTTTGGTCGAATCCTTGTCACCAGTTTCCAGAAAAGGGTGGCAGGCAACAACCTAGGCCAGCTTCTCGAGGGGTGGCCACGGGTTCGCCGGCCGAACGATGACCTGTACGCAAGTGACGAGGACAGCGATATTGACGACACGGCTGAGCGCTCCCAAGGCTACTGCCCAATCTGCCGGAGGATTGTCAGCGCGAGAGTGACGTGTGGCCCACCTTTCTCGAAACTGTCAGTTCAACCTCGCGAGCCGTGAGTGTAGATAGCGACAGCGAGTAAGAAGCGAGGAGTCGTTCCACCAAAATACGATGCATTTTTTCCCGTTTCCACTTCGCTTTGTCCCGACTGTGGCAGAACTGCAGGCCTTCCTCCGCTGGTTGTCGAAAACTGCTCTCGTAGCGGTGTGAGGTGGCCAGAGATCTTTGGCGAAGCCCGTTATGAGTCCCTCTTCGATGGCGTCGTCGGTTTGACGGTACATCCGACCGGGGAATCCGATATGCATACATTCGGGACGCACCGCGGATACTCTGATCCAGCGACTCGATCCTGTGACGGCCGGCTGCAATCAATCCACTGAAGCTCCTAGGGGATCGCCCATCTAGCCATGCTATGGCATCATCTATACTTAGCTCGAGATAGAGAATGTCCTCTGAGCGCGGAATTGCGCTTGGCCCTGAGACGCACGAACAGCTCACCATGAATGTACGTGGTTGACTTCATTGACTAATCTAAAACCATGCCTGTGTTTCAGATTATGCAGCCATCTGGCTGCCGCGTCCATAGCATGTTGTGTATACCTTGTAGAAAGGGGGAGGCAGCTGTCTCTTTCGGAAAATCTTGCGGCCATCTCGCATACCGCAGTGCACCTCACAGAATGGAGGGGAGTAGCTGTTTGTTTCAGATTACTAAGCATCGTTATTGGTTCAGAGCCCCTTCGCAGTTTGAGGTGTCTTTCTTCTTCATCGTACTTGGGGCAGCGTGGGCAAGCCCAGTTTGAAAGTGGTCTGACCACTCCAGCTCAGGGGTGGACCTTTATCGTTAATGGGACAGCCCATTATTACTGGGCAGCCTACTACTGGACAAACTTGAAGGTCTGTACGACCGAGGACTTTGGTTACGCAATGGATATTTCCACCTATGTTTATCGAGGTAACGCTTATTCAACCTTTGATCGCGCTGCTCTAAACACGGACCGCCAATCAGAGTGGAGTTGCCGTACAATTTGCCCGTACAGCCATGACTTGGAACTCCACACAGTTCCGGAGGAGGTATGCCGGAAGAGCTCATGCACGTCGAGAACAAGATGCGCGACCTCTTAGAGGTTAGGCAATGGCCCAGCATCTACTTGCGGCATGGTGGAGTAGTCGTTCTCTACGTACGACGCAATTCTACATCTCTCGCAGCCGCGTGTACTCTCGTGTAGCGTCTCGCAGAGCGTGCTCGCAGCCCCTCGCAGCCCATGTACTCTCGCCAGAACGAGCTTATAGATCCACCGCAGGACACGCCTTACTGTTTATAGTTGAGTTGCAAGCCTCCAATCACCTTTAAAGCTCTGGTACGGAGTGTTTACGGATCTAGCGAACTGTCATTTAACACGTGCTGAGGTCGGCTTACGTTCAAGCCCAGCCGGTGGTCGCGGAACGATCCACTGGCACGTCGAGAACAATTCGGTGGAGCTGGATCCCAGAGTCCTGACGCAATTCCGGTGGTTGAGAGTGGAGTAGACAAGTGCGTCCAAGTCTGGCGCCTATGGGTTTGGCGTCGCGGCATTGACCATTATTGGTGAATGCGTCGGACAAATCGGCAGGTGGTGCATCTTCGTTCGAGGTATCATCTTTTTGTCCCCTGTTTAGGCAGGAGACGATGCTCGAGTGCTCTCCTGCCCTGCTGTTGCCCTGCATGTAAATAAAAAAGTATGCGGGAACCAGACCACGTCGATGTTCAGGTTAAAACAATGCCAAAATCCATTACTTGATTATACTTTGAATCTGGCTCGAGTCTGCGTAAGTTTCTCGTCTATCGGATATGTGGTCCTCTTTTGTCCGTTCACTCAAAGCTTCTCCACCCGGACGTGCTTGTAGCAATTGATCGACGCGCTGGAACTTGTCTTGGTCGAACTTTGCATGTCGACATGGGTCCGAGAGAAATTGTTTGCAACTAAATTGGGATCTTATCGGAACTATTAATTTGACACCACTATAATAAGAGTCAGGTCATCAGTCATGACACAATCATTTCGCACGCCAGCATGCCTGCCGTTTGCAGTCGTCCAAACTCCGTCTTGATAATATCATCCTGACTATGCTAGTCGCTCGCTTGGTGTCCAGGTCTCGCTCAGCCGCAAGGCTAGAACGCAATGGCAGATAAGAGGAGGAGGAGGAGCTTGCGCATCTTCTACCCGTGGTCCGGTACGCCCGACCCAGTTCAAAACTGGCCCTCCGCCACATCGAGTCCTGTCGAGCATCGGTCTCACGATCGGCAAGAGGGTAGTCCCTGTACTGGAGATGGACCGAGCCCTAAGGTCCGACCGAAGGTCCTCACCAAACCGAATCGCAACTCGGTGTTCGGTTCTTTAAGGTCGCTACAATTGTTGGATGAGGACGAGAAGGGTCTCATCAAAGCCGATTCGAAATCCTCCTCTACCCAAGGCGAAGGCGAGTCCCCCAGCAAGGGTATTTTTGGCGACCATGTCAAAAGAGCTGCGGAATTGCAAGTGACAGGCACCTCCATATTCAAGAAAAGGACTCAATATGTTGTCTTGACCGAATCACACCTCATCAGGTTCAAGAGCCAAGCCAAAGCCTCCGAAATGTTTCCCATCATCCCACATGGCGGCAAATCCTCCCTCCCAAGAAATGCCACCCCTCCTGTGGGCTCCTACTCAGACATGCAGCTTAGCGCATTCATGGACATCACTCAAGGCGTTCCCCTCGACGAGGTTGTTGCCGTGCACAAGGTTGAAGATGGACGACCCTACTTCACCATCGAGGTGTCAAGCCTCGACGAGCGCGGAAAACGACCATCCACGCTGCAGCTTTGCTTGAACACCCCAAGAGATGCTGAGGCATGGGCTGGAGCCATCCGGGAGAACGCAACAGTGGCACGAGCAAAGCGAACCCACATTTACCACCAACAGAGCCTGGAGTACTTGGCTCGGGCGCTTGAGAAGGAAAGAGATTATGATCCCCTGCACTTTCGGGTCTTCAATGTCGTGCAGCGTCACGCTGTCCGCCCCGCTGCTCGGCCACCGAACGACGAACTGTCAAAAATGAGCTCCAGTGTGTGCCAACTCGTTATTGGTGTGAACCGGGTCCATTTCATTCCGATCCCGAAAATATCTGGACGCTCATCGTCGACCTCTCTGGCCGAAATTGAACTCCCTTCCTCGTTTGGAATCACAAGCTTGACCTCAATCAAGCTCTACGGAAACGATGACGCGTTCGACCTCTACTTTCGCACACCACTTCGCCAGCCCTACGTGGCTTCGCTTGCTTCGTATGATGCCTCGCAAGTGGCCTTATGGCTCAGGTATGCGTCTGAATACCTGCGGCCTGAATGGACGGTTCAGCCGTTCGTATTTGACGTGCCTGCTGGACTGGAAGAGGCAATGGATCCTCCGTGCTTTGAGCCAGAAGACAACAATTGTTTTGACCGAACGCTGATAGCATTCTGTGCTGCATTTGACGTGGAAACCTCTCGGATCTGCTACGCAGTCGACTACGAATGCGAGGATGCGCCGTGCTTTCGACTCCTGCCACCTCAGTCGGGTTTTGCGTATTCCGCAATCGAGTTATTGGCTGTCTTCCGTGCGCTTCGATATAACGAAAGCTTTACGTCTATTTCTTTTGCGAATGTCAATCTGAGCGTGCTTCGAAATGTCTACGACCCCTTTGGGGATTCGGACGAAAGCTTGTGCTCAAGATCCGGGATTATTGTTGATGTACCGGGCCATGGGGACCTGTCAGTACTGCAGCAGGAGGTTCGAGCTCTAGCACTGAAGAGTAAGAAACTCCGTCGATTTGACTTCTCTTACTGCTTGTCCCGAGATGGAACCGCAAGCTGCGGAATCCCCGAGGCACTGACACCGCTGTGCAAGAAAGGCCTTACAAACGTGGACTGGGTGACGCTTACCGGGAATCGCCTGTTAGAGCACGATGTGGACTACCTAGTCGATGCTGCTTCGGAGAGACAATGTCATCTACGAGCACTCGAGACTGGCGAATGTGGCCTATCGATTCACGACGTCGATCTCTTGCTCTCGACGCTTGGCGTGCATGACAACACCATGGAGGTACTAGATATCTCGGGAAGTCAAGGTCGATTCAGCCCTGAGTTGTTCCAGAGAGCCATTGGGGCCTTTAGTCGAATTCGACGTCTCAACTTGACGCGCGTGCAAAAGACTGCGGGCCCGGAGCCCCTAATTGCACCAGAAATCTTGCTCACTTGGAGGCTGGAATCGCTTCATCTGAATGGCACGTCACTGAATGAACAAAGCGTCGACACCATCTCTGCATACCTTGCCAGCCCCAAATCGGATCTCCTGCGCGAACTATCTGTCAACCAGTGCGGTCTGACGGGTAAAGACATGGCAATTTTCTTCCGATCAATGATAAGAGAAGCCGGCATCTCGCGGAACATGCATATCAGCGCGAGTGAGAATAGACTCGGAACTGGCAGTTCGTTGTTGTGTAAATGTATTGCTGAAGACAACGCACCGGCTTCAATAACAATGCGCATGATCGACTTTGACAAAGACTATCAGTTTCGCGAACTGGTGATCGCCCTCGCCAAGAATAAGACGATCAAAAGTCTAGACATATCGCAAGCATCGCTGCCTTATGATGCAAGTATGGAAACGTGTGAGGCGCTGAAAGACATGTTTGCCCAAAATCAGACTCTTGAGGAACTCGACATCAGTGGTGATGTGGCTCATTTGGATGCTGCACGATTTGGAATTGGTCTGAACGTGGCCTTGCTTGGACTCCAGAAGAATAGTGCGCTAAGATTGCTTCGGATTGAACATCAAAATTTGGGCCTCCAAGGAGCCAACACGCTTGCCGGCGTCATTGAAAGCAACAAATGCTTGAAAGAGATTCATTGTGAGCACAACGACATCAATCTGCAAAGTTTTACCGTTTTGGTCAATGCACTGAAAAAGAACCACACTCTCCTCTTTCTCCCCCCACAAGTCGCAGACAGGGCAAGATCGATGGAGAAGGTGAAAGAAGAGTTTGAATCGCTTGAAACACCCGACGAGCCCAAGTCCCCGAAGGTAGGTACTTTGAAAAAGTCTTTTCAAGCGGTTTCGCAAAAGGCACCTCGGCACAGACGGCAAGGCAGTACGGTCAGCACGAGATCAACCCATTCCTTCACACAACAAGAGATACATGACACATTGCTAGCGCTAGAGGAACGATGGAATGTCCAGGCAACGCAATTGCAACAGTATCTACTTCGGAATTACCTTCGTGCAACTGGCCCACCACAGGAGGAACCAGAAAGCAACAGTGAGTGCTATACGCGTCCTGGAACATCGGACCCACTGGCGCACGTATTAGCACAATTGAACTTTGACCAAACCGCATCCGGCGCATTAGGATTGGATTTCGAAATGATGACGACCCATGTCGAGATGGAGGAGAAGCAGCGTAGTCTGACGGAAAGGACAGCTGTGATATTCTCCCTTCCGGAGGACTAGAGCCTAGGAGTAACGGGTATACGTGTAATGGGACATGAGGCGAACGAAAGACACGAAGCTATTGTTGCACCATGCGGCAGTGGATTTTGTCCATGGACAGCTTAGTGTTGAGAGCACATCAGAGTTGATGCTTGTAATGGCATTGTCGGCGCAAACCGTGACGAGCAGGGGGGCATTTGATAAATCCAAAGACAATACCTAATCGCCTCATGACAGGATTGAGCATATCAAAATTGTGACCTGGATTCGCCAGCAACGCTGGGCTTTGGCGATTGGTGCGGGTGCGAGACACGCAGATAGTGTACATACAAAAGCACAGGCGTCGAGTAAATTAATAAGGGTTGGTAGCCTTTGCTATCTGTAATAAGGATAATAACATAACCTTGGATCCATCTTTGCAACAGGCGCTTTTCCGGGTCCAGAACCTTGCCTTCGGAATTTTACTGTAATTAATATTAATATGGACCTCGAATACACCTGCAGTGGCCGCCTTGGCAAGATTGCATATTATTAAGGAGTAGGCTGAGCCCTGTCAGCATTGGCCTTAGGCGATGTGATGTGCCCCACGTACAATCCTGCAGGCTTTTGCAGGGACCAGAAAATCGTGATTGGACGCAGGACGTAAGCTGCACCGCCATACCCTTTGGCTTCGAGCCAGTCCAGAACAAGCCGACGTTGAATGGCTCCGTGGCTCTGGGCTTCTGCCTGCGCGTGGCATGGCGTCGCGGGAGGACCGCAAAACTATGGATTCACAATGGTCAGCTCGATCGAGGCAAAGCAAGATGAGGATTCTCATTTCAAAGCTAGTACCATTCACTTACGCAACCCATGTTAGGGGAGCTGGATATGGCGAGGGCCTTCTCGCCTAGCTCTGCTTCATGGACGACGTAGATGTTGCTGAGCTCGTTTTTGAATATTCGACTTTCTTCCACTATTACATGTAACTCTCTTACTTTCTCATTAGGTCCCTACCAGATTATCACATCGTCGAGCTAATCAAGTCCATCCTCCAAATTGTCGCCTCCACATCAATAAGGTTATACTTTTGTATCCAACTGGGATCCACCAAACCTTTGCTCGAAGATTAAATCTGCCATTTCCGTACACTTGGTCGACCAATTTTTCGGTTCCTTACATCTTTCACCAAAAGTCGATATCCGTTGTTCGAGGCCGCAATTTGAGTTGCTTCTTGTGCTCTCTCGTCTTTGCAAGCCTGGCTAACTATCACGGCAACCACACGGACCAGCGATCCTGCAGGCCAAGTGTGCGCCAGCGGCGAGGGTCGCACTGCCACCGAAGTCGGTTTCTGATTCGTGATCTTCTTTGGGTTTGATATTGGCAACCATCTTCGGCATGCGATAACATTCTACTGTTGGCACCGAGACCACACAACGCCTGTGCTTGTCCTCTGATCGTCTACAGCCTGGCCTCTTCCTGTCAATCCTAATCAAAGATGCGTCGCTCAGTCCTGGTCTTCCTCCTCGTAACCGTGATCATACTTACTTTCCTCCTTCACGAAGTCTCAACCCTAATTGCCCTCCTTCTCGAAGACGCCTCGGCAGATGCCATCCAGAAATCCGAACTGCCCGCTCCCAACTCCACTCTCCTCACTACCCGACCACGACTAATTCCTAAGATCATACACCAGACTTATATCAATGAAAGCATACCCGCACGTTGGCAGCCCGCCCAGCAATCCTGCCTCGATCTCCACCAAGACTATGAATATATGATGTGGACCGATGCCAAATCACTCGAGTTCATAGAGAAGGAATACCCTTGGTTTGTGAACACGTTCAAGAATTACCCCTACCCGATTCAAAGAGCAGATGCCATCCGCTATTTTGTCCTTGCGCACTATGGCGGCGTCTATATTGATCTCGACGATGGGTGCAAGCGTCGGCTGGATCCTCTCCTCAGCTACAATGCCTTTGTCCGACGGACCGTACCAACCGGCATCTCGAACGACGTCATGGGAGCCATTCCCCAGCACCCTTTCTTCCTCCGGGTAATCGAAAGCCTGCAGGATGCCAACAAGAAATGGGTCTTGCCCTACATCACCATCATGGCCACGACCGGCCCGCTGTTCCTCAGCGTCATGTGGAAGAAATGGATGGTTGAACACACCGATTTGCAAACTCAAAGCCAGAATCTGCAAGACAGTGCTGCGACATCATTAACCGAGTGGAAAGGCCGTGTACGGGTCCTCATGCCGGACGAGTACAGCAAGCACACTTGGTCCTTTTTCATCGAATACAAAGGCGATTCTTGGCATGGCAAGGATGCTCGCCTCATTTTCTGGATGGGCAAGAATTGGATGCTGCTTACCGCTGCCGGGACCGTGCTTGTTCTGAGCGTGTGTCTTGGAGCGTGGTGGGTATATGGAAGAATCCTACTGTTGGGGCAGAAACGACGTGGCTACACGATTGTCGCACCGACGGGCTCACCCAGTTTGAGTTCAACCCGGCCGCCAAGGGGTAGCCCGCCAAGAGGTAGCCCCAAGAGAGCAGCTTCGAGCTTGTGGCGGACTTGGACGAAGAAAGGCAGCGAGGAGAGGTACGAATTAGGGGAACATCGTGATGCATGAAGCTCCCAAAATCACCATATTCACAGGAATGTGCGTTGTCGACACAGGGCACTCCGACTCTCATACTCGAGACTGTCGAAGGCGGACACCTTCCCCCCCCCCAAAACAGTGGGCTCTACATTTCTACTTGCTCCCAGTCAAAGCGGAAAACAAACATTCGATCATTAGCGTAGGCGTTCAGGCAAGGCAAGGAAGGCATTGCAGCAACAGAGAGAAGCTGCCTCTAGGAGTGAACTACTTTTCTCGTGGACACTAGTTAAAATCCCAGAAGAATAATACTAATCTCTTCCGTTTTTGGAAATCATCCCCTTTTTCATTTTACTAAAAAAACACTGGCCCCGCGAAGAAAGGAACTGGTGTACTCCCTACAGTTTCGAAGTCGAGTAGGCGATCGACTAAAGTAATGGGAAAGAAACGAATAGACTTCTGGACTCTTGTTACTTGAGGAAGAGAGTTTTCGAATTTGCATGTTATACAACGCTCGCGTCAGAGACTACCCAGGGCTACGTGGATGAAACCTTTGATAATGCAGCCATTATGAATATTCTGTTAACACAATTCAATGCCGTACGCCTCTACTGCAGCGATACGGCTGATCCAAAAGTGCGGGTTGGTCCAAAGAAAATAATGGATGTGATGGTGGACTTTGCGGGACGCGGACCCAGAAATTCCGCATGGATGCTGAACAGAAGAAGCCGCGAAACCGCGCGGCTTTGTACCAATTTCCTCCAAAATCAAACTCGTCGACATTCACTAGCTATCCACTAACCACCCCTTCTTGGTCTCTTTGCATCGCCAGCCTGCCTTCCTCCACGTCCTCCATAGGGTCCAGCCGAGTTCTCGTCTCTCGGATGTTTTCTGCTCGATGGAGGTCCATCGTCCCTTAGACCATTCGGATTTGGCGCGTGATAGCCTCTAGGTCCATTTCTTGGCATCGGACCATCTTCCAGCCCTCGACTTTGTGGCAGTCCACGATCTCTTCTCGGGTTACCGTTGTCCTGTTTGTAGGCTTGGCCGTCTCTGTCGCCACGGGGATGGTGGATCCTTTCATCGTGTTGATGGGGTCGGTTGGGTCTTCTGTCGTCATCTCCTCTTGGGCCATCTTGTCGGCTTGGAGGAGCCCGTGGTTGTACGGGCATCCCATTCGGATTGTTGCTGGTCAAATCTTGTACCGGGGACGGGAACCCCTGGTTTGGCGGCCCGCTAGCTGTGGAGGGAGGCACACCACTGGAATACGAGATGCTATTCTGTCGCATACCACCCCTCCCTCGACCTGCTTGACCTCGGGGTCCACTTGCGGCTTGAGCCAGAGTGTTGTTTACAGCTGTCATGGGATGTCTTTGTCCTCTGCCAATAGGCACATCTGCTTGAGGACCTGAGGGTGGACCGCGTGAGTTTGGCGAAGGTGCTGACGCCGAGGAGGGGCCAGTCGGTGGCCCCCGAGGACCTAATGGTGGAGATGTTTGAAGCGGAGGAGGTCTTTGATTTCGTGACTGCTCGGACGCCGCAAGATTATTGAGACGATCTGGATGCACTCCACTTGTGTCTGCGCCTGCCGGAGGCGCAGTTGTTTCGGCGTAGGAACTGTTGCGTGTGTGTCTCCCACCAGGGCCCGAGGGAGGTTGACGTGCTTGCGGTCGAGAGGAATGACTAGTCTCTGTGTTCCTAAGCGAGGAGGAGGAAGGACGGGTGCGTGGTCCAGAAGGTGGTTCAACATCAGGGGCTCGTTCTGTCCGCGAAGGAGGTCGATGCGTGGAATCCTGCTCGAGACGGCCATGAGACATGTCAACTGGTGGCCGACCGCGAGATTCACGAGGTGGACCCGCGACAGGCACATTCCGCGCAGGAGTTTGCGAAGTTAGGGGCCCGGGCATGCGACCCTGATCTGCCCTGCGCTCGTGCCGGTCTTCTCTTTCACTCCTGGTCGCATGCTTGCGATCATCCTCACGTCGAGGTGAAGCCGGTTTTGAACCTCGAGTCCGATCTTGTGCTTGACCACGGATTGACATGCTGGGTCTATCATCGTTTGCTTGTATCAGTGCTGCCCTTTCTGGGTTGATGACTGGAGCAGATGCAGGGGTAGATACCGGCGCGGCTGCCGGAGCGACTGCCGGCGTAGCTCTGTTAGAGCCCAGCTCTTCTCGACGGCTAGGTTGATGACCTTCATCCCTCCTCTTATCTGGATGGTCTGATCGATTGTATTCTCGTTCAGCTCGGTCGGGTCTGTCAGACGGCCGAGACTGCTCTCTTTCTATAGTCCTAATACTCTGCTCTCTCTCTGACGGGCGAGTATGGTCCCTGTCATGACGTTGCTCTCTTTCTATGCGGGGCTCTCTCTCAAGGCGCTGATCTCGGTCATGTCGCGGATCGCGTTCGTTATATCGTCTCTCATCGTGTGCTAGTCTTATATCAAGTCTGGGATCATGTTCTCTCCTAGGAGGCCTATCGTCCCGATCGAGCATGCTAGGCCGGTCGTGTGGCCGCGGGTATCTGTGAGAGGGATCGTGAGGATGATCGTAACTGCGTTCAGCTCCATGGCGAGGTGGGTACCCAGTTCGGCTGTCCGAACGTGGTTGCTCAACAGGCGTAGGCCGAGGGGGTCTCGCTTCTCGATACCCATTTCGTGCCTCGGGGTCAGGCCTGGGATGTAGATTGGTCGTAGATTGAAAGCGAGGTGGAGGGGATACTCGTCGAGGCAGGTCGTGTGGTCTGCTTTCGGGTCGGGTGGGGCGTAGAGAGCCCGCCTCTCGTACGGGTCGGGTAGGCAGGGGGGTGGTTGTGCGAGAAGGACTCCTCCCACCATCTCGTGAATGACTCGAAGGTGTCTTCTCGGCCTCTTTCGCAGCGGTTGTTTCCGGTTTTTCAACGTTCTTTGCTGGTGGCGCGTCCTTCACTTTTGTGTCCACTATCTTGCTTGAATCAACACTTTCTATCTTCGACTTGTTTTCTTCTTTCAGCGGTTCCGGCGCAGCAGAGGGCTTATCAACAATTGCACCGGTTCCCTTCCTGAACACCTCTGGATGCATCCATTCCTTTTGTCGTCGAGTGAGCGTACCCAACAACGCCTGCGAAGCGATCTTGAGGTCTTCTCGATCGGATTCTCGCAACTTGTCAACAGACTTCTGCAAAGACCTGCCGTGAAAATCAACTGCGGGAAAGGCAGGCGCCACAGTTCTGAGTATCGAGATAGCGTTCCTGACGTGCATGTACTCTCTAGATGTCAAACACTTCACCAACGCCGAGTACAGGTGCGACTGCCACTTATATAGAACGTCTCTGAACTTATCAAAGTCGAGCAACTTTTGTGGCTTGCCGTTTTCGAGTTTGAGCGCGAACCCTGGTAGATGTCTTTTGGAGCCGAACGCCTCCCGTTCATAAACAGTTTTGGTCTTGTGCCATCTCGACAAGTCCTTCAAAACTTCGCACAAAAATTTCCCCAAGTTGTCGGCTTCTTTGGAAGTGCACGTGAAAAAGATAGATGTCAATCGATCAGCATTGAAGATGTTGTCGTAGAAGCCAAGAGACCTGAAGTTCGCTGTACCCAAGGTGTGAAGCATCTTTGCAAACTTGAAGCAGAAATATGCGTCAAGCGGAGAAAGGAGTATGCGCGGTAAGAAGCAATATTCCATGAGCGCCAGGTTGAGTTCTTTAGATACGCGACTCTTTGCTGCGAACCATTGGTCCTTCTCTTTACTCAAACGAGCCTTACTTTCACCATAAGCCTTCAGGTGCTGTCTGTTCTCCGCGAGGAGGTCGTCGTTGAGCTGTTTCAGCGCTTTGATTTGATTTTCTCTTGCTTTGGCGCCTGAGCTGCTGACATTGCTGCGATCTGCTGTGATCGCTGCAATCTTTTTCTTATTCCGGGTCATCTCATCCTCGTACGACTTGCCAGGAACACTAATATCGTAAAGTGAGAGCTGCCAGAAGGTCACGTAAAAGCCGGTGCCAACGAGTTCCTGAACCTCCGGAGACAGATATGGCTTGATGTCGTCTATAACACCCTTTAACACTGGATGCCAATGTTGTTCGACGGTATCGTCAAGGTCAGCCAAGCTTTCGTCGGCGCTACCTATCATTTCGTTCTCCGTGGGCGTTGCTGCACTTGTAGTGACTTCTTCAGTGTCTACCGCCTCTCCGTCCTCTTCGGACACTTCCTCTTCCTTCATTTCGATGTCTCCAGTGGCTTCCTTTGCTGCGGCGGTCAGTAGATTTTCTTTATCAAACTCGTTCATCTGTTTCTGAAGAGTGGGTCGACCAATCCAAAAAGCGATTTCAGCAGGTATCTCCCACTCCGTCAGCATGCTGACCGTTGAGGGAATGAGTCGTTGAAACTCGTCTGCTGGAAGGTTTGTTCGCAACAGATCCAAGTACTGCCCTAGAACTCGAGTGATCTCGTCAAAACTGTGGCCGATGGCCTTCAGGGGGGCATGTCCTTCTTGATATATGCAGGCTTGCCTATGCTGGGCCATTGCTAAAAGCAGGTTCGACACCAGCTCACAATCGTAAAGTGCTTTCATCAAGCGCTTTGCCGTACCTTTCGAAGTATGCCGCTGGTCAAGCAGCTGCAGGATAGTTTGAGATTGCAGGAGAGTTCCGCCACCCATTGCGAGTAGCTGGGTGTCATTATAAGTTGTGTCTGGAGCGATGCCAGCCATCGCAGCAATGAGTTGTTCAAGTATGATCAAATCAATGTTGATGCCTCTGTTTAACTGCTTTGCGACGTATTGCAGTATTGGACCAGGTTTCATGAGATTGTAGCGCTTGTACACCTTGCCGATGAAGTGAGACAGTGCCGCGAGCCATCTGCTGGTAAAAATGCCGTCGGCTTGCACACCAATGCGGTTCTCCTGGCCCATTGAAACGACCAGAGCCCAAGTTAAGACATCATAACCGAGGTCTGTAAAATATCTAGAACCTTCCACGAATACATCTGCAATGCTGTCATAGGATTCAATCTGAGGCAACGCTGTCGTGATGACAATATGGGGGTTGGCATAGGCGATTCTGGCTAACGCTCTGGCCATGGGCTTAACATTGGTTTTCGATATCTTTTTAAGCACGTCTCTCGTTTCGTCGCGGGCTAGCGAGAAAGCTGACCTCATATCACCAGTTCTTGACGTATCTCCTTTCGACCATTCAAGGTAAAGGCGATACCGTGTTTCAGTTGAGTACATGCTGATCAGCTCAAAAACTTCGTTGACGACGCCAGGATTGGCCTTGGTCAAACTTAGCGAAGGGAGCAAGACATGTTTGATAAGATCAAGCCACCTGTCCCGGTTCACGTCACTGACATCGTCGCGCAGGCTGGCTTTGCCGATGCGGGTGAATTTCAGGATCAAAGAGGTGTCGTGCCCTATCTTTGCGCCAACTAGTGGTAAAAGAGTTTTTGTTAGTGTGAACACATCATCAACAGAACGACAGATTGGAATGTTGTCGTTCCACTCATCCCAATAAAATCGATAATTGATGCCGTCCACTTCCGCGTCGTCACGGTCCAGTAAAGGCCATCGAAGTGTTTTCCTGGGCGGTGGTTGCTCCAATTTCGCATGTCCTTTCGGGTGACCCGGTGCGTCTGTCTCGTAGACTGGCTGTTGAACTTGTAGAGAAGAGCGAGATCGAAGAGGGCGTAGCTGTTCATACGCGGCACTCAGTGAATGATGCAGAATTCGGTTGATGTATTGATGCAGATCTGGTATCAAGTCCATCATCCAGGGAAACCTGCCGAGGATAAATAAAGCCTCTGGTAATGCCCCAATGACGAGGAGACTCTGCAACAATAGCACTTTCTGGTCGGGCTTTTCTACGTCTACCTCTTTGACAGTCGGTTGGTCTGATTCAGGCTCTTTTGCGGGTGTACTCGATCGCGTGCCCTGTTCTCGAAGTCTTGGGGGAAGCGCGGAAGGAGCGGTGTCGTCAGGCAGAGCGCCGGCACTAGCGAGAGCATTTGAGGCACCCGCTCCAGGTCGCACAGCAGCTTCCCTAACCTTCTTTTCGAGTTCTTTAAGGCGTTTGAGCTCCTCCATATCGGGATCAGGGCGCCAAAGGTGAGGATATAGATCGTAGAGTGAAATGAAACCAATCTTGATAAGCAGTGCTACCAGATAGATGAGAGTTCGAGGGGTGCCTTCAGCACTATCACCCTCGGCTCCCGGGGCGTAGAAGCGAAGCTTGAAGCCAAGAAGTTGAGCAGCTTCTCGGCTACCGCTATGAGGGACTGTTCCAGTCTCGTCGAGGAACTGCTGTTCGAGGCCGGACTGGACGGTCGCCTCGTCACTTGGTGCATAGTGTCTGCCGAGCTGGAAAAAGGCGCGAAGCCCTTCCTTTCGAGCCGCGTCCCAGAATCGCAAGTCACGCGCTTCGATTAATGCGGCAGTCTCAGATCGTTGCTCATCTGTCGCTTGCAAGTCTTTGACACCTGGCATTGCCCACAAAGGTAATCCGCCTAGGACGTTGAAGCGGCCTGCGGGCTCGATGCCTCCTTCAGCTCGAGGCCACCACGGACTAGCTCGAAGGAACTTGACAAAGAAGCGATAATGTTTGAGTAGGGTTGAACCACAAACATCCAGAATGACGTCCAAACTTCGACCGACGTCAAGATCGAAAGCGCCGATCATCGCTTTGACCTTTTCAACCAGGGCATCGGCCGAATTGCCTTGAAGGACGTCAGTACCAGATATTGTAAACATTTCTGTGATAAGTTTGGAGAAGCCTTCGGACTCTTCTCTGAGCAGATTATAGTTGGCTTGCCGATAGAGAGCGTTCGTCTGTTTTCTGATAACTTGCCGGTGAAAAGTATTCCTGATCAAGCCAAGCTGTTCAAGCAGTTTAGCGTCAAGCTCGATCCTCAGAACCTCGTGGCTGATTTCCGTCGCAGAGAGGAACTGGGCGAGCTCGGCAACATGCGAATTGGGGTCTTCTTCAGGAAAGAGGATGTGTACAGCGCCCAGGACAACGTCCTCAAGAGGACTGGCAGAGTCTGAACCTTCATCCTGCCGGGTAGAGTGAAGGCACTCTTTGATCACGAGACCAGCATCGTGAGGGTCTATTTTCCCTGTAGTTGCCGCTTCAATCAACTCTTCAACGAGAACGTTCAGAGCAACGTCTGAGTCATCCTGACACAAATCGAGTAGCCTCGACTTCACACTCTCTCGGCCGTCACTCAACCAATTCTGAAAGACATCATTGGAAAGATATTGGTAAACGAACAGCCGATTTGGGGTAGAGGAAGGTTGTGGAGGCTTTTCTCCTCGGTTTGTTGATCCGTTCGATGTAGGCATCTTGGTGGTCGTCGCGACCGGCGATTTCGCGTGGGAAGTGTTGGTCACTGGCGATGCAGGATTTGTATCTCGTGCATAATGGGCTGAATTCCGCCCTCCCCTACTCTGTCGTCTTGTCAGTCTTGTCCCTTCCTCGCGGCTTTGCGAGGGCGAATGCGGTGGTGGTGGATGTCTGGCAAGGTCTAGATCTTGCGGTCGATGAGGTGAAGAACGCCGCACGTCGTCTCCAGAAAAGTTTCTATCATTCCTCTTCCTCTTCGGTCCTCCAGCCGGCGGCATCTTTTACCGCACGGTCTGTGTCGCCCTGCCTCGAAGGAAAGGATGTGATGGATGGTGGCCACACATGCGGAGCGACTCTGATCTGTCCTGGATCCAAACTGTCCTTGAGCAATGAAAAATAATCAGATGGAGAAATGTCCGCTATGAGCTTCAACACAATAAAATGCGAGACTAATAACAAACTTGTGAATAGAAGAAAATGGTTACCTTTTGTTCATGCTCAGGCAGGCCATGATTGAACAGACGCCAGCTGCGGCGGAACCCGTTCTTCGTACCAGGAACGATCAGGCTAGCACACCGGGGGAGCCAGCCTTATGCCACCTTGCACCATGCAAATTGTCTTCCAAGTTTCCCACCATGGTAGGATACGACTGCCACAACCCAATGCCTGTACCACATGCTGTGCAACATTGCAGAGGGATTCATTTGACAACAGGACGCAGTAGGTACTACAATTGAAGACCACCGATAGTATGAATTGTATGAAGCACATAGCGTCCGAAGAGAGCTACCGACCCCCTTGGTCATCTCAACGTGCGTACCTGTCAATCTCTTACATGATATGATATAGTGCGACTTCGTGAATTTATGTGTGTAGTTTGATGATGGAGCACAATCGAGGGTTGAAATTCCGCTCTGACGATAATTGTTTGATCTCTTAAATTCAATGCGAATGGCAGAAATTCGTTTCCAAGTCAACCACATGTCGAGGACCTCGACAGAGAGACTTCAGGTTTCATAATGGTAACCTTGACAGAGAGGCCCCAAATCGGATGTTCATAGGTTGCAGACCGCAGATTCATGATTTTCGCCCCGATTCTCGAGCACAGAGCCGGCTACTTTAGGGCTTAAATGCTATCAACCTTTTCTAGAAATAGTAAGTCCATCTCTCGAGCATATAGTCGAAGCTTAAAGCATCGAGTACAGCCTTCGTTTGTTTCTAATGTCATGCCAAAAGCTTTTCTTGTCTTGCTGGCAGAACTCGATTTAAGGTAATGTATTGACAAGAACGTGGTAAGATCCATCGACGGCAGGAGGATTTATGCCCCTTATTATTTAGCCTTTGCACGGCAGGTGCCCAACTGAGATCTCTGTGACATAAGGTCAAGCCCTCGACCTCATCGCTGATCTTGGCCGTTACAAGATACATAGATCAAATTGAAAAGTCCACTATAAGGGCATTCTAGTGGCATGACTTACTATACTTACGGAGTCTGAAATAATTGTAGGGGAGTGGCACGAGAAATCCTGCAGCCGTTGCCAGACCAGCGGCCGTCCAGAAGTATGGATTCTCAAAGTCCACACTCCCGCCTGTAAGACTGTAGTCGACAATGTTTTCAGCAAGCTCCATCGCCAGCATCGAGATCATGCTCATTCCTGTAGCGACTCGAATCGCAGGTTTCCAGGGCAGGGAGTCTTTGCCCCAGTGAAGGAGAGCAGTTTCGAGAGTAATGGAGGTAGCTATCCCCGCAGCCACTATGGACGGCTGTTTAGTATGTGCTCCAATTGTCAAAAAAGAGAAGGAGCCGCACGCTAGCCGGGTTACTCACTTGCGATTCCCATAGTCGTCATTGTGCTCAGTTCAGGGTGGGCGACTTGCAGATACCACATTGTTCCAAAGTCACCAGTTGTGCATCCAATGAGACAACGGAATGTATTGATCGCTGATCGAGTCCATATTGGCCGAGATGTCCAAAAGCCACTGTCTGAGTCGGACTCAAGTCCCCGCCTCTGACAGCTACTTGCAGAGCTGGTCCTTTTCAATGCACGCTTCTCCCTTAATGATGCTGACGAGTTTCCACCTACTTTTGTGCATTGTTGGCGAGCGTTGAGTCTCCCAGGTAGTGTTTGACCCCTTAACAGGGCCGCGAGTAAAGGCAGTTGTCCACTTACACGGCCCGGCCGCGAAACCCTAAATAGCTTTACCGTATAGGCCATCCTGCACAGACTGCGCGTGTGGAACCAGGTTTCCAATGACGGGAGTGTGGTTGTCGTGGAACAATTGCATAACCTGTGGAAGGGACAAGACAGACAACGAAAGTGTAGCCTTGCTCAAGCGTTGTTAATTATGTTACCCTCCTTCAGATCCAAATCAACACTATCATGTGTGACAAGAGCTGGAAGCTGATTTGGAACGTGTGGTATTGGGGCTGCTGTGACAGGCAGGGTTTGCAGCAAAATGAAGCTGACCTAGTATCAGTGTTAATGAAATAGGTTGGATGACTGCTAATCGGTAAACACAGGCTTTGCTGTACTTGGCGGTCAATCAGTAGATGCTGCTGTCGGAAGCGTGGTGTCAATGAGTTCAAGCCTCGGTTCTCTGCCTCTTCAAATTATGTTTCTTTGCCACAAATAGACATCCTGCAAAGAACAACGCTGATGGTTCGTGAATGCCGATTACCGTGAAGTATAGACCAGCGATGAGTTGGGCTGCATTTCGATGTGTTCCAATAGGTTGTATTACGTGTATTTGATGAGTGTATGGCTATTCTTATGAGACACGCAGAAAGGATGCGCGGAGGGAACCTACTTCGATACCAAGCACTAGACCTGTTCTTTGGATGGGAAAAAGGACTCTGATTATTGTTTAAGATTGAATGAGTTTGACGACTTAATTGGGAGGTGGACTACGACAGATTCGGAAAACGCTACTCACACTAGCCGCATCTTCAGTGGCATTGGACGAATCGGAGTCGTAACTTTTAGGAGGTCATTGACGCAGTGAACAAAATTGCAATGCGACTACCACAATGGCTTGGTAGGTATTCCTGTGATTGCGAAATGCCTGGACTCAGCTTACCAGTATCGCCTTGGCATGATATTTGATTATAAGCCAGCTCATTAATGTCAAGGGTTCAAGCATTAATTCCCTCCTGCCCATCTCGTTTCAAAATTCTCAACTCAACGAACGCAATGGACAAGATCGATTCTCCCCGTTCAGATTCAGGACACTGACCATAAGAGACTCTACACCCCTAAGCTTTATACCATTCAGCTTTGATGGATAAGATGTGTTCCCTTCAATTACCCTATAGGTTTTTAGGATCTACTACTAGATAACACTGCAATGCCAACCAGACAAGCTCAGCATCAAAGGAAACTGGCGATTCTGGACAGAATCAGTCTCAACTCCTATGGTAATGTACTAGTATTGCCGGGCGGTTGCTCCATTACACGTGGATCTTGAAGCTCTTCCACCATGCTATTGTTCACGGGGAAAGCGGTACATGAACTTTGAATTTCTCAAGCTATTGTACCACCTTCTCAGCATGGCTTTGAAGTAGTCCGAGCAGCCTTGCTTCTTCTGTGACGATGCTTGGAATCTCTTCTGCTAACGAATTGTGGTTGGGCTGCCAATCTAGCAACTTTCGACCCCTGAGCGCTTTCCCCTGAGAATCTGTACCTGTCGCTAGACTTGAATTACGCGATAGCTTATTGGCTTCATCGGCCGACAATCGCTTGACCTCAGGAGTTGGCAAGAATCCTTGCTTGTGGCACTCTTGAGCCACCCTTTGCATCGTATCTCCCCACGCGAACGATCCATTCTCTGCGAGATAGTAACCTAAGCAATAAAGTTAGTGGTACAGATGATGTGGCATAACGTAAATATCGAGTATTACCTTGATCATTCCATGTGGCTGGTGGTCCCCCTGCTGCAGCTGCCTCCCCGAGTAATAGATAAAGTTTCGCAAGGTCCGCAACATGAACCTCATACCATATGTTCTCGCCCTTTCCAACCATGAAGGCTTCTTTGTTCTTCAGAAAGGCCTGAGCAGCAGATTGGTACACTTGTTTGCTTCTTTGGCTGCAAGCAAGGCCTCTACCTCTACCATGTATTTCCGGAGGGCACACTATTGCAGTCTTGATCTTCTCAGGGTGCGCGATAGATGCAGCCAATACCACCTTATCAACGTGCCGATGGGCTGCATTATCGGGTAGAGAAGTCAGCTCATATACCTTTTCCCAGTCGTTGTACACTTTTGATTGCGTTTCTCCAAATGATTGATCTTGCATTGTCTTCCAGCCTAAGATTAAGGTCCCTGACGTGTGGATCCAGAATCCAGGCGTTGCGGCTTGTCGGCGTGCGAGACCTTTTGATATTGCTTCCGCCGATGCCAAATGGTCACAGTCAGCGAAATCTGCAAGTGTTCAGCAATGTCTTTCTGAAAGTTTGAGTGTCCCCACCATAAACAATATCAGCCTGTGAGGCTTCCTGTTCAATCATCGAGGTCGAATCCAGGTCTCCATAGACGAGTCTTACGTTAGGGTACGCCTTTGCAATTTGGGCACCTTTGCTGCTGTTTCGTACACAGCAGGTGACGCCCCAGTCGGGATGCGCCGTGATAATTTCAAACAGTGCGTTGCCTCCGATGTACCCCGTCGCGCCTATGCTGACAAGAAGTAAGCCAAATGGATGTCGAGCAGACTTTTTCAAACTTACACAAAGATTTTGAGCACCATTAGTGAATTTAAGGAATAATATATACTTGATCTGTGAGAAGTCTCGAAATTCGCGAAAACCTACTCGAATAAAGGATTGATTTCCTGCCTTCTCTTCGATGGGTCCGAATCGCCGTATTACCAAGTATATTTCATACAGCGGTGCAATTGGTGGTCTGTTAGTTTGTATTGTAGAATTCTAGTTTCTACTACTCATATTGTACGACTTAGTACTTAGGAAGTAAAGGGTTAATCCTGCACGTTTTGGTGGGCATGTTCGAATATATTCATTGGGCTTGAACTTACACAACTTACTAACCATTGCTTACTTAAGATTACCGATCTTGGAGCTCTAGTCGGCTCTGATTCCTCTCAAGGTTAGACCGAAGAATTTACTTGTAACAGTGACATCATAGCGGTAGCCGTTCAGAATGGGCGCGCTGGTACTGTACGTGGGTTCTGCGTGTCTGTATGCAAAACTGGTTTAAATACAAAATTGGATACTGTAGGACGCCTAGTAAAGGTAGAGGTCTGATATTATGTCAGCGAGCTCCCTCCTCTAAGCGCTACATATATATGCTCTCCGCAAGTTTTTCCGTGCAGTAGAAGGCGAGATCTAAAAACGTGGGTTTTTGATTTATATAGGCTTGCATACAAAACAGTTTTGCGTATAAACACGCGGAACTCGGTGCGCCGAGTTTCCACGTACAGTGGGGACGAGACCAGCGCGCCCATTCTGGACCGGAACGGCTACCGCCTTTTAAAGAGACATAAAGTTCTGCCTACTTGTACCAGTGGAATGACCCCCTTCTCACAAGACCACTCCGACAGACGATAGTCTCGACTATGGTAGACTTACAAAGTGACTCAATTAGAATCACGGGCAGTTGCGCATGCGGCAGAGTAGGATTTATGGCGGAGCCTGACCAGATCCTCGAGACTATCCACTGCTACTGCATGACGTGCAGGAAATGCTCAGGCGCTGCGTTCCTGCCATTTGCACACTTCTACCAGAAAGATGTGCGATGGAAAATCCGACCAGATGAATGGCGCAAAAGCGATGTTGCAATCCGCGGCTATTGTTCAACCTGCGGATCATCCATGTCAATGATTTATGATAGCCATCCGGAGAGTATATGGATCGTTGTCGGGTGTATTGATGAAGGTCTACCACATGTGAAGCCAGTCTCGGCTTGTATATTTGTGGGAGAAAAGCCTGAATGGGCTGAACTACCAAAGGGGGTGCGTCATCTTGGGACTCTTCCATCTTTAGCACAGTCTTGAGCTCGAGATTCTATAAAACCTACACCACGATTACTCAGGAAAGTCATATTCCAGCCTTTGAGCCCTGGCGTTCTACAAACCAGCGGATTCTACTTACTGCTACCCCGAGTTTAGATCTTTCATACAAGATGAGAGACTTGCAGGCTCCTGGGCCTCTTCTGCAGAATTGCAATGGGCGCGAAAGTGCAAGGAAGAACCCATGTGTAGATACAAGATATAATAGATGAAAGCAAGGTGTCCGAGAACACCCCAAACCCTAGCCGCGCCTTCTCTAGCAATGCTTTCTCCCGCGGTTGCCCATAACACTAGGTTCAAAAAGTCCTGTTCTAGTCGTACCAAAGGCCAACACACCCTTTTCACTTAGACCCTCTCTGAGAATATCAATAGACTTAATAGCACCAGTTGAGAGCAACCTGGAACCTGCCGTGTTCGTCTATGTACCAATGTCTGATTTCCAGGTCCTCATCCGGGCCCATTACCAGACATCTTCCTTGAGCCATGCAGGTCCTCATCAGCCACCATGAATGGAGGACCTGGAAGTTCTTTCTGGTATATAAAGAATCGCCCATTCCTCGACTCCCCAGTACACTCATTCATTCAATAACAATTCTTTAGACCTCATTTAAGGTAGTAAAGACTTCCTTCACTCAAAGCACCACTTCTCCACTTCATAATATTACGATGGAGTCATCATTCAACAAGAACACTATCAACTGCAAGACGCTCTTTTGTGCGTTTCTGAGTGTCCGAGGGTTTGTACCAACCGGAATTGCAAGTACGCTCATGTCCAGCGCCTAGGCATGAGTACTGCAGAGCTCCCACGAGCCTGTCCAGCCACGGGGCTGCAGGTTGCTGGTGCTAATTCCGATATAAGCAGCCGCTGGGAGCGCCGGAGGTCTCAAGAACAAAACACTTCCGCTGCTCATCAGTCTCCAGCCCCCAATTCGTCCGGATCGCACGGCACAGCAGCTGGTCCGACTAACGCACCCACTGCTACACCCGCCGAATATACGCTAAATGCGCCAACAATCGGTCCTGCTCTTGACTGGGCCCAGTCTGCGTCGATTTCCGACCCACTCTTTGAATCTGACGACGAGTGGGAATTGTTGCAAGAGGAAGTTGTGGCAAATCTGGATTCGCAGTCAGCCGCTGGTCCTGAGACACCAACAGGTGACATGGACCGTTCTGGGACGATTCTGCCGGCCCACTCTGGCGTTGAGCCAGCGACACAATCGTCCCAAGTGTTTCAAGTGGTGGGTGCAGTGGGCGCATCACCAGGGGAATCGCATCCAGGTCCTCAAACATCGAGGAGCAACATTGCCAAATTCACAACTCCTCTCGGAGCAGGTGCTCTTTGGGCATCTCCTCCAAACCATAATTACTCTTCTTCCCCCGGCTTCTATCCCAGGCCGGGGCTCTGGACATATAACCCCATCTCCGGGAGCACTCCACATTGCCCCGAAAATATTGCGGCCACCCCCGAAGACGGCCCATGGGCAGAGCGCGCACGCCAGGACCCATGGGAGAGATTTGCCAAGGCAGTCTCAGTTTCAGCCAGATTTGATCTTGCACGTCCCATGAGGGAGCGTTCGATCTTCAGAGATCTGTTCAGCGAGATCTATGGCAATGTTTGTCCACCCGTTCAGCCTCATGACAACGAGGCGCGAAGATGACTAATGTTATTCTTCCGCTCCTAGTCGATGGAAGTGATTCACATCTTGCACTAATGTTCGCGTTTTTGGGATATTATTCTTGGACATTGCGGGAGACTCTGGACTGGCAGCACAATCAATATGAAAATCAATCGCAAGGGCACCGGAGGAAAAGTTTGAAATTATTCAAATGATTGAGTACTTACTGGATTGGTTGCATTGTAAACTATCGGGTTGGCTGGTTGATATGATATTTTGTTGGACTGGTTTGGGTATCTATATATTTAATTGGTTGGCTGGTCGCATATTGGTCAGTCGCTGGCTCGAGTACTTGGATAATCTTTTCATTTTTGAAAAAACATTTCGCTTCCTCTAGAATCTATTTCACTTCGGTGCACCTGCACTTCAGTCATTTCTGAAGGTGGAGATAATAGTAAAATATTAGTCGTTGCGGTGTGCTCTGAACGAGGCCTGTTGCTCATATTTTCATGACAAGCATGACCAGGCGTCTCTGGAGGAATCAACATGTAATACAGATTTGCTAAGGTGACAGGAGTGATCTCGTCAGGATAATGATTGAAAGTTTGGAAGCCCGAAGGATGTTGCATTGGTCTCTTCATTGACAAGAAACCCATGTTGCCAGGGGAGGTGTTACGGATGCTCGGGAGCAGAGTTCCTCTACCCCGGAGCAGGCTTTGTAAGATGCCTTTTAGATATCTCCGGCTTCGGAAATAGGTAGACACAATAGGTGCTGCAACACCTCTTCTCCAGCGTACCGGGCTTAAGCACATGCAGCTATCCAGCCCTGCTGGTAGTGGGAATCTTCGAATTTGGACTTTGACCTCTCTGCAGCGTATCAAAAGGTGCTCTGCGCCAATCGACTCGCTGCGTTTCGGGCGTCAACACGATCGTTGTCTTCGTCCTCCTTAACACTGGCCAGGCTGGCGCTCCCTGTACCGCTTCGTGGTCTACCTGTCTGTCCACCTCCACTGCTGCTGCCATTTGGCTGAGTCTCAGGAGAGTCCTCAGGTATCCCACTGGCCATGCTACCGCTCATACTTCTGCTCAGGGCTTCGCGTGATCTCTGCACACCCGACCAGGCGTCTCCCCTTGCGGTCTGGGATGAGGCCATTGATGTACGACGAATATTCTGATAATGTTCTCTGCCCAGTCTCGAAAGACCGCCGGATGCATCAATGGCCCTGACGTCTGGTCTCACTGATTCAAGGGTTGCAAGCATGCGACGTTCGGCTTCGATCTGACGCACAACGTATTCTCGTATTGAATTGAGCACATCGTTGGAGGTTCGATCAAACCAGCGCCGCTTCTCAACGAGCAAATTCTGGGTAATACGCTGGCATTTTCCTCTCAAAATGTTTTCGGCTTGCGAGGCTTCCTCGAGTTGAGTTATAGCTTCCTCGACCTTGTCTCTTTTGATGCTTGAGCTGATCTTCAGCCTAGCAGCGGCATTCTCCTTCGACTTTCTAGCTTGTTCGGCTTGGAGGAGTTCACGAAGCAGGATGTAGCGGTTCGTGAGCGTTTCTTTGACAATAAAGGCGTCGTTAGAATAGTAGTTCAGCGCATCGCCAAGCGTTGTAGCTTCGGCAGTTCCTTGGGCCGCGTGATAGTCGCCGCAGGTTTGAATGATACGTCCCAGTTTACGGTAGGCATGAGAAAGACCGGGGTGAGTCTCTTGAACGTGCATTAAAGCCAATTTTTCACCGAGCGAAGATTCGGCGAGCCCCAGTCCTAATACCGCGTCAGTAAATGATGTGTCTGAGGGGTGCACAAAGCTTGCCTCTTCTTGCTTTCACCAACCTGTCCAGTCGTTGTGTCGAGTCCAGGGTTGCTAGATAAAACGATTTGACAACGGGTCTCGCGAAATGCAATTCGGGTGTATCGTCGGGAGGAGGTGCAAATTGTTTGATGACTTTTCTCCTCACACCAGTCGCCGGCTGCTTCATCCTCACCACGGGTGAATATCCAAAATCCGCTTCTACGAAGAAGACCATCTCTTCGTCCCTCATCAGCACGTCGTTGCTGCAGACTGTATTCAACCAACGCTGTATAGATGCCTTAACTCGAAGTTCATCTTCTTCAGTGCCGGCGCCGGCAGACGTTAATGCTGGTGGAACGGCAGGAACGAAGGCTTCGGGATTGGATGAGACCAGGTGTTCCTGGAGCTTTATGAATTCTGAGTGCGTTCGTCGAACATCTCGGAATTGCGTGGTCCGAAATTTGGGCAAGTTTGTCTGCAGTGGCAGTTAGCACTAGGCAGCATCTTTGGGTGTATTCGTTATACGTAGACGTCGAAGCGAAGGACGGGGTCTTTTCGTCCTGTCCTTTCGAGGGCCGTCACCTTCGCTTGCAGCTTATACTGAGGAACTTGTCTCTGCGGCCGTGTGTTATGGTATCTTGCGGCACCGGGTCTTGGCTGCTGCTGCTGCTGTTGGTGAGCGGGACGCTGGGTTGATTGCTGGAGTGACGGGTCTTGCTGCGTAGATTCTGGCGGTTGCGCCACTGGACCTTCTGAAGACATGTGTTGTCCACTGTATGGACTTTCGTTCGTCGGGATCTGATGGGGACCAAGCGCAGGTTCGGGTAGAGCGGCCTGCGAGTCGACCTGCGTCTGCCGTACTTGACCTTCAGCAGATCCTGATTCGGCTCCTGGGAAAGATGTTCTCTGTGCTCGCGGAGAGGTTGAGCCCCATGGTGATGCAGCGGCAGGGTCCTCCGCGATAGCAGCAGAGTAATCCATGGTGCAATTGTTAGTCCGAGCGGGACATCTAAGTGGAGATCGGCTTATTGTCGCAGCACAAGCAGACTTCTCTTCGAGGGCCGAAATGAACGATCAACGTAGTAGAACTAGACAGGAATTGAACAATGGGAAGTGGAAATGGTACTGTCGTGTTATTAACACTTCGGTAGCATGACTAGACCGGCAGTGACGAAGTGATCAAGCCGCGGAGACTTGGCAAGATTTACCCTGCCGAGCCTGCCAGAGATCCTCATGCGGTCCTCATGATCTGGTCCATCACCAGCAATCCCTTTTCTTTTTGCATGCGTTTGGCCCATCGAAGTGGTCGCTGCCATTTGTCTTTTTAGTATCCTATTGATACTGGGCAACCATCCCTGCCACCTGAACGACACGGTGTTATGAGCTTGCGGCATGGCCTTGTAACGAAGCATATTGCTTTTGGAGTTTTCCCCAAACAATGGCATTTGCATACATTCGTCTTCAGATCATTCTCAGTCGCATTAGCGCGTAGAGATGAATCACTTTTTAGCGATGCTGATCGAACAAGGAATATTGGCATTATCGCTCACATAGATGCCGGCAAAACCACGACGACAGAGCGCATGCTCTACTATAGTGGACACACACGCAGACTAGGCGATGTTGACGATGGCTCCACGGTGACAGATTTTTTGCCTGCTGAAAGAGCGAGAGGAATCACCATTCAATCCGCCGCAATCACCTTCAACTGGCCGCCTCAACCAGACCAAACACAGGACTCGCAAATTCTTCAAGCTGTGGCGGAACGGACGCTGCCGCGTTCTGCCCTGTCACATCGAATAAACCTCATCGACACTCCTGGACATGCAGATTTTACGTTTGAAGTCAGAAGGTCGTTGCGTATTCTCGATGGCGCGGTTTGTGTTCTAGATGGAGTTGCTGGTGTCGAAGCTCAAACCGAACAAGTCTGGTCGCAAGCTGCGGAATGGAAAATTCCCCGTATAGCTTACATCAACAAGCTCGACCGAGAAGGTGCTGCTTTTGGTCAGACTGTCCGTGAGATTGGTGCTAGATTGGGCGGATGGCCTGCTGTCTGCCATATCCCCTGGTTTCGAGGAGGTAAAGGCCAGTTCTGTGGTGTCGCAGATGCAGTTCACCTGATTGCCTTGAAGTATCCCCCCGGCAGCGACGGAAAGGCAGTCACACAGCTCGATCTGGGACAGCTCGAAGCTGAAGAACCCACTCTGGCACTCGAATTAACAAAAGCCAGAGCTGCTCTTGTCGAACTACTCAGCGAGCATGACGAAGACATGGTGGAAGCATTCCTGGAAGCGAACGGGGACCATCTGGCTATCTCACCAACACAGCTACTCGCCTCTTTACGCCGGTGTCTAAGGTGCGGCGACGGGAAAATCATTCCAGTCTTTGCTGGGGCAAGCTTTCGTAATATTGGTGTACAGCCCATCCTCGATGCCGTAACGAACTTGTTACCGAGCCCCAAGGAAAGACCTCAGCCAGAGATCAGTGTGGGCGAGGCTTCGGGACACCTCGATGACCTTCTTCAAGGCAAACTGGCAGTGCAAAGTACCAACAGAGGCAAGTTGGGAAAGCAGTCATCTACGCTTGTAGTACCTATCGGAGAAAAGTCTTTGAAAGGATGTGCCCTTGCTTTCAAAGTGGTCAATGACCCCCGGAAAGGCGTGTTGGTGTACATCCGAGTATATTCTGGCGCGATTGATCGGAACGCTCTCCTTTACAACACCAATACGAAACAATCTGAGCGAGCTACGAATCTACTGAGGATGTATGCGAACGAGTCTGTCGCGGTACCAACGCTTGAGGCCGGTCAGATTGGAGTAATTGCAGGCTCGAAGTACGCCAGAACTGGCGATACTTTGATATCGTGCACCAGCAACAAAGCAACACCTCCAGCACCCTTGGACAAGCTGCAGTTACGTCCTATCCATGTTCCTCCACCTGTATTCTTTGCCAGCATCGAGCCTAACAGTCTGAAGGACGAGAAGGACATGCATGACAAGCTTAATCTCTTGCTCAGAGAAGATCCCAGTTTACAAGTCAGCCAAGATGAAGATACCGGGCAGACTTTGATCAGTGGCATGGGAGAACTGCACCTTGAAATTGCGCGTGACAGACTCGTCGGAGATCTTAAGGCAAATGCAACAATGGGAAAAATTGCAATTGGCTATCGGGAAACCATTACTCAACCTTCCTCACCCAACACCAAAATTTTCGAGTCGTCCGCACGTGGTGATGTAAAGGGCAAGGCTGGCTGCACTGCTGCTGTCGAAACTTACATGCCTGATGTTGAGGATTCCGAAGTGTCTAATGCAGTATGCCATGAGCAGGATGATAATGCTATTGTTGTCGAAGCGCCGTCGCTCGACAAACGAGGCCGACCCCTCAATGACGACTGTGTGCCTCTGCCAGGCCAT
This sequence comes from Incumbomyces lentus, assembly GCA_017656005.1. Classification (NCBI taxonomy): domain Eukaryota; kingdom Fungi; phylum Ascomycota; class Eurotiomycetes; order Chaetothyriales; family Trichomeriaceae; genus Incumbomyces; species Incumbomyces lentus. Next base: position 755,180 of record JACJVT010000004.1, on the reverse strand, counting down.
CTTACCTTAAACGAAGTAAGAAGTGCCTTCACCAACGGCGCCCTTGCAGCACTGGCACGAGGACCAGGATATTCTTATCCTCTGCGTAATGTGAAAGTGACCCTCACACTTGATCCTGCCGGTCATGTCTTCGGCAGCGAGAGCTCATACGCCGCGCTGACGGCTGCGGCACGACTCGCAACCACGTCCGCCATCCGAGAGGTCTACTCTAATGGAGGTAGCGCTCTAATGGAGCCAGTCATGAATGTGGATATATCTGCTGACGATGCCAGCATTGGCAGTGTTATTCAGGACATTTCCTCGAGTCGAGGGGGCCAAGTTATGTCTTTGGGCGATAATGAAATGGCTGAGGCTGATGCGGAGGAGGCATTTACCCGAGATATAGACGTGACCAAAATCTACTCACCAAAGGACCCATTTGAATTTGGAATGACCCCGGGCCTGGAGCAACACGTCAACAAACAACGATCTGTGAAAGCGAAAGTGCCTTTGAAAGAAATGGTTGGGTATTTGAAGCATTTGCGAAGTTTGACTGGCGGCAGAGGTACCTTTACCATGTCCGTTGACCGCTTCGAGAGAATGAGCGGGCCCAGAGAGAAAGCACTAATCACAGAGTTGAGGGGTGGATCCCCGTAAAGTAATAGTACCAAAGAGTAGACTTTGTAGAATCTGCCTCTATCATGCATGTCGTTGACATGCTTCCCTACTCCCCTTCCTGTCCTTGAGTATTGAATCTCTATCAGCAAAGTAAATTCGAAGGGGCATGTAAACGATTAAAGGGGCATTCATTCACTTGCTGCAGGTTGTAAGGCCGAGACGTCGGATCGTCCGACTCACCCACAACTTTCTGTCCCTGGCGTTCTCCAACAACATCATCATCAAAATGACTACACAAGCGAACTGGGAGCTCGATCCACAAACTCGAACGAAAGTGGGTGGTGACTGCCGTGACAGAATATCGTAAATTCTAATCGTTGCCAGCTTGCTGCACTGCAGAAAAGGGAAGGAACGGGCAACGATCGGTGCTGCGACTGCGGCGCTCCTTCACCTCAATGGGTACGCTCTCTTCCCTTGCCGAGTATGCATTTTTGGACAGTCGCAATGTGCTGAAACAATTAGGCTTCACCCAAGTTTGCGATCTTCATCTGTCTACAATGTGCCGGGACCCATCGTGGACTTGGAGTCCATATCTCCTTCGTCCGCTCGATCTCCATGGACGCTTTCAAGTCCACTGAAATCAAACGTATGCAAGAAGGCGGCAACAAACCATGGCAAGATTTCTTCAATGCCCATTCATCGAAAAGTGTAGACTTCGCAGATTGCACGATCAAAGAACGCTACGACTCGGAGGCAGGGGAAGAATACAAAGAGCGGCTTACTGCAAAAGTTGAAGATCGAGAATTTGACCTTACCAAGTTCCAGGAGGAAAGAGCACGCATACTAGCCAAGCAGAAGGAGAAAGAAAGAGAGAAGAGTCGCACCGGCACGCCCGCGGGCGGGTATAGGGCTGGGTCTGGATCCAACGCAAACAGCAGGACTCAATCTCCAACTCCTGGTAAAGGCGGTATAGATCCCACGCAAAAAGCCAGAAACGAGGCTTACTTTGAACGTATGGGGGCTGCCAATGCCGACAGACCAGAAAATCTGCCACCTAGTCAAGGTGGGAAGTATGGTGGTTTCGGGTCTGCTCCACCAGACTGGCAACAGAACACCGGAGTTCCCTCTGCCGACGACTTCTCGAAAGATCCGATGACTGCACTAACCCGAGGTTTTGGCTGGTTCAGCGCTACTGTCTCGAAGCAGGCTAGGATGGTCAACGACTCATACATCCAACCTACGGCAAAAAATATTGCCGCATCTGACTTTGCTGCACAGGCACAAAAAGGCCTCTCAACTGTTTCATCAGGCGTAGCATCCGGCGCAAAAGGCGCCACTGAACAATTCCACCGCTTCGTGGAAGGACAAGACAACGCGACTGCATCTTCAGCGGCTGCAAGAAATTCGAGCACATCAAACTTAGAACCAGAAAGAAAAGATTTTTGGGATAGCTTTGGCGTAGCGAATAACTCGCCACCGCCCAAGTCCAGTAGCATTGGTACCAGTGCCATGAAGCGGACCAATATCAGTGACGGCGCTGCCAAGAAGAAGAAAGACGACGGCTGGGGTGACGATTGGTGAGCAGTATTGACTACGTACTACCAAATCCACCCAGTAGTGCATCACATGCTTCGGCCATGAGCAGACAGATCCCGCTGCCACAGGTCTGCTCTGCACCTAGTAAAAGAGAAGAGTGTGATGCAAGGATCGGCTGGCCAATGCAGGAAGATATAAGATCATCTGTGACCGAGCCGATGCAGAAATGATGCCGAGACTTTTCTATCAAGCCTTGCATATTTGAACTCAACAGCGAGTAGCAGGTTTGCGGACGAAGCAGCTGTTTCAGGCGTACAGTTTGACTGACCCATTCATTCTGACAAAGACCTGCTTCCCTCAACGGCTCCTTCAGACTGAGACACCAACCGGTGTGGTCTTCAGAACGTGTTAAGTGAGCAAATCTCTTTCGATAACAAGCGCAGCAAAGCTGGATTTCTGCGCCCAGAACGAATCGTTGTTGTTGTAATGATGACCATGTTTCCGAACGCGATGTCCTTCTCACGGAAGCATGATTGCAACCACAGACATTGGCCATCTGAAAGATGTTGGTGTGGGCATACCAGAGGTTTACGGCGTTCGTCTGTGCATTCGAACCCACTTCGACGATTGAGCTAAGATGAAACCTACACGCAGGAGTTGTTAAAAGCAGAACCTGATCCAACCCTTTGATCGTACAGCTTAGGACTTCCAAGTTCATACCTAGAAAAAGACGGTAGTACGAGCAGTGTTCCTGCGAGACCAGTCGGGGGGGTGAGCGCGCAAGGCTCAAGTACGCTTTTGTGGCAGAGGATTTAGGCTTGATGTCATTTAAGAGTAAGGAGCATTAACCGCCGGACGTTTTGTCAACATCATCAGATCGAGAGCTGAGGTGTTCGGCTATTTGGTTGCGCCAAAGTCTTAGCATTATCTAGTACATAGGTACGAAATAGGTCTCTTATTACCTTCAGATTTATCACGACTTTTTACTAGTGTCTGCGCCACGCCACCCCAAAAATAAGATTGATGACCGATTCTCTTTGCCACGAACTCAAAAAGGGAGAGCTCAGGCCTTCCGAACACCGATCACGTTCAGGAAGCACGTCGAGTCAATGATGCATGGATCAAAGGCAATGTCAGCACTTAGGGGGCGAAATCCTATGTGGCCTTGGCATCACGCCTATTCCAACCTATACGTGGTCCACAACCGGGGATCAGGATGCTTCCTTCGCACTGTTTTGACGTCAGAAAGGTGCGTACGTGACTCGCAATCTCGATGAAATGGACGCATTTCCTAGGGAAGGACAGTTTCAGGAAATTCTGAAACGCCCAGTGAAGTTGACTGCACAAGACAAGTCGTGCCACTGAAGTACCTTTCAAGGTGCCTCCACCCCACATACACAAATTCAGACGCAATAATGAAGCTTCCCCTGCCCGAGCCAGAGCATCCGTACGGCCAACGCCTCCTTATTCCCCTCATCGATGAGCACGCAAGGGACAAGCCGGATGCTTCTTGGGTATCGCTCCCCGTGGACGAGTACGACCTGAGTAAAGGATATAAGGATGTTACCTGGAGACAATTTGCTAATGGTGTCAATCATGCCGTAGTATGGCTCCAGACAAGCCTACCAAGCAACATGTTCTCCCACAGATTTCAACCCTTTGGCTATGTTGGGCCCAAGGACCTGAGGTACCCGTTGTTGGCGATAGCAGCTGCAAAGCTTGAACTTGTGATTGTCTTGCCATCGTCGTCTGTGACAACTGTCGCTCGAAAATCCATCTTGCAGCAAAAAGAGTGCACTTTATTCCTTCATGCAGAAGAAAATGCAGCAGATGTACAGGAAGTGATCGAGCTTGAGCCAAGGATCGCGTCGATGATGGCACCTGAGGTAAATTGCTTCCTCGACGACAGGGCAGCAACACCAGTACCTTACACTAAAACTTGGGATGAAGGCAAGGATGATCCTTGGCTATGTTTTCATACCTCAGGCACTACAGGTCTGCGAGACGCACTTTGATATCCCATTCTAGCGTAACTGATGAGGCTTAGGTAACCCGAAGGTACTGACATACAGTCAAGGCATGTTCAACGCTTGTGATATCGCACTTGGTTTAAAAGCTATTGACCCACCGAGCGTTTTCTTGTTGATGGCGAACACTAACATGATGATCACTATGCCTTTTTTACACGTAGGTCTACCCGCAATACCAGCCTCGCGTGGATGCTAATGTCATCCCACTCAGGTCGTTGGAATGTTCGTTGTTATATCCGCAGCAACATTCACAGAGACAAAGCCGATCTTCCTACCTCGAACGCAACTGCCTACACCCGAAATATTCAAATCCGTGTTAAAACACACTGCAGTCGAATGTGCGCTCCTAGTGCCCATGATCATAGACGCTTCTTGTTGCTGATCCGGAATCACTCTCATTGTTACGAAAATTGAAGTATGTATGCTATGCAGGTGCTCCACTGAGCACAACCTCCGCAAGACTTCTCGCGCCTTATGTACCTATTATCCCTGGAATCGGGAGCACAGAGGCTGGGCCATTCTACACCGGAGTGATCAACACGGACTCTACAGTAGACTACGATTATGTCACAATGCAACCACATATGGGTGTCGTCATGGAACCCCGTACTGACAATATGCATGAAATGGTTTTTGTGCAGGACCCCAATTGTCTGGTACAGCCAGTCTTCTGCATGTATCCAGAAATCGACAAGTTCTATACGAAGGATCTCTGGGCTGAGCATCCTGATCCAGCCCCAAAGGGGCAATGGAAAATCGTCGGTCGCACTGATGATTATCTCTTCCTGCAAAATGGGGATGGGCTATTCGTGGCTGCCATTGAGCCAATCCTGGAGGCTCACCCAGATGTGAAGTCTGTGCTTCTCGTAGGACAAGGTCGACCCATTCCTCTGATCTTGGTCGAGCTTTACGACGGTGCTCAGGAGCAAGCTCGAACGGAGGAAGGCTGTCGAGAGCTCAAAGATCGTCTTAGACCATCCGTTGAGCGCGCTAATTTGCAATGCCACTCTCTGGTGAAGCTGGACCCTGAGCTCGTGCTGTTCTCAGATGTCAATCGACCATTCCCCAGGACGGCAAAGGATAGTGTTTCACGAGTAGCCACAGCTAGGCTATACGAGAAGGAAATTGAAGCGGCATACCAAAGATGTAGATATTCACATGCGCCGCGCCTCTAACACGGTTCAATCACCGTTCTGGTGGACAATAAGATCGCAATCGAAAGCTCAGGATTGCAATAGGGGATCTCGAATCGTTGTTCATTCTTGTCACGATTAGATTGTCATACTGACAGTGCACACCTTGGAGCATTACTGCATAAGCAAGCTTGTCAGTTAGTACCTTGGAATTTGCTATCTCCTGCACGTTCCTATCTGTTCACAGCAGCCACCAACGACTTCAGTGCACGCAGTGGCTACCTCCGTCCCTTGCAAAAAGGTTTCGTTTGCCTTCCGTCAAGCCGAATTTTCAAACGAGTACCAGCATGACACTACTTTGTTTGCAGCAAACAACGACTCTGGCAACCATAACCAAAAACTTCAGCCAAGATACTCTGTTCTATTCCTCTTCATTTACAGTCACTGTACCGCAGAACTTCGACTCTAGTCACGTTTATTTTGAGCCTCAGACAATTGAATTCATTCCCCTGAAAGTCTTGTGTGCGAACACTGTGCATGAGAAATTGATTGGACTAACAATACTCTGAACTTGGGAAAGGGGACAATGCTCGAGATTCCACATCAAGATATTGCCTTCTCACAATCATATATTACACATCAACGAAGACCAGCTTTAATCCCGGCTGATGCGCACCTGGACCCAGCTGATGAATTGGCGGTACGGATGAGGACTGGATGTATCGATCCCCGCTCCCTTTCGAAGGACGCTCTCCTCTTTTCGAAGTCCACCCTTGGGAAGGATTCTGATGACAACAAACGCCAGACGGAGGGCAATGGGAATGGGAAGCGAAAGCTGGACCTTATGGAAGAGGATGCAAGATGTGAAGAGATGGGCAAATAGTGCCTGGCCGTAGTGGCATAATGTCGCAAGATGGCCAGTTCGGCTTGGCATCCCACCTTCGGAGCAGGAATATCAATACAAGGCCGGTCATGCATAACGACTACGAGCAGCAGTCCGCGTCAACGTTAGCCACGTTATGCATTCAAGTCCCAGCCAGGCACGATGTAGGAGTTTGAAGCTTTCAAAGGGTTTGCTTGAATTGGAAATTGCATGCAGCTGAAGCAATACGATGTGAGCGATTTCAACTTGACCAAAACGCTAGCATCAAGGCAGAAATCTGAGCGAGGATGGTCCACAATGGCAAGCAGACGACTTCCCACTTCGCGAGGAAGTCATTCAATATGTCACTTAGGGCAGAGACAGCCATGCCGATGTTATTCGTGAGCAAGCCACATAAGCAGCACCAAAACCAATCCATTTCCTAAAAGTCTCATACTCTCCTCTGGACGCTGTATACCTGGGTGTTCTACCTTCTAACCCCCCACTTTCCCTATCCTCATCGTTCGGCATACATCGACACAATGCACTGACTACTTCCTCCTCTCATCCTTTCCCCGTTTCCCATACTCCTCCTCAGTCCCCTTACTCATCCCCTGTCCCCATCCACCACTCGTCTTCTGGCCAAGCTGCCTCTGCTCGATCCGCTCCAGGCTATCTTCGATCAGGCCTATGTGTCCCCTCAACGTGCCTTCGACCTCGTCCATACGCGCTTCCATTTCTTCGTACAGAAAGTTGTGTTTCTGTTGCGTGTCGTACAACACGTAACCTTGAAGGGAGTTTCTGATGTTAGAAAGAGAGGGGGGCCAAAGTAAAAACCAGGGATAAGTCAACACCGAAAAAAAGGCCGATTGCAGGTTCTGGACGTGTGAGTGAGAAAAAAACGAGATAGCTTTTTAAAAAAAAAAAAGGACAAGGCAATAGTGGTGCACTGGGAGCGTGGTTCGTCTAGATTCGGTAACTCGGAATTTCAGGGGAGTAGGTGAGAAAAGTGGATGATGTTTTACCTGTTAAACCAATGTTAGCCCCTAAAAGTCCAAGGAGGAGTCTCTGGGCCATGTTGCAGGTTGTTGTCTTTGCTTTGGGTGAATTATTGTGATAGTGTGAGCCCTCGAGGGCCTCGATGAGATACAGGGGGATGCCAGCAATCGAGCGGTACCTAATGGTCAGCTCACACTGTGCCGGTCTAGGTATGAATGCGGGTCGAATTGTGTTTGCGTATCAATATCTTGCACCGGATACATACCTACCTAGGTACCTACTTAGGTACTTGGGGTATTACATGAGACGTGACGAGGGCCCCAGCAAGCCTCCAGATCGTGATATCATGACTTTCGACCACGGTTGGTAGGTACTATTGGAATAAGGTATCTAGCGTTTAGATATTCCTCATTCGCTCAAGATTAATGTCCCGTACGATCAGCTTTTATGCTGCTCACAGGGAATTAAATATTTTTGGATGCTTCATCTATACCCGAATCGGATTAGCGCGTTGTTCATGTAGCTCCGCGAGGAATGAGCACAGTAGTCTCAGTCAAGCAGCCTCCTTACCTCAAACGTGATGTTTGTAAGGCACTTTGAGCTTCAGCGCATTCAGATGAGCATGTGAATTCGTCATTTGGTCGTCTAAGTATTGATCTTCTGAATACGAACACGACCATCTTGCCGAGGTTCAGCAAGAGTGCATGCTTCTTTCAACTCACTAAAAGCTTGTTGGACAGACTTGGTCGGACCCCTCCTCGTAGGTACATCATGCTATGATAAAGAGCCTCAAAAGGGGGGTTGGGGATTTGTTACTCTTCTGATCATTTTGCTTGAGTTGTAGAACTGTTGACATGACAGGGAACAAGGACCGGAGCATCAAGCTCTATCACTACCTATTCTCGCCATATGCACGCAAGGTTGTCTGGTATTTAACTTTGCGCGGATTGCCATACGCGGAGATTGTACAGCCCATGATTATGCCACGCCCTGACCTGGAAGCTATCGGTGTGGCATATCGGCGAATCCCTGTTATGGCCGTTGGCAAGGACATCTACTGCGACTCTCGCATCATTCTGAGGAAACTCGAAGAGCTATTTCCAGAAGGCACACTCGGGGCGGCTACTCCGGAAGGCCAAGCACTCACGAAGCTGTTGGAGACCTGGCATGTCGAAGGACCATTATTCTGGAAAGCAATTCCTGTGATGCCCTCGAAGCTGTTCTTGGGTCGGAGCTTTCAGAGAGATAGGGAGCAGATGATCGGCAGACCTTGGAATCCTGCTGCCATGGAGACACAAAGGCCAGAATCACTGGTCTATATTCGAGGCGTATTTGACTTCCTAGAGAATCTCTTAGCCGACGGGAGGAGGTGGATCGTTTCCGGTGCTGATCTGTCACTTGCGGATATTGAAGGTCAGCTCTTTTCCTCATTCCAAAGGTGTTATAGGCGCTGATCAAGCTGACTTCCCTGTAGCTGTATGGATCGTGCATTGGCTACGCGGACTCAAAGGTGCATATCCAGAGGGACTCATCTCTGAGAAAGCTTTTCCGAGGACATTTGCATGGATGGATCGCATTGATGTCGAGCTTCAGGCAGCCAAAGCAAAGGCACCCAAGCCCACTAAACTGGACGGACCAACAGCAGCGCAACAGATTCTTGCATCTGACTTTGCAGAGCATGAAGGCGAGATCGGCTCGGCAGAACCGCTGAAATTACGCAAGGGTGATCAAGTCGAGGTCTTCCCTACTGACTCTGGATTCAACAACAAAGACCAAGGCCGTCTCTTGAGCTTGACCAACCAGGAGATCGTCATTCTTCTGGACAACGGTCTGAGATTGCACACGCCTCGAACCGGGTTTCGTGTTCGGCGTGCCGGAGCAAAAGTATAGTCTAGCGTTGAAATGTTTGGCACTTGGGCATGTATATTCAAAGGATCGCCACGTGTGGAACGAATCTGCTGCCCAAGCATCAAGCTCTGTACCTATTTGTGGTTGAAGGTCGTTGCTGTACTTCTGCCAGCGTTGTACTTATCATATTGCTTCCAGTATTACTAGTATAGAATCGGAAGAGACCAATGTAACCAACCAAGACATCATTAGAAGTGTACAATGGCACTAGACATGATTCAAGCAATTCTGCTGGCTCTTCACGATTGCTTTGAGACAACCCGTCACTGCCTATTCTGCCTGACTTTACGTCCATCAATCGGAGCGCGCCATTTTGGACCGGGCAATGAGTGAGATCCGCGCTCCCCAGTCATTCGACGATTATTGTCCAAAAACGATCATTTACTTCCAAGGTCCGTATCTGCCCATTGCTGCCCAACGCCCAGGATAAGCGTAGCGCTAGCGTCGGCTGATGCGCCTGCTCAACCAATGTGGGCCTCAAATGACGATTCCCGGGCCTGGTCTTAGTGAGAAGCACTTTCGGTTGCAGCGGCCATTATTCAGTATTGATCGTCAGAACTTCACTGGCTTTTCAACGATGACAAGTCTCGAGAAAACGTGCGAGATTGCGAAATGCGGACTCCACCACTCCATATTAGCGATCGATTTTAGCCTAGAAGGTACTAGGTGCAGGCATGCATTTGTTCAATAAGAGGGCTAATGACGAGTTGAGTTCCAAAGGCAAAAAGACGCCACCTTTCAGCCACCAGCGTTATTATGATGATGCACATGCCCAGTTCCAACTTTGGCCCGTTGCTGGCACCTTGATCCCGAGGTGTCAAATGGAACCCGGAGAAGTGAACGATAGGTGTCCATTAGTCGGCGTGGGCTATCGCACGAGTCAGTGTTGCAGTCAGCAAGAGCCGAACTAGCATTGCTGAACGCTGTGCTTGTTGCCTGCGACAGGTCACATTTCAGCCCGACCGTAAGTAGGTGGATTCATCCCACTCTTCCATTTCCTTCTGTCCTCACACATCGTAGCATAATCTTTTCTTTCCCTTTCACTCATCTCCCGGCCACACCACGACCTCCCCTCTCTCGTCGCTGCATTCCATCTCCTACATCGGACTGGCTATCGTTTCGCTTCTCTGGTAGCGCATAATTGTATGTAAAGCCGCCAGCTCCTGGTGTTCGCGCTTGGCCAATCAATCTGCGTCATTGTTGGGCATTTAGGCGTGGACTGGGCTCAGACTTTTCATCCATCCAGTTGAGGTCACTCCATCTTATCAGCGAGATTATCTCAGTGCTGCAGCAGCGACGGGACTCGTCTATTGACTCCTGGACCCATTTCGAGCCAGCAGGATCTCACATTCCATCCGTAGATCGGGCACCAATTCAGGACTCCCAACCACAGGAAAAAAAGCCTTGCCGCTCTTGGTCGCATCCACCCTCCGGACTATCGTGGCATCTCGCTATCCCTCGTCGTGCTCATTTGTTGGCAGAAGCTCTTTCCCAGAAGCCCTACTTTACATCGCCGGTTTCCAATCCCATCACCACCATGCCTATTCGTTATGCAGATGAGCCCGAGTACGGTCGCGAGCCGAGTCGGGGCATCCGCAGAGACAGAGACGGTCGCGAGGTTAGAGAACGTGATCTTGTAAGAGAAACACCAAGGGAGCGGAGAACAATGGACGTCGAACCATCTCGTTCGACCCGCTTAGTCGACTCAGACTTGAGAGGTGAATCACAACGCATTGCAAACTCCGGGGTCCCTCGACAACAAGACTCAAGAACCGTCAGGAATGTCCCTAATCCAAGGGATCGAGATGAGGACATGTATGACACCCGCCCTAGTCAATACGCAGCCGTCCGGGATCAAAGAGAACCTGCCAGGAGAACTCCGTATGAAGGAGAGTTTGATGATATGCCAGCCTCCGTTCGACCCGTTATTGACCCTGGACGTTCTCGGGATGACCCAAGGCCAAGCTACAATGAATACTTCCTTCCTGGAGATGGTATTGATCGAGAAGTGATCCAATCCGAAATCTGCAGATACCTGGGACAGGATGCCACATGCAAACCGGGTCCTCACAACGATGTACGGGTCTATTGTGCACACCTCGAATCTAATCACTAATACCGTTCTAGGGCCGTCGTGGATACATAATACGAGCATATCGAGCACTCACAACTGTAAGCACACGCAACATCCTCACCACCCGATGCTGACACTCCTAGGAAATGATCCGATCTTTGAAAGAAGATAGCGCCAAGTACGCCCGTGAGAGAGAAAGTGCTGCGAGAAGAAATAGACAACCCGGTTTGTACCTTGGGCTGCTGCCAACCGTTTAGGACTGACCATTTCCAGCCTCTTTCGCGTCGATACGTGACCAGACCCGGTATGGCGGCGATGATATAATTCTCGATGAGCCCGAGGAACGCTATCCAGCCCGCTACGAGGAACCTCGGTTACGTGCATCGGCCACCAACCCGTCATACATTGCAGATACCGGATATCCCGCGTACTATCCTGTTGCAAACGCACAACCTCCGCCGCCTGGCGTGGACGCCCGTATGGATCCGAGATACATTCCTGGCAATACCACTCCTCCATCAAGCAGGACTCCTGGATATTCTTCTCAAAACTATGTCCCCGTCACAACAAGACCAACTGCTCCATCGATCCCAGCTGGTGGTGTTTTCGCTGACCCGAGAACTGGTGTTGTTCGGGAATCTGGTTATGGGACTTATCCTTCCGATCCTAGGGCTCGCCACCGATGAGGCATCTGACGTGTGTGATGAACCACTCGCTCTCCAAAGACCATGAAGCCGTATCCGGATTTCTCCCATGCAGATTGCAGCACTATCCGGGTTGGAAAGCCTGCCTGATAGGTTCTACAAAACTTACTATTCTTTTGCGAGTAACCTTCTGACGATGCCCACCTTACCGGACTCATCCGTGGATATCTCGCGTTGCGATCCAAAACTGCCTAGGATTTACTCATCTGGTTCTTCCCAAGCCTTACTTATCTAGATAGTCTCAATGGACTGTATTTACTGCATAGCAACCACCGGAACTGGAGACTGGAGTTAGGAACGTAGATGTCAAAGAGCTTGACATCTTACTTATTCTTGGTTGTCCACGGTCACGATTTGCACAGGACACATGACTTGATGAGGAAACGGTCGGAGTTTCGCTTCCTATGCGACATATAATGCATCAGATCTGCTCTTCGCTTGACTTCCCCCGCCTGACCTCGTATCTTTCTGTTCTGTCACACCATTATTTACACACGAAGGACCCGGTGATGATGCTTTCTAGGCTGACAACGTACCCTTTTGGACTTCGGAGGTCAACCCGACAATAGCCACCAGTCGTGAGTCTTGTCTGTAGCTATTCAACAACAGCAAAACAGGGCACTTAAGTGGTGGCTTCAAGAACTTGGATCCCAACTATCAATACCGGGTCGGTCTTGTAACCGCATCGTGAGATCCTCCAATGTCACCGAAAAGTGATTTCCCAAGTCCGAAAGGTACGACCGGACCGCGTGACCTCTTAAGCATGACGAACAAGAAGCGATTCCGAGGGATCTGACCTCTCGCCTCGACCGTGTTTGTCGGATGCGACAATACCGAGAACTTGTCTTATTCGACGAAGATACTTTCAGCCCGACCTTTACCTCAGCATAAGGAAAAAGTCCAACTTTTGTACACCTCTTCAAGTAAGATCTCCTAAGGCCGTAAAAAGTGAGCTATCCGCCCTGCCACCTTTCTACTCCAAGGGCGTCGTTTGCCTACGTTCGACGCGTATGACGCAGGACATTTTGATGTTGGGCCAGTTAGACTTCCTGACCAAGCTACTTATCGTACACACTCCTAAACAGATCTCTCTCTGGCCCATTTGGAATTCTGGCTCTACGTCGTTGTTCGCGCAACGCGCGTCTGGCTTTCCTCGCCGACTGCGAAAGACCTCTTGCGTTGACAGCGGTGCTTTCTCCCGCTACAAAGCCTTCAGCGGGTGTGGCAGGAGGGAAGCCTGCTGGCAAGGTACCAGTACCTGCTCCGCTATCACCAGCCGATGAGGTGCTGTTAGCAGCGGCTCCACTGGATCCTGTACTAAGGGCTGCATTGCCCGAAGACGTCGAGCTCGAGTTCTGACTTTGACTGGATGTTGATGAGGAGCCCAAGCCGCTAGTGTTATTGAGGCTTCCTGAGTTGGAGTCGGCACCAGACCCATTGGTATTGCTTCCTTCACTGCTGTTGGCTGACGCAGAGCTATTTGCATTCGAGCCTTGACCAGATCCACTAGCGTTGGTGCCGCCGCTTCCGGCATTGACACCGTCCCCATTGTTGCCGCCGGAACTACTGCCTCGGTCAGCTGCATTTGCTGTGCCATTCGCAGCCTGATTGTTGCCGTCATTCCCATTTCCGTTCCCATTTCCAGCGTTGGCATTGGAATTGGCATTGTTCCCGTTTTGCTCATCGTCGTTACCATTGCCCTGGCGGTTTTGGCCTCGGCCACTACCGCGACCATCGTCATCGCCATCATTTCCTCCACCATTACCTCCTCCGCTACCTCCCCCGTTGCCTTCACCGCCAGAGTCATCTCCCCCATGGCGCTTCACCACTGGATACTCTCGAGATCGCAAATGCGGAGGGAGGGTATATGCCGAGGTGACTGAAGCCTGAAAGATGGTCAAAGAAAGAGCAATAGGCAGAGCAAGGTCTGTCGATGCACAGACCAAGCTAAATGCTGCTGTGCTTGATGTGACTGCAGATAGCAGAGTGATGGTGGAGAACTTCATCTTGCTCAGCAAGGAATGGAATGAAAGACCAGCTTTCTGAGTAAAAGGACAGAACAGAAGGAAGGTAGCGGAGAGCAAAGACGAAGCAACGCCAGCGATAAAGAAAGTTGAAAGAGCTGGAGAATAACTAACATCGTGAGCAGGATATTCAGCTCAAATATACCTACAGCTTTCCTTTTACCTCCAGCTCCATCTGTTGCGACGCTGAGGCTCACAGCTACAGCCAAGCGCGTCAAGCACCATCGATCCGACTGCTTATGCCTCGTAGATCATGAGGCAGACCCATAAAATACCAGCTTGGTGGGGTGATGCATTACGTGTGTCCCAGCGTGGTGCGAGAAAGAGACGTCGAATAGGCGACAAAGAGCGTCCATGTTTGGGATCATGTTTAGTCGAAGTCAGGGAGGACTTGGCATAGCGGAGAGGCAAGTCCAAGACGGGAGGAACCAGACCGCGAGTTGTTGCGCAAGACGTTGGGGAGACACATATCTGAAACATAGGGAGTGTTTCGCTGTGGAGAAGTTGATCAGGGGTGGTTTGACTAGACAGGAACGTTTGCCGAGCTTGACATGTGAGAGATCGCCCGCGGTGACTATTGGTGACGTAGTGTATGACTTCGCAAAATTTATTGAAAATGATCGCTGGCGCAGGAGCGCCATTGATGCAAAGTACCAAATTGACAATCTCCAGCTTCTTGAGCGGGTGGAATGGCTCAGCAGCCGGGAGAGACGTCTCCGTACCTCCGTCGTTCCCTGTACCTCTTTGACCTGCCTCCAGAGCTCATCGAAACGCTCACCATCCAGCCATCAGCGGCAACGCTGACGAAGCCTACAGACGACTTGCAGCAAACTGAAACTCAACATAGAATCTTGAATGAGGACGGGATTTCGAACTCGACAGCATGCGCATTGTGCAAAGCCTCCTTTCGAGATGTCAGCGACCAGAGGCACCATGTCCGATCAGATCTTCATCGTTATAACCTGAAGCTGCAGTTGCGGCAGCTGCCTCCGGTAGACGAGGCAACTTTCGTGAAGAATATTGGTGAACTAGACGAGTCGATATCAGGCTCTGACTCTTCGGAGTCAGAGTCAGATTCAGACGTGAACAACAAAACCTCCGATACAACATTGACCGCTTTGTTGAAGAGACAGGCCAAAATATCTCAACACGATGCTGAGCAAGGCGGCACGGTGATAAAGAGGCGTGGGCCAGGTAATGCACCCATGTACTGGTTGACCAGTTCCAAGCTGCCCGCGGGAATGGGACTGGGAGTCTATCGGGCAGTGTTCTCGAATGAGGAGCAGGAGATGGCGTCAACGACACTAGTCGACGTTCTCAAGCGCAAACAGCTGCAGCCGATCCAGGCGAAGCACAGTGGTACTGGTCAGCACACTCAGGCTCCAGCTGATGTGCCCCATTACTTTCTATGCATGATCGGGGGAGGTCATTTTGCAGCTGCCATCATCGGCCTCGCACCCGAGATCAGGAAAGGGCATGGAGGGTTAGAAGAACGCCATGCCATCGTCAAAGCACACAAGACTTTTCACCGCTACACAACAAGAAGGAAGCAGGGTGGGTCACAGTCGGCAAATGACAATGCGAAAGGCAATGCACATTCCGTTGGAAGCTCGATACGCCGGGCGAACGAAGCAGCCCTGGTGGTCGATATCCGAAACCTGCTGGCTGAGTGGAAAGCGATGATCGACACAGCGCAGCTAGTTTTTGTTCGTGCCACTGGCAGCCAGAATCGGCACACTCTCTTTGGGCCCTACGAAGGCCAAGTCCTAACCTCGAAGGATAAACGCCTTCGGGGATTCCCCTTCAGCACCCGTCGAGCCACTCAAAATGAGCTTATTCGCGCATTTCAAGAGCTTACCAGGGCAAAGGTTCAGAAATTGGTTGAAGAAGAGGCGGGAAACCAACAAGAGCAAGCTGCACAGAAGCCGCAGCCAGCAAAGCCTACAACGATAAAACCTACGCCTGAGCAAGAAGAAGCGCTTCTTCACACCTCACAACTGCAGAATTTGATTCGCCGCTCAAAAGCGCCAGGAGTTCTGCTTTACCTCAAGAAGAACAATCTCTCTGCCAACTTTTCGTTCTACCCTCCCAACCAGAGTAGTAATTGCTATGCACCCACACCACTTCACCTCGCAGCATCTCAGAATGCTGCGGCTGTCGTCATAGCGCTGCTGACCAAGGCAGGTGCCGATCCAACTATTCTGAATGCGGATGGCAAAGTCCCATTTGCCATTGCCGGCGACAGTAAAACTCGCGATGCGTTTCGAATCGCTCGACACGCGCTTGGTGAATCAGCCTTCGATTGGTCGGCTGCTCACGTGCCTGCTGCGCTCTCGCCAGAAGATGCGGAGGCCAAGACCGCGAAAGAGCAACGAGAAGTCGACGCCGCAGAAATGAAGCGACGTCAAGCTGATCTTGAGCGAATCAAGCAAGAGGAAGAAGCACGCAAGATCAACAAGATCGAAAAGAAGGCCGGCACAGGAAAGCCGCTCGGGGCCGTGCCCGAAAAGACGTGGACAGAAAAGAACGAGGAGGACGTCAGAGGCTTGACACCCGAGATGAGGCAACGCCTTGAGCGTGAAAGGAGAGCGAGAGCGGCAGAGGCGAGGATGAAAGCATCTGCCGCTGGGAACAGGTAGCCAGTCCGACGCAAAGCGTCAATCTAGGACATTCACGACATTCCGCATAGCCTAATATCTACGGAGTACGGAGTACTTCGCACGCGGGCTTCTATCCCCGTAGTAATGGTAGTAATGGTAGTACCCAGTAATAGCCAGTGACGCTTCCCCAGTATCCAAACTTGAAAACAAGGCTGGAAGCCCCCGCCAATCTTTACTCTTGCTGGGGGGGCCGCATGACCTCACCTGCACAACCTGCACACCCACACGTGGTTGACAAAAATTCCTACTAGCCCATTCTAGCCAGTCTACTTTCCTAATATGGTAAGCCAGGCCCGTCTTCAACTGCCAGCCGCGCAATTTGCACGTTTTGAAGACGTGGAAATATATGCTGGCGGACTCCACTTAAAGGTGCAAAAGTACCTTACCGCGATCCTGCAGCGCACAGCACGCAGTATGTATGTAGGTAGTAGGTACCTGCTCGCCAAATCTGAAACACAAAATAAATAAATAAAAAATCTGTTTTGCAACCTGTCACTGGCAGAGCATGAACGGATTTTTTCTGTGCTTTATATCAGCTGGCTAACTTGCCCCCCTTTATCTGTGGAAATCTGTGGTAGATGGGTTTACGGCCCACGAGATCGCTGTGGGTGTGAATGGTCACTAGGTATGTTACGGATACGATGAGTTTGGAAATTTGGTGGTGCCAGTGTGACATTTAGTAGGACTTCTTTTTTCTTCCACATCGTTCAAGGGCAAAATTCAAAATTTGTTGCGAGACTAAACTTGCAGAGAAAGATCTTCGACTGTAGCTTTGCTTGCGTGTGTTGTACGCCCTATCTCGGCCCAGTCTATTTCCTTGCCTTGCTACCTTAACCTGCTTTCAGCATCTGTCTATTGATGTCAAGAATAAAACTGCGTCTTGTGAAATGTATGGTCTTTTAAAATCTTTCTTGAAACAAGTCTGAGCATCCTTCGCCTGTATGTCTAGCTACTTTCAAGCACGTTGTGCATCTGAAAATGTCGAGTTGTCTTACATGGAGACCCTAAACAAGTATTTCAGCTTGATCTGAGCGACGTCGTAGACGATGTACTCGTTGTACTGCAGATACGCTCCAGGCTCTGCAGTATCTCCTGGGGATTTAGTCATGACATCAGGCATACTAATACCATTCAGGCTGGGGTGGATACATCCAGCGTCCTTCCAAGCGCGTGGAGCCGTTCGGCCGACTCCCCATGTCGACAAACAATTGCCCGCCTTGGCTCTTTCACCTGCGTTGTAGTCACTATTAGTGAGTTTGAGCGGAGGTTCACCAAGCTCAGCCTCGCAGAGTAGCAGAAGTCCTGTCCCTCCACTGCTATATGAACAACAATAATTGGCAGATTTGCTAGACATATCGGCTAGGTAGACACCCTTGCCAAACATGTAGCCGCTGACCGGTGCCTGTACATTGTTAGCAGGGAGCTAAAAAAAAAAAGTTGGTTGACCTTACCTCAGGAGGAGCTATCCGAAGACCTTGCGAGAGAATACCACCGAAATTAGTTGTTCGACTTCCATGCCACAGAAGACGTCGATTCTTATTTGGGATTTTGGCATATTGGGACTTGTCAAATCGTTCGCTCTCGCCGTGGCGTTCGATCCGGAAAATGTCTTGCACTTTGTACCGAGTGCCGTGAGTGTGGCCCACAGATTTGATAAGGTAACTCTCTAGTTCTTTGAATTCATCCGTCGAATGGGCGACTGGGTCCATTTGTTCCATGCCTAGACCCTGGTATTGTCGGTCCAGCAGATTGACTTCATCCGCTTTCTCTTTCCCCTTCTTTGCGTTCTTCATCAGATCATTGGCCAGCTGCATATCTGTGAGAGCTTCCAGGAGATCAATCTCGTTCTTGATCTTATCCATACTGTTCAGCACCGGAGGCCTTGAACTTCTCGCAACAACATGGGGAATGAGTGATAGGTATTGGTTTGAGAGGGTTTGGATCTCGCTGGTCGACCCAGCGGAACCAACCAACGAGGCCAAGGACTTCAGGACCTCATAACCTCTCATCAGGGAGCTTTTGCTCAATTTGCCCAGTGGCATCTTCTTCGCGTCGTAGTCAAAGGCATCAAATGTAGCATTGAAATAATCTTGGTTGAAAATTAGCTTGAGAAGTCGTTGTACTGCTTCTGGCAGTTTGCTCTCAATTATCTCTTCCTCGGCATCGTCTTCATCGTCTTTCTTGAGCTTCTCCTTCTTTCGCTTGTCAGCCCCAGGCAGCTCATCTTCGCCTTCAGAATCGGATTCTTCATAGCTTCTCTCGATGAAGACATACTTCTTTGCTCGCATGGGTCCAGTAGATCGTTCCTCCCATGAGTTTCCTGTTTTGTCCTTGAATTTCTTCTTGAACTCGGCCATGGCTTGGTCATGATGGCCGCCTTCGACGACCATCTTGAACTGGCCCGTTTCTCCCACACGTCCCCATCTCGTCCATGTTCCCCACCCTCCATAGTTGTCCTTCAGTAACTGGAGACGATAAAACTTGTTGGCGTTTTTGCCCGAGTCAGATTGGTTCAAAGTCACATCGTAAATGGCACTATCATCACCAATGTGTACTGCGTACCCAGAACCATACTCAGTTATGAGCACGTCATCCAAAGGAATCTTCATATCCAGCTTCTTCGTCACGTTCATGGCCTTGCCATTGCCCGTAGTACGCTTCGACTCTGGTTCTTCATCTTCTTCGTCCTCTACATCGTTGTTCTGGTCGCGTTTACGCTTTTTCGACTTTGACGCATCTGATTGGGTCGTTTTAGTTTTGGTGTCGTTGTTGGCTGTTCCGCCTCCAGCAGCGGCCTGTCCCCGAGCATGCAGAGAGTAGGCTTTCTCGTCGATTGGGCCTTTGGCAGACAGTGCCTTCTCAAGCCACTCATAGCTGACAATGTGAACAGCCGGATTAGCCTTGGCTTCCTCGACCCTTTTCGAAGCTTTCTGATACTGAGCATCAGTCAACACCATGTGCGAACTATCTTCGACCTTGGATACGTAAGCTCCGCCCTTGTTTGCAATTTCAATTTTGACGTCGGCGAGCGATTTTCCACCCAGCACATCCTTGGGGATCGAGGTTCCCCCAACCGTGATGTTGCACCCGCTGAGAGGCGGCTTGGCAGCCACTTTAGTTTTCTTTGGAGGCATTTCAATGAGCAACGAAAAGGGTACGGATCAATCAAAAGGGTGGTCGATGGGAGGGTAAAATGGAAAGTCTTTGAGATATGGACGCGTCTTGGATTTTTATGTGAAATCTCACCGGTTGCTGAGCTCAAACATCAGGGGAGGTTGCCTAATAAGCTTTGACGCTTAGTAGGCACGGTCCACGCTAAATCAAGCGACTGCCTAATAGCTTGCACACCTCGGAGCTGGGAAAAGGCCACAACAGCTCACGCGCTTCATGATCAGACTAAGGCACGTTCAGGCCTCACTACCTCGAGAACATTAACTTCAGGCATTCCTCTGCCTATTTGGTCGCAATCAGAAGCTTGATTCCGCTCCTAGGTTCGCTCATGGCAAACAACATGTCAAATTATGGGTCCTCCATGCGGCAACATGATAAAGAGGTTCACGGGGAGCAATCTGTCTGTTGCACTCACGCTCTATTGTGCCCTTTTCGAACTTTGCGGCTTAAGAGACCGTAGTTTGCAATAGGTTCAAACAGTGTTATTTGCAGAGCATCCAAACCGCACCGTACGGTTTCCCTCAACTCCCATTGTACATCAGAACCTTCCCCTGCTAGAAGAAAACCCATAAAGAAGCCCGGACCAATGATGACAATCGATTCGGTGGTTTAGTAAGGCTCTTACTTGATCTCTCGCGAGTCCTAATCGCTTCCGGAATCTTCAGCTTTGCTTGCACTGCTCTTTTTCCTTTCCTTTTTCTCTTTCTTTTCCTTCTTTCTCTTCTTGCGTTCTGTCCGCTCTTCTGGCGTTTCTCCTTCATGTTTGCTTTTGCGCTTCTTTTTCTCCTCGCCATTTGTGTGTGCATTTGTAGATACACCTCCATCCTGTTCAACGACTTCGCCAGTTGGGGCAACAGGTGGTGCTGAAAGAACGTCCGCCATGGTGGTGGTTTCGGATGTAGCGCTCGGGCCAGAAGTCAAGGGAGCACCAGGCCCATCATTCAAGGACGTTGTTTCTGCTTGTGCGTTGAAATCTTGATACTCTGCGTTCCACTTAGCCGGGGTGTTCTCGTTGGTTCGGCCGTATTTCTACATCTTGTTAGCAGTCATCCTCGGGATCTCGCTGAGTTACATACGTCAAGTTTGCCTTCGGATTTGAGTTTCTTTTTTTCCAGGGCAACAGGACCCATACCCCATCTTCTCGGATAGAGGTCTCTCTCCATGATGCACCTCTTGACCTTGGCAACAACACCATGATCGCAAGTTGACAGCTCGACTGTTGACATCTGAGCAACAGCGAGTGCGATTGCTTCACCCTTTGTTGTCATCAACACAACTTCCTCGTGGACTTCGATGCCTGACTCAAATCTGAGCAGACCAGGAATCATGAGCTTCGCGCCATAACACACTGCATTCACTGCGCTGTCCTTGACTACTATCCGCTTGTACGTCGTAAGCAAGCTCTCTAAGGGTGCGATGACTTTCCGCAGGTAAGATTCATCTCGGTTGTTGTCGTACATCCACTGAGCATCCAGGACGTCATGTAAAGTCACTAACGAGTCGCTCTCGTCCATCGCACCACTTCGCACCCTTCGCAGCTCTTGCATATGCGCGCCAACCCCTGTTAAGAGGCCCAAGTGGACGCATAGTGTCCTTATGTATGTCCCCGCCTCGCAGCTGACCCAGAAAACACCCAGATGCCGATCGTTGTCAAATTCTATGAGCTTGCTCTCGTGAATCGTTCGGATTCGTAGTTGTCGTTTCACAGCCGAAATGAGCGGCGGCCGCTGGAACAAAGCTCCAGTAAGAGTTTCCAAAGCTCGCGCAAATTGTGCTTCACCTCCGGGCAGCTTGTCATGAAACCGTACAACAGCCACGTATTCCTTTCCAGCACCCTGTTGCGACTTTACTAATCGAGTGGCTCGGTCGATGCAAACAATGAGGCATCCAGTAACTTTGGGATCGAGGGTACCGCTATGACCAGTCTTCTCCACTCTAAGCATGCGCTTGACCCAGGCGACAACTTCGTGGCTCGATGGGTTGGAAGGCTTGTCAAGATTGATCACACCGGACGATATATACTGCTTGAGATCTCGTTTGTATGGCGTGCATCCTGCTGGGATCGGTGTGAAGTGACCTGTTCTAACAAGGACTGTTCATTGTTAGCTTGAGATAGTGCTAGGGTTCGCCAGAGCTTACGCCTGTCATAGTTCTTCAGTAACAGCGGCCAGTCAGCAGTCGAGATGGTGGCGGTCACGTTTTCAGGCTTGATGCTGAAGTCCATCTGCTCTGGCTTGGCCATTTTGTCGTAAAGATTCAAAATGCTCTCTTCGCGCGAGCTCTGTTTCGGGACAGCCTGAAGAGAGTCACCTCGATCAAGAAATGCTCATGCGACCATACCGCTAAAGGATGCGCTGAACTTGAATTCGTTCACTGCCTAAGAGTTTGTGGCCGTGGTTCTCGACTTTTTCCTCCGCATCTACAATAATTTCTTCGAGCTTTTAAGCTAGACCAATTTAAGCACAAACAACGCACGTGATCTTAAATTCTACACAAGCTGGCCTCAACTTGAAATATTTGCAACTACAAATACACACGCGCCTCATCGATTTTGGCGCCTCCAGAATTTGTCCTTTGATACCAACTACTCATCTGTGGCAGTCATGGCTGACCTCACGGACAAGTTTTGGAGTGCGCCTCCAGTATCCAGGTCAGATACATGTAATTGCGTTGATTGAAAACTTGCTGATCCACGTTTAGGACACTGGTAGCTGCCATTGCTGCAGAATCTCTCCTTGTCCACGGCGGCATTCTCAATGACTATTACGTCTTTTTCCACGTATCTTACATTTTAAAATTTCCGTTTCCTCAGGTCTGGAGATTGATTACACCATTTCTTCTCACCAGCGGGGGCATCAACGCTTTATTTGATCTGTACATGTTCTGGACATACACTACTCAGTTAGAGTTGAATTCACCGCGTTTTTCCCAGCCCGGGGACTTTGCCACATACATTGCATTTTTGGCAATCACAATCCTGGTGAGTTCTATTTCTGTGTTAATTCCTTGGAATACACCTCGCATTTCTGCCCGGTCAGAGTTCTATGTCTGAATCGGTTCCTGGTGAGCGAGGGAGAGTGCCGCCTGCGTGACTCTCAGCCTGTCATTCGCATATCAATCAAAGGCTGTGAGTGGCGTAGGTTTGGTGGCGGTTGATTACGAAAGCTGTGCGCACGTATGAATTGCACACGGTGACTTTCAGCTTCCTACAATCTTACAAAAACAAAGTCCGTTGCTTTGTCAAGACGCTTCTGACTGGTGGACAGGCAACCGCTGGCCTTGTTCTTAGATCATTCTTCTTCACACATGCGCTACTCCTTGCCTTGGCCTACACGTACGCTCAAGACAATCGAAACAGGAAGGTTAGGTTCATCTTCTTTCAGATACCTGCCCAACTCTTGCCATGGGCAATGCTGGCGTTGACTTTATTGATGGGGGGCACGGGAGCTGCAATAGAGCGGGCCACAGGGATTGTTGCGGCCCATCTCTATGATTTCCTGACTAGATTGTATCCGACATTTCAAGGTGGGCATAACTATATCCAAACGCCGAGATTTGTGAGAGGGTACTTTAGCATCAATCGGCCCATGACGACTCACCGAGCCTACGGCACAAGTATTCGACCTTCATCTGAACCTCAAAGGCAGCCCGCATCAAGTAGTACGGGCTGGACTAGTAGCTTCACCTCAAATTCCTGGTCTGGTAGGGGTACTGGTCATCGACTCGGAGGGAATTAGATGGCGCAATGACGTCCAAGCTCAATCCTTGAAATGTAATCTTGCCATCTTGCGGCGCATCTAAGCGGAACTTTTCCTTGATACTTGTCAGTGCTTTGTGCACAAAGTATTCTTCTTGCTCAAAAGCAAACGATCACATTCTCGATGGTGTAGAATGCGTGAAATTTATCCATTGAAGCAAAACGGGCACATCGAACAATAATGTACCGAACTCGAAAGCATCTGTGATCGGCATTTCTACATATAGCCGATTACCTGAATGAGTCTACAAGGTTTTTCTCTTTCCTACATTTGATATAAGCTATATCGTGCTATTCATCTCTACCGTTCACTTACCCGTGGCGACAGCTATTCGTCCGGCGATGAACCGACAAAGAATAAATACCACGACGACCTAATTATTTGTTTGGTCTTAAATTGAGTCGTCCAAAATGGCAAACCAATTTCATCCTAGTGTCCTCTGGAGACCACGGGCCGAAGCTGCACAAGCTACACCAAGCCGTGACAAGCTTATACATGTACATCCGCGGACATGACGTCTTCCTACGGATCAATACTACATGAGCTAAAGGACGATGGGGAGTCTACCGCGACCTGCCCCAAACCTGAAAGCGAAAGCCACCTCACTTCACAGCTACCTTGTCTGTAGCTACGGATAGTTCTGTCTGGCAATGGCTGAAACATCCTCAAAATGAACATCACGAGCTACGGACAGTTATGGCTGATAGCATTCTTGCCTATGCTTGTACAGTCAGCGTTTGCGCAAACCGTGGCCAGCCTAAGCTCTTACGACTGGACCCTCCAGAATCTGGCGCTGAATATCAGCATACCTGGAAATTTCCCTTCCTATGCACATCTCGATCTTGAATCTAACAAAGTCGTTGGCCAGCTGGATTACGGTTTGAACGCTTTCAACCTCAGATGGATTTGGATGCAGAACTGGACATACGTAGCAACCCTGACAGGATTCAATGCTTCGGTTGGGCAGACATATTTCCTCTTCCAAGGCCTTGACGCCTTCACAAGCATCAACCTTTGCGGTCAACACGTAGCTCGAAGGAGTCGAACTTTATTCCTCCAGACATCTTCTGGCCTCGCGTCAATGTGACGTCTATTCGCCAACGCCGTGCTAGCTGGAAACCAAAACATGCTTCGCGTGTGGTCAAGTGGAGCTTACTCACTAGATTTCATGTACGATGTTGCCGACGAGCTCGGTATACTCCTCTGGTCCGAGTCCGAGTTTGGAGATGCGCTCTACCCTGTGACCGAAGAGTTCCTCAACAACGTCTACGAGGAGGCAGTCTATCAAGTTCGCCGCGTCAATCACCACCCGTCTCTAGCATATTGGGCCAGCGGTAACGAGCTCGAAAACCTTGAACTTCTAACTGCTAATGAGACCGAACCTGACCGCTTTCCTGAACTGGTAGCAGAATATGAAAAATTGTTTCTGACAACCCTGTTTCTAGCGGTTTTCGAAAACTCACGCAGCATCTCATACGCGCCAAGCAGCACAACCAACGGTTTCATCGCGCTGAACTTCACCGACGTGCCTTATTTCCAAGAACGCTATGAAAATACCTCGAGCGGAATCTACGGCGACACAGACTATTACAACTACAACTCATTGCTCGCTTTCAATACTTCCGCGTACCCTGTCGGACGCTTCAGTAATGAGTTTGGCTACCACTCCATGCCTTCGCTCCAAACCTGGAGAGAATATATCCCTGATGACCAGCTAGAGTTCAACAGCACATTCGTCATCTATCGGAATCGACACTACCCACCAGACACACTGAATATTACAAACTACCATAACACAAGCATTGGGATGGGCGAGATGACGCTCGCGGCGCAACGGTGGTATCCTGTTCCCGATAAGAACGATCCAATCGCAAACTTCAGTGACTGGTGCTGGACGACGCAGGTCTCAGGACGTGGTTCTGAGCATGGACGTGAATGTGACGGGCCGTCTTCCGAACAGCAATGAAACGAGGGAGTTCTCACATACAAACTGGTTCCACGCTAGTCCCCTGTCGACAGCCAACCTTGTCGACCCGGGCTTGACACTCAGTCACGATGAGGTTGATTGGAGCTTTACGGTGACGGCTACACAAGGAGTGAGCGCTCGGACTTGGCTAGATTATCCTGCCGGGCTGGTTGCGGCGTTTGATGAGAATGGATTTTGGCTGGGCAAGGGCGAGAGCAAGACTTTGAAATACAATGTGACCGACAATACACGAGGGCAGACTTGGGTGGATGGGGTGACTGTGCAGAGCTTGTGGAACAACACTCTCCCCGACTGAGTCGTGATGATAACGCAGAACAATTCCATCTTTGGGCTATTCGGATTGTCGACTTATCCAGTGTATCCCTCACGAGTCAAGTGCTTCCTGTGTAGGCGGACGACAAGGCGATATTCAATGTCTTTGTACTCCGTAGCATTCCGACCAGGACCTTGCATCAATGGTTCGCCTGCTTCGCCAGATTCCGTCACTGGAATTTAACAAATCTCGGCAGCCCAGTGAGGACACCTACACACAAATCGTAGGTGCACAACAGCTGGCAAAGTGCAATATTTCACTAGCCGCCCAGGTCAGAACCCGTATAGGAACCACTAATTTCCCATGCATGCTGCGAATCAAGCTCAGAGCGTAGACAATCATCCTCGGTTCCATCTTCTTCCCATTGGGCTTGCAGGTAGTAGTAGACTGCCTCCGTGGACCATTCGCCAAGCATCGGCAGGCTTGAACAGGTTGTTATCTGTTATCATCGCTGGAGCTAGGTAAAGTGCCTCGGTCGGATCCAAGGGGCCATGCCAAGAAGAAGAAGTGCTGGTCAGTGCACGCTGTTGTGAATATTAGTGGCAGTCATAACAATGTCCTTTGTGCCCCAACACGATGCAGGTGGTTCGCTGAACGCAGCACTGAGTAGAATTGAGTCGTCTTGAGCCGCCGCGATCATGCCTCTCCACGACTCGGAAAGAGCTGGTATGGGCCGAAACCATCGATGCTCCGTCGCGACTTCCTGGGGAACTTTGTGGAAAAGTAATCCTGTGAGTCCCAACATTTTGGGACGATGCGCAGTGGTTGCACTCCCAATGTTTACTCTAGCACTTTTTGAGCCGCGTCGGACAGATCCTCGAGCACTTATTGGCAGGATCTAGATAGAGGTTTCAAGTTGTGAGGGCATCAGTGGACCCTACGAAACAACCGTGTCCTCACTTTTCATAGAGGATTCGACTCTGAAGTTTTTCGATTGCCGCTAGAGCTGTCTGTCGAGTACCACCCTCTTTAAGCGGAGATTAAATATAATTCGAGCTTCGTGCGTTTCGCGACCATGGACTGTAAAGAACAGTCCATTGTCACACCTTCAGCATTGTCAATCCTCAATCCCAACCATTTCCAGGTTGTGAACACCTCCACAAGCACCCTTACCGACGACACCATTGTCCAAAAACCAAAACCTGTTGTTCACAAGTCAAAAAACGGTGTCCTACCGCCGGAAATTGGTGGTGAAACAGCTCACAGAACACAAGATCTCGAAGCCCAATACCCCGATCGACCACGTGGCAAGAGGTGGAGCAATATAAGATACACTTACCTCAATACCTACCGAAGACTCTTTAGTTGTGTTTTCATTGTGAACCTTGCCACTTTCATCTTTGTATGGGCTCGACACAGAAAATTATTAAACTTCATCAACGGTGCAGCGGTCAACCTTCTTGTCTGCGGTCTCGCCCGTCAACCTATCGTCGTCAATTCCTTTTACAGCATTGTCTGCACACTGCCACGATCGGCTCCAAGAAGATTGCGCACACTTGCTGCCAAGGTCTTCCACTTCGGTGGCGTTCATTCCGGCAGCGGGGTAGCTTCGGCTGCATGGTATATTTCCTTCGTCGCACTGCTGACCTACGATTACACCAACGGCACTGTCCCTCTTGCCTCGTCAGGCCTTGCAGTCATCGTCCTTGCGTACCTCGTTCTACTCCTTTTGTGCGGCATGATCATAGTCGCTCATCCCAGTCTGCGGAGTAGACATCATGATTGCTTCGAATGGGTGCACCGTTTCAGCGGTTGGGCTGTCATCCTTTTGTTTTGGCCTCTGCTTCTCGTATTCTGCTCTCAACAACAGCCGTCAATGGGGATTTACCTTGTTCAACAGCCAACGTTCTGGATTCTCCTCATTCTGACAGCAGCGGTCATTCAGCCGTGGATTATGCTGAGAAAGGTGCCAGTGACCCCTGAGGTCTTGTCCAGCCATGCTCTACGCCTTCACTTCAAATTTACCTGTACCAAATTTGGTCAAGGTATCTCGATTGCCCGCCATCCCTTGAGAGACTGGCATTCTTTTGCTAGCTTTCCCGACAAATTCGATAATCCAGACACAAAATTTTCACTCGTCATCAGTAAAGCGGGAGACTTTACAGGTGACATGATCGATCATCCGCCAACCCACGTATGGAAGCGAAGCATCCCAGTATACGGCTTTGGCAAAGTAATGTGTCTTTATCGTCGAATCATTCTTGTCACTACTGGGAGCGGCGTTGGTCCATGCTTGTCGTTCCTGGGCGATGACGACAGACCGGAGATGAGAGTACTTTGGCAGACACGCGAGCCTGAGATGACTTACGGCGAGCGGCTTATTAATTTGGTCCATCAGTTGGATCCTGATCCCATCATACTAGATACCACAACAGATGGACGTGTGGACATGCTGCCCTTTGTGATCAGACTTTACAAGGAGTTCGACGCAGAGGCTGTGTGTGTAATTTCAAATCCAAGAATGACGAAAAATCTGGTGTTCGAGCTAGAACGCAGAGGTATCCTGGCCTTGGGACCGATTTTTGATTCTTGAAGAGCCAGATTCAGTATGCGATGCTATGAGCAGGGTCAATATCGAGTATAACGAGTCCGGCATAGATTATTGCATGTTTTCGAAATTCTCGCAGCCGGCCAGGAGGTCCAAATTTCTGGACATGCGAATGGCGAGAACAAGACTGGTGGATTCGTCCAGACCGCATGTCAGTTGACGCGTTGAATGACCATTCGATCCAGATAGGCTGAGTTGGGTTTGATATGTAATAGATGGAACGTTCTTATATCCCTACAAGCATGTCCACGAGGTATTTAGAGCCAGATTGCATGAAGCGGCCCGGAAAGGCTTAGTTGCGCAGCATATGTATAGTATGCACGTAAAGGTAATCGATATTTGTATCCTTGTCGGGTGAAAATTGTGTCTGATTCCTCCATGCGGAGCTTTGCTTGTGCAATTGTCGCATTCCACAACTTGAGTACCCTGGAGCTGGTGATATTCCAAGTCGCATGGATCTAGGTGCCTCTCATTGCGCATGTGAGAGACGCACCCGGGTCTCCACAGGAGGTATTGTTGGTAAAACGCATTCGAAAAGTTGGCGAATTTCAGAGCTACCTGTTCTTACTGCCTTGGTGGCTCTGTCCTCCGAAGCTCTCCATGCCAACAACCCCTTATCGTAACCATTCCTGAGGAGTACTACTGGCTTCGTTCAACCTCGTGTTTCCAACACTTGTTTACCTTCCCTCTGTAACGCGGTAGTACTTTATTCCTGCGTCGAGCACCCATTGCCTCTCAACTTTACTGATATCCTTGATGTAGATCTTACTCTCCGTCTCCAACAGCTCGTTGAATAGGACATAATCCGCCTTGCGATTGAACATTAGACTTGTTGGGTGGATGTACATGGTCACTGAGTTCTGGTCTGGAGCAGAGGCGAGAGGGCGAAATGTGCCGTCCAGAGGGTTCATTCGCGCCACGTTGGCGAAAAAGCCTGCTGTGAGTGCCTTGAGGATGCGAATTGTGGCGTCTGATTGATTCGAAGGGGCTTTCACGGCAAACGGGTCGTCTGATATGCTAATCTTGAAGCGCTCGAGGTAGCGTTTCAGCTGGGCGCGGATGGCGACCGCTTTTGCTAGTGCTTTGTGGTTGAGGTGGTGCTGTTGACACCATCTTTGGTCGCGTTTGCCTTTGGTCATGTAGGCTTGGAACACATTGAGATAGGTTAGGTGATCGCCTTCTTCAGCGGCGAACTTCCGGCGCGATAGGTCCATTGCTTTGTGTTCTCCTTCGTGGTCGAACCAGATGTTGGAGTTGCCTGTGGATTGGAGACTGCACATTGCCGCGATGGTGAGCATTTCCGAGATGCAGTCGAATTCGGGCGATGCAGACGTCAGCAGAGCTTTGGCCATCATAGGGGGAAGTGCTAGCTCTGCCATGCGTGTCCCGAGTGGTTTGGTGAGTTTTGCGTAATCGTCCAGGGCGTCCAGGGCGTAGAGGACTTCGAGGCCACGTGCCATGAGTTTAGCTGGCGGTGGAGTAAGGTAAGGGAAGGTCACGACATTGTCGATTCCTAGCGCTTTGAGCTGGAGGATGGTCGGTGCCAGGTTTGTCCGTTGAATTTCCGGCGGAGTGTTTTGAGGCAGGCCCTGGTAAGCATTGCTTGTGTAGAGGCGATAGCACTTTCCGGGTCGAGTTCTGCCTGCTCTGCCTGCACGCTGGGTTGCTGATGCCTGCGAGACAGGAACTTTCGTTAGTGCTTCGATGTTAGTGACTGGATTATATGTGCGTAGCTTGACAAATCCAGAGTCAATGACGTAGACGATACCATCAATGGTGACCGACGCCTCCGCAACATTGGTGCTCAAGATGACTTTACGAGTGTTCTCCGCTGGCGGCGAAAAGACGTACATTTGATCAGATTGGCTGAGACCAGCGTATAGTGGCAGAGGCTGTAGCGCTTGTGCATTAGGCAAGATTGTTCTAGAATAGTCTGCTATGAGCTCCATTGCTTTCTGGATTTCAGCACGACCAGTGAAGAAAATGAGTATGTCGCCGGGATTTTCTGCTTTGTGAATGGCGATGGCTGTTTTTACAGCTTCTGCAACATAGTCTTCCACCGGAGACTCCAAATAGTGAACATCAACAGGGTACGAGCGACCACTGAGAGCGACAATCTTACATTCTGTGCTGGTCACCTTCTCACTAATGGTATCGCTCTCATCACTAGTACCGAAGAACTCGCTCATTCTTTCGGCTTCGATGGTGGCACTGCTGACAACGCACCTGAGCTCCGGTCGCCGTTGTTGTATCTTCTTTATCAGGCCGACAAGCATATCTGAGCTCAGTGATCTTTCATGTGCTTCATCAACCATGATCACTGAATATTTCGAGAGCAGTGGATCGAGCAATGCTTCTCTCAACAGCATGCCATCTGTCAAGAATTTGATGCGAGTCTTTGCTGAAGAAACATCCTCGAAACGGACAGAGTAGCCAACATCGTCGCCGACTTGGCACCTCATCTCAGCCGCTACACGGTTTGCAACAGTGGTGGCAGCTACCCTTCGAGGCTAGAGCAGATGTCAAATGTTGAACACTCCCTCGAATAACTTGACTCACCCACCTGTGTCACAGCAATCATCTTCCCGTCGACAGTCCATCCAGCCTCATCGAGATACTGGGGCAGCTGTGTGGTCTTCCCGCTCCCGGTCTCACCAACGAGTATCACCACGGGATGATTTTCGACTGCATACTGAAGGCTTCGCTTGTGACTCGTTATAGGCAGCAAGGACGCCGGTCTTGCAAGAAAAGACAAGTCAAAGTCTGCCATTTCTGATGCTTTTAGAGAGCTATAGCATCACGACGATATCCATCATGTGCATGAGAAGTTGATGTGTTCTTGGCCTAACATTAAAGCAATGAACTTCGAACCGTCTCAAAAGTTTGCCCTGAATCAACACTTGACCCTGGCTGCATCCACCCAAGATACTCACGATACTACACTAAAGGTCAGACCTATGACTCGCGATCGTTGATTCAGTGATCCTTGCAATTGCGTTAGTGACCAATACTTTTAGACAAAAAGTCAGGAGTTGTAGCGTGCTTTTTTAGTGGTTGATAATGTCGTCGAGGGTGGCTCAGGCGGCCACATAAGCCATGAATCAGCCACGTGCCACAAGCAAACTTGGAGTGAGATTGCACGTGACTTTCGGTGGGCATCCACCCATTCGTCATACCCTCTCTGGGTGGCCACTGCGAGTGGTGGCCAAAGTCTTGCCTCTCAATGGTTGCCGGCCGTGCAACAAGTGAAGGCTGCTACATTAATTTGGCCTTTCTTTCAGCGCATCCGGTCTAACATATTCTACCCTACGATGGCCGACCAGAAGATTAAGAAACAGGTACGTTCGTCACGCTGCCCTAAAATTGGCCATATTAGCAGGAGAAGAGGAGCTCAACCGTCTGCCTTTGCTTTTAGGATTCCCCCGTCTCGCCCGTACGATCAGACGAAGCCCACCCCGAGTCCCCAACAACTGCTCAACCTCTTGATTTTGACGACGACGACCACGTTGCTGCATCAACACCAACCAAGATGTCTGCCACTGAAACTGCTCCAAAACCTAATCCACCGCCCAAGGACGAGAGTGCTCCTCCAAAACCACCAAGACCCGTCAACCCAAGAGAGCAAGCAGAGCAAACCTTGCAGGAGGCATTCCCAACAATCGACAAGGGCATCATCAAGGCGGTCTTGACTGCAAGTGCAGGGCAGATAGAAAATGCTTTTGCAGCTCTGCTAGAAATGAGCGACCCAGAAGCAGCGCAACGGGAGCAACCTCCCGCAAGGCCACCAAGGCCTGTCAGAGCGGTCCCTACTCCCGAACAACAGAGCCAATTAGAAGCTGACGAATTATACGCACGGCAGCTGGCAGAGCATTACAACAGCACCCAGAACCCGCGACAACAACAACAACGACTAGATCAATATAATTCAGAACTACCAGGATCGAGAGTCGGCAAACCCGGCCAACACCCAAATCCGGATGACTATCATTGGCGTTCCTTCGTTGAGGGTGCGAACGAGTTCAGGAATGAAGTCGAAGATGCCGCTAATGAGATTATGACAGACGACCTGCCCGAAATCCGAGATAATATCCGCAAAGGTTTCTTCGACACACAAAGGACGGTTAATGGCTGGATCTCGAATTTCAAGAAAAGCTTTAGTGACGATAAAGACAACGAATACGATCGGGAGGTGGATTATACTATTCAGAACACCAAACAGAACAGAGGATCACAACGCAGGAGCAGCGAGTACAACCGACGGAGCGCCGAGTACTCCCGATACGATGCCGATCCACAGGTCATCGGGGATGATTTCTCGAAACTTGACTTGAAGGAGGGAGACCATCCTCCACGCGTGTCATCCCGACCAGCAGCCAACCCAAATCTATTCAGGTCAGATCACAGAGCTTCATCAAAAGGAAGTGGCCGGAAAGTCAGCTTCCAAGATGGTCCACCGGAAGAGATCAAGGATATGTACAGTTCTAGTCCCAACCTTCCAACGACGTCAGTACAGACAACTGGTGTCACTAGTGGTAAATCAAGCAAATGGCAGCCATTGTCTGCTGTAGAACCGTCACCCGTAGGCGAGAATGACCCTTTCAGTCTCGGAGACAGTGACGACGAGAAGGATGCAAAGCCCATAACGCTGAAAGACGATGACCCCGAAAAGAAGCAGGTCGGACCCGAGGCGAAAGTAGGAAGTACTAATGACAAAAAGGCAACTGTGTCGGCGGAGGAGTGAATCGAAGTATTATTGAGCGAATCAAAGTGAGTTTCTATTCGTTAGCTTCGCTTGCTGGCAGTTATTTTCGATTTCAATTCCAATCACAATCCCAAAGCCCAGGAAAAGGTCTACTTCAAACACGACTCCTCGTTGCCTGTTTCTGCGCTCCTCGAGGGAGCCGTGATCTGCTCCGCCTACTCCATCTAGTCGAAAGTCCAGACTCACCTTGCACGTGCAATCACTCTTGTTCATGGCCAATGTCTTCGGATCCCTTTAACTTTCAGCCAACCAAAATCACCGCAGCCCTCATCGACCCCGTACTTCCCCCCTTTAGTTGACGAAAGGAGGTGAACCGGTCTTCGTGAATCTGCATTGTGGACCCACCCATGACGCAGTGCACGCACGGAAGAGGACCATGAGCGACAGCTGCATTCTTCGAAATCGCTGAGGAGCGTGTTCTTCATCGATCGAGGACCACAGCATTTCAAGCCGGGCCAAGAGCCTTGTCTGTTTTCCCATCGCTCCCGGGGACGCCAAACACAGTGCGGCGTGCCCGGCTCGGTCTAAGCCGATGCTTTCGTCTGCTTGGTACTTCCCCTGGCGAGGTACGGGAGAGCCGGCTTTGCGTCGGCAGTGAGGCCGATACGGTAGGGCAGGAATGACAGTTGTGAAAAAGAGAACATGAATTAGGTAAGGAATTTTAAGGCAGGCAAAAGCCAGCAGCCTACGTTTTCAGGGGAAGCAAGAACAAGAAAAAATTTGCTTTTTGTGCAATTATAGAAATCGTATCATGCTGCGTTCAGCTGCTCTTGCTCCTTCATCCAATCAACGTACTCCCTTACAGCTTGCTCAAAACTTGAATCAGGCTTGTAACCCAAGCTCAAAGCGAGCTTGTTGTCGAACCGAGGCGGCCAGGAATACAGGATTCTGCCCAACTCTGGATCGTCCACTTCCTTGATATACTGCAATTTATCTTCGCCTCCTACTTTGGCGAGAGCATCCATCATGTCTTGGACGGTAGCGGGGAGACCAGGAGCGTTGACGACTCTCTTGTGGCTGGGGAGCGCATCACCCCGTAGCGTCAAGGCGTGGACGAGATTGTTGATGAGGGTTTTGGGAGAGCAGACCCACGAGGGGAAAGATCGGTCCTTGATGGGGACCACGCACTCTACACCGACCAGAGGTTCTCGGATGATACCGCTGACGAAGCTGCTGGCTGCTTGCGAGGGCTTGCCCGGGCGGACGGAGATGGTGGGAAACCTCAAACTGAAGCCGTCGATGTAACCCCGTCTCGTGTAGTCGTTGATGAGGGTTTCGCAGATCAGCTTTTCCGATCCGTAGGAGCCTTCCGGCGTTGGGAAGACGTCCTCGGTGATAACATCGGGGAATGGTCGACCGTAGACAGCCTGGCTTGAGGAAAAGATGACACGGATACCGGGCACGATGTGTCGGATCTTTTCTAGCAGTAGTCTTGTAGCATCAATATTGACCTTCTGGCCTAGGTCGAAGTTGGCCTCGGCACCAGCAGACATGATGCCGTGGAAGATGTAGACGGCATTTAAATCCTTCGTGACGAGGTTGTCGATCTCTTGGAAAATATCCCCTTTGATAACCTTGGCATTTTCAGGGTTTTTCGAGCCTTTCGGTATGGGACAGTCGATGACGTCTGTGAGGACGAGCTGATGTGATGGGTCGTCAAGCAGTTGTCGTGCAAGAAACTGGCCAATGAAGCCACCGGCGCCAGTGATGAGAATCTTCATTTCGTTCGAGTGTTCAACTGTTGTTACTTTGGCTGCTGCTGTGAGAAAGTTCTTGAGTTCTCGAGTCCTTGTGTTGACTTGATGTCGATGTGAATCTATCTTAGAGCCTTGAGCAATTTGGGGCGGGGAATACCTTTGCAACTTATAATAGTGCCTTTTGCGTGCGGGATTCCTGCCGTGAAAGTCCGCTGCACCCCAGCCGCTTGAGGGTTCCCGCCGTTCCTGGATTGCGGCATCTCCAAAAACCTACTGTAAGAATCCGTACAAATCCTTGCACAGCGAAAAGTCTAAGGGGCAACCTTCGGGTGATCTTTGTCCGAGTCAAGGATTTAGGTACCTAAGCAAAGGTCCAACGAATTTCGTCATCTACACCGAGTGGCCGTTTGGGGCTCCGGTGGGATGCCGAGCCCAGGCGGACACGTCGTTCAGCGGTAGTTTGAATTCCGGATGCTGGACTCCTCGTCGGGTCACAACGACCTTCGATTGTTTCGCATACCAGTATGGGATGGTCGGCAGGCTTATCAGGAGACGGACGTAGCAAATGAAAGCATGAGCCACAGCATTTGTCGAGGGTGCTGAAACTTGTTCCGAAGTTAGCATCACCGCAATCGCAATCGTGTGGTAAAACTTGAGCAGCAACTGTGTACTGCTAGTAGGCTTTTGATTGTCTACGCTGGAACCATGCTTTACCACAACGTGTGAATTTTACGACCCGGCTCAGTGCATCCATGTATATAAATGCGAGCCACGCAGACGTTCTGAGGGCACAGAGAAGCTACGATGATAGAGAAAGGAGGAAATAGACTAGACCTTTTTGGGAGTAGTGGGAGCCTTGATGCCTGTGAAACATTTCGTGCTGTTCATTCATACTCGACCGGCCTCAAACTTGTAAAGGCGAAGGCCTACTGCACACCATTTACCCGCACATCGATAATCTCTGCAGTGAACACATCTGTTTGAATTGCTAGACCTGTGCTTTTCGAGACAGGCGCAGGCTCGGAGCCTACTGTGTTATTTTCGATGGATCGGCCATTGCCAGACCGTGAAGTAGGCAGCTCAGTCCTCCAAACGACCTGTTCGCAAGCTGACTCGTCCAGCCGCGGGGCCGAGGGCCACCACCACCAAGGAGAGCTCGTCCTCCGCCATCGTACCCGCGAGATGGCATCAGAAAGGTCGGTTCAGTCTGGGTCCTACTCGTGGGTACCACGTATTTCTGACGGGGGTCCAGGTCCGCTAAAATTCCTCCCTCCACTCTTCCGCAGCAGCAAGCCTTGTGTCCTCCTAGAACTACCCTCTCGGCATGGCCTTAAGCGTCAATTGCTGGAAACTTCACCCAGGAGCGATCGAGGAATGCCTGCCGCCCGGCTGACCGACTGCTAATGTGCGCTCAACTTTGCAGAACAGAAGAGAAGATCGGCAAGACCTAGATAATGACTGGGTGCATGACCGATATGATGATGAGCCGAGCCGTACGCCACACTAGTCAGGTCTCTTGATATGTCCTTATTCTAACATATGAAACAGCAAGGGAGGGCTACAGTTCCAGGTCACGGCCAAGTCGTCGCGAGGAGTATGATGACCGGAGATCGCCAGACCGAGAAGTGGGAAGAGAACGGCCACCGCCACCACCAGCGAGAATCAGGGTTGACAATCTACACTACGACTTGACCGAAGAAGATGTCTACGACCTTTTCCTTCGCATAGCGCCCGTGAAGGATGTACGTCTTACATATGACAGAGCCGGTCGGTCTGATGGCACTGCATTTGTTACCTACGATTACATTGCCGATGCAAGAACAGCAGTCAGAGAGTTTGATGGTGCAAATGCCAAAGGTCAGCCCATCAGATTGACCATTCTCCCACTACCTCCACGTAACCCAAGACGTGACAACCCATTCGACCGGGTGGAGAATCCTCGGAGTTTGTTTGACCGTATCGAAGCGCCAGGTGGTCGCGGTAGAGGTCGAAGCGAGAGCCCCATCGACGACATGGACCGAGATTATTCGAGGAACAGCTCACGACGAGCTTTGAGAGGAGCACCGCGGGAACGAGAACGAGAACGGGAACGGGAACGGGAGCGAGAACGTAGAAGCGACACAACGAAGCCTCCGCCAGAAAACATAGATCGATATGTACCTGGCCAGAACGGACGCGGCGGAAGAAGACCTGGCGAGAGGCGAGAACGACCGCCACGCGACGGAGCACCGAGATCTGGTGCACGGCCTAAGAAAACGGCCGCAGAGCTTGACGCTGAAATGGATGATTACTGGGGAAGCAATGAGAATAAGCCTGACGCGAGCCAGCCTGCACAAACAAAGCCAACGGCTGGTGGTGATATCGACATGATCGGCTGACGAAATCGGGCTCTTTACTGAAATGCGTCGTCGCAAACTGTCAAATTGGAAACTTGTAACATCCACAAATTCCATCGAAAGCACAAATTATGAAAATCTCGGTGAAAATGCGAGCCACTCACAACTTATCAATGAGGTTACCAATCCATAGCTATCCGATCGGCCTGCAGAGAAATGCAAAGTCTACGATAGGATCGAAATGTATCTCCTCTAACCATGTCTACTGATAAAGTTCTCGACCGCTTTCATTCCCACATCGGCGTGCGCACCTGGGGTATCTCTGGGGTACATGCAAAAGCCATGAGGTCCACCTGGCACGATCAAGACTTCTGTGTCTGCTCCAGCCATCTGGTATTTCACACTCATGAACACAGTATCGTCCAACAGAACATCTGCTGTCCCGCACGTAAAGAGTGCTGGTGGTAGTCTTCCTCTTAACGCCTCCCAGTCTGCATACAGAGGACTTACACTAGGATGTCTCTTCTCGTCTAGTGTCATACCCGGCAGGAAGACCTCAATGTAGTGGTCCATCAAATCTTTGTCTAACACTAGACACTCGGGTGGGTTGAAATTGTAAGAACTTGGCAACAGTGACATATCGTACACACCAAAATGCAAGATCAGCCCCTTGAAGCTGAAGTTGCTATACTTTCTCTCCTTATGTTGCAAGAGGTGCAGCATGGTCAGCATACTCAAATGACCACCCGCGCTCTCGCCTCCAACATATTTCAAGGGCACTCCAAACTTTCTCTCGGCATTGTCAACGAGCCATTCTGCTGCATCGTAACAGTCATGTGGTCCCGCTGGAAAAGGATGCTCTGGAGCTAACCTGTACCCTATTGAGAACATAAGGACGCCATTAGTATTGGCAATGTCTTGGAGTACAAGATCTTGCGATTGTTCGGACTGCAACACCCAGCCTCCACCATGTATGTGCAGATATACGCCACTGATCGGCTTCCCGTTTGTCGGCTTGAAAATTCGGCATGGGATTTCTCTCCCCGAATCTCTCGAAGGTATGCCAGTCTGTTCCGCTGAGTCGAGTAGGGTGGCTGCAGGTAGCGGCGTTTCACCTCTAGCTCTCATCTCTCGATACTTTTCGGCTCCAACTTGGTACCATTTCGGTGCACCTTTCATTATGTCCATTAGTTTCTGGTTGAAGCCATGAGTTTCCTGACTAATGGCAGATGTATCGAAGACAGTTGGATCGGCCACTACCGGGCCCTTGTAGGTGCTCATGTTTTCTTGCGTCAATGGTTCGTCCAGCAGGTGGTTGGCCTCTTGATTTATCAGCCCAAGCAGATGAGACTCTTAGCAAATGGTGATACGTCGAACCCTCAGAGCGCGTGAATGCCTAAATCCTTTTCTAGATTTGCCGATAGCAATTAGCGTTTCCCTTTGGAGATTTCCGTCCATGCCGCAACCTTATCAAACTTTGGTGGGTGCTCTCCTCACCTGCTCCAAAGGAACCTGTATATCTCCATTTTACGTGGGATCTTCCCTCTTATATGCATGCCGAAAGTTTGCTCAAAGTACACAAGGTCGTTCAAACTGTAATAACCTGCTGGTATATAGTAGGATTAGGGATGCATTGTAGCACGCAAGCTCATACTGGCAGACCGACGCGCTCGGATGCTACCAGATACGTACACGCCCTTCGCGTGATACCATTCTTACGAGACGGGATCGATTCATCAACGACTCGATGCTAACTGTAGTCATTGTGGATCCGTTTTCTAATCCTTGCGCAATGCAGTTCGAAATCAAGCGCGATGTCTTCCCTGTCCCCTGTATGACAATTTGATTGACTCTTACTTGGTAATTGACACTGGCATTTCAGAGCACACCCCTCTGGATAGTAGATTGACAAAAATCTGAAGAGGCAAGGCTGAAGCTTTGCCAAGCCCACAAAAACCCCAAGTTAGTAGGCATTTTCCAAAAACTGTTCCGTCCCCCAGGGGGGTCACATTCGACCATCTGACACTTCCATTGCCGTACTAGTTGGTAGTAACAAACAAAGTACCTTTTTGATGTTTGATGAACTCGCGAACAGATAGATAGATAGAGACGCAAAAAGATTTGGAGAAGCTGGGAATCGAACCCAGAACCTTTTCCAGGTCTCGGGAGACACTGAATGCTAAGGAAACGTCATACCACTAGACCACATCCCCGTTTCGATACCGCTCACATTTGCTTTGTGGGTCGATTGATGACGAAAAGTTTCACTGTAAACTTTATGATTGTAAAAGCTGGGCCGTGCGGTATCGGCGAGCGAGCACGGAGTACTCCACCAAAGCCCTATTTGCAGAGGTTACCTAGCATTCAGGTACAAGAACAGATATTCATGCTCTAATTAGGTAGGTTAGTTGACCTTCGCTAATCTCTGTCTACATTTTCTGAAATAGTAATCTCCAGGATTCGATTGCGAAGCTTGAAAGATCTGACTTCGCAGTCATTAGCTAAGTAACAAGTACGTGGTATTTATGCCGGAAGTCTGAGTCATAAGAGTCCGTGGCGACGTTTCTCGAAATCTGCAATTCCCAAAACTTTGCCAGAGCCTTTCTTGCAATTTTGGTTCTGATTATTCATGCTTAATTAAACATCAGAAGAATCACGCCGATTTGAAATACAGCCATCGTTTCGAAGACTTGCAATTTGTAACACCAGGTGTCAAAGTTCTCAAACGCTACTAATCTTAGCCGTCTATTTTGCATGAATTTATAGCAAGAACCAACACGGCTACTTTTAAGTTTTTACATCTAACTTGAACCACCATACAATGTCCGACTCAAATCCACACGAAACACTGCCATTTCCCCCAATCACAGCGCAGCACATCCTCAATTGCTCCTTCCACTCATGGCATCCTCGTTACCGCTCAAAGACGCCAAAGGCACGCCTGATACCCCTCTCACAACCATTTATTGATTACCTTCGGGCGGACGGCATCATAGTACCACCTGAGAACGTCCGCAACGACGATGACAGCGGCTATTCCGATGACGATGAAGACGGAGATGATCCATCTGAGGCTTGGCCAGAAGTCCACGAGAAGGTCAAGTCGACCATCACGGAGCTGGGTGGCAAGGTCTTACCGAAGCTCAATTGGTCCGCGCCGAAAGACGCCACTTGGATTTCAAGCACGAATGATATGGAGTGCCGCACCGCCAACGAAGTGTACCTTCTGCTCAAAGCATCGGACTTCATCTCCCACGACCTAGAACAGGCCTTCGATGGATGTGTCGACGCTGCAGAAGTCCCATACCATCTTGTCCTTCGCAAGTCGTTCAACCTCAACCCTTCACTGGAATTTCGATGCTTTGTGCGGAACAAAAAGCTCATAGCCGTCACTCAGCGCGAAATGAACTATTTCGAATTCCTCTTTGATCTGCGAAGCAGCCTTGGTCTCAAGATTGAGGAGTTCTTCGAGGACACGCTAAAGACGTTCCCCGATCCGAACTTCACCTTTGATGTGTACGTCCCTCCGCCGCACGAACGCGTCTGGCTCATCGATATCAACCCTTGGGCACCGCGGACAGATCCGCTCCTGTTTTCGTGGCTAGAATTGCTGACAATGGATGATCCGGAAGAAGAGGAGAGTTTTGAAGCGGAATTCAGACTAGTGCAAAGGGACGATCCTGAAGCTTACCAATTTGCAGCTACAAAGTATAGTGCACACAAACTACCGAAAGATGTCGTTGATGCTAGCATGACTCCTGGCGGGATGAAGGACATGATGGAAGAGTGGAAGAGAGTCATGGACAAGGAAGATCAAGACGATTCTGAAAATGGAATATGATACATCATCCGATTCGATAAGGCTCGACCAACGAAACATAGATCTCTTCAACAAGATTGAGCATACCGTTTCCCGGATCTCATGAGAAGTCCACCATTGGCGAAAGAAAAGGCGCAAAGAGGGACAATTTAACATCCAACCGGCAGATTGAAGGTATAAACCGATCGCCCTTGCTGGTTGCTCGCGGCTCGTGGCCAAACTGTCCAATCCCACCAGAGTTAGATTGATCGGTCGTTCAAACACCTGCCCGGGATGCGAGGAATCACAGTTCAAATGCTCTGCACTCACTCTTTGGATGGTCAAGCTGCTCAAGTCACTCAAACTTATTTGATGCCTTGACACCCAGCCTGACTATCCCCTTTAGTTCTCACTTCTGCATGTATCCCCAAATTTCCGGAATACACGATTCGGGCTTCCTGTCGACCACCCTCTCCTCCGCCCACCCGCCCTCTCCTCGAGCACCTCGTCTAAGCAGAGCTCTGGTGTCCCGAGTCAGATCGCAACCGCCGGCCCAGAACTTCCATCCCAGAATCATATAAATTTTCTGCAAAAGCTTCGCTACTGGACTACCAGAATGCTTTGTATCACCCGTGTTGATGACATGCTCAAGAAAGATGATTCTTCCACCGGGTTTGAGCAAGCGATAGAATAAATCAATCGTATCATGCGGCAGAGGGATGCCACAAAGTGCACGGATACAGACAATGGTGTCGAAGACACCCTGGCTTTGGCCTAGAAGCACGCCATTCTTAGCTAGAGCCGGCACAAGTTCTTCGGGCTGTGCCCCGGATGAAATAGGTTTGTAGATGCTGGGCCCAGCTTGACCAAATGTTTCGACGGCTCTGGACTTGAGCTGGTCATGCAGGTCAACATTAGGCTCAACTCCAATAATTTCTTGGATGTTGTCAGCCTTGAAGGCATCCTTGAAGCGTTTCATCTGAAATCCTGATCCCGGGCCAATGTCAAGTACCCTCCCACGGCAAAACCTGGCGAGGATCTCATCGAGTTGAGGCGGGAAATCATCTCTAAAGGCAGCTCCGATGATGGGCCAACACAAAGAAAATGCCTTGGCATGAATCTGGTCAATGTTAAACTCAAGGGCAAGTCGAGGGTTCAGGATCACAGCGAGGAAAAAACCTAGAGAGGAGCCAGGTCAGCAGGACCAGCAGCAAGGACAAAGCAAGATCCATGTAGTCGCATGGTCTGACGGGAACTATCCAATCGAGCAAGATCTACGCCAACTGCGAGTGCAAAATTCTTGGTTTGGTACTTACAAGAGATAAGCACCGCCATCATCA
Organism: Incumbomyces lentus; assembly: GCA_017656005.1. Lineage (NCBI taxonomy): Eukaryota > Fungi > Ascomycota > Eurotiomycetes > Chaetothyriales > Trichomeriaceae > Incumbomyces > Incumbomyces lentus. The sequence continues at coordinate 712,942 of JACJVT010000004.1, read as the reverse complement.
TTGCTGGCGCCACAAGCGAGAATAGCCATGGTAGGAGGGAGACATGTTCGACGTCCATCGTAGTCTACAAGACAACGCGGCGTTACCACAATTGCGTGACTGCTGCGCCGTTATCGGTGTTATACCTGGTTCTTGAGGATGAATCACGAATTTGGCGAGCGGTCCGGAAGACTTGATAATACAAAAGTGCCTCCTACTCTGTAAACCCTGGCTTTGAAGAAGTTTTGGATTTGACTCGCGACTCCGTCAGTCTGAGGGGAAGTCGAAGTGTTCGGTCGAGCTTAGGCCGAAGGCTTGCCTGCTGACATCTGTAGCTCCCGCCGATAGTGGAAATATTGATCTGGATGGGAGCTGAAGAAGCGACACTAGGCATAATACATTGCGCAGAACACATTTGTCAGTGGCTCGAACTCTAAGTGCAGACCTACTTGCTAAGGGTGGATTCGCGCCTACCTTTGCACGATGTGGGTGCAAGAAATTCAATCATGGTCAAAGTCTGTATGCCACCGAGGCGTGTGACGATCAAAGTTGGGACGATATTTAGCCGTTCGCTGGTGGACAACGTCCCCTTTTGATTGTCACCCGCCTCGGCCCCTATGCTTAAATTTACAGTCCTCGTCAATCGAACTTGTCCGACGAGGCGCCTGTCGTCTCAGAGGAGGTTTAAGTCTACATCGAGGTTTACTCCTACGTCTTTCGAAGTAGCTCTCTAAAAACGCTCTCGCCTATAGAACTCACACTGCCTGATCGTGCTCTTCCGCCACTCAAAAAGTCATCTCCAGTGACGTCTGACGCGAAACTCCCCTCGCCGCGATCCGTCTCAGCAACACTGTCCGGAGTTAGAAGATGTGGAAGGACTTCCTGGACTTGTGCTTGTTGTTTCGATGCAGACTGCGAGTGCTTCTGATCAAAGCACTCTTCAACAACGACTTCCTGATCTGGCACGCTTGGTATGTTTGCTTCAACACTTTGCCATTGTCGAATCAGCCTACTGACATCCTCCTGGTACTTGAGGTCCTCAAGCTTCATCTGGACCTGCTGCACAATATCTTGCTGTAGTTTGTACAGACGACTATAGTCCTTTTCGTCGCCTGTTCTCGCTGGATCATCGCTTGCAATATATTCAGGAATTTGCAGTAGATTATGAGGTTGAGCCAAGGCCTTCAAGTGGCTATCGTCGATAAGTACAGTGTTTGACTGGTCCCATTTCCTGCCTAGGCAGGCCGTTTTCTGGATTGTCTCATCATTCCAAACCTTGTCAAGCTTTTTGTAGACCTGCACCTTGCCATAGAATTGATCTTTTGACAAATCCAACTTATCTCGTGCCCAAATGGCAGCAAGCAGGCGGCGTTGCTTCGGAGAGATGAAATAATTGACCATTTGCTGTGCCCTTTCTGGCATCGCAGAGGTGTAAATCATAACAGTGTGGGTTTTAAGGAGGTAATCGAGGAAAGGTGTAACGCCAGGCCGCATGTGCAATGTTTTGCGAGCTGAGCCACTACGGTACAGGAGAGTACCGTTCAGATCCAAGATAACCAAGAGCTTTCGTGGTTCGGCAAGGTGGACAGGGTCTTTGAGCGCCGCTGCTCTATATTCGGCTGTCGTCACAGGCGCTTCCGGTGACTTTGACCCCGTCCTGCGTGGAGTCAATCTGCGTATCTTGCCCAGAGCCTGGAGAGCATCACCGAAAGAAGCCTCGCTCCCGTCATTGTTATGTTCAATCGATGGCAGAGGGAGATCCGCAATACCCCGATTAGAGCGAGTGGGATACCTACTAGCAAATTGGGGGGTAGGAGTCACACTCGATACTTGAGCAGTGCCTTTTGAGACACTTTTGTTCTTCTTACCACGGCGGGATCGAGTAGTCGATGTCTCATTCTTGACAAAATTGTGCTCTGCAGCGTCATTTGGCACTCTATATGGCTTGTCAACTCGATAATTTGGATATCGAGCGTATGTTTGTACTGACCTCAATGTCTCACAAGGTTTGTTGCGAGGCTCACTGGTTGCCACTATCGGAGAATGCGGTTCAAATACCGTTGCTGCAGGATCGAGAGTGGACAAGTTGCTGGTAGCCATCAAGGAATTTGCAGGCTCATTCTTGTATGACCGCCAAGCATCAACTGAAGCTAGTATGTCAACATTCGTCAGAAACTTGTGGCCATAGTATTCACCTTTGGCAGATCGTGGCTTTCGGCCCTGGTCGGTGTGCACATCGCCACGGATTCGCCACGGGGGGACACGAGCGCTCGATTGATTGAGCTGCTTTTGATTTGGCCGAGCGTTCGGTTCGGAGAAGGTATTTTGACCATAACTCACTGGCATGGCCAGGAAGTGAGCCTTGCTATCCATCCTGTAGAGTATGGGAGGGGTAACTATATCGCAGCCGAATGGACGAGTGAAGGGCCGCCACTGACAGACAAGAATCAGTAAATGCAATGCGAAGGGCAAATGTGGCAGTCACACTCCTATCAGGTTGGTGCAGAGCCTGGACGCCAGGTTGCTTTGCGCAACCTTCTTCCTCACAATGATGCTCGCTGTGTATGTCGAGAAGCAAATTGCCGTGGAAGAAAGTCACTGTCAATTCTGTTCGATGTCGTCTCAACCAACCTCGGCTGACTTTCCTTGTGAGTGTTGTTCGAGATTGATTTATTTCTGATCACAACTTCGCTACTGCATTCTCTGACCACGACGAATGGCGGCCCGCAAACTCGAGACGATAAGCCCGAGGGATGAGTCTGATGAAGAGAAATCTACAGCACGAGACTCGTTCAGCGAATCGAGCATTGAAGGAAGTAATTCCGAGAAAGACCTCACTGCAGAAGAATTGCAATTTTCTCCAGATTTGGAAGACGGGGAAGATGAAGAGCCATTGCACGAGATCAGCTTCGGCGCTTTAGCTGAAGCCCAAGCCCGCATCAACTCAAATGGTCGAAAGCGGAAGCGCGCTGACCAGGAGGGAAGAGAAGAATTTGAGCACGTGCGAGATCGCAAATCACATCATGGCGAGCATGATGTGAACAGAGAGCAAAATCAACACGCCAGTCGAACCTCGAAGCATGCACCGACACTTATCTCCTCTCGGAATCCGGTTACTCGCAAGCGGCTCATCTTTTCTCCCCCACCTGCGACAAAATCAAGAGACCCACGATTTGAAGCTGCTGTCATGTCTGATAGTCGACGTGGAAACACATCATTCCTACAGCGCGCAAGCCAAAACTACGCCTTTTTAACAGAATATCAAGCAAATGAGGTTCTCGGTTTGAAGGCCGAGCTGAAGGAGTCGAAGGACCCTGATCACCAAGCAGTCTTGAAACGAAATATCATGTCCATCGAAGCCAAGATTCGGAACGCCGACATGAAGCGACGCGAGACCGAGATTTTCCAAGAACATAAACGAAAAGAGAAAGTAGCAATCAAAGAAGGCAAAAAGGCTAAACCCTACTACCTAAAACAGAGTAATGTGAAGAAACGGATTGACGATGAACGGCAAGACGCCATGGGCAAGAGGGCGAGAGGCAAATCCGAAAAGCGAAAGAAAAAGCGAGAAAAGACCAAGGCGGCTCGAGACATGCCTCGTTCAAGAAGAGTTATCGAGCCGACGCACCACGTGTAGCTCGAAAGGGCACCCATCTCAATTGTGTGTGTGTGTGAGAGAGAGAGAGGAATTGCTACAGGCTACGTGCCCCAATCCTTCTGTAGGTCGACACACCTCTTTTAGCACGATTGCTCATGACCGCCGAGTTACGTTATAGGTGAGTGATAACCTGTCTGCAACGCTCCCGGTGATGTGTGCTGGAAAGGCACTCCAAAGTGTGTCCATCGACCTATCCCATGGTAATCCGACTACGTGTAAGGTTGGGATGCCAGAAATGCTTCGTATGTGGAATGATGCTGGCTCCATATTCCCACCCGAGCCCGTTCATTCCAGAAGACGCTGGGCTTCATCCTTTGGCTGCATGACCTCTCCCTATAGATGCGCCATGGTATCTTCTCCCATACCACCATAGATGCATCTCCGACGTCATGACTGACGCTTCGACAATTGGACTCTCTTTGAGGCAAGGTCACAACACTTCCAAGCTTACAGAAAGTACAAAAAGCTCCTGCTCTTAGGATGTCTCGAATGACCGCAAAGCGCAAGAGCGCGATCCTGAACAACAAGCATGAGTACCAGCCTTGTACGTTATCGTCCAGCGGATTAGATTGCAATGCTTGCAGAGAATTGATCATTCCAACCAAATTCGTCAGTGAGCGTCTCGCTCTCAGTAAGGCTCACTGTTGACCTTGTGAAGACATGATCTCTGCAGGTGGCGCATGTTCTGATCATTGTTCTAGTTGCTGAGCTGATATGTTAATTGCCTGAGGCATAAAAGCCCCTTATCAGTTTATCGATAGCATGCAGGCTGACGTCGGTATGTCGGGCTGTTGACATTCTGATGCATCGCTAAGTCCGACGTGATCGTGATTCCTCCGTCTGCAGCCTGCCTAATCACAGCGGCAGGCGACGAACGACAGACACATACTGCGAACGTCCATTGCAATTATAGAGATATTTTATACCGTCAGTCAAAATCGTCGTTACAAGCATGACCTTTTTACACAAAGATTGCGTCCACTCTTTGTGACTACTTTTCTTGCGCTACTTCACCGACATCCGATCTCGTCCTCACGACGCTGTTCTCGAGTCGACAACACCTAAGCCCGTCCGAGTGATCTCACATCAATCTTTGCTGCTATGGAGACCTCAAATTTGCGCAACCGCCCCTCTCGAAATACATCGAAAGACCATCTTGACGTTGGCGCTGGCGCCACACCTAAAGCACCGTCCACCTTTTCTCCCTCGTCGGCTGGGTCGCATCCGGCTGGAGAGATTAAACACGGTCCGCTGATCCAGATTCTGAGAGCAGTTGGCTCAGTTGGTTGGTTCATCAGTTCCTGCATGATAATATTCTTAACCCAGTGCACCGGTGCCCCACTCTATTACTATTCCAAGGAGCAATTCTATTCGTGGATGGCCTTGACCAAGCAGTCCTTTGCCATTGTCCTCATAATGGTCACACAATCCTTCAGTCCGACCACCATCCGTGTCTCGTGGGATAGCACTATGCGTGGGCAGTTATATCAGGCAAAAGATGGGAGTGGACGGCTGGAGGCACATTTCCCGGAGAGAATTGTGCTGATGGCCAACCACCAGATATACACAGACTGGATCTACCTTTGGTGGATGGCGTACACCTCGCAGATGCACGGTGCCATTTACATAATTCTAAAGGAGAGCCTGAAATTCATACCCTTCATCGGCTGGGGCATGAGGTTCTATGGTTTCGTCTTCATGGCGCGAAAGTGGGAGACAGACAAACCCAGATTGGCACATCGCTTGCAACAACTGAAGACGAGGTACATGCGCCCTGGACAAGCAAACACGCCACTAGGAGTCAATAGTGATCTCGATCCAATGTGGCTCGTCATCTTTCCCGAAGGCACTAACCTCTCGGCTAATACCCGCAAGAAGAGCGTTGCATGGTCAGAGAAGTCAGGAATTCCGGATATGCAGCATCAACTACTTCCACGGAGCACAGGCATGTACTTTTGCCTGTCTGAATTGAAAGACACTGTTGAATGGGTATATGACTGTACTGTGGCGTATGAAGGCACGCCACTGGGAGGCTATGCACAAGACTATTTCACGCTCCGTTCCACGTTTCTGCAAGGCCGACCACCAAAATCGGTCAATTTCTACTGGAGACGATTCAGCGTCAAAGACATTCCCCTCCAGAACCAAGAAGCATTTCAGAAGTGGGTGGAGGATAGGTGGAGAGAGAAAGACGGCTTTTTGGAGCAATACTTTGCCACGGGAAGGTTTCCTGCAGACACTGAAGCACAGAATGGCAGCATCACTGGGAAGGAGCATGCTCATATTGAGACTGCCGTTAAGCTGCGGAGCTGGACAGAGTTGTTCCAACCATACGTGGTTTTCCTCACTCTCGCGTTGGTTGGCAACATTGTGCAGAAATTATGGACGCGCTTTGCGCATACATGATGCTCGAATTCTAAATTACGGACTCGTTTCCATTTTTCTGTGCATCACTATTGACGTCTTTGTCGCCGACCAGTACTTCACTTGCAGCCGTCGTCACATCCAGTCCACTTCGTCCTCATAGACGGCTTAGTCCAATCTTGCAATGTTGACAGCATGCTGGCAGCAGGCAGACAGCATATTTTGATTTCTTAAGGTTCGAGTGAAGGACGGGCAGAATATTACGGATTAAATAAAGGTAATTTCTATTGACTTCGCTATCAAGTCGTTGCGAACCTATTTCGCTGCTCATTATTCTCCCCGAGTTCGTATCAGCGATGGGAAAGTCACAACGTTACCAGTTCTATCCAATCATTCTGACACATCGCAGAATTGCCACTTGTCCCGGCAGGCGGTCGCAAAATTCCCCCGTGCAATCGGTGTCAGCGCTGCCTTCGGGCTTTGTGCGTTTTTCCTATGAGCGACTCTCGGATTGCACTTAGCTAATATCTCTATGAAGGGCAAATCCTCGACTTGACCTTTTCCAGACCGTATCAGCTGGCTGCCGGCGACAGTCTACTCGCAAGTGTGCGCGTTGCCGTGGTCAGGGTGGTCATGAATGCAAGGCATGTCCTGCCAATTGCGCCGATGTTGCCAACGCACTCATCCAAGAATGCAACCGGGCTCTCAGCCGTGCAGAGGCTCGCGGTGATAATGTCTTTACAGAGGCAAGAACGTGGGTCGATTCAATTGCTCTCCCTCGAAGCGAAGTGTTAATACTTTACACAGCAGAATAATCCGGAAGCGGGCTCGTGCCCTTAATCGTGCCTTGCGGAGTGGTACGACGCGAGCAGAGGGGGTGGTAGTTGACGCTGCTCTGGAATTACATCGTGTCACTAAAGAGCTTGAAGCTATGAAACAAGGTGTAGCTCTTCCCTACTGGGTCGAGATGGAACCAGAACAGCTTGAGCTCTCGTCCGGTGAGGAGTCAAGAGGATCGACCGATGTCGAGGTGGATAGGGAAAAACCTAGACGTTAGTACTTCACGCAACTTTGAAGCCTTTGCTCATGTGACACAGCAACACCAACAATAAAACGCGAAAGTGTGCCCCACTGATGTGTGTGCGAGTAGGAAAGGTGTGCCCACCGTGTGGCTGCAATGATTGAGAAAGTTACCAACAGGTCACAAGAATCGAAAAGCACTACGCTACTCCTCCATACTAAGACGGGTTTTATCTCGATCGAATTGGCGCACGCAAGAAGAGTGGGACAAAGCGTGAATTTGCTACAGGAGACATAGAGAGTGAAGGCTGCTTCACCATTTATGGATGGATAGGAGACTGCAGATAATACTTTCACAATTTCATCTCTCTTAAAAATCACCTCCGCCTCGTGGGCTACGATATATTCCTAACATGAAATTAAAAGCCGGATTCTCATCGGCAAGTGGATTGCACGCTGACCATCGTGTGGTTTTAGCTACCACGGGGGTTGACTTTTCGTTCGCTGTCAGTGTCTGAGCAATTTTCAGACTAGAACGTGGGAAGAGCACCTGTTCTGAATGTTCCTGCACAGTCCTATCGAGATGTCGAGTTACGAATTCTCAAGTGAGGCCTGACTCAAGTATAAGTGGACGGCGCAAGAGATCATGTCGTTGTCGCGCCTGCCAAACCGTTAGTATCCGTGACTGCCAATGATATGTCCCAGCACGATCTTCTACTTGACTCTATCTTTCTGGCACTTTGACAAAAGCCCGGACTGCAGTCGCCTGATTGGTCTCGCAAAAGCCAAATATGGCGCCGATGCCCTCCTCGGGAGGTTTCCCTCACTTTGACGACGGAGACGTTACCATTCTGGTGTCTACGAGCAAGGTCTACAGGCTACACTCTCATGTCCTTAAACAGGTCTCTGGCTATTTCCGAACTATCTTCGAATCGACACCAACCCCGCGGCTTACCGCTGCTGCTCGACGAGAAGGCCATGTACCCTGGCGATTTGTACTTTTTCAAGACCAATCACTGTCCAACGATCGTGGTTGCTTCGTATCTCTGGGAGGCTTTTCAATTTTGATGCTGAATCATAGCTGCTAATCCTGAACCAGAAGCCAAGCGAGTCCGGCCGAGTTAGCAATGCAATCACCCCTCGACGAACCAACACAACAGTCACTGGTGAGGATGAAGATAAATGCTGGGACTGGCTTTTTGGCGCCTTCTATGGCATCACCCCGACTTTCGACAACAGTACCTTTGGCACCATAGTCAATGACTGCTTCAACCTGCTTGATGTCGCCGACATCATCCGTGCAGATGTCCACGTTCGAGAATTCGTCGATCTAGCTCTCATGCGGCAAGACAACGTCCTGTGGAGGTCCATTGCAGTCAATCCCACCATATGGGCCGAACTTGGGCGACGAATCAAAAGTCCAACCATTTTCAAAGAAGCAGTCGTACATATTGTGGGTAAATGGAAGATGCTTGATGACGAGACCAAGAATAGCTTGCCGGCAGACATCTATAGACTCTGTCAAAGTAAGTGGGACGAGCTTGAGATTGCCAAGCGAGCTATTGAGATTCGCATTGCTGGTCATTATCCAGGCTTTCTCTGTCGCAATCACGCCGCAAAGCCTCATCGAACAGCGTATGCCAACGACATTTACATGTGGATGGCCCTTGCCTACCTCCGTCAATACGTGTCACAGTCCGGGAACGATGCACTGAATAGGCTAGCTGAAGATGGCGGTTACGCATGGTACCAAAATTTCAATCAAGGCGGAGAGGCCTACCTGAATCGCGACGACATGACGAAGTTCCATAAATTCTTTCCGATGAGCGGCAAGGCCTGCAGTGTGATGGAAGCACATATGACTGTGCTGAAAGAAGATATGAAACAATTCGTCAAAGATTTGATGGTAGTCAGAACGCATATTGATCCAGCACGGATGGAGGACGTCGGCAAACCGTGGTTAACTTGTGCTGTTGTGGAGGACGAAGATCTGCCATGGCTTGCACCGGTGGACACTGAAGAACAGGAAACCAGTATGGAATTGCAAACAGGTTGGCCAGAAGATCCGCTGACCCCTGGCGATGAGGAGGGCAACGGATGGCTAAAGTAGTCATGAGGTACATATCGGCTTGACTGGGCGATCAACAACACCAGGTAGCTTGCACTGCAGAAGATCTTGGCCTGATGACAACTGCATCAACTCGATGTCCAAGGGCTAGGACAGGAGGAATCTCTCGAGCAAGTTCACTTCAGGCAGATGAGAACCGTGGGAAAGAAAAGTCATTGTAATATTTTGGTGTGAAATGTGACACGCTTGAAGTCACAGTTGGCTCACTGTTCCCCAGATGTATACAATGCTCGCAAATTCTCGATACTCCGTAAGATTTTGAAATGATCATCTGCCGTTTGCTTTCTGACCTCGCCTTAATCGTCATATCCTTCCGGTATTTTTCGAGAGCCTTCTGGGACTAGAGGTCTGAAGTCAGTATGTGGTTTTTCCTCGTAGCTATCGCCCCAAATCCCTTCCCACCAATGTACTGCTCGCAATTCCATCTCTTCCTGTCAGGTTGTGATCAGACTTACCCGGATACGATAATGGAATTCTAGCAGGATCCTCGTCGCCAGCCCATCTCCGCAAAGTCGGTCCAACCACAAGCGCAACGGGACCAAGAGCACCAAATATAATGCTGTAGAAGATGGCTGGCTTCTCGTACGACGCCCACTTGAGGTAGCGGATGGGTGAAGACCAGAAGGTCTTCGGGACTGCGGCCGACATTTTTCCGCGACTATTGGTATTGGTATTGGTGTCGGTGTCGGTGTCGGTATGTGAGTGAGTGAGTGAGGGTTGTTTCGAGTGTGTCAATCGAGGATGGAGGAGTGGCCAAATGACAGGCGCAGTTAATGGTAGGAAGGCGAGGGAGCTGTTTACAGTGGCTCAGAAGCTTTCAAATCGGTCGCTCTTTGTGTTTCAAATGTCCTCCGCCGTCCACCAGGTCGATTACTCGTTGTCTCACAGCTGCTAGAGTCGGCTGAAGTGGTCTTGACACGCACTTGGTACTAGAGCTCTGTAGGGTTCTACGGTCACGTACGGTCAAGATAAAATGCAGCTACTGGAGGAACGGTCTGCCGTAGCGGTCCACAACTTGTTGCGCCCGCGGGCTGCAAGTTCGGCAAACCCCACAAAATCTTGGCGGCCTCGGCTGACAACCGAGAAAAGTTGCGTCGCTGTTCACAGCGCTCCGAGCCCGTTCCCAGTGCGCGTGTCGGCCTTTGAACATAATGCCTGCCTAACACAAACTTTGTGAGTGTAAAATCAACAGCCTAAATAAAAGGGGGGGCAATCCATTACGATTTTGTTCAATGGAGGTCAGGTGGTGTGGGTATATTAACTTGTCCCCCGCACGCACGGCTTGTACTAGTAGCGAGCATCCATCCATTCACCTTCTAACTACCGCATCATTGTCCCAAAAATGGCTAATCTTCGTGAGAACAAGGCTTTCAAAATCGTAGAAGGCGCAGCAAAAGGGGGATATGGCATTGCTGCAATTTGCTGCTACAATCTTGAAGGAATTCTCGCGACCGTCAGAGCCGCCGAAGCTAAGAAGTCTCCCGCTATCGTCCAATTGTTCCCCTGGGCAGTTGAGTACGCGGGCGGGGTGCTCGTACATGCGGCACAGGAGGCTGCCGCAAGCGCATCGGTCCCAGTGGGAGTGCACATGGACCATGCGCAGACTCCTGACATTGTCAAGAGAGCAGCTGACCTGAAAGGGTTTGACGGCATCATGATTGACATGAGCCATTATGAGCGGGAAGAAAACCTGGCAAAGACGAGGGAGCTCGTTCAGTACTGTCATGAAAGAGGCATCATCACGGAAGCTGAACCGGGCCGGATCTTGGGAGGTGAGGACGGTGTAGGTGACATCTCTGAAATGCAAGGCATCTTGACCACTCCAGAACAGGCGAAAGAATTCATCGACACCGGAATTGAATGGCTAGCGCCTGCATTCGGCAATGTTCATGGAAAATACGGCCATCAGGGCCCGCAGTTGGACTTCCCGCGCTTGGAAGGGCTCGTCAAAGATTATGGAAACCAGGTTCGATTTGTGCTCCACGGCGCCGGGCGCGAGTGGTTTGGAGAAGAACTCATGCAGAAGTGCGTCAAGGCTGGAATGGCGAAAGCGAATATCAATGATATTGTCAATGATGTCTACCTGGAGATCCAAGCCAAGAAGGCATCGTCGACCCCCTTGACAAAGTTGCTGGAAGAAGTGACTGCGGCTATGCAGGAGAAGGTAGAACTGTGCATGGACTGGTTGGGTTCGACTGGAAAAGCTTGATTACATAAATGTTCACACCTCACGAGAATTATATGTTATTAACTTATTATCGAGGCACCTGTGCGGGTTCACCTGTACCCTGTCGATAGTAATCGTAGTAGTTGTCCACCGGTGTGAGCATCGTCCTCCACTTGGCAAGCCTTTCTTAGATTGTCATTCAGTAGATAACCAAAGATTGAAGACCCGGATGGTATTTGCGACAGACCAGAAGCTCCTGCAGACCTTGACGAGTATTGTGTGCACATTCATGAACCGAATTGTTTCCAAGACTGAGATTTACGTCTCCAAATTTATGTATTTTGTTGCAATGAGGCAGCCTGAGATGAGCACTCTGGCGAGACAGATTCTTCAGCAGTATATAATCATTGTAGCAGGGGCTTTCGATGTTCAAGCGCACTAATATGAGGTGCTCAGTGTTTGCCAGCATCGCGGCCTCAAGCTTCAGGCGGCAAGTCCGGCAAGCTAGGTAGTAACAGGCAAGAGCAGCTTTCTTGGCAAAGATTTACGTCGCCGGAGAGAGCGTGCAGTCCTAACACGTCGCCGCAGTTGAAGCAGATGCTGAGATCACGGCTGCTGGCAACAGCCTTCCCAGATCTTTGTTCTGTAAGATGCGGCTGTACAGCTCGATATTAGTCCTGCTATGGACAGTGCTTTCCTTTGCACGTGCGAAAAGTGCAGCAGGTGATCGACTCCTGGTCGTACTTGAGGACACCAACGACAAGGACTTGTATAGCCAACTGTGGCAGGATTTGGAATGTAAGACAGCAATGGAACCTCCGGTGTCGTTGAATCTGTGCTCACACTAGTTCGCAGCAAGATCATTCAAGTTAGCCTTCGAGTCACCCAAGACTGAATCACTGTCGTTGTTCAAACTCGGTGCACCGGCTTACGATCATGTATTCCTCCTGCCTCCAAAATCAAAAGGTTGGACCACCTGCAATGTCCGACACGCGATCCAGTGCTAACGGTATGCGAAGGCTATGGTCCCAATCTAACACCTAAGAACATCCTCGACTTCACTAATGCCGGCGGGAACATCCTGCTTGGACTTTCCAGCGATGCGGTCACTCCCTCCGCCATTTCAAGTCTTTTACTCGAGTTCGATATTTCTCTACCTACAGATCGTTCCTCTCAAGTCGTGGACCATTTCCACTACGACACTACTTCGAGTGGCGAGAAGCACAATGTCCTTTTGGTTCCCAGACCTTCTCCGTTGCGACCTGACTTGGTCAATTTCTTTGGAGGAGAAGGAGTGCTTGCCGTACCAAATGCGGTTGGCCAAGTGTTAGGAAGCGCAAACCCATTGATAAACCCGATTCTAAAGGCACCTCAAACTGCATACATCTACAATCCGAAAGAGGATTCTGATGCCGAACAAGATCATCTCGCAACCGGCTCACAGATCGCGCTCATTTCCGCCCTTCAAGGACGAAATTCGGCCCGCTTCGCTGTACTGGGTTCGCTTGAGATGCTTCAAGACAAATGGTTCGATGCCCAAGTCAAGGCCCCTGGCGGCAAGAGTATCAAAACCGTAAACAGAGAGTTTGGCAGACAGCTCACCGCATGGGCATTCAAAGAGGTGGGAGTCCTCAAGACTGGTTTCGTCGAGCACCACGAGATTCTTGACGCAACCCAGCCAGTCTCAAACACAACGCAAGTTGGCTTTCTTGACCCTGAGATCTACAGGATCAAGACGGACGTGGTGAGCATGATCTACCCTAAGTTTTGTCTTCCATACTAACATCAGTCCAGTCCTTCTCAATCGAGCTCTCACAATGGTCACACGACCACTGGGAACCATATCTTCCGCCTCAATCGGACGCAGTACAGCTCGAATTCTCGATGCTTTCTCCTTTCCACCGGCTCGCGCTGCAGCCAACATCTAAGAACTCCAATTCAACCATTTTCACCGCCGCCTTCCGCACCCCTGATCAGCACGGTATCTTTGCCTTCAAAGTAAACTACAAGAGACCTTTCCTCACTAATATCGAGGAGCGCCGGCAGGTCACGGTTCGGCACTTTGCGCATGATGAGTGGCCAAGGAGTTGGAGAATCAGCGCTGCCTGGCCGTGGGTTAGTGGATTGTGGACTGTCATAGCAGGCTTCCTGTGTTTTGTTGTGCTGTGGTTGTACTGTGAGCCACCCAGAGAGCAGGAAATCCGGAAATTTAAAAAGGAGATGTAGTCAAACTGTATCGGGATCTATGGGATTCTTGCATGTTATGTATAGACGGACAACCACTGTCATTCGAAGGCACGGAGATAGACAAAAGATTATATCTGGCAATCTCCACAGAGCAATTTTTCATCCTATGTGAGGATGAGCTAACAAATGCGAACCTGAGCGGGAAAGTCAGATACTCAGGATATGAACTGCTTGGTAGACATCGAACCTCCTGCGAGAAGAGCGCGTCTCTCATGGGACACGCAGATTGTTTTCACACTTCATGCCACCCTTCTCGCTCGAAATACTCATCTTCTCAAAAGCCTAGAAGGCGTAGGACTTGAGAATGGAAATAGGAGGCTTGGCAGATACCTCGAAGACTGTTCTCTGACAAGAGCAACCCCGTCGTGGCGAGGTGTAGCACCCCCACGATGCATTGTTCCCTCCAAAAGAGATGACAGTAGCCGACGAAAACTGGCTTTTGCTCCCCTGAACCGCTTTACTATCGGTATGTGCTGGGTGTATGTATGTCTATCGGGCTCATTTTGACCTCGGGAGGTTCAAATGGAAGATGTGTACAAATGTAACGCCTGTTGACCAGTGAGGACATGCCGCGTCGGGAGCGGAGACTGAGGCTCAAGTCCACGACTTTGAAATGTTGTTAGCTCCCGAGAGCATCATTGGTACTTGTCTTTGCATGGCGACTCAGCCGTGTGGATTCGAACATAGTTACGCAGGCGTGCAGTTGTTCGGCCCGTTTAGTGATGAGGGTGCACAACGCAATCCGCATACGTAGTTTTGTCACTAGGGCCTTGGACGGTGCCAAGCTGTTATTCTCTGGGGAATGAGGCATAATTCGACTCGGTCTCGAATTTTGGTGGTAGCTCGCGACAAGGTCGAACCTCTGCTCCGACGAGCGCGAGGGTTGTGGGGCTACAGATGTAAGAGTTGAAGTACAAGCTGGAGATCGAAGCGTCTAGTCCTCGGTGTTGCTGTGAGCAATGGTCCGGAGCTCACGGCTCTCTCGCTTGCTCAATACCGAGGTTCCAGCCGGACGCCGAGCGAAATTTCCGAGTACCTTGTTCCCATCTTCTTCTGAGAGCTGGTGATACAGGATTGAATCACAGTCCTCTCGACTCGCTCAGGTCAATCTGCACTTCGGTCCCACTTCTCTCCTTCACGGGTTCGAATGCAGGTCTCCCACCGTACAGCTGCGGCGGCTTCTTCACCGCGACACCTTCGAAGTCCTGGCCAGACCCAAAGACATTGCCATCGGTTCCGCCCTCGAGCTCAATCGACGTGCCAATGGGTTGGTTTCCACGAAATCGCTTGCGCATGTCAACCATGCCCCGTTTGCAGTCTCTAAACCCGCGCTGGAGCTGCTGGCATCGGACGGGCAGGGTATCTTTGAGAGGAGGGGAGAGACACTCGAGAGGCGTGTGGCGTTCGACCATGATGCAATCTGAGTTCTGAAGGCATGCTGCTAGAGCGGCTCCTGAGACCATGTTAGTCGTTTGAGTTCCTAAGACACTCCCTCACTGTGGAAAGTTGCAGGACTATGCATCTTTCGTAGACTTACGGAGCTCTTTGCATGATGATGGCATGGTCAGTAAAGGATTCGCACTATTATTTTTGCTCTTCAGACGAACATGTACTCAGGGCTGAGATATCGAGACTCTAAGAGCATCATAGCACAACGGTAAGTATGGAGGGGGGCAGCTACATCAAATTGTGTGTTCCGACACGCTGCTGTGCCGACATAGAAATGAGGTTCTTGATTTCATCGCTGGATAGCCTTCACGTTCGCGACATCTCCAACAGCTATATTGAGCAACTTTACCGAGCCCTCCCAAAATGCTGTGCAACACGCTCGGAGTACGAAGTATGAACCAGTAATCCCTCACAGGTAAAAATAAATGCAGATTACTCTGCAGCTAATTTGTCCAGCCGGTAAGTAAGAGGAAATACATCGATGGGTTGTCCTTGAGAACCTTATTGTCCTGCGTCTACAATTGGGTTGAATAGTTTGGGCATGGAACTAGCCGCATCCAGATGAACCGTTCAAATCATAACTCACTTGTCCCTACGAAATCTCAGAGTCCTGGAGTGTATAGTCCACTCTTCCACAGTCAGAAGACTAAGACATCATCGATCTTGATCACGCCTTCTCCAAGATTGTGAATCGCATTTTCGACCATTTGCAAGATTGGGTTGAGTAAGGAATTGTTCGTTCTGATTATCGAGCTTCGATTTCCTGGCACCTTTCATCGACAATGGATTTTGGTCTCAGCGTAAACGTCACTTGGATGACGCCGAACTCTGCATGCCTACTGTCTCAGCATGTATGCAATTGTACGGTACTGGAGGTTGAGATTTTGCGTATGCCGACGAATCTAATCTGATTTTCGTGCGTTGTTCGGGCAGATCGTGAGACGTTCCCTTGACATGGAGTCTACACCAACAACATGGCGTGTTGATCCCGTGCAGCTGAAGTGGCCCCTCGGGTATTGGTATGCAGCTTGTCTCGATCTGTCCTTTGAATTGCACTTTCAGGGGTTACAAGTCTGCCACCACGCTAGGATTAGTGTTCTTGAGACTCAAGAACGAGCCTGTCGAAGCTGAAAGCAAAATGAAAATCTCGAGAAAATGAAGCTGCTCTTTGCTTGATATCACACTTCAAATGATAAGGATTAGACCTAAATGTCCTTGCCACCTTGAAATCTCGAAAGTTTGGCTAGATCCAGACTCTTGCCGCAATAGCTGATCCATGAGTTGTATGCAAGCCTTGACCGTGTGCAACGTGACAAGTGCATTTTGTGATGAGGTCAAACATAGCCAAGTAGATGATAGCATGGCTCAGACAGCTGGGCATCCTAGTCTTCGAAAGTCCAGCGAACGTAAGAGGCTCGCAGTTCTCCTCAGCCGGTGGCAATGGCGAAAGGGAAGATACAGGTTCCTCGTTGATAGCCATGACCTGTCGCTCACGTGTAGGTACTGAAAGCGCAGTTCTCTGCAGTAGTCAAGTTAATCACTAGTAAATATACTCAAGCTAGCTTCAGATGTAACTGCCGAATTAAATATTGGGTGCTTGTGGAACACCTTCCACACTGGAGAGAACTCTTACCCAGACGGTGCAACATCGCCCTCGGCGTCGAGCCACATGGTGAGAGGATGGATTTGGAAGACATATTTTCAAGACCTCCGGACCTGCGATCTGTGTGCAGAACCTCTGTCCGATATAAGCAACGTGCTCACTGCACGCCCCTTGCTAGCACAACCAGAGCTTCGCCCGCAAGTAGTATAAGAATGCCATTACCGGATCAGCGCGGCGGTGAGCTTCTTACACCCCACACCGGAGACAGCGTCTGAGATGGTTTGCGAGTGGTCCATTGAGTATTTCCTCCAGCTGTAGTTCTTTCTCGTAGCAGGTTCGTTTGAACGGACGGCTTCATCAGCAAGTGCAACCTAGCTTGCATGCCCCGTCGTCGACTCGCTCCAGCAGCGCTAGCTAGGCTTCTGGTGACCGACGGGGCGGACTCGCCTCCGAACGCATGGCAGAGTTCGCAGCCTGCTTCGAGTTCTTTGCGTGCCTGGAAGTGCGATCCATGGCAACTACTTTTCTTCATTATCCACGGTTGGCAGGTACCCTTGATGACGCAGTTGTCTGGGAGTAGCTATTTGATAACCCACAAACTAATTTCAGGGCCTTTTCGCCCTTACCGCACGGCCCGTGCCACTTTCTGTCTCCTCTCGTGTAGAGTTAGTGCTGCATGCCTTTCCCACTCAATCTCAACAGCGGCGTCAACCTTTAGGTAAGCCTAGGTTGGGGCTGTTTTTGCTTTGCTACAAGTTCGGTCAACAAGAGCCCCACTTACATCTTTAGCCACTGCTCGTTTGCACCCGTGTTCAGGTATTTGGATCTGTCATTTGATCATGTGCCTGCTCGGCTGAGTTTCTGACAATCTTGTTCAGGGGGAAGCCGGAAGCGGCCGTGAGATTAGCCGCAACCAGGCTGCCAGGGTAACTTTTTGGGCAGGTATACCGATGAGCAACGGTGAAGCGAGGCGTGGTGATAAGTTTGGACAACCCAAGAAGCAGAGATTAGGATTGCAGTCAAGACTAGTATGCTTCGTATGCATTGAATACACATTGCATGACTTTTGGAAGAAATATAGCTTGTTTGATGCGCGCCTACAGCCGTTTGGAGATATGAATGCAGAGTGCCCTTTTTGCACTTCGTTCATAAAATGGTAGGCCAATGCAAGTCGTGAGGCCAGGTTGTGTCGAGCTGTTGGGGAATAGATGAGATCTGTCAGTTCGTTCAATTGTTCCGATGATCGAACATAGCCAACCACGGGCTCTTTCTTTTGTCTTGAAAATGCTCAGCCTCTTGATGTTACGCTTATGTAGTCAGTGCTCAGCATTTTCACATGTTTGAGAATTTGCTCGAAAAAGCCCTTCACTTCGTGACTGAGTGACCAAAGGACTGTCGATGGAGTCTGTTGTGGCTCTGGAAAGTATTGCTCGTGAACTTGCCTTGCAGATGTCTGGAGCTGTGCTTAATCAGCCTCGAGAACGCAAATGCCTTGCCGGAAATGCGGATGTCTCTTGAATAACCAGACCTGGATAAGTAGCGAGAGCATTCTTTTCCAATGAATGCTCGTCGAGGCTTCCGATCCGGACAGGCAGACTATGGGCATCCCGTGTGGTCAGGTCTATCCAGGTTATGCGGGTTGCAGTCCAGATGCACAGTCTCCAGATGGGTCGTCTCGGTAGCAGGGATCAGTAGGCGTTGGCACGTGTCACAGCGCGATCGAGGCTGACATACATTGAGGGCGCTGCCCATCCTTGCCTTCCGTGTACTCCGTATGCGCAAATCGGGGTGCAAGATTTGCTCTGAATGGTCGCATACCGCGCAGACTCAGGATTGCACGCCTCGTCAACGCAGCCCAGTCCGGTTCAGAATGTGTCTTGGGACACGTCGCAAGCCGTCGAGCTCTGCATCTTGTCTTTCATTTCGCTATTTGTGAGGCACACGCTCGCAACTCGGCAATGCTTCTTTGCGGTTTACAATTGGCAACTTTGCATATGAGCTACTAAACTGGCCTCGAGGCCTCGCGGAAGGTATGAATTTAGGTAAGCCGATTGATGGCCAATGACTACTGACTAATTGGCCCAGCCATTTTTGATCAGAGATGACAACGGCCACGCCCTCGGGAGTTCAGTCCTTTCGAACACCCGTAGCTCAAAATGGGTGGCAGCGGACATCAAAGCTGACATGCGTGAGGGCATCTTCCGATGACATCAATTTGACATGACCCCATATGGTGCACCCATATGAATGGTCAATACCGCAAGACGCGGGCATCGACATCAGTCCGGAATTCGTTATGAATTTCGCCCTTGATTCGGAAATTGTTTGGACGCAATGGGGCGAGCCTGTGAGACCTTCACAAGGCAACTAGTGAATCTGCGCGTTCCGCAGTAATACACGATAATCTGCTGGCTGCCCGTTGCTATACGTCTCTTACCCGACAAGCAAGGCTAGGAGGGCGATATGCCACCAAGCAGCTTTGTCGGATTACAGACCCAGCGACCTGGAATCTAGAGGTACGATTTTGGATAGCATGGATCCTCATATCTCGCTCTTTCTTATCAACAACGGCTGCGTCAAGTATTCTCAATCATTCCAGCGAAAAACTGGCTCCGCCACATCCCTGGCATTATTTGAGAAACTGCCGTCACCAATAAATGCTACAAAACTCCTTACCAGAGCATCTATCGATCGAAACATAGTCTTGCCTTGATCTGCGCCCTCGTGCTGATATCAAAGTAGTAATGAAATGATGGAGATTGGATCGCGGGCAGAAAGCAGTATGCGATTCTGTCCTAAACACTTCCTTCACCAATCAAAGCACGGGACCAAATGTCCTCAGGTTACGATCCGTCTCCTACCGTTGCCTTGGTGCTTGAGCATCTGAATGATGATTTCGAGGAAGAGCTCCTATGGACAGTGATTCAAGTTGGACGGCCCATCGTGGAGCGCTCATCATCCCAGATTGGTGACTGGATACCAATGAATGGTTGAGAATTCTTGAAATGGTGACTGCTTTTAAGGGTAAAGCTGCTAACGCCTTTTCAGATGTCGTGGAATGTACCACAACTTTGCGTATTTTCACAAAGCCTCCAATTAAAGAAAATCTCTTCACGTTGCTCTCGTACAATGGTCAGCTTCGCTCGACGATGCTTGAAAATGATTCAGAGAATTCTTTAGTTATTTAATCTATAATTGGCATGGGAAGCTTTCGAACATGGTTCCGGACACCCTGGTCCTGCAACCGCTTACATGAGAACAAATGTAAACGTATCCACGACAAGCACTCCTATTGTAAAATATATGGAGATAAATTAAGGCTGAAAGTCACTAGCTTCCACGGACAGTGCTAAGCAAAGGCGGAGGTTGGCTAGCAGAAAGCGGAGGTGTCCCAGCTGAAGCTCGTGCAAAACTCACATAGAAGCCTCTCAGCCTTTCGAGCATCTCTTTGACTTCAGCTCTGAGAAGAATCCAAGGCTTCCCAGGTAGTTCTGCGTCGAAGAACCGGGCAGAGATGAATGGATAGGCTGAGCGCCCTGCCTTTATGAGCTTGCCCGGCTGTTCCCTCTCGTGTTTCAACCTAAACTCCTCAAAAGGCGAAGCTTCACGCCAATGATGGAAGTTTACAAATAGGTTTGGCAAGTGAAGGCTCCGGAGTAGCGTACCTTGCTCATCTCATCGTAAGATGGGATGATTGGGTCAGCATTGGTGCATACCCGCATCCTTGAGTGGTCCTGAGCTATCTTTATCAGGTATTCGGTACTCCGTAAACATCCTACGAGATCCTTAGGCTAAGGGTAGCTAGAAGCTCGCCTCGCGCCTACTTCCATTAGGTACGGTACCTAGGTAACAATGGAATTTAATACGGACTATTACTCGCCTACGAGTAAAGTCAATTTTGAGATGACATCTTCAGGTATGTTGTAATATTATCTATAACTGCTCTGACTCGAGGCGCCCGGTATTGACGTGTCCGAGGGTCGATTAATATTTATATGACAGTGATAGGGCTATCTATTTCCAGGCAGTTTTGGACCAGCGAGGCTGTCCACACTACCTATGATGTACTCCTCTGTAGGTATTAATCGCTTCAATGATCCAGGTAATAATATTTACGCAACTAATAGTCCCCTCTTTGCGCCTTTTGTGTGTCTGCACTTTGCGGCTGAAGCACTGGCCCATCAGCCAGGCTTCGCAGATTGCATCTTGTGTCAAAACGCTGATCGACCACGCCTAAAAGTTGTTTTCTGTTTGAGGTAAAGCTAGCACAGCTACCTACCTGTCGGATCACATTTTGCGATACTTCCATATGCTCCTTAGTTTCTAACCTATTAGAAAGGGCAAAAAACCCAAGTTATTACCTCAAAGATTCTGGAAACGAGTTACGATGCACAGCGACGGTTCTGGTAATGACATGCCCGCAGTGCATTAGCCGAAGCACGTTGATGAGGACCAGGGTCATTCAGCAATTCCTGCTCTACATCTATTGACCGGCATCTACGATGACTTGTGTACGTTAATTTACATTCGTGCTTACATTCTCGCACCATGAGATCACAAAGATACTCAATGGATCCATGGGATTTGAATCCCATTTCTGCCACACAAGATTCTGAAAACTGGTGTGGGTAACGCACTTGGAGCTGAGTTGGCCGGGGCACATTTTTGTGCTCAGACCCACCGTAAGGCAAACTAAGTTTAAGCTAAGTGAGCTCGTTGTGCCACTTACCCCCGAGTGCCCCAATTTTGATTGCCTTACTGTTGTTGTTTTGGAAAAGGCGACGGTATTTAGTATTGCATCAGATTCTTTGACATTTCTAAGTTCTTGAAGTTGGACAGACCCGATTTATTTGTCAATCTCAAGCTGCGCGCATGGAAAGTTACTACACAGGCTGACTGGCTCTAGGCTTGGAAGTTTAAAGTTAGGAGAGCAGTGATTGTGCAGTAAGCAGCAAGGAAGATAACGAACAAGGAGTCAGTCAGCGCTTTGAGAGAGGATGAGACGATCGGCAGCATACTTACTCAACCCAGGTCCAGAGCCCTTCTTGCGCTTGATTAAGACTGCGAGCTTGATGCGGAATTGAGTGCAAGTGGCGAAAATCACCACTCACTCCAGTGACCCAGACCATGCCACTGTGGTCCAACTGGGGTCAGCATGAGCGACAAAAGAATCTATCGAGAGACTCTCAGCCTGAACCTGTATCGGCTGAAAACCTCGGACAAGTACCAATAAAGTGCGTCTTACAGTCCCCACTTACTGCAGCGGACTAGTCTTCCAAATCAGGCTGAACCTCAAAAGAAGCACATTGCCTCCTGCTAATAAGCAATGGTCTCTAACAAGCACTGATAGGTCGGAAACCCAGGACAATGACGAACCTATGCGGGAAGCACCACCGCATCCGCCTAGTGTTGGACTAAAACAACAAACACAACGAAATGACAATGTACGAGGTAACAACCCTTCAGTAGATGGTAATGCGGAATCGCTTCCTCAACGAACTAAACGACAACGCGACGATGAGAGTGATATTGAGGGGAAGAAGAGGCCTTATTCTCCGACGCCGAGTGCCGAAGGTCCCAACAGCCCTACGTCTGAACACGAGGAGCACGACGATGAAGGTTCTCCGGGACCCCAAGACGTTCCTATGTTGAGCGACGAACAGCCATCTCCCGGACTGCTCAAAGACCTCGAGACTCGTGCCATCACCGTATCTCAACTTATCCAGGAAGTAAAAGGGATTTACGCCGGTCTTGGTAAGCAATACCACCGAAATATTGGCAAACTACTAACTTCTTTAAAGTCATGGTAGAGAAAAAATGCATCGAAATTGTTGGTATGCAAGCACAAACTTCCACCGCCACCAAGTTAAGTAAAGAACAATGGCAAGCACTTATAGCACTACACAGGACGCTCCTCAACGAGCACCATGACTTTTTTAGTGCGTCCCATCATCCAATTACTAAGGGTCACGAACTCCGTGAGCTGGCTGCAAGGTATGCTATGCCAGCTAGGATGTGGCGTCATGGAATCCATGCCTTTTTGGAGTTGCTTCGCCACAGGTTGCCGGATTCCTTGGAGCACATGCTGTCGTTTGTGTACCTGGCTTATTCTATCATGGCTCTGCTCAAAGAGACTGTGCCTGATTTTCTGGAGACCTGGATAGAATGCTTGGGTGATCTGGCACGGTACAGGATGGCGATTGAGGAGGCTGACCTTCGCGACAGGGAGGTTTGGTCAAACACAGCACGAACATGGTACAACGAGGCAGCTGATTTATCTCCAAATACTGGTCGTATTCAACACCATCTCGCTGTTCTGGCTCGTCCTAATATCGTTCAACAACTATTCCTTTACAGCAAAGCCTTGGTGGCGGCGATCCCGTTCAAGAACGCAGGAGAGTCGATCTTGTTGCTCTTTAATCCCTTGTTGGAGCAGACGACTACGTCTTCTACTCGATATCAGCCGGCCGAGGTCAACTTCGTTTGTGCTGCAGCGACTCTCTTCAAGCGTCGCCAAGTGGGCGAATTCGAGAAGTTCCGTGACCAGTTTGCATTTCATCTAGAAGGACACATGGCTAGGTATGGATCTCGATTTAAAGTCCAGGGTCCAGAGATCACTGGGTCACTGTTCGCTATGATGCTAGATTTTGGAAACCCCGAAAACACCCTCTTCTCGATGCTCAATAATCACCAACAGCGTATGAAGCAGTTGTATTGCGAGCGATACCACAAGGAAATGGAGAAGCTGCCAAAGGACTTTGCTGTCCAGGATGCAACAATAATTGATGATATCCGTGTAGGTTACTGGAGCCGAGGTGTTCAGGATATTCGGATCCCAATGCCATCCTTGTCCTCTGGTCAATCGTTCTCGGCCAGTGATGAAATATCGCAATACGTTGGACCTATGCTTTCCAGGACTATTTCAGACATTGCTGCACAAATTGGAAACAAGAACGTTGTACCATCAATGCATATGGTCTTGGCTTATTTACTCGGGCTTACCTGGGTTCCTGGTGCGTCCGTTTACATCGAGAAGCATATCCCTTGGGACAAGCTGGTCCAATTCTTGAATACGGTCAGTCGATCAGGTGTTTCATACGAGAACGTGGAAGGAGATGACTTTCCTAAATCATTTGGTGGTAATAAGCGACAACTGCCCGAGGACTTTATGATGCGCGGATTGATGACCATGACCTACTACTACAAGCCAGACTTCTTCAAGCTTGACGATCTTGTGGATGAGGATGAGCGCCTGTTAGAACAGCCCTCTCACCAAGCTCCCAGAGTTGAAAGATGTCTTTACGCTGGCATTCAGCTGAGCAGACTGAACGACCGATGGCTCCGCTACGACAAGAGAAGCAAGCAATTCAGCCTAACAGAGTCCGGGCAAGAGTTGTTGAAGCACTGACGCATCCCTCTACGACGAACAGGTCGTCTCGGTCAACAATTGTTTTTCAAGCCTAGAATGTGTGTGGGATTGATTGTGCATGTTAACGCTACGAATATCTTTGCTTTCAGTCTTCAAGACCAGCATTGACCTGACGCAGATTCAGCAACATCATGCATCACTGCAGCCTCCGTCAAACTTTGATGCGTGGTGGGTTTGCTAGGGACCCAGAAGACACTTTATGCACAAGAACACGGCGACGTTTCTTCCAAATAGTGCTTCCGATGCACACAACGGGCTCATTATCATACGTTCATCCCTCATTCGGGTAGCATCTCTCTACGTTACAAATCCGAGATCTTCGTACAACGTGCTGGGAAGGGTATGGCTGGCGTGGCCGGTATGCTGGGACAATTTTCCTTTAACCAAGGTGTCATCGGATGGCTTATATTGGATGACGGTCATGTTCAGCTCGTTACCTCCATCTACATAACCAAAATGTTAATTGTCTAACGAATCATGAACTACTTCGAGTGACTGCGCTCTGTAGTCCTTAAACTTTCGGATACTTTACAACATTCCTATCGTGGGATAGGAAAACACGATTAAATTCTGAAGCAGCTAGTCCATGAATAGCTGCCGACAAGGAGCATTTGCTTAATGCTTATTGTGACAATTGTAAACGACGATGGTGCGATCATCTGAGCTATTGTACGATGCAGCAAACGTTGAGGTTGGATGTCGCTATCCGAAGCACACCACGTCGTCTTCGCCGCATACCTAGTTGGGAACCAGAGTGGCAACATTTTGCGGAGGGCCAGCAATGATGGACGAATGACAGAACATGTCGGGCAAACAGTGTAATCAGATGTACAGCTCGCAGAACTGCTACAACCACCTTGACGTGGACCGAGTCCTCATACTGCATGTTTCGTACGTTGCGCTCTTGCTTTGCAGTAGCGATTCACGGCGATGCTTTCATTTGTCAATACTCAAGTTTTGACTCCCAACAATCAAGGCGCACTTGCGTCGCGCCGCAAGACAACGCATCTTTCTGGCAGCTGCAGGTCCTGCAAACCATGGCACAGCCCGTTGTGAGCGAAAGAGCATAAGATCACAGCACATTGCTGCAACGTGGTCCTACCGGGATTGCCTTTCCCCTTGACTACAAGATCTTGAGGAGTAGTAAGCCTATTGTGGGGAGACTCACCTTGCGTACAACATCGTGTTGAAGGACGCTGCATAACAGGAGGCGACGAATGACGGACACGTGCCTCGTGCGGCTGTCAATGCAATGACCATCAAGCCATGGTATGAGTGGGGATTACATTTTCATCACTTTGCTCATTAACCAATAAAGCTATCCGCAACAGGGCACAAGGGGCCCTCATCAGCTCTTCCCAACGAATGACTTGGGGACGTTTTGGTTGATGGCTGTTTGGCTTGTGATCATTCCGGCGATCGAACCAACCCCATTAGGGGAGGGATGGATGTGTTAGGGCACCATTACAAAGTGGCGTCTGCCAGCAATTAGTCCGTTTCCGGCAGGCTACAGCATCGAGAGCGCCATAGGAGAAGAGTTGCTTCAAGTTTAGCGCTGCAGCTCGCGATGACAACTGCATGCTTCTTGTTCTTGTCCAAGCTCCCTTTGACCGAATGCCGGTGATTTTGTGACATCTTTCCCTTAGGAGACCTAGGAGGACCTTGAGGCTCTCAATTAAAAGATCTTTCTGGTATAAGCAGCTCAGGCGGTGCTGAGCCTAAGGCCTGCTAAATAAGCACAAGAGTGCGGCAACATCGGTGCTCCATCTGGAGTAATATTATTACCGTCACATCTTATCGCGGGAACGGCCTTGCTTGGGTCCTCTGTACACTATATCGACTGGTCAAGCTATGTACTTGGTACCCGTACTTATGCTTCGAAAGACCTATCTTACTTCGCCAAAATGAGCTCATGTGATGAACGATTTGGGGGTGGTCGGATCGATTAGAGAGGCTTGTGTCTCGCATGTGAATAGATCATCCCCGAAGGCAGACTAGACTCACCGCCACTTTTAGAGACAGCTTGTTCTCCATCGCCAAAGGCCCATCTCTCAAGCTTGCTGGATTTGCTTCTTTGCCTATCCCGACCAACAGGGCGCGATACTGAGCTCCTGGAGGCAAAACCTGGCATTGCGAACGCATCCGGTGTAGTCCTTTCGAGGCAGCTGACTCCAATCAATAACGCATCATACCACCAACCGAGACTTAGTGGTTCGCTCGAATGGCGATCAAGATCATGTGTTTCTTTGGCTGGAGCCTGAGATCGATGTAGCCCAACCGAACATATTTGGTCGGTCTCGGCGTCTCGCACGCCTTTGTAGCTTGGAATAAGCTGTCTGTCCACGCGTCTAAAAGTCTGGTGTGACACAACTGGTCACGGCCCATCCAAAGTCTGCTGCATTCACGGCATGTCACTCCGTTGCCCACTAAAAATCCGCATTGCTCCATTAAGCACAACGAACAGATCATGTCCATTCACTGCTTGTGACAGACATCAAGCCATGTGCACGACATTATCTATGCTCGTTCTCGGTTGCGAAGCGCAGGTCTCGGATGGACTGGTTCCAGTGCCACTACAGGGGCGAAGCTTTCTCTCACAGGGTGAAGGCCACATAATCGCAGTGGCGATGCCAGGAAATACCCTTGTGAAATGACAAGAATTGCCCTGAATTTGAATCCAAAAATTGGGCCTATAACTGAAAGCGCGACGCTGTGGCAAACAAAAGGGATACACTGTAGCGACCGTGATCAATTGAAAACAGGATTGGAGCTCTATTTTGATATGGCATATAGCTATCATGCGCATTGACAAGGCTATGAGACGTTCTCCAAGCGTTACAGGTAATGCCTGTTTTGTTCTCGTTTCAACTCGTAGTATTTGCAATTTTCCCAAAATGGGCTTCGGTGCTGCATCAATGGTCGGGTTCACGAATGGCTACCCTGGCACACTCCTACTCTCTCTCTCTCTCCCCAATCGTGGGATGTGACCCCAACCTCAATTCAAGCTAGAAGTGAGTCTAAAGCAGCTACAAGCACACGGAGCGGCTGAGCGGCGCAGGCCGCTCGGGAATGACGGCAACTGCACATTTCATGCGAACTTCTGGACCCGGAACCCAGGAAGAAACCGACTAATTGGCTGGATATTAAGTTTTACCAAACGCCTAAGTAGAAAGGCTGCTTTGCGCCACGAGAACTTCACACTCAATTGGACACTAGTGTGTCTAACTTTCGTTCAGCCAGTCAGCTGACAATTTCATCCACGCCCACCATTATACCTGTCCTCTGATGTATTAGCAGAACACCCTCGTGCGAAGGAAGTGTGCCACTTCTAGACGAACCAGCAATCGGTGGAAATTTATGTGCAGATCGGCTGCCAGCCAAATGTCGGAATTCTAGAATGTTCACTGTTGAGGCTGGCGAGGACTCTGCCTGCGCAGCAATCACCCTTCGCGCACAGCTGTTACTTCGCAGAACAAATTTCTGTGACCCAGAAAGGCATTTTGTGGTTTGTCTGACTCAACGGTGTAGGCTGGGGTCGACGACGCACTTAATACGCCTAGATGGCCGAGATTGCAGAATGGCCAATAAGCGTCTCCAAGCTATTGACTGTATGGCGTCGCGGAGTGTTGCCTTCCGAAAGGTTGGAAATTCGCACAGATAATTGGCACATGACTCTTCCACGGATCGCCTTTCCCGTCATTCACGGACTCGGACTCGACGTCTCGGAAACGGGCAAACAGAACTGCAAAAGATTGGTTCTAACACGAGGACTAAGGACCTCCTGAGGTCACTATTTTCATTGCCTCTGCGCCAGGTTTGTGCATTTACTGTCCGGCCTAATATCCCACGGTCAAAAAGGCGATGTTGTCTGGGAGGTGAAACTCGCGCACTTTCCAATGTCAGCCATGTTCGAATGAAGACTAAGGGCCAATACGCAAGTACGTAGCCTGGCCAACCAATGGTAGGGAGTAGCCTTATGCTAGAGCGTCGAAGTGGTGTAGCATCTATGACTGGGTTCCCCTCGTTCGTGTGATAGGGGCTGTTAGGCAACATGTTTCACTTACTAGTCCGCGTGTTGCCTGTCTCCCCCGAGGCCCACCAGTGTCCCCTTTACAAGAGTCTTAGGCATATGATACACTTTGACCCATCCCTACTGCCCAGCCAAGGAATGCACGTTCACGGAACGCATGATCGTACTCCGGACATGACCCGCGATTCTTGGGACAGACGTGAGACCCCTGTGTTGTCTGTAGGCAATGTTAAAGGGTGTTCACGTGGTCTGGAAGTTAGAGCATGAACGTATGGCAGACCAAGCTGGATTCGAATGAGGAGCTCATGTCCGGAAATCTACATTTCTTTTTACTCGATTTACTCCGAGCTCGATATCCCATTGCAAGATACGTCATCGTCTCAAGTGCATCCGTTCAAGTGTGTAGAGCCCCGTGCCCACTTTCCGTCCTTGCGCAGACCATCAAACAGCTTCACGTCTTCACAGACAGATACAGACCAGTCCCCTCGCTTCCTGAGGCGTAAGAGACGTCGTTGAGCTCAATCGGGCAGCTGTTTGCCTTGCTGCCTCGATGGGGTCTAGCCGTCGCATGAATGTGGATCCCCAAGCTGCACGGCAGAAGTCTTGAGTCAACGTCGATAGAGGAGCCCAGTGAAGCCTGGACGAGGATGCTTGGACTTCTGGGAAGTCAGTCTCTCCTCGAGACGCGTCTTGCCAGAGGCTGTCAATGAGGCAATACAAGAGGGAAGGGGCTCCGTAACCGAGCTGAGTTTGAGGGGGGGGGGTTGCCTCGGGGTTCATCCCTTGTATCTGGGCTTGAGAGTCCATGACTCCCCAGAAAGGAACACCGGGTCGCCCGTGGACAATTGGCATATGGTGTGTGGAGACGAAACTTGGTCATCGGGCAAGAAATAAGTCTCATTTGGCGGAGGAAAATGGGGACTCTTCCATCAACGACCATGTTCGCTTACTCGTTTTGAGTAGAAACAAAGCATCATCGACGCTTTGCAAGATCACGAAGCAAGAACAAGTAGTGAATGCTGGAATTCTCCAACAATGCAGACAAAGCGTAATCAAGACGTAGATTGGAAAGTTCGTCTATGTCTCATTGAAATTCCAGAGAGCCTCCGCTAGTTCCTGATCGGGTATTCTACTGCGATAACTATTCGCAGCGTAGTAAAGTTCAGATGATCATATATTACATACGCAATTTTGGTGCCTATGTCCGCCATCGAAGAAAATTCGTCAGACCTAAGCGTCTGTAGTGTAGTGGTTATCATACTTGCCTTCCAAGCAGGTGATCCGGGTTCGATTCCCGGCGGACGCAGAATTGCATTTTTGCTTTTTCGACCGTCTAGCAATTTTAAGTCGGACAGAGTCAGGATAAGGGAATTCATACATTTAAGTCCGGTTTTTTTTGTAGGCACGAACACTTTTCAGGAACCTGTGCAAAATAGCTTTTCTCTCTCTCTTTTTTTTTTTTTTTTTTTTGAAATGAAGTTACAGGAGTTTGAAATGGGAAGTGTTCCGTCGATTCACTTGAGCGTTGTCGAATCGGCGCCCCTACAGGCAAGAGTTCTCAAGATCACAAATCATGTTATGAGGGATGCCAGAAAATATTCCCAGCGGGTTGGTATCAGAGTGATTCTACTTGTGACATTCCAACATGAAAGCTCATCTCATTGTCTGTACTTATGTCGCACTGTGTGCAACGTTTGCGATATTGAGCCTGATCAAATGTAGCCTCACCGACCTAAAGCCTTTGAAAATCATTTTATCAGGTTATAGCTCTGTCAATGTCATATGTATCCGGCCGCTGTATCCTCACAACACTACCACAAAGTAGCTGCGACCTCTCAATTAGGATCAGGACAGGCAAATTGCTATTAGAAAAGCAGCCAAGGCACTTTCCAGTGTTCGCTCTGCTTGTGCTGATACATTGGCAAGCGCAGATGAGGGTGACGATTTAATTTCCACCATGAACTTGAGATCACTCGTGAGCAAGATGGTGCCTGTGCTGCGGAGAGACAAAGATGTACTTGCTAGGGCACTCTCCATGATATCACTGGTTGAGGGCAAATGCGATCAAGTCATCGGTCGAATTCAGTAGCAAGATGATTTGGATGGCAGAGGTACAGCTTGTCTCTTTTCAAGAGCTTCGCTCCGAGCCTGTCATAATCTGCATTTCCCTCACTGTTTGAGCGGGCTAACCGCTTTAACACTGCGTTGTGTTGGCGTTTGAAGCACTAAATTTGGCGACCGGGTCCATCTAGAACGAGATGTTGTGCTGCTTGTGCATCGAGCAAAACCAGGGATGCCGCATTATCCAAATGCTTTCATGCAGCTATGTTCCGCAGCTGTATCAACTCAAAGGGAGTTTTTTTGCAATGGTTGGTAAATCGCAAGTGTCGGGGCTTTTAGGTAGCCGAGTTCAGTAAGCGTTTAACGCAATCGCACGACGGCTCAACTTCAAGGTCCTGGGGCTCTAGCTCATCAGCAATTTTACTGCCCATGGAATAGACAGTTGTCGCAAGTCGCCATAGTGTTGTCCAACACCGAGAAAGACAACGGGGATGCCTGTTGCTGCAACCATGCTGACAATTGTCCCAATTTGATCACCGACTGTATCACACTTACTTATAATGAAACCGTCTAGCGAGCGATTCCGGCCAAAAGCTCGATTGAAATTGCGTGCCTGATTGACCGAGTCGTTGCCGACAAGCGCCTCGGCAACCTGCAAGATCTTGTCAGGCTTTGCAAAATCGCCAAACTTTTCAAGGGCTGACATAAGCTGGGTGTTGTTATGCGCACGACCAGCAGTGTCAATGAGGACAACATTGAAGTCGTTCCCAGCGGCAAAAGCGACGGCGTCTTTGGCGACATTGGCAGCATCTTTCCCATAGCCCTTTTCGTACAAATCAACTTGTCCAACATTCTCTCGAGCACTCAACTCTTTCAAGTTACGGACATGCACGCCCAATTGCTCGACAGCACCAGATCTGAAAGTGTCGCCTGCCACGACTAGAACTCGATAATTGTTCTGGAGCAAAAAATAGCAAATTTTGGACAAGTTTGTGGATTTTCCTACACCATTTACACCAACGACGCTGATGACGTAGGGTCTGCCTTGCTGGCCGATCTTGGTAGGCTTTGTCACAGATTCGATTTCTTGGAGGAGATCAAGTGATGTCTTTGGTGTGAGCAACTTCCGCAATGAGTTCTCAAGGGCTGGTTGAAGTGCTCTTTCGGTGCTCTCAAACGCAGCAGTCTTCTTTCCTACCATTTCGGCCTCAACGCCTTCACACAATCTGATCGCGGCTTCCCTAGCAACGTTCTTTTTGATCAGATGCTCTTCCATGGCTTTCAGGGGCTTTTCTAGATCCTGTTTGGTCAGTGTCTTGCCGCCCACAATATTCCTGAAGTATCCTGAGATCATTCCAAATGCACCAGAAGTGTTTGGCCGGTCCGAGTCGCCGCCTCTGGAAGCAGAACTTTTCAAGATATTTTCGACCTCATCGTCCAGGTCTTTGAGCACAAATTGGCCTTGCTTGTTTTTCGTACCCCAAGTCTCTTGAGCAATGGATTCAGCCACTGTGCCGTTGCCATTCGGTCGAGGTGAAGGCTCTTCGAGATTTGAGTAATCTAGGACTGTGTCGTCGTCTTCCGCAGCTGTACCATCGGCATCCCACACTCTTCCCTTTTTCGCTCCGCTCTTCGAGGTTTTAGGACGCCGTGACTCATCACCAGACGACGCATAGCTAGAACCAAGTGCAGTGTTGTTTGCGGCTTTCCGAGCTCGCCGTGATCCTCGACTACTTGGTCGATTTTCCGAGAGGAGATGAGGGGCCACCCCAGGAAGGGGAGTCGTAGGTCTTGATGAGTCAGGAGACTGTACTGGCGTGGCATCTTGCGCCATACCATCAGCACGAGTATTCCCCGACTGGGCTTTCAACAGTTGAGGAGGCTGTGGGGGAGGAGGACCTCCATTGTCCCTTGCTTCCGGACTCTCTTTCTTCGCCTCACCACCTGCTCGAGGAGGATTTTTCGTGGCTTCGCCATCGGTAGCTTGATCCTGACGTCGCAGGAGCTCGTCGTAGTAAGGGTCAAATTCGTACTTGGCCACGGTCGCCCGTGCTTCCAATTGATCTTGGTAACGGCGAATGAAGACAGTCTTGACCTCCTCCAGAAAGCGGTCCACCCACGACAAGTGCAGCAACGACTGATAGACGGCCACAAAGATCAGGCCGAGGTCTTTGACCAATGTCCACCGCAAAGTGTATTTTTCAAACTGGTACGATGATGTGGCTCGAGTCTTTTCTTCTATGAGGACATCGTTGATTAATGCGTTGACGGCTGCACTTGCGCCGCCGCGTGACCAAAGCACGACACCTGAAGTAGAAAAGATCTCGAATGCTTCAAGCATCGCGCAATTGGATTTGCAACACGGATAATGTGGAGGAGAAGGCGTGGATATGTAAATAGAGGATGCAAGTTGTTAATACCGGAAGAGATGTAGGCGCATGTCACCGTAGATGCGTCATCGGCCGCACTTGTAATAATAATAGACGGGCCGCCCACACGAAGCCCTGGAGCTTACTATTACTCCGTCCTCCGTACCTACCTGAGGCCCAAATTAATAGTGCCTGGCGTGAATGTCCGTTAGCCTGAATACGAAGTAATACTGCTACGGTTGCGCTTGGCACGAATTAATATTGTTGGTGCGGTGTTTAGCCCTATGGAACCCTGCAGCCTCGAGATGAGGGTTTTCTTTTGACACTTCAAGTTGAGAACACATCTCGAATTCCTGCCGAGAGCGCCCTCCACTCGACAACTTTGCTCTCTCTGAACCTTCCGGATGAGTGTAGAATTTTCAGTCTTGCCTCATTTTCGGTCACAGTGATCATCAAAATGCAGCGGCAGCCGTTTCCTCCGCCCAACCAAAAGAGCCCCGAACTATTTCATCCTCGCCCACAACACATCTCGCAGGTACCACATCTGCGATCCCCTCCTCTGCCAAATCAACCTCAGCAGCAACAGCAACAACAGCAACCGCCAGTCAACAGTTATGGAAACCCGTACAACTCGCCACCTATGCAACAAGGTGGGGGTAATGGGTATGGCCAGAATTTCTTCAGTGGCTACATGAACGACCCGACGGCACAGATGGCTTCGCAGTTTGGCAAGACTGCAGTGCTGCAAGGGTCGCACTACTTGGAACAGAACGTATGGATGGAGTGAACAAGCTGTTGTTCTGCCAGGCTGACGTGGAAACAGGTCCAGAGATACGTCTCGGTTTCGGCGCTGAAGCACTATTTCAACGTTTCCAACTCTTATGTCGTCCGCAAATTGCTGCTCGTTCTTCTGCCCTGGAGACACCGACCTTGGACTCGTCAGCAAGCAAGATTGAACCCCGCTCCTGGATCAGATGGACCCACCCAACAGTACTCAAACATGTACCTTCCTCCACGAGAAGACTTGAACTCGCCCGACATGTATATTCCCATCATGTCTCTGATAACATATATCCTCCTCTCGACCGTTTTGGTGGGTGTCCGAGGCTCGTTCAAACCAGAGATCCTAGGGAGCATAACCACAACTTGTGTTGTTGTCATTGTAGTTGAAATCATCATCCTACGCCTGGCCATCTACCTGTTGAATATTACCAACGAGTCTCAGCTGCTAGACCTAGCCGCGTACTCGGGTTACAAATTTGTCGGTGTCATCGTAACTTTGTTCCTTTCCGAGATCTTTACCGCAGGTCGAGGGACAAACAATTGGGTCGGCTGGTCCGTCTTTCTCTACACCTGGATGGCGAATTCCTTCTTCTTGGTACGCTTTCTGCCATTGACAGAACTGCCCATGCTAATGCTGTCCAGCTTCGGTCTCTGAAGTATGTTCTGCTTCCCGATTCGTCGAATGACCCGTCATTAAGAGGTGGCGCAAACTACACTGTGGCAAGATCACAAAAGAACATGCGGACCTACTTTCTCTTCGCTTACGCTTACATCTTTCAACTCATCTTTATGTGGGCCTTGAGCAGAGAAGACGGCATTGGTGCAAATGTGATGTCAAAAACAACCTCATGATATCTCTTCGTAAATGCAGCAATCTTCAGTCACAGCACAAATCGCCCTAGCAGGCGAAGTCCAGAGTCATTTAGATGTCTTTGACATTAAATCGTTTCACTAGGACGCATTACTGAAGGGGGAAGTGTCGCTAACGCCAGTCGTTGAAAGCCCAAGAGCGATGGAGTCTTTCCAACGAATTTTATTCGACATAGATGTTTGCGCGTCTAATTGTGACTTCATTTATCGGTCCCCGATTCTCCGTTGCGGGGAATTGGAGTGTAAGTCGACCCCATAGGACCACCAGGCGAGGTACTGAGCAACGAACCAATTCCCCAAGCCTTCGACCTTATGGGTTTCGACGAGGACGGAATTCAGACGGTTGACTTTCAACTCGGTCTTTTCAGGCTACCACTCTCGTCTTTCTATTCTGTAATTGATGACGGCAAGATGTCTGAACAGGCATATGACTATATCGTATGGTATGCTTTTGTTCTTCCAGTCCATGGACGTTGCTAATGTGCCACAGTGGCGGAGGGACCAGCGGCTGTGTGGTCGCCGCTCGTCTCGCAGAGGACAGCGACGCTCGGATTCTGCTCGTAGAAGCAGGACCTGATTGTAAGGGAAACGAAAACATCAAAATGGTAGGCGGCTGGAGCCAGAACTTCGACTCCGAAACGGACTGGAATCTTATCACTCCTCCTATGCAAGGTGTCGACGGCCGTCAAGTCAAGCTGAGTCGTGGGAAATTCCTTGGAGGTAGCTCTGGTGTCAATGGTACTCTGTGTGTCCGCGGAACTGAACAGGACTTTGACGATTGGGACTTACCAGGGTGGAGCGGCAAGGAAGTGTTCGCTTATATGAGAAAGGCACGTTTTACATGCTTTCGTACTAGACAAGGATGTGCTGACCTCGACCCAGTCGGAACACTTCCACAACAAAGACTGGTTTAAAGCAGAGGAGAAAGCACATGGATACGATGGACCACTACATATCGAGCCTCATGATCTTGCGCCCATATCGAAACTGTTACTCGAATCCATGGAAAGCCAAGGTTTACCTCTTGACCATGATATGTTCACCACTGGCTCAAGGGCGCATGGTTGCGGCCATGCCACACGAACTGTACACAAGGGCCTCAGGTCAACTAGCGCTGACTTTGTGACTGATGATAATCACAGAGACAATATTGACATTCTGGTTGAGACGCTCGTCGATAGAATCAATTTCGACGATACGAGACGTGCCGTCAGTGTGGATCTGGTAGACAAGTCTGGTAGAAAGACTACGGTCAAATCTCGCAAAGAAGTGGTGATCTCAGGCGGCGCATATTGCAGTCCGGCTATTCTACTTCGATCTGGTATTGGACCCAAGCAGGACCTGCAAAAGCTTGGCGTGACTTGTTTGGTCGACTCGCCAGGTGTCGGGGAGAATCTTTTGGATCATCTGATTGTGTTTACCTTCTACGAAGTAACCAAGGAAGGTCTGACTAACGATCATCTGGCTTATCACGGCGATGCGTTGATGCACAGCTATATGCAGTATAAAGAGAGTCAGACTGGATTTCTAGCAGCTTTCCCGTTCGGCGCGTTTGCGTTCGCACGACTAGACGATCGACTGAAAGATGAGCCAATGTGGCAAGAGGCCCAGCAGAAGGCTACGACCGGAAGGGACCCAATGGGCTTGACGAATGCACAACCTCACATTGAGTTCTTCACCACTGAGCTGTACGGCGGACCGAAGCAATACGACGATTACCCGATCGACAAGAAGAGCGCATTTGCCATGATCACCGAACTCTTTTCGCCTCGATCCAAAGGGACGGTCAGATTGGATTCAGTGGATCCTTTCGCAAATCCTGTCGTTGATTGCAACTACCTTGCCGATGAGTTGGACTTGCTGGTTATGAGCGAGGGTGTCCGTTTCGGCAATGAGATTGTGATGCAGGGGTCGGGAACAAAGGATGTAATCAAAGGATCTTGGCCACATGATCTCACACATCATGCATTTACACAAAGAAAAGAATGGGTACCGCACGTCAAGAAGGAAGCCACCACATGCTACCATGCTGCTGGCACCTGTAAGATGGGTAAGGACGATGATGCCATGGCAGTACTGGATGCACAGTTGAAGGTCCGTGGCGTGGAGGGATTGAGGGTAGTTGACTGCTCTGTAATGCCTTCCTTACACGGAGGCCACACGCAGATGGTTGCATATGCTGTAGGGGAGAAGGCAGCGGATCTGATAAAAGCTGCCGCGCGAAAGTAGTGCACCGAGACATACTAAACGGTGGCTAGACAACCGTTGAGCCTGTTTGTCTCAACCTGGTGCCAGTTCGATTGTCTGAGGTACCTTCTTTCGCTGTAATGCAGCGAGCCGTCCCACGTGGTACCGGGGGATGACCATCACAGACAATCCGGATTGATTCTTTCTAGATTATTCTCATAGTCGATACGCCCAACACATGGCTAGACTTCATATTGATTATGGCGTGGCAAGGTGCCCAAAGGGCTAAAGGCGATGCGAACCAGGTTAAAAAGGACCAATAGAGATGGGTGAAGAATTTAGGTGCCAAAGTTCTTTCAATAATAAAGCACGGCCCCTGGCACTAAATTATCAAAGCCCAACCGAAGCGGATCTAGTCTCTCTTTCTCTGCAAGCACCCCCTAAGCCAGCCAAACCCGGTGGACGCATTGGTACTCCGTAATACCCGCCTGCGCTGCACACCATCTCTGCAAACCGCCAATCCCAGACCACCATCGCACTTTTCCCAGTCCGTAGTTCCTCGATTGACGATTCAGCAGTCTGACAGGTGACAACGCCGCGGTCTGTGACCTGGAACCGGGCTTTCTACTCCATCCTCAACCACGCATAGACAGTGCACACAGTGTTAGATTAACAAAGACACCAGTATCGACGGTGACAGTCCGTTCGCCCTTATTAACACCGCCGAACCCAACGCCACTCCTTCAATCCAGCGATATCACATTGCCTGCCACCACTCGACACCTTCGTGACATGCTTCCTACGAGTTGACCGTCATCCGGGTTGCCATATGCTGTATCCGAGTTCATGAAAGAGGTGGACCTGCGCTTTTGGCCGCGAGAACCACGGGACCAAGGCGGAGCAGGAGGTGAATCGGTTTGATGGTTCGGCTGCACTTGATGCCCGATCATGCCCTTATTCACTGGCGGTGACAAGTACAGTCGACAGTCGTCGGGAGCAAAATCATTCCTCGGCCGTAGACAAGCTGGGCGCAAGGATGGAGACTCCAGTAGTCGCTACGAGCCGAGCGTGTACGATGCTGCCACAAATGGCTCATGGAACTCGAGGCACAGTCGCAACGAATCCGTCGCCTCAGTTGCTGGAGACGCCGACCAAGGGAACGGTGGTCTGCACATGAATGCCGGCGTCATGACCTCAATTCCATACGATGCAGCCTCCGATACCAAACCATCAGTTTCTGATCACCTTACACGAGAAGACTCACGTCGAGAGCCACAGCCACACCAATTTGCAAAAGGATCAGACTACCACCAATACCCTGCATTCACTGCATCTGCTTCATCTCAAAACTCCGGTGCCAGTGTTGCGCCGCCACGACCTCCACCCCACGCCAACAGCATTACCATGGCGTCAAGTCAGCTAGGCGACCGAGGGACAAAGCTGCAGCAATGGGGACCTCCAAGACCGGGCAGCAGCAATACCAACCATAGCACCTACGATTCCTTTTCCACTGCAGATTCTTCAACCGGCCGCAGAAAATCGAGCGATCAGATGAGCATCCGATCCACTGCCTCTTCACAGACCGCCAATTCGCTGTTTTCCTCCGATAATTCATCGCGGACACCAGTCCCCTCCGGCGCAAGGGACTCGGTCTCGATCATGTCTTCAACCTCGTCTCGTCCCAGCAAGACAACAGTTCACTCTGGATGGCCGGCCCAACAAGCATCTCCCTTTAATTCAACAACCTCCTTTGCTCCTGCAGGTTTCCATTTACCAAAGCCAAAAGATGACAATGAGGTGGAAAGAATGTTCATCGAGCTCATGCACAAACGAGGCTGGCAGAATTTACCCGATGCCGCCAAGCGTCAAATGCTGGCCTACCCGCCTGGGAAGAAGTGGACTTTGGTGCATCAGGACAAGCTGACCGAATGGCAAGGGGAACAGAAGAGACGCCTCCAGTCCAGGCAAGCCGACGCTCCTCTAACACGACCCGATGAGGAGGGAAGTCCAGAGTGGTATGTCAAGAAGATTGTCGATGACACCATCTCCCCGAAACAGTTGCAGAGTCTGGCGGTCAGTTTGCGGACACAGCCAATATCATGGGTCAAGGCATTCATCGAAGCACAGGGTCAGATAGCCCTGACCAACGTGCTCATGAAGATCAATCGAAAGCAGCAAGCTGGCCCAGCCCCTGCCCACAGCGCCTCCTCGACCGAGAAGGACCTTGACAAGGAATATGACATTCTCAAATGTTTAAAAGCCCTGATGAACAACAAGTTCGGCGCTGACGATGCTCTGGCCCGTCAGTCGGTCCCCATTGCGCTAGCAACCTGTCTGACTTCTCCCCGACTCACGACGAGAAAACTAGTCAGTGAAGTCCTCACTTATCTATGCCATTGCGAAAATGCCTCGGGCCACACAAAGGTGCTTCAAGCCATGGACTACGTCAAAAGCATGGTCAGCGAGAACGGTCGCTTTGATGCTTGGATGCGATTGTGTGAAGTCACTGTCGATGGCCGTGGCAAGATGGGTAGTCTTGTGGGTGCCAGTGAAGAAGTTAGAAGCGGTGGCATCGGCATGGAGAACCTGTTGATGGAATACTCTCTTGCCACCCTTTTTCTCGTCAATGCCATTATCGACGCCCCTGAGCACGATTTGCACCTGCGATGCCATCTCCGGGCCCAGTTCCATTCCACAGGAATCAAGCGCATTTTGAAGAAGATGGAGAGCTTTCAGTACGATGTCATTGATCGCCAGATCGAAAAGTTCCGCGAGAACGAGATTATTGATAATGAAGACATGCTGCAGCGGGAAGGACAAAGTCAGGTGGACGGAGTCGAGGCTGAGGCCAAAGATTTGACAGATCCCAAGGAGATAGCCGAAGCTATCATGAACAAAATTGAAGGCACACGAACCCAGGATCATTTTGTGTCAGCAATGCAACATATGCTTTTGATGCGCGAGAACCCCTACGACGACCGGTTGAGAATGTTCCAGCTTGTGGACTCAATGTTAAGTTACGTGGCAATGGACCGGAGGCTTCCGGACATGGATCTGAAGCAGAGTCTCAATTTTACTGTGCAAAGTCTGCTCGACAAGCTGCATACGGATGCTGAAGCCAGACTCGCTTTCGACGAAGCCACTGAGGCCCGACAGATCGCTGATGCTGCCATTGCCGAGCGAGATGAGGTGCGAGCTCAGGTCGAGATGGGCGCAGACGGCCTGGTTCACAAGCTACAAAAACAGATAGAGGAGCAGCAAGAGATCATAAATTTGCAGTCTCGTCAAAATGAGTCTCTAAAAGCAGATCTCGCCGAATCGCATCGTGTTCGAGGCCAGGAGTTGCAGAGAAACGAGCTCGAAACACGTGAGTTATACCTCATGCTCCGAGACGCGCAGGATATTGCTGCATCAAATGCTAGCAAGATTCCTCAACAAGGCACAGATCCTGCCAAGGTCCAAGGCATTTTGGACCGGGAGCGTCTTATGGAGCGACTGGAGAAACAGCTTGAACGAACCAAAACACAATTCAAACTGGAGGGCAAGACTTGGGGCGAACACGGGCCTTCGGACCGTCTTCGAGAACTTCGCGAGCAAATGGACGATGCAATGGACGCAGAATTCCAGGAAAAGACTCGACAACACCTCGGAAATAGTGTTATTGGAAGCGTTCACAGAAGTAATGCGAAACGACGTTCAATTCACAAGCCGAGACGCCCAGCTGGTGACACTTTGTCTCTCGCGGAAGAGTCGGATAATGACGACGGGGAAGATGCAGTTATTGAGAAGCCGAAAGTCATCGAGCTCATCAGACCAAAAGTCACCTCACAGCAGCGAGAAGAACGAGCAGGTATGCTTTCAGAACTGCACTCGAAATTTAATAAGAAAGACACTGTTATGGACGGCACTAGCGAGGATGGGACAGAAGGCGATGGTATCACCACTGGCACCTCTCACCCAAGCCTTGAAGCGGACTCGCCAAAGACACCTCAGGATGAGGTCATGGAAGATATTGACAAACCCAAACAGGAGCTCGCAGGACCTCCGCCACCCCCAGCCCCACCTCTACCAGGGGCATCTCTTATGCCTGGCTTTGAATCTGGTGCCGCTCCCCCGCCGCCTCCTCCGCCTCCGCCTCCGCCTCCGCCCTCATCTGGACCCTCTAGCGGTGCGTCCACACCCTTGATGCCTGGGTTTGCAGCAGGTGCGCCTCCTCCTCCTCCACCCCCTCCACCGCCGCCACCCCCTCCTGGCGCGCCATCTTTGAGCCCTACCAATGGCCCACCTCCTCCGCCTGGAGCACCACCGCTACCTGGCCTTCAACATGGACAGTACTTGCCAAGAGCCGTGTCGCCGGGTCTTCCCCAAATAAACAGCCCTTTCGTGAGGCCTAAGAAGAAACTCAAAGCCTTCCACTGGGACAAAGTTGATACCCCTCAAGTCACAGTTTGGTCGAGTCAAGCGAATGTCTCAGCAAAAGAGGAGAAATATCAAGAACTGGAACGGAAAGGTGTTCTCGCGGAAGTCGAAAAACTTTTCTCCGCCAAAGAG
The DNA here is from genome assembly GCA_017656005.1 of Incumbomyces lentus. Lineage (NCBI taxonomy): Eukaryota > Fungi > Ascomycota > Eurotiomycetes > Chaetothyriales > Trichomeriaceae > Incumbomyces > Incumbomyces lentus. Next base: position 672,047 of record JACJVT010000004.1, on the reverse strand, counting down.
ATCAAGGTTCTTGGCAAGGGCAAGGAAGCGAAAGAAGACAAGAAAACCATCATTTCGAGCGACATGCGAAAGAATTATCACGTCGCACTAGCCAAGTTCAAGCAAGATTCTGCTGATGACCTCGTCAGGAAGATCATCCATTGCGATCGCGCCATACTTGACAGTGCTGTTGTTATGGATTTCCTGCAAAGAGAAGATTTGAGCAACATACCCGAGAACGTTGCGAAGTTAATGGCGCCTTACAGCAAAGATTGGACTGGCGCAGATGCTGCCACGTCGCAACGGGAACAGGACCCTGCCGAGCTCACAAGAGAAGATCAGATATATTTACAAACTGCCTACGAACTCCATCACTATTGGAAGGCAAGAATGCGGGCCTTGGCGCTCACGAAGAATTACGAGACCGAGTACGATGAGATTTCGAAGAAATTAAAGCAGGTTGTCGATGTCTCCGAAGCTATCCGTGACTCGACGTCTTTAATGAGCGTATTGGCGCTCATCTTGGATATCGGCAATTACATGAATGATGCCAACAAACAAGCCTCTGGGTTCAAGTTAGGCTCACTAGCCCGACTTGGCATGGTCAAAGACGAGAAGAACGAAACGACTTTCGCAGATCTTATTGAACGAATCGTTCGAAACCAATATGCGCAATGGGAAGTCTTTGTTGAAGACATTCAAGGCGTCGTACCTGCAGCAAAACTGAATGTCGATCAGCTACGTCAAGATGCAAAGAAATACATTGACAATATCAAAAATATCCAGCAGTCGCTGGACATGGGCAATCTAAGTGATCCCAAGAGATTCCACCCTCAAGACCGCGTGGCCCAAGTAGTGCAAAGGTCAATGAAGGACGCTCGCAGAAAGGCTGAACAACTCGGAATGTATCTCGAGGAGACATCGCGGGTCTACGATGACATTATGACTTATTTTGGTGAGGACAACGCCGACGAAAATGCTCGTCGCGAATTCTTTGCAAAACTTGCAGGTTTTGTCACTGAGTGGAAGAAGTCCAGAGAAAAGAACATAACATGGGAGGACAACAAACGCAAGATCGAAGCCAGCATAGCCAGAAAGCGGGCGGCTGCTACTAATGCTGCAGACAGAGCTAGCGGAGATGGGACAAATTCGCCAAATGGTGCAGGTTCCGGAGCAATGGAAAGTTTGTTGGAGAAGTTAAAGGCTGCTGGCCCACAAGTGAAAGATCAACGGGACCGACGACGACGAGCTCGACTCAAGGATCGTTACAACGACAGGGTAGCTAGCGGACAACAGCAGCCCGAGGTTCGTCTAAGGGAAGGTATCGAGGAAAGCAGAGGCATAACCCCAGCCTTGGAAAGCGATCTTAACACTCCTGGCGAAGATACGCCCAATACAAATCGCGGCAACACCAGTGAGGGAGAGGACGTTGCAGATCGTGCTGCCACTCTCCTTGCTGGCCTAAGGTCTAAAGCGCCAGACGAAGCCGACGAAACTCTGATTGTTAGTCGACGCCGCGAGAATGCGGATGAGGAGCGACGAGCAAGACGAGCAAGGCGTCGCACGCAGCAGACAAAAGGCGGCTCCGAAACCGGGGAATCAAGAGCCATGTCGCCCGATATCGAGGAGGATTATCGAGGTTCTATCAGCGAGAAAGTGATCAGTATCAGAGCCAACGCTCACAGAAGATCTTCCAGTAGCGGGTCTGCTAGCCCTGAGATGAAGCACGCGACCCTGCCGACCCCAAGTATCTTGGTCTCGCCAACGCCGGATGATGACCTAGCGAGGAAAGAGACGGCGAAGGACAGTGAAGAGCTAGAAGAGGGGAGTACGCAGAGGCCATTCGAGATACCTGAGTAGGGCGCGGGTAATGTATATCCTAATCATTTGGGGACTTGGAGGATGAGGAGGAAGGTTGGAGGACGACCATCACGCTATTGAGAATGGCCAGTGCAGTTTAGAAGGGCGAATCTGGCTTAGATTTGAGGTACTGGTTTGAAGCCTATCTGAGTTGATTGGGTCACTCAGTAAGGTCAGGGGTATTTTTTTCTCTCTCTTTTGACGTCGGCCTTGGGTGCGCAAAGGATTTGACGAGGTTTAATAACTATGCTCAAGCATGATGAGAGTCCACGGCTGTACATCGAGTGTGCATAACTAGTTTACCAAGCATACTCTATCTCATCATCATCATCTACTACTCCATTACTGTATTACCGAGTGAAGCATGGGAGATCCCTTTCGGACAAACTCTCCAAATGCATCCATTTCCACAATACGTAAATTTCGCGTTGATTGTGAGATGTTTGGCAACCACAACATCCCTGAATAGTCAGCACCTATACTGACTCGTGTAGAGTATATCAGAATGCCGACGTCAGGAACACCCAACAAAACCACGGACGGATCCCTGTCGAATACATGCATTCATCTAGCCCAAGTTCATGGCGTACGGAACCCAGCTGGACTGTTATTCACACACACACACACACACACACACGTTTATGTATATAACTCTGTGCGAGACTAACTAGGGTCTCCTTCATGGCTACTACCATGTCGACAGTCAGTCAAGTCATCTATATCTCTTTTTTTTTCAACAAATAAGCAAGGTCACTAGGTTAAAGAAGCATGGCAAAGCTTTTTGTGTGCCAAGGGAGAGAGAGAGAGAGCCAACCAAGGCTGTTTATTTCTGTAAAAATGAAAATCGGAATTTTTTGAGGATCAGCGCGTACCTGCGCTGGCGTACTCATCGTCTTGGCTACGTTATCACGTACAGGAAAAATAAATCAGAAATGTAGTAAATTCTGCTCAAGGCATCCTCTAGTACTCTACCCAATTCAAGTGGTGGTAAGGAATCGAGTTACACTGCTCCTGTGGACGGTAGACACGTAAACATAGAAAAGCTGGTTACTTAGGTACTTTCTTGGACATGTAGCCGCTATTTGACAAAGTTAGGTAGTGCGTGACCGGAAAGCCTCCTTGCATGAAAATGATTTCGCGCTCATGTCCCTCTACTACACCTCGCGTCATCAGTTGGGTCGAAGAGATGAGGTGGGGAATTTTACTCTTTCCTAGTCTCGGGTTCGCCCATCGCAGCTTCACTCCTGGCAATAGCGTCGTTCAGAGCCTCGCCTTTGATGACGCCAACATCGCCATCGGTCATGAGGTTTTTGAGCACGGCAGGGCCCGAGAAGTTCTTTCTGCCCCAGATGAAGTACCATAGGATACTGATGCTTGCGAACGCTGCAAATACGACGCTGGCATAGTTCATGTTCGTGGCATCCAGTCCGTCCACAGCAACCGGCATGCAGAATAGGAAGATGGCTAGCACAATCCACAGGAGTGTGGTGACGTTGATGGCAAATCCGAATTTGCCGAGCGAGAAGGTTGCATTCTTGACTGCTTTCCGACCTTGAATGAGTGAGATGAGGATCGGGACTCCGTACGAGGTTGAGAGGCAGATAGTCGCTACACCGGTGAAGCTGTTGAATGCTGCCGTGGAGCCGAAATAGATGAGACCCAGAAGGCAGTCGACAGCTGTCGACAGTGTCAGGCCCCACAGCGGAAGTTCGAAGCGTTTGTCGATCTTGCTCCAAAGGACAGATCCTGGAATAGCACCGTCGCGTGCAAAGGCATAGGTACATCGACTAGCTGCCGTCAAGGCACCGATGCCTGCAAAGAGCCAGATGCCCAAGATCAGGAACAACAGCCCAAATCCGCCCGCTGCACTTCCAGTGACCGTTTTGAATAACAACCCAATGGGCTGGCCGGTAGGCACCTCCAACAGCATCTGAATGTCAGGCAACGTGAACAAAATCGGAATGAGGTAAAACAAGCCTGTGATACCTGCTGCTACCACGCTGAACGTTATGGCCTTCGGCACCTCTCGTTCAGGTGCTTCCACTTCTTCACACATAGCAGCCACCATGCCGTACCCAGTCAACACATACGCAGGTTGCAAGAGCCCCACAAAGAAAGACCACCCTGTCGGCCACCCGCTGGCGCTCGCGTCGTAATGCGCAAACACGAACTCTCCACTCCGTCTGTGCTTGCACATGACAAGCAAGACCACAAGGATGATAACGATACTTGATGATGTCCAATAGATGCACATTTTGTTGATCAGATCCAGATACCTAGAAAGAAACATATTGACGAAGAAGCACACCAGCATGACACACCAGAACATCAGCACGGTCTGCCACGCGTTCGGGACAAAATCTTCGTTGAAGATTGAGATTGCGCTCAGAATGAGCTGCGCACCACCGAAATTGATCGAGAGCGTGACCGTCCAGTTGCCGACAAGGGTCAGCCACCCGGTGATCCAAGATGTGATCGGCGCCCACTTTGGCGAGCTCAACAGCGCCGCCCAGTAGTATACTCCGCCTGCGGTCGGGTAGACAGAGCAAATCTCAGCAAGGGATGCAGCGATAAAGGTAGAAATGATACTGATTATCACCCAGCCCCAGATGATGGTCACAGACTGTCCGTTGACAAGCGTGATGTAGAAGGTCGTGCTCAGACCATAGGGGACAGCCATGATCGCGAAGGACAAGCCGAGCACCGAAAGCATCGACAGCGACCGAGGCAGCTCGGCCTTGTAGCCCATCTTTGCGAGCGCATCGTCAGCGGCCTGTGCTTGAATTGACGACCTGCGATGCTGCGTGCTGAATGATGGACGAGACACGGAGGGGCGAGCCATGTTGGACTAGACTGCTTTGCATACGCCTGAGTCTACGGGAAAGCGTCTACACGTTTTGCGGATCGATGATGCTGTAGGACTCTCTGTATGACTCTGGCAACTGGCGTACGAGGGTAAGTTGTTAGTCGAGAGAGAGAATCAGGTGAAATGCGAAGTGCCTGGAGAAGTGCCTAATATGAGCTCTGCATTGTCAACCAGAGATAACTGAGAATCGGCTTAGGAGAGCGAAGCCACAAAGCTGCACGATAACGCTTATTTGCTTAATCTGGCAGCTTTTAGCGTGTCCCAATCGTGTGGAACATGCATGGTTCCTGCGGGGAGGATATCGGGTGCTTATCACGGCGACAACATCTAACATATTTTTGGGCTCAATTGGTCACTGGAGTTCACTGGGTCAGCCGGGCCACAGCCAAACTTGAAATCTCTGAATTTCAGCCTTGTTAAAAGAGCCTGACCCATTCACCCCATTGAACCCCTATGACCCATTGAGCCCAAATTTACGTTATTCCGTACTCTGGGGGCCAGCATATGTGGATTTATTAGCGACGGTGATATCCGCGGAGACAGGAATAGTTGCCAGATTAGTTCAGCCTTTGAGAATGTAACATCCATTTGCCCATGTAACCTCGAACATCGCATCATAGTCTTCGTTATCATCGCATGCTTATATGTTATTACAACAGAACCGTCAATGAAAGTTATCGTAAGACAACGCGCGAACAAGTTTCTGGGTTGCTATGATGCATTAAACCTGCTCTCAAGCGCGCCACGCCTTTCGAATGCACCTGCAAATGCTTCGAAATTTTGTTATGAGACTAGGAAACCGTGGAAAGATAGCTTAAGCGGATGGTAAGAAACGGGGGAACGAGTGGTCGTCGTGATCTGGCCGGTGTCACAATGGTTGCTATAGGGTGCAATGCATTTGACCTTAGGATGGACCTAGCCACAGGCGGAGCCATCGACAGGGAGCAATCGATAATCCTCATTATCGTCTATTATCGGCTGCTCCATTGTCCCGTCAAAGGACAGACATGAGAATGAACGTCTTTCCCTTGTACGAGTCTTGGACGCAGAAGCTGGCGCAGCTTGAATGGATCGAAAATTTGGAGTCGACTTGGATTGATACTAGGTCCGTCGACTCATGCTACGCGAGAGGGCAGTGCTGATACGGTTATGCGCAGACGTGCTGGACATCGATCGACTCGTCAACGTAGACACATTGTGTTTGCCTGTGGCACATTTAGCGGCTGAGCATTGACACAAGAATAAGCGTGACTTACCATCACAGCATGCTCTGACATCCTCCAATCCAGGTTTGGCTTGCTCTTGTTGTCGCCTGGATTCCTCATCCATCCATTGCCCGCTATCACTAACGATGCTCGCATCGTAAATGCTGCCACCCTCCTGATCGTGCGGGAAGGATTGTCCAGCCGCCGTTGTATTCTCGGACCGCGTCCTGCTCGTCACTGAACTAAACAATTTCGAGACTCTTGACATGCCACCCGCTCGAACGGTCCGGTCGCTGTCAGGCTGTGGCGGTCCGAGGCGACTCGCACGTATCGTGTTCTCATTGCTGGAGTCTGCCGTGGTTGAGGCTGTAGGCTGTGTCTGAGCAATCTTCGTTACTGCACTAGGCCGTGTATGTCCAATCTTGCGGCTTGTCCCATTCGTTGTTCTCGAATTATAGCTGGACATGCTCCAGCGACTATCATTGGGTACAAGACGAGCCCCATAACCATTCAAGCTAAACTCAGCGATATCCTCGCTAGTGATTTCATCATGCCCAGTAGCATCACCGCTTGGGGAATTAGCTGGTTCATTGCGATGTAGTAGATATGTGAGTGCATTGAACCAAGTTTCGTGGCGTTGAGCTGTCGAAGCGGTAAACCTGACTTTGCGACCAGGCGTCGTCACCTCTAGGCTCTTCCTATGGAGCCCAGGTGGCATCGGGTTGTCGTCGCTAACAACACGTACACTTTCGATGGCAACACTTTTGGCTTTGAGTTCACTCCGACCAGCAGTTTGAGGATCTTGGTCCGACCAATAGAGAGTCTTTGTGTAAGGATGCACCCAGAAGTATCGGCGATGTCGGGTTGCAGACATTTCCTTGCTGCCTGCTTTCCGGGTGTACTTCCACAGGAATTCGCCAATCATTGTCTGAGTGATCGCTTGAATCATCCGCGGGTCGGTACCGGGACCAGCCTCAAAGCCATGAGTGCCCGCTTGCTGATCAGCACGAATATTGAAACGTTCGTCCAATTCAGAAGCAAAAGAAGAAACGGACGAACGGTGTGATACTTGGGATTGAGACCCGATCGTCCCACGCTTGCCATTATTTCCCATCCTGCTTGATGTACGAACGTAGTCGCTTGGCGTCTTCGGCCGACGCATCGCTGAAGCGGGCATGGAAGGAGGACCCATAATACCTCCATGCTTGATGGCAGAGGTTTCTCGCCGTGTGGGTGAGCCAATTTGTGTATTGGCTTTTGCGATGACATCTTTGTGATCAGATGGAAGTGGTGGATGGGTTTGTGACACCATGCTGGAAGTACGGATACTTCCAGCACTTCCAGGTCGCCGTGAAGACATCGGCTGTTCGACGCCCGCAGTTTCGGAGACTCTTGTGACATCTCTCGTCCGAGAACTCGGTCGTCCGGGATAACGAGTTGGCGAACCGGGAACTCGAGCAGTAGGGCTGTGAGTTCGCGCCGGTATTATCACTGGTGCAACAGCAGCTTTGGTTTGCAAAGCTTCTGTGATCTGCGCTGCGGTCAAGGTTGTTTGTGAACTTTGATCCTGTGTGCTTGCGGATTGGAGTAGCGATGTATCGAAAACGCTCGAGGGTGCACCTGTAGAACCGAACGACCGGCCGTCGACGATCCTTTCTGCTGTCCTTGGTCTATCAGGCGTTCCAGGCCTGTCAGCTGGAGAATATCCTCTTGCCAAAGTTATTGGCGCGTCCGGATGTGTATCTTGCGACAGGATTGCTGAAAAATTGGATCCCTCCTGTGCGGTCCCAACACTACTATCCATCAAACTAGCTTGTAAGCGTTCTGCGTCAGCGTTTCTTGTAGCAATCCGAGCGTGCAACTCTACAATTTCTTTGGTATGATTTTGCTGCATTTGTTCAATGACTTCCCTGTTGGCCAATGATTGTGCACTGAATTTGGCAAGGGACTGGCTGTGAGTTAATGTGAGTGTTTCTAGCTCAGACTGCTTGGCAAGTAAGTCATCCTTTTGGGTACAAAGCTGAGTTCTGAGGCCCTCCGATTCTTCAAGATGCGCTTTCTGGAGTTCTACAAACTCGCCATGTCGGTTCGCCAGCTGCTTCACTTGCTTGGAGAGTTGACTTTTGAGCTCATCGATTTCGGTCTGCTTGTTGGCCAAGTCCCTTGTTCCGGTAGACATTTGAGCTTTCAAGTCGTTCAACTCAGCTTGTTTGCTCGATAACTTGGTCTCATGGCTGGATATCTGCAAGTCAAGTTCATTTAGCTTCTGTTTGTGACCTAGCGAAAGATTGCTGATCTCAGCCTGCTTCCTTCCAATATCTTGGTTCTGTGTAGACACCTGCTTTCGTAGCCTCTCTAACTCCTGGCCATGGGCGGCTTGTAGACTTTGAATTTCGACTTCTTTGCTGGTGAGTTGATTAGAATAGCCAGAAATCTGCCTCTTGACCCCTTCGAGCTCTGCGTTGTGTACGCTCTGAAGCTTTTCAAGCTCAGATTTCTTGGTACCTATCTCCTCATCGTGACCGGAGATCTGTTTTCTCAACATGTCTAACTCCGCAGCATGTGTTGTTCGTAGAGAGTCAACTTCAGCCTGTCTGTTGTGAGATGCTTCGTCGTAGCTAGCTGCAAGTCCTTTCAATCTGTCAGTCTCCATCATGTGTTTGAATTTGAGGTCATCTAGGTCAGCATGCGCAACAGCGATGGCTGCTTCGTGATCGCCGCGTAATGTTTCCATGTGTGTCTGCTTCATTAGAAGCTCTTTTCGAAGGTCCGACACCCGTCCTTGTACGACAGCCAAATCTTCTTGGTGCCGCTCTTGGAGTTCCTGGTGTGCGTTGCGACTAGTTTCGAGAGACGCGACATGGTTCAGGCGGAGTTCTTCCACTTCATTGTGCTTTGCCTCGAGTTTGACTTGCTGATCCGAGATTTTCTCGTTAAGGGTTTCAATCATGGTTTCATAGGTTGCCTGGAGTTTGCCCAAATCTTTTTGATGGGCCTCAAGGTCCTTAGCATGCACCCCACGCATGTTTTCGATTTGGACCTGATAATTATCGCAAGCACCTTCATAGCTTGAAACGTCTCGTTTCAAGCTCGCCACGTGGTCAGCATGTGAAGCCTTTATAGCGCTGATTTCTAATTGAAGGCCATTTAGCATAGTGACATGACTACTACGCATAGAATCCAGTTCGAGTTGTCGACTTTTAAGATCTTCTTGATGGCCCAGGATTTGAGAATTAGCGAGTTGGACCTCCTCAAGGTGAGAGCTGCGGAGTTCGCTGAGCTGATTATGTAGGGTAGCAAGATCGTTGGCATGATTTACTTGCATTATTTCTTGCTCTTTCTCTCGCTCTGCAAGGTCATTCTGAAGCTTTTCAAGGTTCCGGTGAACGTCAATGGTGTCCTTAGGAGGTGACTGAACCGGAAGACTGTCTTGTGAGGGGAGATTGCCGTAATTCATATATGCGTGTGAGGTGTCTGCATGTTCGGTCGATGCGACGTCGCCTGCCGGAGTAACGGGGTCGTGTGCTGTGTCCCAGACGGTCTTCGGAGGCGTTATATGGCTACTCGTCGGCCGAATGGGACTCTCATCCAATCCTCGCTGTGGAGTATATTGAGTGCTGTTATCAATCCTCTTGATTGGGGAGCCAGGCGCACTTGGCGGTAATGGGAACGCTGCTGGTAGCAGCGTCGCCTCTGCAGACGCTTGTCTTTGGTCCTGTCGATTTCCAACGGCAATGTCTGGAGGCTGACCTGGAGGATCTACGTTTGAAGCTTCTATTACCCAAGGGTCTGTCATGGTAGCCGAGTCAGTCATGTTGGACCGAGGCTTGAGTTTAGACGTCTCATATTTTGCTTTTGAAGGGGTATACTGATATGCTGGCGTCGAATGCATGGATGACATTGCCGAGGATCGAGCAGGAGTGCTGTGAGTTTCACTGTTGATTTCGTCCATGCCACCAAGCTCTGCAAACAGACTCTGTTCTCCTGCTTGCGAACTTTGTGAAGAAAAAATCGTAGCTGGAGAGTCTCGAGAAAGAGAATGCGAGCGGAAGCTCTCAGGCGTCGCTTGTTGAGCCAGGCTTACCTGCCTGCTGTACGATGCTCGACTATGGCGCAATTTGGACTTTGCGAACACAGACTGGACTGGCGTCTGCAGGCCATTGGCCTCTTCGTCGGATGTTGATGCAGTGCTGAGGTAAGAAGATCGATTTCCCACTGGCTTAGCCATTAAGGAGGTGCGACTAATCTTGCCTAAGACTTGGTGACCTGTTCTTGCGGCATTTTCTTCTGTCTCTGTCAGTTCATCGCTGCTGTCCCCGGCCAAGCTCTCGGCGCCGGTCATGAAAGCTTCGCTCTCGGTTGCATGGCGCTCGTCGGCCGTATCAAAATTGTCTTCTGTTTCATTGGCCGTCTGATAAGCATCGCTGAGATCATTCGGAAGAAAACGGTCATCACGAGGAGGCTGCAACCTATTCTGTGGTCTCAGGGCAGATGGGTTGTCATTGATTTGATCCTCCCAGTCATCGTCGTTCAGCTCAATGTCGGTTCGTGGTCTGCGACTACCACCCAGCATATCTGGGCGTAAAGGTTTTTTAAACCCATCTGACTTTGTTTTCTGGCGTTTGGCGGCACTCCCATTGTCACCTCCTCGGCGATGTTCTAATTCATCTCGGGCGTCTTGGAGCATACGTTTCAGCTCAATTTTTTCGGTCTTTTCGCGATGGATGTTGCCCTTTAGGTTGTGTATCATTCTCTGAGCATGATGAAGAGAGCTCTTCAAGGTCTCAGACTCCAAACCGCCGTGTCGGGGAGTAGCCTTGGTCGGAGAGGGTGGTGGTGAGTTCTCAGGAGTGTCGATTCTCTCGCCGATTTCCTTGCCAACAGTGAGAAAAGCTTCGGTCGGACTGACTTGTCTAGATCGGGATCTAGATGCTACTGCTCTTGCCAATTCCTGGTTCTGAGCTATCAGATCGTCGACCTTGTCCAGCAATGTGTTGCGCTCAGCATCAACGGTATCGGCATTCCTTTTGAGACTGTGAATTTCTGTGTCATGAGCCTTTTTGATAGCAGCAAATTCTTCTCCCAGTTTCGCATAGGCCACTCTCGCTTCATCCAAGTCGTTTTGGAGTTTTGATTTCTCAGTCGTAACGGCCCCGAGACTGGCATTCAAGCGTTTCTCCCTATCACTGGCTTCCCTCGTAGCATTCAGCAGGTCATGTTTCTGTGTTTCTAGGTTCCAGTTCTCATCCTTGTATTTCTGCTCACTCTCATCCAAAGCACGAATTCTCTGAGTGTATCCAAGAATATCATGTTCAGTCGCCTCTCTGTCTACCTGCGAACGCTTAATTGTCTCGTCTCTTTCGGCGACCGCGGCCTGCAGCTGGCGGACTTGTGCAAGCAGGGACGTGCTGATGTCTGCAGCAAATTGAAGATCACCTGCTCGGGTCGAGGGCTGATTTCGATGCCGTCGGCTTGGAGCGCTGATCTTGGTAGGAGAGCCAGTGGCTTGGCTCACGAAGACGCCAGATTCATGCTGTTGAGGCTCGTCCTGCTTCAGCTTTGGTCCTATCAGGGCTCTTGCGACCTCTCGGCCAACATCAGCATGCTCTCGCTCTATGTCGGCTAGCTTCCGCCGCAGCTCGGTAGGGATAGTGGCTTCATCTTGAAATTGTTCTACCTCTTCCAGTCTACTTGTCAGGTCATCCCTTTGCTGTAACAAGGCAGTGCCCAGGTGCCGTGTGTCAAGTAGACGTCGATCTGTCTCCTGTAGGTGAGCCTCTATCGTCCGTTTGAGCTGCGAGGGAGAATTGGTGCTTGACAGGTCGAGTAATTCGGCGTTGAATCGTGAGGAGAAACGATGCTGGTAAGCCTGGCTAGCAGGGTCGGCATCTGAGGCGAATACGTCTTCATCGAGCTCGTGAGACCCAGACCCGTGGCTCGATGGGCCAAGGAAGTGATCTACCACAGGTGCGGCCATGTCGACTGAGCGGTGAGACGCGTTCGGCAGTCAGCTGGGAGTATCAACACGCATCGATCACATCAGATTACCTACTGCACTCAAAGCAGGAATCGATGAATCTGGCAGAGCATCGTTGAGCGTGGAGCTGCACATGTAGGGGAGGGGCAGCAAGGATAACGTAAGGAGCGAGAAGAGGCGTAAGAAATGCACAAGAGGGTACTATAGCAAGTGAAGATATCGCGTGTTTACCGTGACCACAATTTGGGCCCGTGAATTGGGTGATCGACTAGCTTCAGCCGGTTAATAATACGCTAATCCGCTTGTCCTCTGTCGGGGATGCTTCTTTGGCCATGACTTGTTTACGACAGGCGTACGCAGCCCAAGGAGTGGAACCGAAACTCCCATTGCGACTTCACGCTAATATTACGAGCTGCAAATCAGGCTTCAGATTCTCGTATTGAGCTAGTGCCTGAATGCACTCGATCCAACCAACAATTTTGCTATGGCTCGGCTACCTTAGTGTTTTGTTGTAATGGCCCAATCCTGTTATATTGATGCCTGGTGGACGTACGGGCAGATGTTCAACTATCAGTAGTATCATCATTAACAATTGTACCAGACAGGCATTGAAGAAAGCACCCATCAGGTCGTTCCTAGGACAATCTCGTGAACAAGTTGTTGACTAGCCTCAACGGCCTGTCACATGGTCCTCGAACGCCATCTTTCAATGCTGAGTATGTATGTTCTCGGATCCGAACCCAGTATACAAGCTAGTCGTATGATCTCAGGCCCATCGGTGTTGTGGAGATTGTGGCTGTCCTTCACGCAAACCGCCGAGTCTATCGAGCTCAAGGGACTGGAACCGCCCAGGATCAGCTTTTTGGTAGGGTGGTAGCTGTTCCTGAACTGGCTCCATCCCGATGCTCCCAGAGTCGGTGATCCGAACCACTACTACACGGCCAGACATCTGTTGTCCCGACTGTTGATCAACCTCGTCGGGGAATGTAATTCGTATTTCCGGCACTGGACTATCTGGTCGTCCGTGGGAATTAGCGATTAATTTCATTTTGTCATCATATACAAAGACTTTGTCCTGGCCGTTGTGCATTGGTATCCTATTGATGCTCGGAGATCGTTGATGACCGCGACGATAGTGGGTCGGTAGAAGTGCTGCTTGCTGCGCGGCACGTCTCCGGCGCAAATATAGTAAAGTGGCCGACAAGAGGCACGCAAGCAAGAGCAATGAGAAGAAGCCGAAAAGAAGGCCATTATGATTGTCGTAATAGTCGCTGATGTCGCGCGGTTGTAACATGAATAATGACATTTTGGAAGTCGGTATTCAAACTGGTGGATGGACACGGTTGTGTGAAGAACCAGCGGGAAAGTTGTGTTCAGTACCTTCGAAAAAGAATACTGTGTAGCCCTCGTTGATTTAGAATTATAACGAAATGTTACAATCTCCGATTGCTGTCGGGTCGCTCTTGCTGGTCGGTCGTATTCAAAGGAATGGACGGTAAAGGTGCGGCGAAAGAGTGTAGCCGCTACCTACCAAAGGGAGCTGTCGATGGGAGCGAGAGAAGGCGCAGTCTACCTAAGGTAAGGTAGTTAGGTATTACACTGGACAACAACAAGAACCTTGGAAGTTTCCACGGGGTAACGACAACTATATTAGGAGGGCCAGTCCGCGTATTAAAACGGGCAGTTCAAATTCGGCGCAGCTATCAAAGTTTATCGAAAGCCCACTCGCACGCCCTATTTGTGAGGCGCGTCAGCAGCGTGGCTCTTTCATCCTTTTGCGTACACAATAGTGGCGCCATAGTGTCCAATCTAATGACGCCTAGAGTATTAAGTCCTCCACCGCTGGCGAGCCAAATTTCGCGTACTCTGAAATAATCCACCAATTGTCCCACGCCCAGCCGGAAACCATTAGTCTGGTCGGACAACTTGAGCGCCGACTCTCGCCGCCCTCGCCAAACGTTGCTCGTTCCCGGACATGTGATATTAAACACAGAGCTATCGCAGAGCTATCGATGGCACGCGAGTTTGAATTGTTCTTCGGAACCTCTTTGAGACGCATTCTATGATCAAAGAAATCGCCATTACCCACCTTTATGATGCACTCACGATGCGCAATTTAGTTCCAGGGCAGATACAGCATGAAAATTGTCGGCACGTAACACCAGATGCTCGCATCAAGAGAACAACACGCGGTAGTTTGCAAATCGGCGGCCCTTCAAACATGTCTAGTTGATGAAAAAGTTCAACTGCCCGTTGGCATGGCACGACCTCTCTGGTCAGCATCCGTCCTCTGTTGACCGCTCCCTTCACGAAGCCTCTTTGAGGCTTCGCATCCTTACAGGCTCTCCTATCCGCCGCAAACTTACCAAGACCTACAGGTAGGCTTGAGTTGTTCCCAATTAGGTCTGGCTCGCGCCAAGGGTTTCCTGCCGATATTGGTAGGCGCCCAGTCACGTAAATATTAATGTTAGTTGCGTTGGGGCTCCTGTTTATACGGAGCATGCCAGTCAATGTGCGTGCACAACCTGAAGCTCGGAACACAAAATGCGCGACCCCTCGTCGTTGCATTCTCTCCTCAAGCACACAAGGCCGAAGCGACATCTCAGTGAACAAATATGCATCACCTCCAACGAACGCATCGAAGGCTGGCCGGCGCCTTCCCAAAGAGGAACACGTTCACTCATAGAACCCCAAAAATCATTGTTCGCTGACAATGTTCATGACCCTGCAGCTGGATTCCGTGACTTCAAAAAGCCAGTCACGAAGTCCATCGACCAGACTGATGGTTTTTTAGCTGGCAAGGCTGTGGTACAACTCCCTGACTTCAAATGGTAATGTGCAGACCCTTAGAGTTCATATCAAAAATTGAGATGCAGAAGGTAATCCTTCTCAGGATGGATTTTGAACAAGTGGAAGATCCGCTGACCATAGTGCCAAAGACTCCAAGCAACTGACGCTGCCTGGTTAATACGCCTAAAGCTCCAAAAGAGACACGCTAGTGCTGCCAAATCTGGGGCATTTTGTGGTTAGGCCCGCATGCCAGGCGCCAATCATTCACCCCACCATTGACACAACATCACCTGAAAACACCATCACTAAGCCACTATCCAGTGGAATTCCATCGATTGGGCTATACTGGCCATGTCATCGCACATGTGTCTACCCGAAACGGCGAGGGTACCATTCACATGGCTCTTTCGCTCCAAGGTTGAATGTGGGATGTTTCTCACAATTCTGATCAGTCGCACTTATCAAGTGTCGCCTGGTCATTTCTGCAATCGCATGCCTCATTCAAACTGTCGGTTTGTCTTCTCCCAGCCGCCAACCTATTCTGCGACTTGTCTCGTGTAACACATCCCAAGCAGTCTAGAAATTCCTTGATACTCCACAATTTCCTGCAGCACGTCCGATTCTCTATCCGTGGCCTGTTGCTTCCTCAACTCGCACAAAATCGGTCAATCGACATTCCATCCACTCCCACTACCACATCCCTTGCTTCATGCGCAATCCTGACGAACCCGTGCTCCTCCAACCTGCCCTTCACATTATTGTCCATCGCGACCTTTGGTCCACTTCCAATGCGCAAAATGGCATAGTGCCTCCAGTTCAGGCCGTCTGATTGTCGCACGGCTGCCTACTGTGAAATACCCACATGTGGACTGACAACCTAGCAGTCGAAGGGGTACATGAGTTTCTTACGCCTTGCTTCATCAGAACCTTCCCTTCCACGATCAATCTCCCCTTCATCTCGTTCTCTGACACCCTCCTCCCTCGACATACCTCCACACTTCTACCCGACCCTTGTACACAAACCACGGATTACATATAAGAGAAGGAACGACACTGCACATTTTGCCAAAAGACCCTCCACTTCGAAACAAAGTGATTTTGGAACTTGCCTAGGGGTTCAATTGAAAAGACACAGTACAAATAATCTAAACTCGGACGTGAAGCACATTTTAGATTTGAAAGCATGACATC
This sequence comes from Incumbomyces lentus, assembly GCA_017656005.1. Classification (NCBI taxonomy): domain Eukaryota; kingdom Fungi; phylum Ascomycota; class Eurotiomycetes; order Chaetothyriales; family Trichomeriaceae; genus Incumbomyces; species Incumbomyces lentus. The sequence continues at coordinate 656,179 of JACJVT010000004.1, read as the reverse complement.
TACAATTACGGCGAATAGTGTTTTGGAAAATGTGAGGCCATGAATTTAGGTAACGTGTTGGCGGCTAACCATAACTAGAATTTAGGCTCGGCGTGGCCATTTTACGGACGGCAGGCGAGCGGCACCTCATACATGGCAGATACGACACGGACTGGACCTTCCACTAGCAACAACATTTGGCATCCGAGCAGCACCTCCAATGGTTTCATGAGTCGCAGGCACATTGAGCAAGGCAAGAATCAGGTCTCAGAAAAACTTTCTTTGATCCTGCCACCTGTAACTAGTAGCGGTCCGCCGCTTATCGCCAGCGACAGAAGGTCACCAGCTACCATCGACACGGCGCACCATGAACCACTATCGGCAAACAGTAGAAGCAACAATAATTCCGCGCTATTGACTCCCAGTTCCATCACAAGTGGTTCGGACCATTTCTCACAACAAGGTCTTCTTGCGCAAGACAAGGGATTGTCACGGCAAAAACCATTCAGCTCAAAGCCATTCCAAGACCCCGCAAGCGCATGGTCTGCTGCTCAAGACTTTCGGCCTTCAGCCACAACAAACCAGGCCCGAGGAATCGTAGGGAACGTATACGAATCATCCACGAAACTCACTTTGCATGATAGTCCCTTTTTTCCAAATACACGCACAAATGATACACGATCAAATTCTCTAGAGGCAATATGGAGCCGGAGAGACCTGAAGACCAATGGTAAACAAACGATCGAGCACGACGATTTTCGACCTATGCTGGCACATACGGCACGCATCCTATCAGACGCAAATCAAGGTCAAGACATCAAGTCTATGAGGGATGGGCCATTTGGGAGGTCCAGAGGCGAAGATTTTGGCGGGCCTTTGAGCGGACTGCACCTGAACCAGTATCCACGCCCTGGCGATAACTTACAGCCTAAGTCTCGGCAAACGATTCCAAACTACACAGGATCGGCTCGACAAGCGAACGAAGACGGTCGCAAGCATGTCGCTCAACGGTATCCAAGCGGTTGCTTGCCAAACATCTGTGACCGAACGCAGAGCTTGCCCCTCCATGGTTCTCACGCCCTGATCGCAGGCCCCAACCAGGATTTCCATCAAAGCTCAAATAGAAACACGGATCTGGGCTGGCAATCGTCTGCGTCGAACAGCAGAACACTGATGTATCGCAACCAAACAATGTGCGCTGCCGATGTGAGCGTTTGCCCACGCAGCCGACGCCACGACCATGTACAAGAAACACCTCCTTTTATGTCTCAACCCTTCGCATCAACACTCTACTATCCCCAACAAAGCTCCGGAGCAGAGTTTCGGGACAGCTCCTACGTCTTTGACTCCAATGCCGAGGTTCCGTATCTAATGGTGGAGCCTTCAGCAATACCTCAAAGCGATGCGCACCAAGTCTTCCGCAGTCCTTTGCTGGAGGATTTTCGAATCAACAAAGCCAAAAAATTCGAGCTGAAGGACATCTACGACCATATAGTTGAATTCAGCGGAGATCAGCTTGGCTCACGTTTCATTCAACAAAAGTTAGAGATTGCTAATAGTGAAGAAAAGGACCGCGTCTTCAAGGAGATCGCACGAGACTCGAGACAACTGATGACGGACGTCTTTGGAAATTACGTGATCCAGAAAATGTTTGAGCACGGAAATCAGACTCAGAAAAAAATGCTTGCTAGCCACATGAAAGGACATATATACGCCCTCTCGACCCAAACGTACGGATGCCGAGTTGTGCAGAAGGCACTCGAACATATTTTGACCGAGCAACAAGCGAGTCTGATCAAAGAACTCGATGGACTCGTGCTAAAGGTGGTAGAGAATCAGAATGGCAATCATGTCATCCAAAAGGCTATAGAAAGAGTACCGGGCGAACACATCCAGTTTATTGTGGACGCTCACCGTGGCCACGTTCATTATTTGTCCAAACACGCATACGGCTGTCGAGTCGTTCAGAGGATGCTGGAGCATTGTCAACCTCACGCAAAGCGACAAATCTTGGATGAATTGCACTTGAACATATCGGACCTAATCCAAGACGCTTTCGGCAATTACGTCGTGCAGCATGTTATCGCCAATGGCGAGCCACAAGATCGAAAACCGGTCATTGACAAAGTGCAGAGCAGGTTGCTGGAGAATGCCATGCACAAGTTTGCGAGCAATGTCGTTGAAAAGGCACTGGATTATGCAGAAGAGGAGCAGCGCCGTGCGATGCTTCGGAAATTGACTAACCGTGACGAACAGGGACAAAGCCAAGTGATCAAATTGCTGAATCATCAGTATGGCAATTATGTCATCCGTTCGTCCTCCTGCATTGAATATGGGAATTTACTGACGTTCGTATAGAAAAAAGTGCGGCCCATCTAGGCGGTCATGCCCTAGCTGCGCTCATCGAAGAAATGGAGCAGTACCTTCTGCAGCTCCGTCGCGTCAGTACAGGCAAACAAGTCACTGCGCTTGAAAGTTCGATCAGGGAAGCACGACAGCGACTGAGCAATCACCGGTTTGACAATGGAATTCCCAACGCACCAACGCAGCCTAGGACAAGCCTCGCCAGGCGTTGATTGAGTCACGTCAGATAATCGTTCGAAATTTTGACAGCATTCGGGGCAACCATCACATAGCGCAAGCATGTGTAAAGTCAGCTACCACAGGCGATCTGGGGAGAAGTCGGAATGGCAACAGGTGTTTTAGTCCTCGGGGAGTTACCACTTTATTATTGGGAACGGCATCAGATAGATTTCACACCTTTCCAGCAGGAAGCAGCATGGCAAAGAATCCTTAATACCCAAGTAAACACGTGTTAGTATCTCCGACCAAGAAATACTCATAATGATGGCACAAAGTCTGATGGTCTTTTCTAATATCCTATCGAATACTTGGCGAAGATTAGCTCATTGATCGCGTTCTAGCACGTTCGTTAGCCATGATTTGCAAGCTGATGCTGCGTTCAGTCTATACAACTGGTCACAAACACGCTGCTTCTGATGACACAGCTTGACGATGCTTTGTTCTCACATTACTTGACGTCTCTATAAGAAATCCCGCTTAGCAGATCAGGCAAGTTATCGATGCGTTTTTGCTGCAGACGTTTACAGATTGTCATATGTGTACACAGTGGTCCTTCCCCTTCTATGCTGCGACATTCAAATTGTAGAATACTAGTAGTTAGATGACTTTGCGTACATCTTCGAGAGATGTTCGGCTTGTGGCTGACGCGCTCGTCGTAGTCCCACGGTTCATGTCGGCGAGATTGCGCTTCCTGCGAGGTTCTCAGTAATATAAACCTACCACTGACCTACCCAGCGTCGGAGATTCCAAGGTTGGCAGTAATCCACGCTAGGACGATGCTTACTCACTTTGCTAGTTGCACGCCAAAACAAGCGGTCCCATAACGAGAGCTATTATTATGATGCCTTCCAGGGAGCGACATTTTTCTCCCAACTACTGGCTCCCCCCCCCTTACCACGATCCGTCTAGCAATTTCATCCACGCATAGTTGGCGAAGCATGCTGGTCTGCCAATGAGTTCAGGGTTCTTAGAGAACGATAAGACCATTATACGAGAACAGGTCGAAAGTCGATGGTAAATTGCTCATGGATCCTACACAGAGAAAGGAGATAAGTTTGTAATATCGTTTAGGTGGGGCCCAACTGCCGCCCCACGATCCCCCTTGTCGCGGCGTGTCGCGGGCACTGCTAATTCCACAGAACCATGCTGAAGGAAGAAAAGGCGTTCCTCAAACTTTGGCCTTGGTCCTCCCCCCGATCTGCACCGTTGCACGTCAAGCTGTTTACGACTAGCCTGGCGTAGGGATCTGAGTACGCTAACTACATTGGCATCAAAATATCATCTTCCTTCCATGCATGGATTTTCCACCAAACCAATTTGAGCAGATGATCATTCTTTTCAGGTCGCTAGCGATGGCGGGCGATGCCAACGACTGCCTATGCAGTCTCTGCTCATGCACATTGATCTTTTACTTACGTACTTCTACATGCCTCACAGTGCCCGGAGCCCGAATATCGACTCTCTAGACCGCGTGGTCATCGAGAACCATGAATGCCATTGGCGTCGCGATAGAGCTGCCTACCAACCGACAGTCGAGGTACTTTGACCCCAAAGCGCCAGATGTTCATGACCCGAATTACATTCCAGTCTTGAACGGCGCCGAGATCAAAGTTGATTTCAGCCAGCCCAACTTTTCTGCTCTACCCAGTATACCTCAACCACACACAAATGCCGCACAGGCCTCTCTCAAAAGGTCCAAAAGTGCCTCGGCACCAGAAACGGTGGTGCAGACGTCCAGCTGCCATCCCCTCCCGCCCCGGAAGTTGCAGACAACGTCAAAGAATATTACTCCACAAGAGCTTGGAAATCCGCACTCACCGATTCCAAGCTCTGAAGGTAGCAGTGGAGAAGACCACCTGACGTCGAATTTTGAGAGCAGCACGACTGACACAGCTGCCATACTTGAGGAACATGTTTTCGTGATCCCAGGCAATGCAACTCCAAAAGCAGAAGAGGTACAATTTCCTGTGGTCCCGCAGTCGGCCCGCTCATCCGTCTCTTCCACAAAGAGATCTCATGTTCCCACCTCCAGATTCAATCAGAAGACTCCGGGCATGCCTCCTTTACCTGGAGGTTCACTTCAAAGCAGAGTTCACAGTCCGCTTAGCTCTCAAGACGTGAGTCCTGAGTTCAACCAGTTGCAGGTGCAACCACATCACGAAGCACAATCCAGCTGGGCCACACCTGCACCAGTCGAATCCCCTTCAATGGCTGGTCAGACTATGGCGGCCCGATTGCACAATGTCAAATCAACAGCTTCGGAGAGGCGTGCAAGAGCGCTGCATTCTCATCCGTCGAATTTATCGATGAAATCGAGGTCTAACTCTGTCGTGGAGGAAGCCGACGAAATTCCACTCATACAGCAGCAAACTCAATCGGGCTCACGCGCATCGTCCACCAGGTCAAGAACACAGTCGATATGCAATTCTCAACAGCCTACCCCTGCCCCGAATGCTCCGCTACCGGATCTTCCCGCAGGTATTAGACGCCCACTTACGAGGGAGAGGCCTACGGATAAAAGTCCAGTGCCTTCACCGCAATCAAGGCCGCCGGGCCCGCTCCGGTCACCTTCATTTGCTACCGCTCCCGTAACCCCTACTGCGCTTCTGACTCCCGCTGTCCCTATTCACTCGAACGATCATGTGGAAATGGCCGAGTTTATGACCACACGCAAAATGACGATTTTCCGCAGATTCGATGATGTGCATGTCCGATTGTTATTACATTTGCAAGACGAGGTCTCCGCGCTCGAGCGCGAGCTCTTCGAATTGGATGAAAGTGGCCCTGGACAACCGGACAAAGTGGTTCGAAAGGCAAATGTCATGCGAGAACTACGCAAGGCATTGGCTGAATATGGTACGTGAATGATGAAAGAAGAATTTTCATCCACTAACACGAAGCAGATCATCTTTTTGCAAACTGGAGCTCAATGCAAAGTAATAAAGCCAGTGATGAAACCAAAGGGCAGCTGGCGAAGCATCTACAAACACTTGAATCGGCTTCTGGGGTCGTGTCCAAAGGTGCTAAAGCTGATCTCGCTTGGCTACAAAAGACCAATGATCTTAGTTCAATTTCAATTGATCCAGAGAAGCAGCCAGAGAAATCGAGCTCAAGCCAAAGTAGCATCAAAGCTGATCAGAGCATCGCTGGTGGCGGTGGCGGCAGTGGGGGCCTTGGTTTCTGGTCTCTTTTTGGTTGTGCCTCGAAGCGCAAATAATTGTTTTTAGACGGTTGCCCCATTGGCAGATCACGAATTTCCTTCTAGACGGCTTGCATCTGTACTTGGGACGGTATACGACTGATCAGGCGCTTGCCGAACTTGCGTGGAGGCAGGGATCTAATGTATGATATGAGATATTTTTCAAAAGCACAGAGGGCTACGTAGGAAACCATGCCTAGATTATTGCACTCCATCAAAATCAACGATGTCGGTTGACCTCACATCCATGCGATGACAATTTAGCAGTGACGGAGACTAGCAAGCGAGTGCGATCCTCATTCAAATTGAGTCAGTGATGCAGGTCGTAAAATACGCTGCGATGTGAATTGTTCAGATCCCTGAATCTTTCGAACAACCTTGAAATTCTTCGTGGCGCCGTAAGTACCATTGACTCACCCTCAAAGACAGAGAAAAGACACATTTAGCCATGCACAGCTAATGCAGTATTGCTGTTGTTTTGACCCATTTCTGAATCGTTGCATTGATACCAACCTGTCGCGTGACGTTTTGACGTTCCTGGCAGTCCGTACCTGGAAAATTCTATCACAATGGTAACGACCTTGCTAGAAATGTATTGGTGTGCATGTACCCCGGATACTAGCGCGCAAGCGCGACTCGCAGAGGGCAAATTTTTTTTAAAGCCGATCACCTAGTGCGCGGAAAAACTGTGCCGCAATGGGAACAAAAGGCACCAACCACGCATGTTTCGATGTGTCAAGCTCGGAACCTTGGAAGCAATCTCCTTGGTTTTTGCAGCTCGTCAAAAATTTTCATCGACCGGTCACAGATACTAATACCTGCAAGTTCTCCGCAGCCAGTACCTAGCAGTATTCCCCTACGTGGTCACATGCTCTGAGGCCACATGCGTTGAACTTGCCAAAATGTTCCCTCCATCTTCCAATACATACCTCGACATCGATGCTCTGTCGGGTATCTGTGGCTCCATCTCTATCGCTTGCTGGGTTGTTGTATTCTCGCCACAGATTCTCGAAAATGCGTACCGTAGGAGCGCAGAAGGGCTTTCCGTTGTTTTCCTTCTCATCTGGTTGCTGGGAGATGTTTTCAATATCATCGGCGCGGTGCTGCAAGGTGTCCTTCCCACCATGATCATCCTTGCAGTATACTATACACTGGCCGACATTGTCCTTATGCTACAAGTGTTCTACTACCGTGGCTTCACGCTCAAAGACGAACCTTCCAAAGCAGCCAGCAACGACCAACAGGACAATGAGAGACAAGCTCTTCTCGCCGTACCCTCGCCTAGCAACAATCGGAGCCCAAGAACTTCCTTCTCGGAAGACCTTCAGCGTCGGGGGCAGCATTTGTCACCTGCTACCCCTCTTCTCAATGACGCAGGTCGGAACCAGCAAGCGACGGCAAAGCGCAAACCAGCTTCAGCATTGCAAACCACTCTCTTGAACACCTTTGCGATTTTCCTTGTTTGCGCCGCAGGCGCTTTGGGCTGGTATATTGCGGCGCGCTACAGCCGCCACCATCATCGTTATCATCGTCCTGACGAGCAGCAACCGAAGCCGTCGGAGCCACTCGAGTTTGATACATTAGGTCAATTCTTCGGATATCTGTGCGCTGCATTCTACCTTGGCTCACGGATACCGCAACTGCTACTCAACTACCGGAGGAAGTCAACAGAGGGCGTCTCTCTTCTGTTCTTTCTCTTCGCATGTATTGGCAACATGACTTATGACTTGTCAATATTTGCGTATAATCCGCAAAACAGCTGTGAGGCAGGCCCGACGAGATGCGAGGATGGAGAGGCAAGAGCTATCTACGCACGCTACATAGCGGTGAACGCGAGCTGGATCGTCGGCAGCATGGGGACGCTTCTCCTAGACGGTGCCATTTTCGTTCAATTTTTCTTGTACAGAAAGGACGACGAGGTGGACTATCGCCGACAGAATGGCCAAGTTGTGCCCGAGCAAGCTATTATCAACTAGCAGCTGTATGGGAAAAGCATCAAGGGGCTTTTTGATTTTCAAACACAACAACTTGGCAGGTACTGTTCCAAAAAAAAAAAAAAAAAGAGCAAGCAGGCTACCTGCGAGCGAGGCGGGAAATAAACATCGCTCCATGGCAAAGCGCTTCATTCTTGTATGATAGCACTCTTTCGCAGCCATCAAAAGTTGCTCCAGAATCTCTCAGTCCCGGCAGCTACGCGACTTGAACGTTCAGAAATCGTCCTTTGCAAGGCTCCTACAACCGGCCCCGCATTAGGCAAGATCCCAGCAGGAGCCGAAATAGTCTCCGGTCGCTTTCGGCATCATGGCCATGGTTTTTGTACCGCAGACGACAGAAACACCTAGGAAGTGGATCGCGCGATTGTGTCGTATAGTCCACATCCGCGGCGTGAAGTTGGACAGACCTGGAGCCCGGCAGATGGGACTAGGCTGGTTTGAGTAAAGGCATGTTGCTGCTCAAAGATGAAATTCGAGACGTGCGTAGGCATGCTCTTTTGTTCTTGAGCGAGTTGCCCCCGGAGGACGAGGACGGACCTTCGACATTGTGCCGGCAAGGCCGAAGAAGATGGAGACAAACCCTTTTCATGTAGATCCTCTATTACAAGCAGAGTGGAAGACGCCTGCCTCACAAGTGCTTGAAGGAAGCGAGGAGGAGGAGGAGAACGAGCTAAATGTCTCTCAGTGAGTGAGTGTCTCCTCCCCGGACGCGGAGAAGATAAGCGGTCCAAATACAGAGGTACCTTCGCAAGCAAATGCTTTACTCCAACATGTATATACATATATGCATCTAGTTCTCACAGTGGAGAGCTTACAATGTACATAACGTAGTTCGCCTTCCACGGCCTACAGTGAACATGTACGGCGCGCTGCGATCAGTGTCCAGATTCCAGCATCCAAGTTCAGACCATTACTTCTTGCCAAGCAATTATTCGCTTAGCACGCTCCAGGATACAGATTTCAAGCATCAAATGCATTGATCGTACACAGACTTCAGTAGTCCTCATATCCATTATGAAGCACTACAGGCATCTCTCAGTAAAGAGTGCCAGAGCGGAAGGCCATTCCGCTCATGCAGGAACTATGCACTTTTAATTTTAGCGTGGTTCGGCGAATGGGCTGGCAAGGGTTACACGGGTCCTGCCGATTGTTGCATTTTCCCAAACTTTGACGAATGAAATGAGGGAGGAGGTGAGCTGCCCTGCCGAATTTGCTGGTGGCTGCGACGAATAAGATGCCGGAGTTCATGCATTAGGGGCATGTCCGTGCATGCCCTAGAAATCTGAGGAGGGTTGCGAGCTACCTGCTTAGCCGCAGACGAGGCAGCGACACAAACAAGTTTCAACGCTGCTGTCGTGAACGAATCATGGTGCAAATCCATGCCTGCCACCCATGATACCGTGGCCACGGTTGCGATCGCCGGCATGAGGTTTTGATTTTTCGAAGTTGTGATTGATGTGAGCACAGTTACACAACACAAGTAGCAGGACACTCGAGGCAAACTCCTTTTCACTCGCAGTCAATAATACATCTTTGGCCGGTGATGGTGCAGATGTAGGTTTGAGCGAAGGGGATTTGAAGTGTTCGATCATGATACGGTAAAGTGGCTGCAATTCGCGGCCCAGTCATTCAGAGAGTGCAAATGTAGACACGTTTGGGTGAGGGCCGAGCTTGAGCAGAGTATAGAACTCGGCCGTACCCCAAGCAAATCAGATGGCGATTGTTGTGGCAAATTTTGGTGTCTTTCAAGTCCCTCCAAGAAGGTTCGGCTCGTCACGATGGTTAGTTGTGATATACTGACCAACCACACACGGGCCGCTTGGTCTGCTGAGAGATAAACGGCACATAAGAGATTTAGTAAGACTGTCAATGTGCCCAATCGATGAGGGGTGGGATTATTCTTGTCGGCTCGCGAACTTGGTGCGTGTCTTCCTTTGATAGCGGGGTAGCTGCTCAATGGAATCACACTTCGAGCACATTTTGTCAGTAACGCGACAAATCTAGGACCAAGTCCTCTGCCATGCTGTATGTAACTCCAGGCAGGGCATGCTGCATGGCAAATGTGAGTATGCGGGATAGTGCGGTAGTTCGGTACCGTAAACGTAGCCGCGTATTGCCAGTGGCTTGCCTCTAACGCCGAGGGCGCAATATTCGCCAGTTTTACTCCCAGTTCAAGTCTGAAGAAGATCGTTAATCCACTAGTGACCGGCACGTTGTGAAGCTGCTCTCGAAATATGTCAAATTTAGACGCAAATCAGTGTGGACGGTCCTGAGAGTTGCTCATCGTCATCAGCAATAGCTGAGGCAGAGATTGTAACCTTGGGGCTGAGTTTTTGTCGAGTCCAAGGCAAAATTTGTCGAAGCATCGATTCATCAGGTCTGGCAATCTACAAGCCGGATTGAAGCCAGCTATCAAGTTATGTAGACCTTTTTCAGTGCATCCCACGAATACTGCTGACCGGTGACAGGATCGACAACGGATTTTTCGACATCCTTCCCCGTGCCACCAACATCTTTTCGTATCGGGTTCATGCGCAAGTTCTTCTTCTCAAGCTCCAAAAGTCTCTCTCGTCCGTAGACACGACCATTTGGCAACATGAGCGGGTCATTTTCGACACTGCTTTTGGTGTGGTGTGCGTATGGAACACTTCGAGCTAGAGCATTCAGTTCAGTACTGCATATTGGGCACAAGGACGTGCCAATGCCAAGGGAGCCTCCATGACTTGGTGCAGGCGCAAACTTGGCATGCTGGTCGGGCATTGCGGCGCTGGCCGGGTTGAGTGAACTATGGCAGGCTGGGGTCTTCAGGGCTGAGAGCCCGGCGCTTAGAGCGACATGTAGGAGTGGTCTGGTCGGGAGATTGAACAGTTGATGATGAGTATCGATGAAAAGTTGGGCTAGGAAGTTCCAACGTGAGGGAGAGAAGTACTCAGCGTATGGTTCTGTCGGACTCGAGGGATCTTGGGCTAACAGGCCAGCGATTGCGCGATTTTGCACAGGGTGGCTCTGGGCATGCGGGGAGAGATACTTCTTGGCATGTTCGGCTGCCTCGTATCTAGCGAGTGCACGAGACGAAACTTGGCGCAAGAGTTCGATGTATTCTTGAAAGCGCAATTCAAATTCCAGGGTGGAGATGGTTGGCTGGGCAACTGGAGCAGAGGACGACCTTTCTGGCGTTGACCTTTCCAGCAGCTTTTTCAGAGCATCTCTATTATCTTTGATCCAGACCAGCGCCTCCTTCGTTTCGTGCCTTTGAACCGAATCCGCAATTCGGTGACACGAGGTGAAAGTGCTGAGATCGATCAGGTCTTCGATACCTTTGGCCTGTGCCAAAGCCGCAGCGGTGTCTGAGTAGCCAGCTCTTAACAGGTGATCCACAATCAGTCTGTCCAGTCGGATCCGGGACCAGTGCTCGAATTTAACATCAGTCAGGCTGGGTATTTCGTAGAGCTGTTGCAAGTGGCGGATCCGTTTTGCAGACTGGTCGTGCAGCAACTGTTCTTCAGCGTGCAGGGTTTCAAGATTCCTTTTCAGCTTTTCCATACGTGCTATCATGGTGTCGATCGACTTGAGGGTCTCCGTCGAGGTCGCGGTGTTGGCACTCTTCGCCGTTTTTTGGAGAAGACTGGTCGTCTGCTTCTGCTCATGATCGATCAAGATCTGCGACTTTTTGAAGTTTCGCCGTTGCAACTCAAGTGGAAGTCGAAGTAGCGGTTGGTCCTAATCAGAGATCAATCTTCTATCCTATCCCAATTTAACCCACGATCCCAGCTCACCAACAGTAAATGGTTGTCGGCATTGAGCTGGGTCGACGCCAGCTCAGCCATGATGGCTCAATTCTGGGCCGTTGCCTGAGAGGCTGGAATGAAACCACGATGATCGGACCAATCCCTGCGACCGATGAGTCGTCCGCATCGACGTCGAGCACGGAACGACTATTAGGAGGATTTCTAACGTCACGATGCTGCAGCGCACGTGGCTGAACCAGACTCAAATTGTATGAATTTAGGCTGCGGCCTTAGGCAGATGCTATTACCTAATATTAAATAGCTATATTGATAAGTAATCTTTAACCGCCCCTCTTTACAGTTCCTGACAAACGACAGGTGCGATGGGGGCTTTCTTAACTCCAGGTTTAAAGCACACCAATGAAATTCTTATTGATCTAGTGCCTATTCTGTGCATCTGAATTTTGTCAGACATCGAGTAGGTGCACTATCACGATAAAACTCGTACCGTTGCCTGCGGAACAGGTGGTATGATTGTCAAGATGTTGTCATGGCGTTTACTCTTTGCGATCTAAGCTAACATTGAAACGAGCACATCGACGCTGGAAGACTACTTGGGCATCTCCCAATTGTTTTGCACGATCTACGCAGTAACTACTTCCAGTGCTCTGTCCACTACCTAGGTACCTTGGTAGTCACTAGTCTCTGTACGATGTGATACTATGAGAGGCAAAGAAAATGCTCCGGAAGACTATTATGAGCTTGTAAGGCATGCACTGAGGTGGAAGGCCTGGGCGCTAAGACAGCTTAAGGTTTCTACGGAGTAGGTCATAAGGGTTCACTGGCTCGACTAGGTCAGGCTCTTTTTAACAAGGCTGCCATTCCGAGATTTCAATGAAATCATGTTTTTTTGGCTGCAGGTGACCCAGTGACAGCTTCTCTCCATCCGGAAAGTCAAGAAAAAGACTTGATGCCCAATCAATATACCAAATTCAAGGCCGCTGCACAGGCTTATCAGCCATGCGAATTTAGATGGCGCGAATACAATGGCAAAAAGCGAGCTCGGTCCGGACTTGCCAAGCGCAATGCTCAAACGACAAAGACACGGCTGTCAGGCGAAAAGCCAAAGCAGATCCTAACTCCCGAGTCTACTCAAGGAAGCTCTCCTGCCACAGCATGTCTATCACTTATCAAATACTCGCCATCGTCCGGTTTGAGGGTGGATCCATTCCAAGCATATCCCGTGGCTCCCGATCGAGCCGAGCTTGCAGTGCTGAACTACTGTAGGCCTTTCCGGTCCTTGAGCTCCTTTCTCAATGCGTACTGACCATCCTAGTTGTCCATGCTCTTGTTCCGTCAGGGAGGTATCAGAAAACCGCTTTACAGCCCAGGTTTAGCGTCCGTGTCGATCCTCATATCAACTTTTTACTCCCATATGTGATGCAGGAAGCGCCCCTGTTTGATGCTCTACTCGCAACCTGTCAAGCTCAAATTTCCCTGTCTCAAGGGCTCTCAGCTTACACGAATCGATTTTTCGTCTTTCATCGTGGGCGGGCCATGGCCCGACTACGGAAGCAACTCGAATCAGGCGCTGATACGAGTGCCATGTTGGCCGCTTCAATGTTGGCGACCTGCGACTACCTGACTGGCGATACCCAAGCTGTTGCCGAACATGCTAGAGCTTTGCACAGGATGGTCGAGCTCCATGGTCCATTTCCCCAAAAGACAGCGTGGGACAGGTTTGTGAAGAATGGCATCGAAGCATGCAAGAAGCTAAGTTACACGGCCACAGGGATTAACAATGATCAATACGAGAAGTCTGATCTTGATTGGCAAGTTGACCCGTGTTTACCTCTACAGTATCCACAGCCTCCCTTTTCTCCTGAAACGTGTGCCCGATGGTCAAAACTGCCCTCTGGTTTCTGCGACTTGGTGTTGTCATCGCAACTGTCGACGCAGGTAACCGCAATTATCATTGCCATCAACAACATCAATACAGAGCCAAATTATGACTTTCTACTGGCAATTAGATCTATAACACCTATCCAGGCAGCTTTGCAAAGATTCTCCCAACACAATGGTGCGACTTACCTTGAAAAATGTGTGGCAGTGGGACTTTTGGCTTATACTTATCAACACCCTTACGTGATGGCGCCGAGCATGTTCCAAGAGCCACCCATGATGGGTGCTATACGCCTTCTTTCTGTTCCCCACCGACCTCAGTCGGCAAGCGAGCAAGATCTCTTGTCATGGACGCATATGACAGTTGAAAGCTTTTTGTCTGCCCGAGAATCACGACTGCCGGGAAGCAAAGAAATGTTTACCAGAGCACTGAGCACATATCGTCCGATGAGGAAATGGACCACCCTTGCTCCAACTATGAAACGTTTCTTCTGGACCACGCCGGTTTTGGAGAGGTGTGAACAATGTTATTTTGCTGCACGTTCGATTAGCTCTCTACAACAGACATCGTATCCAAGCGAAAGTATCATTTCGACATCCCCGACTGAGAGCAGCAAAGCTCCTGTACTCTGTCCCTTCACCGGTCGAGTTGGGAGCACGGACGACGGTGGGATCGTCAAATGTCCTTTCTTCTCAGAAACTTCCGAATATTTGGAATCAACAAGCAGCGACTGACATCTAACGCTAGCATATTCGCCATGCGCCGTCTCAACCTTGTATTATTAAGAAACGCGTCACCGGATTTCGGGTCTTTTAGATCGACTTAGGCGAGGCGTGGAACAGATGATGTGATGTCTGGCAAAGGAGTTTGTAATCTACAAAGTGAAGGCGGCATCAGGCACCCCAGGCCACTTCAAACTGAATAATCCTGCAGCACTATAAACTCTTTCAGGCTCATGTTTACCTTCGCTCCGGAAAGATGGTTCACCCGCCACGAAGTTTCATTGGCTTGCCCATTTTCAGGCTAGGCCTGTTCCTTCGGATTCAGTTTAGTGTCTTCTGGACGCACTAGACCACAACGAGGGTTTTGGGTATGGCGCATCCTCAGCGTCGTGGATACTGATATGCAAAGCTCGGGACAGAGCCAGCTATATCCATAATGTCCGAGACCTGGACAGGTAGAAAAATCCTATGAGCTTGCTGTTTGAGCGCAAGATCTTTTCAACAAAATCCAGACAAGCCCAACCCAGATACCAGCCAAACATGCCCACAATGAAGGCACTTAGACAGCTCGAATATGCACAACCTCTTCAGGTTTGCGAGGTGCCAATCCCGCAAGCCCAGCCAGGGATAGTAGTCGTCCGTATCCTGGTGGCGAACATCGTGTCGTATAGCAAGGACGTGTACAACGGTGTTCGCAAGTACCCTTATCCAACACCACTTACTGTCGGTTCTGCGGCCATTGGCCAAATCCACGACCTCGGTCCCGATGCTACGTCCTTGCAGAAAGGTGCTCTTGTCCTATTCGATATTACGATCCGTTCTCGCGATGACCCTTCCCATGTGTTCCTCTCTGCTGTTCATGAGGGATTCACGGCCGGAAGCAAGAAGCTGATGTCTTACTGGCGCGATGGATGCTGTGCCGAGTTCATGTCCATGCCGCTCGAGAACTGCTATCCCATCGCTGAAACAGTGCTGAAACCGACATCGGAGGGTGGACAAGGCTATGCAATCCCCGATTTGCTGCACGTCTCGAGGGCCCTCATCCCATACGGCGGTCTCACAGATATCAACCTTCGCCCAGGCGAGACAATTATCATTGCTCCAGCTACGGGTGGCTTTGGTGGTGCAGCTGTGCATGTTGCACTCTCAATGGGTGCTCGCGTCATTGCAATGGGTCGCAACCAAGGCGCTCTGGCGCAGCTCTCTGAGAACTTCTCGCCAGTATTCTCTCCAAACCGCCTCACCACAGTTCCCATAATGGGCACCGTCGACGAACAGATCGCAGCAATAAAGGATGCTAGTGGACCGATACCCATTGATGCGTTCCTCGACATCTCCCCAACTCAAGCCAGTGGGTCGCCGCACTTCAAAGCAGCAATCATGTGCCTGAGGCAAGGCGGTCGAGCCAGTCTTATGGGGGGACAACAAGGCGATATTGCAATACCCCACGGGCGCGTCATGCATTGGAACTTGGCTTTGAAGGGGAAGTGGATGTACGAGAGGCAGGATGTACGAAACCTACTTAGGCTGGTTGAAGTAGGAACGCTCGTGCTTGGTAAGCGAGGAGGTCTCAACTTTGGTGCCGAAGGTGCGAAAGGTTTCACTCTGGAAGAGTGGAAGGAGGCATTTGACTGGGCTGAGAGCAATATGGGCGTCGGGTCTGCCACTTACTTCAAGATTGGGGAATGGCCGTTGTAGATGTCGCAATCACTCGCTTGCGACATCTCGGTTCAAAACCAGTATTGCAATATCTAGTCCCACAGAAATCCTAATATTCTTCGCCAACGCGGAAGCTTTTCTTCCACACCGCTATCCTCCTGTGCTCTTTCTATTGCCTCAGTAAGAGGAATTTCCCCCAGGGATACGATCTTTGTCTTTCTGAAAAACTTCCAGAGCAAGTATGCAGCAGTGACCAGGAAGATATCCAGATACGAGGACACAAATCCGCTAGCTGACCAGTTGCCCCTTGTGAATACCGGAAAGCCACTGGTGAGCAGGATGATAATACACATTATCAGTGCTGCCGGCGTCGACCATTCTGTCCATTTATTGTGCCAAGGAAGAGAGGAGAGGGGAATGTTTTGTTTCTTCATCGCAAGGACGAGCCTCATGTGGTTCGTCAGAATGGTGATCCAGGAGATGAGTACGCCACACGCAACGAGGTCTACCAGCCACCAGAAGACGGTCAGCGCACCTTCAGACAAGCTCATGAACGCCAAGAACATGAATGCCGTGTTTAGCAGTACACACATGTAGGGGACACCCCAGGGAGTAGTACGTAGGAAGAGCCTCGGTGCCTGGTTCTTCAGCGCCAGTCCATAGAGGACTCGAGTCCCGGATAGAAGTGCTTGGTTTGACGAGGACCAGGCCGACGTGATTACAATGGCGTTGACCAAAGATGGCACACCCTTCAATCCAGCAGCACTTGCTGCGATGACAAAGGGACTCTCCGCAGCCGTTCCCGAGGAGTCATTTAATCGAGGATCCTCACTGGAGACAAGCATACCCACAATTAGTACTGCCAGAACGTAGAAAATGACAATTCTTGCAAACACTCTCTTGCATGCCTTCGGAATTGCCACACGCGGATTCTTGGTTTCAGCTGCTGCCATAGCGATACTTTCAACGCCTGCGAAGCTGAAGACAGCATTGCTCATAACAGCCCAATAGCCAAGGAATCGGCCCCAAGTTCCGCTCGCAATGTACTCGACGAAAGGTCCTGGATTTTTCCAGTAGCGAAATCCGATGCGTGGTGTTCCCGGAACACCACCGAGGTCGATAATCAACCCAAGCAAAATAAGAAAGACAATGAGCAATATTTTGAGGATGGCAAACCAAAATTCCACCTCTCCGTAGATCCCAATGAAAGAGATGCCGACAGCGAATGTCATGACGATGAAGATGATGATCCATAATGTGGAATTGATGTCGGTCCAATAGCGGAAAAGAACACAGATCGCTGTGATTTCGGTGGGAATTGACAAGAGGTTCCCGTAGACAAGGTTGTAGCCAACGGCAAATCCGAAAGCTGGATCGATCAGGAACTCGGCGTGACGAACAAAGGAGCTGGTCACGGGAAGCAAAGCAACGACTTCTCCCAGTGCGAATTGGACAGCACAAACGATCAAGCCAACTGTCGCGTATCCGAGCAGAGCGCCGAGCGGCCCTCCTGTTTGAATTGAGCCTCCAAGACCGAGGAACAGGCCCGTCCCCTAAAAAAAACAATGCAGTTAATATCATAATATGCCATCAAGCAGGGCAAAACATACGATGGCTCCTGCGATGGCAATCAAGCTAACATGCCGTTGGTGTAGACCTCGAGAAAGGTCACGCTCCTCAGTGCGAGTCACAAAATCGCCTTCCTCGATGCGCCCACCGCTGGAACTTGGCTGCGGGTGCTGAGTCTCGCTCGTAGGCTGGGCTTTCAACGCAGCTCTCTCGCTAAATGTCCCCTCCATCACGCGGCGACCTTTCCGAAATTCTTGTAAGTGTTCATCTATACCCGTGTCCAAAATCAAGTACTGAGTGTCATAAAGCATCAGAGCCGCGTATTTTGTGTGTTAACAAGTAACCCATGCCGATGGTGCAATAAGGCGTGCAAATATAAGAGATAACGAACATTATTTGGCGCGTAACCATCACTTTACCCGGATTTTAGAGTTTAGCATTTCGAATTCCCGTACGCATTAACAGGACACTTCTTCAAACATATACATCGTTCGAGTTCATTAGATTGGAGTGTAATACACCGATCCTGGATGTGTTGTTCTTCTGCCAAGCGATACGAGTGCGCTCACTGCCCTATGACTCACAGACTGACCTATTTAACTCCAGTGAGGAATTTTATTGCCCTGTAATCTGGCTTCCAGGTCTCGAGAAGACCAGCAATGTCGTCGCAGCCCGACTATACGCAGCGCTTGGAGGTCTGACAGTCATTATCCACAATATGTATCTCGGTGATGGAAGTACAAAGGTCGACTGTTGATCTGCTCACTCCTAGATGATATCCCTAACGACTCACGATTGTCGTCTTCCTCTCTATCCCTCCACCTCTGCTACCTGTTTCCTTCATCCTAGAAAATACCTGCTCCGCGGTCATTTGAGACCCAAATGAGCGATACCTAAGCCCGTAGCCAGGTAACAATTTCACCGAAAGCCTCAAACCGGAAACCCATCGAGCTCAGTCAGCAATCAACATCGCAATGACCAGACCCTACCCTTAACGCGACCTCTCTGCTTCCCACGATGACACCACGACTGACTCTCAAACGTAATGCTACGCCACTACCACGTCCTTTAGAATGATTGAACATGACGTTGCTTGGAACTGCTATTTGCTAGCTTCTAAGCAGCCCTGCTCTATGTAAAATTCTCTCGCGATGGCGCCTTTGCTCATGATCTGTAGTACAGATCTCGGAAGGAACCGTGGTGATGAGGTAAAGCGTGCTTGACTTTGTCTGTCTCCTACCGTGAGCTAGGCAATTAGGACTGTGTTCGTATACTATGCAAGCAACGTCATTTTCGCACGTCTCCGTCGAGCTCGATCGACTGAGGGAATTGCTTCTCGGCTTTTCGTGATAGCTCCCCAATGTTTTCATAGACTGTACCATGCCCAGAGGATCTGCCATCCACACGATCTTTCGTACTAAAGTGAATCCTAGGCGCGTGGCTGTTTGGGCGCGATGAAAAGCATTTCGGGCGTCGAGGCCCAGAGGTTTGTCACGATCCGGTTGTGATGGTGAATTTGGGAAGTAGCCCCTCGGCTGACGAGCACACCAATGCGATATCCCTTCCCAGGGTTTAAAGCCACTTTAGCATCGTGGGCATTGTGCAGACATACACTCGAGACTCAAATGTCTTCAGAAAATTTCATGTTTCCTTGCGTGCAGAATCTATGATTTTGAGGCATTGTCCAGCAGCACGACCAATATCGCCACCTTCTGACTTTGCCCCGGCTAGACTTTTGGCGAACTTGTTGTAAAACCTCCTGTTGAACTCGACTATGCGCTCATCGGTATCCTCGAGCTGCTTGCTCTCATCGTCAAGCGGTTTCTCGTATAGATTTAGATATCCATATGGGTTTGACTTGGCGGGTATCTTGTGGCGCGCGAATTCCCAAAGCGGAAAGTCGTTGGCTGCATCCCCATAGTCTCGTTTGTCATCCACAAGACCAGCCTTAAGAAATCTTTCAGTAACCTGCATAGTCCAGGCGGTAGACCTCGCATCCTCTTTTAGACCAGTCTTGTGTCTAGACCAGCTTTCGTTGTCGCCATATTCCTTGAAACCTAAAATCGTCGCAAAGCACTGCAGAGTCTTGGTCCAGCCGCCGGGAGCGGACACTACATTCTTCCCTGCAACAGTAACATAATATGAAAAAACGTCCAAAGCCGACTTACGAATGTCCGCTGAGAGATGAGTCATACCGGCTCGGATGTAAGGGAGGACGAGTTCAGAGTAGTCACCGATTTCTTGCTTTGGCAGAGCTTGAAATAATCGCAAGAACTCGGAACGAACACCAAATCCCACGTCCAGAAGGAGGGGCATAGCCTTGCTGAGAAATTCTGTCACCGCGAGTGGCAAGGGCTGATTGCGATATTCGTTCTGTAGAATGCTTGCAAGATAGGCGAGGGACTCCTTGCGTTGGCTTTCGGAGCGCGACATAAGGAGAGAAACATGGTGGAGGAATTGTTCTCTTAGAGAGGGGGCATTGACGCTTAGCTGCTGGCTGATAAGAATGCGTTGCGCTTTGAAGCCCGTACTCGTCGAATTTGCAGCCTTTGGAGCCGTCTTTCCGACTTTGAGCTTTGGCTTTTGAAAATCTTTCTTCTTCTCCTTTTTCTTCTTGCTACTTGACCCCATGGCTCTAGGTCAAGCTGAGGATACTCCTTCTGCGAAGAAGTATAAACTTGTGGGGACAACGTCTCAAAAGAAAACTTGTATTACGCATCAAGTCACTTAGGTATGCTTAGCGATTCCTGCTATCCAGTACTGTAAGTTTCAGAAGAGCCTGCATCCCGTTACGGTCCGGATGCAAGTCCCCGCAGCAATCAGGGCGGAGGAATGTCCAGATTATGATGGACTGACTCTTCGCGAAGAACTTCAACGCTTCGTAATGCTTGGAAAGGCTATCTAGATACCTAGAACGATTGTATCAAGTCCGGTTCGAGTCGAAAATTTTATCGGGTGAGCCTAGATTGTTAGGTAGTTGGTAGTGAGCGGCCCGGATCGCTATAGCCGCTAGTGGAGCCTTTGATGTTTCAAGTTCTGATCTCCAAGTCAGCCTGCGGTGTGACCGCAAGCTACTGTTCTGTTGATTGACCCTTCGTCACGGCAATGGTTGTTGGTCTATCTTGATGATCCTACGCTGGTCCTTCGAAGTGCATGTGGCCTTGCTGTTATGAATAGGACTGGAGATCAGGCTTTGTGGTGCGACAGTTTAAGCAACGCTCATTATGGCAAAGTACAGGGTCTAATCGAAATTGCATATGGGTATTGACGACGAACAGGCAGCTTAATGAGGACGCGCAGACAGCTGATGCGATATTGCAGAATCTCGCCAAGCGGCCGAATGTTCGTTCCACACTGATCCTCTCACGCAAAGATGGCTCGATCATCAAAGCCTCTGGCTCCATAGCGAGCGAAACACCCGAGTCCTTGGGTTCCTCACAAAGATACAGTAGCGACGAGGTTATTTCCTTCGACACACAGGAGCAAAGGGATGCAACACGCGCCTCGACTGACGACACAGATTGCCGGCTCGATGAGCCACATCTTTCTTCTGCACAACAAATGGCAGGAAGCATATCCGCCTTTGTGGCGTGTGCCACTTCGTTGGCAGCTTCACTACGAGCTTGGAACCACCACGAAGAATTGATGACAGCCAGAGATGGCTCCGAGAAAGATGGAGAGCGCAACCCTCAGCTACATAAACAAGCCGAAGAAGAAGTCCAGTTGCTGCGTCTCAGGCTTCGAAAGCAAGAAGTTATCATTTTCCCCGATCCAAACTATTTGTGCTGCGTGGTACAAGATCTAGAGAAGGGCGCAAGATGAAGGAATCGATGTTTAGTCGGATTTGGCTGCCACTGAAGGGAGGATATAGTTAAGGAAGCTTGGCAGTCTGTACATGGGAACAGACAAGCCGCCACCAAAGCTCGACTGTTGGGTTGCCTCCCCCGAGACGGCCGATATCATGAACTGTTCCCGGCCGAGGGTCGTAACTTCAAAACGTGGTGAAAACATTACGTGACTTATCTCAAGAACTGTCGCAGATATGGATTTCTACGGCGAGATAAACGGCACACGCGGCATTGCATTGCATTGCGTTGCATTGCGTCTGCAGCTGCGGATGCAGAATTCTTCAGAGATCCGACGATAGGATCTTGTGCAGGGGCTTCCGATGTTACTCCCATGCTGTAACAATGCCAATCAGGATCACTTGAACTTGCTTATCCTCCTCTTAGCTTCGACGAGTCAAGTATTGGCGGCGGAAAGATTAGATAGGCAAAATCATCCGTATCACTCTACGGAGTACAACTGTTTCTTATCATGCTCCCTAATGCCTATTTGGGCTGCTCATTGAACACAAGTTTCATACATAAGTCACGTTCGTCCGCATAAAGTCTGTCGCTTCGTTTACACGAACAATAGTTCTGGTACACTGTTGCGCGCCGAATTGAAGACCGCCCAAACGACTCCGATTCTCCTCTAGGCATCGACGAAGCCCTTCCTAAACAAGCGGACCTATCATGACCCAGGTAATTGATATAAAAGAGACGAGAAGAAAACACATTCCTTAGAGCCGAAAACTGTGGCCACGTCCGTGCACATGCTTGTCCAAACTTGTCCAACAACTTCCAAGTGCAGTTGGTTGGCAACGAAGACCGTATGCATCAACACGACCAGGATGGTTGTCGTCCAGAACCATTCCAGCGCGTGGGGTGCTCGGGGTGTGAACCAGCTGCTACCGCTTTACCTATGCTAGTCCAGAGTCACCCTCTCACGATGAAGACTACTTCCTTTCCTCACGCACAGCATGAACGTCTAGCTTGGATTGATCGAAGGCTTGTTTGTGGCACTCGCGACAACTTTGGTTTGCATGGAAGGAAATGGGCCTCGTCCTAGATTGAGCCTGGGTGGCCGCTTTGCCCGGCTGCAAGCCACGTCCAAGTGCGGCATTAGCACACAGTCACCAACCTTATTCCAGAGCCTCGATCTGCACCCAATGCCGCACCTCGCGCACACCGGTGGAACAACTGTTTTCGGAAGCTGGATATTCCGCTGATATTCCGAGCTGGAGACCCGTTGAAAGTGGATCCGATACGGTTTGCGTCGCGAATGAGCCCACATCTGCGCGCATGCTGACAACCAACACGTAAATGCCTCTGGAGGCAAATCTCTTGCCCGAACTTTCGAAATGAATTCTATTCAAGGATTGAGGAAATTTTCTGACCCAACATTTGCAGCCACTGGTAAAGGGCTCCGTGTTGCATGTACTGAGTCTGTGCGTCATGATCCGTGCCGTCGACTGACGAAGATGGACCTCGATCACTAAATATTACTAACCGATATCTGGAGATCTCTCGTAGAACTTTACTGCGGCCACAGGTGGCTTACATTGCCGACCGAAATTACACGGCCCGGAACAATATCTCCGCATACCCCCAATCGTACTGTCCGAGACGTTGAATGTACTTGAATGTTGAATCAGGAAACAAAAAGTAGAAGTCTATTTTAAACTCTAGTTTGAACCACTCTATAGATGCAGAAAATTCCTGCACTGACAAGCGAAAGTGGTTGGGGATAGCATGGGAGCTTGTCACCAGAAGTACCAAAAGTATCGAGTCAGATGGGCGAATGAGCGTTTGGCGCTTCCTCTACTAACCTGATCTGGCTCGGTCTCAGGCGACGACTAGTAGTTCATGAAGAACACAACGCGATTCAAGTGGTGTGGCAAGGGTAGGCAACCCGTGGTTCTCTAGTGGTAGTGCAAAAACCTTGCCGAATTAATGCGGATAAAATGCCGGGTCGTCCTTCTGTCTTCCTCCCCAGTGTGCACTGGACATGCTCAAGTTCACAAACTCACAGTGAACCCTGACTTTGGACCATGAGCGTTCTGTGGGGTTGTAGTGTATCAAGCCATGCCGTTCTGAAATGAGATTCAGGGCTCTGCATGGACCAATTTCCGAGGTTTCCACGCTACCACTACGGAGACCCGCGTTTACAGCGCCAGACACGGAGTAATTAAAGCTATCCTCAACTTTTCTGGTCGTCGGTGGCCGGACGTGGTTGTTGTAATGTCTGATGAACCTTGAAGCCACCTGCTCCTGATTGACCAGGGACTCCATGGATCATCATCTTAGAGCGGGACAAGTATTGGAATCTGCAGATTGCAGTCTGCTCAGATTGCTAACAACATCCTGTTTCATGTCTCTGACATATAGACATGTTGTCGCATGATTTTCGAACCCGCCCACGCGCTAGACCTATTTAATAGCTGGAGTCCGGGCACAATAGTGTTTTGAACGTGCAATGTGGACTCGGGAAGGAAACTCTCTTCACAAAGTATTTGTCCTGTAACGAGGTCAAAACCATGTAATAGTCACCAATAGTTGTAGAAGTCTTAAACAAATCGAACATAGAATTTCACGCTGGATAAGATAATGTTGAACGCGTGGTGCAGCTACATTAGACCTCGCTTACCTTTAAGGACTCCCAAATAATAGTCATATAAGTCACCCACTGGCAGCCGGCGTGTCAAAAGTACGCATTGATCTACGCTCGTGCAATAAAACAACACACTCACAATTTATTGTGCTTGATTGTTTTTTTACGTTCTAGAATGGTAACTATGAAAAGAGAAGTTGGTAGTCATATCATATTTAAACCTTGACATGCAGCTCGGAAGTGGTTCATTCAGTTCAGCCCGGCCTCGGTGGCTTTCTTTTGAGCATGATGGTATGCAATCGACGGAGCTAGACCTCGAGTTAGTCGTGCGCTCAACTCTGCACTTGCTCCTGCCTCAACCCAAACGACGATTCTGCTGTCGGTAAAAAGGACAAAAGACTTTTTCACTAAGCTTGCACGCAGCAATACTACAGAGTTCAACCCACCATGGCAATGCCCACGCCAAGGAACCACTCCGGTGCTACCAATTCAATTACGAGAATGAGTCGCGCAAATCGAGTCCAACTTGTGGGGCCAGCCGCTTACCAGCTAGCCTATTAGCCGAACCTTATGGCGTATAGTCGGCGCTCGAGTGCTGAACTCTGTCGCACTCCGTCCTAAGCCGCACTATGATCACTGCATCGAATCCCACGTTGGATGGCACATGATTTGCTAGCTGGTCGTCGCGCGAATCCCATCATTTCCTCTCTGTGCTCCCGCAGCAGTACCCATCAACCATGCTTTTGGTAAAGTTCACGCTGATGGTACATTTGGGGGCTTCGGCTTTTGCCTCTTCTTGCTTGCTGTGCACTCCTTCAACCCCCATTCGCTGTACCGCATCCCCGTTGAGTAGCGGGCAAAAGTGATGACATTCTTTTGCCTGCTACCAACTGACATACGATTTTCGACCTCACACACGCCACTTATGTGTTGAAAGCCACCCTTCTACCAACATTCTGGTCACTGGCCATGTCAGGTGCATACCATGGTGAACGAGGGGGCATTGCGGCATTGCGCACTACATCGGCACTACGCTCACCACACGACGTGCCGCAGCTGCCCCATTCTTACAGCTCCGATGGAATGCACATGCGTACTGTTTCGCGAAACGGACCAATATCTCAAATGAATACCAAGTCGTCCATGGCACCCCCCAATGCAGCCCGAGATGCTGGAAACGAACTGGCGACGGTGGACTCGCCAAGCTCTGTGCCATTTTCTCCTCTAGACACTGTCGCCCAAAGCGAACTCTTACAAGGCACCGTATTCCCAACATGGAAAGACGGCAATGGGCCAGAAGCGCAGGAGAGCCCGGAAGAACTGGCGAAACAAGATCCATTGGGAACACAGATATGGAAGTTATATAGCAGAACTAAAACACGACTACCCAACCAAGAACGCATGGAAAATCTTACATGGCGAATGATGGCAATGAATTTGAGACGTCGTGAGCGGGAGCAAGTGCTGTAAGGGATTGATTTTCTTGCAGCGTGAATGAGACTAATGTGCCTACAGTGCTACTCAAAAGATTGCGCCTCCTCGGCCATCCTCTTCTCCAGGCGGAATTGCTCTGCAGCTCCAGAATTCCGTCGATGCTAGAGCTGAGTCGCAGGCTGATGCCATGAATCTGGATGATTTTATTGTACCAGGTTCGACTGCGTCGCCGGCTGGTCTCACATCGGAAGCTCCCATCCTGCATGGTCAGAGCGCGGCAGCGGCTACGGGTATTCCGATTGGCAGGAAATCGAATTCCCAACAGCATGCACGTTCAGGCCTGCCGGCTGCATCCATGCCCAAGCACATGAACGCCAAGAGCCGCACAGGAGAATTCGATTACGTGCAGCGGAGAGTGCGCAAGACAAGTATAGACGAGCGAATTGTAAGTTCCGGAATCCAAGCTCACTACGAGGTTCGCGTATTGACTTATTGGAACAGAATCGAAAGCGACGAGCTGAATTCTCGCCTCAGGTGCCACCTGCAAATCAAACCCGTGATGATAGCACAAGCGGTCTTCCGGACTATACTTTGGATCATGTCTCTGCGGACAGTTTCCAGCCTCATTCTCAGGTTTCCCAGGGGTCTTTACCCCTGGGACTGGATACCTACAATATTCAAGATGACCCCATCCTTACATCTGCTGGCCCTTATGGCCAGAATTACGCCTACTCAGCAGGGGCATCTCCCTTGGTCAGCCATGGGCCGTTCACTAGTCAATTCAACCAACAGTCTCTAGCTTCGTCGCTAAACTCTGCTGCTGAATACTACTCACCTCCTCACTCGGGCTATCCTTCTGCTGTATCAACTCCACAACCATTGCAAGACACCGATCAGCAACCCTTCTACTTTGGAGATCTGGGGTTGGACCTTCGACATCAGCGGGGTATCCCTGTTCTGCCGCAACATCAAGATAATTTGATGCTGAACGTCAACAGCGCTTTCAACTTTGGAACTACTCATCACAGTGCTGATCATCTATATGGATCCCTTGCTGGAAATTCTATGAACAACTTTCCGATACAACATCAGCATGTGGAGCCTCACCGGGTTCTTGATCCTAGCTATGGCCGAAGAATCTCTCCAGGATTCTCTATGGGCGCCCAAGACAATATGTTCCACTTCGGCGCTGATTCAGACAATGACGAAGAGGAAAACAATTTGTTACTGCAAAATTATAGCGATTCTGTGGCCGCCCCCACGTTAGATCTGAATTCTGGTCTACAGTGGGACCCCAGCCTGACTGACTTGCAAAATCTACGGAAGGTGCCCTCTCAGCAAAAACAGGTCAGGATCGGCGGCGCGGAAACATTGGGAAGTACGTCGGAGTGGTCGTCCAGCACACATCGCAAGCATGGAGCAGCAGGATCCGTCAGCGACGTCCATCAGCGAGGAGATGACCTTCGTCGTGGCAAAGTCCCGCGAACAGCATCCACACCGGCTTTGTCGCACCACGCTCAAACCCAGGGAGCCTCGAATGTAACCTCACCTGCTCCTTCAGGATTTTCGAGCAGAGCACCATCTAGACCTAGCAGTCCAGGGCCAAAGGGCCAGGATGCCAATGGAGCACCAACAACGTGCACGAATTGTTTCACGCAAACTACACCCTTGTGGCGGCGTAATCCTGAAGGCCAACCTTTATGCAACGCGTGTGGTCTGTTCATGAAGCTGCATGGAGTGGTGAGACCACTGTCGCTGAAAACAGATGTGATCAAGAAACGCAATCGTGGGAGCGGAAATACGGTGAATATTGGTGGAACGTCCACCCGTGCCTCGAAGAAGAATTCGCGGAAGAATTCTATCCAGCCAACTCCTGCCACGACACCGAGTTCTGGCAATACATTGAGCGAGAACAATTCACATTCGCCAGGCTCCGCTCATGGTTCAACGGCATCTGCATCGGCGGTCACCACTCCCACGAGCATCACTGCGGGTAACACCACTGGAGGAAAACCGGGTGTTGTGCCTATCGCAGCGGCTCCACCTAAACAGCCCATTCAGGCAGCTACATCTAGTACACGAAACGTCCAGATCACGCCTAAGAGACAAAGACGCCAGTCTCGTGCATCCACAAACAATTTGAATGCGCTTTCAGCAAACTCGACTCAAGCCGATCAAGAAATGCGAGACGTAGATGCTACACCTAGAGGCGCACATGCCACTCCGGTTACAAGGGCCAAGCTGAGTAGTTCACTTACTGGACCTACCACAATGTCGTCGCTCCTCTCAGGAGGCGCCGGGCAAGCAAAATCAACAACAATGTCGCCAACGAATAGCCAGGAGTGGGAATGGCTCACGATGAGTTTGTAATACAGAGGTTGCCCCAGAAATTCTCGATGCCACTCTCAAACTAATCTGATGCCGTTAATGGTCGAGATGGTTTTGCACATGGTCAACGGCGCTCCAAGGTCGATTTCACGAGCAACCTCTTTAACCAAACCTCGCATGTATCAGGTTTGGACCGAATGTTTTTTTATGTTTTTGTCCTTTACGAATTGTGATATCATCGCGTCTGTATTGGTTCTGCATACCTACAGAAGTGCGCTCTTGCTTTTGGTTGAACGACGGAACAAGGTATAGATGATGATGATTTGGCTTGGCACGAGGAACCACGAATTTCTTGTTAGCATTGAGCCGGTCAATACGATACTCGACACAAAGCCTTGTGAATCAAGGTGAGCATGATTTAATGTACAATTTGGAGATATCCACGAAATTTGAGTAATGAGAGACGTACATAGGAGTCCACGCAAGCAAACTTTTAGGTCTCAGTTGCCCCTTTTGAGAATTATATACAAGCTTGCATAACATGATGATTTCACCGATAATTACAATCACATGTCGTCAGATTGCCTGTGGATATGTGTGATGAAATTGCATGTGCTCAGAGCCGAACTTTGAAGTTGACGTTCGAGACCCCCACGGAGCTCGTGCTGCAGCACACATGCATCACGCGAAGGACGGCCCACCTGCATCGATTGCATGTGCTTCCCGGAGAGCTTCTGTACCTGCTGCGTTGATGGCACGCCCACGTGCACGCCGCGCGATTCCGCTCCTGAACTAAGCACTCGGTTCCGGCATCACGTGTGTACGTGGCTATTTTAGCTTGCGGACATTGCCGTTAATATCGCGTGCTGGTCTCGGGCGCGAAAACTTCTCCGCGGAGTGTACCGTCAACTTGATCTACAGCGCAGAAAATTGACTACCGCGTCCTTGCAGTTCGGGTGCAACACGAATATAGTGTGACCCGCCGTCTAAACGTTGCCGAGGGGTGAGTGAATTCTTATTAATACGTCGCACCACCTAGACCACGTGGTTGCTTTGCAGCCTAAATCCCCAATCTGCTTCCCCGGACTTTATCGACCCTTGCCTTGGATCAAAATGATAAGCAGCTCAGCTAGACTGAAGTACTCCGTATCTGCATCCTCTTGAGGCTGGCTGCTCGCCCGAAGCCGATGACCTTGCGCCCTTGGCCCTTGGCCCTTGGCGACACCCCTATCTTCAGCAGCCTTGGAGCGTAATGTCCGCTTGATTAATGTTCCTGTTTTTTGTCGTCGCTCAGCACAAGTCTTTCCAGGTCTCTGTCTCCCATAGCCTGCTTATCAAGCACAATCTTTTGTTTACTATGCGTATTGACAACTGACTGCCGTGAACCTGAAAGGCACGTTCCCGGAATTACGTTGACGAGTCGAAGGGTGAAGATAGTTTCAAGAAGCATCTATCTGGTAGCTGGCCACAAAGCCTTGGTGACAAAGACGGTCTGGTAGCACTACGAGTCCTCCCGCAGTACCAAACACCACCGCCGCTACGGAGCCTCCGACAGGTTCGAGCACTGAAGAGGTTCCCGACAAAATGCCTGACGAACCAACCTCCTCCCCGAAAGCGCATCGAGAAGCCGCCGAACAAGCTCCTGCTGCTTCAGCGGAACAGACTACAGACACCACGCCAGAGAACGCTTCTTCTCCTCTGCACGTGCTCTGGGCCGATACACAAGCGCACAAGCATCATGAAATCTGGGGCGTTCAGCTGGCAGATCCAGCTAACCACATACCGTCGCAGATAGTCTTCCAGAAGTACCTCAATGCAAACGATGGCGACTTGAACAAGGCAAAGGAGCAGCTCAAAGCGACCTTGGATTTCCGAAGCAAGACCAATCCATCCACCCTCATCGAAAAGCAGTATTCTCAAGACAAGTTTGGAGGGATCGGTTACATTACAAGCTATTCCACAGGGTCAAAATCGCCTGAAAGCAAGGAAGTCTTCACTTGGAATATCTATGGTGGTGTCAAGGATATTCAAAAGAGTTTCGGCGATCTAGACTCGTTCCTAGAATGGCGTGTCGCTCTAATGGAGATGGCTATGCGTGAACTCGACATAGGTAGCGCTACCACACCTATAACGGTAGAGGACGATCCGTACAAAATATACCAGGTCCACGACTACAAGGGGATAAGTTTCTTGCGCAGCCCGCCTGCGGTAAGAAACGCGGCCAAGAAAGCTGTGGAAGTACTGGCAATGGCATATCCCGAAACACTGCGAGAGAAGTTCTTTGTGAATGTTCCAGGTGCGTTGAGACACCCATCGAAATGTGTGTGAATGCTCACTAACGTAAATTTAGCTATCATGGGCTTCATGTATGGAATCATGAAGCTCTTTGTTGCACCCAAGACGATCAAAAAGTTCCACCCGATGAGCAATGGGGCTGCTCTACATTTAGAATTCGGGCAGAGCAAAGTCGACGGCTTAGGAAACATGCTACCAAAGGAATACGGAGGGAAAGGTGAAGACTTATCAGCTGTTGGGAGACAGCCTTTGCTCCAGTGAGACGGAGCCGCATCAGAGTGATACCCCTGATTTTGAGGGACCTGCTGTTACACACACTTGTCGCTCCGAGCACAAGAAAACGGCGACGAACAGGTGCTGGGTGTCTTGGAGTAGGATTGGACGTTAAGCTAGCATACCAAGGAGGCATTTCAAAGAGTTCGGTTGGTTGGGGCAATGATACACTGCATGCGTGAATGTGCTGGCTCAAAGCTAGTCCTTACTTAATACCTTCGGCGTTGATAGACAGAAGACTTTGAGAACAAGGAATGGTATTGAAATCCATACCCTGCATACTTCTGAAGGCTGGCTAGATATCGACTAACTATTGTAGAGAGCTAAATCTTCACATGCAAGCACCCTATGTGACTCTGACGCCATTGCCCAAAGTTCGCACGCATTCAAGAGCGTAAAAGAGACAACGGGCCGTTTGACGTCACCAGGACGCGCCCTCGCGACTGCCAAACCCCTCCACTTGCTGGCATATTAATAAACACACATCTGCAATGTCCTTCCTATCCGCGCTCAAACTTGCTTTCATAAACAAAGGCTCGAACTTGAAGCATCGTTACTAGAACAATTTTATCTTCATCAAGCAGACCACTCACACCAACTTTCAAGATGTCTGATCCTCTCCGCAAGGACCTCTCCACCAGTAAGTTGCGCTGCCCGGTAACAAGCCCACTGCTGACTTGGGCTTTTCAGAGATCGATGAGACCATTACGCCTGACAGCCAGAAGTCAACTCTCGACAAAGCTAGCAGTTCGATCACTGACACTGCTGACAACGTAGCTGCATCTCTTCAACCAGGTAGGTCATCGGACGTTCTGAGAGGGATAATGCATACTAACTTGTCGAAGGGGACAGCAAATCGACATCGCAAAAGCTGTCGGACGAAGCCTCTTCTACAGCCGGTACCGCAACGGATCAAGCCAAGTCTGGGCTCGGATCTGCACAGGATACATTATCCAATCTCGGTCAGCAAACGTCATCTAATGCTCAGGCAGTGGGCCAGAATTTGTCAGAGACCGCATCGAAACTTGCGAGTGATGCTGAAGACACTGCCAGCAATGTGAGCCAGCAAGCTCAATCCAATACCGGCGGTAGTGGCGAGGGTAAGACCTACCTCGAGCAAGCTCAGGATATTGCCCAGAACGTGTTGGAGACTGCCAGTAAGACTGCACAGGACTTGGCCAACAAAGTCAGCGGCACCGAGAACAAGTAGCGAGTTGCGACTGGTATCAAGGTTAACAACAAAAATGGCCAACACGAGACACCTAAATTGAATTCGAGAACAACCTATGTAAAGCACGCAGGTGTTTATTTGCCATAGACTTGACACTGTCCTAGGCAGACTAGTTCGCGCATCCCTAGATTTAGCATTCAAATCACAAGGCACCTTTTCCATATGTCCAAGACAGGTTTCTATTAACTCGACAATTGTTATGCATGGTCACATTGCATGGCCAACTGTGGTGATGATTGGGATCATGTGCTTGATCATACTTGGGCCAAACCAAATCCTGGAACTAGCTTATTTGGTTAGAACATGATATTTCAGGACACAGGGCCAGGATGGTTCCTCGCAGCCACATAGATCGTGACCTTCACAATTTTGAACGGATTATCGTCTCGGCTACCTGGTGTGGTAGCAGGGTGAGGACTAATGTAAATTGAAAATTCTCACACCGCAGACACGCTGTCTGCGGCTTGGGCGGAATTAATAGTAGTGGGATCGCGGTCACCCATATTTCGAAATTCGCCCAGCTGTTGAGGCAAAGTAAGGTTCGCTACACCCCTGTTGGTGCAGGGGGTGCCCAAACCGACTCCGTCTTAGCCGGCCCGATCGGGTATGGCGGCATTTTGCCGCTTTGTCGTCTATAAAATAAAGCTCGTCGTCCCCTCCCACGACGCGGTCTTCTGCTGTCTCCTGCTCACTCTCGTCAGGACGCGGCATGTCCAATCTCCCCGTCTTTACAACGACCTGACGCCCTCTCCTCTGCGGCGGCCAATGACAACCACGCTCGACGCCTGTCGGTAACTCTGAAGTGACGCCAACCTCGACGGCATCCGGTCTCATCAACTCACCTGTGGCCTCCCAGGCGATCCTTTGCCCTCTCGGGCTCGCCCCATGGTCATCACGGCCACCTGCCGTGCTCGCTACGACGTGGCCAACTACCGAATTGGTTCAAGCGAGGACAACGATCTGGCGCTCGGCCTGGCATTCTGAGGAGGCTGTGCGCCGTGCTGCCGTCAGAAAGCGACCCCACGGTACATCATCGACGTGGATCGATGTTGCCAAGGTGGACCGGGACTGCAGATCCTTGCAGCGCAGCGAGATGGTCGTAGATCTTGCCTTCGTGGCGCAGGTCCGGGACAAAGACGTTGATTGTCCCTTTGGCCAGTAAAGTGTAAACGTGACTCGCGAGTGTGACTTTGAACAAAACGCCGCGGGAATCCTGGAGACGTGCTGATACACGTCCGCCAGGAATGACAGACCAGGGTCGGGTATGCCGACAAATCTCTAGTCGACTAGATCCTGTGTGCAGTACAGAATCAGACGTGGCGACGTATCATGCCCAGGAAGAGTACAGCTAGGGAAAAGTAGAAAACAGGATGTGACCTTTACAACCCAGCGCGACCAAGGGCCATCGAGGCTACGATCCTACGACCGCGCAACTTGGAGGTGTAGAGAGCAGGTCGACGCTCTGTTTGGGATTCGACGGGGCCAGCGATGATGGCGCAGCAACGCTCGCGAGAGGCGGAGAAGCCACCTAAACAATACCAATCGGTGGCTTCTGAGTAACGATCGGCCTCTGCGACCGAGACAAAATCATGCTAAGGGGCGTGTGAGGGAACGATGCGCCGCAATGGGACGGGCGTGCATCGACGAGGAGGCGCAGCGGTGGTTGAGACATGGTGTTGCCAGCGGTATTACAAGACCTCAGGGCCGTGATGCAACGGCATCGTACAAGGCTGCGCGCTCAGAATCTGCGTCAGCACCCCACTCGTCGCTGAGCCTGGCTTAAGAGCTGAAGCCCTGGCAGAAACGTTTGACATGCCTCTGCCAATATCAGGGCCGACCAAACCAGACGAGACAATCAGAAGTCAGAGACACTACAGAGCAGGAGCAGGAGCAGGAGTAACGGCAGATGGAATCAGCAGTACTTAGAAAGCCGCCCTTCTCTCGCTACAAGCGTTCAAAAACTTGGGAGCGTCAGACTTGACATTCCGTGGGACCTGTCCACTAAGATTTCTGCCTATTAGACCGGGGTTCGCATCGCCAGCTCGAGCATCTGCAGCTTTCGGCCCGTCCGCGTGTCCCACAGCATCACTGTCTTGTCTGATGCTGCGGCGAGGAGCGAGCCATCGGGAGAGAATGTTGCCTCTGCGGTTATATCAGAGTATACTTTGATGGTTTGCTGCAGCATGCCCGTCTTTGAGCTCCACAGCCGCACGGTTCTGTCCACCGATGCTGAGACAAGGCGGCTATCAGGCATGAATGCCACCGCCGTGACCAAACTTGTATGATCTTTGAGAACCTTCGATTAACCCGTTTTCGTGTCCCACAATCGTACTGTCTCGTCCCACGATGCTGAGGCAAGTAGTGAACCATCAGGAGAGAATGCCACCGTCGTGACCGAGTCGCTGCGCCCTTCGAGCATTTGCACCTCTTCGCCCGTCGTCAAATTCCATAGCAGCATCTTTGTGTCGTCCGGTGCCGAGGCGACAAGCGAGCCAGCATCGGAGAATGCCAGTGTAAATTATGTTGTCACTGTTCAACGTAAAACGACCATCTCGCGTAACTTGTCTCGATTTGATCACCTGCTCTAGGGGTGCTGAGGGCGACAAAAGGGGCACCTAAAGTGGCCGGAACGGGCACCAGACTTTCACATGTTGCTGCGTGACTGCTTGTCCCAAGAGCTGAAGGAAATTACGTGCATCAGCCTGGCTCAGCTAAAGCACTGGAGTCGAGTGATCTGCCATAAGGACGTGTTGTGTGTTTTCGTCAGCCAATTGTTGTTGGATGGTACCTGATCTGTGCCTCCGCTTGACAGACTTGGCACGCCAAAACCAAGCCCTATGGCGCGGATCTTCAGATGAAGCCTGAAGAGCCTAAGCCACAGGCGGCCCACCCACCCGAAACTATCGAGGACTATCTTCAATGATTTACACTTCGGGTCTTTCGCTCCGGACGTGTTTCAAGTTACGGGGGGGAACAATTGCGCCTGCATTCGGAACAAAGAGACGTCTTGCGCGAGTGATCAGTTAATGAACCCTTCAACCCGTTACAAGAGAAACCATCGAGTATTGTAAACTCCACTGCTGGCCCAGTTGGATAAGGTTAACACTGGGGCTCAGACTTCGGTAGTTATTCCGGGCCTGCAACTATCCCTGCTCCCGTTGATATTCACCAGCCCTGTTTGCGACGCCCAAGTGCTGTGCAGACCACATCGATAGTCGTCGCCACGACCAAGCATCCTACCTTACGATCATCTTGCGGCTCTCTCATCGGCAGCGTCATGGCATAATTAAGCCACGGCCCCGAATTACACACGAGTAGGAAACGGATGCGCAGGAAGAAGGCCCACCATCAGACCGAAGCCTTGGACATCTCGAACCGAAGCCAGACCAAAGTGAAGACGCCAGTGGTAGCATGGCATATAGTGGAGACCAAGGAAGATACGAAGAGGTGCAGTACTCGTCCAGGGCACCAAATTATGAAAACCAATACGGAAGTCAGGCTGGAAATCGCTACGAACAATATGATGCAGGCGGTGCCATGTATCACCAGGAGGCCTACGTGAACAATCAACGATCGCCTCAGCCCAACGAGCAGGCTATAGAGAAATATGGGAGATCAGACCTGCACCCAGACAGACAGCAACAATCACGGCAGTTTCGAGCCGACGTTCGTCCTAATGAGCAGCAAAGTGGTGGAAGAGATCGTATCGCTGACAGCCGCTCGCCTGTGGGTACGCGACCGAGCACGTCTGCCTCGAACCGAAGGCCCAAACGTAAGTCGATGTGCTTAGCAAAAGATAATACCATGTAGCTGACTGGTAAACAGACGACCGCATTCTTGCCCACTCGGACTTCCACTCACCGAGAGCAATGGCTTGGGGTGAGTCTACGTTACTTTCAGACAGAACCTCTTACACAACTCAACGGGTTCTCCTTTCATCAACCATGGACCTAGACTAACGTGAAGCCCACAGACAATCCTTTTGGTGTGTTCCCAGGCACAAAGAAAGACATCGAACAGAAGAAAAAGGAGGCTGACGGAGCAAGATCACGCAGCAAGATTGGAACCCCTACAGATCGACCTGCTACGACCTCTCCATCTAGAAACCGGGAATTCGGATCGTCGATACAGCCCAATCAAGACGATTTCCGACCGACCACGCCATATGGACGGCAACCCCTATCGCCTCAGCCGACATACAATTCTTTCAACCAGCCTTTGGGCCCATTAGACGACATGCTCCCACGAAAAAAGCAACACCCCACACCAGACCGCCAACAACAAGCACAGGGTCCATTAAACGAACCCATGTCTCAACAGAGGCCTGTGAGGAGTGACGGAAACAACTTTCAGCTTCCCATCCGGACTGCGCCCCAAGGAGGTCCTGTACCTGTTCCGGAACCTCGCACACGGGCTTCTGAGCAAGAGCGCATGCCTCCACAGGAAGCGTATGGCTATAGAGACGAGCAAGAGTGGCGAACTCGACAAAATAATGATGGACAAACAAAAGCATTTGACGATCAAAAAGACGGCCGCGGGCACATGGACAACATCGATTATGATTCTGTGGAGTATAGCGACTGCTATGAGCGTCCTGAAGAGTTAATGAGAGGACAAGAACAGTATGAGAGGAAGCAGTCAGCGCAAAGGGATCGCGTTGACCCACGTCGACCAGTCCATTCTCCTAACGAGTTGTCAATGCCCAACTTCGCTGCTATGGCCCCTGGGGCTACCGAGGCTGTTGAGAAGGAGGTCACCCTCCAAGCTCAACCTGCTCCTCAAGCATATCGGAAGCCAACTTATGGCGATGCGTCCTCAAAAGCCCCACCTATTCGACCAGGTCTAATAACTTCCCCTGACAAGATACAAACGCCTGGCGACATCGTACAATCCCCTAATGGGGGCTTCGACTTCGGTTTACCCGCAAGTGAGCCTGCGTCTGCTCAGATTCCCGAACAGATAAATCCGAGGCAGGAAGATTTTGGATATGGATCTCACAAAGATTATGATCAGCGTCGTATGCAGGAACCGGACCAGTACGACGGGAGTCAGGGACGACAATACCCACCTCGAAATGGTGGTCGAAATGATGTTCGAGCTCCGAAAATGGCGCACAGCTTCGGCCATCCCCATAATAATCGGCCCACGGGCCCACCGCGAAGCCATCCTCGACGGCCTGCTCCTGTGGATTTCAATCAACCACATTCCAAGCATGATTGGCCACGGCGCCCTCCAAGGCAAGAACAAGGTCCGTACGATGAAGGCTTTCCTCAAGAAACAAATTATGCTGGTGATCGTTGGCAAGAGAACCAGTACCAGCCGAACGCCGATCGATACAATGATTACCAGCAACGCAGGCCGCTTGCACGAACGCAGACCGAACCTGTTGACCACTACGGTAACGACCGTTACAATCATGGCTATGATCAGCGTGGGCCGCCAGCGAGACCACAAGATTACACACAAGACCAATACAATCCAGGTGCCTATCAAGGACCTCGCAAGCCAAAACGACGCAGTCAAAGTCACGACTATGATCAATTTGGAATCCCAAATGCTCCTTTTCGACCTCGGCCTGGAAATGCTGCACAAAATCATGTTCGACAATTTGCCGAGCAAAATACGCCTCCTATAAGATCTCCAAACTCGGCATTTCCGTCTTCGGATCGAAACCATCCGATACCGTTTCGACCTGGACTCATGGACCCCTCATCCGCGCTAGCACCAGTTAGAGCTCCTGCTCCTCAAGTTACTGCGCCTCGAAGGGATCAACCGCCAGCATCTAGGGCACAGCCAGCCGCTTCTGCTTCTCGGAAATCACCGGTGACCGTTCAAGAGCTTAATGAATTGCGGAAAGCTTTCGGAGACCGTCCTAATGATCCTCAAATTGGGCTCAAATTTGCCAAAAGACTAGTGGAAGCAGCAAGTGTGCTGGCTTCTGAAGGCGGACAAGCGGACGCCAAGACTACTGCCAAGAACCGAGAACGGTATATCAATGATGCTTACCGGATCG
Organism: Incumbomyces lentus; assembly: GCA_017656005.1. NCBI lineage: Eukaryota > Fungi > Ascomycota > Eurotiomycetes > Chaetothyriales > Trichomeriaceae > Incumbomyces > Incumbomyces lentus. The sequence goes on along the minus strand of JACJVT010000004.1, from coordinate 618,834 downwards.
TAAAGAAACTTGTAGCGAATGGCTCGCCTGATGCTACGTTCTATCTTGCTGACTGCTACGGTCAAGGTCGGTTGGGGCTTGAGGTAAATGCTAAAGAGGCGTTCCATTTATACACATCGGCAGCAAAAATGGGCCATGCACAGTCTGCCTACCGGGTTGCAGTGTGCTGTGAGCTCGGGCCTGACGAAGGAGGTGGAACACGGCGTGATCACGCCAAGGCAGTTGGCTTTTACAAAAGGGCAGCCACCTTGGGAGATGGACCGGCCATGTTCAAGTTGGGCATGATCCTCCTGAAGGGCCTCCTTGGTCAGCAACCGAACCGTCGCGAAGGCATTTCCTGGCTGAAAAGAGCCGCGGAACGAGCTGACGAGGAGAGTCCTCATGCTTTGCACGAGCTTGCGATGCTTTACGAGACAGCGCAATCTACCGATGTGATCATTCGCGATCAACCCTATGCATTGCAGCTCTTCACCCAAGCTGCTAATCTAGGGTACAAATACTCGCAGTTTCGTCTGGGCTCTGCCTATGAATATGGAACGTTGGGGGTGCTGATCGACCCACGGCAAAGTATTGGTTGGTATAGTCGTGCAGCAGCAAAGGGTGAACATCAAAGCGAATTCGCACTGAGTGGTTGGTATTTAACTGGCAGCGATCCCATACTAGCGCAGAACGACCAAGAAGCCTATCTGTGGGCTCGCAAGGCCGCACAGAGTGGACTTGCAAAGGCAGAGTATGCCATGGGCTACTACAGCGAGGTAGGCATTGGTTGCAGGAGTGATATCGAGGAAGCGAAGAAGTGGTATTGCCGAGCTGCCGGTGAGTGCTGTACTCTTGACCATTTGTGCGCAAAGACAAACACTGACGAATGTTGCAGCGCAAAATGATAATCGAGCTAAGGAGCGACTGGAGGAGATCAAGAGAGGTGGAGCGACAAAGCAGAAGACCATGATCAATAGAAGCCACGTGGGCAAACATAATGAGGGCGAATGTACAGTGATGTAGATACCGCGTACAAAGACGTGGAAGCCTGGGCATTTGTCACACATCAGGAGACATGTACATAGCAGAAAACATGATGGATGAGCGGGATGCGTGCGAGAGACCGGAGATCGAAGTAATAAAAAGCTGTGGGACTGGTGCAATCGTGGGACTGAGCATGAGTAATGAAGAACCCTCGTGTCCCATCCTTCTTTCCAACACTGGTTGTCGGAGCCAAGATGGAATGCAAGTTCAAATGCTGTAGAAACTGAGCTCACCTAGGAAGGGAGTATGCTAGTCCACCCGACCCGCGGAGTACCTGCCCAGTGCTTACCAGCAAGGTGCTAAAACGAGACGCAAATCCTTCGCCATCTACCAGAAGGTCAAGACAAGCACAGCACAGCACAGCACGACAAGACACGATACATTCCGAGTGACTTTGCGAGAAAAAGAATAGACTCAATGCCTAAGTGCAGGCAGCGCGCAAGCTTTAATAAAAGGGGGGCATTCCGGAGAGTCTGAGTCTCTTGGACAGTTGAAATTGCTACGCCGGTCGAGCCAATGCTACATTTTCTATGCCATGCCATGCCATTGAAAACAAACTTCCATCGTCAATGACATACCCACCCACACATCCACCAGCCATCTTACTTGGTTTTTTTTGCCTGCCTGCCTGCGTGTGTTCCCAAACTACACCGGGGGGTTCCTTTGTGTTCTGCTCCATATACGCCTAAGTACGCGCTCGATGAGGGAGTTTTTTTTTTCGAGCTACGCCGTGATGATACACTTGTAGGAAATTTTTTGTCTTCTTTTTTCATTTTCATTTTTTCATATGACCATCCAGATCGCTGCGCCGACGATCGTCACCACCAGGCAGATGGTCATGATAGCTGCACCTGCCCTGTCCGCCGCAGTCACAGGATGCTTGTCGAGGTCGCCGGGTCCAACGGGACTGTGGGTGCCGGCGGTCGGATCGCTGGAGCTATTGCCGTTGCGGAGGGTGGCGGGGCCTTCGACGTAGTCTACGAGATTGCTTTGGACGACTTCCAGCACGGCCATCTGCTCGCCGACGCCGACGCTTCCGTCGAAGCTACGCTGAGGCCATTTCAGGCCGCATTGGTTGCCGTCGTCGCCGCCGGTGCAGGTGGACACTGCTGCTTCTGCCGACGTTTCGAGGATGGGTTTGAGATGTTCCCGCGTAAAGGGAGCGCGGACGATGGTCGCGGCCATCCAGCGGGCGAAGTAGGCTTTGAAGGAGCGTTGGTCGACGTTGCACGTTCCGATGTCTTCGCACGCGACTTCGAACATGACGTCGTCCTTGAGGAAGATGCGCAGATTCCCTATTATTCCCATGATGCGCTCGCGCCATATCTCCGAGCCGTTGGTGAAGTTGTACATGTTGGCGGCACCGACGAGAAATGTCCCGGCGTTGTATGTCCATTGGACGTGGTCCAGTTCCGTGCAGTTGAGGTTGTCGTCGCTGCCGTCGTAGAAGTTGTAGTCTTTGTCGAAGAGGATCCTGCTCGACCAGTCCCACGTCCGTTCGGCCCATTCGGCATAGGTTTCGTTGCCCGTGTATACGGCGAGCCTCGCTCCGATGTTGAAGAAGCAGCCGTTGGAAATCGAGTTTTTGTAATTGTACCCGTTGTTAAATGCAAAGATTTGCCACTTCAGACCGCCACCACAGGTTTCGGTATTCCACCGAGCCGCTTGGAGGTTGAAGACACCTTGCGTGGCAGCGAGCCAGGATGTGTGCTGGGAACTGGGTGGGTTAGGAAAGCGGTTCTCTGCTGCTGAAAGAGCAGCCATGGCCCAGAAAGCCTGATCATCGTTCCCCAAAGTTTTTGTTTGGTTCGGTGGTTGGAAGACGTTGTCTGGGCCGAGTTGATGCAGCATTGCTTGCATAGTGATGTCGTTATACTGGTCGTCGCCGGTGAAGTACCAGTAGTCTATCAAAGCGCCGAACATTGCTCCTGCTTCCCACCAGTAGTACGGTGCCGGCAGATTGCCAGGTACATCTCCCGGACGATCACCGGTATAGTACTGTACCATGCCAGCCGCCGCTTGGCCAGCTGCTCGTTTGATGGATTCCTCGCTCGTTATGTCTAGCGTGATCGCGCCCAAAACATGATGGATAGCAAGCAGTATACCTGTGGACCGTAATGCTAACTTCATAGTGAATGACTTGCTTGACTCAAGGTCGCTGAAAGGTTGATTAATGGGCACCGTGACCAGGAAACGTAACGAAAGCAGGGCAATATACACCTGGATTGACACAGGCAGTATGAGACATGGACGTAACGGGCGAGTAGAGCGAAACAGTCAAATAGATTCAAAGAATATGGTGAGATAAGTGAGGATAAAGATAAGTTGGGTGGAAGTGAACACGACGTGCAAGTGATGGCCAAGGGAAGACTTGAGACAGAGTACCTTGGTTTTGGGCGTTTGTATTGCCAATGCCGATCGAACGGAACATGATACATGTGTCTCTTGTCCCGGTACTGATTGCGGAGGCTGTGAGGTCTTGTCCTGCCATGCCAAGTGCCCAAGAGCCTTGGTAGACCTGCTCCGGGCGAGTGAAACCAGAGGCATGCACGCGGCCGCCGTAGAATCGGGTTTAGCGCCAAATCGGCAACCGTCGGACTGGCTGTTGCTCACAAAGAAAATGAGAGTAACGGCCCACTTTGCTTGTTGCACCAAGCCCAAAGCAACTGGTGGACAACAAGGCAGAACAATAATCACGGCTGCATCGATGACGATGAATTTCTCTGGCTTCCAGCATTCGATAAGTTCTGATGCTAATGCAAGGCATGACTTACTGCTTCACTGTTTCAACCATATTTCAATGAACGAGGCGATCGAGCAATTATTTCAAGTAGGAGGTTGGAGTCTGCCATGGCAGTACAAACTCCCTCTCCGTACTTAGGACCTAGGTACCCATCAAATTGAGCACAAGCACTCTTGGACTGCTCGGCCCTGATCAGCTGGTCAAGGTGCTCTGCTTTGACCGTTCGTGATATGCATTCCGCAAGGCAACAGAGAATGCATCATTGATTGCTGCATATAGCCTGATGCTGTCTCTTTACCAGGGCCAAAGTGCGATTCAAGTGTCACGAACGCATTGATTGGATTGGTTCTGTTTGTACCGTAGATGGGCCCGAGGTATGTCAGCGGTAGCATCGGTAAGCAGTCTCGAGGAGATAGCGAGGAGGCGTCTTCGAACGACGAAGAAACCACAAATATTGGTGCTTCTGTTGGGAAGAAAGGGAAAGCCGATTCTGCATACTGTCGGTGTTGGAGCACCAGGCCTAGAAACTTATTAGGTCACACACGGACGATCATTACTGTACTCCGAACTCCTTTGTTCCGACAGCCGCCATAAAAAAAGTGTTTGCATAGCCATGATGCTCCGGCTCAATAATCACAGGGTATTGCGCATTCTTTCGCCACGCTGACGCATCTTTATTGTTGCAGCCTTTGATAATTACTTGTGTCTGAACATTACTCTACGTTGAGTTGAGTTAATCTTACTTTTACATCTGATACGTGTTTTGCTATCGCCAAAATTCAAATCAAATCTGAAACTGGCCGAACGCCAGAATTGGACAGCTAGGAATAAATAGGAGCCAAGCCTTTTTTTTGCTGAGAGGGCTGAGAGGCTGAGTGACACCTGCGCAACTCCAACCTCTTCCAACCATTTCTCATCTCACCCTCGTCTCCTTACATCTGTCGCATCCACATACCTCAACCACATCTTGAACACAATACTGCCGCGCATCTCCAACATCGTCAACGAATCGGTTTAGTCAAATTGAAGCATCTACATTAGCATACAACGACCAGCATGGCCGACGGACGACAAGAACCGTACGACCCTTATCTGCCGTCGACTGGCAATGCTCAGGGCGGCAATGCACGAACAGCTGCGCTTCAAGCGGTATGTCTATCTTCAAATTCAACACTGTCTCGTGCCACTGTCCATCATCTGTGGCGAGCATCGATGCCTATCTTGCATGTTCGAACGCTGAGTAGCACATCGGGAGATCCGATCCTACGATAGATTGGGAGATGACTATGAGGATTCTCTCGAGTGCCGCACTGATGTTATGCCGAGCCGCGAAGGCAGATCAGCCGGGTGCTCTCTTAGCAATACGCAGAAAATACTCACGTTTGTGATGGAAAATACGGGCTAATACATGTCTGCAGCAAATTGATGACACGGTCGGAGTCATGCGAGAGAACATCAACAAAGTGTCGCAGAGAGGAGAGCGCCTCGATTCCCTACAAGACAAGACCGACAACCTGGCTGTATCCGCCCAAGGTTTCCGAAGGGGCGCAAACCGGGTACGAAAGCAGATGTGGTGGAAAGACATGAAAATGCGCATCTGTATAATAGTCGGCATCATTATTCTCCTTATTGTCATTATTGTTCCAGCAGGTACGTTGATTTCCTCGCTGAACATCCTGCCGTGACTAATGGAAACGCAGTTGTTGCCACGAACCGCTAGAAAACGACCCATTACGAACCTTGTCTACTGCGACTTTGGGATCAACGAGCTGTACAATGGGCCTTCGAAAAGCCAGGTTTCCTTCGATCGATGTATCCTCATGATTAAGTTAAGCAACGCACCGGTGCTATACCGTTCTCGCGCGACTCAGTTCCAAGGCCTGTGTTACAACTCAAAGGCGTTTCGAGTGTGGCTCGCAGGCGTGCGGCTGTGTGATAGTAATGCCATTGATTGTCCAATTTGCTGCTCTGTTTGTTGTGCACGGGCAGCGAGATCTTGTCCTACGCACCTTCTGTGACTTTCCAACGCCACGGACGCACATAAGGCCGATGATGGTTTCAAACGACAGCATCAGAAATCTATGATAAATACGTTGAATTATCCTAAACCATGATTTTTGATTAATGACGCAGATTGATGATGCGGATTGGTTGCAACGTTTTCGTCTTATGGCTGTCGAACCGCCACACGGGCTCGATATGTACTCAACTAGTAGTTCCGCAAGGTCCCGTCAGCCTGGCACCTCCAACTTCAGCACCAGAACCTGCAGGGCCCAGTAGCCCAGCAGTGCCCTAGTGACTCCGCAGACGATATGGTTGGTCCACCTGCTAGCTAATCTCCCCGCCCGCGTGCGTGAAAGCGCGTCTGGAGAAAAAAGTGAAATTTTGCTAGATGGGAGAATTTTGCTGAAGGGTGAGCGAAAGAGCTAAAGAGTCATTGCCCGGTTCTCGCACACTCCATCTTTTGCGCAATATATTATTTTTTGAATTCTCAACCCACTGTTGGCTTTTCGGATTGAGGTAGGGAAGCATTTCGTGCCTTGCTTTAGCATTCACTCGGTTCGGCACCTCATCGTGATCGTCGTCCTCATTGTCCGAACCTCGAAGCATCACTTGTCGAGAGAGCCCTGACGCGGCACCTTGCCAGTCGCTTTGCGTGTCGGCATCATCAATATCAGCTGCCGCATGCGATAAGCAGGTATGTCGTCGCTCGGAGCTGTAGCTGTCAGGGCAGCTGCGCGCACGGCAGCTCGGACAACCTCACGACCAGCTGTGACTTTACGAGCTGGCCGTCCGATCATTCCAGCTTTGGCCCATCTCAGCGCCCGGCGACAATATGCTACTTCGTCGGACGTTCGATCCTCCACACGCTCGACCGTGGTGCAACTGCTTAGCAACATTGGCTCCAAAAGAGAAGTCCAACAATACCTCTCCCATTTCAGCTCCGTCTCCTCCCAGCAGTTTGCCGTCATCAAGGTTGGAGGTGCCATCCTGACCGAGCATCTTGAGACTCTATCTTCTGCCTTGGCTTTTCTTAACCACGTCGGTCTGTATCCTGTGGTTGTCCATGGAGCCGGCCCCCAGTTGAACAAAATTCTGGAAGACTCGGGAGTAGAGCCACAGTTTGAAGAGGGTATTCGAGTTACGGACCCCAAAACCTTGGGCATAGCAAGATCTTTGTTTCTAGAGGAGAATTTGCGTTTGGTGGAAGAGCTGGAACGACTAGGCGTACGAGCTCGGCCAATCACCTCGGGTGTTTTCACCGCCGACTATTTGAACAAGGAGAGATATAACTTGGTTGGGAAAATTACTGCTGTCGACAAGAGGCCCATTGAAGCGGCCATTCAGGCTGGGTGCCTTCCCATCCTGACCTCGATGGCCGAGTCAAGCTCGGGTCAAGTTTTGAACGTAAATGCTGATGTTGCAGCTGGTGAGCTGGCAAGAGCCTTACAACCACTCAAGATTGTCTACCTCTCAGAAAAAGGTGGCCTTTTCAATGGCGACACCAAGGAGAAGATTTCGGCCATCAACCTAGACGAGGAATACGACCACCTGATGAAACAGTGGTGGGTTCGTCACGGAACTCGTCTGAAGATCAAAGAGATGAAGGATCTGCTGATGGACCTTCCCAAGACTTCAAGCGTTGCCATCATCCATCCAGCAGATCTCCAAAAGGAACTCTTCACCGACTCGGGTGCCGGTACCTTGATTCGAAGAGGTAATAAGGTCCACATTGTAACTAAGGTCTCCGACTTCACAAATCTAGACAAGCTCAAGGAAGTCCTGATCCATGAACGTGATGGTCTCGATTCCAACGCTGTTGTAGATCGTTACGTCAAGGACCTCCAGCACCAAGAATTCCGAGCTTACTTCGATGAGCCTATGGATGCCCTTGGCATTGTTCTCCCACCACACGAAGGCTCTTCCTTGGCACACCTAGCCACGTTGACCATCACCAAATCCGGCTGGCTGACCAACGTTGCCGACAATATTTTCGCAGCCATCAAAAATGACTTCCCCAAGCTGATGTGGACCGTCAAAGAAGACGACGAGAATCTGACATGGTTTTTCGATAAGGCAGATGGAAGTCTCTCTAAAGACGGCGAGGTGTTGTTTTGGTACGGCCTGAGCACGGGCGAGGAGGTCCAGGAGGTGATGCTACAGTTTGCCAAGCACGGCCGTTCCATGTATGGCGATATCAATCTTGAGTCCAAGCTTCAACGGGCTGCTCGGGCCGCTGCCAGTGCAATGAACAGTGTTCCAAAGGCAGCTGGATTGCAGCAAGCGAGAGCCTATTCAACGTCCGCCAACCCCCTTCGCGCTGCCCGACGCACGTTTGGTTTGGCTCAACCGGCTCTCAAGATCCGGACATATGCCACAACAACAAACCCAAACCCACCTCTCGGTCGAAAGAACAAGTCAAACGACGGGCCCTCGAGGGTTGCTCTGATTGGTGCTCGAGGCTATACTGGTAAAGCCCTGATTGAGTTACTGAGCCGACATCCCAACATGGATTTGCGCCATGTCTCGTCTCGAGAGCTGGCAGGCAAAAAGCTAGAAGGGTACAAGAAGAGAGACATTGTCTACGAGAATCTAAGTGTTGACGATGTGCGACAGATGGAAGAGGATGGCAACATTGACTGCTGGGTAATGGCTTTGCCAAATGGTGTCTGCAAGCCCTTTGTGGATGCCATTGATCGGGTCGGCGGAAACAGTGTCATCGTGGATCTGAGCGCCGACTACAGGTTCGACAACCAGTGGACATACGGACTACCTGAATTGGTCGATCGATCTGCCATCGCGAAAGCTACTAGAATCTCGAATCCCGGTTGCTACGCAACTGCTGCACAGCTTGGCATTGCGCCCATAGTGCCCTATCTAGGAGGTCAGCCAACTGTCTTCGGGGTGTCAGGATACTCCGGAGCCGGCACAAAGCCCAGTCCGAAGAACGATGTCAACAATCTGACTGACAACCTCTTGCCCTATAGTATGACCGACCATATCCACGAAAAGGAGATTTCAACTCAGCTGGGGACCCAGGTTGGCTTTATCCCGCACGTAGCCGTGTGGTTCCAGGGCATCCATCATACAATCAACGTTCCACTGAAGGACGAAATGACTTCTCGCGATATCAGGAATATTTACCAGGAGAGGTATGCTGGCGAGAAGCTTCTAAAGGTCATCGGAGAGGCTCCGGTCGTGAAAAATATCAGTGGTCGACATGGTGTAGAGATTGGCGGCTTTGCTGTCCACTCTAGTGGCAAGAGGGTAGTGGTCTGTGCGACCATTGACAACCTGTTGAAGGGCGCTGCTACTCAGTGTTTGCGTACGTATTTATCCATGATCTTTCATTCGATGTGTTTGGCTAACGAATGACAGAAAATATGAACCTCGCTCTGGGTTATAACGAGTACGAGGGCATACCTCTCAGCTAGGAGAACGGATAACAAAAGAAAGGTCTTAGATAGCATGGGTCGATGGTTCAACATGCTTTGAGCGGCACATCATTGTCAGACGGCGTACTCGTGCAATGTATGATACAGGCTTCGAGAATTTTTAGAGAAGCATTCATTGTACGTTGGAGAGTTTTGGACCCGAGTGAAGATTCCACTTTGACTCAAGTCTGCCGCAAGTTCAACAGCTTCAATTAGTACAACCAATTTTGCTTATTCCTGCGCGGGTGCCCTCTCCCAGACATGTCAATCGATTTTCGTTCCCGATATCAGCTCATCCTCTTACGTTGGGCAATTACCTACAGCGCCATCCCGTCATGTTCTATTGCCACGAGTGTATGATAAGACTCTGTCTACTGTCTCTCCACCAAAACACCTAGCCACTGACCGGGATACCAGTATTGCACGACCGTAAACATGGCGTTGCGACAGTGTGGTGAGTACGAACACCGCACCCGAGTCACAAAGCCACCTGACTCCAGCCAACAGGCTCGTTGCTACCCTGGGCTCGAAAGCCGCCACGAAGAGGGTAAGCCGCAAGGAAATCATGGGGGTGAATGTGCCTTCAGCCTGTGCAACAATCACCGATCCCTCAGCTCCCTTCGCACTCAGGACACAGGGAAGCCTCATGTGCGTCAATTCAGCTGCAGCAGCAGCTGCAGAATGGTCCTTACAAGGTAGCTCGCTAACCACAAAAACCCTCCCAGGATTGGAGTGTCAAAGATCTTCCTGAAGCAATGTGGATACGTCCTGACGGACACGGAAAGTCTACAGGACAAGATGAGAAGTTTTCCCAAGGCAATGAAAGACCTTGAGATTGATCCCAACGTCGCGGCGACAAGGTAGATAATAATGACTCTCTTTTTTTTCCCGCGCCAGCAAAAACAGAACTACGGGAGAAGAAAAAAGGTTTCCAGTTTAACTAACTGAACTGGGCTGATCTTGACTCTAGACCCGAGCAGCTCAACCTGCAGATTGATCCAGGTTTCAGTATCGACCTTGACCTCGGTTTCGATTTGTCCGATTTCGACCTTGATCCTCCTTCTATCATTGCCTCGAACGAGTCCTCTAGTCTCGTCTCACCTCGAACTGCCGCCTCGAGTCAGACGAGTTTCCAGGAAGAGCAGCTGCTGCAGTTTCGTGCACTGCCTCATCATCAGCTGGTGGACACTTCGCCATCCTATGGTGCTGACGATGGCTTAGACTTTGACATCGAGATCACTGGCAGTCGCAAGTCTAGTCGGGCACGGATCAAACCTGAAGAAGACGAGCTGGCTCAAATCCATGAAGGAGGCATTGCCACAACCGGTTTGCACCGTGCCACGGAAGACAGGGATCTGGGCTTACATGAATCTGCGGCCTGGATTGGCTCGAGTGGACAAGACATAGGAGAGGGCTTGGCACTGATCGACCCCATAGAAGACTTTGATCTCGGCCTGGATCTTGGCGAAGACGTGCCGGGCCAAGTGGTAAGCAGCGATAGAGAGCCGTGCTTACAAGTGACTGTTTTGTTGACACGTGCAGGATCCAATCCAGCATGACTTTGGACAAGACGAGTTTATCCTTCATGGCGACGGGGACCATGGTGCGGCCGGAGACGAGGCCAACCAGCAGCGAAGCTCGCTAGAGCCTGCCGCTCCAGCAGAAGAGCGCGCTGAAGAGGCTGTGGAGCAGCTGGATGAAGAGATTGAAGATGTGCAGGTGGAAACGGTAACGGGCAGAGCACCACAAGGACGACATGCAACAAAGACGGTTCCCTTCGACGAGGCCACTGTAGTGCACAATGCCGAGATCAAAACGTGGAATGACAGATATCTCGACACCATGGCTGAAGCTCAGCAGAAGAAGGTCCAGCGGCCTACCGTGGCTCAAGCCAAACAAAGCGCTGCTCATTGGGTCCTGGATCATGGTGTTGCCGGTATCGCCCTGACTTTCCCTGACCATCTCCATGACCATCCGCTACGGGTATTCACGGGACAGAGCCTGCTCGACATGCTCAGAGGCACAAATGGCTCCGAAGGTGGTAGGAAAAGATCTGCCAGTGTAATTTCAGGCACGTCCACTGCAGCAGATGGTCGAAGGGTAAGGCTGCGATCAGACGAGCACCAAGCAGGCGCAAGCAGAGATGAGGGAGTACAGGTCATGGCAGAGGGCGACCAAGGCACGACGCCAGGAGATGAAGAACCCGAGGCTGGAGTCGGGCGGCACGCGGAGGTACCTCTGTCTGACGGCCCAGATCAGATGCCATGGAACATATATGCCTCTTCCAGGCAGGGGTCACGTCACGGCTCTGCTCGACCGCCCGCAAGCTCGAGCGCAGGAGGGCCCGGCGCATTCGACTTCTTCCCTCCTTCTAGCCATGGGTCCAAACGCATTTCACGGCTGATTGAAGAGAGTCCGCTGGAGCAACGACGGAGGGCACACCGGCATGGTCACCACGATGATGCTGAAAGTGCAAGTCCAGGCACAGGCACAGGCACAGGTGCAGGTGCAGGTGCAGACGAATTCACTTTCGGTATCGACGACGACGAGCTCGACCAGCGCCTTGCCGGCGACCTGATTGATGCGTCGGAGTTCGAGCTCTACGGTCCCGCAGCAGGAGTCAGTACGCAGGAAGCAGCGAGCTCACAGTGGCTGGCCGCCACGCTCGAGCAAGAGGCATTGAATTTCTTGAGCTTCGTGGAAACGACGATTGCGAAGAAGCAGCAGCAGCAGGAGGAGGAGGAGGAGGACGATGATGATGAAGTCGGAAGCCCTGTCACCACCGTTTTGTTTGCAGAACTGTTGCCGCCGCACAGCAATAGCGAGGTCGTTGCTGCTCAGGGACTGCTTCATGTGCTGTCCCTTGCGACGAAAGGGTTCATCCATGTCCACCAAGAGGGCTATTTTAGTGATATCGAGATCAGTATTGTGCCTGGACTTCAGCATACTGTGGAGGAGATTGGCGCCGAGGCTTAATAGCGAAGGTTGTGTCGTTTAAGTCTAGTTGATTTGAGTGCAAGGTGTGGAAATGGGGAGCATCATGGAATTGCTGAGGAGCCAAATGTGCTATGGCCACTATTCGCGAGGCTTTCTGTAATAGCGCATCAACGTCAATAGTTGAGGAAGGCTCGGCTTTGAGAGCGTTGAACCTGAGCAAGACAAGGGACGGATAATCAGTGCTTGAGCACATCAGATGATTGACCCTAATCCTAAATAGCAGTTGACGTTCAGTCGAAGGAGAGAGCAAGAGTATTGTACAGGCCGACATACAACAAGCACATCAACAACCTCAACAAGCACCAACATAGCAGCTCGATAGATGCTTTCCACTCCCCTCTACCATAAAACATATTCTTGATCAATTGACCGTCTCGGAAATACTCCCATTACCAAAAATCAGGATTTCTTTCTCCGCCACTGGACCAACTGTGTATCAGAGTGTAGCGGGGAAGTAGCTTCTATCTTTGGACATGTATACGTCCGAAGGAGTGCTGATCATTTGCAAGTTGTTCTCTTGCGCACGTTAAGACAGCTCTACATCAGCATTCGAGTCTCGTAAGAGCAAGCCATACTTTACGAGAACTCAGCTTCTCGACCACAAGCTCTGCGCTGGGCAGGGTGGATAGTTGTAGGTATGTGTACATATGTTCGTCGTACGTTCTCCTAACGGTGGGGTCGCGTAGACTAGCTTTTGCAGTTGGTAAAGGTTGGAAAGTTGCCCCTTCGCCTTCATACAGTGGTCTGGAGGGGTGCTCGGATTTGGAGATTTGATTGATGAGAGGGCAGGTTGTGGTGAAGAGACTTCATTCAGCTTTGGAAAAGGTGACACAAGGAGCTCCTTGTTCGAGCTGATGACAAGGGACCCGGGGTAGAGCAGCAGCGGCTGTGGAGGGAAAGGCGATCCTGGAGGTCGAGGGGGCTTTTGCAAGGATATCTGCTCTGGTGTTGCGCCAATGCTGCATTTTGATGTCTCGTCCGAAGAATGCGTTGTCAGTCATTGGTGACTAGGACGGTCAACTTGCTGTTAAGAACCACGTAAAGCATTCAGCTTCTTCACTCATTGTGGCGTTCCATCATAGCTCCTCCTTTTTGAGCTAGGAAATGAGCTTTCTAGGCTTCGCCAGTCGGCCAATGTGATTTCCAAACACCATACAAACAGTTTTTGCTATCTGCTAGCATTCATCTCGGCCCTCATCTCTTTCGCCCTCGCATCTCTGATCTGCCTTTCTTCTCTTTCGCGTCTGAAGATATCATCTCTGGCCTTCTGTCTGGCATCTGCTTCGGCCTCCCAGATTGGCTTATCGCTCTTGCTGTACTCGATCATCTTGGCTGCGAAGTCTTTGTAGTTCCTCTCGCGCTCTTCGCGCATCTCCAAGTTGCGTTTCTGAAGGTCCGGGTTGAAGCGTTTGAAGAGCTCACCCTCACTGGGAGTTACGTAGTACATGATTGCTGGGCCGCCGATGGAGCATGCGAGGAATATGGCTGCCATTTTGGCATACATCGTGCCTCGTGACATTTTGGAGACAAGATCTTCGGGGGAGGAGGAGGAGAAGGCAAGTGAACGGAAAGCAGGACTGGACTTAAGTTTCAGTCGTCAAGCTGCTAGATGTCAGATATAGCGATGAAACCCTGCCCGGTGAAGTTCTAAGGTTATGCGCTGCAGTGTGCGGTTTTAGCTTTGAGAAGTCTGTGCTGACTATTACTTGGAAATGGTGAAGGTAGAGGCCCCAAGCAATGAACAGTCGACGATATCATCGATCATCATTGCATCTTTTAGCTTCTACCTTCTCCACGATCCTCTAATACCGTTTTGGTTAGCCCCATTGTGCTTCGTAATCCTTTCAACGCGCAAGAAGTCGCACGGAAATGTTCGTGCCCTCCACAAGCTCAAGATTTTGGCTATTCACCTATTTAAATGTTCAGGAAGGACAAAGGGTAGGTCTGAACTAAAACTGTGTTTGCTATCAGACGCATCGGCTCAGGTTTGACTGAAGGCTCTCTCCCGAACTTCCAAAGGATACGTGCAGCATATGTACTTAAAATAATAAAACGTAGCACTCGACCAAATGGGGAAATATAGTCAAAGCTCCAGCGCCCTGTAACGACGTGTGGAGCAGCGCCGAATGTTACTTAAGCGAGTACGAAGCAAGTGTTCATGGCTGGGTCAGCCCCAAACGACTTCAACCGTTGTCGTTTCTCGGATACAGTTGCTCTCTTTGCAGACTAGATATTCGCTACAGTTTCATGGGAATAGCACCTCGATCGTAGTTCATCAAAAGCCCGCCGAAAGCGTTTTGTCGGAAACGTTTGAATAGACGCGATGACTTCAAGCTCGAATTTAAATGAACTTGCTCGCAAGCTCAAGTCTCTACATGTTTCCGGACGACCACTACTCCTTGCCAACGTCTGGGATGCAGCTTCGGCTCAGCTAATCGCGTCTCAGTCTACCACGGCAGCCATTGCAACTGCGTCATTTGCCATCGCTGCAGTCCAAGGTGCAGACGACAATGACATGACACTCGACGAGAACCTCACTGGCATCAAGACTGTCGTGGCTGGGCTAAAACGGGCCGGGAAGGTAGACGTATTGCCTCTCACAGCTGACCTTCAGGATTGCTACGATGACCCTGCCGAGACTATTCGGCGGGCTATTGAGGTCGGAGCAGTAGGTTGCAACATTGAAGATGTGGACAATAGTAAGCGTGAGATCAGGAGTATTCAGGATGCGGAAAATCGAATTCGCACTGTTATGAGAGCAGCAAACGATGCTGGAGTGCCAGACTTTGTCGTCAACGCCAGGACCGATGCGCTCGGCTACGGAGGCAATATAGATACTGTGATTGAGCGGGGAAAAAGGTATCTCGAGGCAGGAGCGACCACAGTGTTTGTTTGGGGTGTGCAAAAATGGGATATCACTCAAGCGGAGACGAAAAAGATGGTGGAGGCTTTTGAAGGCAAAATATCAATGCAACCTGGAAGCATCGGTATAGAAAAGCTAACCGAGCTGGGCGTGAGTAGGGTCAGTGTCGGACCCATGCTGTGGAGGAAGAGCATGAGCGTGCTTGTGGATGAAGGAGTTAGGCTGAAGCTCTTGCCAAGTTGAGCTGTTAAATACAACTTCAGAAGTATCTGTGCGGAAGGTGGCGTACTATGTTGCTATGGGCCACTTACTCGTCTACATCCTGCTGACCGGGTTCAGATACAGGGGCTCTGATTGAAGCTGGTCAAAGAATGCTTGAGCAAGCGATCTGGGAAGACATTTCTTGCTAATTCTCTACGTCAAGCTGACAAGCGTGTTCTGAATACTCACGTTGAGATCTTTCTTTGTGAGCTATCGCTTAATTTCAAGTATGCAGCAAGCGCAAGCGCGATGACAGCTCCGAAAGTCAAGGCCATTCTCGTCAGCGCTGCGGTAATATGCTTCCTGACAGCATCGTATCCTTTCTCTTTGTAACCCACCGTACCTGCGTTGCCGTGAGGAAATGGTACGTTGGGTATGGGCTTCCCTAGGAATTGACAAAGCGGTTCCCATCCATCCTCGACATTCCAGTCAAGGTAGTCCTTGCCCTGTGCTTTCAGACTGTCCTCTAGCGACCGGTAATGCTCGACCGCGACCTCCTTGCCATACTTTTCGAAATTCCCTCTCACTGATTCAAGTAGGCCAAGGTAGAAAGTCTGCCGCGTCCACATGAAGCTTGCATCAAACCACGAGCATAACCAGTAGAAAGGTGCTACTACTGACTTCGCCGGGCCAGCCTTGTAGCTTTCGTACCATGCGTCCAGACTTTGCCGCCGGTTCAAAATGACCTTGGCCTCAGGATAAGCTCGTATTAGCTCCTTGCCAAACAGATTGGCCGGATTGTCCGTGATAGCTTCCATGTTACCGAGAACATGGTCAAAATCTTCCCGCTCAAGACCTGGTGGAGGTCGGTCACCATAATATCTTGCACGCAAGGCAGGGTACCAGAATGCACAGTCTTCTGGTTGTGCACCTGCGAGGTAGAAGCCATGGTAGACCCCATCATAACCAAGAATTTCAAGCGCTGTTCGAAGCGAATCGGTCCCCATCCGCGAAAGACCCAATGCAAGAACCTGCATAGGTCGGTCACGTTTCCGTCTTGGTGGAGAAAGAGGGTAGAAGGTGTTCATTACGTAGTCCATCTTCTTCGGCTGGGACCAGGGTCGAGCTTGTGATCAAGAGCTTTGTAACTGAACGCGATCGTGACTTTCGAGCTGTAGACTGCGAATTGGTCTTGGTCGGTGACAATTATTGCCGTTGGGCTGTTGCTGCTGTTCAAGTCATTACTATGGAACAACAACGAGTTGGTGAAACTTGAAGCTATAAAAGGGTCAGCAACCAGGGTGAAATAAACCGATTCCTGGCGGCCTGATCAGCTAGAGCAGCTCGTGACAGGCTTTCAGGCGCATATCGTCTACTTCTCTTATCCATCCACTTACGGACGCGTCAGCATGTCTTCGACTCAGAGGGACGGACTGCATTGGCAACATCTCGGCATACGTCTGTAACCTGTGAGACGTTGTCATGATCTTAACTGAATTGAGTTAAGGTGTCGATATTGATATAATCTCCGTACTACTCCAATTATTTTGTGACCCACTGACCAGTGGATCAACCACCAGATGGAAAAATTGGAGTAAAACCTTCAGCCGCTTAAGGCCACTAATAGTATTATGAGGTGTCCAGAAATCACCTGCCAGTGCTCATTTCGATGCTGTTGTCACACGCAGGTTGAGCTAGTGATGCTCTACGAGATTTATGTTAACCGAGACTTGGTTTTGCGATAAGTACCCTGGATGCCAACGGTCGCGATTTGCGTGGCACTGCGCACCTCTCAAGCACTTTCGAAGGCGTTATTACTCTCGAGTGCTACGTTGACTTCGATCTAGATCGTCTTGCGAGAGAGGGAAGACGATCGGACTCGAGGCGTGGCCTGAGGTTGAAGTACCACTTAGTATTTTCATCAGACAACGATACCACTGCCTCCATCAGATTTGTTCGATCGTTTATCATTCTTCTACACAGTGATTGCCCACCATCGAGACAACCATTGACGCATATGCAGCACGGAAACACCTCCCCTTCAGTCTATAACCAGATATCATCAAAGTTAGATGCTTCGAGTGGCCTCATTGACATGTTCGGCCACCTTTACGCCAGACAAACCATTCATTGTGGACGAGAACTTGTTCGGAGCGAACTGCTTGTCGCATCACTGTATTGATCACATGCCTATGACATTCATTCGTCAAAGTGTACGAACTTCTCAAAATTTTCCCATTCAATGCTGTATATGTCCTTCGCCTTGCGCAAGACTTTGCACTCCGTACGATGGTTTTCACTTACCCATCCGTGTCGTTGACAATTCTGCCGGAATCAGCCGATCGGTGTTCCAAAACATTTGTGTTGGTTGCTTACTCGATTACAATAGAGAACCTTCGAGCATCCGTTACATGCTCGAAGTCTTGCCTTTGCGCGGTGGCAAGCGTCGCACTCACGCAATGGCTCAGCCAGCATTCGAAAAACAAACTTCACAATGATGCGCTGGAAGTCGGGAACGCCGGTCGGAATAACCTGAGATGCATTAATTCGGACCCTCTTGCCCTCTTGACCAGATGACGCCAATACCTTGATCGTAGTCATGCTCTCCTGTCTGATTCCAATGGTGAAGTCGACAAATTGATGGCGATGAGCGTACATTATAGCTACAGTATGACCTGGACGATATTCCGACACACTGGTAAGCAGTCGTTGGTTTTGGCCTTCATCTCCCAGATAGAACATCACCCGAAAGACCTCTCCGTTTTTGTCCCGAACACGCAAGCCAAGTCTAAGGAAAGTTTCCACATCCTCAATCTCCGCGAGCAGACACCAGTGGTGGGTTGGACGATAGTCGATGTTGTTCTTAGTACTAGTAGTGTAAAAATTGAGATCAATATCGTTCTCCTCGGGGCAAGATGCGAACGGTGGGAAATGTCGGTCGTTGAAGAGATTATACATCGTATGCCTAGTTGGGTCAAGAGACATATCGTCCCTATTTCAGTGAAAACTGTACAGCTGTGTTCTCTGGAACGTAGAGTGCTAGGCTTGAAACCCACAATCGCGACCGGAAACCTGAAGGGCAGATAATGAAGAAGTAGGCTTTGGCAGACGGACACACGAAAAGGCCATATTTTGTACGATGTCGCTAAACCCGTTCACCGCACCTGGATGAAACATTGAGATACAGCAAACACTCGGACAGTGGTAAATCCAAGGACCAGCTCGCGGACACTGACTGATCCGAAACGGTTTCGATCTACCCCTGACATGAAGCCGTGATGCTGAGTTAATGGCAGAGCAAGAGTTGTGAAATGTACTTCGTAGCAAACTCTATTCAACCGGACCCACAACAGGTGGTCTCCCACTGCTGCTGAGTGCTCCTTAGTTGCGGTGAGTTGTCACCCACTTCCGGCTCATGAACATCCATGCAGGGTCGAAGAAATTGATGTAGAGATGCTCAAGCACTCTTCGTGCAGCTTGCGGACTCGCATCTTAATCTTGAGATCTGCATATTCACATTGAAGCCGCTTCTGTGTGATCATAAGGCAGACTTTGCTCACCTCAGCATGGTGCCACATTTGAAGTATTGCGGGGCATTTTTAGCGTGAAGTAATAATCTTAATGCCGGGAGCATCGGACTCTAAAGTCCTAGCACCAGAATTAGGTACCTTAAAGTGGGGAGTATCTGGTAAGAAGCGAACCATTTTCCCTGCTCGGCTTTTTAGCTCATGGCTCGGGACAGGGCATTACGGCCAAAAGCTGCAATCGCGGTTCTGGGACGAGGATTCCCACGGAGACGAGATTATTTGAGGTTAGTGAACGTAAATTTCGGCCCTCGCATCAGATGAGACCACACACATCTTGAAACATCCACGCATCCACTGGACCATCCGATCGTAGTGGGGATTGAAGGATGGCTCGGTCCGAGAGGTTGGTCGACCGTCCTTGTGCACGTCTCCAAGCGAATCGTTTGAAAGCCCAATCCTAAGTCTGCGCGCTCGTGGTGCCCCAGCAACCCCAGCCAATAAAGTTAATTATACAAAGTCAAATGCGCTCCCAATGCTTCTATGACTACTAACGATAGAGGCTTGAAGCGTCACAACTGGTTCCAATATCAAAACCGTGCAATCTAACAAGCTAACGAAGATTGTTAAAATAGGTAAGACACAATTATGTCTTTCTTGGGGCATGGGAAGTCGAGCAAAGGTGTGGGAAATGTGGCAAACGGATCTCATCGGGCCAAGAGTCTGGATTTACAACGGCAAAAGATAACCCCGCTCTCCGTGTCGAGCTTGCATCATGCAGCTAGTAGCACGCACGACAACGACAAAAAGCCTTCCACTACAAAATGATCTAGATCTGAATATAGAAAGCGCGCACAGATGCAAAGCAATGTTTTGAGATGTTTTGGTGTTAATGCAGGGTTATAGAACCAATTTCGTGTCAAGTTCTTGGGCTAGATGGCGCCTGCCAGTTGTTTCACCGAGGATCTGTACGCGATACTGGAAGTCTCACCGACTGCAGAGGCTGCTTGCATCAAAGCGAATTTCCGCCGACTCGCTCTAAGCATACATCCTGACAAAGTGCTGCATGATAAGGTCAAAGCGACAGAGGACTTTCAACGAGTATTGCTACCATGCTTAAAGGTCATAGCCTTCACTAATTCGTTTCTAGCTGCGCTATGCATACGATATCTTGGGAGACTCCAAGCAGCGTCTAATATATGACAGGGAGTATGCTACTATGCGACGAGCGCAGCAGGGATATGCGGCAAACAGGAATGGCACTTCACAAAGAAATTCTGGGGATCAGAGGGACAAGCCAACGCCGCCGCCCGATCCGACAGCACCTTGGCAAAAGAAAGTGACCGAATTACTAACCAAGAAAGAGCAACAAGAACGTGAATTATTCGAAGGAAGACTTCGAGTGACCACGCTGGTGACAGAGCTCAGAAACATCGTAGCAGAAATCAACAAAGCTTCGGCGGACGAGGCTTCAGCAAATGGATGGTGGGGTTCTGTCACTACATTCTTTGGAGCAGGAAGATCTGAACAAGAAAAGATTAAGCAGCAAAACCGTCGTTTGGAACTAATAGCTGCACGAAAAGCCAAGGAAACTAATTTGGCTGAGGAGGAAAAGCGAGTGGACAGCATGCAGACTGATCGACTGAAGCTAGTAGCTGAAATAGACGGTGTGCGCAGCAAGATATGGTCGATCAATCGAGAGATTCAAGCACGTAGGCAAGCCGAGGAGAAAGAGAGACTTCGAGAAACCGAAGAAGAACTTCGAAAAGAAACGGAGAGAGAAAGCAGGCGCAGATCAGAGCAAGCGAGAAGCGCAGCAGCAGCAGCAGATGCCGCCCGTTTACAGAGAGAAAGGGCTCAAAAAGCAGCTAGACAGCAAGCTGAGACCGGAAAGCAGCCAAGTAGGAAGGAACCCCAACGGACGAAAACTTCTTGCAACCATAGAGTCATGTGGAGACGAGTCGAAGGAAATATGAGATGCCAGAATTGTTCCAAGACAACAACGAAATTTGCGTTCGAATGCCCTGAGTGCCAGAAAATAGTGTGTTCGTCATGTCGTCAAACACAGAGAATAGCTACCAGGAGCCGGTAGCATATCATTCGCTCTTCTCAAATTCGTGGTTATTACGCAGATTTCGGCAATTTTCTGGATAACATTAGCGCGGTAACATGGTCAGGCGGCGTTAGCATAGCCCAGATGTCTCAGAGAACGAGCTTGCAGTTGAGCGGGTGGCGGCTTGCCTCAAGTCATTATAAGAGAGCAATAGTATTTACATAGCGTCATTTTGAGGCAGCCCAGAATTTACTATGGAATTTGGAGAAGCCTTCAGGGTCAGATCGAATAATATAGATGCCGTACCTATGGCTGTAAGGCGAGTGTGAGACGCTTGATGTCGATCTGGCCTTAGCTAGGAGATGGTTGCTTAGCGTTCCTGTGGAGGAGACAAGGATCCAGCGCCGCTGGGTACCGCAAGGTGCGCAAGTACATGGTAAGGCTCGTGCGATATTACCAGGGATGAACACCGTCCCTTTGAAGAATCTTTCCATCGTCTTCATAAAGCTCGCCTTGAATAATTTTGAGTAGAAATTCACCTGCTGTGTCTGCTTCCCTGGCTTACCCTAATCAGATCTTAGCTCTTCGCTGGTACCATGAAGATTAGACACCACAAATCCGGGATTTATTGAAATACTTTCATAGCTGAGCCCCTGCACTGGATCCAATCTTCGAGCACAAGCATATTGAGCGCAGCCTTGCTTGCTCGATAAGCATTGGAATTTGCAGGTTCCGGCTTATTAGGGTCTGGGACTTTGAAGCGAGACCTGTATGTCATCGACTCATCGAGCCAGCACCACTGGTCACCTAGATAGAATAGGCACTTCGAGACTTTAGTAGCAAGGGTCGAAAGGCATCAGCCACAAGCGCTGGTCCAAGCACGTTGATAGTGAGGCATTGCGTTAGGCGAGGCTTGACATCGGGATCGGCGTTTCCAACTCCTGCATTATTGACTAACACATCGAGGCGGCCATGGGTGTTCTCAACAAAGCTTGCAGCCTCTCGACTGGACTGTTCATCGGTCACATCGGCTTGACAGTTGATAATTCGCCCTTGATGGCCCCGGCTTCGATCTCGGATTTTGCAGATTGGGCTTTTTCGAGGCTCCGATAGGCTAAGACAAGGTGAGTATCTTCCAGGGCAGTCGTTAATACTTTAGCGCAAGCAAAGCCCACGCCAGAGTTGGCTCCTACCAAAGACAATTAGAAAGCTAGGCCCTTCATTCTGTCCCGGGAAAAGATTACCAGTAATCAATACAACTCTCGAAACCATTGCTTGTGGCTTGGAAATTATATCGAAGGAGAAGAGCCGTGTCACAGGTGCGACGGAAATTTATCAACTCTTGCGCTGTGAGATGGAGGCTACTCCAGAGTCGAGAATTCAGCCTGCTTCATACAGCCCCCTCGGCCGAATCGGATCGATCTTGTTGACGTGTTTCTTCATGTGATGCAAGATGCTACTCATCGCCACTGCATTTATAGGCTTGATAGCCTCAACCCAACGTAAGATTTCATATAAGGAGTGAATCATAACGGGAGGAACAGATTCCAACTAGCTCAAGATGAAGTTTATGATGCAGTCCCTATCTGTGTTGGCTAGAGGATAGATAGCAGTTGAGGTTCAAGTTCCGGCCTTCCCAACCAGGCAAAACTTGGGCGAAGTTTTCTGGGTCGCCTGAACTTAACCAAAGTCAAACTTATGATGCAAGTAGAATTTGAGGTATCCACTACTGCTGCGAGCTGCAACGACAGAACATCTGGTTTCTAACTTGGTGTGTCGGCCGTTCCTCGAGTGTTGTGAGAGAAGCCTTTTAGAAAAAAGTCATGACGCAATGCCCGTGACGCCTTCGCGTTGCCAAACCTGCCGGACTCGGCGGGTTAAGGTGCGACACAGTCAGTATCACTTTTCTGCATCGCTGACTATTCCAACAGTGTGACGGTGGATGGCCAATATGCCGTAATTGTTTCAAGTCGAAACGACCATGTATTCGACAAACTTCAGAGCAGGCACAATTTCCTATACATGCAGAGAATGCGTACGCAAGTGGATCTCTGAAGCGTCCACGAGGACCTCGAACAACGCGGAAAGATCTGCTTTTGGTTGGCCCGAGTCCTTTTCTTAGGCATTCATCAGTAGATCTGCAGCCACGGGCAATGGCCTACTTTCAGCATGACCACATCCGTGAACAAGCCAACATACCCAGCGTCTCGGAAAGTGCATTATGTTCGGTGTATCATTGGTCATTAACAGCGAAGAGTCCCATGGTTAACCTCGCAGTGTCCACTATGGCGCTCGGGGTTTACGCCCAAGCGTGGCTCGATCAATCAGCAGCCGCTGCCGCGGCGAGACAATATAGCAAGCTCCTGCTGATGACCCAGGATGCCGTATCGGTGCTTGATGGGGGCAATATTAATGCCTGCCTCGCGACGATTTTGTTCATGAGTAGATACGAGGACGCAGTACATCATTTGGACCAACAAAGCCCCGTTCCGCAATCTCAAGGCCAAACACAGAGCGTCCGCCACCATGAAGGGTCACGCGCAGTGCTGAAAGCCTGGAGCGACCGCGTTGACCGTTCGTATTGGGCCAGCGCCACCATAAAACATGCGCGACGAGGGGTACTAAGGTCTGCGTTAATGAGAACCCTTCCAGTCCCGACATGGATGCAGGATGGACGCCTTTTCGGTGAAGTCGGGAGGGATATAGAGTTCGACTCGATGTTAGTACGACTTGCCAACCTTCGTCACAAGCTGTCTTCTCTACTGGCACAAACCCACCAGGCGCAAGTGTCGATCTCAGATCTAAGCCGAGAACTCGAAACTTTGAGAACTGAAGCCCTAAACATCGACCGCATGTTGATCGATTGGGCTGGAAGCCTACCGAGCGAATGGCGTTTTCACAAGCATCGTAGAAAGGACCCTGGCCCTAGTTTAGAAGGATACGCGCCGCCTTCCATCATTTACAGCTTCTCGGATCATGGGCATGCAGCAGTCTGGAGCGTCATCTTTGCGATCAGAATTCTTGCAACCAGTACAAGCCTGAGTATAGAGTCCACGCGTCGAGTAGTGCCGCAGCACAGTGACGGCGGTGCTTACTATGAAGCGCAGGACCGATTACAAGAAGCCGCCAACTGCTTTGCATCCAGCGTTCCTTTTTGCTTCTGGAAGATTGATCTCCAACAACAAGTCGACTCTATGCATGAGCCAGAAACGGTTGCTGTCGTAACAAGTGAGCCGATGACACCATGGGTCATGCAATTGTTGTCCTGGCCCTTATTTATTGCGAACAACATCGAAGCAACAAATCTCGAGCAACGTTTATGGTTCAAGGCGTGCTTAGCTGAGATTGGCAGAGCCTCTGGCATCGCGATTTTTCAGAGCACTGTGATGGACCAATGGTTCAAGCTCTGAGAGCCTTCTACTTAGCTCGCCAACAACCGTTCAACTTATAAAGCAGCTCTGCAACGGTGGAAGTGCCGGGATTGATTCCCGCTGGGATTCCACTGTGAACCGCTTTGTTTGATCGATGAGCTTTTCGCTCTTGTTAAAGGACAGAAAACAAAGGATGGCATAGACCTTAAGGTCTCAGAGCTGGGTATGCTCACTTCTTTGTTGTCGCTGATGGTACCACCTCAAGGTGCAAATCCAATGGTAATATGGGTGAAGTGCAATGGATGAGCAAGCTTCGCAAGCACGGTTGGAGGCTCCCCAAAATTGTGCTTCGATCTTTCCCGCTTGTTCTTTAAGACTTGAAGTTCAAAATCATTTGTCTACGTACTATGACAAGCTGCGAGCTACAGATACTTTTATCGATTTCGGATGACGACGACGACAATAACAACAACAACAGCAAGATGTGGATAGGAACAGCACGTGGTGCGCCGCGCCTGATGTTGCGTTCAAGCCAAATTGGACTGTTCCTAAGGCTCGCATGCCGCACTGTTGTGGAATGATAGAAAGCGACAATTTTCCGCTGGTTCTAGTGAAGGCGAGCGCATCTCAACAGAGTGAAAGCATGTTCGTGGTTCACTCGAGTTTGTTTTCACCACTCAACGGCGGCTCATAGTACGAACGGTGTCACCTTCAGTGACTAATTTGTCTCAGAGCTCCTGGACCGCATGCCTATTTAAAGCCTTTTGCCGAAACTTGAAAGAGAAGATGTTATTGTTTCTCAATATATTCCCAGGGACCTCTTGGCGCTTTAACAAATCTCAAAAGTGCAACATGGATTGTCCCATTGAAGCATTCCGATTTCTCGACCTACCTCTGGAAATTCAGCTGACGATCCTTAGAGAGGTCTACGACCGGCCATACAATATTGTGGTTACATTGGACTCCTCTGCGATTCCGTCGCCACGATATACACATGACTTTCCCTTTGATGCTTTCTTCGTCAGCGATCGTTATACAAGACTGGTCCACGATGTCATCAACAAAGGTCAGAAGACGACCTTGACCTTCACGACCGATGAGTGCACACGTTCAGTCAGTGATGACATCAACTTTATAGCACTGAAATCGCTAATATGGGCAATCTCGACTGTGAAAGTCGATGCGCTAGGCACATCGTCCGAACGGACCTTACTCAGACAGCGCCTTCCCAACCTCAAACGGATTATCGTCGGTGATGACCCCGAGCTTGGACGCGCTTTGCGACGAGCTGCCAAGAAAATGATCAAGAAGCGTGTCACTCCTCTACTTCAAGGTGAGCATGACAAAGAAATAGCTCAAACCTGCTACGACACTCTCATTGGTATGCTCGGCCTTCGAAAAAGCACCTCGGTCCTCTACGGCTATGAAGTGGCCTTCTCTTTTCAACTGCACACTTCTCATTTCATCGACGACGACATCGTGCTCTGCTCTGAGATGATTGTCTTCGATTGCGTCATCTCTCACGATGGCTGCGAAATGACCAAGAAGTGGTTCTGTGACCCGGCAAAAGAGGTAGTAGGTCACCCAGCTTTCCAATACAACCCTCCAGACCTTGATCTGAAGTTGTTTGAGAGAGTTGAAGAGAATATCAAGAGTTGGCAAGGGGGGAAGGACGTGATACAAGTATGCTCTCCTTTCAGGGCAGCTTGAGACTGTGCAGTCCGCGTAGCTACTGTGAAAAGAAATAACATACTTGGCACATCGGGTCGTTGTGCTAACATGAAAGTTTTGGCAAAGTTTTGCGAAGGAAAGGAGGCTGGGCAGCCGGACTTGATCAGAAAATGTATACTACACCTGTGAAGAGTGTAGACTCGAGACACTTGTCATAACGTTTGTCTTGACAAATCCAACATCACGGAAGCGTGTTTTTTAACCACCAGTAAGCTCTAAAAATTCTTGAATTCTCTCTTGTCCGATCGTCTTGCCCTGCGCCGACTGACCTGGTGGCAACGAATAAATTTACAACACCTTCCCCATAAATTGCTCTTCCAGCTTACGCACCTCCCTCTTGAACACCTCGACCTCTCTCCAGCAATTCAGAGACTGGCGATCATTCAAGCGCAGGCACGAGATGACCTCCTCTCGTGCATTCGCAACCTCCTTGGGCAGATCGTTCAGCTTTTTCCTGTCTCCCAGCGCCTTCTGCAGCTTCTGTATCTCCTCCTGAGCCTTCTGGCTGCTCGCACTCTTGCGAGCCTTTTCCTCCTCGGTCTCGGACTTGAACAGGTCTGTCGGCGTTATCGACGGCAGCTCGAGCAAGCCTGGCAGTCGCGCAGCCGGTTTCGGTTTCTGGCCATCTTTGTCTGCGGCAATGATCTTCTGTCGGGCTGCCTCGAGTTTCGACGACTTCTCGCCTGCTAACCTTTCGAGTTCGGCCGCGACTCTTTGCTGTATGTGGAGGTCTAGTGATTTTGCTCTGGTTGAGTTTGTCTATAATAAAATTTTCTCGTCAGATTCTGGGAGGAAGCAAAGCAAAGCAAGTAAGTAAATGCTGGTTGGCCCGCATACCTCGGAGGATGCTTGGATTGAGTCTATGAGTTCCTGCGAGAATTGTATCGGGTTTTCGCTACACGGTTGTCAGCTCGGTCTGTGGTTCCTGAAGATCTGACACAATTTGTAGAAAAAGGGAAAAAGGCACTCAAGGTGCTAGAGAGCTCCAAAAGAGGGTGGTGGCTGACCTGAGGAAGATCTGTTTGGATGCGTCGTCGGGTTTGGACGCGCCAGCGCCCATCTTGTCTGAGCTGATAGGACGATATGTGGGGGGTAGTCGCAGAGTCTTAGGGCAATATGGGAGATCCCTGATGCGCACGCTTGCTCTCTCGGCGAAGATGTGAGCTTTTGACGTGTACTGATCGTAGACGGCGGGCACTCGCGGCGATTGGCAGTCAGGAACTTTCTTGCGGCGGAAGCAACAGCTCCCCAAAGCTTGGCATTCTACCGAGGAGCCAACAACCCCGTCTGCCCTAGCTCAGTCCAGCGATCCACGCTGAATCGTCACCTCGACCACCTCGACTTGAGTTTTGAAGTTGAGGATATATCGTGCCATTCCCGTCATCTCTGGTTTGTCATTCCTAAACTTTTGTGGAAATGCTTCTCAGCATCCTTGATTGCGGTCATGGTCACCACGGCTACATTACTGATTAAATACTATGAGACAAGGAGACAAAGAATCGGCTGTTAGTACAAGAAACACCATATTGTGGTGGCCGGATCGAGCCTGCGTGAAAGGTTTACAATTATCAGTTCATGGGCGTCGCCAAGCAGGATGCTTATCCATAGAATTCATCGTCAAGGATTCTTCCAGATATATCTGATGGTGGCTGTGCCAGTGGAATGAGTCGATCAGTAGATTCAGAGTGATTGTGCTGCAAATGACCGGTACTTCTCTGCCTGCCTTTTCTACTCGCCATAGGAAATGTCCAAGATTCACGCATAAGTCCTTCTTGACTTGGCGCACTATCAAGCACATCGTTCATTTCGAAAACAGCAAAATTATTCTTTGCCTTGCCGGCCATCCGCGCCTGGGACTGTTGCGCAACATCCGAATGAACGCACCCATATACACCGTTCTCCTCGAATTGTATCTCCGCAACTTTGACGCTATCGGCACCAGCTGGGTCAATTTTCTTCTCAATCGAAAAGATTCTGGCTCGTTCGGAATACGTTTTGAGATCGTGAATACCCGCACCAGCGTTGCGAAGGGCGCTCTGCGGAGGCCGAGAGTTCTGCATGAGGACCAGGAGCTCAGTTAGCGTGTCCCAAGAACTTGAGGAGCGTTTCGTCCAGAATACGTAGACGGTGTGGATAAACGCTATCAAGATATGAGCCAGCAGCAAAGCTGCAGAAGCATAATCTGTTGGAGACGTTGCTCTGTATGCATAACCGTCTATTGTAATACGTGAGTGTTCTTCGATACTGTCTGATGAGTTTGGTCGAGCTAGTGCTTTCTTATTCTTGAGCAACTGGTCTCTGAAATTGGGAACCTTCTCATAGCCTTTGAGTGACCAGCTTGATGTTCCGCTAGATGTCATTACCTCGGAACTTCCTTCCCGAGACAAGCCGTCCGCAATAAGAAGAGATATCCACCATTCCAGTGCGACTGTTCTATTTACCTTGCCCTCAATGTCTTTATTCCACTCAAGCATGCCGCCTTGTGCATTACTAGGCAAATCATGCATCAACCCTACCTGGCTGATGATGCTTTCTAGGGTCGTCATACCTGGAAAACCGAAGTTGGCTTGGTCGCTGTCCAAACCTGGCGTCAATGTATCAAGCCAAGATTTGTCAAGCTGAATGCGAAGTGCTGATGCACTGTTGATGACTGGATCGAATTCGCTGTAGCCTGGAACCCATCCTGCCGCTGGCACGACATTTGACAAAATAGAAGTCGTCGACACTATCTGAGCCGCTGTCTTTTCGAGACTGCTTGCTTGTTCAAGGTGATATGTGACTACCTTGCCGGTCGACCACCTAGCGTCAAAAGAACAGGCTACTACTGGCCTTGAGTCTTCTGATTTAGATGGTAGTTCGAGCACGAGTCCTCCACTGACTGTTCCAGAGTCTGTGGGGAGCTCTACCCAAGTGACCTTGACACTGGTCGTTGACAAGCGTTCCAGCCCTGTGACATTCACAATTGTCGAGCCACCCGCATTGGCCCAGCACCCGTCGTGGGGAAGATTTGGAAAGAGCACATCGACCTCTGAATACCGTAGAATCCGTGCTGGCAAGCAGGTTGCCCTGACAGCAGGAATTCGGGTCTCAGTGCTGACCTGCATGGAACCAAAATATTTGTATTGGCTAAGACTTGGACCGTAACGGATAATATCGTACGGTATCGCAAAAACTTCCTGAATCCAGTCTTGTTTGAGTTGGGCCTGATAGGCCGCGTTAGCTAGACGGGGTCCCGATATGGAGGTCTCGCAAGCATATCCTCTGTGATTTCCATGGTAGCGAATAATGGGGAGGAGGTTGACGTCGTTCCGTACATCCAGGGTCCGAGGTCCGAAAGAGAAGCTGGATGTTAAATTTCCCTTACTACCCTCGATGTATGTGGGCGCCCCAAATATGTCAATTGTCCTCTTTGCATCTAACATCCCTAGATAACCTCCACTTGGACAGCTAGCGTCGTAAATTGCGCTTGAATTTCGACAGATTGAAGTTGAAGAGATTCCGTTATCCAAGTTGGTTGGCCACCAGCTCTCAAAGTTGCCGGGCATGTACGAGTTTGTCCCCCCAGCTGGCCACGATTGATCTCTGGGAATCAGTAACACTGCAGTGCTAGGTCCGGCAAACGAGGCAATCACGCCCCCAAGGAATATGATTCCAAATACCCGAAACTTGGCAGTGTTTGAACTTTTACTGCGAAAGGAACCCCAGAACTCCGGTGACCAGAAATAGCTCATTGATGCGTACAAAAAGCCCCCGCCTAGCAACCCAAGTGGAAGTCCCTCGCCTGAGATTAGCTCGGATCTAAGAACGTGCATGACGATCGTGGTGACACTGGCAACCATCAGGAGTTCTTGCGCTTTTGCGGCGACTTGAAGCAGAGCAATATTTACCGCTGGATCGAGTATACTTCCTGGTAGGCCCCGGCCTAGATATGAATTCCCAATATTAAGAATGAGGACAGTGATAGACACCAAAGATGGTATAATATGAATACTGCACCTCACAAGCGCAAGTCTGCGTGATGTCTGGATAATTACTTTTGGCTTTTCTTCGACTTGTCTGCCAAATCCGAGAATGAACGGCAGCTCAAAACCAATAGATCTGAGGAATGCTGTCCTCCTTGTCCACCATTGATTTCGCCCATGCTCACGGCTTTGGGCCATGACACTTTTAACTTCCTTGCAAGAATGGGTACGAGCACCGAGGGATTCGTTGCAGTGGGTATCCGAGGCTGAATAGGAATGCTCCGTTGAAGCGAGCAAGTCGAGAACACAAGAGACACGAGCGAAATGAAAGCTTGTATGAGTGCACAAGAAGGTTAGGAGGAACCAGGGCCATAGCGTGCTATGCGTGACCACGCCTCTGATGTTGTCACGCCACAAAGGCACAAAACACACGGCATATTGAGAGATCGAAAGCACTCCAAGCTTGGGCTGCGTAGCAAGCGCTCGCCATGGTCGGATCTTCATTGACATTCTGAAACCCCAGCTAAGGCAATGCCTACTCAAGTCTCCTAACCCCTACCGAACAGCCGTTTCCGTGGCCCTTGGCATTGTTCCCGAGACAAATCCAATAACGTAAATTTGGGCTCAATGGGTTCAATCGGTCAGGCTCTTTTAATAAGGCTGAAATTCAAAGATTTTGAAATCATGTTTTTTGGCAGTGGCTGACCCAGTGGACCCCAGTGACCCATTGAGCCCAAATTTACGTTAATAGGGAATCACGCAGGTGTACTCGGACGGAGAATGTCTATGGCATGAGCTCATCACCTCATGACATTGAGGTTTCAGGGGACTGGCGCGCGGCTATTCTGAATCACGTTTCTTTGCCCCACCTAAGCCTAGATGGATCCGCTGCAAACCCTTTTTGGGAAGCTGCATTTATTATGCCGCGCCAGGACGCCATGGCTATTGGCTGTGAGCTTTTATGTTTCTTCTCGCAACAAAACTTGACCCCGAACGCGCGTTCAACAAAATCTAGTCTCGTTATTTAAATGACCAGGCCTAAATGCAGGTCTCAGCGTACGTCCTGGGGCCTAGCGTCAGGCGATTTTCGACGATGAGCATGTCATATAGTTTTTTCGTCGTTTTCTGATTCTGACTTTCCTGACACTATGTCTGGTTCGCCACGTGGCATGATCAATTCAAATCCTTCCACAAGCGAAGCATTCACCACACTATCGACCCAGGACGCCTATGGACTTTCGTCGAATCCCTCCTCTCCATCGATCTCATCTGCCGATGTCAATGATATACCGCTCCTGGAACTGCATACCCGTCGACGTGTGAGGAAGAGAAGTTCATTCGTCCTGAACCATGAAAGGTTCGATGAAATAATACAAAATTCAGACACCTTGACATGGTTTAATGGACGCTCTGGGTCTAAAAGACACCACGTTAAGCCCTTTTTCCCTCAAGTACAGACCCGACTACATGACGTTGTCGCCCTGTGGCTGCCTGCAAGATCATTAGCCGTAGCCTGCGCAGTTGTGCTGCTCGTCTGGATAATAGCATTCAGTACTGTGCTCGCAATTTCAGATGCAGGAGTCAGCTTCTCTGCAGATCATGCTCGGCCTGTACGATTGGCCTGCGATACTCGGCTATGGTGGAATAGCACCTTTTGCGGGCAGGACGGGATCAATTGCATGCCCTTCGCAAACCACAGTTTCCCGTTCCTATGTCCTTCTCAGTGTGCGTCAGTCCAAGTGCTTGAACCACATACGATCGGGGATGAGCAGATTATCTACGAGAACATGGTCATTGGTGGATCCTCGCCTGATGAGCAGCAACACCGTATATACAGGGGAGACTCCTTTATCTGTCAGGCAGCCATCCACGCTGGAATCATCAGCAACGATAAGGGGGGTTGCGGAACTCTGATGCGCAGGGGAGCACATCTCAACTTCACTGCTTCCACCTCCAATGGAATCTCCAGCACTGCATTTTTGCCAGAATTTCCGCTTTCTTATACCATCACTCCTACCACCGGAAAATGTGCTGATCCGCAGTGGAGGCTTCTCGCTTTGTCGGTGGCTGCGTCAACATTGATATCCCTGCTTGCTATATCATCGCGACTGTTTGTTGCCATGTCTTTGATCATTGTTTTCTTTCAAGTCGCTCTCGCCAGCGATCGGCCTTTCCACCCTGACCAGTCGAGCGCGCTCTCCATGGCCTTTGAGCGATTCCTACCAACCATATTCCTCGCTTACGCAATACATCGGTTCTGCTTGCGATACACGTTAAAGGGCCTGCAAGCGCATGTGGAGAAGACATTGCTGTGGTTAGGCGGCTGTTGGATTGGAGCTCTTAACAACTACACATTTGACAGAATTCCGATTTCGCGATTGACCCCTCACGATCTAGGGCAGCAGCCTGGTGCTGTAACCGCTCTGCTGATCATCGTGGCAATCATCATCGCGGCTGCTATCGGCCAGGCATTCTCATTCAGATCTGAAGGTCGACTGCTCCAATATCTCGGCCTTTACCTTCTCCTCGGTTTCATGCTAGCAGGCTTGGCCATGGTGCCAAACCTACAGCTCCGCCTTCACCACTATGTCATAGCTCTGCTCCTCCTGCCTGGCACTGCCATGCAAACACGCCGCAGCCTGCTGTATCAGGGCCTGCTGTTTGGACTTTTCATCAACGGCGTCGCTCGCTGGGGCTATGCAAGCATTCTCCAGACGGCCGAAGCACTGCGTGAAGATGGGCAGCTGGGCAGCGCACTTCCAGAAATCACGCAGCCTCCTCAGTTTGTGGATTCAGCAACAATTGCATTCACGATTGAGCGTTTGGCGAAAGGGTTTGACGGCATCAGTGTTCTTGTGAACGATGTCGAGCGATACTACCGATCGCAGGCTTCGCTGCCCGTCAGTTTCAACTGGACGAGGCCTCCAGCAGACGACGGCCCTACTTTCTTCCGGTTCGCGTTCACCAGCTTGTTGCCGCTGGGAGGGCACTCGTATGGGGACTTTACCAAGCCAGGCACTTGGTATGCGAATGGGACGTGGGCTCAGATGCAGCTAGGCTCGAGTAGGTAGTAGTTACGTAAATCATGATACAAACGTTTGTGCTATTTTGATTACTATCTTTGTCTCTCTTTCTTCGGCTAGTAATCCCAGACACGTACAAAGCATCTGTCATTGGGAGTGGCAGAGTACACCTGTCGACCATCGTGTCTCGACACACGCAGCACTCGATGTCAATTAAATCGCTAACCAATTGGCGAAAAGGGGGATTAAATCACGCATTATTCTGGTTGTCGAGACACCCAGTCGTAGCCATAAAAAGGGAGCTGCCTACCAGCAGAGAAGCATTTTTCATAAAAATCAAAATTCTCTCTATCTCGCATATCCAGGTACCGTGTACTTACCTCGTCACTTTGATCCCTCAACCGGCACAAATTCAATCTCGAAAGTTCAAAGCTCAAATATCAGACGCCAAACTTCAAAACTCCAGACTCCATGTTAGCGGTGTTGTTCATCCATAGTAATCCAACACCATTTCGACTTCATATGTTTCTCGCACCTCTCCATCCTCGTTTCCGTGTTCGGTTTCGTCTTCGTCTCCCTACGCTGTAAGACTATTGAGTATGCGCCACATTCGAGCCGTGTCTATGAGTAATGGATCTTCCGGGTCGAGTCTCAACATGTAGCATAGCTGGAGTGCAACGCTAGTAAAGCTCACTGCGTCTTCGATTTCCTCGAATGCTCGCGACTGATCTGCATCTTCCAGTGCCAAGCTAATGGTTTCACGTGCCTGTTCTTTAGGAGATGGATTGCGGCTATAGCGAAACTCTGGAACGGTTCGGATTGCTCGGCTGACGATGGCCCTTATTGCCATCGAAGGAATTCCAGTCTCGAAAGGCTGCATGTCCTCGTCACCAAACCTGAATAAATTGGCTCCTGCTGTTGCGGCCGCTCCGTTAAATATCGATCGGGCCGTGAACAAATTGTCTTCTGCTGTTGCGGCGGCTGCATATTCGCCAAATGTTGGGTCGACTTCCATTGAGGGGCTGTACAAATTAGTTATGTTGCAATGGCATCGGCAGTGGCAATGTTCGAGCACGTTCCGCACACTTGGATTAAAGTCGCAAAAGTCTGGATCTAAGCGTGGATCCAGTGGTCGACGTGCCATGCCACAGAAAGAGCACATTGACAACGTTCCACTCATCAGCCACTGTACACACTCATCAGTCCATGGCAAATTGCAGTGTTGGCAACATGCCGCGGGATCCTGCGGCCCCTCCTCAGGAGCCCAGCCTGAGGGAAGTAGCATTGATCGTGCCTCTGGAAAGATCTGGGATAATTCAGCGTAAGGTCGACCCGTTACCAGGTGAGCAGTCTCCAGCTCCCAAGGCTCAAGATCTGCGACGAGTGCTCGAGCTTCGCGAGCGGTGACTGCGTTCTCGGAGTTGTACAGCGAGGACTCCGCCGGCAGACCAATATCGTGCATTTGTGATACGGCGCAATGCCCTGGGGCTTCAAAATGTATTCTGCGCTCGTTATCTTGGCCTTCGTTGGACAGGATGTTGGTCTGCCAGCCGTATTGACGAGCGAAAGACTGTTCTCCTTCGGCAGCCCTGCCTTCTAATCTGTCGCTGGTGTTATCGTCAGCTTCTTCTTCAAATTGGTAGTCAGCATCATGCTCATCATCGTGATCGGGGCACTCACATGGGCAGAGACACACTCTTTCCAGCCGCCGAAAGTGGTGCTGTCCACAGTTGCACGTGGGCGTCAAGTCGGAGAGAATCACCGATGTAATTCTTCTAGCATCGTTGAAGTGATAGCAGTCAGGACAGCGACCAGAACCGATTATTTGAGGGTGCGATGGCCGCACGACGAGGGAGCATATCAGACAGTATGAATCGTCGGTCCTCGTCCAGATACATCTGCGTGGCCTTCTGATTTCCTGAGGGTAACCGAATAGAGGTACGGGCATTCTGCTTTCCTGTTGGAGCTGAAGGGAACCGAATAGAGACACGGGTGTCGATGGCGAAGGAGGGGAACCGGGTGTCGATGGCGAAGGAGGGATGAGCCACAAGGGTAAGGGTGTCGATTGCAAAGGCATGGTGTTGGTGAGAAGCTGGAAGTGCGCGGTAGGCTTCGTCTCGAGTGACAGCTCTTGTTCGTCGAACTTGAATTGTAGATTTGGAGGTGGCGACGAAGACGAGTTCATGCTGCTCTCCATAATAAATACTCAAGCGGCTCTGATCTGCCCATCAGACAGTTCGTTGTTTGCACTGAACGACAATGACAACAAGCATCACAAGGGAACAACGTTCATTGTTGGTCGGCCAACCATTTAGCTCGACAGTGGGGTGTCGGCGCATGAAAAGGGAGCTATCAGGGGAGCTCTCTTCGCATGACCCATGCGGCGCTAGGGTTGAGCCTTCGATAGTACTGGGGCTGAAGCATGACTCGGCAGAAAGACTGCTTTTCGTACCAGATTAAAGCATCTTCATTGTTCTCCCACACGTGCGCGTAAACCCTTTGTGCTGATACGGGTGGCTGGGAGCCGCTGCTTATCACGGCTTCGAGCAGCTGTGTGGCAAGACCAAGTCCTCTAAAGGGTGCAAGGATACCGATTGCTTGGATATAGATCTGCCGATGCGCAGGGTTCTGCTCGTGAGGAAAGGGTTCGATTCGACAACGAATCCAGCCGACTGGCTTTGCTCCATGAAGAGCTGTAAAGGCTATGGTAGAGTGTCTCTCTGCTTCGATACATTCGGTAAAGAATTTATCTGAATAGCGGACCGGAAGCAGTGTAGCAGTAATGGCTTTTAAAGCGCCAAGGTGTGAGGCATTGGTCTTCAAAATGGCTAACTCCCTGTTGTTGAATTTATGTCCATGTTGAATCTCAGAGAGCACTTTTGGTACTTGATCAGTGTTGACAGCGCTCTCCTCCTGCGGTGGGTGATCAACGCAAAACGTGCCAGATTCCAAGGCACGGGCGCTGAGGGCCTCTACACCTGCAGGGGGATGATTTTCTTCGGCCTCAAGTGACTTACTGAGAGGTCTGAGATATGCCAGAATAGACCCTTGCTTCATCTCGAGACGGATAGAACATTTCTACGAGGAAGAATGTGTGTGTTCGTATCTGAGTTAGGCAATAAACAAAGAAGCCGCACCCCAGGTTTTGAAGGAGCGCGGTTGCACAAGATTCGTTTGAGTTGACGCTAAGATGGTGGCGTGTCGATCAACGCTCCTAAGATTGATTCATGTACAATTTCCCGAGTAGTTATTACGCTCTGTGGCAGCTCTGGCAGCTAACGGGCTTGAAGCATCCCCAGCCTTACGATTACCATCCCACGCACCACCACCGTGTACACTAGATTAGTCTCTTACAAACAGTACAACGCCTCGAGGTTTGGCCACGAGATTACAAAAGACAGCTTTCGATCGTCGACCAGGCACTTGCAGCAGAAAAGAAAAATCGATCGAACGAACTGTCGACTGAAATTGCAAGATGTCGGTAGCGGAGAATGATGCGCTGACTTACGAGAACCATATCGCTTCGATGGCGCACATACTGGAAAACGCCATTGAAAGTATCGTGCATGACATTGTGCTAGAAGTGCACAGAGAAGAAAAGATTGGTCGCATGCAAACTGCAGTGGTCGACTTGAATATCCGAGCAGAGAAACTGGGGAAGACCATCAATGCGAAGAGCGAGAATGGTACCAACACAGAAGTCGTCGAGACCAAGGCAGCAGTGGCACAAGGAGGCATCATCCAGCTTCGAGGGAATCCGCTCAAGCAGGTCAAGCACACCAGATGTCCCAACTGCAAGCTGCAGAGGCTGTGGTACCCGCGCGTGGGTTTCAATTCTCGCCCTCCACCAGATCCTACCGCTCAATACTGCAAGACCGAACCGATGATAATCATTGACAAGCATGATGTACACGGTCAACGTAAGAAGGGTGTCAAAATGAAAGGCCAGCCGAAAGGGAAAGGCAAGAACAACAAACTGAGAGAGTCTTCTCCTGCCTCGAGTATAGGCGATCCTCAGACCCCGCAGTCCTCCATGCCAGACTCCTTCGAGTTCAAGGAAATCGATTACCCTGCTGCAAAGTGTCCTAACCGGAACTCTCGTCTGGGTGATCACTGGAAGGCTGTCAACCAGTTTGCTACCCACCTGAACGGAAGTTGTTGGCTCAAGCGAGATCGAGCCGCCCTACGAGAAGCCAACGCAAAGATGTCAGGGACACCGAAGGACAGCCGAGCAAACTCGCCCAAGCCATCGACGGTGAACGGCGTGAAGAGGAAGGCTGACGAGAAGGAATCAGAGCCGGCCCCGAAGAAGAAGCAGAAGATGGCTGATATCAAGAAGTTGGACAAGAAGCCAGCCCCTCAACCAAGCAAGCTGAGAGAGCAGTCAACCGCAGCTGATGATGCAGATGATGCTTCGGTGAAGGGTGATGGAGACACCATTCAAGTCGTCCCCAAATCCGCTCCAGATGACTCTGCTGGCAGATCAAAACTCACAAGTTCGGGTGTCGCAAGGAAAAAGCCACCTAAGACGGGGAAGAAGTCAGGATGAGTTGGATTTGAGCGTTCCATTTCATTCGATTCATACAAATACATCGCATTGGTCCATCTAATATGTTACCTTCACTCGTTGCCAATACATTTTCTAGCTTCAGACCCCTGGCGAACTTCTCCCTGTTCCTCTCCCTAAGCAACAACAACTCACAAACCCGGCCCTTCTGAAATACATTTTCCTTTCGTATTCACAAGACTTCCATCACCAAAATGTCTTTGCTCGGCACCATGGTCGAGTCCATTGGCCAATCTCCAAGGACAACCGACGTTGCATGCGTGAGACAAAACGTGAGGAAGCGTGAGTTGGATCAGGATGACACGCTTCGTGCTCTCCAATGCTCGAAGAACAAGAA
This sequence comes from Incumbomyces lentus, assembly GCA_017656005.1. Classification (NCBI taxonomy): domain Eukaryota; kingdom Fungi; phylum Ascomycota; class Eurotiomycetes; order Chaetothyriales; family Trichomeriaceae; genus Incumbomyces; species Incumbomyces lentus. The sequence continues at coordinate 581,004 of JACJVT010000004.1, read as the reverse complement.
GCCATGTCTGATTGTATCCACGACAGCAGTAACGCAACAACAAGCCAACGATTGCAGAGCTGTGGAAACTCTGAACAGTCCTGACGATGTAAGTGGCTGCTTGGAGACCAGAGCTTTCGCTGGTAAGATTGCAAAGTATAACAAATCTGTCCATTGGCTCTGTCCTGACGGCAAGCGTCACGAATTTGTTCGTTCGATTCCGGACTTCAATCGACTGTTTGACGACACTCTCGAGCTGCTACCACGTTACCTTTTTCGAGTGGTCCATGCTGGATCAGCGGGCAAAGTACACAAAGATGAGAACCGAACTTGCCTGTTTTCGCACGCGGCTTCCAACTTTGGAGCATCATCCTTTAACACTTTCAGCCAGGATGACATTGCTGAACAACTAGTGGTTCACATCAGTGGTTACAAGTCGAGAGACGGAAAGCCATTTTCGAGCCACTGGCTATCAACCACAGACTCCTTTGAAGCTGCACTAAGTCGAGCAGAGAGATGCGTACAGGAAGGGAAAGAGGGGGTACAAATATATATAATAGACACCTACAGCATTTGCCAACCAGCAGTGGCATTGCTCATGTCCCTAGTGGTGCGAGCGTACAAGGTCACATCCAAGATTACTTCTCACAAGGATAGAGTGTCTCGTTATCCATCGCAAACCGAGTGGGTGTTCTGGGATATGATATCTGTCTCAAACGCTGAAAAAATTGACTATACAACGTTCGCACGGCCGAAACGAAATGCAAATGGTTGGTTGAAAAAGGGCCTTCCAGACCTCATCCCAGAGATTATAAGAGCAGCAGCGAGGAGGAGCTCAATAGACGACTCCTTAGGAAGTATAGGTGCCGCTATATGGAATAAACATGCACGAACGGGATATTCGAGACGCAAACTCCACCGTCAACTTTTCCTGGAGAAGAGTCAGGAGGATGAAATTCGCCGTTTCCGGCTTGAAACGTACGCTCCAAGATACGGACGTTCGCCCACCGTTCCGCAAGTTGTGAAGGATGATCGAAGGGCATGTATCAGCGATAAGGATATCGAACATGTTTAGTGTCTTGGTGCAGGATACCAACACCGAGACGTAATCTTCCTGTGGCTGCTCTCATTGATGACCAGAAAGTTCGAAGTCGACAGCATCATCGAAGCTGTGGTACGCCTCTATCCACAAGCGCTCAAAAATATTGTGCATGTCCTCGTCGGAGAATCTGGTACCTCGGTCACCAAAGCAATGGTATACTACATGCCCTCACGTTCTGCTGGTAGGGTAGACGTCAACAATTGTCAGAAATTCGTCCGAGCATGTCTTGAGTACATGGTGAGCACGAAAGATGGGGAAGCTCAAGCCCAAATGGGCGATTATGACGCCTATATCGTTGAAGGCAAGGCTGGCCCTACAAGGAATCTGCTGCGTTTGATCGAGCGAGAGGACCTTTCTGGCAGCTGTAGGGTTGAGCCATGCATCAAAGAGCAGACCCTTACAATAGTGTACCCGACACTCGAACAAGTTCAGCAAAAAGGCATTCGAGTGAATCGAGCAGCGGAATATTCATTAGAGAGCCTTTGCTGAAGCGAAGTATGAATTCAATAGAGCCTGTCTGGGAGTACTTTTGAAGCGCGGTTTGGAATCCGACTCGTCTTTACCAAGACCCACCCTGCCATTGTCCACAAGATGTAAAGTTTACTGCTGGAAAGTGTGCACATCAGAACAAAAATGCCATTTCTATTCCGCTCAGACTGCCGTTATCCATGCCCAGTGCCCATAGAGAGATGCTAATAACAGGAACAAATCACTTCGCCACCCAGTTCTCCCACAGAATACCTCAGTAATGCAGGAAAGCCGAAATCTCGTTCTTTTACAGTTTACTTTGTCGTGGGGCTCTACCACCTGCCACCCAGTCGATAGCGTAAGGATGGGCTCTGGTCTTGCACACCAAATGATCAATGTCTCCGGTATTGACGTATTCCGGACTGCATTGTTCAATACTTGTCAGTCCGCAGTTTTTCATTGCGACTTCGAACTCGTCTCGCAGTATCCCAATCAAGTGCTCGATGCCTTCTTGGCCATATCCCGTCGCGTACAGCACCGGCCGACCGAGCCCTACGCTGACGGCTCCAAGACAGACGGCTTTGAGGATGTCGGTGCCTCTCCTGATGCCGCCGTCGAGGAGGATCGAGAATGGCTTCGTCAGGCCGGCCTTCACGCTCGGTGAGTTGGGATGGTGATCGCGTATGATCTCAGGGAAACGAGCGTGGATTTCGAGCAGGACCAGAATGGCTGGCGGGGACGTATCCAGGTTTCGGCCACCGTGGTTACTCAGCACGCACCCGTCGAGTCCGGCGTCGAGTGCCATTTTTACGTCGTCGGCGCTCATGACGCCTTTTGTCAGCATTGGCATGTCGTAGCCGACCTCGCCCCTTAGCCAGCTCAGGTAGTCCCAGTTCAAATTTGGATCAATGAATTGGCCCATCTGTCGACCGTATCCTCCACCTTTGCTGTCGTTCGTCACTTTCGCCTTCTGCATGGGGTTCTCAATGCCCTCTTCTGCTTTCACGCGCTCGTCTGCTTCCCGCTTGCCTGCTGCTGCAGCATCAACTGTCACCATGATCGCAGCCACGTTTCCGAGCGATTTGATCTGCTTGAGCAGCGCGGTTGTCTTCTCTTTCCGTATGTCGACGTAGAGCTGGAAGATGAAGGGGTGTGACGTGACATCGGACTGTCGCGTAATGTCCGTGGCTGAGTAGGATGCATTGTTGGAAATCGACTGCACAATGTCACAGGCCTTGCAGGCCCGTCCGATGGCGAGCTCACCGTCCGGGTGGATCAGCCGGGCCATGGCTGCCGGCGAGACGAACAGTGGGAGGCTGACTGGTATTCCAAGCAGGCTGGTCTGCGTGGTGATGGTTCCCACTTTGCGCATTGTCCGCGGGCGGAAGAGAATTCGTGTGTAAAGCGAGGCGTTTAAGTCGCGCGTGATTAAGTCGTTTGAAGCGGACGAATAGAATGCCCATGTCTTGGCGCTGGTTGAGTTCTGAGCAGCGATTTCAAAGTCATGAGCGTTTATTATGCCTTCTAGAGGTGGCTTCTCTGCTGAGGACTGAGGTTTGGCTTTTGGCGTCTCACTCGGCAACGGCTCGGCCCATGCTTTCGTTATCGTTGACTCGTCCAGGACGCCTTTGTGAGCGGAGGCGGGCAGGCCTTCTTTGATTATTGATGGGGCATGAATCTCGTTGTATATTGCAGTAGCGTCTCGTCCAGCGTATTTGTGTATTATGGCTGGCCCACCTGGATGCTCGGGAGCGAAGTTTGTTATATCCCACACCTGGCCATCAACAACGACCCAGCAGTCATCGCTTTGGTTATGAGATTGAATCTCAGTAGTCGAAATCTTTCGTTTACCCATGTTCGTCGAGCCCGTGGTTGAGGAGAAGGCCTTCAACAAAGATCTAAATGATATGCTAGGCGGGTCAGGATATGGGGGATAATTCGCCGTTCATAATAATTCCAGTTGGAAAAGTAGCTCTGCATCGATGTGCTTGAGTTCGGCTGATAGCTTTCTTCTTTTTCATTATGAGATATCAAGCCCCGGAGAATAAACCGATATTGCGGAGAATAGGGGGAGCGAAAAATCTCCAAAAAAGATAAATTCCACGGGGACATGCCGTAGTTTAAAGTGCCGCCTTTTTTGCTTTGGAAACCCACTGGTTGGAAACCTCCGAATGATTGGTGGACATCAACTGCCTACCGCCGGGTTGCCGACAATGACCGACCTGCTGGCGCTGCCTGGAGTGTGTTGTGCCTGGAGATTTTTGCAAGCTAAGTGTTCGGCTCATCATTAAACCGAAGATACTTACAGCTTCGTGTGTCATCCCGCGCTGCAGAAGTGCTAATTTCGTGCAGAAAGGAAACTCGCGACCAGAGGCTGAATGTTGAAGCAAATTCAGTGGAATATCAATTCTAAATTAAGTCGGCAACTTGAGGCCAAGACGATACTTCCAAAATGCTTTGGTGAGCGAAAAGGCTTGTTTTGATGGCCAAGTCTCTAATTCCGCACAGTGGTTCGGTCACAGGTGAATAAAAGGCATTTCAAGACCTTTGGCACCTCACAATCAATCACAAGCATGGCGGGCACCCCGCCGCTGAGGTATGCTGATGTTCGTGGTGGAGCTTTTTTTTACCCAAATGTCCCATTGACACCGTACAGGTTGGCATCAATCTCGGGGATCCAATCTTTCGAGGGGTTTACCGCGAGAAACGAGGGCACGAAGATGATCTCGCTGATGTCGTACAAAGGGCGATCAACGTTGGCTGCCAAAAAATGATGGTGACTGGTTCGAATTTGATTGAGTCTCGAAATGCCATCGACGTGGCTAAAGAATATTGTAAGGAGATCATGGCACGCTCGTTCGGGCTGACTAACAAATGGAGCCGGCATCTGCTATGCAACAGTCGGCGTTCACCCTTGCTCTACTCAAGACTTCGATCACTACGAGGGTGGCCCTGAGAAATACTTGGATCACCTGAAAAAGCTGGTTGTCGAAGCAAAAGAGAACGGATATGTTGTGGCGTTTGGGGAAATCGGTCTTGACTGGGACCGGCTCTTCTTGTCTCCAAAAGAGACGCAACTAAAGTATTTCGAGAAGCAACTGGACCTGGCTGTGGAGTTGCAACTTCCACTCTTTCTGCATATGCGGAGCTGCAATAATGAATTTACTCAGCTGATTAAGCCTCGCCTCGAGAGATTACCAAAACGCGGTCTTGTGCACAGTTTCACAGGAACAAAGAACGAAATGGAGAGTCTGGTGGAACTGGGCTTCGACATAGGTGTGAATGGTTGCAGCATGAAAACTGACGAGAACATTGCTGTCATCAAGGAAATTCCTTTGGATCATTTGCAAATCGAAACTGATGGCCCTTGGTGCGAGATCCGACCTTCCCACGCCGCATCGCAATACTTGAAAGATGCCCCTTCCATACCGAAGGCAGTCAAAAAAGAGAAATGGCAAAAAGGACTGATGGTCAAGGGGAGAAATGAGCCGGCCGCTATTGTGCTAGTCGCACATGTAATCGCAAAGGTCAAAGCCATGCCCATCGAAGACGTTTGCGAGGTTGCTTGGAGGAATTCGATCCGAATGTTTGGCTTGGGTCACCGAGATGTTGAGAATAACTCAGGTTCTTGAAGACAACTCATCCCCCAGCTCACCATACCTCCAAAACTTTGCTTGAGCGTGATTCACTTCGTCCGACAGTAACGTACTGTGCTACAACAATACAACTTATTCCAAACGACAGAGAGCGCCGCTCAATTGACAGGCGGAGATTTTTGCGCTCTCAGTTCACTGGTTCATAGAGTCTGTTTGGTTGGCATAGGCTGAACTTCGCACGACCAAATGACCGAGTTCGAGTAGGTTACGTAGAATTGGTCACTACGGCCGACGCGAGTCAAAGTCCACGTGATCCATAATTTCCGCCAACACTCCAAGCGCGAGTTTTGGGTTTTGCGGCTTGAAACGTTTATTGCCGTTGTCCAACTTGCTCATCCTGCTCAAACCGACAGCCACTATGTCAGTTACGACGAAAATATGTTCGCAGCCCGCATATCCACTTAGCAATGGTCTACGACTCATCTCAGTGTGCAGTCTGTTGACGCATCCATGACCCACAACATCTTGCAACGTACCTGCCCAGGTTGACCTATTTCCAGTAGCAGTTGCCCGAGGGTCTATCAACTCTTTAGGTCTACATAAGCGAAGCAGGTCTCTACCCTTACTCATTCCTGCCATCTACCTACCAGCCGACACTAGCGATAGTTCCCTAGAAACGCGTCGACCCGTATCGTCACAAATACGCAGCTACGACGCACAAACAGGGTTCTCTTTAGATGTGTATATCTACTGCAGTATCGTAAATCTAACATGATCACACTGACCATCATGGCTATTTACATTGACAGCATCAAGCGATAGCGCTGGGCGAATCCACAGTCTCAGGCAACCACTTACAAATTGAGACAACCCAAATTCACAGCGGTTGCTTGCTATCGGTTCTCGTCAATCCCTCGGTTCCAGGATCTAGCCGTCCATCTACATACCGCAGTACCAAAACCATGGCTTGGTGAAGTACATTGGAACCAGATCCTGGTCGACCAGGTCCTCACAGCCTGAGCCAAACATCGATTAGGACCTCCGTAACTAGCGCTGTCCAACGTGCAAAGTCCTCGACTGAGTTGATTTGAAACTCTATACATATATATTCTCGCTCCTGCGCATAGATCTTTCCAATCTTCCAACCCCAACTTCCACTAAAGCTCGGCTATCGCTTACGACAATTTGACTTGAACAGTTCTTGTCCCTGTCTTCAATTTGCAAGTCCTGCAAAACCATGGCTCAAAGCTCAAACGATGGGTGGGTGGGTTCTGACCAAGTTGCGAAAGCCCTCAGCGCAATTCAAACTCCGTTGGAATACGAGTCAAAGACCATCTCTCTCGATCAGTCTCAACCTCCAACTCCTGACGGTACTGGCCGACCAACAAATTTTCAAACCATCGCTCCCGCCATCTACCGGTCAAGCTATCCGCTCTATGCTCACTTCGAAAAACTCGAGGATCTCGGGCTGAAGACCATCATCACGCTCGTGCCGGAGAGTTTGTCCTTGGCGTACAGCAATTTCATCTCGACGCATGGGATCATCCATCATCACATTCCCATTTTGGCAAACAAGGATGCTGAGATATATACACCTGTCGAAACCGTACACAGAGTCCTTGAACTCATGCTCGACCCCAATAACTATCCAATGCTCGTTCACTGCAACAAGGGTAAGCATCGAACCGGCTGCATGACCGCCTGCTTTCGCAAAGTTTGCGGGTGGACTGATGATGCTATTATCGATGAATATGTCAAATACTCAACACCGAAAGAACGAGATCTTGACAAGGCCTTTATCACACGCTTCGACCCGACTCCTCTCAAATCAATTGCTTTGGAGCGTGGCTACGTTGGAGGTGTGTACAAACAACCAATTACTGGCGATACACAAACTTCCGATCGATCAACAGTGACCGTCTACACCAACAACAGTGTTGCCACTTACGGCAACGGCGAGGGCGAAATTCAACATGAGTACCAAGAGCGAATTCGAAAAGAGAACAACAAAATTATGGAGTCGTCCTGGCTATGGAGCCATCGGTAGTGTTCCAAGTGACAGGAGCTTATTACTGTGTAGTGCTGACTGGCGAACTTTGCAATTGCGAGGGTAGAGGTGTTTCTCTGTTTGCTCTGGGCAAGACGGAGTTGATTTGATGTCAGTCTTATTGTCACACGGAATCTACGGGCGTCAATGTATGGACAACACGACCAGTGACGATAGAGAGTCTCAGACAGTTGGTGAGACAAGGGTCTCGTCAATGTGGATGGCCAAAAAGATTAAAGATAAATGGACTGGCACTTTCGGTGGAGCGAGTGATTAACAAGACACGTGAACCGGCCCCTTGGCTACTTTTTCCACAGCTTCACTCCATGTTTTAATGTTAGAACAAATGCCAAACACTGTTCCACGAGCGTCGCGCATCGTCAAAATCAAATTTGGCTTGATCACAAAACTTGTATGCCTGGGCGGATGCCACAGCTCAGAAGTCAATTGCGTGCGCGGCCCTTCTGTTACAACCTTCCTATTTCCAGTCAGTACTCCGTACCTAGGTACCTAATCGGTGGGCACAAAAATCTCCCAGCCCCAAAGCCTGTTAGGTCCTCGAGGTTGTGCGTACAGTTGTTTTGGAGGCAATCCCGCTAACGGGACCACGACACCCCCTAAGGCTCAGGGCTGCGCAGGGTTCAGTAGCTTATCGATAGGCTGATAATGATCGCTCTCCCTCCCGCCCGGCGAATCCCTGAAAAGTTAGGAACTTATTGCGTAATTCATACCTTCTCGCAAGACTTACAAATGCGATCTTCAAGTTGATGTACTCATGTTTTTGTGCGTACCGCGTGTTGTTAATAGGTAAAAGCGGTCTTGCGCCCATTGAAACCGTACAGCTACATCGTTGTCACTTGTGAGTCTCCTCATCACGAACCTGTTCACTCCATTCCATCCTCCATGTCGTCCAATGTCGGTCTTTCTACGCCTCGAGGCTCAGGCACGTCTGGCTACGTTCAGCGAAACCTCTCTACGCTCAAGCCACGCGCTACTGGCTACGGCCAACCTTACTCGCTCAATGATTCTGCCCGGCCACCGAAGATTCGAAAGCCTGATCAGGATATTCTGAAACATGATCGCCTGCGCGAGATCGAGCTCAAGGTCATGGAAATGAGGGATAAGCTAGAAGAGGAAGGGAAATTGGGGGATGATGAGATCAAAGAAGAGTGCGAGAAGCTGCGGACAAAGCTTGTACAGGAGCTAGAGAAGGGAGGAGGCAGGAAGAATGGCAAGCTGGGAGGCAAAGCGAAAACCTATCAGGTGCATGAATTGGCCGAGGCAAAAGTACGAGAGAGCGAGAGGCTGAGGAGAGCATTAGGCCTGAAAGCTGAGGCTGCAGAGGATGGCGAGAAACAACGTGAGCATCCAATGGCGAGACAGGAGAGGAGAAGGAGAGAGGCCGAGAGGGAGAAGCAGGAAAGAGAAGATGAGGATACGCAGAGTCAGCGGAGAAGATATGACGACGATTGAAAGCACAACCAAGGAAATGAAGCAATGCAGCAAATTACGGTAGCTAGCAGATAGCTTCCAAGCATATCGATGGGCCAGGTCGATCGAAGTCAGTTGAAGAAAGAAATCTATCCACTTCTCGCGATGGCAGCTCCGTGTCGGTCTGACGGCCAGTGCTTACATCGTTGAGGATAGCGATGAAGATATCGACACATCGAGCCATGGGAATCAGGGGCGACTCTAATATACCGTTATCTCCGAAGCCATCCGGCTTCAAGGTATTTCGCGTCCATCCTTGTGAAAGTACTCGACCCAGGATGTTAAGACGCACCGAATCTGCTGGGATGGTGGCGTGGCTAGACAGGCCAGAATGGGCGGTCTGCGGAGCAAACCAAGTTTGAAGAATAGAGGGAAGCCAAATTGCGGATAGTCGTGCCACACACCACAAGCAATACCCACTCTGCCATAACGTGTTTTTGGGCTCAATGGGTCAGTGGGGTTCACTGGGTCAAGATAATCGCCCAAATCACACACGTTAATTACTACGAGATAATTGGACTTGCAATTCACAATTGTATATGTAGATTTAAGAATTGAAGCTGCATTTCCGTCTTGTATAGATAAATCGTGGTGTTGATCTAAACTGTGCGTTCTTTACCCTCGTCTTTACCCTCGTCTCTGGCTCTCGTCTCTCGTCTTTGGACCTCGTCTTTGGCTTCGTTTTTGTCTTCGTTTTTACCATTATCTCTACCCTTATCCGAGGTCTCTGTCGTGAGGGTCCTCTTCGTTTAGTAACGCTAATCTTTTAAGCTCTTCTAATAAGTAGCTACGACGCGTTGTAGTAGTATAGTAGAAAATAGTCCGGTGGCTGAATTAGTACTGTACTACACTAAAGGTGACTTACAAGTTAATTTATAGCTTTTAGACGATAAAAGCGATCATAGACATATCCAAAATGATGATATAGAATAAGTAGAAGAGTAGTGTTGATGAAAATCATAATATTAGTCGCTGACCCAGTGAACCCCACTGACCAAATTTACGTTACCAGTGGGTACTACGCTGTCGCTGTCCCCCACAAGTTTTTCCTTGTGGTGTTACACAATCCAACGATCCAACGCAACTTTTGACTACTTTTTCGACTTTAAACCGCGATAACTCGACTTTGAACGTACGTGTAAATGGAAAGCGTCTAGTAGTAGTGTAGAGACTAGTTTATTTACAGTATAAATGTTAAGTAATAATAGCTGAAGCTGCGCGAGCTGTACGTCGAAAAGAGAGGTCTCTTTTTAAATTTTCGAGTCCCGATCGGAAAATTTTTTTAAAATCTAAAAAAGACCTCCTCTCTTTTCGACGTACAGCTCGCGCAGCTTCAGCTATTACCACTCAAGATTTATACTGTAGATAATTTAATGGATTTCGTACGACTGTTTCACTTTATTAATCTCTATCTCTACGTGAAGCTGAGTTATCGCGGTTAAAAGTCGAAAAAGTGGTTAAAAGTTGCGTTGGATTGAACATTACGTTGGATTGTGCAAGGAAAGCTTATGGGAACTGCAACAGCAGTACCCACAAGCGATACCCTAGCTGTATGGGGTATTCCCTTTGGTGTGTGTAGCACGCCTAACGATTAATTTTGGACACGGTCTATTACTCAATTAGTTGTCAACTCAAGGTCGTGTACTTGAATATCTCCCCAAAGTTTCCCATGATAATGCCGCCTGCCCCCATTCGTAGTCCTGTCACCAAAGGGGTAGATGCTATGGAGTATTTCGAACAAATGTAAGAAGAGATTCTTACGTTTTGAGGCTCTCCTTTCGTGACCGCCGTTTCTTATGTTTTGCTTCGAGGTGGCTGAATGATCAACGTTACCCACTCTCAGCTACCTCGCGTTGCTCACGACTCAACAGTCACTCATTAGGGGTTTGCCCCAAATGCGTGGTAGCTTGCTGCCGGAGGCCGACCTTCCGCTTACTGACCACATGCGAGTTGAAGCACCTAGAAATCTGGCGCTATGCCGAGCACGCGAGGGAAAATGGCGAGAAACAAGCTTTCCGAAAATCTTCTGAAACCAAAAGGTATTGTATATTCACCAATCAGCATATGGTCACGTTCACGTTCAATGCGACTATAAGGAGCGGCAGACTCACACCAAGCCCAATAAGCTTCCTTCAAATAGGCGAGGCGAGGCCTAGTATCTTACTCCGACGCGTTTAGTAATGTGATATATGCACGCTAAAAGTGTGTTAGTGAGACCCTCAAATTCAGCCTGACGAGAATATCAGTGTAACTCCTGTTGCCTAGTGACCGCTCTACTTATTGTTATTCTCGTGGCAGCAGAGATGGTAGTGGGCTGTAAGCGGCATCTTAATTAATGCGCTTCAAGAGCAGATCTAGGTACATGAGAACAGTGTAAAGAGCCAACCTACTCGAAAGCCGAAAACGAGGCAACGTTCTAGTATACCCGGCTTTCGTCTCAGTTAAAAAACGCCACAAGCGGGGATGCGGATGGCACATAGATCCCTGCCACCGATCACAAATTCCATGTCACCATGATAACCTTGCAAGTAAGGCGGCTTCCTAAACCATACCAAGCTTAGGGTCATGCCTAACCTACCCCGGAAAGCCTTTGAATTTACTGCCAGCATCGTCATGAACTACTGAGCGGTCTGAAACAGACTATTAATATTTTTGACCAACAACCCTCTCTTCCTTCATCCTCACAGTTGCTGCATTAAGACACTCGGCTGTCGCTTGCAAACGTTGCAGAATCGTGTGGTTGATGAAGGTCTATCAAAGATCAATCAACACCGCACAAGCATGGACTTGCCATATTCTGACGGAGATATCTCTTTTGCTGACGGGTCGCAAACCACATGCTCATCCACCACAGATGGACAAGATGTGTCCGTCCAGCCATGCTCTTCAATAAGCAAGGACAATTATGAGGACAATTTATGTATGAAACACTACAAGCAGAAAGTAGAACATCATCTGCAGCACGTGGGGAATGACCTGATGCTACGGTATGAAATGTTGGCTGGCAAGGCTTTCGAGGACATTTACGTCCTCGTGGAAGGAGCCAGAGAAATTGGTAGCGCCAAGAGGCGCGAGCTTGAGACTCATCTTGCTTCCCAAACGGCAGTACTCCAGGCCCTCAAGATTGAGAAAGACATCCTGGAACAAACTTTGGAACACGAACGAGCACAGAACACAGCATTAATCCTTGGAAAAGATATAATGATTGAGGATATGCAACAAAGCCTAGCCGAACTCGAGAGCGATAGAAACCTTCGCGAAATTAAATTACAAAATGTACAATTAGAGTGCAAAAACGAGCTCGAGGAAAATAGAAAGGAACTCTCGCAAATCAAAGAAGAGGCGATGAAGTGTGCGGGCGAGCTGAACTATTGCACCTATGAAAAGCAGAACCTCACTGCTGAGCATGAAAACTTGATGAAGAGACTGAGACAGATGGAGAATGAGAACGAGGCTCTGGCAGACAGCAACAAAAAAATCCTGCGTCAGAGACGCGAGCGGTTTCAAGACTACAAAAAATACAAATCCCTCCAGGAAACCACGCATAACCAGTATGTTCAAGCCTGCAAAGACTGTGCGCTTTTTGCACTCGCAATCTGTCGTCTTGTAGGCGTGCAATACAGTGCCGACGTTGTTGTCAACACTGTGCGTCAATTCCAAAGTGACAAGGAGCCCGAGGCCATGACTGCCTTGGAGAAACGTGTTCCACAGTGGGCGCCATACGTCAAGATCTCTGCACTGCATCGCCCGCCTTACCCTATTGTGTCATCTGATCTCAAACCAGCGCGCGATGAGAGTGGGAATGCTTGCCAGCAAAATTTTCAAGAAGAACAGATATAAATATGCTATACGTCGTCATCTATTCAAGCTCTTCGCGGCTCTACCGACATCGAGAGCCTCAACTTCTCATAGATGAGCTCCGCGCCAACTTAGCTGTCTGAAGTGTCACTTAGAAGTTAGAGTTTTTTCCCTCTCGATCTCCGTTTGTACTGGACCTCACCGTCTTTGCTGAAAATATCGAGTCGAAAATCAATCCTCGAGTTCGAGCAGTCATCATAATTGCGAGATACTATGATAGAAGTATGTGTAGAAACGTGGTAGATATAGATAGTGGGGAAGGCCTGATCCGTATAACAAAATTATTGGGATTAAAAAGTGGACTGTCTTGAAATTTCCGACTCCCGAGAAGCGCCGACACCCATTCAATGTACAAAGTTGAACTCCCCGAAATGCTACTATCTGGATTATGGCCATTCTTTGATGAAGCCACCATATTACTCGTACGTCTCTTTCGCCACTCTGGTGTCGTCGTGCATCGTGATAGAACGTCCCATGCGACCACTGCTCTTTGCCAATGGTCCTCGACGTGCGTCGACCAAGGGGCTGATCCATCGATCCGGCACGACACCTCCTTCTATTCTCTTTCCTCCTTTCACCAAGTGCGTGGTAGCGCCCATCAAAGTAGGTTGGAAATTCACATACACGTTCTCCCAGTGCTGCGCGTCTGCCTCGAAGATCTCATGGTTGATGCCGACGTAACCATTGTCCTTGATAGTTCGTTCCCACCATTTCCATGCCTCTCGGTGTGTGCCACTGTGTGCGAAAGCCCAAAGGTCTTCGATGCTTTCCCAATAGGAAATGAGGATCACTTCTGGGGCACCCCGCTCGTCCTTTCGATGGAAAGTTGTCTGACCTAGGAACCCTTTTGCAATGCCACCGTCCAGGTCCTTGTTCATCTTCTGTACCCAGTCACCCACTGCAGTGAACTGCGGTGCGAAGTAGCCGAACGGGTGATTGGACTTGGCCCCTAGATGTAAGACGACAATGCTTTTAGAAGAGGCAGTCTTTATTTCACCTGCGTGCTCATCAGGGACAAGGGCTGTGGTTCGGCCGGGTACGACGTTCTCCAGATACGGATTAGCCGCGAGGTTGTACGCTTGCAGAAGTGCCTTCCCTACTCTGAGAAGCAGGAGCAATGTGCTGATGAGGAGAACATAGCGTCCGCTGGAGAAGAGATACACCGCCAAGGCCTGCAGGGATGCTCCGAACAGGATCCAGCTGAAAATGGAGAAATTGTATCGTAACACAGTCTCTATGGGGAACGATGCGCCGCCTTCTTTGTGATCTTGCATCGCCTGCCTCTTCGAGAACGGTCGGTAGATTGGTGCGATTGCCATATCGAAAATCTTTGAGTGAATGTTCGCCGATAAGAAGCCTAATGGCAAGATGTATTATTCAGGGAGGTAATTGATGCAAAAGAAGAGACTCAAGGAGAGGAACCACACGCATTTTGTAGATAGCGACGGGAGAATTGCCTCCAAATATCTTTTTGTAATCAGGTCACGATTGGAAACTCTCAGAAGGATAGACGTGCGTAGGCAATAAGTATGATCGAGACGGACAGCGTTTATGCGGACATAAAGTAAACCTGTACGGCCGTTACGTTACGTATGACCAAACTTGATTGGTGTCGATGTCCCACTCGGCTAAACTCTGGTTGCATCGGGGCAATGTCAGGGTCACGTGCATGCCAAGCTCCGCTGGGCCAATCTGGACTGTCCGTGACGAAAACGGGCACCTGCCCACTACCACTAGCTCGGCCGTCAAGGATGGATGACCTCCCGCATTAATGCTACGCAGTCCTTTGCGGCGCGTGGGTTAGGTTCGTCAATATGCGACAGCTAACTCATTATTCGAATGCTGTGGAATCGCTGAAACTTCAAGTGTTTCACTAGTGCTGAGGGAAAGGAATTTATGCAATTTAAGTGCAAGATTTATGCACCGTTTCGCTGACGCTAGTACCGTCCTTGGCAAAACGAATTTCGAACTAGACACCTCTTAGTAGTTCCGTTTAAAAGGTCACGCCGACGAACCCTTTGTCTTCGTAGAGGATGTTTGATTACCTTGGTGATATGCTTTCCGTCTACATTGATAAATATTAGATTCGTCTGCCACCAACCTTTCGCTAAGAAATTCCAGCTTCCCTCCAAGACAATTTGGAAGCGGAACGACTAGATAAGCTCGGTGAGAAGGTCATAGGTCTGTGGGATCATTTTGGTAGGACCTGAGCCATTAGCCGGATAGAACAGTGGTTTGCTTCACTGTGCCATGGTGCAAGGCTGAAACACTTTTTCGGTCTAGGATAGCTATGATTGCTGGGCGCTTGCAAGATTCCAATTTCTGATGCTTGCCCATTCGTTTAGTTTTAATGGTGGATTGGATGCAAGTTAGGCTTTCGCCGTTGGTGGCGCCATCGATGACGCAAGCTCGGGGCTACTTCGTACTCGTTTCGGTTTCGCAGAAACTTTGATTGCAATAATGTAGACTCAAGGACCGCTTTCTCTCCCACTTTAAGTGTTCAGTCGGCAGTCCTTCATTATTCAACCCGTCTCCTCCAACAAATTACTGTCTTGCCCACTTCCTTGTGAGGTTGACCTCGCTTTGAGTCTGGTGCCAGGGGGGTTTGACTCTTCCGCAAACAACATACACGATAGGCTGTTTGCCGGTTGATAAACTCTATTGCCTATAAGTAGCTTTCTGAAAATGAGAACTTATTGTGAAACCTCCAATTTTCAGCTAACATCGACATCGAGCTCTACGGGAGGGTCGGGATGATGAAAGTTAAGGAAGTGATTGTGATTTAGGGGCTAATGGCACCCCTCATGAAATGATCTTCAAATTCTTATCTAGGTCCGTCGAGTTGGTTGTTCTCTGCTCGAATCTGCATCACAGTTCAAAAGTACCGGTAAAGACAACTTACCAAACACGTTCCTGTGTGCAGACGTTTGACACGCAGACTTTTGCTCGGGGTGAGAGTGCATCTGGCTAAGATTTTCTGACCTTGGACAGGACGTTGCTCGTGCTTCAGTCTCCCTTCTGGACTCTCATGTCATCGAACTCTTCACCGTATGACCACCCCCCTTTCCGAATCCTTTATGTCGAATGGACAATATGACCGCCAAAAATGTGCTCAGAAGACCGTCATTAGTCAGTCGAAACTAGCCAGCATGTTCGAATTGCGATCCGATTTCTCGAAGACTGTCTGGTCCGTTGGCTAACTGCGACCTGATGAGAGCAGAGGTCAACAGCCAGTCTTTGCCTGCTAGCATTTTCGAAGTCAGCAAGACCCTCAACAAATAAGATCAAAATATCCTCACCCATATCTACATCCTTCATCAAGGCAAACTCAGAAGTACTCTGTGCTTCTGCGTTCAAGCCGCGGCTGTGCGTAGTCGGAAGCCGACTGCGGGATATTGCAAGTGTGCTCAGCATCAAGACCAGCAGAAGTCCGCAAGTTGGAAAAAACCAAAAACTAGTCAACATATAGATTGCAAATATTGTTGAAATTGCAAAGAAGCCAAGAAGTCTCACAGACATTGTTGATGTTGCAATATCGACAATAGGTTTCCCCATCAGCAAACTCTGTCAATGGGTGTAAATAGTTGGATGTTCAATTCAAAAATATACCAAAACTTCTTTGGACAAGATTTTCGAAGAAATAAAGGAAAATAAAACCAACGCACAAGAGATTCGGCACCAATCGTGGTCGGTCTGCACCTGATCCTCGAGCAACTAGCTGCAGGCGATCCAATGCCGCGCTCCCCATGAGCAATATCCAGGCTTGGTCGAAAGCAGAAGAACCCCAAGAAGATCACGGATTTCATCTATCGTCAGAAGGTATTTCTCTCTACCAAAAAAAAAAGAGACCGGTGACCCAATTCTAGAGAGGGAAAACCCATATTCGTTCAGCAATATGCACTAGCCTACGTGTCTCTATGCCCTATCCTCTTTTCTCTTTAGCTCTCTCACCCTCCAATCCGCAGCTTGTAAAGGAGGTCAGATTTGCATAAAACAGTGTTTCACTCTCTCGAGCCAGTACCAATATGATGTAGCGAGTCAATGCTTTATTACACTGCCGTTTTAAACGTTGTAGAGTCTTCTGATTTCAATGATTTAAGTTGTGGGAAGCGTAGCAAGAAATTTGGATCTACCAAATGCTTCGAGGTGGATTCAGCACTACAGACTCTATCTAGGCCCGTCGGGTTCCCCAGCCGCCCGCCCGGTTTGTCCAACATTACATGACCATCCCCGGGTTGGATTCGTGTTCGCAATAAGTGCTGCACCCTGCCAGATTTTGTTGGGGCTTCGAAACAGGGAGAGCCACGAAAAGTGCTAGCTTGATTGAACAAAGGACAATAATAACCTTCAGATTTGGTTAGTGCTTGCAGTTTGATTGGGTTCCCGTTACTCTTCAGGCTTCGCACAGATCAAAGCCATTGACTTCCTTTCTAAGCGTCGTGTGGTTGCGCCTTGCGTTTATACGAAACATCCGGCGACGCTAGTTGGAGCCAGATTAAGAGCTACTTCGCCGCCACAGTGATGAAATTCCCGGGCCGCAGCTAGCAGGCCGCAAGGTAGAGACTTGACCGCCTTTTCAGTCAGATGGGCGCCGCTTCTAAGGAGTTTGGCCAATTTTCGAGGGTGCAAAGTGGCTCACGCTTCTTGCGAGCTTCCTTTGTGTTCCAGGATAGGTAAAGGTCCAAAACGTTTGATGTGTCAGATAGGGAACTCGTGGAGTAAAATCTCGAAAGAGCTGCAGGACAGACCAATCGGCAATCGGAAGAGCAACGGCAACATGAAGGTTGTGTGCCGAATTCTAGAAATGCTTTTTTACTTTCAGAGCCCATGCACTCTTCGTCCAGTTGACATTTGTCACCAATAGTAATTTTCCAGCCTTTGAGTTTCGTTCTTAACTTTGCTCAGCTGCCATGTGCTGAATTGTTAAGGATAGAGATGGTCAAAAACGTTCTTGCATAATAATTGAGAAGAAGTCTCACATGAATTACTAATTAGGACATCGGGATTGCATGTCAAATAAGTGAGAATAGGTTTCACAACTGCGGGCGTCCAAGCGAAGTTACAAATATCCGCGTTAGGGGCCCTCCATTTTGGCTTCATTTAAGTTAGCGTTTATTGATGGCTGATGTCCCAGCGGTGAATTGGCCAAAGGTTTCTTCAACAATAACATCTTGGCAGTTGCAATCTTGTGAGTACCGTAGCAAATACCAATTTCCAATGTGGAGGATGTCGCACGAAGTACCGAACGGTGAATTATGGCCCGTAATTATTAATAGCAGGAGACGATTCCACCTGTTAGGTAGGTAACACATTTGGGTAAGTGCTGGAATTATCAGCGAAGCCTGTTGACGGGTTGACTTGAGCACATAGGATTGATTGAATTCTGTCATGCTCGCGTCCAGGTGCTTAGCGAAGGCTGCTGTTCCACTTTCTGTACTTAAGCAGAGTGTTTGCCGATAGAGGTGGGTTGGCACTGGGCAGGTGGAAGTGCTCTCTCTGTAAGTTAAGCATAATTAAGTCCAGGACTTTGCGCCACTGCCACTGTTGTCGGAACGCGGGCAGCTCAAGGCTCCAGCGTCAACCATTAGTTGTCGGGAGACATCGGCCACATCACACTCAGCGAAGCCCATGTTTATTATCCATTTCTTCACATCTACGCTAATTCTCGAGGTGAAGAATGTGGCACCTGAGGAAGAAAACTACAGGAGACATTTCATAGGCATTCGTAGTAACTTGAATTTCTAGCTCCCACAAGGAAAAGTGACTCTGATTGTTGCAATGATCGTCTGTGCAACTTCCCACACCATCTTTTGTCCTGTTCTTCGGTCTCCCACAAAGTTTTAATCATAACATGGGACGCTATTGTCAGCTCGCGCCTCACCCTCCTCGTCAAGAGCTAAGTCTGGAGTCCAAAAGTTTGAGCCGAAGAGCTTCTCAGTCATTGCTTGTGTGCCCCTAGAACGACATTCCTTGATTGACGAAGCGCATCGCTCGATTTCGAGTTTGCCTGCAGTCGTATCGACTCAGGCTGGCAAAAAGATGCGTTGTCCGACGCCCACCTCTTTGCATTTATTTGAGAGTTTTGTCGTGCGGAAAGTGTATGCTGATTCACCAGCAGAAGGTGGGCTTCGGGGTCGCATGAGAGTACAATGTCCAGTTGACCAGTCTAAAGAGGGGCCAACTGGTTTTCTGTCTGACGTCGCAAAACCTCTTTCCAAGTCGTGCTGAAATGTATCGCTAGACCATTCATTCAGACTTCAGTCATGATGACAAGTGAGATTGTGTAGTAGATCGGATCGCCACCAAGAAAGCCGTGGATTAAGTTGTCGGCACAGAGGTTTAGATATGCGATTTCGCTGAGGCGACGAAAAAGGAGAAACCTCCTAAACGCAGCGTTTGGTCATTCGAGTGCGGTGTCCAGTCGATGCGCGTTACCACTGCTACAAGCGGTAGTGTTGTGCCAGGAAGTGGCCACCAATTCGACTTAGAAGGAGTGTATTGGTGCAAATGGCGCATCGTCGGTACGTGCAGGAAACGGACTATCGCTGGGAATCGGCTCAGAAAACGAATGCTAGGGTTGTTAGAAGACAAAATGAAGAATAGGTTAGAAATTTAGATAACCTTTAGCTTACGTAGCGCATCTGTCAGACTTCCGCTTCGGCTGTCGGAGTATGGGCCTGTTCAGTCAGCTAAGTGGTGTATTCGATAAGGCAAATGTAAAGTCCTCGGGTCACGTACCAAGCCTGCAGACTCCCGTTCCAACCAGCTTCAATGCAAGTTGCTGTGGCACAATGCTACAAACTGAACCTCGAAGAGAACTCTTACAGGTACTAGTGTCTCCTTTGATGGAAACAGATGTCCCGCGTGGATAATATTCTCGGACGACTTCCTCGACGATTTTTCGTAACAGTGTATTGACCTGTGTCGTGTCTTCAATGGATCCGGCACCGAAAACCGACCGGGATGCGGAAAAGGCAAGATTACATAGGTAACAAATGGCGATTAACAGTGCCAGATTTTGATTGATTTCCAGATTTTGTTGCTCCATAGCAGCAAGAAATTTGTTGGCCAAATCTGAAGTTGGGGAGGCTCTAAGGGCGTGAGGACAAGTCCTGTTGGTGGAGTTGATGTCTGATTGAAATACAAGAAAGCAATTCTGAGTACTGTTGATGCTTTATTAAAAGTCAAACTTGGATGAGATGCAAATCCTTAAAAGAACAAGGCATAGAAATACTCCTTTCCAAAAATTAGAGACGCAGTGAAGATACGTCCGGCCGGTGAACTCGCACAACCACAAGTCCACCACGTCAGGTTGCG
This sequence comes from Incumbomyces lentus, assembly GCA_017656005.1. Classification (NCBI taxonomy): domain Eukaryota; kingdom Fungi; phylum Ascomycota; class Eurotiomycetes; order Chaetothyriales; family Trichomeriaceae; genus Incumbomyces; species Incumbomyces lentus. The sequence goes on along the minus strand of JACJVT010000004.1, from coordinate 561,146 downwards.
GGACTTCAAATGGCACTAGTTGTAGGAAGTTGTAAGAAGTTGTAAGAAAAGGCAATGCGCGCCTTACTATTTAAGGTATAGCGTTTTATTCAGAGCGACAATGGCTGTTTAGCATTAGCTAGCGTGTGCCGAGACGTTGGCTGGCGAATGCTGAGCGTTTGCTGAGACAATTGGCTGGCGTGTGCTTAGCGTTGGCTGGCGTGTGCTAGGAGCGGCAAGCGTCTTTCTAGTAAAGAACTCAAATCGCCTGACGAAAGGCTTAATTTGCCTCACCGATCATTTGCTAATCAATTACAATTTGACAACTGGATATGTTTGTCCTGGGCCATCTGACTCTGAACCGGTCAAGCCATGTCTGTGGCGTGTCTCAGTGGCTGTGACATGCTGCCCCTACCGAACCAAATGCCCTCAATCCTTCGGTATGTGACACATCCCGCAAGGCTGGTATTTCATGCTCTCTTCGTCTTTGATCACACCAATACAGTCATGCATGAGCTCAACTACGCTATCGGCAAGTTACAAATCCTCAAACTTTCATGAAAATTCATTTGCTTGCAGCCCAGGATTGACATTCGACTGCAGGCATTGCTTCATGACTATGATGGCCATAATTTGTGCGCAACTCCTTTCTGTTGAAATTCGCACAGTCTGACAGCCGACTGCAGTAGTTTTATTTGATGTTGCCTTGCCTGTAGCAGTACGATCACTGCCATATCAAGAGATAAGACGGTTGTGGGAGTAAAGATGTCACTGCTTCGCTCTCCGCTTCGCATACAGTGGTGGCAACCAGGCAAGAGCTCACAATAGCGTCTTGTCGCATGGGTGAGCGCAGTTTCATAGCCGCTGATCTTATCAGGCAGCAACCCGGAAGTCTCGCGGAAGTCACGCCGCCATGACCTTTCTGCGTTAGTGTGAGTGCACGGCCGACGAGATGCTTACCTAACTGATCACGCGATGGGTCCGCCTCTCCAAAACCCTGAGTGCCCTGACCATGCCACTGTCCCGTCTCAGCACGAGCCAATTGTCCGGTGGGTTGCTCATGTAGCGCAAACCCACAGTGGCGGTGGGTTGACACAATTGACAAGGTTTCTCCTTACACCGTAAAGAGGGTGTCGGGGAATCGAATTCAGCCAAAGTTAATCTATCGGAACCGGCACCTGCAAACGTGGATTAAGCCCCTAGTGGGATGAGGGTAGGGTTTAGCGTCGCTACATGCGCGAGCAACCTGCCGTGAAACCGGGACACAATACCTGTCACATTGCATGGCCATTTTCCGCAGGAATCATCAAAGCTAAAGAATGAAAGCGGACCCCAGAGGCTTACTGCGTGACTGTCTACCGGGTTGAGCATCCGTCCGCCAGGATAAGATGGGAATGGGACGGAAAATGAGACACGAAGCTCAGCGACGTGGCCGAACTTGAAGTGACGCGGTAAGAAAATATTTGTCCCGTGGATCCGCGGCTCGCCACATTCCCCAGGAATCCGTGTTCGGCCCATGTTCGCTCGTATTGCAGGGACAGGCAAGGGGGATGCATACGAGATGTGGATATCCGTACGACGTCCGGCAGCGGCATTCCTCCTCCAATAGACGCGTCTGCAATGCGATCGTCAAATGCTATCACATCTCGAAAAGCCCACGACCGGACGCATCCATGCACTGCTGCGACAAAAACATTACTTTCGGTCCTCCATCCATTTCGGACACCAAAGTGCCCAAGGTTAAGAGTAGGAAGATGACAGTAACACGGTTACCGGAAACACTTGATTGGGTGCTGTACACTACTTATTTACTATGCTTTGCTATGCGATGCGATGCTAAAGTGTGCTGTGCTGGCCCTGCGCGTCGCCAGCCCAAAACACCAAACTACCTAAAGCTGCGCCAAGCGACACAAACCGACATGACATTTCGCCCGTTCTTGACCACATGAATTACCCCACCCATCCCCGGACCTCGAAGGAGGTGCGACCATCAAATTCCTCCATTAAACTGCAACTGCAATGGGTTTGACGAGAGACATCACGTCGCGTCAAAATGGCTACTGAAAAAGGGCATAATCCCTTCCAACTTGCGTCTCACTTCCAGAGCTTCTTTCTCCATCATCACTCTCTTCCTCCTTGCCTCTCCCATCTCCCGTTCGGCATCTTCATGTCGCCGAGTCGCATCATCGTGTCTCTTGGCGAGACCATGATTTTCTCTCTGTAATTTCTCAACCTCTCCTTCGGAAGTTTGTAACTGCTTTTTGATGGCGCTCAGATCGTTTTCTTTCTGCCGCAACACGGTCTCGTGGTGTGACCTCGACGACGAGAGCTTGTCGAGATTGGCTTGGAGATCTTGATTGTCCGCCTCAAGATCTTGGAGTCGGGGACGAAGACCAGCAAGTTCTTTGTTGGCTGCCAGAAGTCGTGCTTCGACATCTTGTACCCGTTGATCTTTCTTTGAAACTAAACCTTCTAGGTCACTAAGCCTGCGGTCTTTGGTGCCGAGCTGCGAAGTCAGACTGCGAATCTGTGATTCGTAAGCATTTGTCTGCCGCTCTTTTTCCTCTGTCACTGAGCGCTGGAGCGAAGACACCTTGGTCTCCAGCTCTTGCGTATGTCTATCCCTCTGAGCGAGTTGAGACTTCAAGGTTCGAAGTTCCTGCTCCAGCGTGGAGATCTTGACAACCTTTTCCTTTTCCACATGCGAGTGCGTGGACTCGAGCTCATGCAATTTCCTGTCTTTGACACCAAGCTGAGAGCGCAATGACCGGATCTCTTGGTCCAGATCGTCAACCTTGGATGTATCACGTTCGGCATGCACGAGGTCTTCGTTTAGACTCTCAACTTGTTTCTGCAGATCTCTCTTTTCAGTTTCCAGCCTTGTAATGATCTGCCCTGCTTGGATGACCTGCTCCCGTCGCGTCACAAGCTCCTCTTCTGTTTCGCGTCGTCCACTAATGGCTGCATCTAGCTGGTCTTCCAGCTGATCTTGCTCTGCAATGGCCTCAGCTAGCTTCTCACTAAGCTCGTTCTCTCGCATCTGCAGTCGTTTGAAAATCTCTTCTTTGTCTAGTGCAAGAGCACGTTCGGCCTCGAGAGTCTGCTGGATGCGGTGGTTCTCGAGCTCCGCTCTTCTCCTTTCTTCCTCGATTTTTTGTCTTTCAACTTGATCCTGCTTCGCCTTATTCTGCAGCTGGTTAATCCGCTCGTCCCGCTTCTTGACTTCGCTCGCGGTCCGAGTCACTCCTAGCAATGGTCTCATGCGCACAAATAACCTCCACCATGGATTTGCATGAAGATCGAGGTATACATTGAGATTGCGCTGGATGACTCGAGTGGCTTCGTGTCGATAAAGCTGCTTGTAAGCGATTCTTCGCCGCATGAAGCCTCGTGCCACCGACTGAAACCTCGACATGATTTGTCTAATTAGCGCGTCTCTCTGTTCCTCCAGGTCGGCCAGCACACCTGCTCGGAAGAACACCTTCGTGATGCCCACCCGAAAGACTGAAGGGTTCAGTTTGAGCCTGTCGAGCATAATCTTGGCGGCTTCCTGACCTCCCAAGTACCCTTTGGGCATGTGCTGGCAAAGCACCTCATACCTTGACCTGAACTCGGCAAAAGTGAGTCGATTAGGGAAGCCCGTCCTAGCTATGCGAATGCCTTCAAGCACACCGTTACACCGTAACTGGTCGAGCACCAGCGGTGCATTGAACTGTTTCGGTTTCTTCTTGTGGTTCGGTAATATACACCGAACGAAATGAGGCTGAGTGGAGTGGAGTTGTCGCATTAGACTTGTCAGTTGTTCTTTGTGTCTTTGCGCGACTGTCCGAAACAGGCCCTTTTTGACTCTACTCCGAGGACTGTAGAGCTCATCGCTTTCGTCAACGCAATCCGAGAATAGGTTTGCGACGTGGTCATCTTTAGAAGAAGCGAGCAGCCTCGTTAGATTGTCATTGAGGGGATCTTTGTTCTTTTCCAGCCAGCCTTCGGTGGAGTATTCGACCTCCGCTGCGTAGTGGGTCAGGATGAAACCTTGTCGGGGTCGGGCTGCCGCGTATTTGGGAGTCTTCTTCTCCCAAAGAGAGTGTAGTTTTTCGGTGAAAGATTTATCTGAAGCCTTGGGCATTACAGAGTCTTCATCAAGACAGGAGAAGATGCCTATAGGATTTGGCAGTTCAATCAGATCAATTGTTGGCTGTAAATCTTTGCCAAAATCGATGAACTGCCACTCGATCTGTTCTCTTGCATATTCTTCCTGTTCGAGCACGAACATGTAGTGATTGAAGAACTGCTGTAGCTTTTCGTTTGTGTAATTGATGCAGAGCTGCTCAAAGCTGTTTGTCTCGAAGATTTCGAAGCCTGCAATATCGAGAACACCAATGAAGTGATTGTCGTCACTCGTGAGGCCGCCTCTGTCAAGACGCTTGTTGATTCTGCTAACGAGGTCACCGAAGCCTCGCTCATACATCCCTTTGGCAAGGGCATCAAGGGCAAATTTCACCTGCTCAGCTGTTTGCACCTTTTCAACCCATTCTCGACCGGCTTTGACCTTTGGGTGTAGCAGACCTTTGATGAATGGTTCGGTTTGGACACCGAGAAGGCGACACGCTTTATCCAAAGATGCTTTGGCTTCAGCGGTCAGCATGGCCTGGTCACTGGCTCGACTCTCCTGCTTTGCTGCAACATTGCCAATGTGCAAGACGGCGGCGATTGTTTTGAAGATCGAGTTCTGATCCTGACCCGAGAAGCCCATGACGTGGAAGGCCTCGATCAAGTAGTTCCATTCATCTCGATCCGACACGCCTGCGATAGTGTCATTTCCTCCACGTAGATATGCAAAGTCTTCAATGTCCATGTTTGACAAGTACAAGGCATCTCTCAGGTGTTTGTCAGCGCCGGCCAGCATTTGGTAGAAGACATGGTAAGTACGCTCATGCTGGCTCACCTTGACAACGCGTGACTTTTCCAGCAGATACCAGTCTATGAAAGCACCCGCAATCTGCCCAGATCTGGTGAACTGAATCCTGATAAATTTTCCGAACCTAGACGAATTATTGTTTCGGACGGTCTGAGCATTGCCAAACGACTCGAGAATGGGATTGGCACGAAGAATTTGCTGTGAGAGGTTCGAGAGTTGCTTGGCGGGCGAGCGTGCAGCAAGAGGTGTGTCGGCGTCGGATGTAGCCACGGCAGCAAGATACTGGATAACTTTCTTTGTGTTTTCCGTCTTCCCAGCACCGGATTCACCCGTGACAAGAATGCTCTGGTTCTCACCCTCTTCGACCAAGCGCCGAAAGGCGGCATCTGAGACGGCGAATATGTGAGGTCTTGTGTCTTCCCTGGCTTGGCCTTTGTACATGCGCACGTAGTCGTTACCATAGATGGGCAGCGGACAGTAAGGGTTGATAGCCACCAAGAAGAGACCGGAGTAAGTATATATCAGATCGGACAGATATCGTGTCTGTAAATTGTGTATGACCGAGGCCTCATTCAAGTGGGTGAGTTCTGCCATATCATCGGCCTTATCGAACTTGGCAGGGTTGACCTTATCCACATCCTGCAAATCGAACTCATGCTGATGGCCACTCTCGAACTGGACCAGGACAGTGTCGGAGGATAGATCTTCGACGACCCATCCTCGCACAAATGCTTTCTCTGGGTCTTTAACCCAGACATATCTCTTGCCCGAAAAGTCATTCTCTCCCTCAATTGACGAGACCTTATCTTCGCTCCTTCGAAACTCTTCAGATTTGACAAAAGAAGGCGCAAAGGTACTTGAGGAGCATGTTCTCTGAACTGAATTTGACCGAATATGTGTAGGAATAGGACTTAATATGCTCGCTGGAGATTGTGACTGCGATTGTGACTGATGTCGACCGTGCGTCAGACCATGGGGGCTCGCAAATCTGGTCTGCTTCGTTTGGCTGGAGGGAGAAAGTGGCATTGCCACCGACAGATCTATTCCCACTGGCGTCGGTGAGTTATGGCGACTGTAGCTGTGATTCCTGGCCCCGCCGTGGCCATGGCTGCTGCCGAACGATGTACTTGCAGGACTAACTTCGTGGAGAATCATCTTCAAGACTGATCATATCATGAAATACTCGTATACATGGCAACCGACGGCGAAAACAAGATGTTTGCACGTCGTCGATGTGCACGAGATAAGAGGCACTGCGTCGGTAGCTCGCTAGCTCGCTCGCTGATCCCTGGTAAGGACGTGACGAGTGTTGTGATCACGGCCGCTAGTGGCTCCACCCGGGTTGCACACAGCAACCTTCTGCCAATAGACTTTATGAGGCTGGGACCAAAGCCTTGCTGCTCACGTGCTCGTACTTCGTATTCCAACGAGGCCCAGTTGGGCTGCTGCTGGAGGCTTGAAGGGTTCGATGCTTCGTTACGATGCAAACCCACGACCATAAAGAAACAGTAGAGCCGCGCGCTTGTTCGCCATCTCAGAAACGAACTGGACGAGACTGACACACATCAATGCTTGTCTAAGCCCCGTCTAGAAAGACCATGCTTCAATCTCCTGCATCGCGATCTCGGTTGAGATTCTTCTCGTCTTCCTCCCCAAACGCCATTGAATGATCGAGGCCCGCAAGCAAATTGAGCCTTTGACGGCCTTTTCATCATGGCGAACTCATTCCCGCCACCAAATATGTATCACGGGCAGTACGCGCCGCAAGCATACTACAATTCCTACCCGACGAACCTGCAGCCCCCGAACACGAACGCTGGGCCCGGTCATCCTTTTCAACAAGCGGCCCCGTCAAGCAACCAGAATTTCACGGCCATGGCATCGAATGCGCAGAGATACGAGGCTAATGGTCACGTACCTAGCCCACCCGGTCCCTTCCAGTTGCCAGCCGGCTGGAATCCTGACCTGCTCAAACAGCTCGCCGCTTCGGGGAATTTGCCCTTTCCAATGCCTCCTCCGCCTCCGCCTCCTCAACTCTTTACCTCTTCCTATGCATCGAGTCCTCATCCTGCAACAACGGCTGCCCTTCCGCAACAGCCGGCTTTTCCTCCATTCCAGCCAACTAAAACTCAATATCACACACCGACCCATGTGTCAGCTGATGTTTCCGAAAGAAGAGAAGATGTGAACGAACAGCCGTTAACAATCGATCAAGAAAATGCACAGAACAGTCACAATTACCAGCAGTCCCAGGTAATACAAGCACAGCCTGGCATGCAACAACAAATGGGACACGAGGCCAACGATGCGGTGTCGGGCCCCTCAGCAAAGCCGAACAGGCCACGTAAAACCTCCTCAATATCTCCTAATCAGCAATGGATTGGAGATTTCCCAGCAAAGAAGAGTTTGGAGACTGTTCAAAAAGAAAGCGAAGCAAACACATATCATGATTTGCGTGCTCAAGCGAGAACTGCCATAACACAGTGCATCCCTGTCGGGGCTTCTTATCACTTCTGGCTTGAAAGTGGCATCAAGCAATCCGTAGTCGATAAGCTTTTTAATGACTTGCATATCGACCGCCCGACTGGGTCACTTAGACAGGCCGTGCAGCCGAACGAGCGAGGGAAATCAACCCCACAGCCCGCTATAAGCCCACAGCAGAATCAAAAAGCGGTCCAGCATATTCAACCAGCATCTGCAATGACACCTCAAAATGATGTCCTGGACCCCGCAATGGAGCGCAAAGATCGCATAGCCAGGCTGCTTGCTGCCAAGAAAGGTCAACATCTTCCTAGCGCAAAATCATCCCAGTCGGCGTCTCCCGCCCCGCCCGAACGTCCGTTGCCCCTTGCTAAAGTTGAGGGCCACCGACCACCGGAACCAACTGCAATCGATAACGCATCTGCAGACCTAGAGGTCAAGTCGAACAACATTGCCGTTCTTAGCCCGCCAATAAAAGAAAATGCAACCCAATCTATGGATGTGAGCGTGGATCAGGATGTTCTACCATCGCCTGAGCGAGAAGAAGTAGATCAAACTATTCTCTCCATTCCTGGTCTGTTCATGACCTCCGCGGACTATGTCGACGAAGCTCCCAGTCTGCTCCCAGAAACTGTTTCGTCTAAAGACGACTTGCCCGTGGAGGGTGTGGCCAGCACACTAGAACCTCCGAGATCGCTCAAGCGAGGCGGTGAACCCCTACCAACTCATGAATTGCCTCAAACCAAGAGACAAGCCTCTCAACCAGTAACTGCACCAGAAGTCACGAATACGCCTCTTACCATGATCCCATCTCTTCCTGAACTCCCCTTGCCAAATCCGCTCGACAAGCAGCATGCTGGGCCACAAGGCCTTACCGCAATTGAGGTGGACAAACCCAAAGAAAAGGCAGCAGTACCTCCTCGATCAATGATAAACCAAGACAAGCTCAAAGATCGCATGGCGGCCTTGAAGGCAGACTTACTACGCAAAAATTCACGCAAAAAGGATATCCAGGATGGCATGCCCATGCTCAATGCCGAGGTAGAGAAGACGCGAGAGCGACTGCAGGATCGCAAGTCTCGCTTATCTAATCTACGAAAGGACATTGAGATCAAGGTTGCAGAGCTTAGTCTTTCTAAGCAAGAGGAAGATTCGATTGTACAAGAGATTCGGCGACTGGAATATCAGCTCGCTGATGGAGAAAATGGACAGCAGCAATTTTCAAAGGAGCTTCATCAACTCAGCGATCAGATTGTGGCGGGCGAGCAGGAGTCGAAGACATCGCACCCGGTCCGGTCAAGCAGTCCTGACAGTCGTTCCCCGTTGCAGCCAGTTCGTACAAGCTCTCATGAGCCAAGGGAAAATCCTCTACAACCAGTTGAAGTCACCGAAGAACAACTAGACGGTGATCAGAGCACCTTTCAAGACTCCCAAAGTCACGACCTGGGATCTAGGTCAAACGAAGAGCAAATATCACCTGATACAGAATCTAGTCCAGAGCAGGATGAACTGGACCGGCAGTTGAACGCCGGAGTCGCTACAGAGACTGCCCATGATGGCGATGCAGAAACGGACAAACCTTCAAGCCACAATATCAATACAGCTGACACTAGCCCAACGCCACTCTTGGAAATGGGTTCTGCGGCTCACTCTGTTTCTAGTTTTGACGACTCAGATGCGAGCGGTGATCGCATGTCAATTGACGATTCGCTCGAGGCTCGAAGCCCCGGCAGTGCAAGCATGTCCGACTCTGACACCGGCTCTGAAGAATACGAGCCTGCCGAAGCAACCCCCTATCAAGCAAGTACTGAACCGGACAACGACGAGTATGAGCCGGCAGAAGACGTAGATGTCATAAATGTGGACACGCTCGACGATCAACAGCCAGACCAAGATTTGGAAGGCGAAACAGATTTGAATTCTCCTCCTGGTATGACCGACATACCAGACGTTGCTGCGGTCCCCGCCCTGACCGAGCCTTCACCAGTAGAATCTATTATCTCCACAGGCCCGGCATCTGTGGAACGAAGTCCGAGTTCTGAAGGAGCGTTGAACGATGAGCTAACACACCGACAGCAGCCCTCCGACACCGCCTCATCACCAGTAACCGTTACCCCTCTCAAAGATGAGCAGCTTACCGTGTCACGTTTTGTTCCTTACCAGAGCCCTTTGTCCAGTTTGAAGTCATTCCGCTTCCACCCACAATTCAACGAGCTCGTAAAGAATGGATATCGCTCACTGACCTACAGCAACAATATTGATGCCAAGAACCCCTTGTGCTCTACCGAGCTGGAGGGCGAGATGTGCGCTGACAACAAGTGTACGGATCAGCACTTTGGTTCTATGGCTCTGTCAGGTGTGTAACGGAAAATGGATCATCACCAATACCGCAGGGCATTTCAGCTGACTTTTGCCTAGATGACAAAATTCTTGTCCAGATGAGCTCTGCGAACGACTTGAAAGACAGAGACCAACGAGATGCCTATCTGTTGGGTCTCAAGAAGGTAATTGCTGATCTTCGCGAGAGAGGTGTGAGAGAATTCGCTGAAGTTGCGGATGCTCTTTCCAAATATCGTAGAGAATGGATGCAGGCACAAGACGGTCTTCTTGCGTGAGGTGTACCGGCCCTGGGTCGCTGCGTTCTATTCCTCACCGCTTTGTTAAAACACTACCTTCCCCAGTGGAAGTTTTCTCTTCATGACGACAATTTCTCGTACGCTCTTGCAGCCCGAGGACAAGCATCATGATTCGCTTGTCACTGTACAACACTTGTGATCAATACCGAAAAGTTGTATCAACGCACAGATCTGCGGGTTTTCCGGTTGGGCGGTTTTGGCAGGACATATAGGACTCCGTAATCTACCATATCTTATTTGACCTTTACATCAGGCCTCTTTTCATGTTGATGGCCAATTTCGTTTCATTCGTGATATCAAGCTCTGAAAAGCCAAACCAGTCTCGCAAAAACGCCTTGACCCTCATCGATTGTTGGTCCAAATGAGCCAAGCACTGTGGACACATGCTTGTCCTCACGCTGAGTGGCATGCGCAACACCTTTGCCTCACAGCTGGGGTCTCAGGTCGTTCTCGAAGCCAACTATCAAGAGGTCGATGTAGATGTACCTGCAAAGAGTAGTAGTTGCCGGAGGAGAGAACTGCTAATTTCGATCACGAATCACAATCTTCCCCTCAGTCCAACTCCGTCTTTTGTTTGCGTATAGCCAGCCAGCGAGCCAAGCAAGCAGCGCTAGTCCATTTCATCAGATGTATCCGTTCCCACCAGAATTCCCTTGCGGCAACAGTCAGTCGCAACGAGTTTCCCACGAACGAACCCCCCAAGTATAAGTAAGTATTGCTTGCTCCTTCTGACTTGTCCTGATTCGCATACACATACACATACTCTCTCCCTCTTCCTCACTCAGAGCCAGACTCCGCTCTCAGATACTCTCTCTCTCTCTCTCTATCATCTGTTCCCCCTCCCGATTAGCTCCAATTGGAAAATTATGATTTGCCAACTTCCGAACATAAGGATCGCAGCCCGCCATGTCCATGTCCATGTCCAGTTCCAGTTCCAGCTTTTTTCCCGCGCTGTTCATCCTTCATCCTCGCAATGCCCTGTCTGCATGCACAAAGTTGACACGCCATGCGTTCAGGACATGTAATAACCGTTACATGGGTCCATAGGGGGTGCTGAGTGAGTATGGACTGACTCTATAGTTCAAAGGCCGCACTTTTTTTCTTCTTGACGAGTTAGACCTTCTGGGCAGAAGGAGCTCGGTAATGAACATTTCTGAAAATCTTTCTTGGCGCGGAAGGGGGAAAAGATTTGTGTCAACCTTTTCGCTGCTTTTTCCTCCTATTTTGCGTTGTTTTGGAGGGATATCGAATCGAATCGAAGGGATCGGGAGGAAGGAGAGAGAGGGAGAGAGAGGACGGCGTTTGGTTTGGCTGGGAGCCTTGAGGGGGGAACGGGGAGTTGCGAGAATTGTGTTCATCGGTTACTGCTTTTGCTTTTCTTGTTGGTGCTGAGGTAGGTTCTCGAGGGAGAAAATTCAAAAGGATATCTCTGGACCTATAGTATAGCTTTCTGTCCCGCGGGCGAACATTGGGAGAGGAAGGTAGGTAGTCGGTCTTTTGTCTAAAGTGCCGTGGTCAGAATCAGATGGGGTCGGCTGACAACATCAACTTCTGCGGCTCTTGCAGGTGAGCGGTTTGAAGGTGATTTGCGGTTCTGGGAGCTGGGTTAGTTTGCTACAAGGCTATTCAGGACCCATGGCTCTTACACATGTCCTGCGGTGCAATTGACGATGACAGTCTCAATGGAGGAGAGGAGAGACTAGTCATATTGGCTGATCGGTGTTGGACGGCTTCAGTTAAGTGGCATTTGGGCTTACAGGAAAGAAACGATTGGATCCCTCGATTGAAGAATGTGCTTTACGAAGAGTAGACTTTGATGAATTTGCAAATTCTGGATTCAATTTTGCTATCCAGTAGTGCTGATGGATGAGTACCCTTCTGACTGCTTTGATCTTATCCTACCTCGCGGTCCCATTTGCTCAGTCGACTAAGAGCCAAACTTGCACCACAGCTCGTCATTCAAACTCCTCCGTCATTCCGACAGTGGTCATTTGAGATAACGCGATGCGATGCTGAACTTGAACTCCCAGAGAACCTTGCCCATACACATCTTGAACCGCAGACCCAGCACGTTTGCACCTCCCAATCCTGTTCTCCCTCTCACTCCACCCTTCGACCTCGACAGACCCGACTCACAAATATCTGACGCTGAATGTTCTGAGACATCTTGCACTTCGTGCTGACTTGCCTCCTCAGCGTTTCAAACCCCGCACCTCCTTGAAGTACCATCCTCCTCAAATTCTCCCCTCCCTGTCCGTGTTGGACGGCTATATATATGACGACGTCGCCCATCAAGTGGCAAGGCGACAAGTTTCGAACACCGATAGAGCTTGGCACGAGGCGACATTTCGACGGGATGAGCCTCAGTCTTCATCCACCTCAGTCGTCCCCATCCAGGCCAGTGCTGCCTTCCTGCTCTTCTCCGCAGCTTCCCAGGAATTGTCTTTTCGAGCTGCAATTTCTGCCTATTCCGCCTCGGCCTAGCTCTCAGCTTCGTCGATTTTGCAGCCCACAATTTCTCCACGAATTTCCAAGGACTTGTTTTGTGGACCGCTCTTTTGTGCCCCCCGCACCTTGTTCATCTCTTCCTGGTAGAAAGCCACCTCGGCCTGGCTTTCCAGAAATCCGTCGTACCGCCGCTGGGCTCTGGCGCGGCGGTCATCCTCATAGTCGCTTTGGGGAGCCGGGAGCTTTGGCTTCGGACGACTTGGTTTCGACTTTGCGCTCCTCTTTGGGAGAAGCGTTCTTGTCGTCAGAAACGTCGTCGTCGGCCTTGATAAGCGTCAAGCCCGGGATTGCGACTGAGCGAGGATGCCGTACGGCACGAGCAGACCGGCGAAGAACTATCGGGGAGGCACCCGAGGGAGACTGGAGCACCGATGGATTGACAACCGAGACTGGCGGCTGTCCCGGTCCATCGTACTTCGTCCACGGTGCTGACGAAGTCGAGTAGCTCGCCTGCCTTGTGAGAGGGAGCTGGGTGTAGGCAGGGCTACTGCCTGGCTTTGGAGTGAGATGGCTCACAATTGGCGCGTGAACCTGGATCTCAGCCGTCCATGGTGTTGGTGCTGACGGGTCGTCGATAACACCAGAACCCGCAAAGGACGGAGGCTCTGGAGCCGACACGTCAGTAGTCTCGGTTTGAGGGCCTGCCGCGCCCTCACTCTCACATGCAGCGCCGCGCTCCCCCTCTTGAGCGGCGTCGACAACATCTTCCGCCAGCTGGAAGGGTTGGGCTGGCGGTGAGTCAATGTCCCAAGACACATCCAAAGGCGGAAGGTCGAAGGAGTTGCCAGCCATGCCGCAATCTTTATATATATTTTCGCCGTCGTTGTGATCGGCTTGATGATTGTTGTGCTCGTCTTGAGGTTCGTTGGGATCACATATCTCAAGACTCTCATAACTTTCTGCTGCACAATCATCGACGAGATAGCCATTGTCCTGCATTTTCTCTTCGGCATCTAATATCTCGTCCCACACACCTCCAGCTTCGTTAGGGTCTCTTTCAAAGAGCAGAGCGTCCTCGATTGTGGGTAACTCGTCGAACATGCTCAAGCCTTGAGACTCGCTGGCTTGGGCTGGCTCTGGAGGTGCTTGTAGTCCCCCTGTAGTGGGCGCAAATTGAGTCGATTGAGCATCCCCATTTCCCATAGGATCATTCCTGACAAAAGCAGGTTGTCCAAAGGCAGGTTGCCCAAAAGCAGGTTGTCCAAAAGCAGGTTGTCCAAAAGCAGGTTGTCCAAAAGCAGGTTGTCCAAAAGCAGGTTGTCCAAAAGCAGGTTGTCCAAAAACAGGTCCAGCCGCAAAATTGGACGACGGCGTGTTGTTGGACAAGGGCGGCAAGTTGTTGAAGAAGCCAAAGTTAGAATTCCAACCACCAAAGGGAAACGGCTGAGGCTGAGAAGTCGCAGCAGGAATTCCAAAATCGATTGACATACCCTTAGCATAGTTCCGAGGAGGCTGGGAGTTGCTGGACGATGGCTGTATTTGGATCTCGAAGCTCTCGTTACTCGCTTCGGGAACCAGCGTCTGGCTCTGTGGTACATCACAGTTTTCCCATTCGGTGCTCGAACTGTCCATTTCTTCCGCCATGTCATCCGGTCCACTAATCGTAAGACCAGGTATAAAAATATCACTGTCACCAGGAAGAGCTTCGGACATAGTCTTATCCGTGTCCGTATCATAATTTTTGGACACTGCAGGGACATCATCACCAAACGCAGTGTGCTCAACATTGGTCGCGGTGGGAGCAGTATTCATTTCAGGCGATTGATCTTCGCTAAGAGAACACGACCGCCTAAAAGAATCTGTCGAGTCGGCTGGAGAGTTCGACAAGTCGGTCTCGTATCCAGCTGCAACTTCTTGTTCATGGCCACATGTGTCGTTCTGGTCATCATTCAGTGTGGCGAACTCGATGGATGGTTCGATTGTCTGGCTGCATAGGGTTTTCTCATCCTCATTTAGTGAAGAGATTTCACTGGATGTTTCGATCGTCTGGATATATTGCTGGATCGAGTCGGATAATTCAGGAGTTGAAGGAATGGTCTGTGTTGCAGCATCTCGGAACTGTTCATCCCTGAACCTTACCCGTCGAGCATTTCTTCTAACACTTGGCTTGGCTACACCTTCAACTGCGATTTCTGTGCTTGGGAGAAAGGGTGGGACAGTGAGGGTCTCATCTGAGCCGGTCTTAGTCACGGGCTCTGCTCGAATGTCTTCGACGGGAAATATTGTTGCAACCTCTTGAAGACAGGACGAGAGCTCAAAGCTTGGTGCACTCGATTCTTTCGAAGCAGCTTGACTAAGCAGTGATCTTGCCTCTTTCAGCTCTTCTGCCATAGTGTCGAGAGCAGATTTCATCTTGGTGCACACGTCTTCGAGGTATTCATTCTCGGTCTTACTTGCCGCCAGGTTTTGCTCGACTCTTTCCTTCTCTCGGATTTCTTGTGCCATATTTTCGAGAGTAGATCTCATCTTGGTGCACTCCTCGTCAAGGTCGGTATTCTTGGACTTAGTTGCTGCCAGATTTTGCTTGAGGGCCTCCTTCTCTCTGACTTCTTGTGCCATATTGTCGAGAGCATATTTCATCTTGGTGCACTCTTCTTCGAGGTCGACGTTCTTGGACTCAACTAAGGTAAGATTTTGTTTCAGTTCCTCCTTCTCTCTGACTTCTTGTGCCATCTTGTCGAGAGCATATTTCATCTTGGTGCACTCTTCTTCGAGGTCGACGTTCTTGGACTTGACTAAGATAAGATTTTGTTTCAGGTCCTGTTTTTCTCTGACTACTAAGTCGACATTCGACTGTGATTCATTTAAGTATTCGTTTCTATCTTCCAATATCGCAACTTGAGAACCGAGACGCTGGTTGCTGATCTTTAGTTGGTTGAGTCTCTTCAGCATCCTCATTCCTGTCTCGGTGTTTGGATCAAAGGGTCGACTGGGTTGCGTGGCGGCTTGCTGGCTTTGCAAACTTTGAATTTGCTTTTGCTTTTGCTCCAGTTGTTCCTCCTTGTGCTTGAGCTCCAACTTGTGATGCTCCTGAACATTGAAGAATCGATCTTCATACAGTCGACGTTCTCTGGCATGGGCTGATTTTCGAGACCGTAAGGTCGAACGGAGTGCTTGAATTTCTGCATCATGTGCTTTATATTCTCGGTCTAATTGCTCTCTAAACTTTGTGAGGGTATCTGAGAATAGTTCTTGGCTTTGCGTGGTAGTTGCAGGCAGGCCTAGGAAGATCAGAGTGAAAAAGATGAAGACCAGGCTTAGTTGAATAGGGAAGCTGTTTAGGTCAATTGGAAACGATGCCATCTTGTAGGATTGTAATGGTTTGGTTCTTTTGCTCTTGCAAGAAGATAGGTAAGGCTTTCTTGCTATGCAAAGAGTACTGGCGATGGAGTGTGTTGGAAAAGGAAAATTAAGTTACAAGATTGAAATTTTGGAAAGGGATAAAATAGTAGTTGATTGCAAACGCCGGATAACACTGCATGGTGACAGCAGGTCAAGAATTGCACTCAAAAGTGAACTTGAAATGTTTTGCCGTGTATGGTGACATTAATAGCAAGTGCACTTTGTGATATTGTTGTTCGACGGCAGATGGCTAGTGGAGTGTTTCATTGTCCTTCAGCCCTTTGGGGTGACAATGCGAACCTGCATTGTTTGGTGGTTTCTGAGTGAAGGTGAACATGTTTGGTTGGGTAATGCGAGACTGCATTATTCTGCTAATGTTCTCAGCTGAATGTTCCCAAAGAGGGCACTTCAGGATAGTGGTTAGTCATATCGCAGGCCAGTGAACTCTACAATTTCAGTTTCCATGACGAACATCCAAAGGGCGTTCGTAGAAGGCACCATTCTCGAATGTGTAGCCGCAATCCGTGTTGCTAGACGTGGTAAAGGAAGGGCGCGCATCCGCGCGGAAGGTATGTCCGGTAAGGACACCACATCGCACATTGTTCATACCAATGTTCATTGTCTGAGAGACCCATTTCAGTCAACTCATAAACACCCGAGCAGACAACGTAGAAAGAAGGAAAAGCTTTAATATTAGTAGTATAACAAGTACCTCGTAGTCGGCAAATACAAAGCACGCGACAAAGCAATCTGGATCGGCAAGCGTTGATTCTAAACCAATCTTAGACTAGTGTTCCAACGGCTTGTCCGCAACATGATTTGTACGCTCGAGTCAACCTCCTGGACGTGACCTGACGAAGACCACTCTTTGTTTCTCTTTAAGCCAAGGGTGAGAAATCCTAATTTGGTAGTCGTCTTAGTATATGGGGCATCTATAATGGGGTCTGGGAAACCAAGGTACTTGTGATTTAGTCGCCGAAGCACAGTGCCACATCTCATCGGGAGGCTTGGGAGGAACCGAGGGTGGAAAATTTCCAACTTTCAAACGCGCACACTCATTGCTGAGCTATGGGGGACTCTTTACCGTCGACTGCATTTTTGGCATGGGGTAATTCGTAAGTGTGCAAGGCTTTAAGTTTGTTAAGTAAGATGACCCTCCGAGTGGAAGCGCGTGATCGAGCAACTCATGTTGTATCGCCAAATTAGCAGAATACAATTGTACTTTGCCCCAAGCGTAGCTTTTCCTCACAATAGAAGAAGTTAGAGTAATAGGTAAACGAGCTTCTGGGAATACTTAAAGAACAAAAAGAGGAGATTAAAAGGCCAACAAACGGCCACCGCAGATACCTCGGTCCCCAAGGAGGCGGCCAAGGGGCAGCCAAAAGGGCGAAGAAAGATCCATCTGTCACGAGGCTGGAGGGCAAGTGGCAAGGACTACCAAGATCCACCTTGATCTTGCTTGGTTAGGCTAAGTTACGATGAGACTGATTCACAGTGGCCAGCGCTAAATACCCTCCAGGACTGCATGCCTGGCTTCGAAGTGTGCACTCAGGAGCAGATCCGTTATCAGTGTGGGCATTCCAAAGAGGGACAATTTGTAAAGTGCAGCAAACATCAAGGCAAGGATGATGAAAGATGCTCCAGTCGTTCGGGTTAGTACAAGGACGTGAAGCAATCACGCCACAAACACTGGTATGCTTGCCTCGTGAGTAGGAAATCGAAGACCATCATCCATTTTGTAGTCTTCATCCCTATAGCAGTTTAGATCTCCAAGGATTACTCCTGCTTCATGGATCTCCTGAAGTCGAACTCGGCATTCCCCCAGTCGTCCGGTCCAGGGTGTTCTCCGCAAAGATACTCTATCATGAAACTCATCACTCGGTCTTGATTCTCTTCCAAGACATAGCGGTGAAAATCGAGCATGTCGGTGAAGTCTCTTTGATACAGATTGGTGCAGGTCTGTGACTCACGTCGTAGATAACCGATTTCGTGACGGAATCTGGCAATCTTCACGATGCAAGTTCCAGCTGTATATCTAAATCTTGAAACCCGGTCACTGATTCTTTCCTCGGCCACAAGGTCATTCAGCGATACCAGTTCCCACTTTCAATCATTAGGTCGATATGTGGAACATGATGGGGCTTGAAGTCGTCTAGCTGGCATTGTGGGGCATTCGCGGGTCCTGTAACTGTCATACTAGTCTGCCAGGTATCTTCCCGCCTCGGCAAGCGACGGAGATGGAGAAGTGTTGATGAGCTCTCGGTACGGTCTGCTGCAGGAATCAGATCTGGTGAGTTTACCTGCGCACGTTCACGACGCGATTGCCTCTACGAATTCAATAGAGCAAATCGATCTCTTCTAAGTCGAGAGAAAGCACTTCCTCCATGCATCGCGCTCTTAATCGAATTTTCGGTGCTTGTAGGCGACGAGCATAAGTCAAACATCTCGACACGAAGACTTGTTGAACGAACGGTGGGGAATTGGGTCTTTTCGAAGTGTAAAACAACCTTTGTTCAAGCCATTCTTGATAAAGGCTAAAATTGCGGCTTTGCTTTCGCACAACGCAGGCCCGCCCCTAAGTATGATGTGCTGCAATACGACTATCACCGAAAATAGATTCACAATGAGGTTTGTTTCTGCAAGGTCGAGTGTCTCACTGTCCCGCACGACAGACCTGGCACTCCAAAGACTACCTCATGCGCCTTGTGTCCGCTTGTTCTCTTTGCAATGAGTGCTCTGTAGTCGTCCCTCCGCTTGGCTCGCTCTTCGTGCGTGATCAGTTCCGAGACTCATTTGGCCTGCGCCCTCTCTATGCTTTCTGGCATTCGAGGAGGGTCTGCACACTTGCAGGCTGGGAGACTACCGCTGAGCCATCGCATCTTCACTATTTCCACCGCATGTTTCCAGCTCCGATTATTCTGTGCCAGCTGCTCTTGAGAGTCCAGCTGTTTTGACTGAATCGATCGACCTTCATTTGGTTACCACAGCTCATCAAGGAGACGTGCACCACGGAAATGCATCTTAAGCCAGCCGTCGTTTGTCCCGATCTGATCAAGTTTCTGCTTGGGATTTGAAGGGGAGAGCGACGCATTGGCATTCTCAGCCATGAACAGGGTGTCTCTGAGGTCGATGCTGACCGTCGGGAAGACGGTGTATGTGCATGACAACGACCTGGTGATGAGGAGAGGAACAAGGCCGGTGATGGCAGTGGGCTTATCAGGTTTGCCAGTGGTTTGATGCTTGCTCTGATGTGATTTTGCGTAGTATAGCCGTCCTTTGTGTCTGCATCTGGATGATTCTAGTCACGTTGTTCTCGGTCCCATTTTCTTGTGCATCTGCATTTTCATTCCTTTTTTCGTTCGTCCTCTGCTCTGCTGCTTGCTGCAAAGGCAGCAATGGCTGTCGCAGCCAGTTTGCAATTGTTCCATATCCCACCTTCCCTCAGCTTGCTTGTCTGTTCACAGTATTTTTGCTCATGTGCGAGAACAAAGCCTGGAAAAGACTGTGTCAGAGATGTAGGTCGAGTTGGCTCGGGCCGGCCACCTCTTTCTTCTGCCCGATCTGCCACGTCAGCATCAAGAATGCCATCACGACGTGCGGGCACACATTCCGCTAGCATTGCCTCGAGACATGGCTGGGACCAACGACGACATGACGAGCGACTTTGATTCGGGGGTCCAGGACGGCAGATTCGAGTTGACAGAGGATGAAGTCCGTTCGATCTGCGTTTGGAAGGCAGATGAGAAAGAGAAAAAGATGGCTGAATTGGACTGCTCCCTGTTCACTGTTCACCCTATCATCCCATCACCACATATTCAGCGCTGAGATTGATGATATCGTGATGATTGACTTTGAGCGCTGGTCCGGACAGCCCCGTCTAGTTTAGTTTCAATGGCTTATGATTAGGGGCTGACAGCCGCGAATCAGGCACTTAGGGTCCACCACATCCGCTTCACCTGTTCGCTCGCGATCCAGGCGTGCGCTGTCCGAGACACGCTAAAGGGAAGGCCCCACTTGTCGATTTCCTTTTCCGACCAGGCGCCGTCATGCCTCAGAGAGGCACGGGTGAAATCAAATTCCTCCTTTCTAGCAGATTGACTTCGGATTGCATCGCCGTCTTCGGAATGGAGCTCGATCATATCAGGGCGACAGATGAGACAATCATTCAATGGTGCGAAGCGGTTAAAACCCGGGGGGATATCGTTGTCGGCGGACTTCGAGGCGGAAATCTCGTCCTAAGAATGAATGCTTTGGCGGTGGTGAAGTTTGGTATCGGACTCAGCTCTGTCGAAGCCGACAACCAGATATTCGCTTTCAAGCATATCCAAAGTAATTGTGTACGCGTTCCTCAAGTGTACCGATACTTTCAAGATCCCTCTCAATCCCACATTTACGCCCGTCACCGGCATGGGTATCTTGTCATGGAGTATGTCAGGGGCATACCTCTGTCGGTTTTCCCAGCAACCGAGTTGCCAGCCTTGACGAGCCTGGTTAAAAAGGCCATTCTTTGCATGTCAAAGCATACAAGCCAGAAGTCGGGGCCACCGCGCGGTGGAGAAGCTGAGGGATGTATCTGGGGAGGTTACGGGTCGAGGGAAGACTTTCAGACTGTCGAGGATATGGAGAACTGGTTCAATCGGGCGCTGTCGAAGCATTCCACATCAATCCGGCTCGGACAGTACGCAATGCAATTTTGCCACCTTGATCTGGCACGACGAAACATGCTGCTCCTCGCGAATGGCTATATATGTATCCTAGACTGGGCCTCAGCTGGATTCTACCCTCCATTATTTGAAATATGGTCGATGAACTGGCCGAACGACGACCGATCCTACTTTGATGCTCTATTGGAAACGATGGGTCCCATTGCGCCCGAAGATCAACATACTCTGGACCTGTTTTGGGAAGCGTACCGCATCAACGAAACGCAGTGCATGTAAGCAAAATGTCCTCCTCATCAGCCCTTCGCTCACTAGTCTAACAGATCAAACCATCACAAAGTTGCGGAGGAGACTGCGATATTGTGGAACACTAGCCATGTTCAGCCACGCTCTCCATCCTTGCACCCTTCTCTTTTTGACCTTGAGCAAGAGATGCATTGAACCGCATGAAAATTGCTCAGCCGCATTGGTTGTTGTGCAGAGCGTTTTCAATCGTAGTCTTGGCCCCTTGCTGCAATAACTTCTTGTCGATCAAGTCACAGACCACCTTGAAACTATAGAGCAGTAAGATGTCAGTGGTCGACCATGTGGACTCTGCACATACCACCACTATTGACAGCCACCATATTCTGTCATTCGGTATCATTCCCGGCCTTGGATTGCAGCTTGGACAGTTTGGAAAGACATCCCAGCGGCAAGGAAATCAAAGTATTGGGATCGAGCTCGTAGTGAGGATGTATGCGTGATAAGAGATCTGAAAGCCGTCCGGTGTCATGTTGAGGCGGATAGACCCAGTGTAATCTCTATTTCGGAGCTTCTTGACATCGGGAGCCACGAGCAAATAGATAGACCAGTGGTTATAACTGATATTGGCATCAGGCTTGACAGGCCCAAGATTGTGAACAACGACTCTAATCACGCCGACGCGGATGGAGTCTGGGAACGGCGCCATTTCAGGGTGCAGAGCGGTCCAATGTTCAGGTATTGCAAAGGATGGATACTGGTAGGCACGCCAGGTTTAAATGGCGAAAGTTGCTGTCCATGGCTCAGCATCATCAATACCGACAGCACAGTGTTGGCTTGTTTACCAGGTACATGGTCAAGAGTGATGCATATCGCTTAGTAGGAGGATGGATGGCTTGCCCATGCGGGGTCTTGTCCTCTAACAGCAGGACTAGTGCCGAGAGGCTCCTTTCCTTCCATCTCCTTCCTCTTCTCCCCCATTTCTTCGGTCCGCCTGAGGTCTGAAAAGATCCTCGGTCAGCTTGAAAATGCCTTCGTCACACTCAGTGATCGGGCAACGTTCTTAAAAAGCAATCAGCAACGAGCAATCAAGAGATGCAAAGGTCTCTTCGAGCAGGACCTCGCTTCCTCCAAGGTAGGATCATCGGCCCACTGCACGACAATTTCTGCTGTGTAACCTTGAATGTGACTGTGAGTGGTCACTGACTTTCACCATGCAAGCAGGAAAGATGCGGATAGACCTAGCGGGGTTAGACGGCGACGGAGCAATGTTGTCCTGTATAGCGAATTTAGAAAGCGCTTCTAGCAGCCACGCGTGCCACGGTCATATCATGATCACGAGAGACTAGCAATGCTCCCTTCAGTGGGATCGGCGGGACCATATGCAAGGTTAAGGCCTAGATCTTCCCCGTGGGAAACGCACATGCAAAGAACTTCCCAAGTGGTGTTAGGAAAATTTTACCGAAGACAGCATGGGATCGAATCTGGCAGCAACAGGACCACCAATGCGAGATCTTGAGTGCTTCTCGCCTTACGCGAATCGCAATGAAATTGAGACTGCGTAAACCTTGTTAGAGTGGACGACGCGCTCGCCTGTAATCTAGGGTGGTGCGTTTCCGGGACATGCGTTGTCCCTACTAGCCAGCCATGACAAGAAATTGCTACGAGAATCAGGAAAAGACCTAGGAAAGTCTTTGACATATACATGGTACATTCTCAACCTCATCAAGGCTAATATCGTATACTTCGTATCTTCAGACGAGTTCTTAGGCAGTCTTCTGACCGCAATTCCACTCGAGGGTAGTATATTTTGTGTGTGGTGAACAGTTTAGGCTCACTTCCTTCCGTGAACGTCGAAAAGAACGTTCGGGGTCTTCTTCGGAGGGTAGGAGCAGTCTTTGCAACTTCAACGGTCTGATTTTGGGAGCTATCGACGCAGGTTAGTAGTACCTTAGCTTGCGTGCTCGTTGTCGTTGATCCGTAGCAACTCAACTTCGCTGCCATATGGTCAATAGCGTCGCCTTCAACCAGATGATCCCGCTTACAATATGAGGTCAGCGTCTTCAGGGATCAGCGTTGGGAAACCGCTACATTGGATAGCTCATCAGAAAGCATCCAAAAATGGCAGAATTTCGTTCGGCCTTACCGCTTTCCGTATCCATAGGTGCTGTGACTTGGTATCAGCCTGCCCAAGGCAATGAGACATTGAGAAGTCCAGCTAGATTTACCTAGGTATTTGAAGGATGCTTTTCTCGCCCAAAGACATCTGGCTGACGAGAATGTCCCATCCTGTCCGTTGTCGCTTCGTCAGCCATAAAATGGTCTTTCAGACAATCGAGACAATCGGTCCAAGCCTAGGGCATTACCTTGAATGACCTTGCCAACACCTTTCCAACCACAATTAGCTAACATCAGTACGTCACACAGGAATTGATACCAATTTGAGTTACAAATACTCCTCGACGTTCAGAACTGTCGAACCTGTCCGTTCAGCTGCATGATTCCAATTGACGACGAAATGGAGAAGCATACTTTCGACCGCGATGGCTTGCGGATGCAGCATCGTATAGCCAACCTATATACAGAACACCAATGGTATCCTCCGCCTTCGGGAAAGTGGCCTGATCACCTGCTCGAATGACTGATTTCTCCAGATTCATGATTGAGAAGAGAGTGATATGGATTCAAATTTCTCGCGCAAGACGACCTGTTTTCAAGTGGAAGCATTTCAGCTCCCGAAAAGCATGTTATCCCCTCCACCATTGCGGCTACGCACTGGGCCAATATGGCCCGTGGACGCACTGCTGTCCAAATAATATGTGTTCGCTGTAAGCGAAAGGTGGGTTGCAGATCTGCGCAGCATATTTCCAAGGTTCAACGAGAAAGGAAAGAGCGGAAAAGCTAATGTATACCACCAGCGATAGGATGCACGACTTGGGTAAGGTGGTGCCCAATGTGAACATCACATTCCAGCTAATATCTGCGAGGTGATGAGACTTCTTTAGGTGGTGTGGGTGGTGTGCATGCGGCGACACTGGAGCTCGTGGGATTGGTCTGTCGGCGCACCAAGATCATGCAGGAGGAATTCTTGGCCATTAGTAGATGATCAAATTAGGTCGTCACAGCAACTTCCGGAATGTACAAGCAAAAAGTGGATAGGAAGCGGAGGAGGCTTACTCGTCCTCGAATCGCTTAGTCGCAAGTTGTTCACGCTTCATATCCAGGTCAAAGGATGAATTCACTGCACCCGGGCTAGCGGACAGGTTAAAAAGCTGTGCTCTGGTGACAGTCCTGCTCGAGGAAGGTACAGAACTTGAAGCGACAACGCTATCCAACGACAGTGAGCTACTAAAAGTTAAAATGAAACTGCTTGACAGTCAGGTTTGAGATCAAGTTTGCCCAACCGTGTGGCTTCTCTCTTCGAGAGTGGATGGAAGCCAAAAAGTGCTGGAAACCTTTTGAATGGGTGGCATGCGTCCCCTTGTGACAAGTTGATTGGTCTCCTGTTTTAGGGGTCAGTGCGATAAACAGGCTAGTTGCGGAGTGTGGATATAACTAGCACATGACCACGCAGCTACCCAAGTAAGATTGGATATTTGGGTCAAGGCGAGATCATGGACGGGAGACTTCTCGGTCCTGCTCAAATCGAGACGGTGAAAGACACTTTATCTCCGATTCTACGCCTGGAGACGCCTGGAGGGATTGCGGCTAGGGTCACGTCAAAAGCAAAACACCTCTCGTCATATCAGGCTTTTGGAGATGTAATGGCGGGGCGAATCGAACCGTTCGCCCCTGTTCGATCGGTTCAAAATCAACTGCTCCGGGCCGTGCCCCACGGTCTCCAGATACAGAGCTTACCTTCACACCAGACTAAACCCTTTCAAACATCCTCAGGATGTTAGATTGTGGATCGCTGACAAACTATGATGTGGAGCTAGGCCTTGTGTAGTGCACGAAACTTTATGATTTGCACAGGCGCCTACACGAATTGAATGTGCATCCTTAGGCAGGTGTCTGCCACTAGCCTATAGTAGGTTTGACCTGAACCTGGGGGAATCGCACAGCAACCATTTCGAGATAATAGTGCTGACCCGAATCCTGCCGCCATAGGAGCCTCGTCGCACATATTTCCCGGCTCACAAGTAATTCGAACTACATAATTTCAACGAAAGCGAATGCGATCCACATGGCACGCTGCAACGCTTGCACTGTCACCGTCTTTAGGCTTCCTTGAGACCTTGACTAATCAGTGGCCACTTCTCGAAGCTGAAGACAAATTGCTTTTCAGCGAGCAACAGTGTTTCTGGTTTTTCAAAAGAAACTTGTCACTGAATGAGGCTTGAAAATCGTTGCCACACACATCAAGAAAGCCAGGAAAGCAAGATAGTCAGCGCACATCCACGATTTTTGCCTTCACTGAAAGCTGCGGGCAAAATGCTCTACGCGAGTTGTACCCAAGTCCCTCACGTTACAGGCGCCTGAAGTATTCGACAGCGTTTCAACAAAACTTGACTTTATGACCATGTCGTCTCGGATGATAGCTGCTGAACGTTATATTCTGAGAGAGATGGTTTGACCGAAATCGCCATGGCTATGGCTCTGATGAGTGTGGCCTATCTCAAAACTTAACATCCCTTCAGCTATCCACTCGTGTGTCGTGTCATAAAATTTTACGCTCGAACGAGCTCGAACAGAGCGCTTCTAACGATGATCTGGACCAAGAATGCAAGCATTAAAAGAGGCTCACGTTGGTGTCAAGATTGTCTTCGTCACCTCGAAACGTTCCACGCCAGATTTCGAAACCATTTCGCGTAGCCGACAAGCCCGACAACCACTGTTGATGCAGCGAGTGGCAGTAGAACCGGGACTTGCAAGACAATCAAACTGTAGTGCACTATCGCAGTGACTGCACAACGAGAAAACGACCAAAGCGTGCGTTTATCGTCCAAGCAGGAGTATGTAGATGTCAGAGCTCTGTAACACAAAAAAAAAGTACATTTTGACTCCTCCTGGCTTAGGTGTTTACTAGCTTAATTAGGTTTGGCTTTGATAGATTCCTCCAGGGCTAGGTAAGGTACATGGCGTGCAATTGTCATTAGATCTTCGCTAGCGGCAGCAGCACCACACAAGCGCCTTTATTACTGTTACTTACGGGACAATAATTTTTTATCAAAAACTTCTCTTATCGATAGGCGGGATCAATTAGTATTGTGCTATATGAATGACTGGTGCCCACTTTTACATCAGCTATTGGTAAATGACCCTGCCCAAGACTCACTTGTATCGTTATAAGGAGAAAGGTACCTACTTAGCAACATCTCAAACTGGAGTTCGAACTTCGAACCTCAGGGATTCGCATCTCCACAAAGTTTAAAGAACTTAAACCACAACAATCCACTAGACACTAGACAAGCGAGCAAGGATTTAGTACTCCATTTCGAAACTCGTGACCGGCTCCTTGACAAAAATACAGTATGCCTGCTTCTAAGCCTCAAGAGAACATGCTCTGGGGAGGGCGCTTCACAGGCGGCCTCGACCCGCTGATGGTGACCTACAACGAATCGATCCACTTTGACCGCATCATCTACGCACAAGACATCCGGGGGAGCATCGCGTATGCACGGGCCAACACGAAGATTGGCATTCTGACAGCCGACGAGTTCAAAGCGATTGAGCAAGGGTTCCAGCAGGTGCTCAAAGAATGGGAGAGCGACACGTTCGTCATCAAAGCAGGCGCAGACGAGGACATCCACACGGCGAACGAGCGGCGTCTCGGCGAGATCATCGGCACCAACATTGCCGGCAAGCTGCACACGGGCCGGTCGCGAAACGACCAGGTCGCCACGGGCATGCGCCTCTGGCTGCGCGACCAACTCCGCCTGCTGGAAGAGCACCTCACCTCCTTCCTCCGAGTGCTGGCGGCCCGAGCCAAAGCTGAGATCGAGGCCATCATGCCCGGCTACACGCACCTCCAGCGGGCTCAGCCGATCCGCTGGGCGCACTGGCTGCTCAGCTACGGCACGGCGTTCCAGAACGACCTCGAGCGGCTGCGGCAGCTGATTCCACGCGTCAACAAGAGCCCGCTCGGGGCGGGCGCGCTGGTGGGCAACCCGTTCGGGATCGACCGGGTGGCGATCGCCAAGGAGCTGGGGTTCGAGGGCGGGGTGATCAACAACTCGATGGCGGCGGTGGCGGACCGCGACTTTATCGTGGAGACGCTGCAGTGGGCGAGCATGCTGATGACGCACATCAGCCGGTGGAGCGAGGACCTGATCCTGTACAGCACGGCCGAGTTTGGCTTTGTGCGGCTGGCCGACGCCTACAGCACCGGCTCGAGCCTGATGCCGCAGAAGAAGAACCCGGACTCGCTCGAGCTGCTGCGCGGCAAGGCCGGCCGCGTCTTCGGCACCATGTGCGGCCTCATGATGAGCGTCAAGGGCCTGCCCAGCACCTACAACAAGGACCTGCAGGAGAGCTGGGAGACCATGCTCGATGGCGTCAAGACGACGTCCGACTCCATTCAGATCGCCACCGGCGTGCTGTCGACCCTCACCATCTTCCCCGATAAGATGCGCGCTGCTCTGTCGCCGGATATGCTCGCTACCGATCTGGCTGACTATCTCGTCAGGAAGGGTGTGCCGTTCCGCGAGACCCATCACATCTCCGGACGCGTGGTGGCGTTGGCTGAAAAGGAGGGTGTGCCGATGGACCAGCTGTCAGTGGCACAGTTGCAAGGCGTGGATGAGAGGTTTGGAGAGGATGTGATGGAGTGCTTTTCCTACGAAGAGTCGATCAACAAGAGGACTGTGGTGGGCGGAACAAGTGAAAAGTCTGTTATGCAGCAGATTGAGATGGTGGAAGCGGCCTTGCAATGATCAAGTCTTTTGACTACTCGCGCATGACACGGACGAACTGCATAGAGGAGCTCCAGCTATGGGCAAAAAAGGGCATGGAGTGCTAAAAAAGTTGTACAGCGTCGTACAACGTATGGACATTTAGCTAGAACTACATGCACTAATACAAGGCTTGGGTGTTCTGGTTTCTTTCTGTTGGTAGGGTTGATTACATCAACAACGGAAAGCGCCAAAGCTGGCTCGTAAGGCTGAGCCACGATGCTCCTCTCTCACACCACCGTGACGCATGAAGCATCGCGCAATGCGTGCAAGTCTAATGTCTTGAAACTAGGACTCCAGTCCATATCTTCGAGGTACTGAACGGTGTCACCTGGCCGAACATGTCAAGGGTTTCGTTGCTGCGTAGCAGTGCCATACACCACTGACTGATGGAGACTGATCGAACATGGCGGTGATATGAAGGCGATCTTGAAGTTGTTCGCCTGCCGGGAGTGGATAGGTGGTAAGGTGTCGAGCTTGCAAGCTAGCGGACGTGCCACTTTCGGCGCAGACATAGACTTGATGAGCTCGCTCATAGCTGGTCCTACCTAAAAGGCGAGGACGATCGTCTTTTGATGAAGGTCGAAGTATAAAATTTGGAGGGTCAGGCGAAGACGTTCAAGGCTGGATCCACTGCTTCAAGTCTTCACACGTGCTTGTCTGGCCGTCAAGAGCATAGCAACATGACTGTCCTCGTTGCCTTCGTGTCCGTCTCAAGGAGATTTAAAACACTGGTTGGAATCCAGACTATATGCTGCCCGTATTAATGTTTTGATTCATCTCCGCCTGTACAGCGAAAGGACTTCTATCCCTCTGTTGGGCAGCCGCTGGCGTGTTCTGCTCAGCCGCAGGAGCGACCTCACCACTAAAGGCAGCACTCTTTGCCATTTGTTCAATCATCTGGGAGCGAGCCCATGCCTCCCAGTCATTGAAATGTTTGTCCTCAATTTCCATTCCCCATTCCAAGACGCCTCTTTCTGGCTCGGCGCCATTATGTATGGCCTCCTCCAAGGCTACCCGTCTTGACGTTTCCTGTTGTCGTCGGAGAAGATAAAACTCTCGTCTAACAATGTCGTACGACTGATCAACTGTCAGGTCTGGGACGGTGTGTAGGAGGTGCAATTGGCGCTGCACTACAGACTCGCCGGACAGGGGTACGGATGGCTGCTGTAAGCCTCTTGAATAGTCTGAATCTCTGTGTTGATTACCGGTGGTCTCGAGCACCATCCGCGGACGAGCCAGCTCCCAGGGATGGTCTTGGAAGAACTGTCTGCGTAGCTCATCCTCTTCGTATTTGATTTCCATTGGTGCGAATAATCTCGAAGCTTTGGAAGCCTTGGTCTTCCTCTTTGGTGCTGGCAAGGCGACTTGTTCCACTCTTCCATCTGGCAACTGCCTAGCCCGTAGGTTCACCAGAGCATGCTGTTGGGGTTGCTGCCGCGTCAGAATCTGAGCTGGAGGAATGTCTCCCACAACATCAAGCCATACTGGAGCCACGTTGATACGTCCAGCCTGCAATTCAGCGAGAGCACGTTTCCTCACTCGATGAGCTGCCAGATTGATCCTGCTCCCCGTCATTTCGGACCTTGGAGACTTGGTGTCCAGAGGTTGCACCACTGAGTGAGGAGCAAATGAGACCTCTGAGCGGATTATCGACGTTGGAGATGCAATATAGCAGCGATCGAGGCCTTCATTGATGATTGTCGACTTTTCGAGACTGCCGGGGGGCAGGTGCAGCTGCGGACAAAATATGAGCTAATCCGTTTTGGGGTTCCTGCTGTAAAGATCAGAACTTGCCCACGGGAAATGCGCTATCGCTACTACTTCAAGACCAGGCTTCGAATCCAACTATAGTACAGAGTGAGGCAGGTTTAATGTACTGAAACGCCATGTCTGCTCTTCTATGCCTCGATATTGCAAGCTCTCCCGGCCAAGGATCCAGCGCGATTCCTTCACGATAACTCCGGGTCTCTTGCTCGACTTTCTCGTCCCGTCTTTTTACGCTCAGTCTCTGAAACCCATCCGAGTTGAGCAACGGCATAAGCATTTACATACTTGGCAGCGTGGTGGTTGTACCGATGAGCATCTCTTCTTCGGCGCGCTCACGCAAGCTTCGCGTTGCAGGAAGCACAAGTCAGCTTTCGTCGGGCTTCAGCATGGCCGTGTCTGCCCAGCAACGAGAAATGCATCGTCCGCAACGGCTCGAAAG
This sequence comes from Incumbomyces lentus, assembly GCA_017656005.1. Taxonomy (NCBI): domain Eukaryota; kingdom Fungi; phylum Ascomycota; class Eurotiomycetes; order Chaetothyriales; family Trichomeriaceae; genus Incumbomyces; species Incumbomyces lentus. Next base: position 531,276 of record JACJVT010000004.1, on the reverse strand, counting down.
ACGACATCATCATCCACCAGTCACCAGAGATTTGACGAAAGAGGTCGCTTGATCATCGAGACGACTGCGCTTCGCCAGCCCGCCTTTTCCGTGGAACACTACAAAGATCACCAATCCCTCAGTCAAAATGAGCAGCGTTTTGCTGAAGTCTCCAGCCTGCCTCCCAGCTTTTTCACCGAAGTCAACTCTCTGCGTCATCTCGTCTCTTCTGCCTCGAAGGAAAGCCGTCCTTCTCGTGAGAAGCCGTCGCATGTGGGACAAGAAAGCCGAGAGCAAGATGGAACTCCCAACGTGGAAAAGCAGCTCAAGCTGTTACAAAGTGTAAGAGACCTGGAACGGCGGCTGTCTACAGCAAAGCAAGACCTAGCAAAGTCTTTGCAAAATCGAACCCTGACGCCCAGACCGCAGCGCAAGTTGACCGTTCTCAAGAAGGAAGACTATCTCAATCTCGTTGATCTGTATTTCTATTCCCACAACAGTCGCTTCTCGCCTGAATCACCCGATGACTCTCCAAACCCCATCATTCTGGATGATTACAGCTTCAAACTGTCGGCCGATTTCTCTAATCCAGATCAACCAGAAGATGCCCACGTCGAGGAAAATTATGTCTCCCCGCTGAAGGAGATCGAGGAGCAGCTGAAGAACAATCAGCTCAGAGAGATTGCCGTCATGCAAGTCTTCATCGACTTGCTGCTGGATGATACCTCACCAAACCGTGCTCTCTACGAGGCCTATCAGGAGCTGCCGCAACCCGGGGTCAGCTATCTACCGACAGGCGTGGTTCGGCTTCTGCTTCAGCGCATATCGACTCCGTGGGTGAAAACACAAGCCGCCAAGTTGCGCTATCTGTCTCTCATCGACGACATGCAGCAGGCAAAGCTGCCAATCACCGTGGCCGAATGGTCCTCGGCCATTCATCTGGCGGGCCGCTCGTTTAGTCGCATCGAGATTGGTCAAGTCGGCCAAGCTTTCGACATATGGCGCCAGATGGAGGAAGAAGCTGGGGTGAAGTCTGCCAACGTCACATTCAACATCTTGTTCGATGTTGCTGTCAGAGCTGGCAGATTCGCACTGGGAGAGACTATTCTCGCAGAAATGCACAAAAGAAACCTGCGGCTGAATAGGTTGGGTCGAGTCAGCCTCATGTACTACCACGGTCTGCGAGGCGATGGTGATGGGGTCCGAAAGGCTTATCGTGACTTTGTGGAAGCTGGTGAGATCGTCGACACGCTGGTGCTGAATTGCGTCATCGCCTCGCTCATCAATGCTCAGGAGCCCAGCGCAGCAGAACAGATCTACTCCAGGATGAAGGACATGCAAGCGACGCTGCTGAAGGGCGATGACGAAGATGGCCAAGAAAGGCTGTTCAGACTACATCCCGGCCCCGCGTCAAACAGACTAGGAAATCAGTTGGCCTCGAATGAGCTCGGCCGGATTCTTAGTCGTGCGCCTCGTCTCCATCAGCACTTCCCTGAAAACCATGCCCAGCTCCAGGCGCTCATGCCACTCACCCCCAATTTCACCACATTCCGTGTCATGCTGGCCCACCACGCCGTCGTGTCGGGAGATCTAGACCGGATAACAGTCTTGCTCAAGGACATGCTGGAGAACTTCGATATTCCACTCTTCCCCGTCGTTTTCCAGCTGCTGTTCAAGGGGTTTGCCATCCACGGTCCTCGAGGCGGACCGCATTCTACCTGGTCGAAGCAGCGACTGGACATGATATGGGATGCGTGTCGTGTGGCCATCAAAGACAGTCATCGGGCTTTTAGTGGTCGAGACATCCAGCCATCGCCAACGCTCCCGTCCATGCAAGATGTGAATGTGGGCATGTCATCTGTTCACAAGGCGGCCAGCCAGGGCCAATCCAAAGCTCGAACATTGTCCATGTGGCAAGAGCTTGTCATAGACTTGGCGGCCTTTCCACGAGAGCGTCTCAAACGACTGCAACGCTACCACAGCACGCAGTTCGATGACGACCAATTACCCACGGAGAATTTCGAGTCACCATTTTTTCAGCAGGCGCACTATGATGCTCCTCAAGCGGAATTAGACGAAGAAGAAGGCGAATACACGTTGCCCGACCCAATCCGGTCAAGGCTGGTCAACCCGCATGGCGAAAAGTCCAACCCGTACACGGACGAAGATGACGAGGACGACGAGATTGTGTTTAGCGCGAGAGAAGCTCAGCTGGACGAGGAGTGGGACCGTCCTCCGTCGTCGCCGCGCGAGGAGGACATGAGTCGGAGTGCGTTCTCGTCGTTCAAGCCGGTCGACCATACGATCGATCCCAAGTACAGGCTGCGTGCCAGTAAGCCGCTGGTGTGCTGGCTGCTTCGGGCGTACTCTCGCGTGACGGGATCGCGGGCGCTGGTGGAAGAGGTGTGGAACAGCGCGAGGAAGATCTGGCACCCCAAAGACGACGTGGAAGCGCAGGTGGTGATCAGGGTGTTGCTGCGGTGCCTGCGGGACTGTGATCAGCTGGGCGGGTTTGGCTAGGTTAGTCGTTCAGGTATTTGTCGTTGAAGTGTACGGTCGGGTTCAGCAGTCCTTGAAGAGATGAGACGAACAGACGTCCTTTCTGCTTGCGCGGAAGTCGTGGGTGTATAGAAAACTGGTGTGTAGAAGTTCTAGTATATAGTTCAAGCCAAGTATTGAAACCATTCTGTGTGTCAGCACCAGTCTCAGCGTAAGACCAAGCGTCAGGTGCAATAATTAAAAGTAGGCAGGACAGCAGAGGAGGAGGCATCAAGAAAAAACAATAGATGAGACGGAAGATATTGAGAGAGAGAGGAACGAACACAAAGGCATAATCTATGCAAGGCTGCTAGTAGGAAGAAGAAGCAGAAGAAGAGGAGGAGGAGGAAAAAAATGGTCTAATAATTAGAACTTGGCGCGCGCGCGTGTGTGTGTGGTTCTATGATTCTCTTGTTCCTTCATCTTTTATCTTTTATTCGGTAATCTCCCTCACGCACTCCCACACGCCCTGCAGGTTCTCCTTCCACAGCGTGACCTTGCCGTCCGAGGCGGACACGGCCAGGACATTCCCGCTGAGACTCCACGAGACGCGCCAGAGCACGGCGTCGCCAAAGTCCTTCAGGGTGGTGGCCAGCTGCCACTTGGTGGTGTCGGCGGGGTTGGTGGAGGTCCATATGCGCACCGTCTTGTCCTGCGAGGCCGAGGCGATGTAGGTCTTGGACAGCAGGGTCGGGGACCAGGCGACGTCGCGCACCCAGTCGGAGTGGCCGTCGGGCAGGGCGAGCATCTGCAGGTATGTGTTTTGCGGGGGGCTCCATTCCCAGATCTTGACTTCGTTGTCGGAGCCGGCGGTGACGAAGCGGCGCGTGGTCGTCGTCGAGGTGGCGGCCGGGGTGGAGGAGTCGGCTTTGCGCGCGATGGCCCCCGGGAGGCCGCCGGACGGAGACCATGACACGGCGTTGACGCCCATGCCGTGCGCCGGGAAGATGGTGTGGCCCCATTGGTTGTCGCGGAATTCGAGCACGCTGACTTGGCCGTCGGACGAGGCGCAGGCGAGCAGGCAGCCGAGGTCGGGCGGCGACCACGAGACGATGTTCACGCTGGCGGTGTGGATGGTGGAGGTGAAGACTTGCGACCATGTTGCGGGCTGTGACGGGTTCTGCGAGGGTGATTCTCGGTAGATGTGCACACGTCCGTCGTAGGAACAGGATGCGAGCAGCGTGCCGAACTTGGGATGAGCCTGCTCCCAGAGCAGCCGAGTGACCGGTCAGTTTTCAAACGTTTCTCAACATGAGGGGCGACCAAGATCCAAGACAAGGAAGAGAAGGAAGAGGGGTAGGGAATTTCAAGAACAAAAACTGCCCTGCCATACCCAAGACACACACCAGACAGCACCTTCATGACCCTTCAGCGTCTCCTGTAACCGATGCTGGTCGCCGTCGATCTCGAAGATCTTGATCGTCTTGTCCGACGAACACGTCGCAAGTCGTCGGCCGTAGTAGTCGAGGACGGCATCGTGCTGTTTTGCCCCAAGAAATGTCAGTCGGTGTTGCGGTCACCATAATCGGATTAGATCTCTCCAAGATTGTGCTCTGAGAGACTGTGTCTGAGATCTTGCTATACACATATCTCTTTGGGCTGGGAAGGGAGAGAGTAGAAAAACGTACAATCATCTCATCGTGGCCAGAGTTCGAAATGACCTGAGTCTGCAATATACCAATTCCCAATGTCAGTAAGTAGACAAGTTATATATACTTTTTGGAGAGGAAATGAATTACAAGTTGACATAAGTCGGGACTTGTAGCTGCACATGTGTCTTGGAATTTGTTAAAGGAACGTACCATTATGCTGCTCTGCGTAAATAAAGGACTGGATGTAAGAGAGGAGGAGAGGAGAGCAGAGCGGCAAAAAATGACGGTGAGGTCGAGGTCAAGCGATGTGGCATCTGTTGTGATCTTGCCGGAAATGTGCAAATGTCAATGCCGTACTAGTTAGTAGTAATATTAGTTGTCATGCAAGGCTAGGCTTTGGAGTTCTGGGGGGTACCGGTGAGCGCAGCCAAGAGATCGACATCACATCTTATCTTATCAAGGTGGTTTCTCGCACGACCGTACTTTGTGCTCTGTTGGACTACCGCCCCAGACACATAACAGTGATGTCTTCCAACAGACCAAGGTTGATAATAAGGTTGGAGCTGTGTTGAAACAAGATCTTGGACGTATGCCGAATACCTAAGTAGTGTACAGGAGCACTACACTTGATGAGTTTAGGACCGACAATTAGATAGTTCTTTGACGTTTTGTTTTACATTGGCGCTTTCTACTAACACAGTCGAAGCCCGTGCCTCGTGCCAAATCCAAAGCAGGGGCCTCAGTGTTGAAATCTAATGATCACGCCACCTCACGCGTGGTCTTGCAACCTCGTGCGTGCTGGGATGATGCCACTGCTAAGCACTGTCGAATGCCCCCCCATCTCCTGCCCTGCCTGCATATTCTGGGTATCGTAAATGTCCTACCGAACCATCGGCAGCTTGGGCCGGTTCTTGTGCAGGTTTTTGTTCCACGCCGGTAACTCCTTATCTCGCTCATACAGCAATCCACAATTATTACAAAGTGTCTGTGACCTGTTAGCTTTGTCCATCTCATCACTGCCAGCACTGTCACTTACTCGAGGTCCTCTCGGCCCACTTCTGACCGCCCACACGGCGCTGCCCCACACGAGACAGTGGCTACACCTCCAGTTCATGCGATCGATATCTGACATAAACGCTTTGGAGTCGCCACCCCACCCCGCGTCAGCCGGTTCCGGCGTCGGTTTGGCAGAAGGACTCGGGCTCCGCAGCTTTCGCTTTTTGCGATTCCGCTCGCCTCGGCCCATCAACGGTGTCTCGTCACCCGTCCCAAAGCCGGGCATGTCGAAATAGCTGCCTCGCACCTGTGCTTCCTGTTCCCGCGCGCTGAGAGCCATGCCCGCCGTGCTTGTAAACCGTGCCATCTCCCGTCGTTGTCGTCGCAGCTGTCGTTCACGATCGCCTTCTCGCTTCTCGATCTCTTCCTTACTCAGGCTTTCGAGCCGCGGCTCCCATTCGGCCCCAAAGTCGGCGTCGTCGTACCGCCACCCGGCGCCTTCTTCAACCCGCACCACTTGATTGTCGATGTCTCCTTGGCCCCAGAGTCCTCCGATAGTCAGAATGTTACCCCCTTCACACGTCTCTTTCTTGAGTTTCAACACTGCCTCGTAGATGGCATGCGTGATGGCCAGCACCCATTCTCCGTTTAAGCCCATGTCTGCACATGTTTGTTTCGCAAATTCTTCCGCCGCTCCTGGAGGGTGAAGCAGCGACCACTCGAATTTGTCTTGATAGAGTCGCGACGCGTGGTAGATCGACAACGAGATGATACACCGGTACGTGTCATCGAGATTGAGGAACACATCAGGCTGCGGCGGCGGTTGTGACTGTGCTTCGTCTACCATGTCTTCCGTTGGCATTGGCGTGGCTTCTGCAGTGATCTGGGCCCCATTTGATAGGTGGATTGGCTGGGGCGTGTCCACGCCCGGTGTGCTCACTCGAGGAGTCGCACTGCCACGCGCTGGAGTGCCATATCCTGACGTTGGTCGTGGTGTTCCCCCCCTTGATTGTGTTTGTCCGTTCTGCACCACCTTTTGGGCCAAAGCATTTCCTGTCGTCCGTGCAGCGACCTCTTGCGATCGGGAAGAGGCATGAAACAAGGGATGTAGCGCGACGCCGGCGTATTCTTCCAGCTGGGTCCGGACCTGCTTCGCAATCTCCGCCACCGCGAGGGCAGGGTTCGGCAAGTCCATGTCCTGCACAAATGCAATGGCAAAGTCCTCGGGGGTGAACAAGGTCTCGTGAAGGTTCCACATAAAGATGTCTCTGATCTTGTATCCTGGCGCAGGTTCGGGTCTTCGAAAGGCGGGATTGGCCAGCAGATTGCCCGAGTCAGCCTGCCTCGGAGGGATGGGAAAGGGCGACTCCTGCTGACTCGGTTGGGTCTCGTATTCGATGCGGATGGGGATCAGGGTGAGAGGAAATTGGGCCTGGGCATGAGCACCTTGTACCGTTCTGTGGGAATGCAACATTAGCTTGGTCCACCACCGACCGTAGCCAAACTCAGGGCCTGTGGTTAGCAGAATGGGAACGGGTATGGAATCGGGAAGGGGAACCTCGTACGGTGGTCTTCTCTGGCGCAAGCCATCCGCGATCCAGTGACGGAAAATGGGCTGCACCTCGGTCGGCTGGTGGATTTCCTTGCCTAGCTTCTCAACTGGGGGCTCTTTCTTCTCCAGCTCTTCTCGCCGGATTGACCTCAGACCAGTCGGTCGGCGTGGGCCCTCGCTGTCGTCAAAATCATCGTCGTCATAAGCATCGTCTGCATAGTTGATGACTGTGGTCCCTCGCTTGGTCGTTCTCCCACCACCAGGGATGGCTTGTGTGACAAGGATGGGAGTCGTGAGCGAGTTTGAGTAGTGTCGTATTCGAGGCGCGTACGAAGACTGAAATGCTTGCGCCGGCTGAGCAGCGACCCGGGCCATCTCCTGTATCCCTTCTCCTCCTCTCTCCCCTCTGTCCTCCGTCCGTTGTGCTCTATCCTTCCTCCACTGGAGACGAGATCATTCAACGCCTGGCGGAGCAAGGACAATTAATTCATTCCTGGAGCAGATTTGCGCAACATTCACAGACCAAGCGAAGCAGAGACTAGCACCAATTGCAAACGTTGACTGGTCGAGCGGATAAAAGTGAGGTCTGTTCTTGTGCAAAGGCTAGCTGCTCCAGCGCCTCTTCTGTGACTGAAATTTGGTTTTGCGATTGCGCGACACGGCCAACGATCTTGATCTTGAACCTTGCAGCCCTAGCGGAGATTCGTCGCGCCCGCCGCAAGGAGTATTAAAGTGCGTAGGAAGCGTACCAAATGCTCCGTACTACGGTTCACTTTGTTGGTTATGAGGGTGCACTTCGGGACGCCCTAGGCGACCATTGCGCAGAAACCCAAGACAGCAACACTAGGTGCACTAGTTAGTGGACAACGTTCCCTTTGATTGTTACTCGTCTCGACCCCCAATCTGTGACTTGTGGAAGTGAATCTAGCAATGGAACACTGCATGTACATTCAGGCTCCACCAAGCCTGCAACAACTCGGCATGCATTGCGGTAATAGCACCTGCCGCCATATGAGCCCCTATTCTAATCTGAGCCAGCCTTGCTCGCCTGTGTTGGCCGGCCTGAAATGTGACCAGTTCACTCGCTTGAACGCCCATCAGGTAGCCCCATGACTATAGATAAACAGATTTTACACATAAATAAACGTGCACACGCTGATCCACGAGACCGAGCTGTCCCATCATCTCAATCCAATCACACTCTGCCAGCCGCGTTAGTGACAACTCACCACAACGTGTCATCGTGACCACTTACCATTTCTAGTGTCCACACGCGCCTTATCCATACCTTGAGCTTGCCCGAGACGCCTTCGACGTCCTGAAGCTCGACGCCTTCCCACCAGCATCGTCGTGCTGGTTTGCGCCAGAATAGCAGTAACTTTTGTGCCATGCCGACCGCATTCCCTCCAGCAAGATCGCCCTTGATGTCTGTCCGTAGGCGGGCCAGGGCTAAACTGCATATGACCGCTTTGTTCGGCTCGCCTGCTCGGTGGCCCCATCGATCATCGTGATCAAAACCGCTGTCATGGTCAGTTAGAGTGTCCTACCGACCGTGGATTGACCTAAACTCACCCAGCCGTGAGCATCTCAATCAGATGCTGCTCGGTAGTGCCTGTCTCCTCGCTCCTGCGCAGGCCCGAAAAAATGCCATCTTGTCGGAGCAAGGCTTTCGCAGCTGCTCGTTTAACCTCGATCATCTCGACCTGTTCAATATCTTTCTGTGGTGGAATGACGTAAAAGTCGAGGTCTTCGCGTAGAACGATGATGCCAGCACGATCCTGTAGCATGTCCTTGGCGGTGCCTGCAAGAGGCTCTATTGCCACCGGATCATTTTCCTGTGAGGCCGAAGGCGATGGTGATGACGAGGGGATCGACTGAGCAACTCCTCTGAAAAAGTCGAGCATGTATTGAAGACTGGCTGGGTCATACTATGGCTCAAAGGTTACATCTCCGATATAGATATTGGGGTTTGCCAGCACCGCGACCGGGGGCAAGGAAGAACAAGGACGTACGTCTACCGGATACACATCCCCATCATGGAATGGACCCATTTGGCCGTCCGGTAACAGGCCATTCGGAAAGAGCGAAAGCAGCACGAACTCGGGCAGTGTGAGTAGCTCATCTCGCGATAATGTGAATCGTGTTCCCCTGCACGTTTGTCAGCCCCGTCAAGTCCGACTCACCGGTGCACGCATACCTGAGATCGAGGGTGATATGCTCGTCTGTTCCCACATCGCCTACCAACGGTCAGTCATCGGCACCACTGTCGCCAGACTTGTCATACCTCCTATTGTGTTTATCGGTGGGGCTGCCGTCTGCTGGACTTGGGTGATGATGCTCGAGGGACCGCCTGCTGCAGCCATGACGTATGTAAATGCTTCGATCGGACTGGATCCTTCGGTGTATGGTGGTGGCGGCTCTCCTTCCTCTACCTGGCGGTTCGACGAGTCTCCCTTGGTGTCTCTCGGAGCGGCAGTCTCAGTTTTGGCCTTTCGCTCTGCCGCGCGTTGGTCCTCCTCGTCCTCGGCGAGAGCCTCCGCAAAGGAGGGAGCCGGCGCGGAAGCTAAGATGTGCTCGTCGAAGGCCTCAGTAACAGCGACTTTGAAACGATCGAGCTCGGCGGGTGAGGGGAAATAGAGGGAAGAGAAAGGCGGCGGTTTGGGCGAGGGTGGGCCGGACGACGATGCTTCGGAGGCAAACGAGTGAACAGGAGGTGCCGGGAGGATCTGGTCGTCCTGAGGATCTTGACGAGGCCGTGACAACTCCGTGGTGGGCAAGCGTCGCGAGACCAAAGACGTGGACCTCTCGTGGTTGTTAGGATGTCTATCTATTACCCGTAGATGCCGCGAGCTTCCAAATAGGCGAGAAAGTGGGCAGAAGGTGATCAAATCAAGAGGTGAAAGGGTCAGCCGATGCGCTCCCGCTCCCGCACTCCGTATCACTCGCGCCACGCGGCAAATCAACTTGTCGAACCAGCGAGTCAAATGCGGCCGAGAAGATGCGCGTTGAAATGTGGACTGGGTTGAGAATATGGGTGTGGATGGGTAGGTGGTCACTAGTACACAGACTGTGCTCGAGATAGTTGGTGGTCAATCCGAAATGAAATTGGACGCGACTGCTTATGGTTAGGGCCATCCGATGTCCGGTTCCGAGTCGCTGCGGGTCCATGCCACTGCAACCTAGGTGCCTGGCAGGTGTCAGCGGGCCCTTAAGTTAATCGGGCTCGGGCGGCTTTAGGAGACTGACCTCAGCTTGGCTGACGTCTCGGGGCTCGAGATGCTTTTGAACAACAGGACTATTCGTTGGACTTAATAATACCTTCTCGATCACAGATTAGCACCTGCCACCATTATTTAAAAGGTGAAATTCACCATGACACACCACTCCTCACCTACCATGGCTTCTTGGGTCTTTCCTTCGAGACTCTAATCTTGGTGCTCTTACAATCCTCTACACATCTCCACGTTGAGGTAAGCAAACAAAAGGATCCTGCAAAACACTGCCTGCGATTATGCTGGATTAGAGAAACAGGATGATTGCCAGCAGAGACTTAAAATCTTTAAGACTAGTTCTGAATCTTCTATAAGCTACACGGTTATGCTGCCATCGATACTAAGGAGCTATTCTGTTCTTGCTACAGTCGAACTGTTACTTTGGCATCTATGGTCAGAGATGGTAGTGACTTTGGAGGGGCTGCTGCTGCTGCTGCTGCCAATGGTAGGAAGAAAGCATTGTCTCTCCACCGTCAGATTCTCGCCTTCCTGACTATAATCCTACGTCGGCGGTGGGTTGTTCTGCAATGGGTTCAGCTTGTTGAGCAAACCACCACTCTCATCAGCGCTCTTTGCTGAGCCCTTGGTCGGTTCGAGTATCTGACCACCGGCGCCAGTCTTAGCGTCGCCGTCACCAGAACTGTCATCACCACCCATCTTTGTCTGTACATCTTGCTTCACGTCCTCTGTGAGTTGAGCACTGTTCTTGTGGCCCTTGACACCTGTGGTGCCCTCGACGCCAGAACCCGGCCCTGATCCGGCGTTTTGCGTTGCCGTGTCCTGCGGGTTGAGGCCAAAAGCAGCCGAATGTGACTCGGTCTCGTTTCCGCTCATGCTGGATATGTTGGGTTGAAGCCCGGAGCTGAGTTGGTTCTTTATAGTGCTGTCCGTGTGTTAACTACACTTCAACAACAGTCGCCAACTCTGCAATACGTACCGAACAGAGGCGAGAATAGAGATACTGTTTCTGTCAACGCTGTTAGCAATAGCGACGGTCTGGAAACCGAGCTTGGGAAAAAACTGAGGGGCTATAGTATAAACAAATCGTCATAAGCTCAACCCGCAAGTCGCATGACTTCACATCCAGCAAACCATGACGTGAAGCGACGTGAGATCAGTGTGAGCAGGGACTCGCCAGAAGCAAGACCAGCCGCGCAACTTGGTTCGCTCTTGCCACCAGTTGCCGACCGGCTACACAATCATAAGCCATGATCGTGCGCATTCAAGTTCTCGAAGAGGGGTTCTTTGCGGAGAGAATGAACTGGGGGAGTCTGGGGGTCAAACGATTGTTGGAAGGACGTCCCGCCTATGAGAGTGCAGTTGTAAAAACGAGAGCACGTGATTCCCTCTCCTTTTGGTAGTTTCTCCGCAAGTTCGTCGGAAACTTAACGAGTGGCGTCAGCCACAGAACTTTGATATCACAAGGTCGCACCAGGCAGGGGCAATTTCGAGACTCGATTTGCTTCCTCACTTGAATTCTCAATCAAATCATTTCGCAAAAGGGACGCAAACTAGACTTCACTCCCTGTATTATCATAGTCCATTGACACGAGACTCCAACTACATGAAGCAGCTCAACTATTCTTATCGACCTTTCAGCCCAAGAAACAGACGGATCGCCAAGACGCCGCTCCTCGGTCGGTTTGGCTGGTGGTAATTGAACCCAAGAAAACAAGAAAACGCGATTGTCAAAGAGTACCCAAGATTGCAAACTCGTCATTACTGGGGGATGTGTATTCAACAACTTGGACAGTGATCCTGTTGATCTTCCCGGCTTGTCAGATCTATGTTCCTTAGCTGAAGTCGGCTCCGAATGGCGACAAATGGCTGGGTGTTTTGAGTTTGGTTGTCCAACCAATATCCTGCTTCAACAGCTCCAATGCAAGAAGACGTAAATTTCCTGTTCCAGCCGCTGGGGTGTTTTGTCACATTCTCTGTAGAAAAGGGGATTTGCAGCAACCCAATCGGTCGGAAGTTTGAACCCCTTCCGCTGGCATTCGACACCACTCGGGATCCAATCGTCCACCTTTGTTTGTTCGGTTCAGATTTTATTAGGCTAACGAATGTAACTACTCCTAAAGAAGATCTTCCTTCAACACCATGTCGATCGTTGTTGATCGTGTTTGATATATCCAGCTCTTTCTACACAGAACGCCCTGCTCGCCAAAGACAAACATCAGATATTGTATACTGCCCGATTTAATGTGCTGCAACAAAGTAGGTATTCGTGATTAGGCACGTAACCATGACCACGACACCGTAGATGGACAGAGAGAGTGCCAGCCTCCGAAGCATTTTCCTCCTCCATTTCCTAGTACGTCTCATCACCACTGATGCCGATGAGCTGATCCTCTGTAACATCCCCGAATGTCCAAGCAGTCCCTCATCCTCGTTCTCTGCTCCATCCTGCTGCTCGATTGCATCCCTGTGTTCAGGAGGACTTGAGTCGTCGTCAGAGTCAAAGTCAAAGTCATCCTCCTCTTTGAGCAGTCGCTGATGATGTGGCGAGTCTGGCGACGATATCTTATAGTAAAACAATCCGGGAAGGATGAAGGAGATACTTGTTGAGCCCGTGCTGCCAACGTATGCAAGAACACGGTCCAGGCTCGAGACTGTCATGGCGACGAGGTAACTGAGCACAATGATGACCGTTGTAATAAATGCGAATCGAACATCTGACAACTCCGACTTCCTTGGCGATATTGAAGCGGGAGTAAGCAATGGCTCGTAGTGTGGAGGAGTGCCATCGCGTGAACCATCAGATGATCGTGCAAAGAAGCCGAAAAGTTTGCCTTTCGGTCTCCATTTCAGGACGGCATCGACACTAGCTCGGCAAGGATGAACCTGAAGAGGATACGAGAACATTACGAGAACGACAATAGCAGCTCGACCGATGGTGCTGCTAGCCGACGGTGCGTATTGTGCCACTATGTTTCCGCCAACCTCATTGCCAAAAGAGAGGTAACCTGTGAATGCGACCAAGATATAGATGACTGCTGCCGTTCCAATTGAAGTAACCAGAACAGAAGTGGTGCGGAAATGCGAGTTGTCTGCGATCTCATTCAAGATGCTGAACATATTCTGATGGCAGGTGTAGGCAAAGACAACCACCGGAAAACTGGATAAAGTCTCCACGGGCCCGGCCCACTTGAAAACCCTAAGAGGTGTTTCGTAATGCCCCGTAGGTAAGGTGTCGTTTGCTGCGAAATGATAGACCACTAATATGACCAGATAGCCGATTGAGATCAACGCAATCACAGAGGTATATTTCAGTGAATCGAGGCGGCGAAGAAAGGATAATGGAATCACGATCAGCATGAATGCTGTCACCCAAAATCGCCGATCGACCAGGAAAGACACCAGTTGTGTCTCATCAGCAAAGCCGCGTACCACACCTGGCATCAGATCACCAATGATGATCAGATAGCTGACCCCAACTCCAAAGCACTTGATCGCGATAGCGGCATCGAAGAAGACAGCAGCATTGGGATAAGTGATTTGGCTCAACGCAAAAAAAGAAGCCGAACCCCGTTCCAGATATTCTGCACATCGTGTCTGGAGGTACAATCCAAAGCCTGCGGTGAGACCAGCCCAAACGATGACGATAGTCCCCAGCACCATTCCCATATGCGACATGGCTAGTGGCATGGCCAGCACTCCAGCTCCTACAATGGTGTTGAGCAAGTTCACAACGCTGCTGATCCAGCTTGCCTGTCCAACAACTCCTAGCTCTTTTCCTTTATTCGGTGTTCGAGGACGCCGTCGGGCAGTAGAAGGAGGTCGGCCTGCTTCATTTTCCGTCGATCGAGTTGAGGAAGCCATGACGCTCGCCTCGATGTATGCGGATTTAGAGTCTTATCTCCAAACCATTCTTCAATACGTCCTATTACTGAATTAATACGCTCAGCCAAGGATGTCGCAGGAAAGTCAAAAGTAATGGTGTAGTATGAGACAAAGGACATCCATGGGTAAGAGCAATCGTAAACTCGAAAAGTGTCGGCACACTTGTACCTAATCCGGCCGTGTCCGGCGCGCTCGTCATTATTGCATCATTAGTCTTCAACCGCTGCCGTAAAACACGGATTGGGAGCGACAAGCGTACCTCTATTCGCGGATTTGTGGTCAAGGGGCTTTGGCTATTGTCGACAGGTCTAGGTACAGAATAACTCCTCTCACGACAGTAGCTTTTGTGCTCCACCAGAGTCTGCACCAGGAGCATCACAACAGTGAACATCGGAAACGGGAGAGTAAGCCTACTCCGTACATGTCTCTCTTGAAGGTATCTAACAAGCAAGCACTGCAAGCGAATCCGACATACGAGGGACGCCAGAGCCAGCGAGAGGCCGTCTTGTGCCACCGGGTGAATCCGACGCTGTCGATGATCCTGAGTAACCTCAGGCATGTGGCTAGAAACCATGAAGCGAACAACGGTCCTGCGAGGTATTCTAGCTGACTAATCCCACGCCTTGCCCCAATTTGGCTGCTCAACTGCCTCGTTCATGGTCTTATAAGCCTCAGTCGCATTGGCCAACACTAATCCCTTCATCCCTGTGTTAGTCCCAGGAGGCTGGTTCTCGAAGATGGGAACATTCCTGACATCATCGTGAAGAACTTCAATCAGGCTCCCACCACGCAACGGGATCAGTTCACCCTTTGAATTACTGATCTGATCTTCCGTGCAGATCTTGTACATCTGCAATCTCGCTGTCAGCATTCTCAGTCCCTCCAGAATGTTTAGTTAACTTACCACTTCCGCTACCTCCTCTGGCGTCGTCCATTCGTCCTGCACTTCTCCATCAGTGGTGGCTACCATCTTCGACTTGTCTGCCGCCTCCAACCACATTGGCGTACGCACGATTCCAGGCGCGACGCCAGCAACGCGGACATGTCGAGTCGTCTCAATTTCACCGAGTGAATAGATAAAGCCCCGAAGACCCCATTTCGAACTACTATACAGCGGATACGGAGTGGAAGCGATCTCGGCAGCGATGCTGGCAATATGCACCACTGTTTTCGTGTTTGTCTGGCTTGCAGGTGGGCTCGACGATAGGAAATGCGAAATCGCTAGCTGCGTTGCACGGATCGGATGTACAAGGTTGACATCAATGATCTTGTATCCGTTGCCCAGGATATCGTCTGTGGACTTCTCACTGCCTGGTGGATGCCAAAAGCTTGAGAAAGGAGGCTCAAAGAGTCCCGCTGCGGGACAGACAATGTCGAAACTTCCAAACGACTCCTTAGCTGTTTTGAACAGATCGTTCAACTCCTGCCATGAGGTCACATCGGTCTTCTGGTAGATGGCTTTAGGTCCATCTACATTGCTGCTGTGCTCATCAATCAACTTTTGAGCTTCTGGCCTTAGGACAACGTCGCCTATTAGAACGTTGCAGCCATTCTTAAGCAGGATCCGGGTGAATTCGAGGGCGATCCCTAGAATGGTTAAGCAGCGGTCTCTTGCTTCTGAGAACGCACAGACCACTTCCAGCACCAGTCACAATGGCAGACTTTCCTTCCAGAGTCATTCCAGTTGATGGGTGGACTCCCCAACCCAAGTGTGGAAACATCAGGTTACTGACGAACTACGAGCAGAATTCGCCAATAAGAATTTTGATGGAAGTTGCAGCACTCAAACAAAGCTCACGGCCAGTCTTCTAAGATGCAGTCGTGTTGTTCAAAGATACCCCTACTCAAATTGGCATACCATGTACTTTGGCGGACCCTACTTATTGCCGATGATGCTGATGCAGCAAGTAGTAGTGTGCACAGCAACCCAAAGCGAAGACCGAATTGTGAGCGTGGGAGCCTCGGCTTTTGAATTTCGATTTGAGCTTTGGCCTATAAGATGAGGGGCTCTGGTGCTTGCCGAGAAACTCTTTCGCCTGCAAAAGGCCACGAGCTAAACCGTTCTAGGTAAGTCTACCGCTGGACTTTCATTTTCTGTCGGAAGCGAAAGACATAAAGAACGTGTTGGACCTGGAAGCCGGAACGTCTGTTAGTATCCGCAATCAACAAAATCGTTGACATCCTTCGATAACACAATGAAAACCATTTCTAGAGCAGCTTCAACCTTGACCAAGGAAGCTGGCGATATTAGCAGTGTATTCCCTTCCCTCTCTGGCAAAAAAGCGCCACCACTACCACCGAGGTATAGTGAGATCAAGAAGAGGCTCATTAAAGGCAAGGAAGACACTATCGTCAAATCATGGCACCGTTTGTTGGCAAGCCTCAGGGGCGAGGTTGCAGAGGTGAGGATGAAGGGGAACAAGGTAGTGGCAGATGTTGATTATTCGAACATTGAGAGCGGCTCCGTGCCACAGTCATTCCTCGATTCTATCAGACACCGTGGTGTAGGAATCATTAGAAATGTACTACCACGGTCATATGCTCTGGAGCTCAAGCAAAAAGCTCTTGATTACATTGCGGTCAACAACGACCGAGTGAAAGCGTTCCCTCCCGACAGTCCGGCAGTATATGAGCTTTATTGGTCGCCGTCGCAGGCGCTTGCAAGAGGTCATCCGAACATGCTTCGAACTCAAGCATTCTTGACAACGCTCTGGCACAGCTCAGATCCTCAATCCGAACTCTCAACCACTTATCCCCTAGCATATGCCGATCGGCTCAGAATTCGGCAGCCAGGTGATGCTAAATTCGCTCTTGGCCCGCATACTGATGGTGGAAGTCTGGAGCGATGGGAAGATTCAACGTACTCGCAAGTCTACCAGAAAATCCTTGATGGCGAGTGGGAGAAGCACGATGCGTATGACGCCCGATTTCGTCTCAACGCGCAAATGGACTTGTACAACGGCGCAGGAGCATGCTCCATGTTTCGACTTTTCCAAGGTTGGATGGCAATGAGCTCGACAGGTCCAGGCGAAGGTACTTTGAAGGTATGTCCTCTGCTACGGCACGCTTCCGCCTATCAGATCTTGCGACCTTTCTTCAATTTAGAAATAAATGAACTCGATCTGGACTCACCGGCGTTTCCTGGTTCCGTGCAGGGTGCAGCACAAGAATACAATCCTGAAACCCATCCGCATCTTGAACTACAAGACACGATGCTTTCTATACCAAGAGTCGAGCCTGGTGATTACGTGGCGTGGCATTGTGACACTATCCATGCGGTCGATGCTGAGCACAAAGGCCAAGGAGACAGCTCTGTATTGTACATCCCAGCATGCGCCATGACGAAATCTAACATCAACTTTCTGAAGAAGCAGAGAGAGTCTGCCGAGTTGTGGAGTCCACCACCGGACTTTCCAGGTGCCGGCGGAGACGGCGAAAAGGATTACAGCGGCAAGGTTGACTGGTCGAGTACTTTCATTGACCCAGCGGCCAAGAGAGCAATGGGGTTTACGGGCCAAGGTGCGTTCGACCTTCTGCCAGGCATGAGTATTGGTGAGCAGAACGTAGTCCGAGAGGGAAATAGGGTTCTCTTTGGCATTTCTTGACGCTTGCAATGTATAGTATAGCCTTGGAATTATGCATTGGGGGGTGTTTGTCAAGGATTTGAAAATTTTACAACCTGCGAAACTCCAATCCAAAAGATGTTCGCGCTAAAGCATAACCCCTTTACCATCGACGACAAGCGCTTTGTCCTTTGCTGATCTCGATGGCGTCGAACTCTGCGAAGTCGATTGAGCTGTTGATCAATTTGGGTAGTGGCATAAGATCTAACAATAATCGTGACTGAGAAGCAATGTCCTATCGAAGACTCTTCATTGTATTTGACTGCTTACGAGTTCGAGGAAGCATGTATCTTCATTCTCAGGCAAATTTGCTGTAAGCGAGACCATTCCCTATTGGTTTAGACTTTGGTACCCGCTTCAGTTGCTGCCACACTTTTCTGGATGCTACACACTTGATAAAAAAACCAACTGTGTGACCGAATACGGCCTTACTTAAACCAAATGAAGAACCTTTCGCCGGATATGATCAACCTCTACGCATAAACTTTAGGTTCGCTGGTACAGCAGAGGGTACATTTGACTGCCCCGACCGGCCACAGCTTGTCAAGGGTCAAGCGAGAAGGAAAATGAGGAACAAAACGGCATGGTTTTCGCCTTTTGTCGAAGCTCAATCCAGAGGAATGCCTCATTACTGAGCTTTTCACGCTCTCTAGCACGCCAAAGCCGTAGGGTTCATTGAGCAATGAGGGGGACATTCCTGCAATCGCCGAGAAGACGGCATAGCGTTGCGGCAGACGCTAAAACAAGATTAAAGTAGGGACACGATAGATTCAAGGCTATCCTTTGGGAGAAACCATGCTGTGTGACCAACGATCAGATGGAGAATTCCAGTACATTTGGAACAGGGTTCAGAAGCGTGGTATGTCGAGTTTTTATCGCATATCAAGAGTCAGCGACGAGGTAGAATAACCAGGACCTTTTCGAATATACTGGAAGTTATATGACCGTAACAGCATCATGTCTTTTCATCCTAGCTGCGAGCCTAGTTGGATGTGACGTTTCCGGAGCCTTTCTTTGGGGACGAGTTTGCATGCGTAGCAAGCCTAGCTGGATTTCTCATATGACGACGACGACATGAGCCACAGCAGATTTCAATACCACATAGTAGGAACAAGAAGTTGCAGCAGAGTGTAATCTCTCGGCAAGGAGGAGCATCCACACCTGAAGGCATATACGGCATCGTGCCAGATTGTTTGTCAAGCACTGAAAAAATATTTGGTGGAATTTTTCAATGAAGCCTGGCGAGGTTGCTTCGCTGAACGACCGCAATGTCCGGATTCTCGGCAAACAGAAGATGTGATTTTCTTGTGGCTTACCGAGAATGAGCTCTTTTATGTACCATGTTCATGATCCGGCGAACCCCTGGAGCTCTTAGAGAGAATCTGAACACCGCGAGCAATGGCGACGATGCCTGAGTTGAACTAACAAGGAGCATAGTTCATCAATGAAATACGGTCTGCTTTGAGCGGGAGCCGTGTTTGCTCCTAGTGCTCTGATGCTTGCTAAGAATGAGGCACCAAGAATGTGTGTGATGTCCTTCTTGCGACGTTTCTCTTCTTAAAATGCCGGTTCATGTCGATGGCGTTGCTGATTGACGGTGTGATTCTCGGCTAGAGGCAGCTCTTCTGTGACGAACGTAGATTCGTTTATTTTGTGACGACTCCTTTAGTTTGCTGTTTGGGCCGGGTTTGCTTGTGTCAGCTCTTGACTGGTCCGCGTCTATGCCAATGTCACCAGCAACAAGACCACAATCAATCCCGGGACAATCCTTTCATCGGTAGTACTTGCTCCTGTAGAGCTCCGATTGAGCGGCGCACCGTGAAAGCAGAGGCTGGTAAAGCGATCAATCTTACATTGCTGAATGTTACACTGCAATTAGGGAGAAGCTCTTTTCTGATCCCTTGACCAAAAACCTGCTCAAGGGGGCAATGGTCAAGAGGATCCCCATAGAGTTGGCGAGTTCCATGACAGATCCGTAATAACACAATATTGCAAAAGATGCCTAGTCAAAAGACCATCCGTTTACTTGGTGTCATTATCAAGATCCAACAACCAAGCTCGGCCTCGCTATCGACTGGTCCGGGTTCTGGGCCGTAGTTCTTGACTGAAACAGGGGTAGGCCACATCATGAGCACATTTCCTGGCGACCGTCTTTCCACTGGCTAGAGTAGTATCGGAATGATTCGAC
This sequence comes from Incumbomyces lentus, assembly GCA_017656005.1. NCBI lineage: Eukaryota > Fungi > Ascomycota > Eurotiomycetes > Chaetothyriales > Trichomeriaceae > Incumbomyces > Incumbomyces lentus. The sequence continues at coordinate 511,693 of JACJVT010000004.1, read as the reverse complement.
ACTTTATAGGACATAGAGCTGAGTATTTAGAGTTTCTGCAGCAGGGCGATGTAAACCTTGAAATCAAAACCCTGAAAGTTGACAACTTTGTGCAAGATGATTAATATTGTGAAATTCAGAGCTAGAGAGAAATTGTGATATCCTCCATAATGTGGAAACAGCCAAATCATTAGGCCTACACAGGGGGTCTATGATCAGCTGTTGGGATGTGTTGATGTCGAATTTACGCGCCCGCCTCGAATTTCTGGACGATGACGAGCGTTCCATATCTTTATGCCTGTCATCTGACAGAGATCCGCCCATGGTATATTGCCATTTTCAAGAGTATGGAAACAAGTTAGGTGATTGGCTAGGCCCGTGACTGACACTGCCTGGCTTGGAACTCCTGAATTAGGAAAGATTGACTTGTGCCTTGAACACCTCTACCCACGGGGTGAGCAGGGGAGCCTGTCAACGCCTCAATCAATGCTGTACGAAGCGGAAGACGCTTGCTGGTACCTATCAGTGCAGACAGAGGCCTAACTAACTTGTAAAGCTTTGATGATGCTGACTTCCGGGTGCTCGTGGTATTTTCGTGGAGATCACGGGATTTCAGAACCATTTACAGCTCGTCAATTACAGTGATGCTTAATGATGGGTTGGTGCAGGAGCACAGGGGGTGATGCGTCCTCTGCACGACGTATCCTTGCGTGTCGATAAAATACGTGCTCATGACCATATAAAACACTCTCTCTCGGCAAGGCTTGATGCTGGATCAGTGATCGATGACTTTAGCGGAGATGCATGTCTATTGTCCTCACACTGCGGCTGATTTGGGGGCCTATCACAACTCCGCGTCCCGTCCGCCAAGATCTTCGTCGTATTCTTGAGATCGAAGCTTAGGCGTGTCAAATCTCCTGGTATAGTGCTGAAATGTGCTCAAAGAGTTCTGTTATCATTTCTTAAGGGGAAAGGATCCAAGCCAGCCGTTCGCGGCTTTGCAGGTAAATGCCAATCGCGTGAGCAGCAAGTCTGCTACGAGGTCAACTTGCTCATGTTCTTAACTCCTTCAAGCCTTGGGGAACCTGTTTTCAACACAGCATCCCACCACTTGCCGAGGTGCTCAGAGTTCTGGCAAACTGAGATTGGATCGCTAACTAGCGCTTCGACCCGAGACGGCAATGGAGTTAATCCCGGTAAGCACCAGCGCATTAGGGTCTGGATTATTGCAGGCGGCCTCAATTCTCGGCCACAAGAGATGCCATGTTGGTATTCCGTACAATTTAGCTACACAGAGGTGTCTGCAGAAGCGGTGAGACGACCATGTATCACACAAGTCCTTGGTTTACCGCTACGGAAAATACCGATTCAACATCAACATGCGACGAGTGGTCTCAAGGCTAGAATGCTTTATGCCATGTTATGTACTTTGTCTTTTGGGGATTGACTATCCACGAGAGATGTCAGACTCTAGTCTAGACAAGCAGAGACAACAAACTAGTACATGCAGGGTGGAGTTGACCAGGGAGAAAATGCTTGTGCTCTAAATGGTAAGTGTGGGTAGCACCTTGAGCATATTTCAAGAACCGATCCCTTGTCTTTGTTATTCGTCCATGATACTTCTATCTTCGTGGCGCCGAGTGCAAACATGAATTCGCTTATTTACGAGTCTGATGCAACGGCTCAACACATAGCTGTTCCTTAGCCATTCTGACACCGCGTCAACTCAAACAATCCTGAATTGACCTTTGACTTCGAATTGAACACGGATGAAGATCGATATAATATCAATGGGCACACTATCAGACACAAATGCGCAGTATGTATGCCGCACATGCGCGCAGACACACCAAAAAGTCCCTGGCAGTTACTGGCAGGACTGCGTCATGATTGGCGCGAAAACTAGGTCTAGCACACGACAAGGGAGCGACAAATGCAGCAGAGGAAGCCCAGAGGATTTGACGTCTTTCCTTTTGCCTCTGGACATTCGCAGCCAAGCCCAAATATTCGATCAGATATGGTTCTGGTACCTGGAAATGAAACACGAGAATGAAGAACAGCGTAAGGAGGTCAGCAAATATCTACACGCAAAAGGTGCAGCTCGTAGAGAAGCACCTTTGCTCTGGCTTGAATGGAGGACATGGAATGGTACTCGAGGACAGACACGCAACCAGGAGAATTGGGAAAAGATCTGGCAGGGTATTCGACAAGTTGAGGTTGGTGATGGATCGACACTCCCACTGGCTTGGGTCACGCTCAGGGCTTTTGATTAACAACTCGGAAACGCTCTTAAGGATATGAGGTCCGAGATCCGTACCACGAACAGGAAACCCGGAGTCTGAGTCGACGAGCAGGTCTTAATTTGGATACATTAGGCGGCGCCTATGGGAGGAGATGACCATGGTTATGACAAGAACTAAATCGGTGCAGCTGACACATATTTGGGCATTGGTGTTGCTGCTTTTCATGTAAATTTCAACGAGAGAATGTTACACACGATGACGAATCGAGCTATTTTGTTGCCAGTAAACATCGTGCATTTCGCAACGGAGTGGACGGCATACGATTCAAGGGTTCAATGTGTGTCCACCCGTCTGTCAGAATAGTGAAGGGTCCCTCAAGCCATGCCTTGTCGATAAAAACAACCTATCGTAGTTGTGTTTGGGCTATCTGCCGATCGAAACCACCATTTTTGACGTGTTTCTGGAAACGAGGTTAAAACTAGTCAAGAGGATTTGTAAATGTGCTCAAAACATGCTCAACATGTGCACCATTGAGGCGCTGCCAAGAGTCTGGCTCGGATCTGTTTACGGTATCTGCGGACGATCCCCCGACCTCCAGGAACTTTTGGCACTGCACAACACAGGTCCCCTCCTAACCACATTCTGGATGGGTCGAACATATTTGGAGAATTCTGCCAAGGAGGCCCTCCTGAGCCATCGCCGTGGACTTCTCCAGCTCCCGAGTCCTGAGAGCCTTGAAGTACCCGCCACAATGTCGAATTAAGTTTAATACTGCTCAAAGAGCCACCGAGCTCCCCTTCAGTTAACATAGTGAATAATGGACCTCGTGTCTCTGACGAGGTGGTTAGAACGATGGCGCTAATACTGAAACCTGGAAGGATTGAGACGGATGCTTACATATGGATGCATCTTAGTGGCCAACGAGAGATTGCCTCGTCTGCTCCTATACAAGTGGCTGGAAGTTGTTCAGGGTCGAGAACGTTTAAGAAGCGGTCACTAACTACTACAACTGTACTTGCTGATGTACATCTATCTTCACATTCTTTTATCATTCGACTGCAAAGACTTTGGACTTTCCCCCCTCACGCTCGTTTTTGCTTTGAACTGATCAGACTTAATTTCACCCGGCAGCATGTGGGATACACAATGGATCTTGGCCGGTGCGTTGGCACTGCTGTGGACAACACCAGTCCAGGGAGCGGCGACATGGCCGAGTTCGTACGATGAGCTTGAGGACATCATGTGTGAGTCGTCCATGTTTACTGCCAGGCCAGTCAATTTACAATATCAGTGCTTAACCAGGGATATAATGCCCGTCAGCTATCGCTTCCCGTCACTCCTTGCGACTTCCAACGAGCCCCGGGCAGGATCCCTGCTGCAGGATTTGTGCGAACGGCGTTTCACGATGTAGCACCACACAATGCAGCTACTGGTGAGTCGAGGATCTACGGTCTGCTTGCAGATCATCCATATAATGGCATAATCTACCTACTGGCAGCCCAGCTAATTAGTTTCAGGCGTCGGTGGCATGGATGCAAGTATCGCCTGGGAGCTTACCGGCAGGGCTGGACAAGATAACGCCGGACCTGCCTTCAACAACACGCTCACATTTGTGTCGCGGTACTATTCAACACAAGCCTCGATATCTGACCTGCTTTCACTTGCCCTTTACACCGCCGTTCGTGGATGTGGTGGTCCAATTGTTCCCATCCGCACAGGACGAATTGACGCTACAGGACCTGGCCCGCTGGGCGTACCTGCAGTGAATGACACCCAGGCTGGATTCCGCAACTTGTTCAGACGTATGGGATTCTCGCCTCAAGACATGGTAAAAATGGTTGCCTGCGGTCATACGCTTGGTGGCGTTCATGCACAACAGTTTCCACAGATAGTTCCTCTCGGATCTAAGCCTAACGATGTCGCGAATTTCGACAGAACTGCCGCAACATACGACAACGCCGTGGTAGTCGATTTCGTGAATAACCAAACGATTAATCCACTTGTTGTCGGGCCTGAGAACACTAACTCCGACAGAAAGGTTTTCACCGTGGACCGAGGTGTCACTATCAGGCAGCTAGCAGACCCCGATGTCTACCAAGAGACTTGCAAGGACATTTTACAACGCATGATTGATACAGTCCCCTCAGGTGTCGAATTGACAGAAGCGATCGAAGTCTATGACGTGAAACCCGGAAAGATCGCCCTCACTTTGAGTACGGATGGATCATCATTCTTGTTCACGGGCGAGCTTAGAGTACGCACCACCACACGTCCCCAAAGCGTCATTGGGAGTGTGGTACTGGAGTATAAGGATAAGTCTGGTGGAAAAGGAGCTTCGGTCAATGCTCAGCCTGTTGGAACAGCGTCTGGATATGATGATAGTTTCACTGTTAGTAGCCAACCTGAAGCCGAAAACGCTTTGCTGACTTTTTCGCAGTTCTACAATTTCTCCACGTCGATCAGCAGCAGTAGCGCCATTTCATCCTTTACCGTCACTGTCACCCCCACAGATGGATCTAGCATCACATATGACAACAACGGACAAGGTTATCCCGTTGAAAGTGTGATCAACCTTCACCGACCTGCTTGTAGCATCAGCACAACGACTGATGCCAACGGCAAGTATACCGCGAATGTTGTTGCTGCTGTAAGGTTTTATTCTTCGCGTTGCTAGCACAGGCTAATTTATCAAAGGTCCTTGATGGCTCTACTGATGTCTCCATGAACGTTGCTTTGCAAACTCCACGGGATATACCAATTCCCCTTTTGTCCAAATCCAATGTAGCTCTTTTTAAAACAGGCACTGTTGGCAAGTATGCTCTGTACAAAGGAAGCTTTGCATTTTCTACCGCCCAGGTCAATTCGACAACCTTTGACCTAAGCTGCCAAAACGGAGGGAAGAAGTTTGTTTATGGGTTTCAAAGACTAATTGGATTTGGTGCCGACAATGGAAGCGATTCCACCACCGTTACTTCTACTACGGCATCCGGCACCTCGGCGTCGGCGACTTCCACAGTGTTCACCACGACACCTGGTGGCCATGACGGATCGTCGAAATATTCGAGCAGCAGCAATGTTTCCTCTGAAGGCTCTACTGCTTCTATCTCTGCTTCCACGACCAAAGGAGGCCACAACTATGGTCAAGGATGGATTCCTTGGTATCCAACCGCAACCCAGGCATCTCAGGGCGTGGCAACCGATCACGCTTGTGGTCCGTCAGCAGGCTGTGCAGCACAACCATGGGCAGTCAATCCTCATTGGGCAGTTGAGACTCCTACCGATGTGTTTGCTCACACCGCGCCAGGCGGCACCTGCCCTGGTTCAGTCTACAATGCTGCTCAGACAAATGCTGAGGCCGCCAGTGCCTGGACGACCGCTGTCGGTGGAGCGGATGGGGATGGATCAAAGGGATTGGAGACGGCTCACAACTCCACGTCTTCTATCGCAGCCTACCAGGGCGGAGCTGCAGGCAAGAAGCAAGTCGTCCTTTCGAGCTTGCTTGTCGGCGCCATGGCTCTCGCAGCTACTCTTTTGTAACCTATCATCGCAAAGTTATCCCGTTACCATTTCAATCCTGCAAGCAGATCATAGTGTACAAAATCAAGTTATACTTCAACCTAAAACTTTTTGTAATAGAAGATCTTCAATTCTCATTTCCTCGGACCTAGAAGACATAGCTCGTGTAGAAACGATATTGGTGTTTTAAGGTAATATAAGACCTGAAAAACTTTGCTCTGCAACTCAATTCTGAGTCGATTTGTTCTTCCAAGATCCTCAGTCTGTATCCTAAATAATGGAAAGAAAGCTTAAGCCGCCTATCGCTCCTGTATTTCTTGCCATTGCCTAGGTTGAGGTTGATGTGCTGAAGAACTTGTCGCCCCTTTGAGGGGCGAAGGGCGCTACGATAGTGGTTCGGGGGAAACATCTCCAGGGGTACTTCTGGCTTGACACCCCCTGGATGGCATCATTCAAGGCGTGCTGGGACAACGTATTTCCTGAGCCACCGCCAACCCCAAGCTGTTCGAGAGGCCAAACCAGACAAAAGCTCTGACAGTACATTCTCAGAAGAAAGTAATGTTCTTCTCTCATTCTACCAAAATGGTAACGAAGTTGCCGCGTAGCAAACTCGTTCTCGTTCCGAGCAATGGTTTTGGTTTAGTTTCGTCTTAGATAGGTTTTCGAACAAATATTTCATAATGAGGATCTTAACAGCAAGACGGATCATCTCTAAAGGTTTCCGGGCGGAGCCATCAAGGCATCATAGTATATGTTAGTACCAATTCATACCGCCGTAATGGCGAGGTCTAGATGTTGGAAGACGTTTTCAGACAATCACTTCTCGTTGCGGATTTGATCATGGTCGGAGGAGCATTTGGTAGCGAAAATACCAGGAAGGCAATTCTCACAATTAGTTTGGTTGACGCTTGTGATTTTACGCGGTTTGGTGCATCGAGCCAAGTCTTTGGACACTTGCTTTGTGTCATCCAGTTTTAGTCTCCTCTGTGGTCTGCACCACCTCCGTATCGGCGTGTGCCTTATCATGCTCCCACCACTTCTGTCTGTCGTTCGTGAAAACAGGCAGCATTACCCGGCACAATTCAATTGCGAGCGAAGAGAGAAAAAAGAAGAGGGTGAGGACTAATGGGAATCTGAGCTGATGCGTTGCATTTTGCAACGGTCCACTAGCAACGTAATTGACCCAAATCTGAAAGCCGAAGGCGTTAGCAAAGGGCAAGAAACAACGCGTCACGGCACCTACAGTAGCGCACGAAAGTACCAATTGCATCCCGAACCACCGCACTTCGTTGCCTGCTGGGAGCATTTCGGAGAACAGAACACGAAACGTAGAGTTTACGATCGTTCCCGAAATATTGATGAGCAGCAGCTGAACGTAAAATTCCCATCGACGCTGAGATTGTGTTAGATGTTGGCGCCGGAAGAGCATTTCTGCTTTGCTGCAAACAGCAGCTTGGGTCTGACTTACCTTGAATCCGAAATCAACGTCGGCAAGTCCAATACAACCCCAGACAGGAACGACGAGGACAAGAGTATATCCGATGATCATCCAGGTTTCAAGACTGACGGAAAGGTTGGGTCGGATCCAGAGAAAGATGACGGCAAGAATCAACTGAATGAGGGTCTGAGCTAGAGCGTACAGAGAGTATTCCAGGGCGTCGGGATGTATCTCTGCGATAAAAAGCTGACCAGCTACGGAGCTCGCCGCGAATACCGAGTCTGTGTAGATCGTGTACGCTACGAGAAGAGCTCCTAAACTCTTGCGGAGAAATAGATCCTTGAAAGGGGCAAAGACTGCAATAAGTCGGTCAGCACACACAATTAGATCCTATGAAGGACACCTACACTCAATCATTGGTCGGCTCCAACCCCTTTTCAATTCGGAGGCATGCTTGGACGGTATAGCAGGTAGGCCAAAAATTGCAACCGCTGAACCAACGACCGTAATGAATCCCACAACGGTCGTTACAATGAGACCGCTGCCAAGCTTATTGTGAGCGATTTAGCTCGAGATCTGGTGGATAGATGGACTTACGATGATTGTGACGCAGTTCCGGACAAAGTCTGTGAAAGAATGATGGAAACCACATACATCAGGACGCCGCCGGTCGAGACTGCAATGCTTCCGAAGATGGACATGTTAAAAGCATACCTCCTCTTTGCGCTTGTGGCCGTGTCAGATCCGAGAGGAGTCTTATCAGCAGGTCGAATTTCATCTGCCATCCGTGAGTAAAGCGTAGAACGAACAGTCGTAGAATCCTTACCTTCGCTCCGAGCCACTGAGCCTTCTGTGTAGTTGTTTCGCATGCAATATGGTATGTAAATATTTAGAACCGCAATTAAGACCAATGTAACAATATTGAAGAGAACGTAGAGTGCAATCAGCGACGCAAAATCGTGGGCGTTGTATTCTTGCAGCCAATAGACTGGGATTGAAAACAAACCATAACAGATGATGAAGAAGGACACCAAAAGATGCTTCTTCGCCCAGTAGTCGGAATACGCGCACAAGAACAATGATGAGGCTCCCCCTAGTCCAAATGCAAGTGCATTGAGATAGAGCAGTACCGAGTTCAGATCCAGCCGTGTGTTGTCCCATGGTACAATGCAGTAGGTCGTACATGGCTGGCCGTTGCTATCGCTGCCGATTATGAAACCCACAACCTGCAGCTGGTACACCACATAGGTGTTGAAGACTGCAAATGGGATGCCAACCAGGAATTGACAAAAGACGTAGCTGTGTAGTGCTGTGTCGCGTGTCCACCACGTCTTGAGGGATGTCGCTGCGTTCATATTGCTCGATTAAGCCCCTCTTCCCAGTCGTGAGGAAGATTAGATATGGCAAATAGATGCATCTTTGTCTTGACTGGGCATGGTTATAAGCCCTTTGACAGTCCAAAGCTAGCTGAGAGTGGAATTAATTGGACTACGCTGAAATAGGTGTTTTGCTCAGAAAACGTGCTCATGGGCCTGAGACTAAACCTTAATCGTGATAGATCTCACCGAACCATGATTAATCGCCTCCAAGTGAATGAGAGCGCCAGACGCCTGCGTAGATCTAATAGCATGGCTACATTAGTATCACATAGACGTTTCACACCAATGGCCATGACGCAAGGATCAATCCATAAATGTCCATATTGTGGGTGGGTAATTTGTTTAGATTTCTGAAATGACAGGGGTCGCCGGTCAAATGCCAACGCTCAATACACCACCTAGGTAAGCCTCCGTTCAGCGACGCAATAATCTTTAGATGCGGTGGGAATTATGCGCCGAGCGGCATACCAGTCCAGTGCGGTTGGCGTCTTGCTTTGTATTCCATGATGAATGCATTAGTACAATGAAAGTGGACAGCCAAAACACCTGTACTCTACACCAGCCGCTCCCTTATTCTCAAATCGTTTCACTTAAAAAGAGTACTAAGTATTCTCCGGGGCTGTCCCAGCCACATTATGAGCGATGGCCTTGGGTGAGAACAATATTTGCACCATAGAAGAGGCTACCTCAGGCGAGACGGCCTTGCTGAAATACGATCCGGCAAAAGGGTTTTGATTGTGGCCACATGTAGCTAGAATACTTCTTGTGCTTGATGACTGATTTTCGGACGCCTTTTGGGAGCTTTCAAGCAAACATCGATCTGGTGGACGACATGAAAAGTCGTTGCTGTGGTGGTTGTGCATCCTCATCCCATAGTAAACAATGCTTTTTATGTTTGGTGGGCACGCTCGGCACGCTAGAGGATAAGTTAATAGAGTTTCTGGTGTTGTAAATAACAAGCTAATTAGGGGCTATTCCGGACACGGAGTAAGGAAAGGATTGTTCTTTAGCAAATTCTCCAGCCGGCAATTGCCTCGCAATTCCAACCTTGGACGTCAAGAAATCCGCAGCTCGCCGCAAAGAGAAGCTCGCTGCTCGCATGCATAGCGTATGCGTTAAGGTTGTTGACTGACATCGGATTTTGGCTTTCCGGGTTGTGTCTACAAATCCGATACACGGGTCGCAAGTATGTCTCTTCTGTAGTTCGACGCATCCGCGGATTGCTTGGCAACCTGCTAAGGCTTCGTGCACAACCGGTGTCACTGTAGCGCGGGAAGATCAACGCAGGTAGCTGCCTGGCCCGTGACGAAGCGCAATTATCATGACACAAATCTGTATATGTTGGGACACATCTGCAAACAGTGTCCGTTATCCTGTGGCGAAAAAACGACTCCCTTTACATGTTGCAGCATATGTACGGCGACGGTAGACCACACCAGTAGACATTAGAGAGTTCTTCTAGGCCAGGCTCACCAAGCCTGAACAACGTGATTAGGTGTCGTACTAAATTAAGGAGGTTGTGGAACCTTTCCGTATTTGGGGCATTTAGTCGGCTTCAAGAATTTAGCGCTGCCATCCGATAATCAGCCGATAATGAACACCACGCGTGTCGAGTGTTAGATACCATGAACATTCGAAGCCATCTCACTTTGTCCTTCACATTGGCCAATAAACTTTGCAATGCAACAACCTATACTAGGCCCATCCCTTATGTATTCATTCAGGAGACTTTTAGACAGCCTACTAAACTTTTCGGTTCTTCGGGAGTAGGCTCTGATCTTTCACTGACTCGGAAAAGTCTCAATTCGCTTATATCGATATCGAAGAACCTGGGTAAGATCCGCACTATGGGGTGCAAAAATGGACCCACAGCACTCGGTATTGGATAGGGCAGGGTTGCCAAGAAGGTCGGCAGCCACTGAGACTCTGAGACTTCCTTACGCGCGATGTTGAAAAGCAAATTTTTCTCACCAGTCCCGTGTGGCCAATTACCAGGCAGTAACTACGCACAAAATGCGCATCACATGGGGCAATGACGCACCTATAAGTTATAGCTATCATGGTGGGCGAAACCCTCGAACAGACAATCCCTTCACTTCCAACACTTCAACACTTCGGTCTCGATAATCGACTTTAACTTATCAACTCGGAAACAACTCCAACAGCAGCTGTTGCTGAGTTACATTATCATTGGAAAATGTCCTCCCCACCATTTCAGCCTCATCCTTTCGAGGCCAACGCTGCACAAAGTGTCTGCAAGTGCGGTGGCGCAGACTCGGTGTGTGGCTGTGCCCCTGGAAAATGCGCTTGTGCGAGCTGCCCGAAGAGCAGCGATCCAGTGAACAAAGCTGTTCCTGCTGGAGTACACAACAAGACTGTCTGTAAATGCGGTGGAAACGAAGGAACATGCGTAAGTACACGGTGCCAAAACCTATGAGAAAACCGAGACTGATACGCATCTGATAGGTATGTGCCGACGGAGCTTGTGCCTGTGGCGGGTGTGCAAAGAATCACTAAAGACTGGGGGAAACACTTGTAGAAATGGTTGACCATTTCTGAGCTGTTCTACAGGGAGAGGATGCGATGGAGAGGCTAGAGCTGCAAAATGAATGAAATGTGCGCGATGGCATCGCTTCCGAAAAACCCGTCAATAACATGTTTTCATCATGTAGGCTCTGTTCGTAAAGTTCCACTGTTGCGTGTTCGTATCGTTCATCTCATCGTGGCTGTTCGTGAAATGTGGTGGGAACTTGAGCCCGTTGAAACTTCATCAAATAGAATCTTGACCAGCCAACAAGCGAGCTTACTGAGCTGGAGTTTCAAACCCTAGTGAAGGCCCCGAAAGTTGTGATAGGTCAAGACGTCAAGTATACAGCCTCCAGTAGCCGCGAGACTCGAAACATATTTGTTTCTCCAGTTTCCTGTGTAAGGCACATTGACTTTGTCCACATCATGCAGCGTCCACCAAGTTGAAGGTCTTTGCGCCTGCAGAAAGCCTAGATACGGAGGCCTCGTGAAGTTCGTTCGTTCGACGGAAGAATTGCTTCGTAGTAGTGATGCTAAATGCTGGCGCAAAAAGTGTCGTCTACCATGAATATGCCTCCACCTCGAGCTCGAAAGTAGTTCCCGTTGCTGTCTTCGAGATATCTACGACAGCAGCCCTGACATCGTCACAAAGCATACCAGGGCCCGAGACGACGACACCAACTTTTTGCCAGCCCGCTTGAACTTCTTCAGCAAGCAAATCCTGCACGTTCAGTCTTTGACCTATTCTGACTTGCTTATCCGTTACTTCCTGCAGTACACCTTGCAGCTCGTCGACAAGACCTTGGGCGGATTGTTTTGCACCCCAAGCCAGCTTGACGTTCCAATGACTTGCTAGGAAAGGGAGCAGGGCTGTAATTCCAATACCACCTCCAATTAGAAGGAGCCTGTCGCAACGAAGAACAGCTGTGGTGGAATTATTGGGGTAAGGTCCTTCGACTAGCGTCAAGAGATTTGTGTGCTGACCGATGGTCTTCGTCATGCCTTTGCCCTCTCTCACGAAAAGAGTAACGCCAACGGGAACTGGGTTCTCCGGCATTTCTTCCCCTTGCAATCTCTCTCTAGCGCTCTTTTCAAGATCAGAGTTGCTTTCTGACTGTTCTCCCACTGAAGGATGATCTGCCTGGCTTTGGCTAAGCGATTTGCCATGATAGCAGGCCGGCTTCAATAGCACAGATGGCAAGATCGAGAATGGATGGTTTTCCCAGGGCTTCAAAGGGTTCAACGTTGGAAAATAGAAATAGGCATGCTTGCCAGGCTCGATCCCCCATCGTACTCCAGGTACGTCTATCCTGACGTATCCATGCCCGATCGAAGTCACAGTCGCGCGAGAACAACCGACGAGCATGATGCGGACCAATCTGGCAAATCTATCGAAAGTCCAGACGGCTATGATGGCGTACATCCAGTAGATATAGCCACCGAGATTGGCATAGAGATCGTAAGCATGGTACCAACAGGCTGCAATCAAAATGATCGAGAGCACAATGTGCACAAGTAGGAACGCGCCGTACGCATGTGCCCGGAAATACAATCCACTACCAAATGTGAGGACAATAGCCACGATCGTTGCGACAACGCCCCAGATCCAATATGGTTTATCGTGCTCCATGCTGTACATACCATTTTCACAGTAAAGCACGAGTGCAACGATGGAGTGCAAAATCGACTGTACTGCAAAAACCCTGGCAATCCACCGATGAAGGAGGAGGTACGTTGAATGCGACCAGTTCGTTGACCAAAGCAAAATGTTGTTCCTGCCCCCAAATAAGAAGAGTAGTGGTGCCATTATGTAGGCGAGGGTGCCAGTGCGACCGATGACGAAGGCCATGATTGCACGCCATACAGTCGGGTGCCACGCATCCGGCATCCGAGCTCGATAGCCAACAGCGGTGAAGATGATGTTCAAGGTGACAAAGAGTGCGATATATATGCTTTGGCCTCTAGTAGGAGCATTTCCAAGCAGGTATGGCAGGGGTCGCACATGATACTTGCCGATGATGCTGGGCCAAATTAGGTATGGTTTAAATTTTTGCGAGACCCTGGAAATCCACGGGAGATATCCTAAAGCAGTGAGAACAATCGGCGTGCCAAAACCTGTAACGAGCATTGCGATACTGAACAAGTTAGTTGGAAGACATTCTCCATTCGGGTCTAGTTGCAAGACTGCTTACCCATAAGCATTCGAAATAGTACCTTCTCTCTGGATGGAAGATAGAACGTTGTATTGCGCCAGATAGACGTCATCCGGAACAAGAGATGTTTCATTGAGCGAAGTGTCATCGGCGCTCAACTGCACCTTTGGCGGTTGTTTGACTTGCTCAAGAGCTTGTTCGTAGCTCCACTTCGCAGGCACAGCCCTCACGCCCGCAACTTTCTGCCCTGTAGCTTGCTGCTCCCAAAAGTACTCCATCTTTGAAGGCAACACGTCGTCTTGGGCGCATTTCTCGTGAGCACACCAGGCAAGGCTTGTCAAATATGCTGTATCGCAAGCATAGCATTCTGTGGAGGTCTGGAAAGTGACCATTCCGACTGTAACACCTGAAGATGAGCAGTTCAGTGTCAATGTATACAATGAGCGTACACATGCTGTGGCACAGACAGGCTCATATATGTTTGCAGGAAAGCCTGTCAGGCCGTAGTAGCTAGCAAAGGCGACATCAAAGTAAACCAATTGCAGCCAAACCAATGACTGGAGTCTCATTGTGCAAAAGTAAACGATCACAGTCACGCAAAATGGCGGCGAAGGGACACAGGTCGTAGCCGAAAGAATAGATAAGCAACATCTTCAGTCGAGCACAGGGCGTATATGTAGATTATTGGGGTTTCTGGACGGGCATTCCCGGCAGTTCCAAGCACAGTAGGTCTTTTGTTGATCATAGTGGCCGTGCCCTTACACATGCGTTCACATGGTGTCGAGGAATGTCTTGGTAGAATAAGTAATGGGCGAGACTACGGAGTACAATGGGTGAGCAAGTTTCAAGTTCCCAAAGCGGAAAGGTTGAAGCGATGGTGCTGAAGTTTAATCTGTGTCCATTAAGCGATAGGTCGCGAAGGTCTGACGTGGAACCACCAAAGGCTGCCAAAGCAGACTCGGGTTTAACCAAAAGGTATCTAATCATTGTTCAGTTGGCGACTCAAAAGTTTTTGTTGCGAAGAAGCAGATACGTCACGCTATTAGCAATTTACGAGGTGCAAAAGTGCGAACTCCGGTGACGGCTCAGTATCATTAGGGAGAGAAGAGAGCAGCTCTGTGATGATCAAAGAACAGGGTCTCTGAGCGAGCGGGTCGGTCGTACGGGGTGCTTCATTCAAGCCACGTGGAAGGAACCACCTTTCGAGTACCCTGAAGTTTGGATGAGTAGAATGGCTGGAAGCTATGTAGTTACTATTAGATTGTGCTTCCTTTGTCGCTGGGATATTATTCCCGAGCTTCCGTGGAGCTCGAGATCTCCCGATATTCTTAAAGTTCTCCCTTTTGAACTCAAGCCTCTGACATCCGGAGTGCTAGGTTCACGTCCCGTGGATGTCAGCTGAATGTCTGTTGCAGAGGACGACGACTTCTTTTTGCAGCTTCGCCTGGTTTTCAAACTTTCTGTTCTTCATTTATAGCATTTCCCTCAGTGTGCCGCTGCGTCAGGCATATAGTAACCGAATGCTAAACTTCCTAGGAAGACTCCAGTAAGCACGGACAGGAAGTAGCCCACGTTCAGGGTCATAACCGCAAGCATGCTGCCGCCGGTTAGTTCACATGATGTAGACCGCGTTGATGGTCGACACTTACATCAGGTAGCTCACACCGGCAACGATAACATCCAGTAAGGCCAAAAGAATCCTCTCACCAGTTCTCCAAGGTCTCGACGTGGTTTTTGTTTCAATAGAAGATACCGAGGCGAAAGAGTAGTTCCGGTATTGCTTGAGTTTGTCCAAGGTGTCAAAGAAATGTGCACGAAGTGCTAAGAGAGCGCGTAATATGACGGCGAATGCAATGAGGAATATGCAAGTCGCAGCGTATTCTCCTGTTGTCTTCGGTGTCCATGCGTATGAATAAAGCGGTGTCATGGTGGACGAAAAGAAAGCAGTTGCCATGGATTCCGAACCCATTGTCGACATGT
This sequence comes from Incumbomyces lentus, assembly GCA_017656005.1. Taxonomy (NCBI): domain Eukaryota; kingdom Fungi; phylum Ascomycota; class Eurotiomycetes; order Chaetothyriales; family Trichomeriaceae; genus Incumbomyces; species Incumbomyces lentus. Next base: position 496,479 of record JACJVT010000004.1, on the reverse strand, counting down.
CCGTAGCATTTCTTGTTGAGCTAGACATCGCCATCTCTGAAGCCGTGGTTGTCGGTGAGATGGAAGCGCTTGTGGTCATGCTCGGCACTCGAACCACTCATACTCATTGTCATGATGGTCTTGCTATCAAGGGAGTTTTTCGCCCAGTCAAAAAGATCGTGAAGCAAAATGCTACTCTGAACCCAGTCCTGCTCCGTGACGACGATATAAATGTATGCAAACCTACGGGTGTGCTCCACGATGGGAAGAATGACCAATGTGTTGGGTGGGACGTTCACAGACCCCGGGCTCTGCCGCAACTGTGCCGTAGCTAGGCATACTTTTCTTGTCATTAGAAATAAAGGAGCTTCGAGGCAAGGCTTCCAAGGTTCCGCCTGTCAGGAGGACTGCTGGGTGCAAGTTACGGATGTTGTAGCCTTGCGTTCTCTCATTGGTCGAACTTTCTGGGATGGAGAGATCATAGTATGCGTCCAAATTTCTGCGCTTGCCCACTTTAAGTGAAAACTTGCTCAAGCATAATAATATCTTTTATAGGGTACTCCCTAGTGGTTAGTTTAAAACTTGGCAAACCACTAAAAGAAATGAAGTCCAGGGTTTTGAGCATATTTTCCTATTGATGCGCTAGACTAATTCTGCCGTCTACTAAGTCAGAACAGCCCTGGTGTCACCAACTGTTCCTAGAAGCAATATGAGCTTGGAATAAGTAATTTTCCAACGCAAGGGCTTCTCGGGAATTACTTTCAGGCAACTGTTGAGCTAGTGTCCCTTGGTCAATCTCAAGGCGCCCGAGTGGGAAGCGGCCAAGGCTAAGATACTTCGATATTCATCAGAGATAAATCGGGATCACTGGGGCTCATCCAATTACAGCTCTGGTGAGTCCTTCAAGCATCACCAAAAGTATTGTATTCGTGCTTTGACATGTCGGAGTTGATTGGGTTGCGCAAAAAGGGCAAAGCCGCATAAAATGCATGTGTTAATCCTGGGGATACCCGTAGTCTTTCTTTCCAGATTCACACGTGGCTGCCGTCATTCAGAACAAACAATGCACTATTTCACATTAAGGGCAGACTGGGCAAGCTTGGTTGGGCCAGCTCCGTGCGCAACACAAGCATGTTCACATGATGGCGTGGCGGATAGTACTTGGTGCGAATACGACCTTTCTTCAAGTTACAAATATGTGGGAAGATGCACTAAGCACTGGCGAAGTCGGGTTGGCGCACTGGTCCATGGAACAAACATAATGCGCCCGATCGTCGTATCCTCCGGTCCATCATGAACCCTCAGCAATATTCAGTGTCAGTGCCGTATGGAAGAGATTATGTCATGCAACTCAGAGCACAACTTCAAGATACCTTGGGTGTTAGAGATCCAAGGCAGCGAAATGAAACCCTCGAATGTCATCAAAGATATTTCGCAGTCCACATGCTTGATTAAGTATTATTAATTATACATCGGCTTAGCTGAGCGATCCCAGCGTGACGTTCGTACAGGGCGCATCATAAATGGCGGGGTTGACAAATTCGACCTCAGGACTATTCTCGAATGCAATTCGAATCAGAGTCTCGGCGCTTGGGTCGAATTCAGGCCAACCCATCACCTTCGTCAGTCCATCCTCTGGGTCAGCTGCAAAAGCAGCCCATGCACGCTGCATGACCCTCGTGGTCTCTTTCTCGGCTTCTGAAGGAGGTATACCACTGACATCCTCGGATGCACCAAAGATCATATGCAGATCCACGCCGTGATAAGCACCGCTTGTGGGATATAGTCGAACGTTATCCCAGTCGCCGAAATAGCGATACCACCACACCGGTACGCCCCGATCTCTCCTCCGGTGTGCTGTGTATGAGTTGGGACAGGTAAAAGACGAGAGGAGAAAAGCATCTACCTGCTCTGCTGTTGGAACTATGCCGTTGGCATACGCGGGGACCCTATAATATCCGTCTTCGTTGTTGTTGTTTCCAACTATCATCGGCTAAATAACCGTTGTTAATGCGGCAAATTCTTGTTGGCATATTAAGTTCACTTACCAGCTTGGCAAATTCGCCGTTCTCAGCGCGCGAGACATAATCCGAGAACACAATCTCTTCATCAACCATGGGATAAAAGGCAGGGATCGATCTCAGGACACTGTTGCTTTTGCCAGGCCGAATATCTGCTGCAGCGCTTTTAATGTCTTCCCAGTCAACGGAACGCAAGCAAGCTACAGCATCTGCAGCAGACGAGCAATTCACAGCTGAGACAAGAGTGTCCCAGTTGTGTTGTGTCACGTTGGGTTTATTGAGTGGGAAGCTGAAAGCATTACCCGAATGGGCAATAAAGCCTTTGACGATTGGATCGGATTGGTAGGCATAAGACCAGTAGTCAAGGGCAACCCCTCCCGACGATTGACCAAAGATCGTGATCTGCTCCGGATTGCCTCCGAAGCTGGCAATGTTGTCTCTGATCCATTCGACTGCAGCTCTCTGGTCGCGCAACCCCAAGTTTGGTGTCAGACCTGGTGCTCCCGGAAAGCCAAAGACGTTTCCACGGTAGTTGAGTGTTACCAAGATAACGTCTTCCGCATCCGCGAAATATTTGCCAGTGTAGAATGGACTATTAGTGTTACCGATGGTGAATCCTGGGCTTTGAATCAGCAGTCTATAGGAAGGATAACAAAAAGGGACTTCTTACGCCCGCCGTAGAAGAAGACCAGAACTGGCTTTCCCCCTTTCCAAGACTTCCGCGTAGGCTTGGACCAAATGTTGAGAGTCAAGCAATCCTCGCTTTGAGGAGTTCCAGCTCCAGATGAAAAATACTTTATGATTCGCTGTGCTTGAGGAGTGAAGCCTGGGTAGTCGACCGGCCGCGATGCTGTCAGAGGGCAGTCACTAAGCTAAGAATGAGAAACTACTATCTTTGCGGGCACCCAGTTGACTTACAAACCCTTGATTTTGTCAACAGCGGTTCAATCGCGTCATATTCAAAGGATGGAAAAAGACTTACGAACTCTGATGCTTCGTAGCTCACATCAGCCGTGAACCTCTCCGGTGGTGCAAACCGCAAGTCACCCACGGGAGGCTTAGCATAGGGAATTCCCAGATACTCAATAACAGATTCTGTGCCATTGGCGATATGACCTCGGATGCGTCCATTTGTGGTGCTGACTTCTATCCATTCCTTTCCATAGCTCTGACCTTGCCGCCTGTCTTCCCAAGGCAGGCCATAACCGAGGGCGAAGGACAATGCCGCAGCGAAAATTATAGGAACGCGCATTTGTTCCGTATGGAGATGGGGAAAGATTAACACAAAGGAGCTACAAGAGCTGATGGCAAGATTTTGGTTATTAAAGTGCTTGTCGGAACCCTGGGTTGCGAGATGCAGGTACAGAACGGACATCAACGTAACGCACTAGTGGCGCAACGCGAACACGAACCCCAGTTGATTAGCTTACCGGGTTTATTACGGCGACCACTCCGTTTACCCCGAGCAATCTCAATTTGGATCAACGAGCTCGAGCTCGTCTCAAGATATCCTCTTATTGGTGTCTCAACCACGTGCTATCCCAGATGAAGTCATCAGACATTGGACATGCAAACCTCGCTCGAAGCCTGTTTCTGCGCGACTCAACCACCAGTTACCTAGTTTGTGCTTCGTAGACCACGAACAGCCCAACGTTGCCCCGGTCACGGTGTACTCAAAATAAGTTGGACACATTGAAATGATAATGCTCCGTTTAATTTGATCCTACAAGCGACTAAGTTGGGATTTATATGTGATAAATGTAATTTAGGCGGTCTTTTACTATAGTAAAAGTCGAAGTGTTCCAGACCACGAGTAAGCAAGAAGCAGCTGTTCAAAACCACGTGGTGTTGTCGGTGTCCAGCTTATTTTGAGTGGACCGTGCTCGGCAAAAGTGATACCAGCGGCATTTGACATCAAAGAGGCTTTGCGACGGGTAGGAGTGGGGCCTTTTTCCCGGTGGCAAGGGTGCTCAAACTGGCTTGTAGACACCCGCGACTTGGCAGGCCGGGAAGTTACCCGTTGAGTCCGCGTTTAACTTTTTGCGCTTGTTCGATCTCTGACAACGTGCTGAAGATCATTTGAAGAGGATTGGATCACGACCCACCAGAGAAATACAACAGAGAAGCACACTCCTGCTTGCAACAGCTGCAGAAAATTTCATCCTACGGATCGGACACAGAGACGATGTGATTGAAGTTCGATTAAACTCCAGGAATCAGATGCTGATAGTTTGCTTCTCCACTACAACCACATCTCCATTCTAAATGCACAATGGCTTCATACAGAGTTTTCAACGGCCTTTTCCGTGTCGTGCGATTCTCGCCTGGCTGGAATCATGATCGGCATTTGCAAAGTCGATCTGCAGGCCCACAAGGCACACTTACGTTGTATGTTTGATTCGACACACGATCTTCTGCCGTTCCGACTTCCCCAAGACGGTTACTTTCGGTCTTGGCCGTGCCGCGATCAACATGTCTAGTCTGGATTTGTAGGATGATCGACCGTGGCTCTCCGGTCTCATGCAAATTTATGTATGCATTTGAACCGCGCCAGGTGCCATTGCGCTGCGACTCATGTAGGGGCACTGCGAGCTGTTGGAGCACGTTTGGACAAAGGATCAATGGTGCTCTGACTTGCGAGGCTCACCTTTTTACTACTATAGCGTCGGCGCACATCGCAATCTCCCTCCTATTGCGTGCCAAACGACATCGATTTACGTGAGCCCGCTTGGTCTCACGCCGTAAAGCTGTCCGGACTTTGGGGTTCGGTCATCGATAAGCGGAAGAGAAGTTCCATAAGGTCACTGACGACAGCGGCTATTTGGGCTACAAAGTCTCCTGATATCTTAAGTTCCGTTTCGAAATTCCTCGCGCCTCATCCCATGAACCGATTCAACCCATCATGGCCAATATCGGACTACCCACGGAAGACGTTCCCAACCAGGGTTGGAAGCTGTATATCACATCTCTGGTTATGATAATCTGCGCCGGGCTCGTTGTCATAGCTCGCCTATTGACACGATACAAATTCCAAAAACTTGGATGGGACGACTACACCATCATCCTGTCACTGGTGAGTGTCCATGTATCGCGTTCACCTCATGCTCTGAGACTGACTTCAAGCCTGTCAGGCTTTCTCCATCGTGATGGGTGTTGCCATTAAGATGGCTATCTCCAATGGTTACGGCCGCCATACCGCAGACCTCTCCAAACAGCAGCGAATCAGTGCACTAAGATGGTTTTTCGTGGCTCAATCGCCGTACAAAATGGTCGTCGGCCTTAACAAAGTGTCAGTCATCTTGCTGTACGTGCGGATCTTCGCCACTCGAAGCTTCAAAATATCTGCATATTGGGTGTTGGCGATTGTGGTGGCTTGGACCATAAGTGGCGTTGCCGCCACAATATTCCAGTGCATACCCCTTGCCGGCTCGTGGGACAAGTCTATTGACGCACAGTGCATCGACACAAACGTCTTCTGGATGGCGTATGGGATTACCAACATCTTGACAGATGTGCTGGTCCTAGCACTACCAATTGCGCCGATTTGCCGACTCCATCTGAGAGTGCGGGAGAGGGTAATGTTGTGCTTCATATTCTTGATGGGTGGCTTGTAAGTTTCCCCTCCTAATTTTCAAAATTGCCTCCGCTAACTCGGTGATATCAGTGTAACCCTGACGTCGGTGCTGCGTGTGACTGCCGTGTCCAACTCATTACACAACCGGGCAGATATCACATGGAACTTTATCCCCCGTGGCATGTGGACGTCGATTGAGTCCAATGTTGGTATAATCTGTGCCTGTTTGCCAATTCTCAAACAGCCCTTGGCAATGATCTGCCCCAGCATCTTCCGATCCAAGAAATCCAGTTACTACGCCAACGACGCTCCAAGCAAAGTCTACTACATGGGACAGATGTCGGGTAATCGCAAAGAGCCCGCGGAATGGAAGGGCCAACCCGAATCCCACGTCGTACCGGTATCATCGAACCATCCCGGGATGACTCGCATGAGCGACGAGCAGCACATTATGGCCAAGTCTGAGAAGGGGGGTGACAGTGTATTAGAGAGTGCCGGAGTATGTATGGTGGCGCGAAGCCTCGATCAACCTATTCGGTAAGCCCCCTCTCTCGAAAGCGGGGGTATCTGTACAGTGATGTATAATGAGCTAATGCCACGGATGGCGTTCATGGAGCATGTTTATTGGGTACCTACGATTCACGCACATACCAATTCTATATCTTTACCAACGCTCTAACATAGGGGCAAGAATCAATTTTGTAATGCACCACCAAGGACACAATGCCGCCATTCGAGTAGACTTGTCAGACTCATCAAAGTGAAAAAGAGGGCGAGCGCAATGTGGTCGCGACGCGAGGCGAGACCGCTCACGGTCGATGCACCCATCAGCGTGTAATATCATAGTATCTGATACTTTTAGGACTTGGTATCATAGTATCAGATACCTAGTATTAGTAACAATACCGCCAAGAAATGTTAAAACAGTAAATTAAGGCTGTTAGGCATTAATAGAGACCGGAAGATACTTAATCCCGCATGGAATAAGCAGTACCAGATAGTATCAGATACTTTGTAGAGTATCTGATTCTTTTATCTCAGTATCAGAGTTTCAGATACTTTATGATATCTTACACACTGGCACCCATGCACAGCAGGCAGAAGCATTGATCTGCGGCAGGCAGAGGTCAATTCTGTACTACGCGACTACCCGAGGAAGCTACAACAGGCACAGGATTATGAAGGATGTAACGCAAGCTGTATTGACCCGGCCACTGGTATAATTACATCAATGTGCGAAACTTCTGATTCAACTGAGGTTCGTGGAATCAGGACCTTTCATAGCATAAGACGTAAATGAGCAAAGCTTTGATTTCCGAAAGAGACAACACCATGTCTACGAACCGTTCTCACCCTACAGCACTTACGCGACTCCTTGATGAACCGAAGGGGAAAATCACCTATTCCCCCGGACAAGCATTCTTGCTGCATGTCTTCTGGGAATGTCCAAGCCTGGACGCGGCTAAGGGACTGCTGCGAGCTCTACAGAAGTGCGCTACCGCTACGCACCGCGACACTCCTTGCGTCCCGATCTACTTTTTCCGGATTTCCAACAACAATGCAAGTCTGCATACTCTGGCTCCAAACACAATCAATGACCATCCCGCACTTAGCGCTGCGTTACGAAAGCTCAGGGTAGGGGTGCCTCGCGCGGCAGTTGACGCAGAACTCGTCCGCCAAAACCTCGATCCACGCCTCATTGATCTCGACCCACTGACAGAGCTCCCAGAGAATCTGCAAATGCGTCCAGTGGCAGTGGAGTGTACGGAATTGTATCTCGATGAGCGCGCATTCAACGAGCACGCTGGTTCTCGCGATTACCTGGCAGCGTACGGCGAGGTCATCAACCCAGTGTTCCGTACTCAGCAGCATACGATCCGTATGGGAACACCAACAGCAAATCTCGTTGAGAAGATTCTAGATCCTATGCTTCACGAGAATGTGGCGGCAATGGTCTCCGGCACAGTGCTTTGGCAAAGTCCGTCGTATCGAGACTTTGAGCTGATTGTGTCCCTCGACTTGGCAAGTAGGGAGAATGCTCTAGAGGATCTCGTAGCGGCTTTGCCTGAGTCGGCCCGTGATCAGAGCGTCTTTAGAATCATCTTTCCGCATCCTCTGCGGCAGGACACAGCACGTTTTCTCGGTGTATGGTCGAGTTTGCCACCAGGATTGATTGAGGGGCTGCGAAGTCTTCCCATAGTCCGCGGTGAGCTGCATTGTAGCGAGGCGGCTGTAGCGGACATTACAAGGGCTGTCGAATCAGCAGGACATGGTCGGACATTGTCAGTCAATGCGACTGATTATGTTGGGTACATCTTGCATGCAAGAGCTCAGGAATTGGTGGCGGTGTAGAGGTCGGCACTCGAGCGTTGCTCTTGAGCACAACTTATAGAAGGCGTCTCAGCGCATAAGAGACTTTGCATCTGTATATAACACCTGCTATGGAATGTGACAGGTAAATATCAAGCCGTCAACGTAGCACACTGGATGGCGAGGAGGGTACACGGCGAGCACAGCTCGCACAGTACTCCGCACTCCGTACAGAAATGCTACGGTTGTCCATGGTAGCCAATACTTTTGCATCTGGCGACTTCCGGGCTCCTGTAGGTGCCGAGGGTGCTGACCCGCATCCGCCCACTAACCCGATGACGTAGCTCTGCAGCCCATGTGAAGTTCCAGAGACCCCGTTCGATTGAAACCTGTTTTATCGAGTTGGTACCTACATAATAATACCAGGACCTGGAGGTGTGAGTGCTCGTGTCTAACCCAGTAGAATACAAAACGTTTTGCCTCCCTCTCTCTCTTTGTATTCCGTGAAACAACATCCTCCTCCTCAACGATCAAGGGTCACAGCGTACTTCATACCTCCTCCCATCCTTATTTCCACTCACTCCGCTCACAACATGTCGTCTCGGGAAGTAGCGCAGAAACAGTCGCAGGAAGTGAGCGAGTCGCAGTCGGGCGCATGGCAGACGACAAAGGAGACGGTGTCTTCAGCAACGGCCAGCATAGGAGGAGCTTTCAATTTCTCAGGGGCCCTGTCAGCGAACGCGGGAGCATATAAAAAGAAAACCACCACTACGTCAGGAGGAGGCGAGAAATTGAGCAAGCAGGAAGCGGACCGCCTGTATGAAGAGCGCATTGAAGATGAGTATGCTAAGCGAGAAGGGGGTGCTTGAGGACTGGAACTCGCCGGGCGGAGAGTCTTGGAATTGGAGGCTGGAGCAACTTTGCGGTATGGTGATCAATAGACGGCTCTACTTAAACATTTTCAAGGGGGGATGAAGTAATGCCATAATAGATTGCGACGGCCAGCCCTTCAGGCTCAGTGCGGGAAACATTCGTTGTAACAGAAGATCTCGCTATGTTTCGAATAAGTAACAAGCCTAGCGGCCCGCCTTTAAAAAATGTAGATTGTCCAACACCCATCCCTTTTTTCGACTCCTTCTACCGATCAATCGTACTTGTGAGACGTAGCCAGATATCTCTCCTCTCGTCATACACAATGGCACCCAACATCGACGAAGCGCTCCGCTTGATTGATGCCGCGCATTCAGAGGACCCAAGAAAGTCAGCGTCCGGCCAGCCGTATGAGCTACACTACGCACAGCGCATGACGCACTACCTCGAACTACACTCACCAGAGGCATCTGCATTGCTCCGCGTAGCGGTACGCGCACAGCACTTCCGTCGGTGGGAAGTGCCGCGCGACTCGTACCCCAAGACGAAGGCAGGATACTTCGCGTGGCGGGCATTCTTGAAGAAGCGGCAAGCCGAGCAGGTGCGGGAGATATTATGTCTAAATGACGGCTTTAGCGACGCCGAAGCGAGCCAAGTAGCAGCGCTAATCGCGAAGGAGAACCTGAAGAAAGGGGAAGGCAAGGGCGACGCGGAAGCGCAGGTTCTTGAAGATTGCGCCTGTCTTGTCTTTCTAGATGACCAGTTCGACGACTACGAGGCCAAGTGGAAACTGGAGCAGACGAGTGAGGAAGCGGCTGATGATAAGATGGTTTCTATTCTGCGCAAGACTTGGGCGAAAATGGGCACGCGAGGGCAGGAGCTTGCTTTGCAGCTGGATCTGAGTGACAAGGCTAAGGAGTTGGTTGGGAGAGCTCTGGCTGGTCAGTGACATGCGCGAAAGGGATGGACACGGATGACACTGTATTGTATCTTCAGCATACGTAGGTTCAGATTTGGAACATCAGTATCATTTAAATCTGTCTGGAGGGAAGAGACGGAGATCTTGGCACGTTAATCGATGGGCGAGTTTCCTCATCATCCAAACGGGTTTCCATGCCCATCATACAGCTGGGAAGATTGTACGACAGTTGTCAAGGCCGGAGTTGCTTATGCAGGTATGCAGATATGCTCGACGACAAATTACCTGCCGAACACAAGTTTCTCGCTCTTCCTCGGCACGGACAAGCTTTGGCTGAAATCACACGGGGAACTCGGCGCATTCGAAGCCGAGAGAGTTTACTCAGCATCTCAGCAGCTCGGTTTACGTGATTTCGCAGACTATTCTGTAGTGCTGGTGACGACTCGTAGACTCTGACTTCCGCCTTCAATCGTACAAATCAGTGCCCCGCCTCGCCTCCCGTCGGCTCCACCAATCCGCTAAAGATTGTCGGTGAGATGCAGCCGTTTGTGTGACATCTATGTGCTTTAACACTTTGGAGGACAGCGGACAAGAAGATATAGCAAGTATCTTACGCACTATCTTGAACGTACCAGAGTATCGACTGCTGATTACATAAGTCCTACGAGATTTGTCGAATTCGGCCAAGAAATTGCATGCCATTTTGCTCATCCAGCCGTGGTCAGGTTCAATCAATCAACCGAGACGCCAAGACATTTTCTACCACCGCCACCTGCAGCACAGGACTTCCCGGCCGGCGAACGCTCGACATGCCTCTAGCCAAAATTGATTTCCACTCGCACTTCGTCCCAGACTTCTTCCGCGAAGCCCTTCTGGAAGCGGGCATCGATCATCCAGATGGCATGCCCGGTATCCCCCAATGGTCCGAGCAAGCTCACCTCGACTTCCACGCCGACCTCAACGTGACCAAATCCATTTTGAGCATTTCCAGCCCCGGCACACACCTGACACCGGGAAAGGATGCCGAAGCACGGACTCTCACGCGGCGGATCAACGAGTTCTCAGCCGAGCTCAAACGCCGCCGGCCCGAGTCCTTCGGCGTCTTCGCCTCTCTACCTCTGCCAGACGTACAGGGTAGCCTGGACGAAATCAAATACGCGTGCGAGCACCTCAATCCAGACGGGTTCGCCATGCTGAGCAACGCGCACGGCTACTATGTCGGGGACAAGAAATTCGACCCGGTCTTCGACGAGCTCAACCGACGGAAGGCGATCGTCTTCATCCATCCGACCACGCCGTGCACCGCGTTAGCAGGCGGGGGGTGTGCGCAAGCAGCGCCCCTGTCGCCTCCTTTCCCACGCTCGACGTTTGAGTTCTTCTTCGACACCGCCCGGGCATATTCCAACCTCTTCCTCAGCGGAACGATCAGCCGGTGTCCAGACATCACGTTCGTAGTGACACATGCCGGGGGCTGTCTGCCACCGCTCATCAACCGCATCGGCGTCGTAGCGGGACTTCTCAACTTACCCGGTCTCGACCGGTCCGTCGACGGAGCATACATCAAGGAACGCCTGAACAGCGAGCAGTTCTTCTACGACACGGCCGGGTGGGTGTTCCCCGACCAGATCAAGGGCCTGTTGGCTTACCTGGATCCGAAAGGGGCGGGCAAGCGACTTGTGTATGGCAGCGATTTCCCTTGGACGCCTTTCGGCGGCGTGAAAGCGCTGAGCCAGGACCACGATCAGTATTTAGGTGATTTCTTCCCTGGGGAGGAAGAAGCCATAGGGGAGGGCAATGCGAAGCGATTACTGGCATGGAAAGGAAGGCAGACTTGACCAATTTCCAGCCAAGGGTGTCGTAGAGTGTGCCCGACTGTCAAACAGGTCTCCTCTCCATATTTGCCTCTTCATATAGTTGTTAGCCATGAGCAGTGGCATGGTTCCACCTGAGGCGTTCGGTCTGGCTGCTCTTCAAGCGCTAGACCGGTTTAGCTCATACGGAGTACTGAGAAGCTCCGAGTCCTTGATGACAGTTATCAACTAAGCCAAGCTGAAGTACCTTTGCCAAAGCCCTATTATTATCATGTTTATGTTATAGCTGGGGATGCATATCACTTTCGCAGGCACAACATTCCGTACTTTCCTTGAGCGGCTATTGCGATGAAACTGTAGTAAATTACGAACGACTGCCTTTGGATAGATTGGAGATTGAAGACCTGCCTCATCGTGGACGTGAAACAGAATTTGGATATCATTGAGCCCCGGAACCGTGTCGGATTCTCGTGAAAGCTAGAGTTACAGGAGAGGAAGGGTGATTGGGTGTTTTGAATAGAGCCGTTCCAGCCAATCCGTGATCCAAGCAAATTTGGGAGATGGATTTTTGGGTATTTCTCTGCGCAAGTCATCTGTTTCTAACAGCAAATACGAAATAATACCATGTCTTTGGGTAGGACTGAGGTTGTTTCGCACACTTCGTGGAAGACCTGTCGGGAGCAAGAGCAGAGGATAAGATAGCAGAGAGCAGAGCAAGAGAGTAAGTTCGCAAAGTCATACCAAGAGGCCTCCCATTTCGAAATTATTTTTCCGACCTAAAAATGCTAAGCAAATGTTGAAACACGTTTTGAGAATACCGCATCAATTCCGCCAGTCTGACTCAACTGCAAAGCAATGAAACTTATACCACCGTTGTCTCTTCAAACACAAGCTTAATTGTTGTTCTGGCTATTTAGGATCCTGAGGATGGCAAGGAAGAGGTTGATGATGTCGAGATATAGGCTGATAGAAGCAGCGATCTCCTCCTCTGAGGTCAAATTAGCGTCTCATGCAAGAGGAAGGAAAAACAGAAAACTTACCAGGCTGGTAGTGTCTTGTGATTAGCTGGGTGTCGACCAAGATATAGCCGCTGAAGATAAGTGCAGCCACCACGCCATACACCAATTCGATAGTCTTGCCTCCTGGGAAGAACATGGCCATGAATCCAAATATGATCAACACCCACAGTGCTCCAAATAAGTATGGAATCCAGCTGGTAAAGTCGTACTTGGTCTGACATGCAAACAAAGTCAAGGCGACGAAAATGGCAAGCGTGATCACCAAGGCTTGCACCACAATCCGGCTTTCGTAGAAACTCGTGATGACACTGATGCTGTACGCCTCAAGCGCGGTGAAAGCCGTCAAGAAGACCATATTGGTTGGATAAGACTTCCTCTTCCAAAAGGTGAGCAGCATGAAGCCGATGGCACCGAACAGCGAGATCCACATCATCCAGCTGTTGGACTGAATCCAGGTCTTGTACGACGCCGAGAAGAAAGATGCGCACGAGAGGGCGGCCGTCAGGAGGAGCTGGCAGGTAAGAATCGCGTAGACTTTGCGAACGAAGGCCATGCGGATGGAGATGTCACATTCGGAGACGGATGTGCCAAACTGCGAGGTGGATTAGACGAGGTCTTCGAGGTCTGCGAGGAACCGTGCGCAAATAGCAACACTCACCTTGAAATCGTCTGGAATATTGTCGTCTTCAGACCTTCTTGTGCTGCCATAACCATCGTCTGCAGAACTGGGGCCGCCGGCCTGATAAGTCGGTGGTGCTTGTGAGTATCGGGTTTCATCAAAAGAGTCGCGCTGGGGCGCTGGCTGGTATTTGGTTGTTGATGCCATCTTTACGATCCTGGTGTCGGCAAGGTGTAGAGCGGTGGTGGAAACTTGAAAGTGGCGTAGAACAGGCACGAGGATTGGAGAATGGAGATGTATGAACTGTACGGAGGAGTTTAAAGAGTCGATGATGTTGTCCACCGAAAACGGTGGGGCGCAATGCATCTAGCCACATCTAGCGTAAGGCAACTACGGTAAGTCAGATGACGCGATCGAGCAGCTTCCCTTGGTTTCCGTGCACGTGCCTGACCGACGCCGATAACCGAGCAGCTACCGCCCCTGAAAGCCCAGGCTACACGGTTCATCGTGTACGAAGTATTGCACGCGAAAGAACTCCGTTAAGACAAAGGACAAAACACCCTGTCCGGCTACTAATAATCTATCGTGCTAGAGGCATACCCTGCCAAGGAATGAACTGCCGACACTGTCAAACCACCCAAGATATACAATGGTGTGCTAAGTTTGAAACGCTCCCCCCATACTGTACACGTGCTGGTTTATACGTCAACAAGACGTTTCGAATCCCATGCCTTCTTCGCTAAATCCGACAAAGTCTCCATGTCCCCACTGGTTTCGCACATGCCGCGGAATGAACCTCCTTCTTTCCGGATCAGCTCCCACGGGTGCGCGTATTCGACAACCTCACCCTTGTCCAACACCAGAACTTTATCGTAATCAATGATTGTTTGCAAACGGTGTGCAATGGTAATGATGGTATTATTTTTCAGCTCGTGCAGCGTGTCCTGAATCTTCGAGTCTGTGGCATAGTCGATTGAAGCAGTCGCCTCATCCATGATAAGGACTTTCGGTGATTTCAAAAGTGCTCTTGCAAGGCATAACAACTGCCGTTGTCCCTGCGACAAATTGGAACCAGACTCCGCGATCGGAGCACTGAGATCGCAGAAAATGTTCTTGTTGTCCTTAGCATTGCTGGCAAACCGCACGAGCGTGTTGGCTGACGAGATAGTGCCGTTCGCGGAATGGTCTGTCTCGGCGTTGTCGAGCAGATTTTCCCTCCCAACCAAGGTCGATGTGTTGCTAGCTGGGTGGTGAGAATCTGACCGGGAGCCACGTGAAGCACGCCGCGAGGCACTCGATATCAGTTGCACCCTCCTGAGGGCTGTGAAGATCTCTTCGTCAGTGAATAGGCCAAAGGGGTCAAGGTTGCTTCTTAACGTCCCCGTGAAGAGTGTTGGATCCTGCGGAACGATTGTGATAGCTTCTCGCAAATCTCGGAGCCCGATAAGTCCGATATCAACATCGTCAATCAAAATCTTGCCTTCTTGTGCTTCCAGGCCACGGAAAAGTGCTAAGGCCAGGGAGCTTTTCCCAGCACCGGTCCTGCCGACGATGCCCACCTTCTCTCCTGCGGAAACCTTGAACGTTATATTCTGAAGCACCGGTCCAAGCTCGGCTCTATACCTGGTAGCATAATTGATAAAGTGTACAACGCCTTGGCTAGGCCAATTGGCAGCTGGCTTAGTCTCAGGTATCTCCGCCTTGGCTTCTTGCTCAACGCTGATGTATTCTTGCACGCGCTCGACGGCATTCATGTTCTGTTCGTTGGCAGCGTACAGCCGAACGAGCCAAAGAACATTCTGAGTAAAAGGAATGGCATATGACAACGAGAGTCCAGCAGCTCCCGCGTCAATTCTGCCAACGTTTCTCACTACAAGCATTGCTGCAAAGAACGAAACAAGCGCTCCAGCACAGTCGACCCTGAATGCAAGCCATCTGTTGGTTGCCCATAGGTAGATGAAAGGTCGGTTGTGCGTGTTGACTTTGGAATTACTATCGTTGACGAACCGTGATTCATCCCCATAGGCTCTTATCGTGACCACTCCGGAAAGGGTCTCGCCGAAATGCTGGAAAAGCGGGCTTCGTTGCACTGATTCAAGACGCTTCAGATCGCGCGACGATCGGATGTAGAACATCCCTGTCAATGCGTAGATGGCAGCAATGAAGAACCCCGGTATCAGGAACCCTGGTGTGATGGCTGAAATAAGCACCACAATAGTGATAACTGCCGCAGCACTATGCAGAAGGCCCACTGCGACCGGGGCCACTTCCTGATCGATGGATTGCAGATCTTTCGAGAATCGGTTCGTCAATTGGCCAAGAGGGGTGGAGTCAAAGAAACGGAACGTAGCACGAAGCATATTGTGTAGCAGTCGCTCATGTAAGATTCGCGACGCCTGCAAAGAACCCGAAAACAGCAGCAGCTCGCGTGCGAAGCAAATGATGACATAGCCGACGCCGATCAGAGCGTAGATTCCGAGATAATAGTTCGCATCAACATCATTATCAGCTTGCCCTGCAAGTTGAGGCTGGATAGGAACCGCGGGTGACATCTGAAGCACGAGTCCGCCTGGGAATTGATGATTGTGAGCTATTTGAGCGTGATGTGGTTGGAACATCGCATGTATGCTCTGAGCGGAAGTGCGGTAAGCGTTTGCCCATTGCCTGATCCAGACATTAGTTGCGACGGACCCCAGCTGCACAGCGACAAAGCCTGAACCAGCGAAGATCCAGTAATACCATGGCCCCATGGCTCGCAGGTACGACTTGATTGTCACCCAATTGACGCTACCAGTTGCTTTGGCCTCAATTCTCGAATCAACGAATATTCGGTCTGCTTTGACCTGGCTCTCATCCGGGCCGTCCAATTCACGAGAGCCAATAGCACCCTCAAAGGTTTCTTGAGCCTCGTCGCCAGGCGGCGATGGTGTTCGGGAAGGTGCGGCTGATTGAATACGCGAGGTTGGCACTGATTTAGCCATTTCTTCTCCGAGATGACCACTTTCAGCGACCTCCAAAGGAGAACCTTGGCAGGCAACTTTGCCGTTGCTGAGAACTACGACAAGACTAGCCTGTGGCACTGTCAATGCCACATTGTGCGTGACGAGAATGCAAGTTCGATCGAGCATCAGTCGACCCATCAGCGCCTGGTCGAAGATGTGTTTGCCCGTGTGCGAGTCAACGGCACTTAAGCAGTCATCCAGCAACAAATGCTTGGAGTTGCTGTACAGAGCTCGAGCCAGAGAAATTCTTTGCTTTTGACCCCCTGACAATGTGATACCTTTCTCACCAACTAAGGTCTGATCTCCTGCATCTAAGATCTCGAGATCTCTTTGGAGGGCGCAAGCCGAAATGACTGCTTTATACCGTTTGGTGTCGAAGGGTGATGCAAACAGAATGTTCTCTTTGATTGTTGCGTTGACGAGCCAAGCCTGCTGAGCGCAGTAAGCGACACTTTCTGTCAGTCCTGTTGTCGGATCCGGCCGAAGCTGTTGCCGGCTGTAGCCTCCTGGTATGTAAACCATGCCTTCAAGCAGCTGCATTTCTCCCAACAAGGCCATCAACATTGATGTTTTTCCCGAGCCCGTGGGTCCCGCAATGATATTCAGTCTTCCCACCACAAAGTCGACGTCAACATCAATAAGCCGGAACGAGCTGCGGTCGGTTTTAGAAGTGCCCGTAGGAGGTCCCCAGCTGAGGGTAGCATGCTGAAAAGCAATGCGAGCCTCATGAGGCGAGGCCTGCTTGCTGTTTCTGAGTTGCACGTATTTTTCCGTCTCTTGTTCGTGTAAGAACTCCTCGACCCGGTCCACCGAAACTTTGGATTCTTGGACATGCGCCATCATATCCGCCAATTGATCGAGAGGTATGCGTAGGAGAGAAAACATTGACAGCGCTGGGAAGGCGATTGACGGCACCAGCGGTCGTTGCTCGACTTTGGTATAGATCAAGAATGAAGCAAATGTTATGAGAATTGGTACACCACCCCATATGGTATATGCGGCTGCCCACAAGACGTACTTATGCCACAATGCGGCCAATTCTTTTTCACGCTTTTCGTTGACATCGGTCTCAAACCGTTGTTCCCAGGCAAAGTACTTGATGATGCGAATGTTTTGTAGAACCTCATTTGTAGCGTGGATTCGTGCATCAGTGGCAGACATGATGGCCTTTTGTGCTTTGGAGAATGATTTCGCGATCCACATATTCCAAGGAAGAACTAAGACCATGAGAAGGATGCCAACAAAGGAGCTGTAGCCAAGAACTTTGTAAAGGAGGGCGACAGCCATAACTAACTGCACAGGTGTGGCTGCCCAAAGAAAGTGCAAGTAGGCGCAAATATCAGCCACTTTGAAGGAGTCGATTGACATCAAGTTGATGACCGTACCATTGCTCGCCTGCGGAGGAGAAGCATCGTGCGGCTTGGCTGACCCATTGACGGTCAAGGATGTCTTGCGCTGTTTCCAAAATTTGAGTCTTTGGCCGAATTTCTTTTTCTTAGCTTCCTCCTTGGGACCCTCTGATTCTGCTGCAGCGGCAGCTCTTCGCCTCAGAACTTTGGAATAGATTTCGCCAATAATGACAGCTCGAATTTGAATGCAGATCTTGCGACCGATCCACAAGGCCTGTCCATCGCCGAGAGCTTGGACGAGACCGGTGGCAAACAGTAAGATAACGTATAACCAGGCTGCATTAGCTGAAGTGGATAGAGGGTCTTCCAAGTACTCCAAGATAGCCTTTAGCAATAGGGTCGGCATGAACATAGCAACACTGGAAACAGCGCACCAGACACCTTGCAGAATAATTTGCCTCTTAAAAAACAGGAGCAAGCGGACGGCGAGAATGTGGGTCTTCTTGATCTGCCTGAATCTTTCCAGCACCCTTTCGGCTTTGTCTCTAGGTGTCACGTTCCATACATCTTCCATCTCCAAAGGCTTTTTGAAACCGCGCCATACGATGCTGTCAGTCCAGGAAAACGAGAAGCTGCCGAGCAAGCTGGCAAGTGGCTCTCTCGAGGGCTCAATGTCGCCTTCATATTCGACCTCGATACCTCGATTACCACGCCTCGAAACCAGTACTATGACACCCAGAGCAGTTGTAAGGGCGAAGTGAGCAAATATTATATTGCGTGACCACAACGATCGAGGATGTATGATTGCTGAGCGGAAGACCCATACTTCGCATAGCCATTCTAGGCCATAGATAAGGGCACAATGGCTCCACAGCTTGAGGAATGATGGACGTCGGCTGACTTTGGTGAAGTAGAGGCGCAGGATGGCAAGGACAGTCAGGTAGATCCATAGGGTAACAGATGCTATTCTTGCGAGATGGCTCGTCTTGTGGTCGCGGCACAGGGAAAAGACGCTGATCGCAAGCTGAGCACATAGCAGAGCCAGTTCCAATGACACCACTCCAGTTTCACCTCTCGGCTTGTCGAGGTCGAAATGGGAAGTATTCGTGACGGTCTTTTGGAGAGTAAGTTCTTCCTCTTCTTCGACGTCTACCAGATGATGTGGCTGCTCGGCGTACGCAACCTTGATTCGATGGACGAGAGAAGTAGCAAACAAGAGCAAAAGACTCGCGCCGCAGAGGAGTAGTGGAAAGATTGACTGCAAGTAGAGCTGTTGGAATTGGACGTCAAGGTCATCGTAGTACCAGATAGGCTAAAGCTTGTCAGTCACGCTCTTGACAGTTGGTGAGTCGTGCAACATTACTCGCATAGCTAAATTCATTGGTTGGTGACATGAAATGAATATTGTCGTCTCTCAAACTCCTGGCAACAATCCAGTTGTAGCTTGACTGTAGAAGCATACACAGCTCTTTCCTCATTTGGTGCGCGTGATTGCCGTTCAACGTGGTTGTTTCCGTTCTCACAAGGTCGGCTTACTAAGGTGTCTGAGAGGACAGATAAATTTCGTAGACTTGCGCCAGATCGAGGGGGAAAGATGGTGAACTAACGAATACTGGTATCAGATTTTGGGAACCAGTTCCAACGTCAATCGATGCGGAGTGACCCAGACCCATAGGAATTGGCACAGGCACAACGATCTCGCAGATAGACTACGGCTCGTCACAAGGCGACAATGGATCTGCCGGTGCGATGAGAGCTGGTGAATGCGGGCAGTAAACTAGACCTTGCGATTGCATGTTGTATGTGTACCAGTACCAATTTCCATTCATCGAGAAAAGTTGTACTGACGTGCGTCGGGAATTCGATGTGGGCCCGGCATCCACGGCACTGGCGAGACTGGCACAGGCACCTCAGTGCACTTTCCCTATTATAGGTAAAAAGCTCCAACCTCTCAACCAACGATTTACCCAAATTTGAGTTCTCTGAGGTTAATTTACCAGCCGGAGGAGGACGTTGGATCAGTTGGATTCTATCCTAAATTCTGAGTACCCTCGAAGGGTGCTCATGCTTGCTGTTCCAATTTTGGGCCGGTAGTATTACTTCTTCATATGTCCACGCCTGCTCTGTGGGAATTGAGCAAGAATCTTACAAGTTTTACGCAAATTTTTAAATCGAAATCGTCTAGCTCAAAAGACCCAAAGGTGAGGAGGCGCTGTTGAACTGACATTTCGTCTTCATTCAGCACCAGTATATAGGCATGCAGCAGAGATCGGTATGGTCCAAGTTACCACTCCGCACGCATAACTGAGTAGGTTCGCAGTCCACATTTTAGAGGTGTTGTTGGGTCTTTAGAAAGCCATGTCGCCGTCACTTCTGAGGCACCTTCAAAGCCATGGCAGAGCCTCTCGCTGACTCCTTGCCGTATCCCATATCTCGTCTAGCCAGTTGTCATGTGGAAGCCCTTGCTTACTAATCTTCCACGGACCACTGTGGAAGGCGCGATTTACAGTGGGGTTATAAGCTGCGTTTCTGTCTTTTCATCTTGATCATCATCAAGGCATACATTACACTTCACACCACGTAGCATCATATTATTGTTCGGATGACCATGATGACACCAGATTTTAGCCTCGCGAAAGACGTTGGGTTCTCATTGTGTTAGTGCTAAGGGTACGGAGTCATTCCACTATTAGTCCAGATTCGGAGGTGAGGGAACCACTATTTGTGGTGGCTGCCTCCACCCGAGGCCGCTTCAGCCCACCAAACTTAAGTATTCCCCGTCACCAGCCTGCCAGCAGCGCCGAGTTTGCTCGACACCGTCTCTCCAACAATGAGTGCATGACAACATCGTCCAAGATCACATCTGAGCACAATGAGACCATAATTGCACCTTCGGTCAGCATCTCTTGCATTCCGGGTCCGCCGTCAAAGTAACCGAAGCCAGATCAGGGCCTGAGTCTGCGCCGCTCATCACTCTTCTGTTGCTTCGGTCATTCCACTCTGAGAGGGCCTTCACTTCAAGCTGAGAGATCCGCCTGTAACTCGCGACAAACACGAAATATCGATCATACACTTCCTCCCACTGCAAAACGCATCAGGTTCCAACTCCCGCCTTCTCGACTGGCCACTATACAGCCTCACCCAACATGTCTCAGACGGTCTTGCTCAAGGAGTACAAGGAACTCAGCAAAGAGAAATGGGTCGCAATAGACTTTGACGAGGAGAACATCTACAAATGGAATCTCGCCTTGATGGTGGTGAACCCCGAATCGGCATACGCTGGAGGCTATTTCAAGTGCCAGTTACAGTTCCCAAAGAACTATCCCTACTCCCCGCCCGATTTTCGCTTCTCGAGTCCGCTCTGGCATCCGAACATTTATCCTGATGGCAGAATATGCATCTCCATCTTACACGCTCCGGGCGAGGACATCATGTCGGGTGAAACTGCCGGCGAGCGATGGTCGCCCGCGCAGCGTGTTGAGTCGGTCCTGATATCCATCCTGTCCTTGCTTGATGATCCAGAAATCAATTCCCCTGCCAATGTAGATGCTAGTGTCATGTACAGGGACGATAAAACGGTATTCAGAAAGCGAGTTCTTAACGACGTCGAAAGGTCCAAAAAGGACATTCCGGAAGGGTTTATCATGCCAACCCAGGAATCCACCAACATTACTGCTCCAAAGGTCACCAATGACGACGACTTCTGGGCAGACTCTGATGCAGAAGACTTTGATTTTGACGACGACGACGATATGGGCTCCGCTACAGATGATCAAGACAACGTTGCTGACTCTGAAGATGACGAGTTCGACAACAACGATTCCGATGACGACCTGACACAAGCCCAGAAACCGGACAAAAGCCATCGATTAGATTCAGACATGACCGAGTGTGATGATGACTGAGTGTTCGAGAACACATCGGTTACAGGAAAATCATGGAAATATTCATTGCTGGTGAGCTGGTGGATCAACAGAAGATGGTACGAAGTATGATTGATTTCAGCGAGGCGCCGGTGGTTTTCACGTTACACATGAACCTTGGAAATTCGAAGGATGCAAAGTATTTGTCACTGCAGAGAATTCTTGTCCGAGGCTCTACGGGCGTAGGTGGCAGTATAGATGGGTCGCACATTCGTCGTGAATGCCAAACAAACTTGACAGAGGTTAATATGCGGTCGTAAGAGAATTTCTCGTACTGCAGGAGTCGATATCGTTGACTCGAGAGCAAATCTATCCCAATTTGCATACATCGCTCTTTATTTGCTCTAATTCTAGGCTTCGTGGCGAGCCTGTGATGCTGTCCAAACGGGGTTAGATACTTAGTCGCTCGGTAAATGCGTTGCTAGAAAAAGCTCCTGACTTCGCTCCCTTCAAAGCTTCGATAAACAAGTAGCTTGGTCGTAGGTACAGCAAATCCCCAAGACTTGTGCAGCAGCTGAGAAACTAGACATCATCTGATCATTCTTTTGCTCTGTGGCTCTCTCGCTGAGCTCATTACCTTGCATGACACATCGAGACAACGATGCTGCACCTATCTACCTAAGTAGTGTCCAACCCAATGAAACCGAATTCGTGAATTACAGCATCAAACAAAGCGTTACTTAAACATGCACTGTACCCTACACACTATTACACCTTTGAGTTTCCTCGACATCACATGCAGTGCTCTAGCCATAAGATAGCGCCGCCACCACCTCGACCACCACTAAGGTATCATCACTGGCACGACGAGCACGACTGACACAAAAAAAATCCATCCCAACCGTTGCTTGCGGCCATTATTTTCTCCCATCCGAGTCAGGCAATTCAGCACAAAAAGTCAGAGCCGTATTAGCCAAGGCAGGAGCCAGCTCGATCGATGCCCACGCTCCTAACCTTCAGCGCGCTGCTCTTGCTAAGCGTGCTCACATGCACGATTGCCGCCGGCATCTTCCTGTCGTTGATGAAACTGTCAGTGGCAGATCGTTCGCTGAGCGCCGTGGTGCTGGAGTTTCAGCTCCTGCAGGAGGAGATTCAGGCAGCGAAGTTAGACGGACCTGGCAGGGAGGGTGAGGGCAGCGCTGCTGGTGGTGGTGGTGTTGGTGGTGATAACGATGATCATCGTGCTGGACAGTGGAAAAGAACGCAACGTAATAGGCGAGGATGTGAGGGGTCGATGCTACGGCGAGATTTTGGAGGGAAAAACCAGTTGCAGCAACTGCAAAGGTGTCGGCAATCGCAACGGTGGAATGTCATCTTGAACGAGAGGGCGAAGCAGATTGAAGCACGAAGAACAGAAGGTGCAAAGGCGATACGTCACCAAATGCAAAAGGGTTGAAAGTCATGGATTAAGACCGTTGGGTCAGTTTAGGTGCAATCAATGCAAGGAAGGACTCGCGGAGTCAGAAGCTTAACATTTACATTCTCGAATTTACAATTTCACGGATTTTGTCTTCAGCATCGACACTGTCGTCTTTGACGCGCCTCGCAACATCCACAATCTCCTTGACGCATTGCGCCCACTGTTCCTGGTTGACCCAGTGGCCTGCCCCGTCGATCAGGACGGTGCCGAGATAGCAGCCTTTCTCCACGCTCCGCCCGCTTTCCATCGCTTCCACCGCCCCAGGCTCTTGGTATGTGCCCCAGTCCTGACGTCCAGCAACAAACTTGGTCGGCACGCTGAGTTTCCTGCCCACGAACATGATGTTGTCGCTTGTTGCTTCGGGCGATGTCTGGATGCGATACCAGTTCATTGCTGGGCCGAAGGTCGTGCGTGTGTACTCGCTCGTGTAGACTGCGAGATCGGAGTCTGGAAGCCAGTGGGTGCCGTAGGAGGACGAGGGTTGGTCGACCATGTCCGCCGCCACGGCTTCGCGCATGGTGCTGTGCAATGGCATGACGTAGTAGTGTGGCATCTTGGCGAGCTCTGGAGCGGTCCAGGATTGTAGAGGGTGGGGTGGCGGGTTGTGGTTGCGTGGCCAGTCGCCGGATTTGAGGTGGAAATAGCCTCGGAGGAAGTTGTGGAGGGGTGGTCCTGTTGGATGGGTCATTTCGTCGGCGGACGGCCGCGTGCAGTAGTACCATTTGTAATGTTTGCGAGGGGTGTCGAGAGAGGCCAAAGACGTGTGAACGTGCGGATCTCGGGTTTGATCCAAAGGATCTGACGGAGAAGACGGTGGTGATGGTGATGGAAGGGCGGGAGCGGGTGACGTATTGAAGGGGACGGGAGGGACGCCCTTCCACGGATGGGACATAACGACAACGCTGCGAACGAAGTCAGGTGGAGCGGCTGAGCCACGGGCGAGGGCCATGTATGTTGCCGTCACCGCACCGAAGTCGTGGCCTACAATGGTGTGGATATGACCATACCCAAGGGCTTGCACCAGACTGACGGTGTCCTTGATCAGACTAAGTGGACGGAAGGTGTGGCCCGGGATAGACTTGAGGTTGGGGGAATGAGTGCGGCCGTAGCCCCGCTGATCAAAGGCGACTGCATAGTAACCTTGATCTGCTAGACGAGGGAGGATGTAGCGCCAGGAGTAGGCCAGTTCAGGGAAGCCATGAATGCAGAGAATCAAAGGAGGACGGGTTTTGCCAATATCCTTTGGCACAGATTCTAAGATATGGAAGTTGAGAACGTTAGTTTCAACGAAGCGAGAAGTGACTCCTTCTGGCAACTGCAAAGGTGGAAGTGTCTTGGGATCTACTTCGAAATTAGGTGTGTCCTGTGCTGGGCTGAGATCCATGCCTGCTGGTGTATTCAAAATAAATTCAATTGAAAGGTTCAAAGACAGTCGGCAACGGCAAGACGTGGATGTTGATTGCAGAGTAATCTCTAGCTACAGAAATGATTTGCTTATATAGAAGAAAGGTCGTTACCTGACGCGCGGTCCATGCTCTCAACAGCCAGACTGCCCATGTTCATGTTGCATATGGCGCACTGCCGTGGCAGGCCTTATATCCCGAGACTTCAGAAACTTCGACTCCTCCCGAGGAATCAACGTATCAAAGAAACTCTGCGGCCTCTTCAGATTCTTCATGGTCACTAATGGGTGGACGGAGTATCTATATCTACTTTTATCTTGGCAAAAGCAAATTTGTGGACTTGACTTAACCTAACTAGGTAGCATTGTACGTCGAGTTGACTACTTGCTAAGAGGGGAGATCTTGTAGCTAGACCGAGGCTGGAACGTGGCGGCAAGGTCGTGGTGTGGCTTGCGAGCGGAGCAGGATGACGTTCATTCGTCGGTCATGTTCAAGTTGCCGGGGTACTGCAGGCGTCCCAAGGCTAAAGGGCTTGATGGGCTTCGGTCACCGCTTAGCTAGTCGTAAGTTTGGCTTCATTGGCCTGCCGTCGGGTGGCTTGTCTGTCCCCGTTTCCAGAAATCAGAGTTCAGAGTCCAGGCTCTCGAGCTCATTTTCATCCATTTTCCGCTGCCGATTCTAATTACTATTGTTCCTACTGAATCATAATTCGCGCAGCCCGTCCCTTTCTTATCAAGGTGTGACACTTGGCTTCACGTTGGTGATAGGTATACAGCCATCTCCAGCATAGCCGATCCGTGACATCCTTGGTGTAATCTTTCTCTCACACTTGACACAGCAAGAGCAAGCACAGCTGCACATGTCGCCGTCGCCGTGATGGACGGGCTGTCCACTCTTGGCCTCGGGGATATCACTCATCTTCATTGACTTTCATCTCGGCTCGTCATATCGACACTCGCACTCGCTTACAGCTGTTGAATACCTTTCAAGCTCGCAATCATGCCGCTAATGTTTACGCGCCGGTCGAGGTCGGTGTCGCTTGGGGTGCGTTGTCTTCCTGGCCCAAATCTGCCCTCTCCGGATGCCACCGTTAGCTAACGTATTCCCTCATAGCGATCGACAACGCCCTCGTCCAACTCTCCAGCCTTGCTGGCTGCCTCTCAGGCCTTTGCTGAGAGCCAGGCGGCCCACTCCAAGCTAGCTACAGGGGCGGCAGCGGCAGCTCTCCGTTCTATGTCCCCTGCTCCAACCCCAGTCGGGCAAATCCAGACCAAGCGGATGGTAGAAAGACGGAACTCGCAAAATGCCATAAGAGGTCGATCTCAGGCAGGTGTGATGCTGCGTCGGAGCAGTTCATCGTCTATGATCGAACGTACTTTTAGAGACTCATCCCCAGCGCGACCCTCGACCTCCGGTGGTATGCCTACGCCACGCCGACAGGAGCCACCCGTTCCTCAGATGCCGGAGACTTATACTAATATTCCTCCTCTCCCACCGAAGTCAAAACGACGCTCATATGGTGTGGGTGAGGCAGAGGATAAGATGGAAGCATCTGTCCGACAGCCTCGACACCGCAATTCGGTAGCTGATATTGATACTGCGAAACCGTCCCCCAACCCGGGTCTGGCCGCTGCCAGACGAGTGACCACCGGCTCAACCGCTCCTCCGCTCGATCGTACCGACAGCAACAATTCAGTAAATTTCTCTTATCCCAAACGTGCGAGACCAACCTCTCCTACACCACCGAAACAAGTACCGGAATCTCCGAGCCAGCCTGCTCCAAAGAAAGCTGCAGCTAAAAACCAGGCATCCCCCAAGCCTCAAGTGGCACCAAGCGCAATATCCCAGACCGAAACTCGAAATATCCAGTACGAGCTGGCCCAGACTGCACAACAGCCTGTGAAGAAAAAGAAAAGAGATGGGCCGGCCGCCGAAGGAAGCCATTTTCACGCGGGCACTATGGGACACAAACCTGTAGTAACTCCCCTCGCTCCAGGCCCACCGGTACAGGAACCAGTGACTCCTCAGTACGCTACTCGCGATCCAAATAGTGCACGACTTGCAGGTCAAGCATCCCACTTCCCACCAAGTCCAATCTCTCCTACTGACAGCCAAGATTCGGCTTCGGATTCCGAACGTATGAGAGCTCGCCGAGCCAAGAGAGCATCTGGAGCTCTGCAAAAGCAACCTTCAGTAGTCAAGGAGGACTGGGAAGGCGAGCAGAAGCAGCCCTACTCCCCCGCTGAAGACGGTTCACTCTCGGTCAGGTTCGCAGCTGACAAGCGCCACACTCCAGAAGCCAACGTTTCGAGGAAGATAGAGGGAAACAATCAAAGGCTAGAGCAGGCTGAACGACAAGAAACATTAGAAGAGCCAGAGCCAGAGCATGTCAAAACCCAAGCTCAGGCTCCCGCTTCAGCACAATATCTTACCACGCCTGAACCCAAAAAGCCTTCACACAGTCCGTCGAGGTCGACCAGGTTCTCTAGCCGTCTGTCGTCAGATATGAGTCAAGGCCAGAGACATGAGCCGCCTCCTCGCTCAATATCGCCTCCAAAGTCGGCACTCAAACATAATCATGCTTCGAACTACCTTAGCGTAAATGGGAACAGACACAGAGATTCGAGCCCTTCACCAAGTGAAAACGAGGACACCCTTGGGGAGCCTGCACCCAAACCCAAGAAATCGGCCCATGTCAAATTTGATACGCATCCAACTGTTGGAGTTGCAGCTCCAGAGGCAGATTATGCCGACTCGCCTCCAGTTCTGAGCCCCCAATATCGCGACAGGGATAAAAAATGGTACGCGAGAAACAAAAAACCTCCGAAACGTGTCGTTCTGTCAGAAGACAGCGACGACGAAGACGCCCTAACGCCTCGGCCCGTCTTACCGACCTTTGGCAGTGTACGCTCCGGTCGCCGACATGAACCTGACCCTCCTCCCAATCCCAAGGTCAGCTCAACACCTTCGTCTTCGTCGATCTCATCTTTTTCGTCTGGCACAGCGCACGGGACTATGGACAGTTCCGTCTCAAGTGATCATGCCCTCGGCGGAATGCTTACACGCGATGCTCAGCAGAAGAAGACTCATGGGCCCCCCTTTCCACGGCAAGTCACATCAGCCGAAGGCACAGGCATGTACAGCGATTCCGAGAGCACGGACGCGGAAGAAGATGTCCGTTCCTCACCCGTGGCCGCTGTTCAAGTCCACGCCCGACCTCCTCGAAACCACGCTCGGGGAACGCGGCAGGCAGATACTGGCCCAAGCATCGCTGTGCGACCTGCAACGCCTGGTGAAGACGAGCAGCTCGGGCACAAAGACCAATGGTCGGTCGAAGTGCCTGGAGGCTTTCCGAGTTCTGGTCAAGATGCGGCGCCTCCTTCTGTCGCTACATCAGCTAGAAAATCCCGCAAAGGGGCCGGTCCTCAAAACCAGACGTCGTATGACACCAATGCACAGCACCGAGATCCAACTCACTTCAACGAGGATGAGTCTGATAAGGACAGCATTTACAGTGACGCCCATGAAGATCACGTGGACCCGGACGGTGACGGTTTCGGTTCTATCAACGCCATTGTTCAGAGCACCGTTGTGAGATCCTTCACAATTCCAGCTTCGCCCCCGGAAAGTCCCTCTGCAGCCGCACACCGTCGCAGAACGGATGACGATGACGTTGCTGACACTTTCGAGTGGACTGACACTGGATCAAAGTGGAAAGACAACCTAGCAAACGTTAAAAAGGCTTCACTTCAACCTGCTGAACCTGTTGGGCAGGTGCCAAACACCAGGTTGGTGCAGAACCCTCAAACCCAGGCGGCTGGCGAGCGAGTTGCCCAGAAAGCACCAGGTCCCAACCCTGCAACGACCTCTCAACCTGCTGTTGCTCCCTCACCGATGCCCACTTCCACCAGAACGTCTCGAGGCAACCCACAGCCGCCTCTAAGGCAGTCTATGCGCACCGAGCCTGCGGGTGCCTCGAGCCGAACGACGCGCGACCGTGATCGAGATGCACCGACCGCGGACGGCCCGAAGCCATTCCGCACGTCGATGAGAGGTAGCCCTCAAGACGTCCCGGTCGCCGACAGTCCGAAACCCTTGCGTTCTGCAATGCGTACTCCTAGCGCAGCGGCAACTTCTGCTGCGTCAACGGTCGGTGCCAAGCCACCTCGGCAAGCCGCGGCGACATTGCAGAAGAAAAATCTTCGGGCAAGCGCTCCTGTTCCCTTGCGGCTACCGCCAGTCCATGATGATAGTGATTCAGACAGCTCGTTCAGAAGGCGGCGTCGTGCGAGAAGCCAAGATCGGAACGGATTCACCATGCGGAAGACCATGCGCTCAGGGTCGGATGCAGATGCAGGCTCCCCTGCTGCAGTGCCGCGCACGCTTCGCTCCACGTCTCCAGGGCGAAGGCCATTTTCCGCAGGCGGTCCTCTGCCGCCGATGAGGACAACGCTTCGTGGCTCTGTTGACCACTTACCAGCTCAGCGTGGTAGCATAGAGGCAGAGAGACAGTCATCGTCGCTCTTTGGTCGTAGAACCTCAGGCAGAAGTCCAACGAGGCCTGTATCTGCTGGAGGACTCGGCCGGTCCCGCCCCATTGACCTTGATCATGAAAATACGTCCCGTTTCAAGTCTTTCATGTCAAAATTCGGTGACGCAGGTGAGGCAAGTGATGATGAGGGTGAGCTGCGACCAGTGCGCGGCATCCCCCGAAATGAGAGGGACGACGATTCCACGGATCTTGTGGATAGTTCCGATGAAGAGAGCATGAGAAATAAAAGGGGCAGCAGAACGAAACTATCGTTGGGTGCAGGGCGTGTCCATGCGCAATCTCCAGAAAGGGCCACGTCGCCTGCGTCGCCGGACCCCAAGAGGAAGCGGGGCTTCTTTGGGCGTCTTCGAAAGAGCAAAGACGAGTCAGCAGGCCCTGATCAAGATGGATCCCCAATGGTGAATGGCCACCAACGAGGCACCAACGGGACAACGAAGGACGCAGAGACTGCAGCTCTCGGCTTCAAGTCAACGGCTGAGAAAGAGGCACTCATCGAGCAAACCCGGCAGAGACTTGAAGCGACGAAAAAGGAAGAACAAGGTGGAGTTTACACGCCTGATCGAAACCCGAACAGGGGTACTCTGAGGCTCGAAAGCGACTCCTGGCCGCTAACCCCAGATTCTACAGATGTCAATGGAGCGATGAACGGAACTTCTGCTGCGGGTGGGTCCGGGATGCAACGCCCTGATATGATCGAGCGAGGATCATCATCAGGTACGCCATCATCCCCTTCGGGCAGTGGAGATGGACACGGAAAAAGTGGAAAGAAAAAGAGATTTCCTCTACTACGCAAAGCTTTTCGGCTCAAGGACTAGTGGCCGCGTAGCCTGGATCTTCTAGCTTTTCTTGACACAGGGCCATTATGCTGTAGCAGTTTTTGCGACAACGACAATGGCAGCAGCAGGGACGCTGTCTTCGGGAGCAGCGCCAGGCACAAGCGACCCCAGGAGGGTGCTAGGGACAATTTATGTCACCCAGCAGCAACGTACACTCAGCAAGACATTTTTGATAGTTGCCATACATAATACTGTAGCTAATGACATTTTTTTCGTTTGTCTACCCTCCGCCTTATTAGAGGCAGTATTGGGCTTGGGCTCAATGTTGAAAATGCTGACAGGCAATTTGAGTGATTAGTCACACAAGGCGGGGACGGGCGCGCAATGCGACATTTTCTCATGGCCAAGAGCTGAGTGGAGTTT
Source organism: Incumbomyces lentus (assembly GCA_017656005.1). NCBI lineage: Eukaryota > Fungi > Ascomycota > Eurotiomycetes > Chaetothyriales > Trichomeriaceae > Incumbomyces > Incumbomyces lentus. The sequence goes on along the minus strand of JACJVT010000004.1, from coordinate 466,509 downwards.
TCGGTCCACTCAGCTCCGAGTGTCGCAGCTCAATGAGGCACGGGTGGCGAGAGTTAGATGCATCGAGATGCGGGTGTCGTTTCTACACTCCGATTACTGCTGCACCAGCCGTGGTTGGAGTTGGTGTGGCAGGTCTGGCGAGTAAAAGACCCCTCCGACGAAAGTGTCGATGCAAGATGATGTGAGGGTCGGGGGGGCTGCCCCACTCCTCAGGTTGGTGTTCAAGTTGAGGAAGGCCCGGACGGGAGAGCAATCATGTGTAGAAAAGATTTTACTCTTCCAACATCTGCTCCTCTGGCTTCTCAAGATATTGCAAGCCAATTCACGGTAAAGCATCTAAGCCAAAAATCCCGAAAGTGTTTCGATCATCACCCCCAACATGTCTACCACTTCTCTAGACCATCTCAAAGCCACCGGCACCGTGAGAAGATGCTCTGCTGAGGTCCGCCAGCTTGGGCTAACCAATATCTAGACCGTTGTCTGCGATTCCGGTGACTTTGCCAGTAAGTAGAGGCTGTTATAGCATGTCAGGTTGGGAGTCAGACTAACATCACAACAGCTATCGCCAAGTACAAGCCTCAGGATGCCACGACCAATCCCTCGCTGATCCTGGCCGCGTCCAAGAAGGCAGAATATGCCAAGCTGATGGATGTCGCAGTCGAATATGGCAAGGACAAGGTATGCGCAACATCACAGGCGTTTGCTCAGACAAGACGAAGCTGATTGCTGCAGGGCTCAACCATTGAGGAGAAGGTTGATGCCACACTGGACCGGCTCCTTGTCGAATTCGGCAAGGAGATCCTGGCAATTGTTCCCGGCAAGGTATCGACCGAAGTCGATGCCCGATTCTCATTCGACACGCAGGCCTCGATCGATAAGGCGAGGCACATCATTGAGGTAAGTTCGTCTGCAATGGGCAGGAGACTGCGATCACTAAGCCGGCGTGACAGCTCTACAAAGATATAGGCATCTCTAAAGACCGGATCTTAATCAAGATTGCGTCGACGTACGAAGGTATCAAGGCAGCCGAGGTGTTGCAGAAGGAGGGTGTCAACTGCAATTTGACCCTCATGTTCTCTCTCGTTCAGGCCATTGCCGCAGCTGAAGCTGGAGCCTTCCTCATCTCTCCTTTCGTCGGTCGAATTCTTGACTGGTACAAGGCAGCCATGAAGAAAGACTTCAAGCCGCAGGAAGATCCGGGTGTCAAGAGCGTGGAATCCATCTTCAACTACTACAAGAGATTCGGATACAATACCATTGTTATGGGAGCGTCATTCCGCAACGTCGGCGAGATCACAGAGCTTGCAGGCTGCGACTACTTGACCATCTCGCCTAATCTCCTGGAGGAGCTGTACAGCAGCACTGAGGAGGTGCCGCAGAAACTGCACGCCGAGACAGCGGCCAAGGCCGACATCCAGAAGCGAAGCTACCTGAACGATGAAGCTCTGTTCAGATTCGACTTCAACGAAGAGCAGATGGCTGTCGAGAAGCTGCGAGAAGGTATCAGCAAATTCGCCGCTGATGCTGTCACCCTCAAGGGCATTCTGCGAGAAAAGATTGAAAAGGCCTCATAAGCGTCGAGTGAGCGGGCACCCACCCCAGGAAGTGGGTTTCATGGTTGATTGTATATTCTGCTGGAAGCGAAGTATGCAGTAACTAGGTTCTCAGAATGATTCGTGATAATGCATTTTCGACTTTGAACCGGGTTGAGCATGTACATATCTACGACAGCACAGCACAGCATTTCGTTGTGAAAAGCTTTCCTACTCCGCTTCTAGAGACCATCTCTGAGCCGTGCACAGCGTCGATGCTATACAGTATTGTCGTGTCAATACGGCATTTGTGGTCCTTGTAGCTGGCATCTTCAAGGTAGGACCCAGTGGTGGAGCTTGGGCTCGCTCTTCAGCTTTTTTGCCACTGTACGCAAATAGAGACCGTTTTGCGTGGAGAAGGTAATTACGCAATAGCACTCTGCCCCTCACCACGGTCGACACAGACGACTGGCAAGTAAAGCCCAGTTGGGGATACATAAGCTGCGCTTGTGAGAAGTCTCTTCTGCTAAAAATCTAATTTTGTTCAAGCTGACAAAATACCTGTAAACATCAGAAATCAACACATTCAACTACAACTACCGACAACATGGTCAAAGCAGGTAAGTCAATCGATCTCGCTTCCCCCGTGCCGGATAGTGTTTGACCAGGGCTACACAACACACCATCACCTCGGTTGATGCTAGTGTATGCCCCTGTAATACTTCAGCCGCTTACAGAGCTACGGTCGACAGCAGAGATGAGTCTAGCTGACATGCGTCCACAGTCGCTGTTGTTCGAGGAGACTCGAACGTCAAGGGTACCGTCACCTTTGAGCAGACATCCGAGTCGTCTCCAACCAACATCTCGTACGATATCTGCGGCAACGACCCCAACGCCGAGCGAGGCATGCACGTGCACCAGTTCGGCGACAACACCAATGGCTGCACGAGCGCCGGTCCGCACTGTATGTTCCCATCCACCAGTTTCCAACTGCTGTGACGTTGCAGACGCTGACCCACTGCGTTTTAGTCAACCCGTTTGGCAAGACCCACGGTGCTCCCGAAGACTCGGAACGACACGTTGGCGACCTAGGCAATTTCAAGACTGACGGCCAGGGCAATGCCAAGGGCACCATCACCGACAGCCAGGTCAAACTCATTGGCGAGCATTCGGTTCTTGGTCGGACCATTGTCGTCCATGCGGGTACTGATGACCTCGGCAAAGGCGGGAATGAAGACTCCAAGAAGACGGGCAACGCGGGTGGCCGACCTGCTTGTGGTGTCATCGGTCTTGCCAATTAGGCTGCCAAGGGTGCTGCAGTGGTCATGGTCATGGTCATGATAGTGCTCACGAACACGATGACAAGAGTGATTCAGCTGTTTGACAGTCGTGACAGTCTATCGTTCGCACATTGGCTTGGCTTGGCTCCGGAAAAGCATCCCGACCCTCGAAAAGGTAGCTGAGGAGGATGCCTCATACCGACAATGGGTCGCTAAACTTGTGTTCATACTACAAATGAGACGTGTGTCAAGATCCAACCTTCCCCTTTACTTCATTTATACACGGGGTTTCTGCTGGAAGTAGGCGTGCATCGTGTCGACAATTCCTAGCACGATCTCAACCCCCTGATAGTGTACCATGCGTAGTCAGCAATGACCTTCACTAAACTTTGTTTCTCACGAGTGGAATGTTTGCTGTCTAGGCCTTCTCGAGACCAGCATTCCCCCGTCTGTCAAGTCGCAGCTAGCGATGACAGCATATACAGTAATATGAAGTGCTTGCGTCTCGGAAGCATCAGTAGACGCGCTTTTGACGTGGTGCGGGGAAATTCGCGTCGTTCTCAAAAAAAAAATCCCCGATCCAAAAAGAAAACACTCCTGTGCTGGCATGTAATTTATATAGCTTCGTCACGACTGACACCAATTTCGACACCTGAGGTTTGAAATCAGCTTAGAGCTGGCTGGCTTATTTTCTGAGTCTGACTGGACAATCCGAAGCTTTAGACAACACTGTAGCGTCCGGCTAATCCGTCACGGGCGCTTGAAACCTCCATCTTTCACATAGATCATAAAACGCCTTCTCCTGTCTATCGAGTATAAAGCCATCTTGTGAGGCGTGCACAAGGATCGAAAGCTGTCAGATTGGCAATTGCCATATCGTCTGACGAGGTTCTTCCTCTATCATGGCACCTCGCTCTTACGGGCCCAGGAAAACCGGGCCCGACCTGTCCTGGGCCGACGACGACCTCGGCGACCCCAACGACAGAAATAGTCGAGCCATCTCTCCCCCGTCGAACGTTCCCGGTCCAACCTTCCCATCACGAGCCCACAAGCATATCATTCGAACTCCGAAACCTCTGAGCACTGCCGAGACAAATGCAGCAACCGCACAGCTCAGATTCCGCCAGCGATGCCGCGAAGGACCACTGTTCACAATCCTCGACAAGAACAGCCTCCTCGTCGACGGTGTCAGTCGGAAAAGCGAAGAGGCAAAGAGACGCGGCTTCAATCCGTTCGAACAGCAGGAGCGCTACTCGACACGCCATCTGCCAAAGCCACGAACAGAGCCTGACTTGGGGCCCAGCGGAAGAGGCGACTACGGCTACACCCTCTCCATGTTCCCCGAAGAACTATGGGCTACACTCGACCCTGAGATGAAGCTACCAGATTGGAAGCATCTCGACGAAGGGAGCGCGGCCTTTGCCAACCTGCCGGGACGCAAAAAAGGCGGCTCGACCAAGAAGCGGAAAAAAGCACTCGACTATGCACGCCAAGATCAGGAACGAGCCCTCCGCGACGATGACGCAACACTAGCAGAGGGAGCGGAGAGCGACGATGAAGATCCTGTACAAGCTGGGGCTGGGAAGAGGCGGAAACCCAGCGAGAAGCGACAGCCTGGTGTCCGGCGTGGCATGGATGCTGAAGATGACGTTGAAGCAGAGCCTACTGCGGAAGACGTGGAAGAAGAGGCTCATGGCGAGGAGGAGCCGGAGGACAGTGAGTTCTCTGAAGATTCCGATCAGAATGACTACGATGCAGAGCAGTATTTCGACGCCGGAGAGGAGGACGATGACGGCGGCGGGGGGGATGATTATGGTGGAGGCGGAGACGACTACTGATTATCGAGTATCCACTAGAGACCTAATAGCTGAAGAGCTTACTCACACCATTTATGAGGAAGCAGTTTGTCCACCAAAAAAAAAGTGCACGATTGAAACCTTAAGGACTTCTCCTTGCTTCATCTCGTTGAGCTAAGCACTTTTGGGGAAAGCCTTCTAAGACCGAACCGGTTACTTGTCTTTACAGATTGTTTATCGATTGTGAAGAACCTATGAAACTCCTCTATCGTCTTATTTGGCACATCCCCTGGCATCTACGGCCACCTGCTCTTCCTACTCTGATGGGGTCTGGTCGAAATGAAACCACCGCTCCAATACGGCCAGCGATTATGCAGCTTAGAAGAATTCCACTTTTTCGTGTGCGAGATACATCACTAGCCTCAATTTATCGCCTCGCTGAAGACCTCTACGCAGACGACCTCGTCATGATGGGATACGAATGTGAATACTTCTTTCTCCGAAACGAGTGTTCGTGGCGTCTCTCCAATATCCCTGATCCAAGAGAAGCAGATCCTGCAGGATATGCTATACTCGCAAGTATAGTGGAGGCATTGGTTGACGCGTTTAACTGGCGATTGGAACATGGAATAAGACGGGACGGATCGGTAGACGAATCAAAAGACAAATTGATCAATTTCGAACGCGAGAGGCCGCCGAAGTGGACGGCTGGCGTCCGTCCTCTGCCAACTAGGCTCAATCTTAATCAACCTGAGAAAGGGAACCCTTCTTCGTACTTCTTGAATCGCAACATTGAAGCGCCAATGGGATACCTATTTACAGCCTGACCACTAGATACTAACCCAGTATTGGATGTCAGTATCTAATTTTAGTGGGACTGTTCGTCTCGCCGTCCGTTACTGATTAGTAACGAGCCCTTCCAACCATGCTACTGATATAAGCCATAAACGGCGTAAAATGGCTGATAATAACTAGATTAATTGGTGATTTATGATCCACTATCGTCAGTACTGTCATAGTCACTTTTTAAACTAACAACGCTACTAATCCGTCCACAGACGCCGAGCAGCCCAACCTTTGTCTATTATATCTTGCCCTTCATATCTCCATTACACAGCGATGGCTAAAGCCGTGGAGGATGGCGGTTCACTCCAGCACTCGACAACACAAAATCCGCACCAGCAGAAAAGACGTCGAACTCAGAAGACGGTTGCAAAATACAATTCGACAGTACTTGCGAAAATAAAGCGGGCACTTGAGAAAGATTCCTCAGCAGATCTCGAGACAATTTTCCCTGAAGATTACACATCTCGCCAAACAGCTTTTAAATCTCAAGAAAGTTACACCGACGACAGAGAGAGAGAAGAGTGTCTAGTGGAGACTGGTACCGTTATCCTCATATCACTTGAATACCACTAAGAGCCCAGATCAGTCTCCTCAGGTACGGCAATACCTACGAGTCCGCATCCCAAGTCGGAGATATTCGAGGCCTGCGCCCCAGACTACTCTGCAAGAGTGATGTTTAAGCTCTCCGACCAAACTGTCGAAGCACTTACGATACGGCGTGATGAGGTACAGGATGAGAAGACACTCGCTATGGCGCTGATGACCTTGCTGAAAAGCAGTACGCTTTTATGCTGCTCAACGACTCAGATGCTTGTTCTTCGGTGTAGTGATGAGCTTGCTGTCAAGTGTTTTGTCCCCGACAAGACTAGAAACGATATGGATTCCACAGAATACACCAGCTTGGACTACTTACAACGAAACCTGCCTGGTATTCCTGCTCCTCGACCGCACGGACTGATCACCTCGGGTGATAGAGCGTACTTGTTCATGACGTACATTCCCGGGCAAACGCTCGAAACAATCTGGCCACATTTGACAAGTGATCAGAAGCGTGGTCTTCAAGACGAGCTACAAAACATCATATACGAAATGCGGCAACACTACAAGCCTAACGATATGCCGCTAGGGGGCACAGGAGGAGAAGGCTGCAAGGATACACGGCGATTCACGAAGGTATCGAGTGCCCCACTGACGTCGGTATGCGCTTTCTGGGAGTTTGTGTTCGGCTGTCCCAAAGGCCCATCAGCATCTTACATCCAAGCTGTGCAATCATGGCTGCAACCTCGTCAGGAGGAAAAGTGTATCTTTACGCATGGCGACATTCGCCCAGCGAACGTGCACGTCTCCTTGGAGAATGGCAGGTACCGTGTCGTGGGCCTACTTGACTGGGAGATGAGCGGGTTCTATCCCGAATCGTAGGAGTCGTGCAAAACCACCAATTGCATGAGCACATTGGACCTATGGGACTGGCTCATGTATCTACCGACCTCCATCTCTCCAGCTCACTTTCCTGAACAATGGTTACGCGACCATTTTTGGGACCCTTATCTTGTGTACCAGTCAGGACTTGTATAGAGTGGTTCCCTAGCCTATCACGAAGGGTCATCAGGTTGTCTAGCTCTTTCTCAATACCACCATCGGACATCTCATCGGACATCCCACGGCAGACTCTCTCGATCATCCCGGCCTCCAGTGACATACTGGGTCGCGAGACACTTTCGCCGTTGGTATTTTCACCCTCCATCAGCATCATATCTCGTCGTAAGCATGTAGTGGGCTTGTGGACACTTGCTAATAAGTGACCCTTCAGTCTAGGGTCTTCTCGAAAGCTAGAGATCTCGAAAGACAAGTAATTCCGCTGGAGACAGCACTGCAGCTGAGCGTCTTGTTGGCCGCGAAAGCGTCCGTATTCGCGCTGTGATCCGGGCTGTGCACACACTCGGCTTGCCGTGACTGGCATTGATATCTCACAGCAGGGATCACCATCTCCTGTATGTCTGTCAAGTGATGCCTCCGACAGTGCAGCCCGGGCTAGAGTTTATAACGACGAGGATTGAAGTTATCCTGTCTGATCCTGTTATTTCCACTGTATTCGCCCCCTGGTCCTGTCGCTGGCGCTGTATCTCCTGTCACCCCCAGGATTATATAACTCTATATTAACCTGACAATAGCTCAGCATAACCTGTGACGTGCTAGGGGTAGCCGGAACGGTGTTACCATTTAAGCACTCGAACGACCCTATTACCCTTATTAGCTGCGAGACAACTTTAATACCTACTTTTAAGTGGCCTAGATTAAATTAATAATCAAGATAACTATCTTCAATAGACTTTTATACATTGTGAAGGTGTGTTAAACATCTCCTCAAACATCTTTCGACCAGGTCAATCACAGCATTGACCTTGATGTTTTATTTAGCCACTTCGGCTGTTTGTTCATAGTTCACCATACTCGTCTTCTTATGTTTGACCGCTCAAATGCATTTCTATCCCTGTGCGACCAAATGCCCTCTCTGAATCATCCCGTCTATCCTCTAGTCTTGCTCAAGCCTTGACAGCGTAGATATTGAATGATCCAGCATAGACGTTGAAATCCAGATTCTTCAAATCCGCTCCAATTTTCGCACCATTAACATCAGCACAAGCTCCATGTGCTGCACCATCCGTCTTACTTCCACAACTCGACGAGGCACCGTTCTGGACAGTCATCCCACAGCACGACTTGGCAGTCTTCTCCGTCTCGACACTCGTCCCACAACACCCTCTTCCCTCTGCACCCTCCTCACCAGCATCACTATTATAGACATTCAAATCCTTCCGCCCATCAACGACCTTGACACTCTCAAACCCCGCCATCCTCAACCAATCCTCATACTCCTTGACTCTACTCGCGCCAGCAATACAGCCGACATACAGCGCCATATCACTCTTCAGCGTCTCCGGCAGCGCCGTCCCGTCCTTGATGAGTATATCACTCACACTAACCCTCCCACCGGGCTTCAGCACACGTGCCATCTCGCTGAAAACCAAATGCTTCTCCTCGTGCGGGACAAGGTTAATGACGCAATTCGAAATCACACAGTCAACACTACCGTCATCCACCCCGTCGATCCGCGTGATCGGCGCCTCGACGAACCGCACATTCTTTGCCCCCTTTCCACCATTCATCATCGACGCGCGGTTCCGCTCCGCTTTCGCGAGCATGTCCTTGTTCATGTCGACGCCAATCACAACCCCCGAAGACCCGACTTTCTGCGCCGCGAGGAAACAGTCGAACCCCGCGCCGGACCCGAGGTCGAGAACGACTTCGCCTGCCCGTAGCGAGGCGAGGGCTGTCGGGTTCCCGCATGATAGGCCGAGGTTGGAGTCGGTGGGGATTGAGGACAGTTCCGCTTCGCTGTACCCGAATGCCTTGGCTACAGCGGACTCGTAGTTCCCGGATGCGCTTTTGTTGGTGGCTGCGTGAGAGTAGTGTGATGAGACTGCTTTGTAGATCTCGGACGAGGTGCTGGTTGCGTCACCATGGGACGACATTGTGACTCGTGAGGAGCTGAGGAAGGGCGTTTTGGTCGAATTTTATTCAAGAGGTATTTAAGTTCTCTGAGATGCGAACGCCAAAATCAAAATGCAATATCGTCTACCCTTATCCTTTGAATTTACTGTTTCTCCACTCCCAGACGCTGAGATACAAGGCAGCCTTGGCTTGGCTCGGCGTTGGAATTCTAACAAAATCTCGGACGAACGAGAGATTTTGCCCGGGTTCTGCCTGGCTCCGAACTAATCAACGTTTTGAAAGCCAGCGAACCCCTTTTTCTCGCTTCCAGCAACATGGCGTATCAAACAAAAAAGTATATATCAGCGTTGCATTATTCCTACAAAATACGGTTCCTTTCTGGTGCCAGGCCCCCCCCACCGCGGCAGCGTCTCTGGAATACCGAATTGCTACTTTACTATGGTGGTGCAACCAATTCCTAGATTCCCACTCTGTAGCACTTTCGATTACTTGCTTCCTCACGTTTGGCTGACCACAAACGACTCTTCGCCGTGTCTATGGGTTTCTCGCAGACTTCTAATTACAGGCGCGCGCAGTGGTATAAGCTCTCTTGCTTCATCGAGGAGAAAATAGGAACCCCCCGTCTCCAACTCTTGACTAGGAAATTACTCTATGGCCTAGCCTCAACACCTGTGAAAATCTGCTCTATTAGTAGAAAATACCAGCAGAGACTTTTGGCAGTTTCCGGCAAGAAATTCCCATAACTGCGAACTCATTGCAACCTTCAAGCGATACTAGTTATCCTCAAAGGTAGGAAATCTCAGCTAACCGAATCTCGACAAGTCTCAGACGCAACTTACATCAGAATCTGCTTAGACACCCTCGAATAATTATCTTCCTCGTGGCTTCCTGCAGGCAAAATCCTCCATCATGTCCAAAACCTTGTCCACGAGTCGGGAATGGGTAACATAGCTAGTGCAGAACCGCGCAAGCGCAAGCTGAAGAGTGCCATCCCACCCGAGTCACCGAGCAAGGACACGACAGCAGGCCTAAAACGCCAGGAATTACGACGGCAGCCGACGGAAGCACAAATACCGATCTGGACGATCTGAATTGTCTTGATTTCATCCCAGATACCTCCGACGATATTTCTTGGGACCTCGATCTGTTCGAGAATTCGGCTTTCGAGGATACTTCTTTCTTGGACCCTGCTGGTCTTGGGTTCCCTATGAGAGAGCTACCTGACGACTACAGTGGTTTTGACACGCTAAACAGGTGGCACTTTGACAAGACCTGGTAAATGTTTCGTCTTGAATTGAAGTTGCATGCATTTTCATGTTGCATACGGAACGAAACTCGGAAAGCGCCGACAGAGCAACGAGGCCACCAAAGATAGCCATCGAGTAGTCTAGGACTGGCCACAAGCTAATTCTTACGGGCGCAGTTCTCGAGAATGAAATCGGGCCTTTGCTTTAATGTGGTCGGCGTGGCACGGCGTTTGGTTAAGGGCACAGTCTCCGAGGAGGAGGAGGAAGCTCGAAATGGAGGAACGTGCCTGTCCAACATGAAGGCAGATCAAGCTCAAGCGTTTGTGGGCTGCCACAAGCAGAATAAGATATGCCCCCGCTGAATAGCAGGCGTATCATGGATCTACTCCTTCAATAGCACTCCCCGGCTCTTTAATAGAGTATTTCGGACTTTGCTTCGGGTATGATCAATCGCTTTTTGAATTTGGCCCTAAGGCGGTGTTCATTGCACCGAGAAGTTCTAGTTTCGTACAAGTCATCCATCAATTTCCTCCGGTGAAACCACAAAGATAAGAGATATAAGTTGGGGCGTTTGTTTGCTTTGTCGTGATGAGTATTCGCTACCTAGCTCTGGAGAGAGACAGAGAGAGAGATCAAACCCTTCTATACAATGATTGAAATAATATCAACGCCAAATTGCCTCTAATCCACCCGCTGTATCATAAGATTCTCATTCTTGATTTGCGACCATCCAAACACGCCTCTTTTACCCTTTAATGAGCAAATCCAATTCTCCTGGATACCTTGTTCACGACGTAACCACGCTCCATGAAAGACGAACCAATGCGCCAGATCAATCCATAACAGTGCATGTCAACCATTGCCGCATCGGCTGCCACAACCGATAGGAACTAAGTTCGAATCTCCCCAAACTCCGTTTTCAATCTTCGCCGTGAAGAAGCGCCCAATGCTAGAGTGAGTTGTACGTCTCGAGTTTGTCAGGAGATAATTGTGCTTGCTCTTCCGGTGTCATCTGAGCTCCTGCTACCTTGAGGATGCGTGCTACCTCTTCATAACCGTAGTAACAGTGTCTCAGTGCAGTAAATAAGGTAGTTCCGTATTTCCCTTTAGCCTCAATATTCGCGCCCTTTTCAATAAGTAGCTGCACGATCTTATTATAGCCCCCGTATGATGCCGCCTGTAGTGCAGTACCGTATTCTCCTCCTTGAGCATTGACGTCGGCGCCGTTTTCTATTAGCAGCTGCACGATGTCCTTATTACCGTCTATAGATGCCGCCTGTAGTGCGTTACCGTATTCTCCTCCTTGAGCATTGACGTCGGCGCCGTTTTCTATTAGCAGCTGCACGATTTCCTTATTACCGTTTTCAGATGCCGCCTGTAGTGCATTGCCGTATTCTCCTCCTTGAGCATTGACGTCGGCGCCGTTTTCTATTAGCAGCTGCACGATGTCCTTATTACCGTTTTCAGATGCCGGCTGTAGTGCAGTGCCGTAAAGTCCTCCTTAAGCATTGACGTCGGCGCCGTTTTCTATTAGCAGCTGCACGATGTCCTTATTACCGTTTATAGATGCCGCCTGTAGTGCAGTGCCGTAAAGTCCTCCTTGAGCATTGACGTCGGCGCCGTTTTCTATTAGTAGCTGCACGATTTCCTTATTACCGTCTATAGATGCCGGCTGTAGTGCGTTACCGTAAAGTCCTCCTTGAGCATTGACGTCGGCGCCGTTTTCTATTAGCAGCTGCACGATGTCCTTATGACCCTGATATGATGCCGCCTGTAGTGCAGTGCCGTAAAGTCCTCCTTGAGCATTGACGTCGGCGCCGTTTTCTATTAGCAGCTGCACGATGTCCTTATGACCCTGATATGATGCCGCCTGCAGTGCAGTACCGTACATTCCTCCTTGAGCATTGATATCATCGCCGCGAAGGAGAATAGTAGATACCAGTTGTGGGTTTGCGACAAGTGCAGCCCAATACAGGGGCGGACCTATGTCACGGCCCTCTATGGGTATTAGATACGGATCTTCAACATTATAGCACATGAGCCATGTTTTTACCCGATCCTTGTTATCGATCAGTTCCAAGGCCAATTTGAACAATTTCTCGCGACATGAACTGCTACACTCATGCATGTGCATCCACCAGTATGGTCCAGCATATGTGGCCAGTGAGTGACGACTTCGAATCTCATCTCGTGAAAGTCCTTTCACGTCTAAAGCAATCAAGTAGTGTAGAGTAGCTTCGGCGATAACTCGATGACAGGTGTCGGGTAGAAAGACATCTTGAGCATAGGAATCCCCGGTCAAATTTGATGGTTGTGATCGGGTAACGTGTATGTTTGGGAGGGACTCTCGAACGGTTTCATGGATGAATTGAACTTCATAGCCTATACCATAAGGTGGTTCTATCACTTCTACCAGACCACGCGAGCAACGCAGCAGGTATCTGTCAATGATTTCGTCGCTGCAGTCTTCTGAAAACGCCTTGTTACAGGTTGTCTTGACAGCGATATAGAGCTCTCGCGGGTGTAATCTTTCTTTTGCGTGAAGCACCCACTGAAGAAGAGCAATGCATTCGTCACTGTCATTCTGGTCTTGAACGATAATTTTAGAGAACAAACGGTGCAAGTCGGCCGGTACTGTCTCTAGCTGCCTCTTCATAGCTTCCACTTCCTCTCCGCGGTTGTAGCACCTATTGAGGACAGGAATTACGAGGACAATCCATAGGAAAACACCGGCAGCTTTCTCTAATATTCGTTCGCGAAGCACTACCATCTCGCCACTCTGTTTCCCGCGGAGTTTGCTGGAGACGTATTTATCGATATCTTCTCGATGGCCTTGTTGGTCTTCTAGAATAAGCGAAACTCCATGTTCGATTTCGATATGTGGGTAAAGGCGGCTGGAAAGACAGATCCGCAGGGATACATTTGCGGCGAAGGCACTCTCCCCAATGTCCTCGAAGAAGTCTATCATTCGCCGAACGTCGTCATCGTCGCCTTCGTCCAAGGCGTCCACCAAGATGGTCAATGCAGGTAGGCATTGTTCGTCAAGGAGCTGGATCAGAAAATTCTGCAGCTCCGTTTCTGTCCAGTCTTCAACCTCTCCTTGTCTTATTTTTCGTGCAAATGTCTCGGTAAACAAGGTATGACAGTTTGTGTCGGCGCAGAGGAGCTGGTGCAGGAGAGACCTGTAAAGACCGATGCTTGACTTTTCTAGGGCATCCGGTGATCGGGCATTGAAAAAGTAAGACAGAATGATATCGTTCCGCCTGTTGGACTTGGCCCAGTCGTGGGTCTCTTTCATAATGGTCGACTTTCCTGATCCTGGCTTGCCTTTGATCCACAAGAAACCGCGATGCTCATCCATTTTGGTGTCATCGTTCCATTCGAGGAACTGCTCATGGCCGAATAACCATTTACAAGTTCGCGGCAGTGCTCTGGCGACGTTGCGAAGGCGCGCATCCATACGACCGAATGTCAGCGACTGGAGGAGGGTCTCGAAAGTGGTCACATGCGCTTGGGGTGCCTGAGTGTAGATGTTATTATGGACATCCCCTATGTGAGCCCGTGAATTGTCGGCAACGACAATATTGCCGTACTCATTGCCCTGAAGGTAAGCAGGTTTCTGAGTTGCTCGTTCGGGCAACGTGCCCTCCGCCATTTGCTCTTCTTCAGTCTCGACTATTTTGCATCGCCTGGTTACTCTTTCCGTAGTGCTGGCACAGTCTGTTGATGCAGGTGGTATCAGGCTATCGCTTCTGCAACCGCTGCAATGGGGCTACAAGTTTGAGGCTGCACCAGAGACTTGTGAGAGAAAAGATATCGATGGCCCGTTCAGGATAGCCAGGTCGGCAACGTTGGCGTATCGAGGTCAGTCCAAGTATAGGGATCTTTAGGGTGAGTTCTTTGGCAGGCTGGCAATCGAGAGGGAGGAGTGCGCCTCTGATCGAGAAATTAGCCCCGCCACGCTTATCCTGAGAGCACATTGACAGCATGCTTTCGCCCGGCTAATCAGGCTGCGATGGAAGCGAGCATTGCGGGGTGGGGTAAGATCTTTCGAGCAGGGGTCCTTGGTTGGACAGCCGGTTCACGCAGCGACTTTTGCGTGCAAAGGCTGAGATGAACGGCCATATTTTGGCGGCCCGCCAGAAGAGGCGTGAATATTAATCGTCCTGTTTTGCATTTCGGCCTTTTTGCATATCTTTCACGTGGTCTTTAGGTTCGATGGCCAGAGCAAAAGATGGGAGACGAACTGGTGGAGCTACCCCGGATCTCCACACCTGACGCTGGAGGACGAGTTGACAATTCCGATGGCGTATTATCACGATACTAGTAGAGTGGTGTTGTAATGTGTGGATGCATTGGTTGTAATCCAAGATGAAAAAAGACAAAACGCAGCTATTATACCCCACTGTGATCGCGCCTTCCGCACTAGATTATCTGAATCTGAATAGACCTGTAGGGAAGGAACCCTGAGGAAGTCATACAAAGCTCGAAGCAGTCCTGATTTCAGGCCTGAGTAGGTGAGATTCAAAGCTTAGAAAGTGGACGGGGGCAGGCAAAAACCCTTATGTGAGAAAAGCATAATTGATCGAGAAGTGGTAGAGCAATACTAGAAAGGCATAGACAGTCTGTTCAATAGGCCCTGGGGAGTCTCACATTGAACCCTGATTATAAGTGGTATCCTTCGAGAAACGAGGTAGCTAGCTCATCCTTCTATGCGCACGCCTAGTGTAAATGCATATCGACCCTCCGTCCTCGTGCATCGAAGGCCGTCAGTGATCGCATTGGACGTTTTCCCCAACCCTGCCCCCACGTGCCATGAACACCTTCTGCATGCTTCCATGGAGCACGACTCGGAAATCAGCAGCTGTTGTAATCTCTGATGAAGTTGACCTGTCTCGTGCTGCGCCAGTGGGAATGGAAGCAGTTTGTGAGCTCTTGTCGTTGCGGCCTGGTTTCGTTTCGTGATGGACGAGCTCGAAGCGCTGCTGACAGTAATGCTGAAAATAGGCTGCCTTGTTCTAGTGTGACAGGGTTTGCAGTCCACTTTTCAAATTGAGTAAGCGGTGGGAAGCCTTCTTGCTAGCGACTCGGACAGTTCGATAGCTCCATCCTGACTGGTAAATCTGCAAGAAGAGGTAGCCAAACGCATCTCAACAATGTCGAATGCCGTCCTCGCTAGTTCTCCAATGCACTCCTGAATCGAACAGAGATTTGTGAGCTAGTCGCCCAACCCACTCCCAAAGCGATATTTATAAAAGTCCTTAACTTCCTTCGCCTTGGGATCCCTGGGCTGTCCCTCTCGCGGCACACTCCAACCATTAACGCCCCACCACCACTTGCGCACCTTGGCCCCTAGCGTCTCACCAGCAAACTTGCTGCCACGATTCCAATACCGCCAGCCAGACATCAGCAGGTGGTAGCCGATACCCTGGGCCAGCGGGAGCAGCACCTGGTCGCGGACGGTGATGTAGATGATCTTGGAGTAGGTGTCGGCGTTCTTGATGCTGGCGAGGTAGGTCTGTTCGAAGCGCAGGTCCGGGAGCGGGAGGTGGTGGCGTGTCGGTGTTTGGCGTGGGACGGGGCGGATGATGTCGGACGGTAGGGTTGAGGTGGATTCGTCTGAGGCTTCGGAGAGGGCGTCGACGTCGCGCGGCGAGATGGATTCGTCGTGGCCTCGTGATCGTCTGGGAGGTATTATCTCTGCTGGGACATTCTCGGATGCTACCGTCGATGGGTTGACGTCGTGCTCGATTGAGGGTTTGTGTTGGATATGTGTTGATTGCACGATCGAGGCGAGTTGAGAAGCCATCGTTTGTGGGTGTGGTGTGGTGTGGTGTGATGAGGAACTGGCTGTCTACTCTACTGCTCGATGATAGCTTTCAGTTCGGTACCTCGTCGTTGGTTTGTCCTTTTCACATGTCGACGACAGCAGATGTGAATGTGAACGTGATACAGTGAACTTGAATTCAAATGTCCAGCCGAGCTAGCGTCCAGCTATTATTCCACCCCAGCCAATCACAGCCGTCGCTGTGCGGTGAATCAGACTGACCGTCACAGGCGGAGGACAGAGACCCCTGCCGCATTTTTCGGGGGACCCACCAGCTCGTCACCACAAATTTCAAGTTCCTCGAAATATGTCTGCCCCACATTAGTAGAGCATTAAATTCTTGTCCTCGAAAAAGGGCTGCGAGCTCGACCTTCACTACAGGCAAAAATATACACTAGACTTTACTGTGACGCTCTCAAACGTACAAGGTCTTTTAAGTTGAAAATAATCCGTGTTTTGTGCTGCAGACGCTCTTGATTTACTCAGCTGTACCCTCTTCTGTAGTGATGGCGACAACCCAAAGTTACCCGTTGCTCTGCCTGGAGAATCCTCTGCTTGGTAGGCTAAGCTGGTCCTCTTTTTGGTGTCTATTGGACAACTGCT
Source organism: Incumbomyces lentus (assembly GCA_017656005.1). NCBI lineage: Eukaryota > Fungi > Ascomycota > Eurotiomycetes > Chaetothyriales > Trichomeriaceae > Incumbomyces > Incumbomyces lentus. The sequence continues at coordinate 449,865 of JACJVT010000004.1, read as the reverse complement.
GACGAGCCAGAGTAGACATTCAGGGCCCGGGCGATCATGAAATGATTGCAAAGTACTCGATGAAACTCAACGACACTGTCCTGGCCGAACCACATCAACTCGGCATCTACGATGATCTGATCAACAACCGCAAAGCCAAGTTGATTGCAGGAGGTGGCGCCCAAAACACGGCACGAGGGGCTCAGTACATGCTGCCACCGAACAGCACCTGGTACGTTGGATGTGTGGGCAACGACGAATATGCAGACATCTTGCGGAAAGCATGCGATGAAGAGGGTAAGGATAATACAACACCACACCAGCTGTTTTCTCTTCCAAACGAGCGACGATAGTTAGCTAACCATGCGGCCGTGCTGTGTCAGGCGTCCATGTCGAGTATCGAGTAGATCCCACCCATCCCACCGGCCGTTGTGGTGTCATCATCACCGACCACCACCGAACCATGTGCACCGACCTGGCCGCCGCCAACGAGTACAAGATCGACCACCTCAAACAACCTCACATCTGGTCCATGGTCGAAGCGAGCAAGGTCTACTATGTTGGTGGTTACCATTTGACTGTGTGTCCGCCAGCCGCTATGGCTCTCGCCGAGCACGCTGCCGCCACCAACAAGCAGTTCCTACTCGGCCTCTCCGCCGGTTTCATCCCCCAATTCTTCAAAGATCCCTTGGCCCAGATCCTGCCATACTGTGACTACATCTTCGGCAACGAGAACGAGGCAAAGGTATGGGCAACGGAGAACGGTCACTCCACTGACAGCATCCCTGCCATTGCCAAGGCACTCGCAAACCTCGACAAGGTCAACAAAGACCGCCCGCGAGTTGTGATCATCACTCAAGGCACCGATCCGACCCTGGTCGCTGTAGCTGGTGAAGACAATGTTCGAGAGCTGGCCGTCTTGCCCATAGACAAGAAGCTGATATGTGACACCACCGGTGCTGGCGACGCTTTCGCTGCTGGTTTCCTCGCCGGCGTCGTGTCGGACGACTCGGTTGAAACATGTGTCAAGAAAGGTCAATGGCTGGCCAAGTTGAGCATTCAAGAGCTTGGTCCATCCTATCCCTTTCCCAAAAAGGTCTTTGGCCAGGATGAGCAGTGATCGCACACGCCGGGCTCATCATGCTGTAGTCATGCATCGCAAGGCGTTGGGGCTTGACCATCCTCTAGATCGCGTGGGTTCGATTCCATAGAGACGAGGTCCTTCGTAATACCATAGAGGGCAGGCCATCCATGAATGGACACAAAAGCCAATTCAGTGCCAAATAGACTATTTCCTTTCACTTCACTCTCCCAGCTTCAACTTCCCCTGGAGTACTACAGTGTTTCAGCCTTGACCGTGGGCTGGACTGCCACCTGAACCTGGCCGTGCTTGCCCAATCACTCCAAAAGGCGCCGACTGGGTCGCTTTCGATCCAGCGTTTCGTCCATCGGTGTAGTTATCTGAGCTGGTCAACAGCGACGGCGATCGATCTTGGTTGTGTTCGAATGCCCGGAAGAGGGAGTCCATCCCCGTCGGCGTCGTTCCAAACGTGGCCCAACTCGGCGTCGACGGAAAGGTTGGTTGTGGGGATGTCCTCATTTGGATCTCCCGCTGCTGTTGAGCGATCTGTGCTTGGAACACCGCACTCGACCGGATCGGCGGCGAAGTGAACGAGAGTGATCGTTGCCGAGCCCCATCGACTCGTGGCGACAGTTGTGCTTGCTCACTGGCCGTCGGAGCAAAGGCGGTATTGTACACACTGGGGAGCGATGGCTGGATGTGCTGTTGTGCCGGATCGGGTGACCTCTGGGACACAGAGCTTTCCCCGGTTGAACGCTGCTGCATGCGACGCACGAGATCCATGGCTGTTAGCCCGCCATTCATGGGTGCGCCGGGTGTTCCAAAAGCCATGCTGGAACTGTTCAGCGTGGATGGCAGCTCTTCCGCTGGCGTATGCACAGGGCCACCGGCAGCCACATTTGGAGCAGTCCGGAACTCGTCGGCTCCCTCTTTCACGGGTTCGGCATCTGACATGTCGATGTCTGGCGTCGATATCATTGGTACTGCCATACTTGTAGACTGCGGTCGACTGGGTGGCTGGGAAATGCCATTCAGAGACGATGCATTGGCCTGATGCTTGCTTCTCCAGGCCTGTTTGGGAGGTGACGGCGGCGGCTTGGGTAGCTGGGCCTCTGGAATCTCTTCTTCCACAAATTGACCGTTGTCAAGCCGTAATGGGACAATGTTCAAGCCCAAATCGTCCTATCCAGATTAGCGAGAATTTTCTCGAATCACGATCATTGCTCACCTGGTGTTTGACAAGCCTCAGCGCATCAACGACAAGATCGGTCGCACGGAGATGCGTCTCTGCAAGCACCTCGCTCATGTCCTTGCCTTGTCCATCATCCAAACGTATTGGTTTCAGAGTAGTCTTGTCGACCTGATAGTATCGCCATTCCATGACCTTGGCAGAAAAGGGAGAAAAGGAGAGGGTCTTCTCATCTTCATCAAGTAAGTAATTCACCTGAGAAGGGGCGAAGACATCTACGTGGCTTCTGAGAAGGTTGAGAGTTTGCGCATAGATCTTAGAAACCTGCTCCAGCACCTTTCGGCTTGATCGGAATTTTGTCTCCACCAACTCGCGCATGTGACTGAGAAACCAGCTGCTGTACTGTCGCAGTGGAGGAAGCACCCGGCGGACGATAGGAGACAGGTGAGACAGATCAGACGCATCCTGCTCGACAGTGGGTGGGTCTCCCAATTCCCGGGCAAGCACTTTCAGCAGTGATTGGAAGGTCATCAGGTTGAAGCGCTGCAACAAAAAGTAGCTCTGACAGTTACGCTCGGTTTCTCGAGCCAGCTTGGCTTCAGAGAGCTTCTTCATCAGCACTTTCTTGGTCATGCCCTGGTGCGCCAACGCTTCCGCCGCAATATTTACCAAGCAGGCTCTGTTCAAGAAGTGATCAAAACTGCCGTGTTTCGTGTCCTGAAAGCACAGAGCCACCATGCCCAGAATATCTTGTGCTTTCTGTTGAAACGCGACAAAGTCATAAGGTCGAACATAACAGTGCGCGTGAAAAGCAAGAAATCGTTTCTCCAAAGTGTTGACAATGTCGTCGGCTGATCGGTCCACGAGTCCGTACGAGTCCTCGTTGCGCAGAGTCATCAGTTTCTCAAACTCGACTTTGATGTTGTCGGCAGCAGTGGGAAAGGGTTTGGGAACGGCAGCAGCTCGATGCAGATAATAGACGGCTCCAAGGTGGTCATCGTTGTTGCGTGCAATGACAGCAAGCTGGTTGTAGCATGTTCCTTCTGCGGGGTCCATACTCAGAGCAAGGTGATAGTAGCCTTGTGCCAGGCCCCAGTTCCGCTCCTTCAGCTGTAACTCTGTCTCTCGCCATCGTGAAAGGTCGCCCAAGCGGATCACACATAGCTTGCACGACTTCTCCAGCGTCTTCTGCTGCTCCTCGGTGGCTTGTTTTTGCACCTGAGCAGCCAAGCCAACCTGACCTAACTTTTGAGCCGTGTCAAAGACTTTCGGAATGTGGGTAAAGTTGGCTACGAGTCTGCCAATGTAAGCGCGGTAGAAGCGTTGGCTCGATCGGATGAAGTCGACGTAGAGCTTCTCGGCCTTTCGCCTCTCAACGTGCTTTTTCTTGCCCTCGCCTTCGCGAAAGGTCTTCAACCAGGCCTTGAATTTTCCGTTCACCTCGACGTGCGAGTTCCACAATCTGTTCTCGGCTTCTTCGGCCGACTGATCGGTGGTGAGCAAGAGCAAAGCAAGATTTCCGCATCGAACTCTAAGTTTTTCGAGTAGTGGTTCAAAGCCTGCATATTCAGGCTCTTTCTGCTTCAATGCATTTTGTAATTTTCTAGTGGCCGAAGTCACGGCTCTGCACGCGGCTTGTCAGCATGGCGCAAGGCGCAGAAGGCCAATGGAAGCAACATACTTCGACGCCTCCTCGGCGTGCGTTTCCATAATAATAAGAGGTATGGGTAAGTGGTCATTACGACCACGGGCGGGTGTTAAGAGGAATGTTTCGCAGCGGACCACAGAAGCTTTCCAGTGCCTGCCATTGACAAAGACGGCAGGATCAAGTGCAGGTCTGCAAGTTTCCCAGCAGACGTCTGCGCTTTGGAAGCGTCAAAATCCTCCTCCAAAAGCGGTTCAGGCGAGAGGGAGTGGGTTATGTGAGGACCTGGTGGTAAGCGTCAAAGCAACGGGCAGCGGGCGGAGTCATTTATTAATTGTGAAGCGCACTAACTGCAGGCTCAACCACAATTTCTTCCAGGCCCAGGCCTTAGCCAACTGGGACAGGTCGGGGCCTTCTGACAGTCTTTGCAGCCTAAGCCTCGTTTGGCCTTAGGGTCCAACTCACTAATTAGCTTCAAGAATAAATTCGCCAAACTCCAAGCCTTGCAAGGCTATCGATGATGCCCTGCCAGTGCCAGTGGGAAGTCTACCGCGACTAGGAAAGTTTCACATACAACCAGAGCAGACATACGGTTTAACTCGCTCATCAGCACGACATCATCTCCATTGGCATAATGAAGCCTGCCTCTGTCCGGCCGGCGCGTCTCTTCAGAGACTACTCGATATGCAATTCTTGCAGAAAGGAGCTTCGAAGAGCTGCATCCACCCAGTCCACGGGAGATGCTGCTGCTGCTGCTGCTGTCGAAGATCTCGAGAACAGCTCCTTTGACCTGCCACCTCCAAGTCAGCAAGATGGACGTCAGTTTGATCCTTTGAAATCGTCACGGCAACGGAAAAACCCTATGCCATCGAGCAGGTAGGATAAGAAGACGCATCAATCCACAAGCTGGCAAGCCCTGGCTAATCTCCTCATTCGACAGATATCAATATCGATCTCCTCGCTACGACCGTGGACCACTTACGCCGCATAGGCCGCCTCCACCGACAGATCCAGCATCTCGACAATTCATACCGGGACCGTTTTCCACCTCTCGACTTGAATCCACATACCACAACACCATTGCCCCAGACTTTATGGCCATAACTTATCAGCACCGTCCGCCTGGCTTCAGACCGCCAGAGAAGGGACCCAGACTGAGACCGTGGATTGGGGACAACCCTTACTTTGCAAACAGACAGCTAAGAGGACCAAGAGGTGGCGATGTACTGCGTCTGTTGCGAAAGCCTGTCACATTTCGAAACGTTCCCATGATTGAGAGAATCACGGTCCACACCTACTGCAGGGATGTGATCAAGCAAGGCTCGAGCGTGCTACATGTAGCGGGCATGGCTCTGCAGGAAATGACAGGCCAGCGCGTCGTCACACACAAATCCAAGCACCCTGAGGGTGGGTTTGGCCTGACTAAAGGAAAGCCTATCGCTGCTACCGTCGACCTCAAGGGAGAAAACATGTACCACTTCATGGACAAGCTGGTCAATGTTGTCATGCCGAGGATCAAGGACTGGAGAGGGGTGAGAGCTACCACTGGCGACAACAGCGGCAATATCACCTTTGGCTTCGAACCCGAGGTTGTCGGCACCTTTCCCGAGATCGAGAACAATTACGATGCCTACCCGCCCAAGATGATTCCAGGTATGCACATTACCATTCACACAACTGCCAAAGCCGACAAAGACGCGCGCTTGCTGTTGGAGGCCTTTGGCGTGCCTTTCTATGGCAAGATTGTTGATTAAGGGGATGTCATCGCGGAGGCGTCTGCAATACAACAAGTGTTCATCCACTTGGCCTGCGGCTGTTGAAGCAGATACCTATTTCCGCTAGTGAACATCCCTACGGGCAACACAACACACAAGACAAGGCTAGCAGCTATCATCCATGAGTCGCGAGTTAAACATTCATCCGAAAATCGTTGCAAGGACCATGCTGTAACTTCCAAATGCAGCTCCACGCGACGTTGGAAATGTCACACGACTGGAAGACAATGGCACAGACTTCTGGAACGACTAAATACCATTTATAGGCTGAAGAAGAGGCCATGAACCACGAATATGGTTGAAGCTCACGCACTGCTGGCCCAGTGGTGCATTGATGTTTGCTTTTCTCTGGTAGTCCCGAGCCAAACAGACCAAGATTGCAAATTGAGGCTCGTGGAGGTAGTCGGGCTACATGCACCCGAGCCTAAGGCTTGCATTTGATCGATGGTGTGTCTCGCCTGCTCAATCATAGTGCACTAAAAATAGAGTGGGATGCCGGACGCCAACCCTCGCAACATGTCCAGGGACAAAACCACCTGTAGATCAAAATGCAAAGATTTGTATAGACATACCAAGAAAACCTCTCTAGCTTAGAGTGCATGCTGAATTGTATTTTCTACGAGTCACTTCTTCGTTATAGCCTTGAGCGCACAGTTTTCGAGCACTTCGATTCCACAGGCCTAAAACGCAACCTCTTCATAAGTGCATACTGAAAAGCATCCACACCATCGCTAGACAAGCAGAGTAACACTTACCAATAGTCTGCGAAGTGTAGATCTAAGAGAGACACTCATTTCCTCCATTACCTTCCACCTACACAACCAGCTCAATCAAAAACCTCGCTCACCATGACAACACCACTCAGCCCAGTCCCAACCAAAAGCCAGCTCCTCGGCACCTCATCCCAGCCAGGACAAGCATCCCCATCGATCTCGCGCGCCACGACTCCAGCAGGCGGGAAATCCTCACGCCCCACGCACGACGCAGCAGGCAACCTCCTCCCGGCCATCCTGTGCCTCCACGGGGGCGGCTCCAACGGGACGGTGTTCAAAATCCAATGCCGCCGACTCATCTGGGCCTTACAGTCACAGTTCCGCTTCGTCTTCGCCCAGGCCACGCTCGAAGGCACGCCGGGCTTCGGCATGCTGCCGGTCTTCGCGAGCTGCGCGCCCTTCTACCGCTGGGTGGAGCGGCGGTTCACGCTCGGCGAGGCAGATACGGAGCTCACTCCGGCTGACGAGGTCGCGCAACTCGACGAGAATCTCCTCAAGACCATCGACGACAATGGCGGGATCGGCTCGTTTGTCGGCGTCATGGGGTTCTCGCAGGGTGCTCGGCTCGTTCCCGGGCTGTTGCTGCGGCAGCTCGTTGAGCAGCGAGACCGGCTGGGGGGCAGTATGTGGAAGTTCAAGTTCGGCGTTATGGTTGGGGGTCCCTATCCGCCGATCTGTGTGCATCAGAATGTGAAGACTGAGGACTATGGGCTGCTGAAGACGGTGCCGACGGTGCATGCGTGGGGCCGCGATGATCATGTCAAGGAGGGCTGTGAGGCGCTGCGGAAGGTCTGTGAGGGGGATGAGTGCTTCCACATGGATTTTGAGGGCGGCCACCATATGCCCCTGACGGATGGCGAGGCTAGGGATCTGTGTGATTTGATCCTTGCTGCTTGGTATGCTGGTGGCGGACAGTATGGCGTGAGTACGGGGGAGACGTATTGAAATTTTGCACTGGCCCGGGGAGGGACGGGAGTGATTGACTACGCTACATTTTTGCGTCACACTACAATACACGAAAGGTCAAGGTTGCATTTGCAGCTTCAAGAGAATAGATAGACTTTACCGGCAAGACCGAGGACGTGGATTTTACGAGGAGGGTGGCTAGCGTTCCTCTTGGCTTCTTGATGCAAGCAATATCATCAGTTCCAACATTTTGGTGTGCAGATTGTGACCTCCTTGTGAGAGACCTGTCCGCACGTGTACGCAGGTCTCGTGCTATTTGTACAAGCTACGTCCGCTATACTGTCATCGTCATTCGTCATACATTCCACGGCAGAAAGCTATGCGAACATCCAGGGAGGACACTTCACTTGTGTTCGAACCAGCCCTCGATTCTGTCCACCAAGTCCGCCTTTTTTACATTTGACACTGCTATTTTCTTCGAGCTCGCAAATTGCTTCAGCTGCGCCACGGTCAACTTCGCCAACTGACCTTTCTCATAGGCCCTGCGTATCTCCTCGTCCGTAGGGCCATCGCCATCCTCCGTCTTCACGCGCTTGCTGTCGCCATCACCGTTACCTACCTTCGCGGCTCGAGCCGTCGGTCTCTTGTCGCCAACGTTTGCAGCAGCCGGGTGTTCGGCTACGTGCTCTTTGTACACTTTTTGCAGCTCATTTCCCCATTCAATTGCCATGTCCCCAACCCTCTTGTCGATCTGCCTGTACTTTGGACGAGTCTTGTCTTCTGGCTGATCTGGGAGTTCTTCTTCCAGGGCGATGGCTTGCAGTATTCGGTAATGCCATTGTAGGCTTGGATTGGGGTATCGATTCGGGTCGAACATGCCCTTGGGCAGATTCAACTGTTCGATGATAGGCCTCATCTTGTCCACCAGGTCATCAGGAGCTCGAAGAGGTGTGTCGTGGATCGTTGGAGGGTTCTGTCGCAGGTCATCGGCAAATGGAAGAGGAATGAGATGCAGACCTTGAGGACAGCCAGTCGCGGATACAGCTGCTTGATTGGCTTGGTCGTCAACATCAGGCGCGGTCAAAGTTGGGATGATCGCTGCGAGCACCGGAGGGGCATTGCGTCGGGGAAGAAACCAGCTCAAGGCCATGACTTTCTTCTGCACCATGTTCTGATACAGTGCACTAAAAACACGCGTGCTGCCAACAAAGTCCTCTTCAAACGGGTAGATAAAGGTGGAGGTCTTGATATTAGCCCATATGGGAAGTGCATCCATCGGTTTGAACCCAATAATTCTCACCACCGGACTGCCAAAGTCTCTGATTTTGGCCATCTCCTCCTGCGAGAATGCAATTTGCTCACCACCGAAAGTGTAGGCTTTCTTGATCTCGACCTTTTCGACATTGCGAGATCCGCCTTCAAAATCGTCTGCGAATCTTGTCGTTTGACCCTTGACGATCTGCGGTTTCTCTCCACCCACATAGATGTACGTGCTCCGGACTGGTTTCTGGTGTTTGTAAAGCAGGAAACCTTTTACTCCTATCCGCAGATCAGGCCCTATCTCAAGGTGTGCAGCAGAGAAGAGGGCCCGTTTTGGAGTCGCTCGCGAAGATATCGTAGACAATAAAGATTGTAGCAAGGTTATGCCATCGGCTGTTCCTGTCTTCAGCTGCGTCATATCGATGTCTTTGAGAGAAGATGGGTTGTACATGATGGCATCTGAATCCGATGGGCTTGATTTGTAAACGATGTCATCCCAAAAGAGTACGGTATCGAAGGTGTGTTGATGAGACGAAATGGGGAACAGTTCGATCACAACCCCGAGGTCGTACAAGTCCTTTGCTCGAACGGTGGCTTGAGATCGATAAGCCTTGTTGTCGGCGTGCGGGTTGTCATTGTCTGTGACAATAAATAATCTTCTTGACGTGAAGTTGGCTGCCTTTTGTTGAAATATCTGGTTGGCACAGAAGAGGACTGTGTGCATGGATACTTGTTCGCTGGACACTTCGAAAATTTCGTCGGCTTCATCGCTGTTTTCATCCTCGATCAGCGACTTCAAGGCCTTGACATCCTCAGCTTGTGGGATGTCGAGGTCGGTTAGCAGATAGCAGTGGGGAAAGGACCAGCCTCCACGGCTCGTCTCATTTTCACCGTAGAATTTGGATGCTTCAGTGCCATAAAGCAAAACTCCCATCAGATCTTTTGGAGCTGAAATGATGCGCTGCTGCATAAGATGATAAGCACATCTCAAAGCTGCTTCTAGTGGAGAGCTTGTGTCAGCCTTCTTGGAGTCGACCTTTGGCTTCTTGAGCATCGACTCGCTGACTTCGATGGCAAATAGTACTGCATCTCGCACCTGCTTGTAGCCAGATTCGTCGACCTCTTCCTCTTCCTCCTCCTCGTTGTCATCACGAGAAGGGTCACCATCCTTTGGGCGATACGGTAAGCCAGGCATTTCTCACGTTATCAATCCCGTCAGGCGAGAGACAAGCCCGAGTCCGGTGTACCAATCTAACGGAATACGAAGTATACTGACCACTTAACGCGTGCTGTGCAGGCATCGCGTCGCGAAGACACGAGATCAGGTGAGCCCCTAAGCCTGCAGCGACGCAAAATTCTTGTCCGGGGCCCCAAATCCATTATTTCTAGCGGACGCCATTGGCCAATTAGAGTCTAAAGTGTCATTAGTAAGGTCAGCCTCGAACTGCGCTCAATTATTTTTGTCAAATCTTTCCCTTCAGCACAAAGCAGTAATTGTGGTATAGCACTCTACGCCAATGGTTCACAAGTTCCGGTGAAACTATTCCGGTGTGTCTGCTAACATCTGGGAATTTCAATTTCACCTCCTCCGCCATGGCGAACCGATCATGCTCGATGGCGAAACGAGCTCTACAGCTCACGACCGCTCGACCGGCGTCAATACCATGTACAAAACGTTCTTCGCAAAGGTCGTGGATGGCGACAGTGGCACCCCCAGTAACACAGAATTCAGTTGGAAAGAATGGTCCAACCGCGATGGTATTCATGAACATGGGCGGCCCATCAACGACCGACGAGGTTGGTGACTTTCTCAGCAGACTCTTCTCCGATGGCGACCTGATACCGTTGGGCAGGCTACAAAACTATTTGGGCCCTTTGATCTCACGGAGACGCACACCAAAGATACAAAAGCAATATGCAGATATTGGGGGTGGCTCGCCCATTCGGAAATGGTCAGAATACCAGTGTGAGGAGATGTGCAAGATCCTCGATCAGATATCGCCCGAGACGGCGCCTCATAAGCCTTACGTGGCGTTTCGATATGCCAACCCACTGACCGAACACATGTACGAGCAGATGTTCAAAGACGGGTTTGGACAAGGACGAGGCGGTAGAGCTGTCGCATTTACACAATATCCGCAGTATTCGTGCTCCACCACCGGCAGTTCACTAAACGAGCTATGGAAATGGAGAAACCGATTAGAGGGTCCGCGCGCGTCGGGGGAGATGCACCCAGCCGGAGCGATCACATGGAGTGTCATCGATCGGTGGCCAACCCACCCGGGGTTAGTGGAAGCGTTTGCAACGAACATCGAAGCTCAGCTCAAGACCTACCCGGATGAGAGGCGCAATGACGTGGTCTTGCTCTTCTCCGCGCACAGTTTGCCCATGAGTGTGGTCAATCGAGGTGACCCGTACCCTGCTGAGGTGGCAGCGACCGTGCACGCGGTCATGGCACGACTGAACTTCTCCAATCCGTATCGATTATGCTGGCAGTCGCAAGTTGGGCCGTCGGCGTGGCTGGGTGCACAAACAAGCGACACTGTACGCGAATATGTGGCACGAGGCCAGACAGACATTGTCTTGATCCCCATTGCCTTCACCAGCGATCACATTGAAACACTATATGAGATCGACTTGGAAGTCATGCATGAGGATGCAAAAGGAAACCCTGGGGTAAAGCGGGCCGAAAGCTTGAATGGCAATCCCATCTTCATTCGGGCGCTTGCCGACATTGCCAAAGCTCATCTTGACAGTGGTGAGAGCTGTTCACGCCAGATGGGGTTGCGATGCCAAGGATGCAAGAGCGAGCGGTGCCTGGAGCAGAAGAGATTCTTTGCTGGCGAGCCAGCCTTCACGAGCAGCAGGTTTGTGATGTAATTTGCCTTCTCCGACATGTAACTAGTATTCGCAGAGATTTTCTGCCAAGTGTAAAAGATAAGTACCGCTCCTGCACGATTCTGCGCGTGACGAGGGCATGATAGCCAGCATCTACGAGCCGTCCATACGTCCCTGTTTGTGTAACAAGGTGTTCGGCAGTCCTCCGTGGTTGCTTATCAATCCAAAAAGGACCATCTGAACATGTCCGCGTGCTGCAATTCGATCTGAAACTCTAAATGGAGCCCCCACGCAGCCTAACCGCAATCTCTCAAGACTACGGAGGCTTGTAGGTGTTCGTACACCACTAAACGCTCGCCGAACCGACGCTGGTGGATCTCTAGAGTCTCCCTCGCTAAAAGAGGACATTGCAGCCACTGTGCCACACTGCAGCTTAGGGGGTCGGCCTTCGGGGCTAGAGATTCCTCGGGCGCAGATTTGCCCGTGCATGAAATCGGCGTCCAGAAAGATTTGGATGTAGACGTCAAGACATTGCTCGACATTCTTCCAACCCAGGCATCTGCCAATTCCACTCCTTCTCATCTTTTACTTCATACACATAATTGATAGGTAGCAGACACACACACCTTGGTAGTGGTGCAGTGACGAAAGAGACATCCACATTCACATCAAGGCCCATCTTGGCCTTTGGCTCAGGGTCAAGATCGACACTTCCAGATCTCACCCCCCCAAACCGATATCAACTTTGACGCACAATATGAACCAAGAAGACGCGTATATCGAAGAAGCACAAGAGGAGGCATTGAACGATGGAACACCGTCAGTCGGACAGGCCAAAGGCCCCGTTCAAGTTGAAGCACTGGAAGACTTCTCCGAGAGTGAAAGCAGCCCTCTAATCGGGATTCCCACGACCGCAATGAGACAGAGGAAACCCCACAGACGAGGACTCAGCTATCAGCGAGCCCTCAGCGAGCCCTGGACCGGAGCGTATCAAAGCGGTGTCCTCCCTTGGTACAACAAGCCATCGGTAAGTTGCTAGATGCAGTACGTGGCCGCTTCTCGCTGTGCTGACATTGCCACAGATCTACTGGCTGCTTCCTGCCTTCTTCCCTTTCTGTGTGGCCTTTGGCGGCATCATCGTGCCGAAAACCTACCTCATTCAAGACCTGATATGTCAAAAACTACTGTCGGATCGCTCAGTCAGCGTGCCAGTCATATCCGCTGCAACCTTGGCTGCAGGCAGCCCAGATCCACGATGTGACGATGACGACCAGGTTGGTTCAAAAACGGCCATATTCATCCTGTGGACAAACCTCATTTCCGGCATCTTCTCTGCAATTGTGTCACCACATCTCGGAGCACTGTCTGACCGAATCGGCCGAAAGCCAGTCATTATATGTGCCTCGTTTGGATCCTTTATTGGAGAATTGATCACTATTGCCGTTGGCTCTAACCCAGGAAAAATCTCGGTGAACTGGTTGCTGGTTGGATACCTGGCTGATGGTCTTTGCGGCTCCTTCACCACTGGCATGGCGTTATGCTTCGCTTATGCATCCGACTGCACCCCACCCGAGAAAAGGAACGTCGCATTCGGCCGCTTTCACGCCACCCTGTTTGCCGGTATTGCCCTTGGCCCAGTCCTCTCCGGCGCACTGATCAAGGCAACCGGCAGCATCATGGCTCCCTTCTACGTCGCTTTGGGCTGCCATGTGTTTTTCATTCTCTTCACGTCCTTGGCCGTACCCGAATCTCTATCCAAGGAGAGAAAGTTGGTGGCTCGAGAGCGATATCAAAGTGAGCGCGCTGGCCGAACTTGGTCTCTTCATGATTTGAACCTCTTGGCGCCCTTGTCGATCCTGTGGCCAAAAGGCCCGGGGTCCTCGCCAAAGCTCCGCTGGAACCTGGCTACTTTAGCTGCCATCGACACCATGATGTTCGGCGTCGCCATGGGCACGATGAATATCATCTTGATCTACGCAAGGAGAAAATTTCATTGGGATCCTTTGGAGTCTTCGGGTTTCTTGTCAGCAGTCAACATTTGCAGGGTTGGAAGTCTTCTCATCGTCCTACCCGTCGTCACGCGTTGGGTGCGCGGCCCTCCATCTGAACAAACTGCTGGACATCACGGTTCCGATGCTCTAGATCTCGGTATTATCCGGGTGTCGGTTGTATTTGATCTCCTCGGATACATGGGCTATGCCTTCACCCCTTCAGCTGCTATCATGGTTGTTTCAGGCATGGTGGCATCTTTTGGAGGCATAGGACCACCAACCTTACAATCATCAATGACCAAACACGTTCCTGCCGATCGAACCGGTCAAGTATTGGGTGCATCGGGTCTATTGCATGCTCTGGCTAGAGTCGTCTCGCCCGTCGTGTTCAACCTTATTTTCAGCAAGACCGTTTCTTGGTTCGCTGGCACTGTTTTTGTTTGTCTGGGCAGCATCTTTGTCATCATCTTCATATTGAGTTGGTTTTTGAGATCAGGCGTGTATTTGGACGAGAAGTCAGATGACGAAATCGAGGTCGAGGCCACGGAGAGCTCGACTTAATTAGATGTGGGGGATCTGTAAATTCATCTTGTCCTGCAACAGAAAGGAGCGGATTTGTGTATACGCATATAAATAAATATCGTCGTCCTCGGAAGTCGGATACCGGCTGTCTCCTCGCGCCCTCAGGCTTGCTGACTGCAGAACAACCGTGACTTTGGTTTGGCCCAGCCTCCACCGTCATCCATCTGAGCCCGGAACCGAAGTTCTGTCCAAGGATGATTTGGCGCTAACCAAACAAATGTTTTAATCATAACTCTGGTCCAGCGTGACTACTGAGGCCTTTAAGGTGCAGGTTTTATTGACTCAAGAGACTCAAGAGCCGCATCGGAGCCATAGAAACGATTGCTAGATTCGGCATTGGCCTGGCCGGCGCGGACTTCATCATTTGGGCGGGCGTCGTCTCTCGGTACGGAGTGCCAACTAGCCCGTCTTTTACCCACGACGCGCGGAGTATTTATTGCTAATATATTATGACCTGCATATCTCCTCCACGGCCAAGACTTTGCCAGCTAGCTCGTCTAATTGACTCTATCTTGTACTGCAGTGCATGTCGCTGAGACAAGGCAAACTTGAGTGCGGGAGAATTTGAATTCCTCCTTTCTCATGCGCATACTCCGTAGGCTTCTAACGAACGATCATATCCACCACGTGCGGCTCGGCTAGACCCATTGCTTGGTCAAGGTCCGAACTTTTCGACGATCTTTCAACACATGGATGACTTCGCACTGTCATGAATCATTGAAGGAATGATCAGCAACTGACATTAAGCCCTCACTTGACCTGCTTTGTCCAGGACATCAGGCGCAATGAGCGGCATCAACCGCCGCTTCCTCAATAAACTGGAGAAGTCTCACAAGCACCATTTGCACCCCCCGCATCTCACGGTACATCATGAAGCAGAAAAGGTATGAATTTGACATGCACATGCTATAGATCCACCTTGTACAATATTTCGTGAGGTTTACACTATCATTACCTCTGCCAACCACAAAATACTCCTAGACCGTACATGCTGACCAAATGGTTTAGGAGGACAGCCGCACCTCTTTGGATGCACCGCGGGAGACTTTCGACAAAAATTCAGCAGCCGATTTCTACGGACTCTTCATCGATACCCGCAAACCGAGCAAGGATGAGGAAGCTCAAGTAAGCCACTTCGCGCCAAGTATATTTGCCCATTAACACAGCCAGATCAAATCAACCAAGCACAAATTACTAGATTCAAAGGGGGTCATGCTGAAAGATGGCCAAGTGCTCTGGGCTCTTCGGTCAAGGTCAAGTCAAGGTGACAGCAGTGCTGCCTATGATCTTCTGGTCGCAATGTCAGACGCCTCGGAAAGACTGCTGACACCCTTCGGCGCCGATACCAAGTTAAAGGGAGCAGTCAACCGAAATGGTGTAACATGCTTTCTAGATGCAACGCTGTTTGCCATGTTCTCGCGGCTGGACAGTTTCGAAGCAATGCTCTACAATTCTTTCGATGATGTGGACAAAGAAAGGCTGGCGTTTGTGCTCAGATTATGGGTCAACCTGCTGAGGTCAGGACATCTCATTCCGATCGACATTACAAAAGAGATCCAGGAGAGCCTGGCAGATTGTGGCTGGGAGGACGCACGGGATCTGCATCAGCAAGATGCCTCAGAAGCCTTCACCTTCATAACAGAAAAACTGAACTTACCGCTCCTGACGCTCAAGATGGATATTTATCACACGGGAAAGCAGGACAACGATGACCACAAATTTATTAATGAACGACTTCTCGAGGTCGCAATACCGACGCTGGAAAATGGAGAACACCCCTACGAAATTAAACTAGAAGACTGTTTGGAGGAGTATTTTAATAACCGGATAGAGGTCAAGCGGTATTTGGAGAGGAGAAACACGTTGCAATCTAGGCATCCGAGTGACGCAAAGGCGAAGGAGATGGGCCTTTCAGTGCACGTCGAAACTGTAGAATTTGACGCTGACCTCCCGACACCCGCAACACCTGCCTCCTCGTTACCGAACTATCTGAGCGAGAGGCCAGGTTACCGAAGTCGGACGTCTAGCATCATCCAGGAACGCTTTATTCCGGAACCAGGCGAGATTGCGGGATCTCCCATCGACAGTCCCAAAACATCGGTGAGTCGATTACGAACAGGAAGCGTCCGAAAGGAGGTGTTGATGCCGGCGTGGCAATTTTTCAGTTTGATACCGTGGTACACGGACAACGCACCTTCGGACGACGCGCAAGTAGCAGCGCATTTCTCCTCAAAGCGACCGGTGCTCGGACTATGCCTGAAACGGTATTCTTACACATATACCGGGAGAGCAGTACGTCTCAACACACACGTGGATATCCCTATTGAGATTGGGCTGCCACACTTTATCCAAGATGATAACATGGGAGACGCTGGACCGCTTTTCGGCAACTTCAAGCTTTCGCTGCAGTCGGTGGTCTGCCACAGAGGCAATTCCGTTGACTCGGGCCACTACATATCTCTTGTTCGAAGCGGGGTGCAGGCAAAAGGCAGCGACCAGGCGGACACGGCACTTTGGTTGAGGTTTGATGACCTCGCAGCCCAGCGGGTGAGTTTGGTCGACATCCGCAAGGCTCTCGGAGAGGAAACGCCGTATCTCCTGTTCTATCAGATACTGCCTGTGGAAGGAGACCCTGGCAATCTTACATCCGGCGAGCAGCCTCCTCCAGCCTATACAGCTACCGATACTGGCAAGAACGATAATGTGGACGCTGAGGTCCTTGAGGACCTTGAGGGCGTGACTGAAACTACCAGCAGTATCAGAGAGTCGATAGCGTCCGGACGGCCAAGCTTTGAGATCAACTCTATTCCGGACGAAAGTGACGCATCACCTGAAATGCCAAGTACTCGACGGCCGAGCGTGGTGTCGTTCTCCGAGTATCTGCCGCACACCAGACGTAAGTCGTTGGAGATCAACCCTGACCAGCTTCTGGACGTGGAGCTAAAGAAAAACGCGTCTGCGGCATTTAACAACGGCCTGTCGAAAACGTTCGCCATATTCAACATTCGAGGCAAGAATCGCAGTCGGGACGAAGATTCTGGGGGAAACACCACGGGAGGAGAAAACGCACCCCAAATTCACATTGAGCCGGTCATTGGCGAGGAGGATTCAAATACGCCATCAGTATTTGACGTGGCGAAGAACAAGAGCGAACCTGGCCTCTCGACGTCGCCTGGCGCGGTAGGATTGCCCACAACGAATCTACCAGGTCTGGGTCGGTCGCGTAGCAAGCGGGACAAGAGCCGGGGCCGAAGACTGAAGCCAGGCAAGAACAAGCTGGACGATCCTGATCGGGAGTGCATTGTTATGTGAGATGATTTGTGAGCGACGTAGGTGTATGAATGTGGCGACGAGACATGGTAGGTATGGAAACTGGTTTGGAAACGTCATTCTGCTAGAAGGGGTCGAAAAGGGATACCCCCTGGGGCAGGCTTTGGCACGCAGCACGTGGAGAACCTCTTCTCCAGTAGTCTTCGAGTCTACAACATCGATCACTGTATTGCCACGTTGAGCAAGCCTGCCACCGAATTCTCGTGACAAAAAATGATTGGCTTTGAAGGTTAGTTAAGCTCTAGCACGATATGCCCAAAAGGACGCGGCGGGGAGGCGCTGGCTAGTGTGACTTGAAACGCAGGTCACTCACTCTTCACAATCTGCTGTAGAGAATTTCCATCTGAGCGAGATTGACTGTGCTGCTGGATAAAGTTTTAAGGAAACTCCTTCCCATGAGAGCCTGAACATTTGCAGTTTAATAGAATCTAGGTCGAACGCTGAGCATTGCAGGCAGAATCCCGACGGTACTGTTTCTTGTGATTATAAGCTTGATACTATCTTGCAATATGAAGCTTCATGCCCAGTCCTTGATCAGTGCCTGCAAGGACACCAAAAAAGGATGGAAAGGATAGCGTCATGCCTTGATGCCTGGTTGCATACGAACGTCCTGTCGAGCCTGTGACGTCGACAGCGTGCCAGACCAGAAATCCCCCACGACTGCACGACTGACACGTTCTTTTTGAGCTTGGTGTACACACAAACTATAGGACAATCAACCATCAGAGCCAAGTCGACTATATCGGTTATTTGCAACATCGCATGAAAGCCCAATAGACTTTCTTACAGACGTTCTCTTTTTGCCCAGGATCATGTCGAACAAGATAGCCAAAACATTGGCACGGCAGAAGGAAAAGTAGGCCGCCGCTGTCTGGCTCTTTATGATGAGGACCATTGGTTTATACTAACATTGCATGCCAATATACAGAATTGCAGAGGGTAACTACTATGAAGCTCATCAACAGCTCCGGGTCATCACGTCTCGATACCTGAAGTCGGCCGACTACACCAGTGCGGCCGACATCCTCTCCAAGGGCTCGCTCCTCCTCCTACGCGCAGGTCAAGGAGGCTCCGGTGGCGACCTGGCCATAACCCTCCTGACCGACGTCTACATCAAAGCCCAGTGGCCCATCGACGAAGCCAACAAAGCTCGTGTCCTCGAGATTCTCCACGCATTCAGCGCCGGCGAACCGACCCGCAAACGCTTCATCCAAGAACTCAACACCTGGGCCACCAAGCCCGAGATCCAAGGCTCCCACCCCGAGCGCGGCGACCCTGAACTGCACTATGCAATCGGCGTCGTCTTCGCCAAAGAAGGCGACGCCTACGAAGCCGAACGCCACCTCCTGCTCGGGCAGGCACCGCAGTCCGCCCAGCCTCTGGCCCTGCTACACTACAACTGGTACAAGGAAGACAGCCCGCACACGGCCGCGATGTACGCCTCACGCTCCGTGCTGCCCTACCTGGTGCTGGGCAACCTGCAATCGGCCACGATCGCACTAGCCATCTTCACGTCGCAGCTGGTCTCGACCAACTCATCCATCCCGACGCAAACGATCGAGTCGTCCAAATCGACCGTGCGCGTCTTCCCGTCTCTGCCGCTGCTCAACTTCCTCTCGCTCCTGCTGCTCGCCGTGCAGAAATCCGACCGCTCCCTCTTCCACCAGCTCGCGAAACACTACGCCGCGCACCTCAAAGACGTCGACGACACGTGGTCCAACGCCCTGGCCCAGATCGGCGACATCTGGTTCGGCATCCGCCTGCCTCGCCAGGCCGGGCCCAACCCGCTCTTCGACATGATGGGCAGCATGCTGTTTGGTGGTACTCCCAAAACCCCGGCGAGAACTGATACCCCGAAACCGCCGGCGGCACAAGCACAGCCGCAGATCAAGGAGAAGGAGAAGGAAAAGCCACCTGTGGCCATGGACTTGGACTGAAGTAAGAGATACGCATGCTCCTTTTTCTGGGTGGTGCGGATGGATGGGTCCGACGAGATGTATATATATATGTATATATCATATGTGCGTAGCGAGGCCGCGTAGAGATAAATTAACTAAGTGAGGGACGAAGAAGTGCGCACTCATATACTGCCTCTGAATGGGAATCGTCTTGACACTGACGCTGGTACTTACATTACCAGAGGCACAGGCAGAGAAGGAGAAGGAGACAGAGACAGAGACAGAGACAGAGACAGAGACAGAGACAGAGACAGAGACAGAGACAGAGACAGAGACAGAGACAGAGACAGAGACAGAGACAGAGACAGAGATGAATTTGTACATCTTCGTCCCTCTTTCTCTCTTCTTCCTTCCTCGTCGTCGTTCTCCTTTCTTCGTTTATTTCAATTTCTGTTTGTCCACCAATCCCCATACACTGACCTTTGTTCGTTCCGTTCCCCTCTCTTACCTCCGACATGCAGACTAGCGAATAGCGAAAGAGGCAGACAATTCTTGGGACATGCTTTAATCAACCATTTTTGAGTCCATCTCGCGTTGAGTGCTATTATGCCACGAGTCAAGGGTGCACTATTACAAGCCGCGGAGATCAGCTAATGTCAGAGTCTAGCTGCAGAATCGGCTTGGGGAGCGGGGACGTGCACAAATCATTTTCCTTTTCTTACAATTAAATGTATTTTCCCCATCTACCTCCGCCGTAGCTTGGTATGTCTCACTGGTAGGCTGCATCAAGCTGATATGTACAAAAAGCTCATTGTGGACGCGGACGCGGACGCTGCAGAAGTCCAACCCCTCCGCTACCCTCCTTAGGAATATCTAGACCAACGAGCCGTCAGGGTCAATACTGGGGCCAAGGGTCTAACCTCGCTGCCCGTGAGAAATCCCAAATGATACCCACCGACCGATCTTGAACCAATACCGATATCGCTTCATGTGCATCGTCATCAAAATTTAAAAAGACATCAAAACAGCGTCGGTCTTTCCCAAATTAATTGAACCACACAGCCAGATCAGTCTCATCCCAAGCCTACGCTGATCGCTGGCTGTGTCTGTAACGAGGGGTGGATATTAGATTGGCCGTGGTGAGACGCCGCAGTGGTGGGCCGGCTGCTACCTGCCTGGCTGTCCATTGTCACATCAAACTCAACTCTCATGTCTTCCTCCAGCAAGTCCGCGTACGCTTCTAGCGCGGAACCGATCATGTCGACGATCGACCACGACGTATTGCCCTTGAACGTCTTGCTCCACACTCGGGCCACGCTGACCGCCAGGCCTCGGATCTTCCGTTCGTTTTCGAGGAGTTCTTGGCTCGAGGTGACCACCCTGCTGTCACCACCATCACCATTGAGAGGAACGACCATGTCAGTCTCTTCGAGGATGTTGCGGACCCACACAAGCAGTTTTCTTTCGTGCTCGGACACCGGTGGGAGTTGATCTGGAACCACACGTGACAGGCTGTGTAACCATTTGGACAGGAGGAATGCACACTCCAAGCTGCACAAAGAATGCTGTACTGACCAAAAGAACGTCTGTGTTCTGGCCACGAAATCAATACCAAGGCGGACAGGGATGGACAGAGCGTGTGCGCAATGTAACAGGGCGGGTGTCAATCGTGGATCTCTGCGGATTGGGGGTGTGTCGTGGAGGGCCTGAGCGATCTGGTTGCTGTCGCGAGACTCGAGGTGTCGGAGAGGTCCCATGTCGATGTGGAGTCGGATATAAGCTAAGCCGAGGAGAGCTGTTGAGGTGAAAGCGACCGGGCCATTGGGATTTTGCGGGTCGAGAGACGACTGCGGATCACGTCGCCAGCCAGCTTTCCACGCCGAGAGGCCACGATCGAGGATGGAGATGTCTTCGTGGCGGAGGGAGGTAGCATCTGCAGCGGGCCATACCAGAGACAGTTGTCTGGCAAAAAAGACCTGTTGTATGAGTGCATGGATGAGCACATAGTTACCAAGTGGCGACATAGGTGGTGGAGGAGACTGCGGTGAGCGCGCAAACAAACGAGCAAAGGCTGTTTGGAAGGGAATTGCAGTGGGCGTATTTTGCGATCGCAGCTTCCGCCAGACCTCGGCATTTGGCGCTTTCCATTCGTTGCCCGGGTCAGGCAAATCCAACTTCAGTTCCGTGTTGAGCAGCAGCGGTGGGACGTTCCAGGTAATGGAGTGCAGGTTGAAGAAGCAATACACGATGAGTTTGGTCCTCTTGTCGCCCTCCAGACGGACCCATTCCTCCCACGAGAGCTCTTCGAGCGGTCGCGGCGTTTCTTGTGTGGTGAGACCCGATTCCCGGACGAGACGTGCCAAAATACTCTGGAAGGCCAATGCTTCCCGCAAGAGCTCTTGATGGCGCTCCCACGTGGCAAAAGCGGTCAAGAGTAGGAGTGCTTGTATCGAGTCCATCTGCTCCTTACCATCTGGGGCGACGGCATCTTCCGACGGAATGAACTGAAAAGGGCTGCTGCTCGCACTGAGGCTGTGGAAGCCGCCCGCTGAGGGCGATTGGACAATGGATCCTGTTCGTGTACGGGGTCTATTCCACAGCTGAGGGATTTGGAATCCGTCGCGACGCCTGACTTGCTCCAACACCACGGCCTTGGCAGCATAGAATAGTTCGATGCCTCGGCTGTTTTCAAAACGGTACTGCGCACCTACAGCAGCCAGGGCCAACACCAACTCCGGGGCGCTGTTGGCAACGGACAAGGTGGGAACGTGAATAAAAGGTAAATGCTCGTGGAAACCATTAATGTATCCGGCCAAATATCTCGAAAGAGAATGGCGAGAGGGAGCGATGAAGCCTTTCGGCATCACACTGTCAAACGAAGCCAATTTGGTGGCAAACTGCTGACGGTCGGAATCGGACACCTCATAGGAGCCTCGTGTTTTGGGGATGCCCAAGTAATCGTCGTTGGACCTCGGTTCGAGAGGTTGTGCGCTTTGTTCGCGTACCTCTGGCTGCAAGGAGGGCAGCCTCGAACCAAAGCCAGAAAAGGTACTGTTCTCCTCTTGCAGAGTGGCAATCTTATGGTCCACTAGGTCACCATTGGGCTGCTTCGGGTAGAAGTTTGGATCGCTCTTCAACTCAGGGACTGTGAACGGCTCGCCGTCGGTGCTGTTGATCATGCGCGGGTCCCATTCTGAGGACAAGCCTATGCTGTCGAGGAAAACGGTAAAATCTTGCATCGGATCACCCAGGTCGGGGCTGTGGTCGAGCAAAGGTGTCTGCTGACCGTACTCATGCATTGGTCGGGGCGGGTATGGCTGCTCCATGGTGACGGGTAGCAGCTGTTGTAGTGGCTCCTGAACCTGCTCTTGACTGACCTGAGGGATCTCGGGCATCGCATACTGATGTTGGGAGCTCGAGGCCACGTGGCTGGCTGCATGGGAGAGGAGATTGAGATCGTAGCCCCACGAAGGATCGAGGCCTTGAGGCGCAAAGCTGTTGGGTTGGGGGGCCGGCATACCATCCATGGTGGCTAGACCGTTGGATGTCTGCATAAGCTGTGGATCGAGCATGTCCATCATGCCGCGGCCTTCATGAGCGACGGGAGAGGTGAGCAGCTGGGGATTCTGCTGGTGTACTAGGTCCATGGGATCGGAGGGATGGTGAGCTTGCAAAGGCGAGGTTGGGCCATTCTGAGAAGCATCGCTGCCAGCATGCGGACGCTGGGTCGGATTGGAGGTGGTGGAATGGGTGCGCCTCTTATGGGACTTTCTGCTGGTGTGCTGGTCTTCGTCGCCCGGGTGCACGAGACGCTCGTGGCGCACCAGCAAGTCGCTGCGGGCAAAGGTCTTGGTACATATCTCGCATACGAACGGCTTCTCTTTGGTGTGCGTGCGGATGTGTCGCTGGAGATGTTCCTATCGACTAATGGTCAGCGTCGCATTCAGGATTGGGGTCGTTGGGAGGATGCGCATGAGATGGCGAGTGAGATTGAGGATTGAGGATCAACACCAGCATCAGCATGGGCATCAGCATGGCAATGGCAATAAATATACAACAGCTGCAGATGCTGTCTAAGGTGTAGATGCGAGGGTCAAATCAAGTGGGCGACGCACAAGCCTTGCAAATAGTCGCTGGCAATGCGGACACGGCAGCGTCTTGGTCTTATTGCCTGATTGCTTGCGACGAAGTTTGGTGGTGGTAGTCGTAGTGGTGTTGTGGGTGTTGGGCGCCTGCCCATCCATGATGGTGAAGCTTTCAACTCGAAGCTCTGCTGCTCGTTGCTGTGTTTGCGCGGGCACTGGCGCTCGTGCGTGCGCAGTTCGGCGGCGCTGTGAGGGGTTGATTTTATCCCCGTGGAGAGAATGCGAAGAAAACGAGGGGAACTCGAACTCGAAAATGGACTCGCAGCTGGAGGCGAGACATGAATGCAGCTGCCCGCATTCGGCCCTAAGATTAATCAAGTTTAAGGGCCGCTCTAGTGCTCTAATAGTGCTACCCTGACTGTCACTGCACTGGCTTAATAACAAAAGCACCGTTTAAGATGCACTCCGGCTGTCACGACCCAGCCAACTACCGTTCGCCGTCCAATCTCTGCGGCTTTAGGCGCTGATGATCTTCGGGTGGGCCTCTTCGAGAGCCGAGGGTAAACTGCTGACGCAAGAGCAAGGCCGAGACTCCACGATCCCTGTCAAATCTGAGGCTGCCTCGCGAATCAGGCACATATTCCGTCAATCCGCGAGTCTGCCCACAAAAAGAAAAGCCTTCGACATTTCCATGTTCAGTATAACATGTCTTCATGACTTGTTGAAATACTTATAATCCGTAAATTGATATTAGCGATTGCCCTTATCACTGCTATTTGGATATCTAAAATCACTTTCAGATGCGTTTCGCTCCAGCGAGCTGCTCGTGAGGATGGAGAAATGGCTATCATCGACAGCAAAGCTTACCTCCCGTGGTCAACTCTTTTTAACAGCTTTAGTAAAGGTTTGAATTGCTCTAGGATGTGTCTTCGGTCGATAGGCTAGCTGACGTAGGCTGGACTGAATTCCTTAACGTGACTTTCAATTTATGTCCTGCTTCCTTGCGCGACTGCCCCGGCCAAACCGCGTTTCCGCAATCACCGGAGATGAGTCAAGACATATCCTGTCCTGATTTCTACTCAAATACAGATGATCACTACTCGTCCAACTTTACTCTCGAGGCAAGTGATTCTACATCAAACTCAAAACTCGATATTACTAGTGGCATTGTGGAGGGAGTTGCGTGGATCAAGTCAATCTTGTCCTCCGTGAAATTGGCCTGTGCCTGTACAATGATCACTGACGAGTGGCCTCCCAACTTGGAAATTCGTGACACTGGCAGCCGGTGACCGATAGCTTGAGTGCACAAATACCTTCTACTCTCGCCGAAAGCACTTGCAACTAAACATCCAAGCGTCATTGAAAAATTCGCTACATGTGCACCTTAACATACTGCGCCGAGGGTCAGATTTCCCAGACACAAAAGAGTTGAGCTGGCTCAGCATTTCCTCGACCCACCACGAACCCCTCCGAGAAAGACGCTTGAATCTCAGACAACATAGGAGAAAATCGGCACTTCTGACCGTCTCATGGACCTTCATTGAGAAGATCAGAAGATGAAGGTTTTCCCTACGAATTGAGGTTAAGTCCATGCTTTGGCATCCTGGTTGAAGGTAGGCTAAAAGCTATAAAGTGCGACCTATTTTTGAGCATGGCAGACTTCTCGGTTCCTCTGCCTAGCTGGCGAGGACTGCCCCTTCGTCTCCCTGTCCAGCTTTCTACTTCGCATCGCCAAACTCCCCACTGTCCTTCATCTCCTGAATAACCCCTGCAGCAACCTTGCTAGCTTCCACGCCTGCCGGCACACCAGAATACATCATGGTGTGCGTGATGGCTTCTGTGATCTCTTCTTCCGTCAATCCGTTCCTAATAGCGCCACGAATATGTACCCGCAACTCAGTACTTCGATTCAGCGTCATGAGGATGCCAATGTTGAGCAATGATCTCTGCTTCCGAGTCAAGCCTGGACGGCCCCATTTGGACCACTCCTCTGTGATATATTGCTGGTGCGATTTTTGTATCGGGTTGTTGATCTAGAACCACGTCAAATTCTGTTCTACCCTCATCGTAGATGGATGTTTTACTCCTTCAAGCGCTTTGTCAACGTATGCATCTCCCAAGACCTCCTTCCGAATCTTGAGCCCATTCACGAAACGATCTGTCTGGTCGAATTTATCACCCATTCTGTCACGATTTGCTCTTAGGAGCCTGTCCCTCCGTGCAAAAGGCGGATTTGGATTTACTTAGCTATGTCGGGCTTCACAAGGAGAGGTGGCAGAGTGCTCCGTACGTATATGCAACCAAGGTCGGCCGATTTAGGAACGGATCTATCCACTTGTGCGAAACTTGCCCAGATCCGAAATGGTTCTCCAAAAACTCCAAAGCACCCTCAAACAGATACGTCGAATTTCCCAGGTCATGAGGGGGAGACATATCTCCACACCCTCCAATACTCTGATTCAGC
This sequence comes from Incumbomyces lentus, assembly GCA_017656005.1. Taxonomy (NCBI): domain Eukaryota; kingdom Fungi; phylum Ascomycota; class Eurotiomycetes; order Chaetothyriales; family Trichomeriaceae; genus Incumbomyces; species Incumbomyces lentus. Next base: position 424,069 of record JACJVT010000004.1, on the reverse strand, counting down.
AGCATTCACAACAAAGGAATGAGGTAAACTGGCGATCAAGAGGACAAATGATAATGAACCCCATCAACATAATGGGACGCTTGCCCAGCCTGCCGAATCAACCCCAACAAGCTCTACTCCCATCCCACATATCAGCGGACCAAGCATGGTCAAGCAAAGCTGTACTATCAAAACTTCCTCGATCACAATCCCAACTTGAACACCGTTGAACATAGGCCTTGCAAGACACGGAGAATGGCGGAAGAACAAGGACGGGCTCATCTGCTCGACGCCACCTACGGCTTCATCGGCATCGGCGTGATGGGCTTTCCCATGGCACAAAACCTCCGCCGTCGCATGCCCAGCTCGTCGAAACTGATCATCAACGAGATCAACCAGTCAGCCGTCGACAGATTTCTCGCAGAGACCACACCAAACGACAACATCTCCGTCGCCTCCACACCAAAGGAGATCGCACAACAAGCCGACATCATCCTCACCATGCTCCCCGCCGGCCCACACGTGCGCACCGTCTTCACCGACCCGTCGACGGGTCTCCTGGCAGGCGTCCCAAGACCAAGTCCAAACCCAAGCACACCAGGCAGCACGTCGAAGCAGATCGTGTTCATGGAATGCTCGACAATCGACGTGGCGACATCCAACGCGCTCAGCGCACTCGTGACAACAGCAGGCCACCAATTCGCCGACGCGCCGGTATCAGGAGGCCACAACGGGGCCGTCGCAGGGACACTGACATTCATGATCGGCGGGCCGGAGCCCCTCTTCCGCACGCTACGCCCGATCGCCTCAGCAATGGGCAAGGCCTCGAACATCTACCACTGCGGCAAGCAAGGGGCGGGTCTCGCAACGAAGCAAATCAACAACTACCTGGGCTTCGTGTCGATGCTGGGGGTCAGCGAGGCGTTCAACATCGGCCGGCTGTACGGACTCAACCCGACGACGCTGGCCCGCGTGATCAACGTCAGCACGGGCCGGTGCTACAACTCGTCGTCCGAGAACCCGGTCAAGGGCGTGACGGCGACCGCGGCCGTCACCAAGGACTTTGCTGGTGGCTTCTCCTTCGAGCTGTGTCGCGGCGTCGTCGAGATGGCCCTGCAGCTCGCCGACCAGCTGGGTGCCCGCAGTGTGCTGCGTGATACGGTCTTGCGCGTCCTCAGCGAGGCCAGTGAGGATCCCCGTGTCAAAGGCAAGGATTATCGCAGCATCTACCTCTGGATTGCCGATATCGAGCAGCGCGAGAATCATGTGTGAGTGGTTTTTATTTTAATAAACCTCTGTATGACATATGTCTCCCTTCGCCTGCTCTTTCTTGATCTTGCTTTTGTCAGAGAGGCCTTTAATATTGCTCATGTTACGGCTTCTGTCCTGACTACTGTTACTGCTTCTGTCCTATCTACTGCTGTCGCTGGCGATACTGCTATTACCGTCGCTGCTGCTGCTATGAGAGGTCGTTGGTTGATAGATTGTGCGAGAACAGACTAGTCAGCGAACCCGACGGCCTCACGGCGGACCCGATCAAGATTGTTCTGTGTTCTCTGGCATCGTGACGCCTAATTCTCTACGTCTCGCCACCTACCTACCTCCCTATTCTATCTACCTGCGCATCCACCTGCCTGAGATTCGTGCGTTGTTGATTGACTTTGAATGTGCATGTATGCATTGTGGACGGCTGTTATATTATAATGATGTTTACGGGATCACCTCAGATTTGATTTCTATGCCCATTCATTGTTGCCCTGTAGATCCTCAAAGGTCTCTGTTTCTCTGTTTACCTCAGCAAATGCATGCGCTTTCATCCACCATCCCAGATCGACTTTGCAAGTAGATAGCATATGCTCGTAAGTCAGATCGCGCGTATCACATCACACCCCGTTCCGTCGTTTATTACCACAATTAAAGCCCTGATGAATATTCGTCTTCTCCTGCGTCTTCCTCGGTCATCCGCGCTGCGGTGACCTGTTGGTGAAAACTCCTCAATGCCCGACCAGCCCACTGCCCATCTCACAAAACTTCTCAGTCAGTAATTCCGTCGCACTTGGCCGATTAGCCTGATCAACCTCAAAGCACAAGTCCAAAAACCTCTTCGCGTCGGCACTCGCTCCTTCCGGCACAGCCGGCTTCTCTCCTTGGCTTCCGACAGCAAACAGCGTCTGCAAGGTTGTCATGCTCGGGAATGGGCGACTCCCTGTGAACATCTCGACAATCAAGCAGCCGACCGACCAAATGTCAGATTTGATCGATTGACCTGTTTGCCGAACGACTTCTGGTGCCATCCAGAAGACCGAGCCTTGAAGGGAAGTGCGAGTGCCCGGGCCACCGAGAGGCCCAATGGGGCTTGTGGTGTTGTTTGTAAGAGATGAGGGGTTTGTCAAGCTAGACGTCGTCTGTTTCGAGACGCCAAAATCCGAAATTTTGACCGCACCCCGATTGTCAACAAGAATGTTGGCACCCTTGATGTCACGGTGGATGATATTTCTGCTATGTAGGTAAGAAAGGCCTTCGAGAATTTGACGTGTGAAGTTCCGAGTCAGAAGCTCGGGAAAGGTATCGTACTGTTTGAGCATGGCTGCAATGCTGCCACCAGGCACATATTCAAGGAAAATGTTTAGGTTGTTCTCATCGGAAGAGGTACCGAGATATTGTACAATATGTGGATGGTGTAGGCCCTGCAGAAGTTCGATCTCCTTTTTGAGTGCGTTGACCATTGACTGCTTTTTCTTGTCGGATTCGGTTCCTTTTGCCACATCGGGGAGCTCCACTTGTTTGACAGCCATAAGTTCACCGGTAATAGCATGCAGGGCGAGGTAGACACAGCCAAAAGAACCCTCACCGATGAGGTCGCCTTTCATCCAGTTGTTCTTGTCGAAGTTATGACCTTGGAGGAAGTTGGCCAGCTCTGGATCTGCTTCTTCGCCGTCCTCGGCGACAATCAGTGAAAGCCTTTCATTGAGAGATTCGGTGCCAATGGGAGATTCTTCGAAATAGCTGTGTCGCGAATCCGGTTGAAGGGAATCGGTGCTATCTGCGAAGGACACGTAGGATTTCCGGTTTGGCTCTATGGGAGATTCTTCCTGTAAAGGTTGCAAGGCGGACGACGCGATCGAGTCTCGATAGTGATGGTGGAATCGCGAGACAGACAACGGTCGTGGCTTGGCGCCGATGCCAGCTTCTCCTGGCTTGTGCAGCCACTGATCTGCGATGCTTGGGATGGCGGGCACTGGTGGTGCATCCCTCATGCTCGAAGCGGCACTGACACTACTTACAACACTCAGCCGACTTGCAGCTCGGCTCATCCGCTGAGATCGTCGCACCGACATTCTCATGGTCTTTTCGATCTCCTCCTTCTGGTGACCGGGGAAGTAGGTGGTCAGTTCATTCACGATCATCTCACTTGGGGGACGAGCACCGAAAAAGGCTCGGAGTTTGGAGTCCTCGCTTTTGTGAGGCCGAGCTGTGGCTGACTCGGCTCGCTCGATCTCATCCGCTTTAGCAAGAATGTGCTGGTGACGATCAGTGAGTGGGCTAGGGGACAAGGGTGCTTGAATGTTTGACCACGACTCGCCGGTCAATTGCTGTAGTTTGATTTGGTTGCGCATGTTTGTGTTGTTCAAGGCATTTACGTGGAGAGCCAGATTTTCGTCAGCAGCCAGTTTCGCAGCCTTTTTGACCTCGTCTAGGTCGGGGAGGCCATCATTGACCTTTCTCAGCATCAAGCGATTTCGCTCGGATCGTGACGAATCGCTACATATAGACATCAACTCCTCGTCCGTGATGCGTCGGCAATTTGATTGTCTGGCTTCTAGGCCATCTAGGACGTAGAAGCAATAATTTCGGAAGTGCTTCTCCGGAATCAGCAGCTTCTTCAGCACCGTCATCGTGACTTCGTCAGGTGACTTGCAAAACTTGACATTGACTACTTTGGTTTGGCCTCCGTTATGGACAATTTTGATGACGGGAGAATTGCTAGGCAAGCCACCCGGGGTCAGACCATCAATGCTGGAATTTTGTCTCAAGTGGCTTTTTGCACTGGTGCTCTGGACCACAATCTGCGGAGTTTCGGGTCTTCTGCCATTAATAGAGGAGGCTGAGTTGGGCTGACTGAAGTAGCCATTTGTCCCTTCTCGCTTCTGGTTTTCGGCTGGACTGGGGCCTGCATAGCGAGATCGAAGGGCAGCCAAATGAGTTTCGGCCAGGGGGGATGACGGCCTAGAAATGCTCTTCAAAGCAGTGGCGTCAAGGCGTTTGTTTCCCAAACGCGGTTGGAGTCTCGGAGAGTCAGAGGGAGTAAAGGATAAGGAATCGAGAGCAGACATGGCTTCTTGGTGTCGTTTATTTCGGGCAGCGACAGACTTGTTCCTCAGTTGTTTGATGGCAACATTAATGCGCACTCTGTCGCCGATTTTCTTGATTCCCATGTCGGTCAGCACAGACTGGTCACACTCCAACAACGAGTCTCCTGTGAAGTTGTGTGCTCTGAACATGGCCTCGTACTGGCCACATCGGATGGAATGTAGCCATTCTCCCACCCTTTTCTCATCCCACGCTCTTACAGAGTCGATGACATCGCAGTTCTCGGAGAATTCGGATTCGGTCGGAGACATGAAGAGGTTTTCTTGAATGGTCGTTGCTGAATGTTGTGCCCGGAGCGAAGTCTCCGAGTAGTTTCTGGTGAGCCCCTTCGGGCCACTGCCCATGGAGACGCCATATGGACTTTTCGAGACCAACGCTGCCATGGCTGCCCGTGACAGGTTGGCTGAGAGAAAGTAGTAGCCAAAGACAAAGATCAACAACCAGGCCCTCGAGTGATGGATGTCTTTTTCATGGTCTGTTCATCCAGATTGCTGTGTGAGGTGGTTGACCCGTTCGTGGCATGGAAGATGCCTCAGAGGCTCCTGTCAACCACTCCCAAGGGCAGAGGTTGTCGTGATTTGGCCAGCAAACCACCACAATTGGCGAGGGTTTCCTTTGGCTGCCGTGTGGAGGTTGAAACTCGACGACTGATATGGCAGCCAGCAAACGAAAAGCGGCGGTCAGACGGGCACATGCAAAGGATGGATGAGTGAGTGGCCTTTTCAACCAACCCGTGACGTTGGTCAGGATATGGTTACAGTTTGCCGCTTGTCGCACCACAGAGGATATCTAATAATGTGGCGAGGGGTGCACAGAGAGTCCAGTCAGTGGTCGCAGCGTGTCAGGGGCCCTTCCCGCGCTTAATTAAACACGCGTTTCAGAGTTGGTCTTGGCGACAAATGACTCGCTCCTCCACAACAAGATCTGCATCGAGCTCACCAACTTGAACCATTTTAAGCGTCGGCTCATCTGCTATTATTGACCTTGGTGCTCGCCGCTCAAACACACACGGGCAACCTCGTCAGACGTCGCAGAGTCTCCTACCTAGGTCCCCCACGTGGTCCCCACGGCAACCATTTTCTATTAGTGGCCGTCTGAAACAAGACGAGCTTCCAGGCAGTCCCAAATGGTGTCATTGCATGCCAGCTTTCTTCCGCCATCGATCCTCCACGTTCACTGAAGTATGCACAGAAAATAGGATCAGGTAAGGGACATAACGAGATGATCAATCAAGAAGAACTGATGGACTACTCTACGCCAATATTTGCTTCGACGACTGGGAAACCGAGCACTTAAGATGAGTCGCTCAATTCGTTTGCTACAATTGTATAAGAAAGCCCGAAACTGCTCAATTGTCATACCTACTGTCTTGACGTCCGGAAGTGCGAACTCGGCCAACGTTCGCTTGATCTGTGGCAGACGGTCCTGAAAGCCGAATTCGATGATATTTTTGATGGTGTTGCGAAACACAATTACATCTTGTACTCGTGCCATATGATAATGTTCCATTTCGAATCCGTAGAATTTGCGATTTTGACAGTAATGAACCCAGACAGCAGCATCACGGGCATTGACGTTGCAGGAGAAAGATATCGAATCGATCTTATTGCGCGTCGCCTCCGTCCAAGACAGCAGTGTTTCAATCGCGTTCACACATAGCGCACCGCTTCCAGCATTCTGGTTCTCCGCCGTCCAGAACGTGCCACCGCGTGATTCCGATTTGAATTCTATCGTGAAATATGGCCAAGCACCAGCACTGCTCGGTTTGGCATAAGGACGCAGCGAAGCCGAAGATTGCTTTGCTTCTTCCTCAAGGTCGAAAGCGTCGATGTCAAGACAGTAATGCACGTCGGGCCTTGATAAAGCTAACGGAGGAGCGAGGGGAATGTGTGGCAAGCCAGCACCATCGAATGGAAGATTGTGACCAACATGGATCTTTCCAGGATATGGACGAATCCCAGGAAAGAGCGGCGATACGAGGTATCCAATTTTGATCGTGTCCTCTTCTGCGTCTCCCATACTTCTCAAGTCTCGCACAATCCCCCGAGCTTGGTCCTTTTGCAAACCCGGGGAGTCTCTGGAGCGCCGCATGATCCCCCTCGCATACTTTTCGACCTCCTCTAGTGGCTCATCCATCTCGAAATGGATTCCGTTTTTGGAGAGATCCTACCGGTACGAGGCCATCTTGACACGCGATGATGACTTCGATTCTTCTGTATACAAAGTTGCTGGAGAAGGCACATTTCTGGAGTCGATCGTAAAAGGAGATGAAGGCTGGGAAGGGAGATATTGAGCAGGTGATCTAGATTTTGCTCGAGGTTGTGGTGCACTTCCTGCGCGTTGCGGACATTCTTCGTCATATCTTCGAGGACTTCGAACGTCCCTCCTCGCCCTATCGGAAGACATGGCCACTTCAATAGAATTGTCGGAGCGGCAGCGTGTTGGCGGGCGTAAATTCGGTGGTAGGAATGAGCAAATCCGTTTGCAGGCCAGAGCATCAATGTTTCCAGGATCGCCAAAAGAACTCTCGGAGAAGAGTTTCCTCTTGAGCGGACGCGAAGGTTGCGGTGCGTAAAGCGCGCAAGCCATCTTGAACGTGATGTACCTGCGGCAAGCGCCCAGTGATGTATGTGAAGAACTGAAACGAATGTGCTTGTTGCAATTGCACTTAGTTCGCCTCGAAACCTCGTTCACTGCGACAAACCGGGACTCTTGCTGGAACAGTCAATGTCCGCTATGTGCGGTGTTGCTTTGGCCATGGTATGCATTCTCAGATTTAGATGAAGACAACGGCACGAATCAAACGAGGAACTTCCAACCCACATGAAACCGGCTAGCCAGCAAAGACAGTTTTGGGGTTGTTCTCCAGAAAAAGTCTAGCGCCAAAGCCCGCTTTAGATAAGCAAGATCGAGTAAGTAAACTAGCCGCAAATCGCTGCGGGTTGACTAAGACGCGGAATCTAACTTAGGGTAGTTGATACTGGTATACTTTTTACACTTTTCGAGACACTACGTAATTGAATACAGTGGCGTTACGCTGAGCAAAGGTCAGACAGATCATATCATTAGGATCAGCAAGACGGTCAAGACCTCGATATGATGGTGACCATCGTGGCCCTAAAGTCAGTCTCTGAACAGGTTGTCTTCTGGCAAATGATGAGAGAGGCTCGGAACAACCAGGTGCTCTCGATTGTTGGAGATACTGCTCTCGGCTTTTAGTGTCAGCTGCAAGCGGGAGTAGCCCGAGATGGAAATGTGTTCTTGATCAGTTTCCAAATCCTGGTGCGCCTACCAACAGCCCAACATGGCCAATATGATCACTCGCACTGCTTGGACCTGTGAGAACTGCAAACGTCGCAAGGTTAAGTGCAATCGATCGGATCCCTGCAATCACTGTAGACGACGAGGAGAGCGTTGCCAATGGGCTCTCAATGCACAAAGCTCAACTCGTCCATCTGAGCATTCTGATTCAAGTGGCGACCAGATTGCCGCTCTTCAAACAAGACTGAAGCATGTTGAGGCCATACTGGACCATGTCGGGCTCTCTAAATCGCCTCCGAAGAGTCCCCTTGCTCGAACCGGTCTGCTGTCCCCAACCGCAGCAAATCCCAGCCCTGGGTCGACTTTAGCCATCGATGAACTTGTCAATGCCTCACCTGCCGGAGAAACCCAAGGGAATATCAACTTACATGACAAATTCGATCACCACATCATTGCTCACACTGTCGCTGCTCGTTCAGACGGCACAAATCGGTCGGGCACGTCAACGGCGACATTACGGGCGATTCAGCTCTTGAAGGAGGTCCTCCCTGCTCGCCCGCGCTGTGATAATCTTCTTGAAGCTTACCTAGATCGAGTGGAATGGATACATCACCCCTTGAATGTGCCTGAATTTCGACATCAGTACCAGGAGTTTTGGGCAGATTACCAGATAGATCAGTGTTGTCTGCCCGATCTTCAGTGGGTCGCACTCCTCCTCATCATACTTTGTCTCGGTAATCATTTCCATAAGGACAACTCGGCCTTACTAGATTTTGAAGAAGACCTCTATTCTGCGTCAGACGAGATGCTACGACTTTCAGACTACCTAACAAAGCATAGTGTCACCACAATCCAGACTCTGATCTGTATGGGACTGTGGTTGAATAATCGAGGTTTAAGCAACATTCATCACATACAACTTGCCGCTGCAATCAAGATGGCCTTTTCGTTACAATTGCACCGCTTGGACAAGCTGTCAAATCGTCGGCAAACGACGCAGGTATCTGACGATCAATTCTTCTCGCTCGTGACCGATGAAGCCCAGCTCCCTGAAGGAGCACGTACCATTTCAAACGAGATCTCACGCCGCATCTGGTGGAGTTTAGTATGTCAGGACTACTATACTGCATCATCCTGCAATTTTGCTTACAGCATCCACCCAAATCAATGCGCAACACAGCTGTTCTTGAATCTCGACGAGCAGGAGTATGAAGACGGAGAAAACATTCAAGGTCAACCGTTAAGTTACATGGCTACTTCGGCGACCTACCACTTGCTCAAGATACCATTCGCAAGAATTCCTAAAGCTGTATCAGACCTACACAACGCCGACATATTGACATATGGCTCCATCTTGAATCTAGAACAGGTGCTGCTCAGGACCTATGACGGTATGCCAGATCATTTCAAATGGAACCCCCCCGTTGAATCTACGAGACCTTTTCCAACCAGTCCATTCGTTAATCCACGTCATCTGGAGTGGCAACGAATCTTCCTAGGGTTCACCTTGCACAATCGACTGCTGCGCCTTCACCGGCCGTTTATGGTTCGGGGCTATACCGAACATGAGATGTTGCACTCCAAGAAGGTGACACTTGAATCTGCTACAGCCTGCCTCGAGCTCGCAGAATATGGCAGGACCGTTGACTTTCCTGGGCTACGCTGGTGGGTAACTCTCATACATATCTTCACAGCAGGTGTTGCTTTTAGCATAGATATTCACTTTCTTGTTCAGAATTTCAACGCAAGACGATTCGATCACACTGCCTATGCGATGCGGCGCAATCAGGTCCAACGTATAATTGAGCTCCTACGATCTGCAGCTAGTCTAAGTGTCGCTGCTACGCAAGCAAAGACTGTTATGGAGCATTTCTTGAATCAAGCAGAGGTGACTCGGTCTGACCGTACGTCGCAAACCACTGAGGGGCCTCCTACGAAGATTCGTCGCCTGGAGGAGCCTTCATACTATTCCCTTGAGGGTTCCTCAACAAGACTACGCTCGGCGTCAAACCCAACGACAGCGGTTTCACCTGATGGGAGCATAGATGAGTCGAACACATATCAGCCTCAAGACTGGCTGCAGCCCGAGACTGTTGGCGTGGATTCGTGGACTTCTGACTTCGACCGCCTTTTCAGTTCGTGGCAAGATGATACTACGCTCGATGGAGAAGAATTCGGCTTTGTAGACACAGTAAACTCATTCGCCGGTGAGTTTCCATGGCAAGGACAATGATAGTCACGAAGTCATTGAACTCTGTCTTCCTTTGCTAGGCGAAAGTTATGCTTTATCCGCGCATCCTTCCAGCCAGGGAATCTCATGTGGCATATATTTGTACGCACGAAACATTGCGTTGGACTCTCCGGGGAACACCTTCAACAAAGCCTTCTCCTCGTATCTGGCAAAGAACGGATTGATCCATTCCCAACAGATATCTCCATTGTCATCAATCTCAAACACCCGTCCAAAGGCACTCTCACATACCAATGTGTGGCCACCCCCCTCCAGCCTTTGTGCGCTTCCCATGAATGGTGAATAGAAACGCTCCGGTGCCAAATCCCGCCATTGCCAAACGATTTCCTTGGTCTCGCGCCGGACTTGAATGATCCGAGAAAACTGGAAAGACTCCCGATAGCGGAAAGCACCATTATCGAATATCAAGATATCTCCGTTTGCAAGCTCGGTAGCGTTGTGCTGCTGGGCGACGACAGTACTGTCAAGATGCCAAATGACCTCTCCGGTCTCACGAGATACGATGACGACCGCAGAAATGGACCGCATAGACATGAGAATGTTGCCGTCTCGCAGAGGATAAATGGCGTTTATGAGTGGCCAATGCTCCCGGGGATACGAAGCTTGCAGTGGAAATTTGTGCTTGTCTAGGTGGTCATTGACCTTCCACTCCCATGTGGTATCGCCCTCAGCATTCACCTCACGGACGACGTCTGCCCAGACCCGACCGTCATCGGCCTCGGTACCTGACAGTCCTCCTTGAACAGCCGCTGAGTCTTCCTCAGAGAGGGCTTCCATCCTTGCATAGATGATTCTACCGTCGCCGTAGTGATATGCATCGTGATGGCCATACGGGTCACGATGTTGTCTTACTACATTGCCGTTCGGATCGATCTCTGACATGATGCCTCCTCCATACTTGTTGAAGAAGAAAAAGGGTCGTGGTCCGTCCGGGTCGATGCTGTTGATTGCCAGATTGCCATTTGCGAGAATGCGTGCGTGACGCCCGTTGCGATATGGGAGTTTCCAGGTATGCACCACTCGCCCGTCTATATCCACGAGATGGGCGTTCTTGGAGGTCAATGGCGCAACTAAGACATATCCGGGCAATACTTTTTGCTTATCGACTGCAATAAGACCGACCCCTCTGCGACGGATCGTGTTCTGGTCGACGGGTGATGACGGAGCAGACTTTAATGAAATGATTTTGGCATCGTTTTGCTTATCGATCGCATGCGAGATCAGAGAGATAGTCATGGTGATTTCGAATTCTCCTCAATCTATTTTGATCATGTGCAAAGCTCAAGTGACGAAGGCGAGTCGTTTCTGTGAATTATATGTGGTCTTCTATGTAAACCGTGGCCAGACCTGTGATACTCGGTAATGCTCGGTGATGCCCGAAGATGTCCGAAGCACTGGTGGTGTCTGATGTCGGTACTCCGAAGTGGCCCGAAGCGCTCTGGCCTGCTACAAGATAACGCGATTCAAGGTTGAGATAACGCAAGCCGAGCTTGCAAAAATGGCAAGATATTGGAGAGAATGCTGTGATAGCAGTGCACAAAGGCCCTGTGCATATATATAACCTGCAGGCAACCCCCTTGAGTATTCAGAGCTATGCAATCAAATTCACTATGGAGCCTCAAGATCAGAAGAGCACCATCACTCAAATCCGGTCTCAAGAGCCAACATCCAAGCATATCTCAATGGAGCAGGATGCTTTCTCTTCGGAATCTGTGCGCAAGGCTCTTCGTCGGGTGGACGCTTTTATCCTCGTCCCTCTGATGGTTATGTTCATGTTTCTCCAATTTGACCGTACAAACCTTGGCAACGCTTTAACCAGCACACTCGAGCCAGACGCACATCTCACGCAAGACGACATCAACACCGGTCAAACACTCTTTACCTTGGGTATCGTCCTATGGGAGATTCCAAGCAATCTGATCATCCGGCGAGTAGGCGCACATCGCTGGCTTCCCTTGATAGCGTTATGCTGGGGCTCAGTCACCTGGAGCCAGGTCTTCCTCCGCAGTCGTGCCGGTTTTCTCGTGACTCGATTCCTGCTTGGCACGTTCGAGGCCGGTTTCGTCCCTGGTGCGGCTTTCTATCTTGGTCAGTTTGTCACTAAGCGCGAGCTTGCGTTCCGATATGCTCTCCTCTGGGCCGCAAACAGCATTGCAGGCATGCTCGGCGGCATCATAGCCCTCGGTCTTTTGAGCTTGGAGGGACAGCATGGGCTGCAGGGCTGGCAATGGCTTTTCCTCGTCGAAGGCGCACTGACCTGCGTGGTGGCTATTCTCGTCGCACTACATCTTCCGGAGAGTCCTGAGGCCGCATCAGTTCGTCATCGCGTGCTTGGCCGTAAGATGGCAATTCTCAAACCGGGCCAAGGTGAAATGCTTCACGCGCGTGCGGTCCAAGACGATCCTGGCAAGGCAGATTCGAGAAAGGCTCACGTGCGAGCTCGCGACTTCAACGTCTTCCTCAAGCCTCACGTTTATGGTCACTTTGTCATGGCCTTTCTTACGTCCATAATGTTCACCCCAATCAACACTTATGCGCCATCAATCATCAAAGCTCTCGGCTACAAAGGTTATTCTGCTAATGGCATGAACTCTGTTGGAAATTTTTGCAATCTTCTCGTCGCTTTACCACTTGCGTACATATCCGATCACACCTTTCGCAGAGGCATCTTCAGCAGGGGTGCTCCAATCTTTGTAGGTTTTGCCTTGTCCGGCGTTGGTCTGTTGTGGTTGGCGTGTCCCCCTGCCGGGGTCGCGAAAGGTGTCTTGTATGCTGGCATCGTTGTCACTGAAGCGGGAATGGGCAGCGTCCAGGCCATCAATGCTGCATGGTTGAGCCAAAATGTGGAGGAACATCAACGGCCGGTCGCGCTTGGATCCTACGTTATGTCCATCCAACTGGCCTCTTTTGTCGGCGCAAACTTGTTTAAAGCTAGTGAGGCGCCACGGTACAGACATCCGCTACTTATCATAGCAGCGTGCGTCTTTTCAGCATGCGCACTTTGCATCGTATGGACGCTCCTGTACTACTTCGTCTTCAGGCAGCCGCAGGTTACACAAGGCTTGGATAGTGAAGGGGACGGCAAGGCCGAGAAACCTGCTATAGAGCGGTCATCATCTGTTAAATGAATTGGCAACGCTGAAGCGGCGCAGTACAGACCTTTCCATGGGAAAAACAGAACTGCAGATTGGACGAACCTTGTCTCGTGGCTTCTAGATGCGAGTATGAGCCTATGAACATGGAGTTCTAGAATACGCTGTGCCGTCTTGCCGCCACGGTTGAATATCAATGAGTTAAGCGTCAGACGAGTCCTCTATCTCGCTGTTTTCCCCATTCTACTCTGCTTTGCGAACTTATTAGTGACATATATATGGTAGGTCGTAACTATAAGGTTGTCTACAGATCATTCAGTGTGCGATTCAAGATTAATTGGCCGTCCCTGCGCAATCCTCAGATTTTGAAGCGAAGGAATTCATCCACGGTTTCCATTCGCTTTGCGGTGTTCTAAAATGATATGATCCTCAGTAGGTCACCCGACGTCATATCGCTCCACGATTTGGCTACGGAACAACATTCTCAACCAGATTGTGCTCTCAATATCACGACTTGTTGTGAGAGGCTTGGAAGGGGAAATTTTTGATCGAGGGCGATGGAACCTCTATGCAAGCATCCCGTACGATATATGGTGCTGATTGGCAGCATGATATGGCTATATTTGTGAACTCGACGGCGAAGCAGGAAACAATGGTGAAGAGCGATATCGTTTTGGTATCACAAATTATAGATAAAAGTAGCTGCTCAAGGGTATCCGAGTCGCTTGGAAGTCCCGTGAAGAGAATGAAAGGGTCGCTGAAGGAGAGGTTTGGAATTGACACTAGCGAGGCCATTACAAACCTCTGCTGCTTGTCAACAAGGCTTTGTAGGCTGTTTTCTAAATGTGGCTTTATTATGCCGCAGCTGATAGATTTCTCGCTGTCCGAATCTAACAACCAGCCTGTGTGCGACGCAAAAGAGACACTCCAAGGCGATTCATTGTTCTTTCGGACAACCTTCAACTTAGGCCTATTGGTCCGGCAACACCGATTCATTCGACGACAGCGATCACATTGCGAAGTATCGCAGCTGAAGTCGCACCTTTCCTTAAGGCTTGAGCAAGCGTCGCAGGCGCGACGTCGGACCGTGCTCAACTCAAGTTAGTGCAACTCCAAAGGCGGAGGTGGACGAGGAACTGAGAAAAAAAATTAAATATTGGCTGCAACCCACATGAATGGTTCGGTGTGAGAGGAGTACGGGATTGGAGCAGTCTCCAAGGAGCTAGTTCAGACACACTGTGTTGAACCAGAATCAAGGATATAGGATGAACACAGAAAAGCCGCCACCTGCAGCATCCTCAAGTTGGGGAATAGGATAACAAGCGGGATTGACAACCAGAGTGGGCCGATATTTAGCCGCTGGTGGACAACATTCCCCTTTAATTATCACCCGCCTCGGCTAGATAGACTAGCCAAATTCTACTCTTTAGGACTAGCGACTTGCGACTGTCCGGCCCGGAGCATCCGCTCCGCGCGCAATTGATGGGATTTGGTAGTGTTCACCAATCTGATGTAGCTTGCTTATCGCACCAGCTGGTGCGCAAGCAATTTCTAGCGTTTAGCTTATCTGTGCTTGTCAATATTGGCACGTGACGCGGGACGAGAACGAGGTTTGTATAATTTTGCCTGAGCTTTCTCTCCCATATCGTCCTTGCCCGCCATTCTACGCCTTTTCACTTCATCTTCGCAGAGTCTTGCACAAGCTGTACTAGTGCACGATATGGCGACGAACGGCAAAATGGCAGAAGAGGGCGAGGTCCTCAGAGTAGTGAGCTCCAAAGGCGGCGGCGTAGGTGAAAAGCGGTTCAGTATCGATGAATCCGCCCTGATGTCGATGGGTAAAGCGCCTGAACTGGAGCGCGTGTTCAACTTTTGGAGTTGTATGTTTCTTTGCCGTATCCTTCAAGGGTCCTGACGGAGCTTATCATTATATGCAGTATGTGCATTTCAGATCATGTATAATGGAAGCTGGGTCTGTCTTGTCATGCTTTATGGGGTCATCTTCGATGTTGGCGGTCCACTCTCCTTGGTGTATGGCACGTAAGTTGATAAACTGCTCTATGAGTCGTCCTGCTGATGATTTCTAGAATTGTTGTCTCCCTGGGCCAAACCATCTTGGTCTTGTCCCTTGCCGAGTTCTGTTCAATCTGGCCGACAGCTGGTGGCCAGCAATTTTGGGTCCAAGTACTGTCGCCTGCCAAATTCAGACCTGTCATGTCGTACTTTGTTGGCTGGTTAATTGTGTTCACAGAGCTAGCGACTGGGGCAGGCTGTGCGCTCAATAGTGCGCAGATCATCGCGGCTTTCGTCGCAGAGACCATTCCTAGTACCAATTGGGATGTTAGTGATGAGCCCTGTGGTCCATGCTATTATATGCTAACGATTGCTAACAATCAGAATTGGATGACATGGCTGATCTATACTGCGTTTCTTCTTTGGCCGTACCTGGCGAATATTAAGCAAAGGTAGGTGATTTTCTCGCCTCAGCTTTTTCACATCAAGTCCCATCATCTTGGCCCTCTAATACCATTTTCAACAGCAGTGCTAACTGATCCCGCCTAGTTGGCTCCCTGGAATTAATCTTGCCGGTGCATTTTGGGTCGTCGCGGGCGCTATTACCTGGGCTATCGTCTTGGGGGTTATGACAGAACCAAAAGCCGACGCCCGTTTTATCTTTACTAAATGGATCAACAACACTGGCTACACGAACAATTTCTGGGTGTTTATCATGTCATTTTACAATCCTTTGTATGCGCTTGCCGCTCCTGATGGAGTGCTTCACCTGGTAAGCCGAACACAGCGTACATTTCTGGTCAATTACGCATTAAAAGCAACAGTGAAGAGAATTGAGCTAACCAAGGATCACCATCAAGGTCGAAGAGACGAATAACCCAACAAAGACTGCACCGGTAAGCAGTAGATCTCCTTGTTATCTGCCCTCTTCTGGTATAGAGTTGCTGATCTTGTCTAGCGTGCGGCTGTCGCTGCAGTCGTCTTCAGTAGCTTCACGCTCGTGCTTGCCGCTCTTCTCTTGCTCTGGACATCGCGAAACTGGGAATCCTATATGGAAGGTAAGCCTTCGCAGGCACAGACACATTGTGAACCTCGCAGCTAATCTACTTTTTCTTTTTTAGGAGACCAGCCGTCTCTGCTTTGGTTCATGGATGCCATGGGAACTGTCTACGGCGGGGGTGTGTTCTTCTGCTTACTTGTGATCGCCTTGAATTTTTTTGCATGCGTGGCAATGAATAGCGCTGCATCACGGCTTTTCTGGTGTATGGCCCGGGACGGAGCCTTCCCTTACTCTGAATATCTGTCGGTTGTAAGCCCAAAGTTCGGTATTCCCTTCAGGTCCCTGAACGTTGTCGTGATCATGGAAGTACTTATTGGTAAGTTAGTTATCATCTCTCACAACGCAGCAATTCCTCATCCAATTCTACGCAAGCGTAGGGACTGATTCGGTACCATTACAGGTCTTCTGGTCCTCGGTAGCCCATTGGCATTTGAGTCGATTCTTTCGGGGGCGGGAATAGCGGGACAATTGACCTTCATTCTGCCCCTTCTTATGGTACGTTGCTTCTCCTTCTCAGAGTCGACCCTCAAGCTGTATTTTCACACTAGATTAACTTTCTCTAGGTTACATGTCGTGGCCGCAAAATCCTACCTGCTGGGTCAGATTTTGACCTTGGGCGATGGGGCTATTTGGTCAACATTTTTGGTCTTCTTTGGTGTATTTTGACTGTTATTCTCTATGCTTGTCCGCTTTACGTCCCGGTCACCCCCGCTCTGATTGACAACATGAATTGGTCGATTGTTATCATTGCCGCACTTATCATATTTCCAGGAATCTACTGGATTTGGTGGGGACGTCACCAGTATCTTCAGAAGAGTCGCACGATTGCGGCGGAGCACCGTGCATCGATTGCAGCAGAATCAATACATTGATCTGGTCTCACGACGACGAAGGAGTGGTCGGCCTACGCACTCAGCTGAACCTGGCGCATAATTCACCAAGCATATCCCTGTTTAAAAGGATGTGCAAAGATTATAACGCACCCTGTACATAGACTAAGACTACAGCACATTGTAACTAGTAATTAGAACTGTGGCCCAACCGGCTATCCACTCTCAGTATTTCAATCTCGGCCATCCTACCAAAAAGTGCTCCAAAAACAAGTTTGTCAATAATCATGCAGCCGACGTTAAAGCCTTCAAAAAAGAACCTACAGCAGTTCTCATCTGCCGTGAACCGCTCATTGTGAAGACGGGCGCCGTAGGAATTTCACCACGCGGTCCAGAGTTAAAAGGCTGTCAGTAACGTGATTTCTACGATGAGTTGCGTTATAAGAGGGAAGCCAACAGCCTACAACAAAATGGGGAGCAGCAATACTCAGGAGTCTTGCGTCCAATATCATCAGTCTTAATAATTGATGTAGTGATTAGGTAGGACGACAAGCCTTCACCTTCTCCGGTGAACGCGTGGTGAGCCGCGGATTAATATTAGCCAGAGCGGCCCCTCCCTAGGCTAGAAGAAGTGGTGAAGCCGATAACGTATTAAATTTGGGCTCAATGGGTCACTATTAGAGTTCACCGGGTCAGCTGCAGGCGCAAACTCTCAATTTCAGCCTTGTTAAAAGAGCCTGACCGAGCCCCAAATTTCCGATCCGAATAAGTTGACGATACTAATACTAAAAATTGAAAACGCATGAGCAGTCGCTAGAGAAGACATCTTTGCTGAAGATTTATGATCCAGCCGAACAGGATGCTCCCTACACCTGAAAAAGTCTCACACGTCCTTTAATACCATTTGCGCACCAACCGAGAACTCCTTTCTCTTCCTCGACACTTTGTTAACCCCCTCAGAAGTTCTTTAGATGAAGCACCGATTTACTGGCTTTTGTCTACTGGTTGTCGAGATAGCAACTCAGAAAAATCCCCAAAGCGAACAATCCGCTATACTTCTTACCCGTAAGCCACACTTCATTTAAGGGTTTAATTCCACTTTCAAACAGGCTTATAACGTTTATAATAACGTAGCTCTATAAGCTAAAAATAATACCCACGAGTGGTCGATCTCAGTTCGACTCTTAGAGTGACGTCGTGATAGAGATGCAAGACTTCACATTCTACGTGTCTATCGTGACATGCTGCATCTCTTCAGCACCACGAGTCGTCTAAGCGCGGTGGACTCGGATGCACGACCATGGGCAAGCGTCCGCGCGAAGACGATGCCTCTGAAGCGTCCATAGCTAGCCTCGAAGGCTCTTCTCAGACCGCTCTTTCTCCATCGAAAATCTTGGAAATTGACGATTGTCAGTATTCTGTCAATCAACGCAAGATGCAATGCGGACTTCCTCCGCATCCACCGTTGTCATTTGCTTCTGTCGAGGATTTTGATATTCATTATGTCAAAGAACACACCAACCGGTGCCTGTCATGCGGCAAGAACTTGCCCTCGGCACACTATCTCGCATTGCACATCGACGAAAACCACAACCCGATAAGAGAAGAGCTTACTGCGAGAGGCGAGAAAACTTATAGCTGCTTCATTGAAGACTGTGAGAAACAATGCTCTACCCCTCAGAAAAGGCGGCTGCATCTAATCGACAAGCACATGTTTCCCCGGGTTTACAATTTTCGCATTGTTGATGATGGTATCGACAACTCGTCCTCGATGCTGCAAGGCGGACAACGTCGGCGAATCTCCGCGGGAACCGTGGGAGCACATTCACGCCAGGCTTCTCTACTTCAGTCTCATCTTTCCCCTGTCGGAACGGGTAAATCATCGCCCTCTACACCTCAGGAGGGGCCAGACGCGGATACAGCAGCGCCAGCGCAAGAGCAGACTGACATGGATCGGTCCAATGTTGCACCAGAGGTTGATGAGCTCGAGAAGACATTGGCTGCATTGCGGTTCGTGCCGCCAAGCGTTCACGCCAAGCGATATAGAAAGAAAACGGCTCCGTGAACTGGCGGCCACTTGAACCTCACGAACATTTGGGACTGTTTACAAGTGGGAAGTCTAGCAGGTCAATTTCTCATGACGACACTTTCTATTCTTTGTTTCAAGATGCATAGATTGCACTAACGATACGTCGCATTGATTGGGCAAGCCATACTAGTAAGAGATAGGGGAGGAGGAGGAGACTTGGTGGACATCGATCGGAGTTCGAGACGTCGACTGAAGTTAAAGGTCGAATCCTTGAGCTTGCGAGGAAAGTCAATTAACCGCCCTCGAAAGCGGCTCCTTCGCGCTCTCATGCACCCGGGCTCACCCGATTAGCAACCCTAATGGGGGCCAGGAAGACGTGCACCCCCTTCACGTCCACCACAAATCTTATCACAGAATGTTAGATCCGGAGCACGACAGGATCGTGGAGGTATGGATGGACAAAGACCTAGGCCCACTTGCCGTTCTTCTGAGTGTATCGACTATAGAGCCACACAATGTTCCTATACAGCCTTGGCCGGATGCCTGCCTGGTACCAACTTCATACGTGACAAACGTTGCATGCACATATAATCATGGACTAGCTAGAATGCTTCCAAATCGTACCTAGCT
Organism: Incumbomyces lentus; assembly: GCA_017656005.1. Taxonomy (NCBI): domain Eukaryota; kingdom Fungi; phylum Ascomycota; class Eurotiomycetes; order Chaetothyriales; family Trichomeriaceae; genus Incumbomyces; species Incumbomyces lentus. The sequence goes on along the minus strand of JACJVT010000004.1, from coordinate 404,553 downwards.
GCTCTGATATTGCCTCCTTGTGTTTGCCAGAGCCCCATTTCAGCACGTTGTCAATTGCTTCAAGAAACGCTAAAGTATCCTCGCGGACTCCCACATCGCACGTTTTGACTTGAGCCATGTAGTACATGCGGTCGCTCTTTCCGTCGCCTCCTGTGGTATAGTGCGCCCAAAGTTGGTGAATAGGTCCCTCTGTGCAGACGCTGAACACGATAGGCTGCACCTTAGAATAGCCCTCTGGATTGGCCGTGCGGACGAGATCATCGAGGTCATGCAGAATCTTGAGGGAGCAAGCCCCGGACACAGCAGCTTGGTTCTGTGCTTCGTAAATAGTTCTGCAAGTGGCGTATGATTTACCCTCCACTACGAAACAAGGAAACCGGATTTCTAGTACTGCCTGAGTTGGCTCAGAACATAGGAGTGGCGGGTGGGCGGTTCGTGGGTGCGGGTTCGCCAAGGTCTCAAGGAGGTACCTAGTATCTGCAACCGTGAGTCCTTGGGATTGGAGTGACTCATGCAGCGCCTCATCCTTGATACCAATGGAAATATCTGGGCGAGGAGTTTTCACATCTGATTGAGGGTTCAATGGTGGTCTCATTCGTACGGCGGTTCCAGAGGTATCTGGAGAAATATAGGCATCGTCCCCTTGTTGGCGATTGCTCGTATAGAGATAATCAAGGTTCACCTTCTTCGGAGGGATGCCCGGCTTGAGGTTCGGCCGCCAGTCTAGAGATGAAGTGAGCAAAGATTGTTGAAGGAATGAGTAAAGCTACCGTACCTGCTTTTCGTGGAAACGTGAGACTTTCGTTGTAGCCCATAGAAGAAAGGGCTGTATGGAAAAGCTCAACGCAGTCGTCTTCCCTAGCTGCTGTGGCAAGGACGGCCGCAAAGCCGTCCTCTAGTTTTCGCGCAATGGGTGATAGCTCTTGTTCTCGCTTGGGCGAGACTTTAGCTTTAATGATAGTGGTAATTTTTGGGTACGGATGTCCTCTGGAATACGTCGAAACTGGAAATGTATGTTGACAGCTTTCAGAACGGAGTGGCGGTAGTGAGAAGCTGAGAAGGAAGACTTCTGGGTGACCTGCGAAACGGTCTCGAAGTCTTGGGATGTTGATCTTTTGCTCCTCTTACTCCCAGGCCCCCTGCCGCCTTCTAAGTCAATAAGTCCAAACGTATCAACATATCCTTCGTGCAATGTGTGCCTCTCTAAAGATTCTGCGGTCAAAGGCTGCGATATGTCGGATGTGGTTGTCTTCGCTCGCTTTGCAGAGGGCGCGCGTTCGTCTGGAAGTGCTCTTTCCTCGTCCGTATCACGCAATCGTTTATTTGTTGGCTTCGCGGCTGCCTCGGCATCGCGACTAGAATTCATGTTACCCGGCAGCAGGAGGGCAAGATGGGGAGGGGGCGGAAAGGACGGGAGACAACGATGACGTACAGGAGTTGTGGCGAAGGCAAAACTCTGCTGACTAAGCAGGTCTTGCACCTACGCCTATCCAAACTTGCTGCCGATTGAAAGCCCGCACGCTTCAAGCGAGCTGTGCAATGATCCTGTTAAGTATGGTAGGGCAATGATTACAATGTCTGTGTGTGGATGCAGAGGATGAATGTCTATCTTTTATGAGAGAGGGAGCCTCCACTCCGTCCAGCCCGTCGCTTTGATCCTACGTGACCACCCGCTGGGAGTTTTGTCGACAGTGGACAGTCGACCGCAGCGATGCTATCTTGAGGTAACAGGCACTTAAAAGTCAGCAGTGACAAGCAAGCCACTATGTCTACAGCGACAGCCCACGCCCTGAGCACAGGCAGCCTCACCCTACCCGAACGCTTCTTCATCACCCCAGCTGACAATGAAGCAAAGCGCTCTGTCCCATCTCTCTCTTTCTTGATCCAACACCGCTCCCAACACGGTAGGACTGTCAGAATGCTCTTCGATCTTGGCATTCGTCGCGACATTACCCTCTACCCCAAAATTCTCCAGACGCACCTTCAGTCTCGCACCCCGTATTCCACTCACCCGGACGCTGTTGCCTCGCTAGCACTTGGCAACCTATCACCATCCGATATCGACTTTGTTATCTTCTCCCACGTCCACTACGACCACGTCGGCTACCCGAAGGACTTTGCAAACTCCAACCGCAACGCCAAATTCATCGTCGGGCCTGGTGCCCTAGACCTCCTCTCAGGCAAGACGACACTCAACATCGGCAGCCATAGCGTGTTCGAGCCTGACCTCCTCCCGCCAGACCGCACCATCGAACTTCCCTCGCCACCTCTCTCCGCTCTCGATGCACCCAGACCACTGCCAGTGAAAGCCGAAATCGCCACAGACACGCCACTGATCCTGACCTGGTCGTCTCGGCCTCTGCTACCCTTCGACCACACCATCGACCTGTTCGGCGACAGCACAGTCTATATCGTCGACGCACCGGGACATTTGCCAGGGCACATCAACCTGCTCGTGCGCACATCGACCGCGCCACTCAAGTACGTTCTTCTCGCTGGTGACGCCTGCCACGACATACGGCTCTTCACCGGCGAGGCTGACATTGCAACCTGGACTGACGACAGCGGGAGGCATTGCTGCATTCACTACGACATTCCGAAGGCTAGGGAAACCATCGCCAAGTTGAGGCGGGTGCAGGAGGAAGGGCTGGAGATTGACGGGGCAAAGGCTGAGGTAGAGGTGGTCTTTGCGCATAATTGGGCATGGGAAGAGGATGCGAGGAAGCGTAATCGCTTCTGGCCTGGGACGATGTAGCCCGGTGTGATGCGATCCGAGTGGTTTGGAATGGATTAAGTTAAATTAGCTGGATGTAAACTAGTTCATCATTCTGCAGAAAGGGCACATCGCCTCATCCTCATAGATAATATGAAATTCACATTGAGCTCAATCTCAATGAGGTGCTATCATCGTTTGGACAACTTCAATCACGAACTAGACAGCCCAGAATAGAGCCGTCATCACGAGGTGTCCATTGCAGCAGTAGGAGCTTGCACAGGCCCCGGCTCAGGCTGAGATTCTGGCTTCATGTCAAGCTGACGCAGAAAAACCTTCTCGACGAGTCGCCCGTCAGGTATAGTTGGAATTGACATAGCAGGCTTGATGTTGTTGTTCGTGGTGTGTTCAATTTCCGGCGAATCTCCAGATGACTGTGTCGTCATGCCGGTGTTGTTGGACCCTATGTTCTGCACCTCGCGTAGTGGAGTTCCTTGCCGCTCTGCCGTTCCATCCACGCCGTTGGTGTGACCGTTCTGCAAGGGCGGTCTTCGATACCGTAGCTGAACCACCAAGCTCTCTTGTGTATTGTCTCCGTCTGCTTCGTCCATGAGTTCGTCATCTGATTCCTGTGAGTCCTCGGCCTCTGGCTCAGATTCTTCTTCATCTGGTTCATCCTCGTTGCCGCTCCATTCATCTCCGCTGGGGTCTGGATTCTCATCCGTCTCACTCTCTGACTCTAGCCCAGCTGCGTATCTACCTCTAGCAGCCACAGCCCGTTCCGTGGGCATCGCTCGTCGGAGTGGTCGTCCATTTACACCAATCACATCATCCGTGTCTTCACTGTTGGTCGTTCGCTCCCTTTCGGCATCTTTTCGCTGGTCTGTGAGCATGCTCTCGCCATACACGCCACCAAGTCTTGACTTGACCTGCCGTCCACTGGACGTGACTAGCGGTCGGCTCTCTTCGAAAGGTGTTGATCTGCCAGAGCCTGCTCTGGAGGAATCTCCATCGAAATCTTCCCCAATGTCATCGTAGTTGTATCGCATTCTCTTCCCCCGAGTCCGGCCCTCGTACAGAGAAAATCCAGGCTCCGGTCGGGCGAATGCAGCCTTCCGAGCCAGTCTGTAGTCCTTCCGTCTGCGCTTCTCCTCGCCTGCTTCCCATCGTGGTATGGCTATCCTGATCTTGTCGGCCAAGAGTTTGCCTGTATTGCCTGGCATTTCTACCTCAAACTTTTCTGCTAAGCCCTTTGCCTCGTCGATCGTGCCAGCCACACTAAACCAAAGATTTGTCTTTGCTGTCTTGCCGTCATTTTCTCTGTAGATGCGAAAATGTGTATCTTCTTGTCCCTCAATCAAGTAGTATTTTCTCCTCCAACTGTCAGAGAACCATGGCTGCACCGCTTTAGGCTGGTTTTTATCGTCTTCGCGTCGGGTTTGTTTATAGGCTTGCTTGATAGCAGTGTTTACTGCTTCGGAGGAATGAAGGGACCACAAGATAATGCTCTTCAGCATGACAAGCTGGAAACAGGATTGTTAGTCTTGTTACAGTGCTAGCAGACATTAGAAACACTTGCCCTTTCTTCAGCAGTCATGGTGTTGAAACCCTTGCTTCCACTCAAAGGATTAGAACCATTCCACTCCTTCGGCCACTGGTTCTTGAACTCGGACACAGCATCTTCCAAGGCCCGACCATAGTGGCCTCTCTCAACGGGTTTCTTCCTATTCAGACACAACGAAAGCAGTGCACACAATAGTTGCTCGACCTGCTCGTCCGGCTGCTCACCACCAACGCCACGCTCGATGTCCTGGGGGCCATAATGAGGGAGAGATTTTGCAAAACAGTCACTAAATCGGCTCCGAAACATAACAATGAAGGCTACGGCGTCCTTGTCGGCGAGAACATATTCATGCGGGGGACTTGGAGCGCGTTTTGGAGGTTCTGGGGAGGGCTCTTTGGGCTTCGCGTTTTTTGGCGTCGGCTTGAAGTATCGGCCAATGCCTTTTATTTTGGCATTTTCTGCAACGTCGGCCTCAATTTTGGCCTCCATCGCTTCGTCGACTTCGGAGAGGGCAGAAGAAAGGGAAGAAAGATCTGAGTCTGAGTCGTCCATCCTGCACTCGGGTTTCAATCAACACGGTGAAGGTTGAGAATGCTACGCGGCAGTGAAGACGAAAAGGAAAACGAGGAAGGTGCAATGGAAGTGGTTGAGTGAGTACAGCGTGAAGAACGATGATCATATTCCCAAACGCTAACTTAAAGGACATGACTTGGCGCGATGGAAAGATATCCATTGGCCGTGAATAATCTTGCCCGCCTCCTTTTCCAGGTGCTCTTGACCTTCGAGCACTATCACTGATGCTCTCACTTCCTGCTTCGAATGTTCATATAAATCCTAGTTGTTGTATCGAGGGCATGCAGAGAGGCGGTGTGGAACAAGTGCACATTTCGTAGTTTCGGCCATAATGAGGGGTCGAACCGCAGGAATCCGTTCGCCCTGCGTGCGCCAGGCTATCTGTCATTCTCGGGCTCGCAAGTTGTCAAGCAACATCGTTCCTCCATGCTTCCTGCATCTGCTCGAGTGGTTCTGCCCGTCCTTTACCCTCTCCACGCCGTTTTGCAGTTCTTGGGCTACCCGTAGAAACCCACTTACTCTCATTGGTCCGCTGTAAGCGAACCTCCAGCGTAAGGAAAAAAAGATTTTCGGGATCTGCCCAAAGGCTCGTCCTTCGCATCATATGACCCGCCAGTGAGAAATCGAGATGGATCCATCTAGTCTCACCATCTTCGCGTCACACTGAAGGTCGTCAAGTTGAGAATAACACCGGCATTGCCCGGAAATCTTTCTGCTCGTCAGGTAAAGAGCAGAGTCGGTGCAAGTTCTTTATCCGTTGGCTCGGGTCTCGCACTTAGTCGCGTAGGCGAAGTTTTGAGGCATTTGTTTGCCCGAGCCGTACATGAAGTGCATCCGATCAATCGAGGCGAACTTGATTTGACGGACCGGGATCATAATTAGTTGGGTATTGTGCTGGAAGTCTGTCTTTCCTGCTTAGCTGCTCATTACCCACGGGAGAAATCAATGGGTGCAGATTTGAACCGTGACACCAATCTTAGGCTACCTCCTCTCAGGAGATCAAGGGCACAAGGCAATCCGTAGCTCAGGTATTCGCTATTGGTACAACCTACCATGATGCTGTGACATTTGAGGCCGCCGCAACTCGAGGCAAGCGATTTCTTTTCAATGGTCGAAATCAACCTGACATACCATGGTAGTCATCGCTTTATAAACCTGGATATCTTCTCGTCATAATTAAGACCTGCGCTAATAAGCATCATTGGAAGAAGATGGTATTGAGCAGCGCGAAGGAAGTGATGCGCGAGGAGAGAAGTCGACAACTGTTTTCATTGGCAAAACGCTGGCGTGGATAGAGATGGCCCAGACGGGTGGTGAGAAACTTAGAGGCATGAATCGAGCTAGGCTTCTTTTGGACATGCGCACTTGCTCCGCCAAGAATTTCTGCACAGAAGTCGCACTCTCTCACAATCGCATCGGCTGTACAGTCTACCACCTTATATCGGTCTATCAAAACAGGTTGCAGCGTGAGTTTACCACGATAGAAACGGCTCAGAGACAGACACTGATTAGTCGGATAGCATGGGTAGGGTGATTCGCAACCAGAGAAAGGGCCGTGGCTCTATTTTCAGTACGACGTCCTCGATATTCTCGAATTACACCACGAAACTAATTTCTTCATCTAGCTGCCCACACGAGGTTGAACAAAGCGCCTGCTCAATTCCGACAGCTTGATTTCACAGAGAAACATGGTTATATCCGAGGTGTGGTCAAAGACATTATTCACGATCCTGGTCGAGGCGCACCACTTGCCAAAGTCTCCTTCCGAAACCCCTACAAATTCCAAGACAGAGTAGAGACCTTTATCGCCAACGAGGGAATGTACACTGGTCAATTCATCTACGCGGGCAAGAACGCCAATCTCACTGTCGGAAATGTCCTTCCACTTGGCGCTGTCCCCGAAGGTACGGTTGTGACGAATGTGGAAGAGAAGACGGGAGATCGAGGTACGCTGGGTCGAACATCTGGCAACTATGTTACGGTCATTGGTCACAACCCAGACGAGGGCAAGACTCGAGTCAAGCTGCCATCCGGCGCCAAGAAGGTCATCCCAAGTTCGGCACGAGGGATGATTGGAATTGTTGCAGGTGGTGGTCGAACGGATAAGCCACTCCTCAGTAAGTGCTTACGTTTAGCATGGAGAAACTGCACTAACACATAAACAGAGGCATCTCGAGCGAAGCATAAGTTTGCTGTCAAGCGAAACTCCTGGCCCAAGACTCGTGGCGTTGCTATGAATCCGGTTGATCATCCTCACGGTGGTGGTAACCATCAACATATTGGTAAAGCTTCGACGATCTCACGATATGCTGCTCAAGGTCAAAAAGCTGGTCTTATCGCTGCCCGGAGAACTGGTCTGCTACGGGGTACTCAAAAGACCAAAGAATAAACTTTGTCATTTTCATTATTCGTTAATTTCGACAAAGGCGATTCGTACGGTCAGTCAGAGTAGAACCGCGCAACGGATTGTTGAAGACTACTCGGCCTCAGATGAGCAAAGACATGCTCGTGTTCAGCTAGCTACCCTTCTGGTGAAAGAAACGACCCAATTGGGCTCGACCACGATGTTTGTCCAGCCAATTTCCCAGCATGACGATCATGGACACTCACACACATGACGTGTACTCCATTGCATACGTGAAGTGAATGCTGTCAAGACAGATTAGGGACAAATACAAGATCACTTGAAAGCAAATTTGCGTGTTTCTGTTCGTAGGCTCGTCCGACACATGCATGCTCGCGTCAGGTACAGAGTCGGGGTGACCTGCTTTGTTGCTTGCCATTGTGAGACAATGACGAGCTATACCCGCGATAACCTTCCAAGGTTTCTAGGGGTCTGAAAGTGTGTGTGTGTGTAGCGAGTGTCATACTAATAGAACATTACGACGCGTACGATGCTAGTTATGAAAACCTTTCCCCCAGATCTTTTCATGGTATGCAGGCACCAAGCTGGAACGGGTTGACAAGCGGCTCCTGATCTTCAAACTGCCATGTTTGGGCCATAATAGTGGATTCGCGCCAGTCTGGAAGAAAACAAGTCCCGAAGCCACAACGAAGGGCAGCAGTGATGGAACGCTCACCCTTGCTCGCCGCTACTGAAACTTTCTTTAGCGACAGGGGCAGTCGAAACACGCGTCAAAAAATCGCTCCAGGGAACGGCCCCCCGTGAAACGTGCTCCGTAGGTTGCCCACTAGCTAGAAGAATTGGGTGGACACGGCGGGAGAACAGACTCAACCGCATCCAACGGTTGCCAGTGATTGCCTTCTTTTGTTGTCTCGCTCGTCGTGCTTGTTGAAACACCGTTCGGCGTGCTTTGTCGCTCTGCACTCATTTTTGGCATATTTGTACCTCCGTCTTGCTCCGTCCAGGAGTCGAGCTGCACTCGTTTCACCCTTTCCCGAGCGTTCCGTCATCAGTTGTCACGTACGAGGTAACTACATTCATTGTTCCACACCATCTTTTTGGCGCATCCGTTTTCTCACGTTCACTACTCTGCAAAACCTCGTCTTCTTTGTTGGTTCCTTAGTATACGGCATTTGATTTGCGAAAAGACCCAAAATGATTGTCAACAAGAAACTCGATCGCTTCAAGCAATGGGCTGGTGAGAGAATGGGCGGCGAGATTAAGACCACAACAACGGATCAGTTCAAGGCCCTTGAGCAGGAAATGGATCTCCGACAGCAGGGCATGGAAAAGATGCAAGAGTCCACCAACGTCTACTTGAAAGCGATCTCGAAAAGGGCAGAGCCGGAGAAGAAGGAAAAGACCTTGCCTGTGGCATACATGGGAGCCACCATGATCACCCACAGCGAGGACTTTGAGCACGACTCAGACTATGGTCAATACCTGTCGTGTGAGTTACCTCTTGAATTTCTGTACGCCCATTCTGACGTATAGCAGCCTTTGGGAGGACCCAAGAGCGCCTTGCTCGTGCCCAAGAGTCGTATATTACTGCCACCACCACTACCTGGGCTGACTCGCTCGAACGCTCCCTGGTGCAGATGAAGGAATACCAAGCCGCACGGAGAAAGCTCGAGTCAAGACGGCTTGCCTACGACACCTCTTTGGCCAAGATGCAAAAAGCTAAAAAGGAGGATTTCCGCGTGGAAGAGGAGTTGCGCTCACAGCAGCTCAAGTACGAAGAGGCCGAAGCCGACGTGGAGCGACGGATGTTCGAGATCAAAGATGCCGAAGTTGACAGTGTTCATGACTTATCTGCTTTCCTCGATGCACAGGTTGCATACCACGACCGCTGCCGAGAGGCGCTGCTACAGCTTCAGCGTGAGTGGCCGGCACCGGGAGAAAGTGGTCGAGCTTCTGGTTCCAAGCCAGCGCCACGGTTACGGTCCAATACGGTGCGATCGTACGCGACAACACAGTCTCCACAAGAAGAACTGCCTGTTGCAGACGTTCAGCTTGATAACAAGGGGCGGAAACCCAGGAATCAACAAATGTACGCAGAACTCTCCACCTCGGACGAGGAGCCTCGAACCAGACCGAGCGTCTTTCGGTCTAAGACGCATCAGCAGAGTCTACCGGCCAGAAGAGACATGTCTCCTCTCTCGCCGAATCGCCTGAATAGAGTGCCGAGCGATTCTCTCATGATTCAGTCTACCCGATCGAATTTGCGAAGAGTTGACACGACGACAACAGAATCGGCAGACGGATTTGCTGACGATTCTCGATCATATACGAGCAACAGGTCGGCATCACCGCAAACCCCACAGAGCACCGGTTCACAGACGCCCTTCGGAGGGAGAAGGCCACCACCTCCTCCGCCACCATCTCGAGCATCCAAGCCGGGGTTTGGCAAGCCAATACCACCTCCCCCACCAATGAAACGGACGTTGATTGCGTAATGATTTCTTGTTCGGTCTCTGGCCGACACGGAACTGGTCAGGACTAGGATGGATAGGCACAAATTGGGCGTATGACTGGGACTAGATAGGCAGCTTTTAGTAATGACTGGCCGTGTTTGTATGGCTGCCGCTACGATGCAAGATTATCTTTACATTAACGACTCCTACAACTTAGAAGTATTGTTAGACTTTGCATCCCTACTTTTCTTCTCCACGATGTTTTGAGCTTCAAGTTTAAAGTTTGAAAAATGTTGGGTGGAACAGTCGGATTGTGACGCTAGCCGTCTTTGGGAATGTCTTGATCCCAATATCATATCGGATTCAGATCAGGCAACTCAGGCGGCAATTGGCCGGTTCGGGACTAGAGCAGGGTGAGCAGGAAAAGATCAAGTGCACGTGACCGGTGCAGTCTCTCAGTGACTCCTTCCTTGCCAGCCGTCTGCCCGCTTCGATAATCGCCCGGATAATCTCAATCATCGAACCAACGCGACGCGACGCCTTGTTCATCTCAAATCCGGACCCCTCGAACCCAAACCCATCCAAAGGTTGTGCACAACTAGTTTGGAGCACCCTTTAGCCACTCTTTTGTATCACACGCCATGTGAGTCTGCCTCAATTATCTGCCCCCTCATGTATTTGTTCCCTTTGAGCAGTGCAATGCGCCAAGTGCAGGTCGCAATACATGTTCCCAAGGGCAGAATCACTAACAACATGCGCCAGTCCACCACTGCCACACCTCTTCGGAGGCGGCTAGGGGCTGTTGACCCTGTCTCAAACCTCCTGCCGATGTCACGGGTGCGACCTTGACCACAGCCCTTGCCGAGATGGCCTCCGTACAGCCTGCTGCCATCATGCAGCAGACCAACCTGCCATCCAACCTTACCCAACAGCAAATTCAAGCCGCTTATGAGAAGTTCAAGTTGTTGAAGACTCAGAAAGTCCCGCCGAATGACCCCGAACTCCTCAGATTGCAGCAGTTTCTTACCATGGTCCAGCAACAGCAGAACATGCGCAAGATGGCTCAGGCCAAACAACAACAGATGCAGCAGCAAAAGGCTCAACAGATGCAACAGCAACAACCTGTCCCGTCTCAAGCTAATGTGCAAGCCCAAGGACCCATCACCAACGGCATCAAGCAGTCCGATGGACAGGAAGGGGCAGTACTAACACCAGCAACCAACGGTGTCGCTCCCCAGTCCGTCAACCAGACACAACCTCAGACTGGAGCTCCGCCTCAGAACATTGCTCAACAGCGCGTAGTCGCAAGCGCTGCCGGATTTACCTCGGAGCAGCTGCAGCTGTTGAGGATGCAGATTCAGGCCTTCAAAATGCTGTCCAAGAATGTGCCCCTGCCCCAGGTGTTACAAGACAAGGTCTTCCCAAGGAGCAAAGGTGCTGCGCCACCTGCAAAGTCAGTTCAAGCGGCAGAAAACGTCCTTAAAAATGCCGCCGATGGCAAAGAGAACGCTCCTGCTGATGTGAAGCTAGCTAAAGCTTTCTTTGAATCCTGTAAGTCGCCTTATGAGCTCATGCCTCGTAGCATCACCTTCGCCGATCACTCACAGCGCGCAAAACGACCTCGCGTTCCTGCCCTGATGCCGTATGGTGTCGACCTGGAACAAGTGAGAGAGGATCGGGAACGAATGCTTTACAATCGCATTCAAACACGGAAAGCAGAATTGGCCGCGATGCCCGTCAACATTGCTGCCTGGGACACCAGCAAGTCGAAAGAAGCAACCGATGATGAGTCGCTCCGCATAAAAATGCTGATCGAATTCAAGAAGTTGTCTCTCTTGCAGCGGCAACGTGACTTTCGACGGGAGATTCAACAAGAGCTGTTCAACTACGACAACCTGGCGATGACAGCCAACCGCGCCTTGCACCGGCGCATGAAGAAGCAGTCCCTTCGAGAGGCGAAAATTACAGAAAAATTGGAAAAGCAACAGAGAGATGCACGTGAGAACAAGGAAAAGACCAAGGCTAATGACCAACTTCTCTCGGTGATTGCTCATGGAAATGAAATCAAGAATCATGCAATCAATCAACGAACAAGAGTGCAGAAGCTTGGGAAGCTTATGATCGCCCAGCATCAGCATATGGAGCGAGAAGAGCAGAAACGCGTCGAACGGACTGCCAAGCAGCGTCTGCAAGCTCTGAAAGCCAACGATGAGGAAACTTATTTGAAGCTCTTGGGACAAGCGAAGGACTCGCGTATCACTCATCTTCTCAAGCAAACCGATGGGTTCCTGAACCAGCTGGCCGCCTCTGTACGCGCACAACAACGAAGCATAGTAGAACGATATGGGGAAGCTGACGAGTTTGCACCGGAGGAGGACGAAGAGGGCTCGGAGGATGAGGAAGGCGGTCGCAAAATCGATTACTATGCCGTGGCTCACAGAATCAAGGAGGAAGTTTTGATACAGCCATCCATCCTTGTTGGTGGTACCCTGAAAGAGTACCAGGTCAAAGGTCTCCAATGGATGGTTTCGTTGTACAACAACAAGCTTAATGGGGTGTTGGCTGACGAAATGGGTCTCGGCAAGACTATTCAAACGATTTCGCTAATCACCTACCTTATTGAAGCGAAGCAACAGCAAGGTCCGTTTTTGGTCATTGTACCTCTCAGTACCTTGACAAACTGGAACATCGAATTCGAGAAGTGGGCTCCAAGCGTATCGAAGATTGTCTACAAAGGCCCGCCAAATTCCAGAAAGCAACAGCAACAGCGGATCAGGACGGAGAAGTTTCAGGTCCTGCTGACAACCTACGAGTACATCATCAAGGATCGACCGGTTTTGAGCAAGATTAAATGGATTCACATGATAATCGACGAGGGCCACCGAATGAAAAACGCACAGTCCAAGCTGAGTAGCACTCTGTCACAATATTACAGCACAAGATACAGACTGATCTTGACTGGTACGCCCCTACAGAACAACCTGACCGAACTGTGGGCGATTCTCAACTTCGTTCTGCCGAACATCTTCAAGTCGGCCAAGTCATTCGATGAATGGTTCAACACTCCCTTTGCAAACACGGGTGGTCAAGACCGAATGGAACTTACAGAAGAAGAGCAGTTGCTGGTGATTCGTCGTCTTCACAAGGTGTTGAGGCCGTTCCTCCTCCGACGGCTGAAGAAGGACGTGGAGAAAGACCTGCCCGACAAGCAGGAACGCGTCATCAAGTGCCGATTCTCTGCTCTACAGACCAAGCTCTACATGCAACTCATGACGCACAACAAATTGGCTGTTACCGACAGCAAGGGCGGCAAGACCAGTATGCGCGGCCTAAGCAACATGCTCATGCAGCTGCGGAAACTGTGCAATCATCCCTACGTGTTCGAACCTGTCGAAGATCAAATGAATCCTGGACGAGGAACAAACGACTCGATCTGGCGAACAGCAGGCAAGTTCGAGCTCCTCGATCGCATTCTGCCAAAATTCCAGGCAACTGGGCATCGAGTTTTGATGTTCTTCCAGATGACGCAAATCATGAACATTATGGAAGATTTTCTACGCCTGCGGGGTGTACAATATCTCCGACTTGATGGTGCGACCAAATCTGAAGACCGTTCTGAACTCCTGAAGTTGTTCAACGAGCCCGGCTCGCCCTACTTCTGCTTCCTGTTGTCTACTCGCGCTGGAGGCCTGGGCTTGAACTTGCAGACGGCCGACACAGTCATCATCTATGATTCCGATTGGAACCCTTTTCAGGATTTGCAGGCTCAGGATCGTGCCCACAGAATTGGTCAGAAGAACGAAGTGCGGATTCTAAGGTTGATCAGTTCGAACTCTGTCGAGGAGAAAATTTTGGAGCGAGCACAGTATAAGCTTGACATGGATGGCAAGGTCATCCAGGCCGGTAAGTTTGACAACAAATCGACGAGTGAGGAACGAGACGCCTTCTTGCGCACGCTCCTTGAAGCTGCCGAAGCTGCCGAAGCCGTTGGCAACGAACAAGAAGAAATGGAAGATGACGATTTGAACGAGATAATGGCTCGCACTGATGAAGAGATCAATATCTTCCAGCAAATGGATAAAGACCGGCAGGCCAGGGACGATTATGGCCCGGGCAAAGCCCTTCCTCGTCTTATGGGCGAAGATGAGCTGCCCGACATCTATCTGCAGGAGGACGAGCCAGAAGCGAAGACGATCGAGGAGGAATATGCCGGTCGCGGTGCACGCGTGAAGACGCAGGTTCGATACGATGATGGGTTGACTGAAGAGCAGTGGCTTGCAGCCGTGGACGACTCGGACGACTCGATTGGGGATGCCGTTAAGCGGAAACAGGCACGAATTGACAAGCGACGAAACAACAAGGCGAAGCGGGAACGGGATGCTGTGGGTGGGGCATCTTCTGCTGCCTCTAGTCGAGAAAGCACCGAAGAACCAGAACCTGTACCACAGCCTAAGAAGCGAGGCCGCAAACCTGGAAACCTCAAGCGCAAAGTGGAAGAAATAGAAGCTGAGGAAACTCCGGCAGCCAAACGCAAGCGTGGTCGGCAAAAATTGGATGTCTTGTCGGCGTCTGAAAGAGCTCTCCTACAGAAGTCGCTGAAAATCATCATCAAAACGATCAAAGATCTTGAAGTCGAGGAAAGCGACCCAGGCACGCCGGATCCTGAGGATGAAGAGGAAGGTCCATTCACTCGAGCCATCATTCCACCTTTCATGGAGATTCCGCCCAAAAAGCTTTACCCCGACTACCACAATTTTATCACTAATCCCATTGCAATCGAGAATATCGAGGACAAGATTGACGGAAACAAATACAATTCTCTTTCAGATCTCCAAAAGGATATTGAGCTCTTGGCTATGAATGCCAAGACGTACAACGAGGATGGCAGCCTGCTCTTCAATGACGCCATTATGATCGAGGTAAGTCAGCAGTCTGAAGACATGTAGTCCCAAACAGTCGCTAACGGTTGTGTTAGAAAAAATGTGTTGAACTCGTTGCGCAACAGCAGGCGGAGCATCCTGGGCTTCTGACTCTGGGCGAAGGGGATACGAACTCCACGGTTGGAGGCTCGAGCATGGGTACCCCACGACCGTCGCTGCCTCCAGGAGGCACCAAACTCAAGTTGAACTTCTCGGCAGCTGCAAACAGTAATGGAGCGGGAACGAGTGGTGCTGAGTAAGGAGCTTGTACTTTTATGTCTGTAAAATGAGGTTGCATCGGTTTGCCGGAAGCAAGCATGATCAGCAGGCGCAGGTGGTACAGAGATTCAAGTCAGTCTTTACGGGATGGTCATTGGTACGGGGCGAAACAGCTGGGCAAGACGAAGTGAATGGAGCACTGGACGACGTCTCAACATCCAATAAAATTATAAAGCTTGGTTATATCAGAGAGATTTTGGTTTGGCTAGTGTCCGCATGGATTTGCTGGCAGAGGATGCGAGCACCGGGGGGGATAATGAATAGGAGAGCCTGGTGGAGCACGTGGCTGAAAGGGTCTTGCTTGGTCTTGGTGTCTCTTCTACGCGCACGTGCATTTCTCATATTAACCCTCGAGACCCTATTAATTACTCCGTAATAGTGACTCCCTGCCCAGGTCAGGTGTGCTCTCCCTGCACTCCGGAGGTGATAAGGCTAGGCCCTAGAGTGCAAGGCCGCGGTATACTTGAGATCGCAGCCTCGGGCTTTATGCCATTCGTAGCCAGTGTCGCATGCCACAACTTCAAGCCAGATCACACTGATCGTTGTCGACAGCCCCAAGTCAACGGACCGTTCAAGCTCAGTTGGAGTCTCGACCGATGAGACTCAACTGCCAAATGTTCCACACGATCGTTTGCTCACCTCAATCCTGATTGCCGACACCAGCGTTCAATATGTCGCAATCCGTCTCCTCCTTCGCCTTCGACGTCCTGCGGCGAGCCGTCGACGACGACGTTGACTCGGACGACCCCGCAGAGGCCGGTGATAAGGAGTTTTTCACATCATGGGCGCTGTTCATTGTGATCATGCTACTCATCACAGCCTTGTTTACCAGCTACATTCTGCAACAGAAGAAGATCCAGGCCGTGCACGAGACGGTGGTGTCGATATTCGCCGGCATGGTAGTTGGCTTGATAATAAGAGTTTCACCCGGAAGGTCAATACAGGACAGTGTCAGCTTTGACTACCAGTTCTTTTTCAACCTCCTCCTACCTCCTATCATTCTGGCCTCGGGCTACGAATTGCATCAGGGCAATTTCTTTCGCAATATAGGCACTATCTTAACCTTTGCCTTTGCCGGAACTTTCATATCTGCTGTCTCGCTGGGCATCATACTGTGGTTGTGGACGAGGATTCCACTTGACGGCTTGAGCATCACTTTTGTCGAAGCCCTATCAGTTGGCGCAACATTGTCTGCCACCGATCCTGTCACCATTCTGGCCATATTTAACCTCTACAAGGTCGAACCAAAGCTCTACACCGTCATCTTCGGCGAATCCATCCTCAACGATGCCATTGCCATCGTCTTGTTCGAAACGGCACAGAGATATCGAGAAGGAGCTGCAGCTGGCAGTCTTACAATCCTGAGTTTGTTCGAGGCCATTGGCTTCTTCCTACTCGTTTTCTTCACAAGCGTCATCATTGGCATCATAATAGGTGTTGGCACAGCCATCATCCTGAAATATACTCTGGTCCGGAGATATCCAAAGATTGAAGCATGCATTGTCTTGCTGATTGCATATGCGAGCTACTTCTTTTCGAATGGGGTCAAGATGTCTGGCATTGTCTCATTGCTGTTTTGTGGAATTACCCTCAAGCACTACGCATATTATAATATGTCGAGGAGGACTCAGTTAACTACCAAGTTCATCTTTCAAATCACCGCCCAGCTGTCGGAGAATTTCATCTTCATCTACCTCGGCCTGACCTTGTTCACCGAAACCGACCTTGTGTACAAGCCGCTTTTTATTCTCGTCACTGTGGTGGGTATTTGTGCTGCGAGGTGGCTCTCCGTTTTCCCCCTGTCAAAAGCGATCAACTACATCATCCGCTTACGTGCCCGGCGGCGAGGTGTTGATGCACCGGATGAACTGCCCTGGAAGTATCAGGCCATGCTGTTTTGGGCCGGTCTAAGAGGTGCCGTGGGCGTTGCTCTGGCAGCTGGGCTGTCGGGCGAAAATGGTGCGGCTCTGAGAGCGACAGTGCTGGTGGTGGTGGTGTTGACTGTCATCATTTTCGGAGGCACCACCGCCAGAATGTTGGAGATTCTGGGCATCCGAACTGGCGTCGTGGAAGAGATCGATTCCGACGACGAGTTCGACATCGAGACCACGAACGCTGGCACATACTACAAGCGAGGCGGACAAGCCTTTGGGCACACCCCGAAACTTTCAGCCAACATAGGTCTTGACTACTTTGGCGAAACCAGCAAGCCAGCTAACGGTCACACGCGACCATCAAGACAACGAGGGCAGGATCGAGGCTACAGCAGCAGCAATCGTCATTCCCCTTCGTCCCGTGAACGAGCACGACTGGCTCGCAAGAACAGCCAGAAATCCCAGCGCAATTGGGACGAGGCGGAACAGCACGACACCCTGCTCTTCAGCAGCCACTCCAATCCCATGTCAGACAACGAAGAAGACGATCCCGGTGCGGACCTTGATCTTCCACCTGCAGCACCCAGACGCAATCCCTCACCAAGATACCAAGCCCCTGGCTCTCACTCTCATTCTCATGCTCACCCTAACCTAGCCGTTCCCGCACCCGAACTGATGGTCAATGACGAAGACATCACGTCACAGTCATCCCCGTCTACATCCCCTGCGCACCTTCTCTCGGCACAGCAGCAGGGCGCTCACCAAAGTATTCCTACGGCGCATGCCGCTGGAGTTGGAGGCGGCGTCGGCGGTATTCGGGATCTGCTGAGGGACGCTGCAAGAGGGGACGTAGACTCTGTAGCCTGGTTGAGGCAACTGGATGAAAATTTCATCAAGCCAACATTACTGCTAGATCAGGGGGGCGGGCACAAAAGCGCTGGAGGAGGAGGAGCAGCAGCAGGAAATGGTGGGTCAAGTGTATAACCTGCGGAGTGTGCTCAGGGAATGTGAACCTGGTAAAGTCGGATTTATTT
Source organism: Incumbomyces lentus (assembly GCA_017656005.1). Lineage (NCBI taxonomy): Eukaryota > Fungi > Ascomycota > Eurotiomycetes > Chaetothyriales > Trichomeriaceae > Incumbomyces > Incumbomyces lentus. The sequence goes on along the minus strand of JACJVT010000004.1, from coordinate 386,779 downwards.
CACCTATCTGTGAGAAGCTAGGTCTGAACAACATTGGATTGTGAATAGCAACGGATGTGCATGTGCACGAGCAGGAGTTCGGGACTAGAGACGTACATATTCATTCCACCGTCCTTCAAAAGAATCCCCTTAGGGTAGGCGAGGCGAAAATGAGACATGAGTTTTTTCGTCGATCTGAGACCAGCACTATCAATTTACCTGAACCTTGACAACTAACGACTCAAAAGGAAAGTCTCTTTTTCCGTTGGTCTCTTCCTCTCATATATCGGAACAAGTAAGATACCCAATTCGTGTATGATATTAACTACGACACTCACCCGATTCGGGCGACACGCGCCTTTCCTATATAGTCTCCCGGATTGCTCCAGACGCTAGCGTAAAGTAGTGGGGAGATCTCCCACGATTATAACCACACGGGGGCTGTAGCTAGGCCCAGCATTTTGTAACTGCGTACTCGAAATGGAATGCGATTCCGAAGCAGATGACTGAAAAAGGACAGCTATGACCCACCTTCGGATACGAAAAGCCATTTGTTCGTGACTCGCTCCCGCTGCTAGGCACATATTTATTCGTCCCAACAACTCCCAAAAGAATCGAAGCATATCACTCTAACTAAGCTCAGGGGAATTTTAAAGTGGTGCAACCCAACCGGAGGAGCCCCAATTTGGGTGCCCCCGAGCCATTCGAATCCACGGGAAAATTTTTAGCGGCGTAGTGCAATTCTATGGGTATTATCGTATGGTCAGGTCACTGTGGTAGAGTCACGCCATGGTATAGTATCGTACCCTACAGCTCTGTCTATTATCAGTCGCGCGATTGGTATCTGCTCGTTAGCAGTAGTCCAAGCAGTCCAAGTCTGATGACCGTCGATCACCACCAAAACACATTGCTCGGGCCGTTGGTGGGAAATCTTCGTGTGAAGGGTGCGCGGGATCAGAAAAAGGCACACCGATGCGGCGTTGTGAATGATACATAACCGAAGGAGTACGGAGTTATATTGCTTGAATGGCTGGCCTAAGTTTTGCCTGTTGTCGCGACACTTCGGTACCCCTTCCACGGATCGAGAAAAGCGGACACCTGAAGATCCCCAATGTAAGCTCCTATTGACGAGTCTTTGGATGTATTTTGCTAATCTGTGATTCTCATGGTCTATCACTCTCCGGTAGATCTGTTATTCCGACGTCAATCTGTCGTGTTGTTTCCGAACCAATGCGCGTTGACGAGGAGGCTGAAGCTCTGCCGGATACGTAGACAGACCTTAACGTTGGGATCGAAAGACGCCATGAATGTGGATTCTTGCATCTCACGCGCCGCGATAGCTGTGAATGGCAAAGTGTGCAGCATCACTGCTGGTTGAGGAATGGATTGCGGTTCACACGCTATAGCCATCCTCTTTCCACAACTTTTCTTCGAACCAGTGGCCTCAAAGCCAAGACACCAAAATAAAGTGCCACCACCGTGCCAATCAATTGGATCTTCTTGAAGCTTTTGTCCAATACATCAAACGTCTGACTTGGCGAAACTTGTGTGCCGAAAATGTCGTGCCCGTAACCGACAACAAGAGAAGTGCTCTCTAACAAGGTAGGGGCTACCGAGATCACTTTTATTCCTAGCACCTCCAGAGAATGAGACAGGAAAAGTTTGGGATCAAGATCCAACTGCGGCTGATACCGAAAGAGACCCTCCTCAGCTTCCTGAGACGTAGGATCCCGGTCGACGGGCCGACGAGCGTCCAAGACTTGGCGTGGGATACTAACGATAGCCTGCGAATCCGGCATGTATGCAACCACCTGCCTTGAAGTGATGCCTTGAGCTGTTTGCGTGACGGCAAGATCCGAAAGGGGCTCTGCAAGAGTAAAAGCTGCGCTAATCACGTGGGGGCGAAGATTGGCATCGGGACCGAACGAGGAGTAGTTTGTCTTTGAGGATAGTGCGCCACGGTCATTCGGTATAGCTGACTCATAAAGCTCTGACACTATGAAGTAACTTGACAACGCTTTAGTGTCCGGATCGGAAGATGTAAATGAGTAAGCGAACCAGTTTTCGGAGACGACAGCTGAAACAGGGGACGAGCTGAGAACTCCTTGGTGAGATGAAGTATGTAGAACGGTCCCTGTGACTGCATCGATGAGATACATGGTGAGTGATGAGGACGACAAGGCAGTCAATAACGCCAGGTTTGGACTGAAGTATTTGTACAACACAGATCGATCACCCAGAACTTTGCCAATTGATGCGACAGGATCGTGCGTTGGTCTGCTTGTTACCTTGACGACTCGGCCTTCCGTAGGGCTAAATGTCCAGATCTGCTTTACCGTGGTACCGACCGTCCACCCCCTGACCTGGCCCTGCTTGTCCAAAGTCACTACAACGTTGCCTTCAAAAGGGACGGAGGGGGCAAAGTCTGAGGCAACTGCAGGTAACCCATCCTCATCTATCTTTAGGATAGTCGAAGCTGGAGAACCAGGTAATTCAGCTATTTGTGCCACTGGTATTGAGCCTACTTTTGTATCAATCACGTGTCCATTCGTCGCATCGAGCACGGTAATCGATCCATCAGAAGTGTAGAGAGATACGCGTCCTTCCTGAGCGGCTAGGGCTCGGGCTGCTGTAGCAGTGTCGACAATGGGTGACAAATCGGTGATCCACTTTATAGTCCCAGTAGTTGCACTCATCGATATCATGCGCCTGTGTTTCGTAAAGAAAATCAGGGATTTCGAGCCAATCAGATCTTGGCGAGCGGAAGCCTGACCACTGGAGGGGTTAAACAGCTTTTGCGGGAGATGAGTGAGGAAGTGAGGAAGGTGCATCAGTTCTTTGGTATGTCGATATACCCGATTGACGTAAGCAGTGGCCGGATCCGTAGCTATCTCCGTCTCGAGTTCATGGGCCAGAGGATCACTTTGCACATCGTCAACCCAAGTGGCAATGTCTGCATATGCCAACATTTCGGGCCGTGTCCACTGAGTGTCGCCATTCCTGACCAAGAACCAGCTTCCGTCAGGCGATGAAACGGCTAGACGGACTGCCACATTCGCACTGTCACGGCTTGCCACATCTGCGGTGGCAAAGGCAGGGTCTTTCGTTGAAGCAAGCTGTGAACTTTGCTTTCTAGCCCACCGACCGAGTTGTCCATGAGAATCGGAAGAGAAGACGGCAACCTCGGTGCTCGTGATGCGTGTGAAAAAGACCTTATCTCTGTTGTTGCTGGCCGCGAATGCGGTTGCCTCCTGTATTGCGGGCAGGGAATAGGCATGACTGGCCTCACCATTGGCGGTGTTGACATGGTAAACCTCTGCCCAATGTCTGTCACCCGAGCTAACGTGAAGCAGGAAATGGGGCTGAGCATACGGATTTGAGGCGTAGTGTGCTCTTAAAGATACGATGCCATTAAACTTGTCTTGGAGATTGATGGTAGACACTTTGGAGGTGCCTAAAAGATGCAGCTTGAGGGCTTTGTAGGGTTTGTCGGACGTGATCAAGAATGGGGAGCTCGAACCTGAGGCGGCCACCAAGCCCCCATCAAACGTCACGGATTCGGAGTCGAGACTGAGGGAGTGCTCCCTCAACAGCTTGCCCGTCGCGATATCGAGAACCACCACCCTGGTCTTCTGGCCAGTTAAGAGTGATGCAGAGTTGACTATCAAGAAGGCGTGTTTTGGAGACGTCGCAAGGCCAACAGTAGCGTCAAGCTTGATGTCTGAATCGCTGTAGTGCCACCTTTCTCCTGGACCGTCTCCTCCTAGTCGAGACACGGTATAGGCGCCGCCCTCTTGGTGTGGTTTAGCCAAGAGCAGGACATCCTGTACAGCGCCGTCTGTGCTACTTCCTAGCACCGGCACAGGCTGCAGGTCAATGGCTCCAGAGGCTGCCCTAGTTTTGTACGTCCATACGAGCTTTCCGTTCGAGGCATCCCACGCACTGACTTGCTCCTCATGTGCGACTGTGACTTTCCCATCGCCCTCGCCAGCCACCAAATAGGCCTTAGTGCTATTATCTTGTGGCTGCCCTGCTATTGCCTGCCTCCACACAATTGAGCCGTCCTTTGGGTTGACGGCTCCGAGGACATTTTTGTCTGACAGGGTATAGAGAAGGGCAGCATTCGATGCAGGATCGGGTTTTTGGAAGAAGGTCGAGTGGGGTTGTGGGAGGCCGAGAAGGGCTTGATGGTAGTCGAGGTGGAATGCGTCGTCAACGAAAATTGCTTGGACAGTTGCTATGGCAAGACAGACCAGCGAAAGGATGCCATAACGCCTCATCCTGTCGCAACCTTGTAGTTTATCACCTTTGAAGGTCGGAGACCTGTTTACCACCTGTATTTAAATATTTTGTCAAGTCGGTGCCGGGAAATCATCTTTCGGGCTTAGGCGGTCCTGCTAGTTCGGGCATAGTGGCACTTCTGCGTAGACGGGCGCCTGTAACGTCTATCCAGAGTACTCCGTACGAGTCCTTATTTCTTCTACTTACTTACTCGTTATACCTCAACCACGTCATAGCACTACCGCTTACATCCTTTTCTACCATAGGCGCCCTTAGATTCTGCGAAAAACAGGGCGCTATAAGGGTTTATTTGCTACAAACAGCTGGTTACAGGCGCTCTACCGCCATGCACCGCCGCCTATAAGCCTCGCCAAGCATTTTTCGGCAAAGTTGCTGTATTTCTGAACCACTGGTTGGAGACGCTGGTTATAGCGTCTCAGTGCCTCAAACGCCTTGGCCCCAGTTTTAATATCCTTCGACTCTACGACAACAATTAAAAGCACATCTCCGCTGGCGTATTGGTAGCTTCGACCATGGGAATGCTTTGTAGGAATTGGCAGCCGCTTTGCAGTGACTATATGTGGGGTTGCGCAGACTTGAAATGAACAGCAATGATACGTTAATGGTTACAACGAGCAACCTACCTGAAGTTACGCTTGCACGAATGGCTGGCTGGATAAACAAGTCGCCGAACAGCTTTAATGTAGATATAGCCGTGGCTGTTAGATAGCGTAGGTGACGAGAAAGAGCTAAATCTACATTGACTGTAGCAAAACATCGAATCATGTGGATATCCGCTTCTTAGGCGTGCTTAACGGAGGGTTAACGTCGGCGATAGGCGGATTAGGTAGATGCAAGACTTGCTCGCAAGGTCGTACCACTACGTTATAACTGAGGTCCTCCCAGTCTGCTAGTGCTGTAACCTCAGCACGAAGGGAATTACACGCATTTGTACCTGTCGGGCATCTTGTACAGTCCAGGCTCGAATTTTGATGTTGTGAGATATTTGAGAAGAGTGGTGCTCGTCATAGTAGTGCAAGCTCCCAATGATCAGGCTGAGGGCTGGATGTCACTGCATAAGCATTCGAGCTAGGTGAGGGGCAGGAATTAGATCTTAGCTGCCTGCTTCCAGTTCAGGCTGCTGCTTCTCCACGAAACCTCGATACCCTATGCATGTCTTCGCGACAGCGAATCATTCATCCGTATTACTCGTGAATCTACTGACAAAGGATACGGATGGCACCGTCGCCAGACACAGAAGATTACTACATGATATTAGAGGTCGACCAAACCGCGACAACCGGGGTAATTACTAGTGCCTATAGACGACTAGCGCGGGTGCTCCATCCGGACCGAAACGACAAGCCCGACGCTACTGAAGCTTTTCAACAGGTATTACGTCTGCTATTTTTTTAACGGTAGTCTTTGTCGTCAATCATCATGTCGGGTGTACTGACAAGAAGCTTGAAAGCTCGGGCGAGCCTATGAAACATTGAAGGATGAACAAGCCCGCCGAAACTACGACCTCATCTACCCTTTCTTGAAACGATGCCGCCCACCACCTCCTGCCTCGGCGTCGCCTTCAGGAACACTCAGCGAAGCAGCGCAAATCGCTGCAATCCAAAAGTCGAAGCGAGAACGCAGTACACGATGGCAGACTGAGAAGAAGGCCTTTGATTCATCGATATTCGAGCTACAGAGAGCCATTCGACAGTTAGAACAGGACATAAAAATTCTAGACAGTATTGTGGCTGCTGAGGCTGCAGCAGAGGCGCAGAAGAATAGCTGGGCAACATGGATTTTGTCGCCATTCTACAAGAAGGCAGAAGTGAGCGAGGAGGAGAAGGTGCGCAAGGACAGAGAGAGACAGGAAAGAAGAATTGAGAAAGATATGAAGGAGCGGCGATTAGAGTGGAGAAAGACGGACTTGAAGAAAATGCAGGATCGCCTACAAAAGGCCAAGGAGGAGTTCGATGCTGCGGATCTAGGCTATGACTGGAAGTTAGGAGAGATCCAGGCTAGTATACGGGTTAGGGAATTCCGGGAAAGGCAAGAGAGGGAGAAGGCTGAGAGAGAGAGAATGGCAGCGCTTTGGCGAGAGCAGCAGGAACAGTGGGTGAAACAGCAGCAACAAGCAGAGGCGTTGAGAAAACAACAGGCGGAGAAGCGAGCAGCTGAACAGAGACGACAAGAGGAAAAGATCAGGAACCGGCGGAAAACTGATCAGGAAACCCAGACGCATTTTGGTTCCGCAGGGAGAAGCACTCGCCAGGGCCGCACGTCAAATTGCTGCCACGGTGGCTGGTGGCCAAAGATACAGGGTCGCACAGAATGCCCGCAGTGCGATGAGAGCTGGACATATCTGCTGCAGTGTCCGACCTGTGAGTTGAAGGCATGTCCGAGATGTCAAGCTGCGATACGGCCGCGGAGAAATCGAGGATTCCATTAGGTAAGGACCCCGAGCTAGCACCCCGAGTACGGGTCTTGGTGAATAGGCTGGTAGAAAGGATCCTGGACTTTTGTCTCATGCATGCATGTATCAGCGTTCTTGCACCAGGCTATGCCGGAATCCATTTTTTTCTCCTTTTCGAACCTGTTCTGGCCCTTGCAAATTTACAACAGTCCCATGGCGTGAATAAAAGTAAGCCAAACTTTCCCTTACGGGAAATCCTCTAAAGAAATGCCTCCTAAATTGTATTCAATATTGTTCACAACTGGCTCGATATGTGCCGTCAATTTGCAATCGTGAGACTGACAATGCGAATTGTAATGTGAACGATGCGAACGATGTGAACAATGTGGAGGACTTCCACTACACCATTTCGGATCGCGAATTGCTCGGATGCTAGTGACGGTATCTGCAATGCTGTATCCCAGGAATGGAATATGCGGACGAGGCAAAAGAAGCTCACGGAGAGACAGCTCCTTCACGAGCGATCCATATAGCATGGCATTGCATTCGAAAGTGCATTTTATGCGTTCGTATCGGAAGTTGTCTAGGAGGTCCTCAAGAGCCGAAAGCAATCTATCAAGTGCTTCGTAGCGTCGTAAGTTAATCTTCTCTAGGATCACACGTCAGTACGAGTTTGGCCTTCAAGAAAACTGTCTGACTTCTTACCAATCACACTTTCCTCAATAGGGAGGCCCAGAGTCTGTACTGTGCTTCTACTAAGCCGAATCGCCAAAAGGGTCACGGCCTTGAACTGGACCTGCTTGCGGAAAACGAGGGAAATGCAAAGCCACTGAATCAGTTCCTTAGAATATGTTGTCGGAATATCGCCTTTTAGATTGTCGACCCATCTGTCTGAGAATGGCTCTACCACCTCGAGGCATTTCAAATAATCCACAATCACCGCCAGCTTCGTCAGCATATTTAGGTCCACAACTCTAGGTACTTCGCGACTTTTACCATGAATGATGTTTAGGACGATGAGCATAGCCCCAGGATCCTGCTCATTCATGCGAAGTTCCACGTGCCCTACTGAGCGGAGGGTTTGGCTTTCCAACATCCCGCTCCGCAGGTTGCCCTTGAAATAAGGTGATGAAAACGTCAAGTGCTTCGACGAGGTCCGTATCCGCACCCATTTTTTGTCTCGGTTCAAAGCGGCATCGTCCTCTTCCATTGCCTGGTCCTGATCTTCATTGCAGGGCTGCTCAGGATTCACTTGTTCCGTCGGTTCGGGACTCTGCCGTAGTTCTGGAGGTCCGTAATAGTATGGCATATAAGCTTCCTCGATGAGTTCCGGCTCTGCATATTCCTGGGGCTCTTCCCAAAATGCAGTGTCATCGCATTTGTTGGTATCTGTCCATCGGTTCTGCGAGATTGGACGCCTATAATTCAGTCCTGAAGCGGGGAACATATTATCCAAGACACCATGCAGAAATGGCGGTTCCTCGAGGGGCGGCAATAGGAGATCAACGTCTCCGTCACAATCTATGTAATGAGACGTAGTGACAGACACGTTCTTAGGATGGCTTTTGTGCTCCGAACTAGAAGATGGAACATTCATGTTTGTTCAGGCGCCGCAGCACTACGATCGTGTCCGCAGACTATTGCTGTTCAGAATCACGCATCAGCATCAGCAATTGGGCACCTTGGTTGCACAGTGCGTGGGTTAGAACGTTCTGGGATAGTATTATTCCGCTCCGTTTGGCACGTGCTATCTACGGTGTGACGTATTGAGAGAGGTGAGAGAGTAAGAGGCCAATGTTGTTATTATTGAAGCATAGAGACCGACCATAATAGTAACCGTAGTCGACGGACTCGAAAAGTGGCTAGAGCCGTTAGAGCATCATCATGAGCAGCACATTCCTGGGTACTATCTTGAATGTCCTTACTGGCCCTTCTTCTCCTACATTTCTTCCCCTCGCTGCTCTTACACCGATTGTATTCAAGTAATCTCGAGTGCTAGAAATGATGAAGCCGGAAGAGGAGGAGCAGGCCTCCGGGTGGTGAGAGACGCTTGTGGTTTGGTGTATGTATTGTATGGCAATGACAACGGAACTTCAGGCTCGTGCTTTGTAAGTTAGGGTGAACAAGGAGGTCACCAGATCAAGTCAAACATACATTGACGATTAAGCTCTCGCCCCGCCAATGCAGTCCTGGATCCAGCTCGCCAAGTCTTCTGTTACAGTAACACTTGGGGAATGCAACGGAGTTAGACTTCGGACATGGAAAACTGTCAACATATGGGGATCAAGCTGCTATGCATTCGTCTCTCGGCGTGCCATGCCGCGACTGTTATCATCTGCACTTCTATGTCATCAGTTCTCGCCGCGGCGACAGCGACAATTTTATGGTGTCCATGGTCATGAGCAGCTGATGGATGGCAATCTCGTACACCATCCCTCGAGTTGCCCATCGACTTGTCCCTAGCCACCACTCTGACCGGCATCTTGAACCGTCGTCAGCTTGTTCGCAAGCATCTGTAGGAGCTACTCCGATCGGGCCAGCAATCTGTCTTCCCGCTCCTTCGCCTCTCTCTGCAACTTGTCTTCCCGCTCCCTCGCCTCTCTCTGCAAATTGTCTTCTCGCTCCTTCGCGTCCTTCTGCAGCTGTGTAAACTGATTCTGCAGCTGCTCAAACCGCGTCATCAGCTCCGTGTGCTGCTGCCCAACTTGCCGTGCCACGCTGGCCAAATTGTATCGTCGAGACAGCTCAGGCTTCACAAAGGTGGGGACCGAGCTGGATGTGGCTGGAGTCAGAGGTGTGATGTCGTCTACTGGCGCGGTAGGGGTCTGAGATGATATCGGTGAGTTGTCAGATGGGGCGAAAGGGTCGCTTAGACAACCAATGGCTTCTTTAAGGCGCTGCAGGTGAAGCGAAGCATAGTGAGTCTGCACGTTCCACACGAACTGGGCCGCCGTCTCCCATTCCTTAGCGTCTTCATCACCGTACATGAATTCTCGGCCCTTTCTACGATAGAACGTAACCTTGTCACCGTCGATTTCGGGATAATGTCCGTAGATACGCACTTGCGCCTCATCGTGTGACATAGAAAACCCTATAAACCGGCGGTGAATCTTAGAAGCTTGACCGGCTCGGCGATAGAGCTCAAACACGGCGCGCAGAGCGACGGTCATACTGTTGAGATTTGCGTTGTCGGCAATATCGAGGGCCTCTTTACTACTCTTCACCTCGGCCGTGAAGAAAGGAAAGAGCATCCCGTAGCAGCCGACGAACGGCGACATCGTCTCCGGGTTTAGCCTCAGTTTTCGACGTTCCACCTCTGTAAAGGCCGACAGGGAGAAGCCTAGGGTACGATCGGGTTGAGGTAACTTCCCATAGAACACCAAATTATCGTGCCAACGGTCGTTGTGGCCTTCGGCGAGATCCTTGATCTCCTCGGGGTATAGCAGCGCCAGGAACTCTGCCGAAGGGACGAGATGCGGATGGAGATCGATGCACACTCGTAGTTCTGAACGACCCCGGAGCAATTCTCGTAACAGACAGACATGTTCACGCGGCATTATGTGGAGGCGTGGAAATTCTGACCTTTTCATTTCCAACGTCTTGAATAGCTCCAGCTCTTCCGGCAGAGGACCTTTCGTCGAATCTCGCATGAAGCTGCCCTTGCTCTCCATCAAGCCCAAAAACCGACCATCTTTGTAGATTGAGGTCTTCGATTCGCGTGCCACCGTGGTGTTGGTCTCTCCTTCCGAGGTCAAGGAGATTTCACTGTCACCGGAGATGGAGCGGGTCCGTTTCAACGAAGGGGCTCCAGACATGTTGTCTTGTTCTTCCCACTCGGGAATGCCTCCGAACTCGTCTGGCAAGTCGGAGACCCAGTCGAATATTGGGCTTGACGTAGGTGGGGTTCGTGTTCTCTGTCTCTTTCTACTTCGGTGGGTTTCAAGCTCGGGAAACTCGGGATCAACCCACTCGCTCCGCCAGTTTGGTGACTTTGTGTTAGGATCGCAGATTGGTGAGCCAGATGGATATTGTGGCGACGACGAACGCGTACAACGAAGCTTGTGAGTACGCTCAACCGTCTCGCTATCTGGATTAGGCGGTTTCCCTGCCATCTGTTAGGGATTGCCAAGGTCCACACTTACTGCTGTGTCGAGGAACTGGCGGACCGTTGAGACTCAGCATTGGGTGACACGAACGTGTACACTCTTGCCAAAGTCGGGCCTGTGACGGGCATAGCGATTGTTCCAAGTAATTTCTGGTGACGATACCCATCCTTGCCTGGATGAGACAGCTTGAAGATGAGTCGCGAGCGATGTTCAAACTCGTGGCATGTACTGTGGAAGGTGCAATCAGTGGGGCTATAAACAGAAGTGCGCGAATTAGAGTAAGCACGAGCAAGTTAGCTTACGTCATGAGGCGACTGCAGCCCCGTCTCCCCCAGTGCTCCCCCTGCTCCTCCTAACCTAGCGTGCCTCAGCCACCGTAGCCGAGCTCTTTTGGTAGCCACTCACGCCGCTTTATAGCCTCACTGAGCACCTTCCACAGTAGGAGAGCGAGACAAAGATAAGAATACTCTCGAGCTTGACAATACCGCGACGATAAGTCGTAGTACCTACTGTGACCCGCGTAAAGTGGTAGTTCTTTGAGGAACAAAGACGCGTCCTGGTCCGCCGTCTCCGCTCGCTGTAATATCTGCCCAGTCCGGTGTTTGCAGTCGCCAATGACGTCTATTTAGGAGGTGCTCGGTGGAGAGAAAAGCACAGACAGACATGATACTGTAGGTCACCCACGGTCACCCCAAGAAGACCTAAACTACCACGCGGATGAAGATATATTGGACCAGGATCCCCCATCAACGCTTCTTGCGAGTCCCTTGAGCCAAGATGGTTTCAGGCATCCCAGGCAACAACATTTCGACGTTTCCCGTTTCTGTTGATATCTTGGTAGCCATGAATCACGCAGGCTTGTCCAACCCAAATAGCCTTTGATCTCGTCTGCATTGCGCAATGCCATCAGAATCGCGCCGGTCGTTCGATCGCGCCGCTTTCGAAGCAGGTCCGTGGACGACCTGGACACTGACCTCAGTCACCTTATGTGTATAGGTCTGCGGCGGCTTAACGCAGCCATCGGAAAGTCGCGGGTGCTCGCACAGTTTCTCCCGATCGAGTTAGTTGCTAGCGGTGGGTTTGTGTCCGTCATGTGAGGAATACCCGTCCCTCCATCACCATCGCTGATTTCGTGCACTCAGGTATCTCCGGAACCGAAACTCCTCCCAAGACCTGGACTACTTTGTCGACGCGAGTGACTTCGGTGGTGAGTATGAGCAGGTGCGAGAGGAGTTACGAAAGCTCATCGAATTGGTCGCCAAGCAGTTGGGCTATAGTCCCCAGTGGGCCAACGACGAAGTGCGGGTGTTCCTCACTTTGCTCAACGATCCAGAGTCTCTATTTGAACAGTCCAGACAGCAGAATGTGGTGTTGTATCGAGAAGCGAATATAGTCATTTACGCTGTCAAGTGGGAATGGGTCCTTGCTCGTAAATTGAAGCGGCTACAGATGGTGGGTCAACAGGCTAGGCCCGAAGATTGGAGGGATTGTACAGCGATCACCAAGCTTCTTTATGATGCCAAGGGAGGGAAGTTGCATCCCAACATGGTCCAGATCTTCGACGACACTCAGCGAGAGTCGCCGGTCGCGCCGAAAACTCTGATGGATTTGAGACGTTTGGTCATCGAGTTGTACAAAGTGGATGCTCTTCCTGTCGCGGTCTGGATCTTTGGGTCCTCGACTCAGTCGTTTGATTATAGATGGAATGATGGAACAACGATTGCTCGGGACCTATGGCCTGCGATGCGAGGACGCATTTCCGTGTATCTTCCCGAGAATCAGCAATGGAGATACTACGACTGTGCCACGCGGACATGGGGCGAGACGCTTAACAACGCAAATGACTAGCGGCCCTTGGAGCCATTTCTGTTACCATAGTCCAATGATTGCGCGTGCCAGAACCATGCGGACCGATGTGGGCAAACAACAATTCTTGCTTCGAGGAGACCTCCCGCAGATAGGCAGCCAGTTGACTAGATAGAAAAAATGTTGCCTGCATTGGCGTCGATCTGACGGTCTGAGAAAGGGTTAGATGGCGACGTCGGAAACTCGTCGACCCCGTCTCTTCGCAAGTTAAGAGGATGCTCTAAAGGCGGGACGCCATTCACCCATGGCGGGCAGGATTCCTTTTGTCGTTCGCTTGTGCCGCGTCGTAGACCCATATCCAGCCTAAAATTGAAAGCATGCGTCAAGCTCTCGACGATAGAGGCAAGAACAGCGTAGCGCTCTTTATCGACATCGCGAGGATCCGGTATGACTTCAAGTCTCCACGCTTCTGAAGGGTGGTTCCAGAAGTATTGTACCTCCAGCATTAATTCGTTGGACTCGTCTGCACAAATAAACTCGTACATTCGATAAATCGAAGCTGTGGGGGTGTCGTGTGATTGGAAACCCGCCATCTGTCGAAGGGCTCCGATACCATCGTATCGCCGCCGGACGAGATCTGGACGCTCCTTGAGTTCGTTTGGTCCAGGGAGAGGTTCTGGCAAGACCATTCGACTTCGAGGACCACGAAGGTAGCGCACCATCGTGTGCGCTGGAAACTTTGAATCGCGTAAAAGTAGGAAGATATCTTGGAAAGATTGCATTGGCAGGGACGATCACAATTGTTGGAGTCTAGATTGACCCTTTGACGTTGATTAAGTTCCCATAACACGAAGTTGAAGTTTTCTGTGTCGCTTGGACGCGGCGCGGACTTGCTTGTGTAGTAAAGTTGGTAGACAGGTATGTGTCGATTAAGTAGCGACTAGGATACGGGTGAGGAGCATAACGGTTTGCTCATTTCCAAGGTTTGAAAATTATCCTTAGCTCCGTATTCTACACCTCCGTAAGTATAGTTCTGTTCTTTGTAAAAACTTATTACGTTTCTTTTATAGTAATTGTGAGGAAAAGCTACGCTTGGGGCCAAGGTACCTCCAAATCGGCAAAAGTACAATATTCTACTAATTTGGCGATTCAATATAAGTACCCTCGCCTACGCGCACGTCACAAGCTTCAAATTGGTTTGGTTTGCTATGTTAACGTGCCCTCCGCTGATGCCAGAAGTCTCATAGTCATTTGTTGCACAGGCGATGCCCTATCTCTTTACTAATGAACGCTCATTCAAGAAAGATCATGAGACCGATTCGATACAATACATTCACCATCATAGAGCGTCATCAACATACTGGTGAACCAAGAACATAACTACTGAACAAATGTCTCTCTATTCTTTTTGCCTCCTTTTCAACGTTCGCAGTGGTGGGGATCAGCTCGCCCGGAGCTGCGACGATTTCTCGGCTGATTTCAATGGAAATGTACAGCTGGGTGAAGGACAAAGAGGCGGAGCGGAAAAGGGAGTGGCCAGGGTGGGCAGCAAGGTTATGTGAGGGCCGCCCAGGCCTATGAGCTATTCTACTGCCTGCTGAGTGACCCACAGCAGGAAGTTTTCGAGATGGTCGACCTGTGTGAGGATACAGTGCACGTATGTCGATGCCGGTAGCTACTAGCGCCGCCACTGGGCTCACTTATCTTGGCGCTTCAGCCCTACTACCTAATCCACTTTTGTCAAACACGAGGTTGGGTTCTGGCTACATCTTGCGACACCCCGCTCTCAACAGAGCGTGGTGAAGCGCAATGCCGAAGTTTCCAGACTTGCTAAGAAAGCCTAGCTTGAAGCAAAACGCGTGTGATGAAGAAGATCAGGGATATGTTATCGATGTTAGGATCTAGTAGGTCGGCCACAGCAGGCATCAATGATGACACCCTCGGGAAAGCACCAGCGGAAGCATCAAATGCTCTAAGTTTCCATGTGGACTGGAAAGAGTCTCTACGAGGGCGTGCAGGCCAGGACGCTGTGGACGAAGTTATCAGGCTTGCCAAGACTGGTACCAGCACAAAAGCTGTATCGAGAAATCGCAAGAATCTGTTGCACTATGCAGCCGCGCGCAATGACCTGTTGCTGGCGCAATATGCCATTGATAGCGGTATTGACGTCAACCAGCAAGCCTACCTTGGTTCTCTAAAAGAGCGGACTCGTCCAGAGAAGCCTACCTTAGGATGGACTGCTTTGCACTATGCAACGAAGCACGATAATGCCGATCTTGTCAGACTGCTAATCAGACGTGGAGCCAATGTATGGGAAGGTGGTTCAGTGGACAAAACAGGTCCTGTTGATCTCGCCATCAAAAGGCATCGACAGCGAAGTTACTGGGTCTTCGTCCAGTACGGTTTGATCGCTGGTGGCTCTGATCAGCAAGCTCCTCCGTCCGTCTCTCGACTCGTAGCATATAATGCCATGCCGGCCAAGCTCATCATGCAATTGCAAGGTGATTTGTGTGCTGAGTTTGACTTTTCAAAAGACTCGGCCGACTCGGCAAGATGTGAATCCTGCACTACACCTGATCAAAGCCAAGCTCGAGGAATCAGAAACGGCCGCCACGCCATGGAACGAAACATTAGAGCACAACGTGGACCTGAAACTTCCTTCAATTATGGCTTTTTGGATCGCTGCACTATTTGTATGGCCATCCTGAACACACCGACTCTACACCTGGCAGCTGAAGTACAGCGTGACGCAATGACAAAAGTTTTCGATGAGGTCAAATACCCGTATTATGACGGTGAGTTGACCTTGGTTTACCAAAATAATCCCAGCTAAGCAACGATAGATGATCTCCATTACATACTGTCTCTTAGGAGATCGCTCGACGACCACAACACCGCATCCGCCTGTGCAATGCTGCTACCAAGGTATTGGCTCCTCAGATGTTTGAAGTCGCATAAGCAGTGCAGTTATCAGCTTGGAGAGAGCGTCCTGCCATCACGTGTTGTCTGCATCGATCGAGATGCTCCTACTTTAGGCGCCCGTATTCTCGAAAACCATGCGGGCATGTACAGCGGCACATATTGTACATTAAGCTACAGGTGGACCGAGGGCACGTTGACCACAACCAGCGCTACCCTCGCGGCATTCAAGAAATCTATTCCGATAAAGCGCTTGCCGAAGACAATTCAGGATGCAATGGCTACGGCGAGAGCTCTTGGCTTCCAGTACATCTGGGTCGACGCGCTCTGTATCGTGCAAGACAATCGAGATGATTGGCTCCAAGAATCCGCGAAAATGCACGAAATCTATCTCAATTCGGCGTTGACCATATCTGCACTTGATCAAAACAAGGACGATGCTGGTATGTTCTTCGCTCGAACCCCTACTATGGCCAAGGACGCCTTTGAGCGGTGTCGCCCCGACGGAGCTCTCGATGAGCGCGGGTGGGTTCTGCAGGAGCAAATCTTATCGCGCCGCACGCTAACGTGGTCAAGAGGTGGTATCGCTTGGAGCTGTGCCGTAATGAATTGTTCCGAGTCAATACCGGGAGGCAAGCCAAGTATATTACTTGGGACTAAGTCGAGAGCTTTTACAGAAGGTGCTGCGTTACAGAGAGAGGAGGATGAAACAGTCTTCAAGCGTTGGATTACCGGCGGTTTCTACGAAGGTGAACATGAGGAGGAAGCATACAAGTTGTGGCGATCGACACTCGCGAACTACACGAAACGCCAACTTACCAAAGAGACGGACCGATTTGTGGCTATCAGCGGTCTTGCATCTCTGCTTGGAAGGAAGCTGAACGACATTTTGGTGGTTGGCTTGTGGCGCAACAAGTTACCACATCATCTTCTGTGGAGTGTCAAGCGAGAGCGATATCAATCAACAATCATGCCGTGGCTCAAGGATCGCCTCTCACCACGCTCACAAGCCTTTTGCGCCCCGACGTGGTCGTGGCTCTCTGTCGTGGACCCAATCACCTACGCCGGGTTTGGGATTAAAGATGTGGGTCCAGAAAGACTGGCTACCTTCACCAAGATTGAAATAGATGTCCTTTCCATCGATGAGCCAGCGGTCACAACTGACACCATCCGCTGCTGTCTTACAGTAAGAGGGTGCCTCAGGAAAGTCCATGTTGCAACCCATCCAGGCAATGACGTCGGCCAAACTATATGTTTCCTATTTGGCGGAGGAGAAGACGAGCTTCCGCCAGCTGAGGAACCGTGCAAGTGTCAAGAGTGCAACAATCCATGTGGTTGCACGGCTTGCAGCGCCATGGGTCGAGCCGGCCAAGGTGGCTGGGACGGATCGCTGTGGGGTGGTCGATGGAACGATTTCTATGCTGACATCTCGACTATCAATGGAGCTAAACTGTATTGCCTCGTTGTCAGTAGAAATGCCGGCCTTGTGCTGACGCCATCCTCCAAGTCAGAAGGCTGCTTCGAACGTGTTGGCATCTGCTATTGGGATATTCTTCGCCAATGCGTGCTTCCGCCACATGGCTCGTACTGCACCGTGCGTATAGTGTGACGCGTGGGCGTGGGCCTTGTTGAGGAGGTAAGGGCATCATATCCTACTGCCTGATTGTTGAGGCAGCAAGGCATGAAAAAGTACTGACAGCCATACTTACAACCGAATTAGCCTTCTGCACTGCCGAAACAACATCGCGATGATGATGGCCTTTATTTTCAAACCGGAGGAAGACGCCTCACCCCATCTCGACCAGAAATTTCAGAACTTTAGGCCGCAAAGCACAGTCCCCACATGCCTCAATACCAGGCAGTTGGCAATGTGTTTGCTACCACAAAATACGGGGACCTTGGAATTGATGCAGCAAGAGCGATTTTCACGAGCGTCATGTAGCTCAACAGCCCTCCTGGTTCTGGATACTCACGCTAACACTCCTCCTACTTGTTGAACTGTAAGGGTAGGGTGGTAGTACTGCATCTGATGCCGTTGGACCGGGGAAATCGGAACAAGAGCACCGTAAAGCAAAGCAAAGCACAGAGTCGCAGACGTTGTGTAACATTCCGAGTGCCATTTCAAGCCAATCGGGACAACTTGAAGATCAAAATGGCTTCCCATGTTATGCCTTCTGGCATGTCTCCACAATGCCACGATGCGGGAAGAGCTCTATCGAAGGAGGTGGCCAGTGTCAGTAGCAAAAGGCACAGTCCGCGAAATGTTAGCGTACCGTGAGCGAAGTAAGGATTTCACGGGAGCGAAGGATTTTATATTTTCGTTGAAGAATACATGATTATTTCATGTGAATTCTCTCGTATCATCGTTAAAACATGTCGCTAAAATTAATTTCCCCAGGGTCAAATCACCAAGCCTCGAGCCCTTCGTGAACTTGGGAATTGCAGCACACAAACAACGCCGTGCACACCGATAACTATATGAGTTCCCTGCTTTGCTTAAGCATGTGAGGCCTCCCCCATGCTGTCTGTCACAAACTTGACTCCTACCACCGAACGACCTTTTGTGGAAAGTACTCATCGATCAGCTCGAGGTAGTAGTCCTTCAGATCGGCCACCTTGGGCTTCTCGTCGCTCTTGCTGTACAGGTCGTATGGGTTGAAGGCCTTGACTGCGGCGAGCTGCTCATCATCGCCTGGACCCATCATCCACATATAAGCGCCGGCACTATGCCACGGGTAGAAGGAGTGGAATCGAATCATAGCCAAGGCCTCCTTGGGCAACGTGCTCTGTTCCTTGCAGACGTGGTAGAGATACTCGTCGTGGCCCCAGCTGAGCATGACATTGTCAAGACCACAACCAGGCGTGTAGATGCCGTGCTTGGTGCTGTAGATTGGATCGTCGTAATCTCGGTTGTCTTTGAAGGACTTGTTACCGTAGATGATGCGGTCGTCGAAGGCGCAGCCGACAGGGAAGGTATCTCCAACGACGTCCCACTGGCCTTGGGCATCGAAGAAGAAAAGAAGTTTCCCAAGGTCGTGGATAAGACCGGTCAATTGCATCCATCGTGGCTTTCCGTCACGTCGGATGGCTTCGGCCGACTGGAGCAGGTGCTCAATCTGGCTAAGCTCAGTGTCGGGATCGGACTCGTCGATCAAAGTGTTCAACTTCTCGATGGCTTCCCAGATGGTCATCTCTGCTCGGGTCTTGCTGTGGAAGTCATTTCGGGCCTTGAGGTTGTAGGCAACGGTGTGCTTGGTATGCTGCTCCTTGTAGAAGTTCTTGACTCGGTCGTTGGCCTCTTCGTATTGTCGGAACTTGGTCTTGTCTTTCTCGGCATCGAATTCCGAAGCTTCGTGCATCGACTTCTCGAGCTGCTTCTTAGCTTGGTCCTTTAGGACATTGATGTGCTCAATTTCGTCGACCATTTCCTCAAGGGCAAGGCCATCCCGGTCAGTTCGGAAAGCCTGAACCGGTGCTTGGACTGCAGACATCTTCTCGGAGAAGGCTGTCACCTGGTTAACTCAAGGATCTTGCTGTGCGTCGAAAGTGTGTTGTTCTTTCGGACCTTAGGGTTCTAGGTTATTGAGGACTTCACGACTGGGCTTTGGAGTTGTCTGTATGTGTGAATGTGATGGGATATAACGAACAGAGGAAGAGATGTTTGGCAGGCGCGATTCACAAATTCTCGTTCATATATCTGAGCAGGCACAACGTGAGATTTTCATATTGTGTCAGACCCAGATTCTCGCAAACAAACCTCGAACCTACAATTTCTTTCTTCCAGGCTTGAAAATCTCCACCTGTTCGTTTGATTGGGTGGGTATACCATCTTTCGCGAAAATGCTCCTACTGCTCCGACCTGTACAAGGAAAGTAGTATCTCTCAGCACTTGGGAAAATTCTAAAGGCGGGAAATCAATTCGCTGAATATTTTCCACTTTTGGCAACGGGAATCGATCCTTGGGGCTGTCACTTCCAGCGGTCGGCCCGCTGTGAAGTCGGTGCCGCCTTTGTGATGCAAATCGTCCTTAGAACCATTGGCCACGTTTCTAGAAGAACCTTGTCATACGCCATTTCTCATGACTTGGTCCACAATATTGACTTCCAGCCGAGCCTTCGATTCGCCTGCTAATAATTACTTTGTACGTTCATGCTGGGCACTGAGGCACAGCGCTTCAGTGTTGAGAGAAGTTCAGAGGGTGTCAGGAGTGAAATGTGACAGATCACATCTCTGCAACCGGGAGGAATTGGTGGTCTATTTACATGCATGAACATACCGTCTTTAACAACCTCGCGTGACGTGCGCAAAATGTAGTGTAACATGAGCACCATTTACCATTTGGCAGCCAACCCGGGGATGAGAGCGTCGATGAATTAGCCAAAGCGCCATAACAATCAGCGATCGAGCCAATGTGGATGCCGAGAAAACCACAGCTGACATGGGATCACCATGGGCGACAAAACGTACAACGTCAGGTCTGGTGAATGAACTTGAAGTTGGGAATGCGAGTCGGCCAGAATTACCGCTTTGGGTTTGTAAGGAAAGAGCATGAAGCTGATCGAGCTGCATGATAGAGAGCCCTGCAGCTCCACTAAGAGCTCCAACCCTCCGAAAGTCTATCGGCAAAGAAGGAAATTCATGCCCGGAACACAGGCTCTCCTTTCCGGTCGGAGTTTGGGCGAGGGTTTTCATATCCGAGATCTGGGACAATTTTCGAGAGTTACCTAGGTAGCTTTCGAGACGCCGACCAATTTCTGAGAGCTTTGGCTACTTTCCCAAACTTGATTTCGATGGTAGTTTCGCTGGTTGAATCTGGCAGCCTGTGATGGAAACCCCTTCGAAACTTTGGAGACCAGCTTGCGACAGTGTTGTTAACACCAGACGGTTTGGGAGGGTGTGATGGTTGCCCTCAGCTCGCCCAGCTCGCCGGAACCTGCACCGAAGCACGAGAGGCTGGTCTTTCGGAGATGGCTGCCATATGTCTCGAAAATGACGTGGGAGGGTACCCTTTCGTCTAGACTAATTTTTTTTAAAATCATGTTGAATTGGAGATGACTTTTGCAGGCACAAACGCCGAAGTTCTCAGCAAACTTGATATGCTAATTTAAAATATATCAAGATTTGCACTCAACCTTGCCCAGACGTGTAAGGTCTACACAATTCCATCTTCTTTCTTTGAAGCTGAATTCAAAGCAAAAGAAACATCACATCATCTGCAAGCATGGCCGACACTACTTTTACCTTGAACACAGGCGCCAAAATCCCTGCCATTGGTTTGGGTACGTGGCAATCAGAACCGGGTCAAGTCAGAGCAGCTGTTGCACATGCCATCAACACAGGCTACCGACACATTGACTGCGCATACTGCTATGGCAACGAGGACGAAGTTGGTCAGGGCATTAAAGAGGGTCTGGAGGCCACAGGGTTAGAGAGGAGCGATCTTTTCATAACCACAAAGCTTTGGTGTACGTACCACACGCGTGTCGAGCAGAACCTCGACATGAGCTTGAAATCGCTTGGCCTCGACTACGTTGACCTTTACTTGATGCACTGGCCTGTGAGCATGAACCCTAATGGATCGCACGAGAAGTTCCCAAAGAGGCCAGACGGCTCCCGAGACCTGATCCTTGACCGGAAACCGGTTGACACTTACAAAGATATGGAGAAACTTCTGCAGACCGGTAAAGTCAAGGCTATTGGCGTTTCCAACTTTAGCAAGAAATTCCTCGAGCAATTACTCCCGCACGTCAATGTGGTGCCGGCAGCGAATCAAGTCGAGAATCATCCGTTGTTGCCACAGCAGGAAATTGTCGACTTTTGTAAAGAGAAGGGCATCATTGTGGAAGCATATTCACCCCTCGGAAGCACAGGGAGTCCGCTTATGAAGAATGAGAATGTAACGAAGGTCGCAGAAGAGACAGGCGCAAGTCCCGGGACAATTTTGCTCAGTTATCATGTGGCACGGGGCGTGGTGGCATTGCCAAAGTCCGTCACTCCTTCGCGCATCGATGAGAATTTTAAGATAGTCAAACTATCGCCCGAGCAATTGTCAGCACTTGAAAGCATTTCGAAATCACAGATGCAGAGAATCGTGTATCCCGAATTCGGTGTCAACTTCGGGTTTCCTGACAGGAACAATGGAGTAGCACATTCTGCAGCCGGAGCAGCATGAGGCAGGTCGGATGTGGCGGCGTGGCAGGTGCTGTGCATTGCGCTGTGGGCGTTGCAGGTGCAGGTGGTCGTAAAATGGTGTTGTCAAGCACCAGAAGCTCTGGCACACGGCTTTGTGCATAGTTCTCGGAGGTAGTACAGCTTGAGTATCAGACCTAGATGCACCACGATTCGAAATAGCTTAGTTTTTATCATTTCTCATCTTCGTGTCACGCCTATTCGTCGACAGTATATATTCCGTGCATCGATGATAGATATGCTTTACTGCTACTGGTTCGCATGACCAGATTGATTGACACCCAAAGAACAAGATGGCAATAGTGTTTGTCATTTGCCTGACAACAGAATGAATGTTGGCTGGGAAAAGCGGACACTAGATCCTCAAACTGTGCCTTTGTCGTCCTTTAAAGCTCATGAGGAGCGGGCGACACCGGTTCCTTGAATGCTGGCAATGTATACATGGCATGTTTGAGGCCAGCATCACTTTTATGTGCTGTTCGATTTTGAGAAAGTTCGCAAAATCACTTCCGAGCTTGCTATCAAGCTTGCAGGTCGGAAAATTGATGGCGTGAAGTTCTCGAAAGGGGCCATCCCCGCATTCGGTATGGTGGCCGCGCCCATCCCACGAATATCACTGGCTGATGTCATTCTCAAGGCTCAAAAAAAAAAAGTTCTGCGGAAAGCCCAGGTGGTCCAGCTTCTGGAAGACCCTCCGCAACTGTCTCAACACTTGCCCGCATGTTGGGTTGATGCTCCAGACTGTTGCATCGTACCTGAAAATTATATGGGCCCTTTAGAACAGCGTAAACTAAATACAGTAGATAGTCGGCGATGTCAAGATGAGCATCACAACAATAGATTTGAAGCTACTCTTGATAGGCAGGCGATACTGGTGCATGCTTCTGTCATTGATTAGCTGAGAAAATGCATAAGAAGCGTGAATCGCTGTCGCTGCTCACCGAAGAGCATCTAGAGATAGCCTTCGGCGATTTTCCACCCACGAACCGGGCAGCCTAAACCTTCACTACAACCACTTTCTTCCTCTCAACCACGACAAATTGGACCTCCAAACATTGCTTGACAGTCACTGCAGCCGTCCCTTCTTTGAGAATAAGATGGTCGGTGCAAAGCTCAAAATCGCCATTGCTGGCCTGGGCCGCATGGGCGCACGACACGCAGCACATTTTTATGGCCTCACTCCTCGTGCCGAACTGATCGCCGCATCTTCCCCTGAGCAGAGCGAGCTCGATTGGACACGGGAGACCTTGCCTGGTGTCAAGACCTATCTCTCCTACGATGAAATGCTTGAAACCGAAATTAAAAATGGCCTCCAAGCTGTGGTGGTGGCATCTGCCACCGCTGTTCACGCAGAGCAGGCAATCAAGGCCATCCAGCTTGGTCTACATGTGCTCTGCGAAAAGCCTCTTTCCACCAACGTGGAAATCTCTCAGACAGTGGTAACAGCGTACCGAGAGTCGCAGAAGAAATATCCCAACCAAAAAGTCATTTGCGGGTTTTCCCGACGATTCGATGCCTCCTACCGGGACGCGTTTGAGAAGATGCGAGAGGGCCTTATTGGGACACCGGCTGTGTTCCGATCCCAAACCTGCGACAAGCTCGATCCCACCGGATTTTTCGTCGAGTACGCAAAGTTTAGCGGTGGCATCTTCGTCGACTGCTCTATCCACGACATCGATCTGGCGCTGTGGTTCTTTGGAGAAGACAGCAAGATCAAGAGCGTGTCAGCGGTGGGCATAACGGCTGTTGAACCAGATCTAAGAAAATACAACGACAGAGATAATGCCGTTGCAGTCATAGAGTTCTATGATGGTAAGATTGCGCAGTTGTACTGCTCGCGCATGATGGCGGCCGGTCAAGAGGACAGCACCGAGGTCATCGGGACCAAGGGAAAGCTGGCCATCAACACGCAGCCTCAGATGAACTTGGTGAATATCAGTGAGGCCAGCGGAGTGCGGAGAGAAATCCCTGCCCACTACTACGGTCGATTCCGTGAAGCTTTCATCACGGAGGCCAACGAGTTTACTGCGTGCTGCTTGGACAACACCGAGCCCCCAATGAAGCTGGAAGGCGCAGTTACTGCTGTCCGCATCGGTCAGGCCCTGCAGGAGAGTTTGATCAATGGGCGAAGAATTGAGTTCGCCGAGGATGGGGGCCGGATCGTCCCAGAAGCAAGAGCCAGGTTGTGAATGCAACACATGCAGGCGTAAGATGGACAAGCTAGGTCAGTCGTGTTGACTGCAGGGCAAACGGTGGTGAGAATGCAAGAGCGGCGTTCGAACGGGTTTCTAGACAGCAGCAAGCTTTTGAAAAAGAGGTAATTAACTCAGGTATTTGAGTCGATATCCAGACAATGCTCAATAGACTTTCCATCTCCACAATTGGGTTCTCGACCTCTAGCTGGCTCTTCCTACATTTTGTCATTATACAGGTCTCGACTCTATTCACTCCAGCGCCGTTAAATGATTCATTCCACTAGTCATGTAGGCACACAATTAGCATAGACCTTTCCCCCGTCCCCGAAACATCCTAGACCTCGTCAATCATTCGGATTTGACCCCGCTACGCCCTGAATGCAAGGCCAGTGTGTCTTGGGAAAACCATGACAAGTGCACACGACCCGAACATGCACTTAGATCTTTTTTTCCTTTCGTGCCTCTGCCTGGGGAATGGTCAAAATGGCGGAAGCTTACACCAACACGTGGCTTGACTCGAGGTAAGGCGAAATAGGAGTAGTCCTTACTATATTACACTGTATCGGGAGGCAAAAGCGCGAAGAAGCGAGCTGATGCTGGGCCGTTAAATGTCTATCAGCTGTAGGTGAGGATATGTACGTAATGGTGATATGTTCTGTCGTAAGACGTCGTCAATGGGACGTTGAGGCAGGGGAAGAGGAAAGGGGAGCCCGAAGAAAAGATTTTCTCGCACTACTTCGTGAAGCACCTCATCGTGCAGTCTGGGTCGGTAGCTCTACCCTCCCGGACCCGTGCTCCGGTCCTGTGCTGCTCGATAGTTCGGCCGGCGGGCGTCCGTTGGTTCTCACATCGGGCGAGCTGCCGACGACTTCGTGTGCACCGCCGTACGGGGTGTAGCGCTGGGCTTGCTCATATGGCGTGTCTGAATAGGGACTCTGATGCTGTCCGTCTTTCTCGTACACACTTGCGTCTGAAGTAGAGTTTCCCGTTCGGTTCTGCTTTTTCCGCCGTCGGATGAGGAAGAACGCAAGGCCTGCGATAGCGAGGACTCCGAGGATGACGCCGACTGCAATCCCTGCTTTAGCACCTGTGCTTAGATCTGAGGACGAGGAATCAGACGCGGAGCTCGAAGATGCAGCCTGGCTGGAGGATGGAGTTGGCTCGTTTGAAGGCGTGATTGTGCTGGGCAGAGTCGAAGTTGCTGCTGAAGCGCTCGTTGTGCTTGTGGCCGATGTTGCTGTTCGCGTGGCCTGAGCAGTTGTGCTTGCGGCTGGCGTCTCGTCCGCATCATTGATGACGAAGTACGAGCTGATGAAAGGTTCTTCGAAATCGTAGCTCTTGCAGATGTAGAATGCAAAGAGCCGGCTGTCGGCTAGGTTGAAGCCCTCCTCAACCGCGTCCACGGTCCATCTGTACGATGTTGGGTGGGAGTCGGTGTTGGAAATCAGCCATGTTATGGTCTGGTTGGAGGTCGAGTAGTAGCCAAGACTGAGTATGTCATAGTCGGAAATATTGGTCCAGGAGATGTCGATGGTGTCGCCTGTTGCGACTGTTAGAGAGCCATCTGTGCCTGAGGGATTAATGAAATAGCCAGTAGCCAAGACGGAGGCGCAAAAGGAGAGTAATGGGAGAAGAGTGACTTTCATCGCTGGCGCCAGTGGTTTGTGCTAGAAGGAGCTCGAAGAGCCAGTGGAAGATGAGAAGGCTGATATGAGACTGAATGTTGTCAGAATTGACAGTGAGATGTACACAGATGTTCAATGCCAGGTCCAAAGAAAGAGCCAAGGCGGAAGCCAGCAGCCATGCAAGGTTGACTTGAGACCGACCGGCGGCCATCAAGGTGGCCCCCATTGGAAGCATGTGCATGTGAATAGCGTGGTTGGCCAAGTGGCAATCATCGCCATCAAACTCAACCAGGGTTCAGAGTCATTGTTGGGGGCGGAAGGCGGAGTTTCCTAGGGTTGGACAAACGGGCAGTCTCCATGGGTTGTCTTGTCTGAACGTGCGAGAAGCACGACTTTGTTGGTCTGACACAGTCTGGCATCCTCCTATCTTCAAATGCATTTTGAGAATCCTGATCCTGATCGTGCACGATCGTGACATGAAGCTGTATCCCAGGACGTGGAAGAAAGATTCGATTGACTGAGACGCCACGCTAGTGAATCTAGCGTGTTTCACCCTGCACGCGATTCACCTTCAGCTTGTCAGGGCCCTGCAAATACGGAGAAGTAAAACTCGGTCCGTGCAGCAGATATTTTTATGTCCGAAACCCAGACGCCTGCCCCACAATGGAGAGCCATGTAAGAGCGTCCTCACACGAAGTAAATCAGTTAACCACTCGTCGCTAATCTCGCGGCAGCTTGAGTCTTAGTGACAACGATGGTCGTCTATGCTATTATGTAATTCTTGCCGCGTTGTTGGCTGATTAAAATGCCGTCCCATGAGTAGTTAGGGTTCTTGACTGCCTCGCATTGGTGATACGTCTTACTTCGCGTTAGGAGCACTCCGACACCGACAAGATGAATGGCTGATCAGATGGTGCTGCTCGCACCGAAATTAGTGATATTTTAGCAGCAGTATCTGCGTCGAATTGCTCCAGCGGTCGTTACAGCTGAAACTTCGTTCTAACTCGGTCAGTTTTCCCTTTCCATTCCCACTCTTGGCCGCTGGCTCGCTGGATGCCTTTGTCGACGCGCCTTAGCTTGAGAGTCAGGCGAGGCCCAAGTTCTTGCAGACCGGTTCTAATGCCTTCGGTTCCCTGCATCTCCTTTCCATCTGCACCGACAACTGACCTCTCCGCCTCACGCTTTTCCCGAAAAACGTAGCGATGTTTCCTCAGAAAGATAAAGTCACGTTGGTTATGCAAGGTCACAACTTGTCGACCTTGCAACTCGGGATCAGAGGGGAAGAGTGACCTGAACAAGTGCGCGGTGAGCAAACCTAACGGTGTGGTGAAGTTGTTAAGGATCAACTCTGGGATATGGCTGGTCGGCCTGCCGTGTCCTGGGATTGCTTTTCCTTCATACCAGTTCGTGATGGTAAAATGGAAAGTCGGCCCAACAGGCAGGTGGACGATTACTAGACCGGCTGGCTTCTTGAGGTCTTCTTCCAACACCACAAGGGTGGTGTAGTCTCTTTTTGCAGCAAAAGCAGCAATTTCTCTCACACTAAACTTGTGACCGTACCTGTGCGACGACCTTCGAACGTACTTGGAGTTTGGGAAAAAGCCGACCAGGACATTTGCTTCATGATGGAGGGTAGAATTAATCGAGGTCGTGACGAGGATTTTGGGAATCGGAGGTCGTTCTTCGGGGGGAAGGAAAAGGGTGGGAAATTTCTTGGTCAAGGCAGCTGGAGCCAGCGATAAGTTTGTAGAGGTGGTTGACCTGGCAGGAGGAGAAGAAGCTCTCGGTGTCTCCTTTGCGATGGCCGATCGTATCTGTGACTTGCTGGGCAGCGCGTATCCAGCATCGGGGTCTTCCGGTGGTTCGAGATCTTCGTCGGCGAGACTGGGCTGGCTTGCATCATCCTCCTGCTCATCCTCGTCCAGCATGCTATCGTGGTCACTAGCCTCCTCGTCCAGTATCGACCCTTGCTCGGAGGGCTCGGGAAGGTCTTGTTCTTGGGCAAGCCGTCGTCTCTTCAGCCGTTCGACATTGAATGCAACTCCCAGACCGCCATCATCCGGCTCATCTTCGACCTCGTCCCATTTGCGCTTCGACTCAAGGGTCTGTGGTATGTTGATCTTGAGCCGTTTTTCTCGTAACTTGGGGTTCTTGGCCTCTTCCTTTTTGCGAGCAAAGCGGTCGGCTCTTCTCAGTGCATCGCGGGCTTTTTTCTGCTTGATGTGCAACTCTTGTCGTCGTGCTTTGTTGGCTGTTTTGAACGGGAGTGCCGCCTTTTCTGAGGGCCGTGGAGGTCTATTAGGCATGACGGGCCTTAGCAAATAGGCTGGAGAGACCACGTCTGAATGGTGTTGGTCTCTTTGATGTGGTGACTGTCCGCAACTGTCAAGCTGGTCAAAGAATTCTCCGTCATATTTTTTTTTTTTAATTTCCTGCCTGACTGCCTAATATTAAGGTGCGGGGGTGCTCTCACTCCGCTAGCTGCCACTAGCGGCAACAGTTTTAGCTAACAAATAGTTAAGCATTAATAGCAGGCGAAATCGGTAGTGCCAGACATGCAGCAGGGTGACTCCAAGTCCTTTCCATTTGAGTCACCGTAAACATTCCAAAGTCTTTTTTTCCTCTCACCCTGTGTGGAGGCCATCTTGAATGCGGTTAATTTCTCAACTTTGCTCTTCCAGCATCCGTGTACGACGATTTGCGACATCTGCATCTTGCTCGAAAGCTGCACAGTCGCGCTTTCAGCCAGACAAGATGGCCACCAACACGACTAAAGCGGGCCAGCCCTTCGATCGGGATGTGCTCGATTCGCTGCTGAGACGAACTGGCTTCTACATGCCATCCTTTGAGATCTATGGCGGCGAGAAAGGCCTGTTCGACTATGGCCCGCCCCTCACTGCGCTGCAATCGAATTTTGTTGATTTGTGGAGGAAACATTTTGTGCTAAGGGAGAAGATGCTGGAGGTCGACACAACCATTATCACGCCAGAACCCGTCTTTGTCACCTCCGGCCACGTAGCCAAGTTCGCAGATTTCATGTCCAAAGATCCCAAGACCGGCGAGATCTTCCGAACCGACCACCTAATCAAGCAAGTGCTGGGAGCGAGATTGAAGGCCGACCAGGATGCTCGTGGTCAGACGATAGAGGTCGAGAAGCCTAATGAGCCGCAGAAGAAGAAGAAGATCAAGGACGTCAAGATCGAGAAGTTGGATGACGCTGTTGCGCAGGAATACAATGAGACACTAGCCAAGCTGGACAATTATGATGGCAACGGTTTCCATGAGCTCATCAAGAAGTTTGACATCAAAGGCCCATCGAGCGGTGCCGTCCTGGATCCTCCAAAGCCATTCAACTTGATGTTCCAGACGTACATTGGCCCCAGTGCGGACAAGCCAAACGGCTACTTAAGACCGGAGACTGCTCAGGGCCAGTTTCTAAATTTTCAGAAATTGCTAGAATTCAACAAGCAGAAGATGCCCTTTGCCTCAGCCTCTATTGGCAAATCTTTCAGAAATGAAATTTCTCCGCGCCAAGGTTTACTGCGGGTGAGAGAGTTCCTAATGGCCGAAATAGAACATTACGTCGACCCAGAGAGCGGCAAGAAGCACGACAGGTTCGAAGATGTAAAGGATGTGAAGCTCACCTTGTTGAACAGACATACACAGCTGGCAGGCAGCGAGGCGACCGAAGTCATGACCATCGGTGAAGCTGTAGCAAAGAAGCTCGTCGACAACGAGACCCTGGGTTACTTTTTAGTGCGGATACAAGACTTTCTCCTAAAAATCGGCATTGACCCTACCAAGCTCCGCTTCAGACAGCACATGGCCAACGAAATGGCTCACTATGCCGCGGATTGCTGGGATGCAGAGCTGTGCGGCTCCTACGGCTGGATCGAATGTGTCGGCTGTGCGGATAGGTCGGCGTACGACCTGTCAGTACACATGAAGAAGACCGGTGCCCCCCTCGTGGTGCGAGAAAATCTTCCTGAACCACGAAAATTCAAAGAATTCCAAGTGGAACTCAACAAGAAAAAAATCGGTCCCAAGTTCCGAAAAGACGCCAAAGCTGTTGAATCCGCTGTTGAGGACCTTTCGCAGGACCTTCGAGAAAAGTTGTCACTAGAACTCAAGTCTTCAGGCAAAATCACAATCGATACACCATCTATCGGCTCTGGCAAGACGGAGTTAGAGAAAGATCTCATAACTATCGAGCAGCGTGAAGTCACGCAACACATCCGAGAGTACACGCCCAATGTCATCGAGCCGTCGTTTGGAATTGGCCGAATTCTCTACCACCTCCTCGAACACGTGTTCTGGACCCGGCCTTCGGCAGAGGCGACCGATGAACCATCCGCACGTAATGTCCTTTCCCTGCCTCCTTTGATCGCGCCCATCAAGGTCCTCATCGTGCCGCTGTCCAATCATCCCGACTTTAAACCTTTCCTGCGCAATCTCACCTCCATGCTCGACGAGCTCGACGTCGCAAACAGCATCGACGACTCGTCGGCTTCAATTGGCAAGCGCTACTCGAGGAACGATGAGCTCGGCACCCCATTCGGCATCACAGTTGATTTCCAGACCGTCAAAGACAAGACCATCACACTGCGTGAACGAGATTCGACGAAGCAAGTTAGAGCAAGCCAAGAGGAGATCTGTAGTGCCATTGAGGCCCTGGTCAAGGGACGTGAAACATGGCCACAGGTCAGCAAACGGTTACCGGAGTTTACGAGTCAGGAGGTGGATTAGAGACAATAGTAGAGATGACATAGATAGAGAAAGCCGAAGAAGCGCAATAGACAACCCAATCCCCCCATGGGCCTGAACATACTCGTTGACGCTCCAGCAAGCCAAAATAATGACTAGGACTCAGCTCAGCGTAGTGTAGCTGTGGAGACTATACTTGTTAAAAGCCGGGCCTACTCTTCAACAGCATGGTGTTCGAGAATTGTGAAGCAGTCGTCGTCCTTGCCCCCTCGGTAATTCTCTGCAATATCTTTCAAGTTGCGTCGCCGAGACTAGTAGAAATGTCCTCCACCATTCCATAAAAGGCTAAACACAGCTCGCAGCGGCTGCAGGACCCAGGTTAACGAGTGCAGCCGCCGAGGAAGATGACGATCTCGCTTCTAATCCAGGCTGGGGAGTCAATCGACGACACTCACCCCCCAGGATACCGGCCAAGTCTTTGTCAGGGCTCGGTCACATGCTTCCTTCTTATAAATTAGCACGCTCGTGTACTAGGTGCTCACCGTCAAGTCTGTGACCAAACCATTATTAGGGTCCTAATCTTTAGAGGAAATGTAATGTTGGCTCAAATGATCTGGCTCGAAAGAGAGAGTTGTAGTCTGCTTGAAAATGCTTAATTACTTTGCTAATTCGGGTCAACGCCAATTCACCCCTCGCTGATGCTTGCCTGATGCAGCAGATGGAAATATGTACGATGCAAACTGTCAGCCAGCCTCAGCCATGGCAGCCGAACCAAGAACCAAGAGATTGTACCTAGTCATGTTGGGAGGGTTTTCGCCAACTAACGCTGCACGTTCTAAACTATGTATAACCAGTACGACACCTCTCCGTTGTGGTTTTCTTGCTCCGTCAACTTCTGCATTTCCTGTTTACATTATCCATACACCTCAGGAATCATGACTCATGCCACGGCGCACACTTTCCGGCGATACGGCTGAATACGGATCGTCGCCCTCGGCTTCAGCTTCAGCCTCAGCTTCGTCATCGTCAAGATTTGCTGTGTCCCTTGCGTTAACATCCATGATCTCCGTTTCGGCGTCGCTCGTGCCCTCCGTGTCTTTAATATCGCCAGACATTCGTGGCGCTTTACGCCGTCGAGGTTGAGGGTCAAGTCCCACGCTGGCTTCCACTACCGCTCCCTCCGGCCGGGCTTTGTATTTTTCAAAAACTGCTTCCCGTACCACATCGTAGAGAAATGAGAACTGTACTTCTCGGATGACCATCATCATGCGCTGTTCGCGCAGCGCGTTGACCGTCTCGAAAATCAAGTCATGCTCGCTCTTGCCAAAGCCTTCTTCTGCGGTCGGTGTGGTCGCCTTTGGCGGACCTGACTTGCCCCAAGTATCGGCCTTTGCTAGCTTAATTTTATTGCTCTCGGTCGACTCGGTCTCGGCCACTGGAGCTGCAGTGGAAGGTGGAACATTGGGTGGCTGTATGCTATCGAGTAAGCGTTCTTCTTCCACCTCCCGAACCAAAAAATCCATTGCAATCCACGCGCCTGTTCTGCCAACGCCAGCACTGCAGTGTACAATGCGCGGGTCGCCATTGGCTTCCTTGTAGCTGCGCCTCGACAATTCTATGAGAGCTTTCCGGTCTTCGAGATCGGGCTTTCCAAAGTCGGGCCAGCGTCCGAAATAGTAGTGTATGACGGTTTTGGCAATATCATTTATCGTGAGCCGCATTTTACGGACTTCACAGTTGACAGCATTATCAAAGTCCTTGGATAGCAGGGTTATCGAGTCAGGCGTGCTCCCTGCACGGACATCGGAATTGACAGAGTTGGAGTCGTCCGAATGGGTTGCTTGCTTAACATCAGTGCCAGATCTACATGTACTATCTAGGAAAGGGTCATCACCGTTTTCAACAGGTCCTGCTTGAGTCGCAGGTGCATCATGTTCGTCGTGCTTCAGACTTATGGTTGGATGGTCCAAGTCTGCGGGGTAATAAAGGGCACACTTCTCCTTATTGTCCTCGATCAGCTGAGTGAGCATAATTACCACGCCTGTGTTGCCGTGTATTTCTTGATGCACCATATGCCAAAAATGTGAAGCTTGTCCCTGCTTCGGACCTTGGGATGCAATATACTTCACCTCTCGTGTTGCAGTGCCATCATCGCTGTCACGGGGGATCATGCTCCGACTGGTAAGCACGATGGGAGATGCGTTGACATAGTCAGACCCAGAGATGGGCTTTTTTAGCTTGATCCTTGATGCATCCCAAGGCTGGACGTTCCCATACCGGTTCCGACTAACGGTAATCTCGGATCTATCGACTCTATAAGGAGAGCTCTCGGGGTTTTCCATAGCATGAAAGAGTCGGAATCTTTGTTGCCACTCGAGTTCCTGAAATGTGGACATTATTTCTGTTTCGGTATTAGTCGACACGCCTAGGCTTGGGACTAACTTACCACTTCTTGACTTTTCGAGATAGGTTGGCATTTTCACGTTTGGTTTTCCCAGTGTCCTCTTCGAGGCAAAAGCGGCTTCGTTTGACCCATTGTGACCAGCAGCGGCTGCATCTGGTGCTTGCCGGCCATCTTCTACTGAACGCTGGCGCTTTGCCGATGTCCCTTGTGGCGGTGTACTCACAGACAGCGATTGTGGCATGATCTGCGTCAGCTCTTCGATAGAAGGGTCATTGGAGCGTGGGGTTTGGCTCCTGACAGCGGTAACAGACGGGGAGCTGCTAACTTGCACCGCTGGGGCGGTAGGTGGCCGAAGCGGCGTAGGTGACCTGCCCCTCCTGATGGATGGATGAATGTGAAGCCGGTGAAGCAATGATCGTTGAGAAGTGGGCCGGGGTTCCTCAGAAGAGCCTTCTCGTTCTGTGGCGGCGCCAGAATGTTTTTCTGTAAAAAAACGGGAGACTGTCGTGATGGCTGCGATCCTTGTTTGATTATATTTGAGATGTCCTTGGGTATTGCGCTGTAGGGTGGCGTTTTGAAAGTGAGCTACAAACACGGTTGTGGTAGCTGGCCAAGTGTAGTGATAAGGTGTATGTGGAAAGTCCGACCAACCTAGCAGTATGCCGTTGTCACGTCGCAATCCAAATTTCACTCAACCAGAAGGAAGAGGCTTCTACCTTAAGTTGGTTAGCTGATCGACCGTGGTCGCTTAAACGAATTGATGGATTGACTTTGATCGGGAGCGATGTAGGATAAGAGAGAGGACGACTGCGGCAACGGACGGGGACGTCAAGCATGTACAACTTTCTCAAAGTCACACTTCCTTAACTATGTGGGAGGGGCTTGTTAGGATTGACACTATACCAGATATCTGTGGTGAAGCGCCGCGGGTCAAGACCTGCCGGGATTGGTCGACGTTGCCAAGTGATCGATGACTTGCAGGCGCCGAATCTGGTTGTTACTGACGAGAGTCGACAGAGTCGCAGACCAACTTTCCCTTCTCTCCACTTTTGACAATCGCAGTTCTCTTGTACAGCAGCGTTTACCGATATTCGTAAAGAAAACGCTGTTCATTAGAGAATGTAATCGTCGATCATTGGACCGAATCACCATGAGTTGGCTGTGGCTGATAGAGGTATGTTCTGCCAAGTTCGAGGTACAAAATCTCGGTCGTTGTTGATGGTAGTTAGCGCAAGCTGGTCGAGACTCTACTTCGTAGCCCGGCATTTCATCGAAGCGTTCAAAAAGTGCATAAGCAAGTACACCAGCTCCAGCACGGTAAGCCGCCCGAGTACTACGGAGGTACCAACCTCGAAGAGCCGCCCAAAAATGGGGGTCTCAAAAGCCTTGCAAAGATGTTCTGGGAGGAGTTAAAGACTGGTCATAAGCCTGAGCCACCCGCAAAAAAGGGATAAGGTCATACCGCGCAAGCGTTTCAATATAAGTGTCGACCCCGGTGCCAAGGAGCAGTTATTCACCAGTCTCTCGTCGAGAAGCTCTCCGAGGCTCTCACTAGGTCACAAATTCTCGACAATGTCGTGTCAGATCTGCCCATTGGGTCCCACACACCACCAGAGGCATGATAACGGAGGTGGTCGCTGTTCAAAAGAAAGTCCAAAATCCAGAAGTAACAATGATTTCTATGTGTGGACAACGAACTCTGGTTCTCCTTCCTCTGAGCGGGTGGCTGACTCTCAATGAGAGCGCGACTTGCAACCGGATAAGATTGGATTGGCTACACACTTTTCGATTGAAGCTTGATCCTCATTCTATCCGAAGATCAAACAAATGGATTTTCCCGACCTTGCTCCTTCAACCAAAAATCTTATTCATTGCGGAAGGATGCAAGGCTCACTATTCCTAGGAATACTTCCACACATCGCGGGCATTTCACGTATAGGTCGGAACAGCGGTTCACAAATGTCCCATCTCCCGATAATCGTCTTGACAACGGCTCGCTTGCCTTGGGCAACCCAGAGATTTCATGCTCGCTTGTCTACAGCGGCTCATGGCAAACATAATTTGTCCGTGAGCAATCTGCACATGATTCTTTTGTGCGACACCAATGTACAGGTCGAACTGGAGAGCAATAGAGCTGTTAATCATACGATTCCATTCGGGTCGGCATCTGTCTTTTGCGTGGTATTTTCGTCTTCAGCTTGATGAAACCTCGATCATGTGTTTGTTAGAAGCCCCACCATGGTTCTACGACAGGATCAAAATTCGAGAGATGGGCTCTACTACGGCCAGGGAACACGAAATGCACGACCAGCAGTCTGGTTCGAGTTTGCAGCGCTAGATGCTTGAAAGCATTTGTGGAGGAAGGTATTGAGGAGCAGAAACTCTTGCAGCCAGTCGTGCCTGATGTTGGACAAGAAACATGCGAGCCTCGAGACAACCACAGGCGTCCGCTGTCAAGTTGTGTGACCAGCAATGCCTAGTTCGAGCGTGCAACGATGGAAGAGTACCTGTGTTTGCTTCTGCTTGTACGACTTGCACCACTAAGCGAGCCGAATGTTGTCAACTAGACCGGTGACGTTCAATAAACCCACCCGCAGTGACCTCGGTCGCGTTGCCATTCCTACGATTTCAGACTCGAACGCCTTGCTGCTCGCCTATTGTATTTGCACTAGACTCCGATAATGATAACCGCTCCAGGGTATCCAGTTATTGAATCCACCCAAAATCCAAATAGGAGCGTAAGGTTGGTCGTTTCGGAGTGTCAACATCCTCCCTCAGGCCTAGATGATCGATTTTGACACATTTCAAAGTTGGATACGCGGAGAACCGCGGAACCGCTTGAGGTTTTAAGCAGCAAACTGCATCATTGTTATGCTGGTGGGAGACGCAATAGTAGCGGAGGTGGCAAATTTCCCTACATGGAACAGCGAGGCAGTGCTTAGGTTATCACCTACGATCAAGTGATTCTAAAAAGAACGCAAACACGAGTCAAGAATCCTCAAAAGCCGTTTGTTATTGGCTGTGCATGCTGGCAATGCCGTTTGTTTTACGCATAGCCGTTATAAGTCACAAAGCCGCATGTCCAGTGAAAGAGTAGTTATCCCATCGCCAAACCCTATGTGAATGCGCCAAGCGCCAGGGAAGACTAGGGCAGACGCAACCAAGAAACCAGCCTGGACCGTTTCTCCTCTTTGGTTAGCCTACTAATGACTCAAAGTGTGACCAGGATCGCCTTTATTTGGTGGCACCGCATTCGATCATCATTACATTTTGCACATGGCGGCTAATGACAATGAGACAAATGGCGCAGCCAAAGTTCATGGTTAGGGATCCAGAGGCAAGAAAATCATGACTTGTCAGGTTCAGGCTTGACCGGTAATCTCAGATCTTTGGCGTCATCGGCACTTTTAGAGCTTTCCAACCTTGGAAGGGTCCATACCTTTGGTTGACAATTTGCACAATTTCAGGAACTCGCCAAGGCTATGTTGATTTTCTAAGTTATTGTTACCGGGGTCAATACTGCTTCCATTCGTGAACGACAACGATCACCGGATTTGATGAGCTCAAGAAAAAAAACGAACTATTGTAGAAGATGTACACAAGGCACCAACATACACGCAGTCAGACCAAGAACAACATACGGGGAGTATACAACAGTTGACTAGGACCTAAACAGCAATACTCCCCGGGGTTCCCGTGGGCAACACATACGATAGACATTGGTTCCGGCACGTCTGCACGAAGAAAACAGCAAACGTGGCACAAGTGGCAAGAAAAAAGGTTTCCACTTCGATTTGTTTGAATATATATTCAATTGTCCACGTTCGATCTTGCGCCATTATGCTTTGTGGATCGATGGTTGCATCTCGGTGCTTCAGGCGCCAGAATTAGTACTACCACCTTTACGGAGATCATCCTGTACGTATAATACGAAGTAAAAATCATCAATGAGCCAGGAGCAAATCATAATTCGCGCAAGTCATGCAGTGACTAGGGACTTTGTCAGCCGATCGATCAGATCCATAAGCGAGTGGCCACGATCTAAAATTGTCTCCCGATCTGGACGTGAATCAAGTTAGCTGCATCAGAGCACAAACAGAGTTGTGCCCACACGACGTGGGTGAACGAGCGCCTAAGCACGAGACACGAGAACGTAATCTTAACGATTGGTGGACAAAATGCCCGTTATCAGGCGCGTGGCAAGCTAAATTTTTACACCGAGTAGGAAAGGTCGAGAGTTACGCCCACTTGTGGATGCAAGAATCATGGATAGATGGCATTTGGTATCAACTTAACCACGATTATTTTGATAGGTTCCCAGATCTAACCGAGTTCCGCTCTTTCCGATCTGTAACAACGGTACGTGTAGCTGTCTAACCCATCTGTGGAAGCGATCTGCTGTCCAAACTATGACTGGTGCTATCGATCAGTGAGCCACCACACAACATATACACGAAGTAGAGGTGATTCGTAGTCCAAGATTAGAAATGAGCATTGGGATCCGATATCAATACCACTGGTGCGTGCGAGAATTGATCACATATCCAGGATTGCAGCAGT
The DNA here is from genome assembly GCA_017656005.1 of Incumbomyces lentus. Taxonomy (NCBI): domain Eukaryota; kingdom Fungi; phylum Ascomycota; class Eurotiomycetes; order Chaetothyriales; family Trichomeriaceae; genus Incumbomyces; species Incumbomyces lentus. The sequence continues at coordinate 349,598 of JACJVT010000004.1, read as the reverse complement.
AGTTCGAGACGCATCATGGTTTAACTGCTGTTTGAGACGCAGAGTATCTAAGGAAAATCGAGAAAGGTCCCTTAGTCTCCGAGGGATTAGAAGCTGCATTATTGAGCATTAGAAGGGGACCATCAACGAGCAGGCCAAAAGTCTAAAATGGACATCTGTACCATGCTTTCTGATCCTGGAGATCCAACGTGCACTTAACTTTCATTGGCTCCAACAATTTGTGCTAAGAATCCCACTCACTATCAATGGCATTCATTAACCTGATCACTGCCTGATGCATCGCCGTGCTGGGCGTTCCGTGCGTTCCTTGGGTTTCGTGGGTTTCTTGCTGCAGGAGAAGTGTCACGCCACTGTTCCCGACAGCCGCGCCAATCCAGATCTGGATAGATGTGCGTTCCACCACTTTAAGTACGAAAGTAACCGGCAATTGGTGACGTTGCGAATGTTCACGGTGCCCGACGATGGCCAAGATCTGCTGAGCAATCGATGCGAGCTCTCTCTACTCACCATATACAGCAATTACTTAGATTTTCCCTTGTCAATCTTCCCTACACCAGGGAATATCGTGCACGTCATTGAGACCCCTGTACAGTTTGGTCTGTTTGGCCGTCTAGATGCAGCAACCATTGATATCTCCTGATGTAGGACGAGATACGCCAATCTGAGAAATATTTTTTGAGGCTGTTGATGTGAGTAAATCGAGTATCTGGTGGAGTCGAAGGAGCGGGCGCAATTCTGGGCTTGCGTTAGCCTGGCTGGATCCAATCCAAATGGGTTTGAGCCTCAGCATAATGCCGTCTTTGACGCCAGTCCTCATTGTTATATTTCCGTGCATACAGTACAGTACCATAGAGCCCTAGTTGGTGGGTGCCGGTCTCGGATACGGATGTACGGAGTGCCCTCAATGGTCATGAATCGACCTTTACAGCTGTTTGCCGATCCCAAGCAAACTCTCCGACCGATTTTTGACAAGTGAATCCCCGAAGCCTTCAAATCCTGTACAACCTGTTGCGTCAAACGCAACACATGGCACGTTCAGGCGCCTTTGCACCTTTTCGACGACACATAACGGACCTATAATTCTGGGTTTTGGTCACTTCATCCGCCGGAGAATGCTCCGTGCGAGCTAACGGGTAGACAAAAACTCTACCCACCAGGCTTAGTGTGCGATCTACGATCTGTTTCTCCGCTCTGCGGCGCTATGTCTTGCAATCTGCAAATGCATCCTGGTATAGACCCTTGTCCATGGGATGTGCTTGCACCGTCGCTGGTGGCTTGCCAGTGTGTTGGAGTCTCGAGAAGCCACTGTGAATCTTTTCCGTTCTCTAGCTCGTCTAGACTTCTCTCTAGCTTTCACTTCCCTGACGCTTCTACCGTCTGCACTTTCCCTTCTTTCAACTTTAACTCTTACGCTCCTGCGCAACACTGCTACCGCCACCGCGTTCTCTGGTGCGCAGCCTCACTGACGCTGACCCCCAGAGACAACACATAGCACTATTCGGCGTTAATTCTATTACTACTCAATCAACAACAAACAACACAGTGTTATCGCTAGAGTCTATTAACGCCGGTCGAAGTGTAGTCAACGCACTTAATTCTGACATCGGGAACTCGCGCCGGACGCTCGAGCTGGACATCTAGAGATCGAATATTGTCTCGCTTCCAATTTTTCGAATTTGGCCAATTGCTTCGTTTGCGCAAAGGGAGAACAAGAGGTCTGAATTCCTTCCTGGCGACACGTCACGCTGTCAACCCGGTACATCCTGGCTTGATTTTGTGGCCCGTGTGGGGCAGTGTTGAAAAATCGAGCTACAGACAGATACCTAGCACAAGTCGCTTTGTTTGCCGCTCGCATGGTTGATATAGTTTCATGAGCCCGAAGGATTGGATTACGACCTACATTCGCCGTCGTTAGCGAAGCATCATGGCAGCGCTCGAGGCTCCCAGTCGGCAGAGGTATATCGGCAGCTCTAATAACGCTTGGAATCAGCTAACTTGCTTGCAGAGATGGCTTGCCCTCAATCAACAACTTCGATTTTGAAGCGTACCGTCTCGACAAAGCCGGCCACTCCCAGTATTCGATGCTGAATCTCAATTCTGTTTCTAAATGCAACATGAGTAGTCCACCCACGGCATATTCGGGTCCACCACCTCCATATTCATCTACTGTGTTAGTCAACAATTCTACTCAAGGCGTATCTGGATATATCTCGCCACCTGAAACGAGCTCAAGGAGATCCACAAGGGATGACAAAGAATCTCCAAAGGGGACTACTTTACTCCCATCAATATCAGAAGCGTTGAAGAGGGCAGATATGACGCCGGTGAATCAGGCTTACGCCACTAATTCTGTACCTGCTTCGGCAGTGGTACAGTCTTTTGCAGATGCACCCAAGGGACCGGGAAACCCGTTTTCACAGCCAGCAGCGCCCGCATCAGCGGCTAGATCGTCTTTTCCATCTGTTTCGGAGCAGTCAACGACCAAATTAGTGCCTCCCCCACCGATACCGTCTGAAAGTAGACAGGCTCCGACCCTAACTCCTCTTGAATCGCCACGATCACAATCCTCTAATCATAGACTTTCTGGACCACTTCCATCAAGCACATCGCAGTCGGATGCCCCATTCCGCTCCTCTTACTCGACGGAATCTGCGCGTCCTGGCTATCCTTTCCCTGATTACCACTCAACTTCTGCCACAATGGCACCACATTCCTCTAACACGCTCCGTTTTGAGCACCTCGGCAAGCTGGACGAGACTAGAAACCCCTTTGCCAAGCCAGATCTTGCGCCGTACAATGAGACAGTCAAGAGACATCTTGACATTTTTGATGCCGAGTTGGCCTTGAATGAGGTAAGTTGCTCTTCACAGATGATCCCAGTAAAATCCAACTGCTAACACTTTCTGGAGGTTCACGAAGCATCTCTGCAAACCCTGGACTTTGCAAAAATCTGGTCCCAGCGATATCATCAAGCAAACCGAACAAACTATTTCCATGATGGCATTCCAGGAACGGCCGATATCGATGAGATGATCAGATATTCTCAACATGTCCTCGAGAATCTCTCTCGATTGCGTGAAGTGGCAGTCATGCAACAGAATGCATTAAACGAACAGAGAGCTCGTGCAGCTCGTGGCCAACAAAATGATGAAGACTACCCTAGTCTATCAGACGACTATAAGTCTGGTGGCTTCGCGGGTGGTGATGCGAAGAAGCGACGTGGAAAAGCCGCTCCTCCCGGTAGATGTCACAGTTGCAATCGAGCGGAAACCCCAGAATGGCGCCGGGGTCCTGACGGCGCTCGAACTCTTTGCAATGCCTGTGGTTTGCACTACGCTAAATTGACCCGGAAGATGGGTGCAAATAAAGCTGCTGGCCTCAGTGGCTCGAATCTTCGGCCCAAAAATTTGAACGAACCCCGGCCCTAACAATTTTATAGTCTTCATGGATTGAAATTCGATAACGGCCAAACCTCTTTCCCTACGATCATCTTGAACGACTTTCTTCACGACCTTTCTCTTCTCTATAAACTACGGCGTTACAATTAGGAGAAGTTTCTTTTGAGCTTGAAGGCCGATACAACTGGCTATTTTTGCAACTGTACAGATATTCAATATTCAGAGGTTTACGAATGGGGAGGCGTACTTGTCCAGTTTTCCGGCCTTATTAGAGGCTCGCGCAAAGCATAGCGGTGATTGCTATTGAATCTGGGTCATGAGTGATACCCCATACCGCCTTTTTAGAGGCGACGAAGCGCTTGTTTTGGATACATTTCGACAGCTTAGCTCATTTCACTTCTGGCACGGATATCGGGGGAACTGGGTGAGTGCAAATGGTTTATGACGGGGAATCAAGACAATCTATGCTGAAAGGTTCCCTAACGTGGGAATGGGAGAACGCCGGAGAGTGCGGCTAGTACATAGCCTATGAATGATATGTGCATGAGAAACAAGATCAGATTCTACTCTTGTCATTTATATTTGCATTGTTACGACTGCTTGATTAGCAGGACAGAATTACGACTTAGATCCCTTATGACCAAGATTACATCAACGGCGATCACAATCAAACGAATCCAGTAGACTCTAGGACCGCACAACTATTCATGCGTGTTTATATCTTCATGTATGTCAGGTATGATCAGAAGAAGGCCTGTTCCTGATCTTCAAAGTGCTGTTGGCATGTGCCACATACCTAGTACTTGCCATATTTGCAGACTACAAGAGATAAATTATCACGTGACAGTTCTGACTATCGATCTTTTCTCGGCTCGCATTTCACATTCTTTCCGATGGGAAACAGACAAACAATGTGCAGAGACTTAAAGGGAAACCAATAGTAACAATGCGCGAAAACATCCCATTTCACTGCGGGCACTTTGCGACTATCAGCAGCATTGAACGATGATTTCGCTAAACGAGGAGCCTTAGGCGAAATGACGATTTTCTCTGTCAACAGCACCACAGGTCAACAGCAAAGTTGATTATGTGCACGCACAACGATCGGCAAGTCTGGCTATTCTTAGCGTGCAATGGCGTTCCACCACCCCACGTCGGTTACTCATCCTCTCTGACTTCGGTAACTTGTTCCTTGCCAAATGACAGAGACGGGCGACACGTCCACACTGGCGCGCAAAAACATGCATCGGCGATTTTGTGGCCACCAAACTAGACTCGATACGTAGCCTTTTTTATAGGGGTAATAATTTGAGCGGCGTGAAACTTTCCCAGGTTGGACGTGATAGAAAAGATAGGCACAGACGGGGCATCAACGGGGCTTGACTTCTAGCGACCACGGATCATACCAGCGGCCCTTGCTGTTCCGAGTACGTTGAGCAGCTAAAAACCCCGGCACGATCCACGCGCTTACAAACGAAGACCAAGCTCTGTGCTAGAGACGCACTTGACTTATCCTTTTCAGTGCCCAACACCTCAAAGTATGGTAAGTATCTCAGTACCCTTTCGATCGATACTAATATGAGTGCGTCTACGAAATTTGCTTAGGACACACTTCTGCGATCACGATGATTTAGCAGCCACTACGGTCGGCCTCTGTTGTCCCGCTATTCACTTGGCGCAAAGGGGGTCTCCACTATACAAGTTGGTTGACTCGTCACGGCTCGTGTCCGTACACTAGGCGCACTTGGACTCAAACTGGAAATCTCACACCACCGCTCACACCTCTCCATCCCGAGCTCCCGAGCTCTCGATCTCCAATTGTCCCTGCATCGCTTCGCATGTTCGATAAGTTCACTGATGAAGATTGACCACACGGTTGATTTGGCGCTAGGGGACGGGATGTAGGCGCCCTTGTTATTACTGACACGTGATTCTTTGCTCCATTTTTGTTACAACGGCGCCCGTTCCGGCATTGGGCGCACTGGCTACGACGGCAACACATGACATCGCCAAAACATCTTGCCTCAACTAATCTCCCGATCCACGTCACGGTACGGACTAAAGGTTACAGCCAGCAAACCACTGGTGTTGGTCTGCCACGCTGGCTACAGAAGCCGATGATATGCTGTGCAGGTAACGCTAAATTTCCTATCGCACGCACGGTTTGGTCAGCTGTGGGCCCTTGTTCTCTGGGCATCGATTCGAGATGGAAGTTGCAGCTTGAGAAGCAGGCTCCTCCAAGCTCAACCTCCCCATAAGCCCTGCATGACTTTACATCTAGAAAGCACTGCGACTCCGGAAATCAGACCACCATATCATCCGCACATAGCTTACTAGAAGGCACATACGATGGCAAGTGCAAGCGAAGTGGTTCGAACAAAGTTCTTCACGAAGTCTCTTTTCGAGTTTTGTCGGCCTTTGAGATCCTAGCCGGCCTTTCTCGGCGTTCAATACCTTACCCTAAGGGTGATCGGCATTCACGGCACTATTCCCCAATCATTCCCATTGACCAGGTTGCCTTTTTGTCCAAACAGCCGGCACCCTGCATCTTGCATCTATACCAACTTTAATAAGGAACGTCCAACCGAGTTGCTACCCTCGTGGCCTCGTACTTTCCTTGGGTAAAACGTTCAAATGCCTCCAGATACGATCCGGCGTTTCCTCGCGATCCATGCCTGCACATGAGCAGGATCGGTCGGCAACCGCTTGTCAGCTTGGGTCTTCGTGCACCTTGCATCACAGCTGTGCACTGTTGTATCGAAAACTCGAGTTTTTGAACCTGGGAAGTTGTCGCAGTAGATCCCACAACATGCTACGAAATGCCTCTTAGGCAAATTGATAGATGTTGGATCTGCCAAAGAGCCTGGTGAGGTTGACGAGAGAAGTAAGAATCCCGATTGTCGGCAGAGAAGGAGATGTCGTTGAGATAAATGAACTGCAGCTAATCTTCTGATGGAGCACCCGGGAAAATATAGCGTGAGTCGTGGAGCGATAGGAACGCCGTCATATGGCACAGGGCGGTAATGAGGGAACCGATCATTTTGCTCGGCCAGCGCCAAGCTGGTGCTAGGTAATCCAGTATGTACGTTGGCGCACGTTGGCACTACCTTCACTTCGCATTCAGGGCTCTTAGACCCACTCCACGGCTGACAGGGACATACGTCCACCAACTTGCCTTTACCCTACCGTCCATTTCCCAGCAGAGCGTGATTGATGTGAGCCCCCAGCGCAAACTAATTAACTAGAGATAAGGAGCCTGTTTTCTTAGGCCTGCGCGCATCGACAACAATGCGTGCCAGTGAAGCGATGGAGGTCTATCGTAGTCCAGCACACATAGACATCACAACCGATTGATCGAGGCTTTTGTGGCAATCACTTTGGACCTATTACCCAACCCCCCCTGGACGCGCTTCACCCATCGGACGAGTAGGGGGCTCATCGAAGACCACATGCTTTGGCGGTTGTGCGGAGCTTCGTACGCTGCTCTTATCTCGCAGATACTATCGGTAGCAATTGACAAGCTCCGCCAGGCAATGACTCGAATTGATGCCGAGTTGGCATGTGAGCAGCTTTGCAGAGGAAACTCCGCAAACCCAAGACACAATGAATACCAGCATACACGACAGGGCATGGATTCGAGCACATATGGTCGAAGTGGCCCCCTTTGGCCGTCCCCTCCCCCCAAAACATTAAATAGCAGCCCATCCCAAGCTACTCCAGGTACGCAAAGATGTCACTGATACTGCCTAATTACATAAGTTTAACATTCCCAAGTCGTTAGCTATCATTGTCTCTGAAGCCACGAGTGAATGATGGCTAAGAAAATCAGGAACGTACGAAACAGAATATAAACGTCCAAGACGACAAAGATGTTTCGAATAGTGTACATTCAGGTCTGTAGTATTTTGCAAATGACCAACAACTCCTGCCCCCCCTACTTGCCCAAGGTACAAGCAACCATCATTTTGTTCTGAGGTGCAGTCCCATTCACGGCTGTATTACATGCCTCTAAAGAGTTATTTGAGACGGAAAACATTACGTGTGTCTTCTATGTACGTTTTCTGCAGTGGCATAAATTATTGCTGGTTTCCAAACCTCTCTATCCGCCTGTTGGACAGCGGGATTCGCTTGGTCGATGATGTCGTTGCATTGCCAGTAAATTGACCCTGCTGTGTGGTGAACGGGCTGGTGTCACTGAGATCTGAGACGCGTCCGAGCATCTTTTCGACCACACGATACCCACTGCCAGCTGAATAACCAGGCAGTTCATGACCGGCGAGCTGGACAGTGTAGAAGGTGAGTCCTCGTTCCTCGCCCCACCAGCCGACGTAGCCGGCTTCGCTCAGTCGTCCGCCGTTGTACTCGGGGTGATATGGAACGTAGAACTGGTTCTGTTTCTGCGGGTCCTGCTGGAAGCCCTGGAGCCCGCCCCATGTCATGTTCTGTAGGGCGAAGACGGTGCCGTTCGGGTTCAGGATCATGTCGAGGTTGCCACCTCCGATGATGGTGTTGTTTGTGTATTCGATCACCCTTTGCAGAACGCCGTCTTGCGCGGGTCCCAGAGAGGTGTCTCCGATGGTGTAGTTGTTCTCGTAGCCATAATTGAAAACGTTTTTGGGTGTGCATTGGTACCATGGCACGTCTGGAGCATTGATGGCCGCCTTCACGTCAGAGCGGTCGAAGTACACTTGAGCCCCTGGTGGCGAATAATCACCTTGGTTCACAATACCGAGTTGACTGGCTGCGAAAGGACAGGTCGCTGTGATATGGTAAAGGTCGAAGCAAGGGTTTGCTAGCATTGCGGCCTCAAGAACGTTGTCAAACTGCCAGCATCCGTTCTCAGTCATGTAAGGGTCTGGAAGAACTGGGAAGGACTCTTGCGGAGGGGGAAAAGTATAATACTTCTCCATGTATGAAGTGTAATTGCACTGCTGATCCACCTCACGCAGTTGATCCATGAATGTGTCGTTAAGGTTGTAGATGTTTGACCAATATTCGACAAATGGCAACATCACGACCTGCTGTTGTATGGTCGCATCACCAATGAGAGGGTCGTTGATGGCAATTCCCGCCAGGTTGTAGTAGTCGGTATCATCCGCAGTGATGAAGGCGTCAGCGATGTACGGAACGTACATTCCTGCGTAGGATTCTCCGGTTAGATAGACTTTGTTGCCGTGGACCTGGAAAGCATCGACGAATTGCTTGTAGAAGCCAATGAACTGCAGCCCTAGCTCAACTTCGTTCGTGATGTTTGGTGTGCCCTGAGAATATCCCACACCAACTGGCTGTTCAACAAATAGAACGTTTGTCAGGTTAGACCAGCTGTAGGAATTCGGCGTTGGGGCGAGAGTACCAGCTTGCCACAGGAATGGACCATTTTCAGTCAGCATACCACTGAGAGAGCTGCACCCAGGGCCGCCGTTGAACCAAATGGTTATTTCGTCCTTTGCTTCGGGATTGGTTGATGGGAAGAACCAGAAGAAGAGCTCCCTCGTCTCATTTGGGTCACCCGAGATAGGTAGGAGACCTGCGTACGATTCACCAATGTCGAAATCAACGTCTGGAATTGCAGAGCCATCCACGACGAACTTTTGTGTTGCATTGTTGAGGTATGGCGACGATTGTCGCCTATCTACCGTTGTCCTCTCCGGTAGGGTTGGGTGGGCAGATAGTCCTCGATTTTTGATGATCTCTGCTCGCTTCTCAGCTGGATGCTTGAAAGCATTGATTGCTGCATTGTTGTAGGCCAGGGTGGCCGAGGCCAGTGAAAGACAGGTCAGCAGAGAGAACAGCATCTTGAGCGACTGTAGGTTGGCTCTATGGACGGCTCCCTCGTATAATCCGTGAAATGCTGTGAGACGGCTTGATGCAGCGGATCTCTCTCGTACTTGTACCCATTGTCGTTGATCGAACCCACTTCAAGTAGGTTGCATTTTGACCGTGGAATGCAGTTCGGATAGCGGGTCGGAGGCCAAAAGACTAGGACTCTAGGAGACTGCGCTTCCGAAGCTTGGTATTGCTTCTGTGGTTTCTCACAAATCATTGCAGTGATCGTAGAGTCAATCTAGTATTCTCCGCGTGCTTGGAAGGCAACTTTGAAGGAGGAAAGGACTTGCGGATGCAACATTGGCTCGTTGGCAGGGTGCTTTAATTTGGGACTTTCCCTTTTCGTCCCAGTGCGGGAGTTAAGGTCTATGACCACATCGCCTTTGCCGCCACCATATCCGGAAATGACTGTCGTTCCAGATGATATAGATGCGCATGATTTGTCCAGGCAACCAGTATCAGCACTGTCTTTATCCACACAGAGCAGCTAATTTCGCAATCTTGGTGGTCTTCTAGAAACAATCTAGAAGGCAGGTTGATGATTGATGGGGCATTTTGAAGCTTGACGAGATTGGACCTCTCGGAATGAGGCGTTGCTTAAGCGTCATTGGCAAGTTTCCTTGGCACTTGCTCGCCATCCCTAGTTTTGAAATCGTCCTTTTCGGCTAGCGTGACGCACTGATGAGCTCGCCCCGAGAAACAGCCTAAATCGTTATCGAAAATGCTTCATTAGCGTGACGACCAGCATGTCTTAGGGTTACAACTCCCGGAGAACAGTCTCTCTTCACTCGAGCAGAAGATTTGAAATTTCCTTAAACCAACGAAGGCGAAAGCGTTGATGCACCAGTCGACACCTGTTTTTACCGGGTTAGAGCAATGTGTCTAGTAAGCGATGATCCCGATTAGAAGCGCTGTATGTATCGTTCACGGTCTTGACATTCGATGGCCCCAAAGGCGTTCCCATTAATCGCCTTAAGTGTAGTAGAAGCAAGGTGGAATGGCGTAGCCTACACTGAAAATGTCCTAAAGGGGAGACCATTAGTAAATCTGTGAGCCTCAAGGTCCCGGCCATGGTGAGGAATGAGTGAATGAGGTAGCGCTATCAATCAAAATGCGTCCAACACCAATTGAAGACACCAAGGCCTCTTCGGTATGGTCAATACTGGCGGGTGGAGATGTATACAAGCACTGTACCAGAACGCCGATCAAAGCTCGGGGAGATAGGAAGAAATAAGACCTCGGCCTTCGAACTTGCAGTCAGAGGCTTCCTGACCGCCTGTTTTACTCGTGCTCGAAACTCTGCAGATACGAGGTTTGCTCGAGAGGCTCTTCAAACCCGAATGGAAGGTGGCAAACGCTATCTAGTTTGGAATTGATGCCGTCAGAAGCAGGCTGTACTGGCAGGCCCTTTCCGGATTCCAGTCATCAGTGCTCGTGGCCATGATCTTGTCCATGTGGCAAGTTTCCATGCGTAGGATCAACCCACTTGACCGTACCTGGATTCTCCACGGGCACCACATCAGGAAGGTTGACTGCTATGGCCTCCCCGTCACTCCTCACAAGCACACATTCTAGTTTCTCGTCTCTCAGAGCGTTTATTTCCTGGTGCGGCACGTATGGTGGCACGTAAATGAAATCACCCGGCCCAGCCTCAGCTGTAAACTCCAGTTGCGCGCCCCACCGCATTCGAGCCTTACCCTTCACGACATAGATTATGGATTCAAGGTGGCCGTGATGGTGAGCACCAGTCTTGGCATCTGGATGAATTGTGACTGTTCCAGCCCATAGTTTTTGGGCGCCTGTGCGGGCGAAGTTTATAGCAGCGGCGCGATTCATGCCGGGGGTTTGGGGGGTATTGGTATCGAGGTTGTCGCCGGAGATTACTTGAACACCCGTGTGTTTCCATGCGTCGGCAGGAGGATTTTCCATCGTTGGGCGCCCAAGATCGGTCCCGAGTTGCAGTGGCTGACCCGAGGCTGCCATTTTGATATAATCAATAAATTCGAGTAGGCAGAGTCTGTCAGCTGATGACAATATCGACACAGCTGTGGTCGATTCTGCGTAGCAAGCGTAGGGGTCGGCTGCTCATTAAACGGGAATGGCAGACGGAGATTCGGCACCGAGCATCGTGTCATACAAATTGGTCTCCGTTACGAAAGGTGCGAAAGCCGATGGGCCGAGAACACTTGGTATACAAAAGATCTCCACGTTGGATGTGGTGGATTGAAAAGTTGGAGACATTCTCCGCTAGCATTGGTCTACAATTAGGCGATTCCATAACTGTTCAACGAGCATCATAGATTCATGCCAAAAGGATTAGGGATTTATATCTCTTCAGAAATCGAACTACGTGTTGCTTGCATTCTTGATGCATGTCTCAAACCAATTTCTAGATGACTTGCCCACCGTTTCAGCCCCCCAAAAATTACGTCAGCGAGAGACTGACACTATCGATAAGAAGCTGTGATGCCTGAGGCATTTAGATTAAGCTAGGTCAGATACCCAGACGAGCCAGAGACATCGACCGCGATATGGGAACCCTCTCGGCGAATGCTTGTCTCGTGGAGTAGAACTGTGAGAAGGTTTCGATCGTTCGATATTGACAGCATGAAGTGATTAGCTGCGTTGACACCCGATCAGCCTCGAGATGGTTCGATCCTTTGCAAGAGTCGGGGCCCGACAGCTGTGTAGGTGCAACAAAGGAAACAGCCACAGATCGAGGCCACTTGCAGCATGTACAGGGACCAGATACCTGTCCTCCCAACCTCCTAATCAACGGATACCAAATTTTGCCTTTGCATTTGAGTGAGTCTGCTGTGGTAGACACTTGAGCCGACCCAACAGCTGACAAGGGACCCTCAGTATTGATGGTGTTCTCCTCCGGGCGTCGACCCCCATTCCCGGTGCCTCGGATGCCGTGAAGTATTTACAGAGCCAACGGATACCAACCATATTTCTCACAAATGGGGGCGGAAAGACCGAGGAGCAGCGCACCAACGACCTCAACACGAAGCTCGCCCTGCCCGAGAAGCATGAAATTCAAGTATCTCAGTTGATACAGTCACACACTCCTCTGTCCGAGCTTGCAACGACCCATGGGAACCCCACGTACAAAAAGAAGACGGTGCTGGTGGTTGGTGGTGATGGAGACAAATGCAGGCATGTCGCGCATACTTATGGTTTCCAAAGTGTGATAACACCGGGCGACATCTTCACCTCCTATCCCGACATGTGGCCCTTCAGCAGTAACTTCACCTCTTACTATTCCTCTTTTGCACAACCTTTACCGCTCCCTGTCAACCCTGAATCACAGGGCAATGGCCTTAAGATAGACGCCGTATTTGTTTTCAACGATCCCCGCGATTGGGGCCTGGACATTCAACTCCTACTCGACATTCTCCTTTCCCGCGAAGGCATTCTCGGCACTTACAGCGTACGAAATGGTAATGCCGATCTTGACAACCACGGATATCAATCTGATGGCCAGCCCGAGATATACTTCTGCAATCCAGATCTGCTGTGGGCTGCTGCGTACCCCCTATCTCGCCTCGGCCAGGGTGGTTTTCGTGAAGCACTGGTCGGCGTCTGGAAGGCGCTTACGAAGTCAAAGTCCGGAGTCGAGGTGCCGCTAAAGTACACAATCTTGGGAAAGCCTCATCAATTGACCTACGAGTATGCCGAAAAAGTTTTGATCCGCAACAGAGAGAAATCCTTTGGCAAGAACGTTGGTCAAGATATACCCTTACACAAAGTGTACATGGTTGGCGACAATCCTGAAAGTGACATCATGGGAGCAAACAACTACAAGAGCTTGGTTAACGCTGAGTGGGTTAGTCTCTTGACCATGACCGGCGTCTTTACTGGAAAAAAGGACGACGTCCCGACCATCGTACCTAAGAAGATTGTAGATGACGTGAAAGAGGGAGTTACATGGGCACTCAAAGATAGTAGCTGGGACAGTAACATTGACTGAGCCCTCCCAACAAGCCATTCTTCACCCTGTCCAGCGGCCTGACCATCGTTGCAAGCTGCCTAGTCACACTTGACCTCGGCTTGAATTGGGTGCCCGTCGTTCCCATAACGCTGACCACTTTTGCTTGGATTAAACGTAATAAGTACGGGAGCTACCCGCCTGTGGGGATACGGTGAACCTCTTACTGTTTCCAGGACCAGAGAGCAGAGAAACTGGTCGCACAAGCAAGCATTTGCCTCTCGTTCCTCGGTGCAACAATGCTCACGGATTCGAAAACTTTGCTCAAGCAGGTCATTATCTAAAGACCTGTTTTGCGTCTATTCAGACTCTATCACTAGCACTATTGCTCCATACTTGTTTTGTTGGATGCACCAACCTCTTCAAGCCGACAGCTGGTGTATTGATAGGCGATTCGCCTGTAAACAAGAACATATCATACAGCCATGCCCCAAAACTGCATCCCAAAAATGGTGACACCATTGGGATCCAGAAATAATAACCCCCAGCAGACCAGACTTCAGGACCATATCCGATCATGTAGCTGACAAGACGTGGCCCAAAGTCTCGCGCAAGGTTGATTGCATAGCCAGTCTCCCAACCGAAACAGGCGCCGATACCAAAGATGACGAAAAAGAGACCGAGAGGTGTCAAAGGCCCGGCGCCGATATTGCCCTCATCTTTGAGAGCGTATATCATGAACATAAGGAGAGCGCTTGCAATGAACTCGGAGAAGAACATGCCCGTGCGCGTCATGAACTCAGCTGGGTATGTACAAAAGATGCCAGCCTGAATACATGGTTAGTGTCGGAAGAGTAGCAGGAAAATGTCCTTCTTACCGTTGCTGTGTCACTATACCCTGGCACCGTTCTGATATTGCTTCCGCCTTCATAGACATCTATAGCCGACTTGTAGTTGGCATAGACTACGGCCGCTGCTGTCATGGCGCCCAAGACTTGTGCGAGAGCGTACACGGGTAGCTTCCGCCATCTGTTATTGCGTCAGTCCGCGTCTTTGGAAACCTATGGAAGACACCTTACGGATGCTTGCGGAAGACGCAGTTGGCAAATGTCACCTTCTGAACTTTAGTACCAAGCCGTTTGTGGTGCGAGAATCAGCTTACGGCAGGATTAAGATGTGCGCCAGAAATTCCTGCGGTGTAGACACCTAGCATGACGCTGGCATGTTCATCAGCACCAAAATCGAGCAGCACCTGGAACGGCTTCCAGCGAACTTACCCCAAACCCCAACCCCAACTGATCGATTGATAGTCACCCTTCTCTCCGTTGGAGAGGAGGACCTGTGCCACGACGCCATCGCCGAACATGATCAAGATGAATGTTCCTGACGCAGTGGTCAGTACGGTGCCATGATGGAGTCAAGCAGTGCTGGCTTACCGAAGAACTCAGAAAATGGTTCTCTGAGAGCATGCCGTATTCTGCTCCAGCGTAGGTCTGGTTGTGCTTCAACGACATCTTTCTCGGGGACCGTGTGGTCTATCAATGCGCCATGTTCCGCATAGGGCTGTGGTTCGTGTGCGATTTTGTTGTTAGCCAAGGAATCTGATGAAGACGAGGAGGATGACAACGCCGCCGGGGCGGCGTCCCCTAGGTGAGTGACCGACTGCTCCGCGTGACTCATGACAGATTCTACAGAATCAGACAGACAGAGAAAGAAGAGCTGCTGTTGAACACACGTCTTTGCCTATGGAGGACCATCCCCTACCGGGCGGTGGGTGCAGCCGGATACTTTATAACCATGAACATTTCAATGTGACCCAAGGAGCTCCAGTGTCAGCTGGAGCATAGTTGCATCGGAGAGGGTTCTAAGAAAGGTTTAACACAAACTCTTTCGAGTTCGCTCGCGCTCCCTCGGACGGGGAGCCCGACTACGCGTGGAGAAGAATTCTAGAAGCCAAGGACTATCTAGTATCCGTATAGTTTTGTGGGGCTCCAGTCCGTACAATCCTGATGTGCACAAAGATTGAATGAGTTAAGCAGATGAGAAACATCTTCAGCGGCCGAATGGCGACCCGCACTTCCGGATTACGAAAACCGAGCTTGACAGTCCGCGGATGAATGAACGCATTCTAGCAGATGACAGTTACGTGGTTTTGATGGTTAGGAGTTCACTTGTGGATTTGACGTAGCACGTAAGGTGATGGTTCTCATAGGAGGCCCAAAGAAAGAATAGCAAGATTGTACCTGAGTTGATGATGATTGTGCAGCATGAACCCGCCCGCCGCTCGGACGAGGTAATTAGGGACGGCAACAGGGACCAGGGGGCGGAGATAACAGCCTGGCAGCGGCGGAGCGCACAACACGAAGTCAAGTGTTGGCTGGCATAAAACCCTCTCTCTATATTCGGTCAATTCGGTTGTGGCGCGGAGATTGAGCACCGAAGAATCTGCGCTTCAAGGATTCCCCAATGTTGCAGATAGGAACCAATAGACTAGATCCTACTTGGAATAGCTTGGTTTGCGGTCTTTACACATCACGTCTGCCAAGTCCATCGATGACGAGCTACGTGGGAGCAGTATTAAAGCACGCGTGCTTCTACTACGTTGGTAACACAAGGCCCAAAGCATGCATGTAACCTCAGCCTGTGGAGTCCATGCTGATTGCCATGCTCGCGAAATCTACCGAATATACCGAGCATAGAGGTAGCCTGGCCAATCTAGGCATGATCGACTGTTCGGAGTTCCTGACCCCGCGGCCACTCCAGGGTGGTCTGGGGAAGCCCACTGGGAAGCCCCAACACAGTTTGTGACAGGCGCGATGGACCACGCCCTGTTCTGTTCCAGAACTACCTGACCTGCCGGGCTCGTGTAGTCAGACTTGTGCAACACTCATTCCAGCACACTTCAACTTGTCTCGCAGCATGGAACTGATCTCTTTTCTCTTATAAAAGCGTTGTATGAACCGTCTCCAGACTTTGACAAAACAGCTCACTGCCGTTTCTGCCATCATGGCACCACAGCAAGAGACCTTCGTCGGGTCCATAGACCAAGGCACCACCTCGTCGCGCTTCCTTGTCTTCAACAAATCTGGTGAGCCTGTAGCCTCCCACCAGATCGAATTCAAACAGATCTATCCTCATCCAGGGTAAGCCAAGACCGGCCACGAGCACGGGGAGCAATCAAAGCTGACCAGAGCCTTAGCTGGCACGAACATGACCCCCTCGAGATCGTCGACTCTGTTGAGAAATGCATAGACCAGGCCGTCGCTCAATTTGAGCACCGATACACTGCAAAGAGCATAAAGGCCGTTGGCATTACAAATCAAAGAGAAACGACGGTCGCTTGGGATTGGGAAACCGGCGAGCCACTGTACAACGCCATTGTCTGGACCGACACTCGCACCCAATCTCTAATACGAAAGCTCAAGCAGCGACTCGGCGCCGACGAACTCCAAAAGATCTGTGGTGTCCCCTTGTCCACCTACCCTTCGGTCGGCAAGCTTTTGTGGATGTTCGAGAATGTGCCCAAGGTGAAAGAAGCTTATGACCAAGGCAAACTGGCATTCGGAACCATAGACACCTGGTTGGTGTACAAGCTGAACGGCGGCCCAAAGCGCAAGGTCTTCGTGTCTGACCCTTCGAATGCTTCGCGAACCATGTTCATGGACTTGAAAACCTTGGACTACTCCGAACCTCTCTTGGACTTTTTCCGCTTGGACTCCTCCAAGATCAAGCTACCCAAGATCGTGCAGTCGAGCGACCCAAAGGCCTACGGCAGTCTCACCTCGGGAATCTTGTCGGGCACACCAATCATGGGCTGTTTAGGTGATCAGTCAGCCGCTTTGGTTGGTCAGAAGGCTTTCGCCCCCGGCCTGGCAAAGAATACCTATGGCACAGGCTGCTTCTTGCTGATGAATATTGGCGAAAAGCCCGTCGTCTCCAAACATGGCCTGTTGACTACCGTCGCGTTCGACTTCAACAACATGAAGCCAAATTATGCGCTCGAAGGTAGTATTGCTGTCGCAGGCTCTTCGATAAAGTTTCTCCAAAATAATTTTGGCTTTATTGAGAGCTCGTCCCAAATAAGCCAACTAGCCGAGACAGTCGAAGACAATGGAGGTGTTACCTTCGTCACCGCCTTCTCTGGTCTGTTTGCCCCTTACTGGATTGACGATGCGCGAGGGACAATCTTCGGGATCACGGCCTACACCAAAAAGGGTCATATCGCACGAGCCACTCTCGAAGCCACATGCTTCCAAACCAAAGCCATTCTTGACGCCATGGGCAAAGACTCGGGCTACGACTTGAAAGAGCTGGCAGTCGACGGTGGCATGAGCAATTCAGATCTGTGCATGCAGACTCAGGCTGATTTGATTGGCATTCCCGTCGTCAGGCCAGCCATGCGAGAGACTACAGCACTGGGCGCTGCTATAGCTGCTGGTCTTGCTGCTGGTGTCTGGAAGAGCCTGGACGATTTCAAGGATGTCAACGCAGAGGGGAAAAACGTCTTTCACCCTAGCATTTCCGGCGAAGAAAGGCAGAACAAGTTTGCACAATGGGAGAGGGCTGTTAACATGTGCAAAGGTTGGCTAAATTAAACCACTATTCGCGCTCGCTTCCGATGCTGAAAGCCACTCGAGGAAGGACTGCGTAGATTCGCCTCCTGGTTGTCGGGCGTATTTTGTTATGGACGCAACCAGCTGGTCAAAAGCAAGTTTTCCGGTTAGATTTGCAACACTGCTGTGATAGACCTCGCGCAGCGGATGATTCTCGGGCTTGCTTTTAGCTCAATTACCACAATTACACAACTCTCAAGTCTTACCGTTACGAACAGGCCGAGCTCTTTCTAGACCATTCTTCGTCGTACCTCATAGTGCTCATCCCTTAAGTCCTGCTGGACAAATCCGCGAAGTTAGTGCTGTTTTGGGGGTCAACCATTGTCCGACCTTCTCTTGCCTCGGTAGCTCAGACACGCTCAGAATCTCTTGGTCTTTATGAGGGCGCGTGTCGTGGTGGATATCCAACACTGGCCCTTTTTCTTCATTGCAGACTTCTTATTCTAGTCGAATATGACCAGATTGTCTGCAGTATTTTGGCCGCCACATTTTCGCCGACACGTCGTCCGCTCCTGTCCAGCTTGTGAATGGGACTGCCAACAATGCCCACTTCAGCACCGAGCTCACCGGGACGCAGAAACGATCGTGCCTCGGGGTCTGGCAGTGATGCTGAATCCAGCACAGACGAACAATTAGTGGAGGACGCTCAAAGCAAGAAACGCAAAAGGTCTACCAAAATCTCGTAAGTTCGTAGGCAAACTGATCGACCTGCTGACTGAACACGAACAGCTGCGAACTATGCAAGGCAAGAAAAGTGCGCTGTGATAAGCAAGAGCCTGCATGTGGATGGTGCGCAAGTCATGGCCGTCAATGTGTATACAAGGAACGCCGACGGCCAGGGGTCCGGGCAAGCTACGAAATTGATCTCGAAGGAAAGGTCAATCGAATGGAGGCAATGCTGGAGTCACTTCGTTCGAAAGTAGACGACCACATCGAAAAACAGCGCGTCAACACGCCTGGGGAATCAGACAACCAGCCGTCCTTGTCGCAACCTCAATCACATGTAGTATCGGGAGTCTATGGCCATCCAAAGCCGATATCCGGGAACCTTTCTTCCTCCTGGAGTCCAGAAGCTTCCAAACAAGGAAGCCAATATGGTCGCCAACCAGATACACTCTCAGTGGCGTCGTTTGTGGGTGACACAAACGATGCTTTGTCGCACAGTCAGCAATACGCTTCCATTGGTTCGCAATTAGAACCCCAATCAGAGCTACCGCCATATGATCTCCTTTACTCTCTGGTTGACCTCTACTTCAAACATGTGGCTACGTGGTCACCGATTCTGGATCGCAAACATACCTTCAACGTACTATTCGGTCGGGCTCTACTGGAAGAAAGGGATCGGATTTTGCTGCATGCCATCTTAGCCGTGACTTTACGATTCTCCAAAGACCCGCGCCTGACCCCAGAATCACGTAAGCGCTACCACGATATCTCCAAGCAGAAGGTACAGCTTTATGGGCTCGAAAATCCAAATATTCAAGCACTACAAGCACTGGTCATCCTCGCAATTGACATTCTCGGAACTTCGAACGGGCCTCAAGGTTGGAATTTACTGGCGCTGATAGCGCGGAACGTTGTACAGCTGGGACTTAATGTGGAGAAAAGTGTCTATCTTGCGGCTGCACCTTACCCTTCCATAAGTTGCTTGCATGCATTTGCTGTTTCCCAACCAACATCATGGACCGAGAACGAGGCACGACGACGATTGATTTGGATGGTTTATGTTCTGGACCGATACACGACCGTTCCCACCACTTTCAACTTCACACTCGATGATAGGGAGGTAGATCGTCCGCTCCCGTGCTCGTATGACCTTTTCTCTCAGAATGAGCCTGTCGAGACCAAGTGGTTTGCCTTTCCTGAAAGAACGGAGACTGTCATGAACCACCCCGAAAACCTAGGCAGCTTTGCGTACCACTGCGAAGTGCTCCGAATCCTGAGTCGTATCCACAAGTTCCTCAACCGCCCGATAGACATAACAAGCCATGAAGAAGTGCAGCAATGGAAGCGCATATACCTCGAGCTGGACTCTGATCTTAATGCTTTTCTTGCGCAGCTACCCGGAGATTATGGTCGCATATCTCAGCTGTGCCATAGTGACCCAGCAAGCAAGATAGCGAATTGGATAATGCTTCATGCAGCATTTGTGACATCTGTCATACGATTACATTCGGCCGCAGGCTATCCAATCGTCTGCTCAGATGCGTTCACGCCATCACAGGAAGCCAAACAACGATGTTTAGCTGCTGTGGACAGCCTCAAAGCAATCGCGCAAGATGTAGTCGATTCGAACGGCCTTGATCTGCTAGGGCCTCTTTTCGCGTTTTCATTATGGGTATCCGCTTGCGTTCTCCTCGTCCATGCCGCAGCCACCAGGACTAACGTAGACGTGGAGAAAATCCAATTCTTCATCTCGACTCTTGAGGTCATCGGACAGTACTGGGAGGTGGCAGACCGCTATGCTAGAATTCTTACCCGGCTTGTCAATGAGGGCCGTAGAGCACGAGAAGTACAGCCAGCAGGACACCAGCATCAACACGTCAGGTCATTCACAGCGATGAGAAGGTGAGCATTGCACAGATACAGTGAACAGTCCAGGATTAACATAAGTCACAGCCTCGCGTATGAACTTAATCGGCTCGTTTCGCAACGGCCTCAATCCGTGCTGAGCCCAACTTCAACACGCCTTACAAGCTCAAACGAGCTCGAATACCTCGATGTTTTCGATTCCTTCAATTATCCTCGACTGTGGCCAGCATCGCAAATGAACGGCTTGTTAGCGAAGTCAGACGAAATCCCGGTGCAGAACATCACCCGTTTCGACAATTTCCACAACCACGCCAGTCCACTGAATGGCGGTATTCGTCTCAGTGCTGATTGGGTCGGCTGAACAGCAGAGGCAGATTATTGCAAAGCGGACTCATTAGCAGAGGATCAGCAGAATTTTGGAACAACTAGCTTGAAAGTTGTTGCATTGTTAAGGTTCTCACAAGAGCTTGGCCTGGGATTCTGGTAGGCGAAAGAGACCTCAGCGCCACAAACCGGGCTCATGGAGCAGGAAGCTGGATTCGAATGCTCTCCATTCAGCACGAAAAATCCACCTTCTTCAAAGGCACCTTGTCAGCAAAATGAAAGCTTTCCTATACCTCCCCCAGAGGTCAAAGTGAGGCAAGCAGGCGTTTGAAACGCATTCACGTCGGAATAAGGACAGGTCAGACATTCTCCTCTCGCCAAGTGCAAATCTCATCATCAAGCAGCCATCGGTTTTCAGCGAGATTGTCTAGTTCACAACAGTCGACATTGAGCCCGGCTCCACAAGGTTTCAACAACAAAAATAGCAACAAGGCATAACCTCACAATTTCAAACGTCACTCTGCAGCATCAAAAGAGAGAAAATCGCTACCATATGGAACCTGGGGGAACGGCTCGACTTTGCGCAATATCAAAAGCGCGTCTCCATACTTCCGATTATGACACAACATTCCTCGCCCGACGTCGCTACAATGTACCTCTTCACTGATTCGTTCAGGTACGAAAACAGGGCCCACATACCCCAGTAAGTAAGTAGCCAGCGCTTCCCCCTTTCTCCAAAAAAAAAAAGGAAGGCACAAGTCGCACCCTCTTCCCTCTGCAGCACGAACTCGGATGCTCCAGCACAGGGCCCCCTCCCCCCTCTTTTAGAGGGGACGTACGTCCCATGGAAATCACGATATGGTGGGTCGATAGAGACAAAACGACTTTTTGGCCCAAAAAGGTCTGAAAAGCACAAAGTTCGGAACTCCGGAAATCTGCCCAGGAAACTATATTATGCAGATCGAGCCCCGTTCCTGGGGGTTTTTTAATTAGCGAGGGGTGCGAGGGCTAAAAGCTTGTTTTATGCAGCTATGCGTTATCCTATGATTTTCATGTTCGGAGGTCCCCCGTGTTCCGTAGAATCCTGAAGGAATGCGTTGCGCACGAGCACATTGCGTATTAGTTCGGTGGTAGTGCGTACATCAGTACTCTATATAGTAGAAGCACCCTGCGCCTCGGATTGGTTACGAGAAGAGGGATCGGGTCAAAACCCTTTTCCCTACGTCGATGTGCTTACTAAGAACTCTCGAGGGTCTTTGAGGGGGCAAATCGGGCCGTGAGCGCGCCGTGGACGGCTCGTGTGCGACTTTTCTTTGCTACCTCAGTCAAGCTTGCTTGTTTGGGAAACTGGTGTAGCTGCAAAATGAGAGCAAGGAAAACAAAACAGACAAAACACTTTGGTAAGTTGGAATAGTTTAGCATTCAAAAGTGTAAAGTACAGAACGCTTGAATATCTACAGCCCGGAACGCTCGCAAAGTTTAGAATTTGTCATGATATCGTCACGAATTCATCAATCTTCATCACGGAGCGACCGGGATAGACAACATACATGGTGCACTGTTGCCCCGATTCCTTCGATGGCTGTGTGTGTCAACCACTTTCTGCTCCTGATCATCGTCTTCCACATCCTCCTCACGGAGTTCTTTCCTGTACTTCATTTTCTGCACTAAAAAGTGATATTGTGCGCTGTTGCCAGGCTTGAAGAACCCTGTGTTGTGAAATTTTCCCGACTGGTAGGTCGCGATCGTTATACCATGTTCCGTAGAGTCTATCGAAGAGCGCGCGGGTGAATTGGATGAAGACATTGAGGAATCATTATCATTTCGGCAGTCTGGTGATTGCAGACCGTCATTCACTGGCTCGCGAGTCCGTCCTGTGACTCCTGTCTCAACTGAGCGGAAGACATACGGGATATAAGGTGTGAAGCCCATTTTGGATATTTCACTGATCATCTGCTTGCTTTTTGTCGGAGGGTGACTGGCTGGTGGGGCTTTAATAGTTATCCGGATTGGCGCTTGCCATGCATTTCCGGACAAGTGGTGTTGATTTTGGATATTTCCCCCTGGATGCTTCGCTGGTTGCTGAATTTTCCTCATTTGATGCTTTGGACTTTTGGTATGCAAAGAATTAATGCATTCAATTGCAACGTTGGCGATTTCTTGCTCAGAGACGTCCAATATGTCCCTAGTATCAATATATAACATCAACAGACCCCTTGGCACTCTGAGCTCGACCCGAATGAGGCATTTGTCGCGGACGTTATTTGATGAGCGCGAGCCACTCGAACTAAACCCGATTGAATGTTATCCGACCATGCCGAAATCGATTTATGGCATTACAGCCAATCAATGTTCCCCAATGTTGTTGCACGAAAGGGTATAGCCTATGTGACGTCATCTGGCTGCTCATCGTCTTTGTAAATCCCTCGGACGACGAACTGAGGCGTATTCAGCCTCAATTTGGGTACTATATTCGATGTGAGTGAAGCATCCGCGGGCAATGCTTAACAATCGTCATGCCTTATCTTAATCTCTCTGCATCACACTGGGGAGAATAGAGACTTGACGAATCCATTCTCCAGATGGGAGTCGATCCTGTTGCGTAGTGTCGCGATCGAAATATCATCCTCTTTCGGAAGTCAGGCCTGGCGATGATTTGGAGAATCTTCAAATTTCAAAGAATCGCCTTGCTTCTAGCGGTCTTCATTGAAGAACGATTCGAGCGCTTTGACCTTCCTAATTGCCCGCATTTTCCTCTCCTTGATCTTCAATTTCGCGTCGTCTGATCGGATAGTTAGATTTGCGAAGGTCTCAGCATAAGCGTGCGCTATTTCGGCTCTCTGCAACGGGACGTTGACTTCCTCAGAGTCATTAGTAGGGACGCTTGTCGTTGCTGTATTCGAGCGCACTGCAAGCTGCGTAATTGATGGCAAAAATGACCTTTTAATCGTGGATGAAACGCTAGATTTGGCACTCGATAATGATATATCCGACATGGCACTGGCCGTTGTCGATGACCTAGATCTGCCATGAGGGCCTACCGGACTCTGTTGCTGGGCAGAATTGGCTGACACTTCGATGATAAGTCTGTTAAGCATGAATGTGACGAAAGTTAACGACACGCTGTGGGTTGGGGTTGAGGACATTGCCTCCATCACAATTTCCTGCATCAGACTGGTGGTCAAGGCCTTTCTAGACTTTTCGTGTGACTGAATATTTGCTTCAATTATCTGCCACACACTTTCCGTGACTATTCCATCTTTAAGAGAGGACAGGAAGGAGATCAGCGTTTCAGAAAGAAGAGATAAAAGCTCTGTTGGATCGATACGCGGACTGAGATGCTCGCTCAGAGGTGATGCAGTGTCTAGAGCTTCTCTAATCTCTGCTAATCGCTCGGTTCTGATACTCTCCTCAGCTGTATTAACGTTACTCGCAACAAACGGCCACTGTGGTTGAGACTGCCACGGTGGCTCATCTCCCCCATGAAGCATTGTCCAATCAGCAACAACACGTTCTGCTGTTCTAGGAATCATGTCCGTCAGCGCAAACAGCTGCTGTGGGGCCGAATGAACTATAGTCTCGGATGGCTGCTGTTGCGCCTCCATATCTGGCTTGTGAAGGCTTAAATCTCGAACACCAGCAGGAAGTCTGACGAGTTCATCAACGCTTCGGTGGAAGCAAGTTTGCAGCCATCGGCCCTTGATTGGAATGAAGTAATCACGTCCATTTGAGATGCGAAGAACTAATACATCATCTAGTACAGCCTCCCCGGAATTCAGGCATCTGACCATCTCTGGATCAACGATATCGATCAGAAGATCGATGTTAGCCGTCTCACCAGGCAGTAGTGTGTAACATTGGGTAACGTCGAGATCTGGAGAGCCTGGCTTTGCCATATTTACGGCATGACGAACCTCGACTTTGAGCCATGGAGGGATTGGACTTGTTGTGGCCTTGGTAGCGTTCTCGTTCGGCCGGCTCATGAAGGAAAACGTCGCCTCGATCGGTCCAGTATTTGCAATGGTCACAGAATGTTCAGAGGGTACATTATAGCGGACCTCCCCGAAATCCACGATTTTCAGCTCGGGAGCGTCTGAAGACTTGTCAGCGAGGGGAGGTGAATGCAGATGGTTATCAAGTACCAGGGTGACGCTAGGTTGTGCCTCGTTTTCGGCCTTGTCAAACTCTCTTGTCACTTGTTGGTGAATCTCCGCCTTTAGCTCTGCGTGGACCGAATCATAGGTGACAGTGAAGACGGCAGAGAGGGGTTTGTGATCAGAGGACAACACCCGCTGGTGCGACACATATTCTTCGAGCACAATAGCATGTTCGCGTCCATCATGAGTTCTGATCAGCTCAATATCACCATCATTGTCATGCTGTTCAACCTCATCGTCGTACTCTTCGCCATCGGCATCCGGATTGTAGTCGAAAAGCACATCGTCTGCGGAGGCAGCGTCATCAAGACCACGTTTTTTCATTTCTGCATCTTTCTTCTGAGCCTCTGCTTCTTGCTCCGCCTTGCGTTGGTATCGCTCGTAGTCGAGGCGCGAACGATAAAGCACCCGGTCACACCAACTTGGACTTCGTTTCTTCTCCCCAGAGTCGAACATAGCCACAGAACCCACATCATATTTGTACGTAGGCAGAAAAGTGATTTCGCCTTCCCTCCAACCCTCGTGAAAAGCCCTTCCGGCACGTTGCTGGGCTCGCAGTTGATCATGAGTTAGAAGAGACTTCAAAGTCGTCTGCAAAGATGTTGGATCATTCTCGGGGTCTAGCTGCGGCTCGACAGAGCTTGCGGCCGCAGGAAGTTCAACATCTGGATTTTTGTAATGATCATCGTGGTCTTCGTCGGACTGATCATTAGGAAGATAGCCCAATTCACTGTCGATGCGTCGCTTGGATGAATTCAAGATGTCGTACTCATTGCGTGCATGAAGGAGCAGTAAACGACGAACGTCTTCGCCGGGAATATCGTCGAGCCTGTAATTGAGGTCTCCAATCCAGAAGGCGATATCTTCGTCACCAATGCCTTCAGACTGTCCAACACCTCCTATCCATTCATCGCCAACAGGACTAAACTTTACTCTCGAGATAATTTGCTGAGTATCCCATATTCTTCTTGCCAAGGCAGCAGAGTCGGCACCTGCAGCTAAGTGGCAGTTGACAAAAAGCAAACGTGTGGTTTGGCCCAGCAGTAGTCTTGTTGCAACAGCACCTTTGTTGCCGAGGTAGCCCAGAAGGCCAGTGCCAACACTAGTTGAGTCCACGGAGGAGATTTCGCGGGCTAATTCTGGAGAGGCGAAAACCAACAACAGCAGTCCAATGAGCTGATGATGAGCTACCTTCTTGTACCCTACTGGTAGAGACCTCCTTAAGGCACGTTTCCACTTTTTGGCTGGGTTCGGATCTGTGTAGGGCCTCATCGCTTCGGTCACTGAAGCAACATCTATTACTTCCTGTAACCCTAGCAGGTACAAGTCCACCTGCCTGCCACTGGGTACTGCCGAAGAATCATGTAGTGGCAAAGTTGCACTTTTCTTGCTCTGTCTTGCTTCCTGCTCTTCAACGGTCTCAATGTCGGAGTCGTTAGCACTCTCATCCGTGCTAGAAATGCTTGTCCTCGACCCAGCAACATCTTGTTTGAGCCCTTTGACACCAAGACCTTCGGCAAACCAGCCTCCAAGGTCCTTATAGGTACGACTCATAGAGGCGACATTCCAAGTTCCAACCTTGACTCTTATAGTCTTCTTCCGCACGAATTCATCTTTTCGAGCTTTAACTGCGTCAGCGACTGATCGCGGATCGCCACCTCGTGTGAGGTCTGGGTTCGGAGAAGGAGGGTAAGCACCCGGGGCATGCGGTGATGGTGACCATCGCTCTCTGGGTGACCTGTGAGGACGATGAGGATCCTCGGCGGTTAAAGACATTGCTACTCAAATGAATCCGCGTGAAGCATGGATTCTACTGGGACGATCCGTCCAGAGATAGCAAGAGCTTCAACAGGCCAGTCCGTCACTTCCGTTGCACGAGCTATGATTTTCAGGAAGGACACGCCCGGCGCATGACAGAGAGGACATACTGAGGTTTATGAAATGCAAAGTCTGCTCATTGCGCTGTCAAAATAGGACCCTAGATTGGGCTGCTTGATAACGGGTCTGCCCACTCAATTAGCATCGCATCAGTAGTCCTCATGGATAGCCTCTGACAGAGCAGAAAAGTGTACTGCCCACACGACATCGATGTCATAATGTCGGCACAGCCACAAACTTGAGACCCATTATTTCGGATCCCCTTCGATTCTAGGCCTCTGTGGCTTGCCGGGTACTTCGCATGCTGTCATCCTCCGTAGTATTATGTAAGGTATTACCTAACTACTTCGTACTAATATCCGTGCCTCAGGGAGTTCGTTTAGGCCTCAATCCCAGGTGGGACTCAGTGCCTAAGCTTTACGGAGCGAGGTATTCCCCCCATCCAGAGTCAGCTGTTTTTCCCATCTGTTGGAGGCCTCTCCCTACAAATACTCGGGCCAAACAGTCAATGTCTGGCTGCAGCACCACATCGTAAAGCTCTCGTCTTTCCAACATGGTCGCTCTATTCAGCATTACCAACCATGAATACCCGGCCGGTCATCGATGAGGCCCAGGGTCCTCTGGCCCTCTCTGCCTCCTTCAATCACGATGTCTCCTGCTTCAGCGTTGGCACAGACACGGGTTTCTGTGTCTTCAACAGTGATCCATGCTCGCTGCAAGTCTCGAGATTGCTCAATGCAGGAATTGGTATTGTTGAGTCGGTCCCACCGTAAAGATTTCCGGCTGACAAGGAATCAGGCATCTCTGAAATGCTTGGGAATTACAACTACCTCGCCCTTGTAGGAGGAGGGAAAGACCCGCGCTGGCCACAGACGAAAGTGATCATCTGGGACGATGTAAAGAAGAAAGAGGCAGTCACTTTCGAGCACATGACTGCTGTCCTCCGCGTTCGTCTGACCCGCACCAACATCGCAGTGGCTCTGCAGAATGCGATCCACCTCTATACTTTTTCCTCTCCACCCAAGCGCATATCCATTTTCGAGACGACCGACAACCACCTTGGTCTTTGCTGCCTGGGCCACAACTTTCTCGCCTTCCCCGGTCGAAGCCCAGGGCAAGTTCAGCTTGTTGAGCTCAAGACCAAGAACGTGAGCATAATCCCAGCGCACGCTGGCTCCTTGAGAGCTCTCGACCTCTCCCAAGACGAGACTCTCCTAGCAACCGCCAGTGAGACAGGCACCCTTATCCGTGTGTTCAGTACAGACAATTGTGCAAAACTGGCCGAATTGAGAAGAGGCGTTGACCCCGCCTTCATCTTCAGCATCGCCATCTCACCAGATAGCAACACACTCGCTGTCACGTCTGACAAATCTACTCTCCATGTGTTCGATCTCACACAGCTCCCAAATCGGCCACTCCCAAGCCCCCATCCAGCCAAATCTCCGAATGGAAGTAAACGCGGTTCTCAATCTCCCCAGGTCACTTCTCCAGCTGCTGACGACGAAACACCTCAGAACAAATGGGGATTCTTCTCCAAAATCCCGCTTCTTCCACGAATCTTCAGTGACACCTATTCGTTTTCTTCCTCACACTTCGAAATGGGAGACGAGACTTCCCATACGGGCTCATCTCTAACTTACCTGCCAGCGCTCGGCTCCTTGCCCACGCGACCAATGAAGGGCATTATGGGCTGGAAGGACAACTCGACAATCCTAGTCATTGGCACGGGACGAGATGCTCGCTGGGAAAGGTTCCGAATCGGTGATCGTGTGGTGGTGCAGGGCCAGGAGGAAGTGATTAAGAAGGAGGTGTGGAAGGATGGGTGGAAAAGATATTTGGGAAGTTGAACACCAGAAAGGTGTCCTTGAAGTTTTCGTTAAACCCAACACTCAACACCAATAGTGCCTGATGTCGACTGTCCTACACCGTCTCCCAAAACATGAACTTGGACTGACTGGGTCACAACGTGACGGATGTCGTGTCATCGTGTCCGTGCCTGACCACGGCCGGGACATGGGATGAGGCAAGTCATGGTCCCCTTTGGTCAAGTTTGTCTCTGCAGCAGGGATCATTGAGAGAGTTCTCTGATCTTTTCAAAGTATGCACAACAAAGGAGGGTACACGTCATGGGAGACGTCATGATCTCCCTTTGTTGTACGTGCACCATTGACCGTTGACCAATGCACAACTGGCGGACGGCTGCCAGGAGGTTGAGCTAAGCAGGTGAAACCGGCACAAGGGAGGCAGCTTGAGAACAAATAAAACATGGAAGAATTTAGCAAATAGCTTGATGCGAACAAAGACGATTTGGAAGGCGGCAGCAGGTAGCAAGCAGAACACGTGAAATGTGATCAAAGCATTATATGTCAAATACCAACCAGGAGAAAGCCACTCACGGCTTTTCCTGTCGTTCTGAATTCCATTGCCAAAATCCCTTGTCGGGCAAATAGTCAGGCGGGTCCCACAATCTCCTCTTATATACTTTCGAAGCCAGTGTCTTCAGGGCATGAATTACGGCGGACGCTTATATTTCTTCCCAGATCTTCTGACCCCGGTCGAGCCTTTAATCTTCGAATCTAAACTCCTTGCGCCACGAGCAGTGATATCACGCTCTCGCTCGCGATGACCATCGCGATGGAAGTCATGCTGCGCTGTTCTGACCCAAACGTCGTCGTCATGCAGGGGCGCTAGTTGGCCAAATTTACCTGTTCTGTCACCAAAGCCAGAGAGCCACAACCGCTGACAGTCAGGGCGCACGTCAAGCAAGACCGGGCTGGCCATGTCGTGCAGCTGCAGCTTGGCTCCCCGATGCGCAGTGAAGTTCCGAAAGATACAAATCTGGTCGCAGGAATCGCGCTTCATGCAGTTATGCCTCCAATTGTACGGGTTTCTGATCAGCCCGTTTCTCTGTGCCCAAGGATCCTCCTGATCAGCGACCGCCTTCTTGATGCTCTCAGGAGGGCTAGGGAGGTCCGAGAGTTGTGGCTGTGAGGGCGGCTAGCCCTTGGCAACACCGCCATATTGGAAATTGCCAAATGTCCCGGCCCCTGGGGTGCCGAAAGTGGTTTGCATATGTGGGTTTGGCCCTGGCGTTTGCGCAAGTCCGATGTTTCCGGTTTGAGGAGTGCTGGGGGGATGAGCCGAAGCAGCGCCATAAAAAGGTGTTCCATTGATACCTGTGGCAGCTCCCATGTCCCGACCAGCGGTTAGTGTTTGTGGCATTTGGCCATTAAGACCCCAGACCTGGCCTTTATATTTCTCTTCGTCAACGGTACCACCGAAGATTTTCTCTTTCATCTTGAAATAGACTTGGCCGGTCAATAAAGAGTCTGAGCCTGCTTGATGCTGAACACCAATCCGTTGAATGTTGAGTTCATTGGCCAGGTCTTGGAGACCGGACTTCTGGGTTATGATTTGGATAATCCGAGTGGCGTCTGGGGTCAGATCTTGGTTGTTGTTCACAGCATTTCGCGTGCCTACGTGCTTAACGATGAATTTGATATCAAACAAGGACGGAAAGTGCTTGTCCAGCAAATGATGAAATTCGGCTTCGTTGTCCGGGAGCATTCGATTCAGCATGATGCGCATGAGGTATCCAAAGTCGTAACCAGAGTGGAATGATATCCACTTGACATTGGGATCGAGAACGAGTCCTGATGTTATCAGAAGCGATCCGAATTTCAGCGGGTCAATCCCCTGGACCTTGTGCCGGTCGAACTGGAGACCGGCTTGCTTCAGCATTGTGGTGGAATTTTGCGCATACATGTCGGAGTCGAGATCGAACTGAAAGTTGAATTGCCATGTACATACTGGGCTCAGATTCGAGGGAAACTGCTTCTGAGAAAGTTGATTGTCGGTGGGCAAAGACCCGTCAGGCTTAAAGAGCGTGATGCCAAGCTGGATCATTTTGAGCAGGTCGACATTGCAGCGCAGGGTCTGATAGTGGTAGTCAGCCTTGGTGGTGAAAGCGCCGACTGGTCTTGCAACAATGCCGGGGAACTCGGTATCCATAGCAATGTAAGGGTATTCGTCAACGAGACTTCGCAGAACATCCATTTCATGCTCTAAAGTGTGCTTCCAGACCTCTCGAATCCGCGGATCCTGCTGAGCCTGGGGTGCGCCAGCAAATTCCTGCTGTGCCTGTACAGGTCCTCCCCCTCTTCCATAGCCAAATTGTGCCGATTGGTTCTGCAAAAGAGAGGCATCTCCAATATTCCGTTCGAAGCCGCCAGCAGCACCGCCGGGCATGGCAAAAGGGCTTGTGGTTGCCGACGATCCCTGACCAAAGGTGGCAGGAGCGCCTAATTGGGGGGGAGGCAGAACATGGTGCTGCTGAGCTGGATGATGGGATTGTGCCGCATTCTGAGAAAATTGCGAGTATGGCCCGTTGATATTTTGCTGGTTATATCTCAATGGAGGCATGATGGCGCCGGTGCACCGCTCTGAGAGACCGTCGATTCTCGATGGCGACACGAAGTAGAGGAAATTTGACGGACTTGTTTCAAGTGACTAAGGATGGACGGCTCGAGAGTGTAGATTTATACATGAATTTACTTCGTTTGTCGGCTCAGGCGGCCATTCACTTTTGAATCATTATGGCGGAAGTGAGATTTTCACAAGATCACAGGACAATTAGACAATGTGGTGAAGTTCCTGCTTCTGAAAAGTCCTTTATGTTCGGTAAAATGGTGCACTCGGACACGTCGAGGCTGCAATGGGTCTCATTACGCTAAAGTGGGGGCAGGCGCAGCCCGCTAATTTGATTCTCCTACGCCCTCCACAAGCGCAACCGCGGGGCTTGGCATCCAATGGAGCTCTAGCTGCGCTCGTCACCGATGCCGACGGGACGTAGAGTCATCACCTCACCGGCCACCTTGACGACCACACCGCGCACACTAAACAGCACCAATCAATTCGCGAGATATAGGACGCTCACGATCAAACATCTTGGTTTGACGACTCCCTGCGCCCGTATCCATGGCGCCGATCAATCCAACAGGCTTTGATATTAAAACCTTTGCTCGAGCAGCAACGAGCCCTGAATGGCGGTCGAAAGACCCGTGGAGGCGAGCGTGAGTACACAACCCACAAGAGTCTTAGTGTTTGATGCTAACGAGCCGTCGCAGAGAGGCGTGGAGGTATACCGGTCCGTTCACGAGGTGGAACAGATTCAAAGGCACCTTTCCTGGTTTCGGCATTGGACTAGCAGCGTTCCTCGTCTACTCTGCATATGAAGCTGCTTTCCTGAAAGATTCACATGGTCATGGCCATGGAGAAGGCCACCACTAGATGTGTGAACGAATGACGAGTAAAGCCCTAGCCACGCTGGGCTTTCTCAGAAACAACAGCATTTTCCGAGGAAGGGCGAAGGTCGCCCAATGTATATACTGCATTTCTATCGGAGTTCGGGTCTTTCCAAAATCGCCCATGCACCTAGGAATAAAAAGGGGCATGTCACGGCGGGACAGAAGTACGGGGGCTCTTTTGAGCATACCCTCATTTGTACGGGTGGCTCAGTCAGTAGCAAACACATCAATTCAAGCAACGAATGCGCCGCGTGCATGACAACAAGGATCGCACCAAATGTTCGAACAGATCAATTGCAACCCACGTGGCTACGCCGAAGGCAAGCCTGCGATGCCAAGAACTGGCAGATTTGGACAGATTCATATAAGCACGTTAAGAAGGGGGAAATCCTCTCAGTCCATACAGAGCAATTCCCGAACAGTACCACCCAGTCTAGTTCCATCCGCAACACGCGAAATCGATCTTCTCGTTACGCCAAAGACCGGATTTTGTAGGCGAAATGCCCCGACGCACCTCAAGTTCATTTTGCGGGAATCGCCGAACGCACCACCGAACGGTTGTAATGGTAATCAGTAATCCCCCGTGCCAAGCAGCTCTTATCAAGGTTACTGTTTCTCCCTTACGAGTGCTTGCCCAAGTCTATATCTCTGTTGTATGATTGTGCTCATGAGATAACTAGACCCGTTGCGCGTCCGTCTTCGCCACCCGTCTCTGATCAGACAACAAGGTCGCATCAAAACAGAACCTTGGTCATGGTGCTAGATCGTGTCAAGCAAATCGCCTCTCAGGTGAGCAACATAGTCTCACCACCACATCCCTTTGATCCACTCTCCTCGCTCGAAATCGAGACTGCAACCTCATTGCTCCGCAATGAAAAAGGTCAGCTTTATTATAATGCAGTCACTTTACTTGAGCCGCCAAAAGCTCAAATGAAGCTGTGGTTGGCCGATCCGAATCATTCGCAGAGACCCCGTAGAATCGCAGACGTTGTGGCTATCACACCTGACGGCAAGGTCATGGACGGTCATGTTGATCTCGTTGAAGGCAAGGTCCTTTCCTGGGAACACACTCCAAATGTGCAGCCCCTGATCACAATGGAGGATCTTCAGGCGGTGGAGCATGTCTGCCGAAAGGACGCCAAAGTAATTGAGCAATGCGGTATCCTGGGCATCCCACCCCAAGATATGCACAAAGTATATTGCGATCCCTGGACCATCGGCTACGACGAGAGATTTGGCAATGCTGTGAGATTACAGCAAGCGTTAATGTACTATCGACCACATGTTGACAATTCTCAATACTCCTTTCCGCTCGACTTCTGTCCCATTTATGATTCTAACACGAAGGAAATTATTCACATCGATATCCCGAAAGTTCGACGACCGTTGAACCAAGCCCCGCCGAACGATTACACTGTCAAATCGATACAAGACTCCACAGGCTACCGGACAGATCTGAAGCCACTGAACATCACTCAACCAGAGGGAGTCTCCTTCACCGTCAAAGGTCGAACGATTGAATGGCAAAACTGGTCGGTCCACGTCGGTTTCAACTATCGCGAAGGTATTGTGCTCAACAATATCACCTATTTTGACAAGGCTTCCGACGCCATTCGCCCGATCTTCTATAGACTATCTCTGGCCGAGATGGTGGTGCCATATGGAAATCCGGAACGGCCTCACCATAGGAAACATGCTTTCGATCTCGGCGAGTATGGCGGCGGTTACATGACCAACTCACTTAGTCTCGGCTGCGACTGCAAAGGCAGTATCCATTACATGGATGCCGAATTCGTGAACAAAGCCGGCGCAGCGCAAGTCATCAAAAATGCAATCTGCATTCATGAGGAGGACGCCGGCATCCTTTTTAAACACACTGACTTCCGAGACGACTCGGTCATTGTCACTCGAGCACGAAAGCTTGTCATCAGCCACGTCTTCACGGCTGCAAATTATGAATATTGCGTTTATTGGATCTTCCATCAAGATGGCGTCGTTCAGCTCGAGATTAAGCTGACCGGCATCTTGAACACATACTCTATGAATCCAGGCGAGGACACCAAGGGCTGGGGCACCGAAGTTTACCCTGGCGTTAACGCCCACAATCATCAGCACTTGTTTTGTTTACGCATTGATCCTAATATCGATGGTCCTAACAACACCGTCTTCCAAGTGGACGCAGTACAAGGTCCAGGTGAGGTTGGATCGGAAGAAAATCCCTACGGTAATGCTTTCTATGCAAAGAAGAAACGATTCACCACTCCGCTTGAAGCGATGTCTGACTACGATGGCAATACGAGTAGGACGTGGGAGATTTGCAATGAAAATAAACTCAACCCTTACTCAAAGAAGCCTGTTGGCTACAAACTTGTCAGCCGAGAAGTACCAGCCTTGTTACCCAGGAAGGGCTCGCTGGTCTGGAAACGCGCTGGATTTGCTCGACACACTGTGCATGTGACAAAATGTAGGTCCCAACCCGAGTGCTTTGACATAATGCGGTATTAACTCAAGCTGCGCAGACTCTGACGACCAGCTGTACCCAGCCGGACGGCACGTGCCCCAAACGTCCGGCGAGCCTTCCATGGGCCTTCCTCAATGGGTCGAATCAAATTCTCTCGAAAATATTGCAGACACTGACATTGTGCTCTGGCACACCTTCGGCGTAGTCCACTTTCCCTCCCCAGAGGATTTTCCCGTAATGCCGGCAGAGCCGATGACCCTTCTGCTCCGGCCGAGGAACTTCTTCGTGCGCAACCCCTGCCTGGATGTGCCCCCATCATATGCACGCACACCGGCAGAGGTAGCCGCTGGAAAAAGTGGCTTCAGCTGCAATACCGGTGAAGAGAACAAGCGAGTATGACATCGGCGACTGGGCGCTGAGGCAGTTACGAATCGACAAATACCACCAAGCTGTGACGGAACTCAGCACGTTAAATAAAGCGTCATGCCACTTTCTAGAAGGGGGGGCACGTGTAATATGCAGTTCCGTCGTGATGTCTTAGGAAGACTTGTTGAGCCCCGACTGTTGACCGACTTCTAAATACTTCAGATTGGATCTCTAAGCAATTTTGCAGGTTAACAGTCGCCTCCCGTCCCTCATGCTCAGGATTCGCTGCGGATTTTTTTGCTCTTTTCTGTTGTTGCCTGCTGGTTTTGTTTGAAATCAGTAAACCATAGTCCTTTTCTTTCAATCACAACGTCATCGCGGTCGAAGTCCACTCCTTCCTCCCGGAGCAAATCTCTCTTTTTGTCCCGATTGATGCCTGACGGGGCATTGTGCCAGTCTCCCTTGTACCCGCCGATGTGGCCTGTTGCGCTTATCACTCTATGACAAGGTACTTCTGGAGCAAAGGGATTGTTACGCAACGCACCGCCAATGGCCCTGGGGGAGGTGTTAAGAGCTTGACTGAGAGATAAGTAGCTGGCGACTTGACCAGCTGGAATCTGCTGCAGAGCTTCGTAGACAAGCTACTCACGGATGTCAGCGTCCTCACATTGCTTGCAAATATTGATGAGACTGTCGAGACGTGACTTACTTGTTGGAACTCCGTGACCGTCATTTTCATTACTGCGACAGGTGAGTAGAGTAAGGTGAGAATATCTCTCAAGGCGTGATGGAATGCTACCTTTATTTACTTCAACTAAATGCTCGACAAGGCATTTGAGTCACAATGCTAATTTGACTCATGATCCATAATCCTGCATGAAAAATCAATACGAGACCCGGCTGTCCGTCCTCAAAGTGCTGAAATGGAAGTAGAAGTGGCCAGTGGCGCTGAGAGCAGCTCGACTCCATAGGAAATGAATGTGACCAATCAGAAACCAGCGACCTCGTTTGTGGAGATGATGACAGGGGTATTCCAAAGTCCCAGCCGGGATGGCGATTTGACCTTGTTTCCTTTTATTGCGTGGTGCCTTATAGCACTGCCCGAGATGAAGCACACTCTTTGGCAGTTCATCTCCTCTCTCACTCTGGAATGGCTCTTTTCACAACGCAAAATGGGCGCTGGCAAGCGGTGCTGACGCGTGATCAATCCGCTCACTCCGCCTTCGTTTACGCCGTCACCACGACGAAAATCTTTTGTCGCCCTACCTGCCAGGCCAGATTAGCACGCAAGGCTAACATCTGCTTCTACGATGATGCTGAGCATGCACGAAAAGCGGGCTTCCGACCCTGCAAAAGATGTAAACCAGAGATGTCAGAACCCACAAATTCCCAAGCGTCTGCGAGAGTTGT
This sequence comes from Incumbomyces lentus, assembly GCA_017656005.1. Lineage (NCBI taxonomy): Eukaryota > Fungi > Ascomycota > Eurotiomycetes > Chaetothyriales > Trichomeriaceae > Incumbomyces > Incumbomyces lentus. The sequence continues at coordinate 313,396 of JACJVT010000004.1, read as the reverse complement.
CGCCGATGCCTGCCAAATTATCTACCAAGCAGACGGACAGATTGCACTTGCAGATGTAGCGACAAAAGTCGGCATTTCGTCGAGGCATCTTTACAATTTGTTCAAAGGTACGATAGACTGCACTCCAGCAAAGTACGCTGCTCGAGTCAGAGCCGCAAAGTCTGTATCTTCCGACAGGCTGGACCACCCTTGTGACGGTAATTGCTACACAATTGTGTCACCATCAGCAACTTCCTTGGCTGATACTACTCCATCAATCTTACCAAGCTACAACGATAGCCCAGAAAATCTGCTTTTCAACAGCGCAGACTTCGACATTTCACGTGAAGCAATATGGGGACTGGAACCGCAGCATTCAGATATCGACCATTTCTATAGCGCTAGCGAAGACCATGAGCTTGACTTCGAGGTCAACTTGAACGTCCCTGAACCACAAATAGCAAACTGCACCTAACGTGCCCCGAACCAAGCCGGGTACGAAACACAGAATGGGTGAAGCTCGTGTGCAATGCATATCGGAGGTATCTTGCTTTGAACAAAATGCTTCCTGCATCTGAAACGGTAGCTATCAGATCGTAATACTGCCCTCTACGGCGGGTCAACGGACCAAAGCCGCAAGAAAATGCACCCACGGCAAACTCGACTTAAGGCCGAAGATCTCGGGCCGATCGATAATGACTCAAAAGATTTCGTGCGAACCTCAATTCTTTTGAACGTGTTGTCTTCTCAAGAATGACTGAATATGTCGTCTATCCTCAAACCTGTGAAGTGGTTTTACCACGAGTTTGGTATCGATGCCGTGCACGACACTGGTCGAAACGCCTACTTGATCATCTTGGCACGAACATGTCGAATGTTTGCCTTCGGTACTAATTCTCTGATTCTAGGTACGTCCCATTTTGGCTGCATCTCTAGAGCTTCAAGGAGGCTCGTAATAGTACGCTGATAACAATTTACGTAGCCATCTTCTTTTCAGCTCTAGATTTCTCCGATCACCGAATTGGCTTGTTCATGACTTTGACTTTAGCCGGAGATCTTCTTCTTGGCACTTTCCTGACCCTCGTTGCGGACAGGGTTGGGAGACGAAAAGTACTGATCGCAGGTTCCGTTATGATGATTCTGAGTGGCGTTATCTTTGCTATGTTCGAGAATTTTTGGCTTCTATTACTGGCTGCCATAATCGGAATCATATCCATCACAGGAGGTGATTTTGGACCGTTCCGGAGCATAGAAGAGTTAGTTTGTCAACCACATTCTCACTTCAGCAAGAAACATTGATGTTTGACAGGTCCGTAATCTCGCAGTTAACCGGCCCATCAACTCGCGCCGACGTGCTCGCATGGTACGTCACTGTATCGACTCTAGGGTCGGCGCTAGGAAGTGAGGTTTCTGGGCAAGCCGTGCGCTACCTGCAAGAACGAGACGGTTGGACAGCTGTGGACGCTTACCACACGCTCTTCTGGATTTATGCAGCTATGGGCATTATCAACCTCTCCTTGACACTGCTTTTGTCGGATGCATGTGAAATTTCGAGGACTCAGCAGAGTTACGTGCAAGTGCCTCAGGACGAGCAGGATCCAGCCGAATCAAGTCCTGCGATGAGATCTCGTATGGACGACGTGTCAACGATTGCAACGCCAATATCTTGGCCTCTTCGGGCCCGCAAATGGCTGCTGGGTAACCTTGCACAAATCTCCGCTCCAACCCGATCGATCATGTACAAGCTTTGGTTACTTCTTGCAGTTGATGCTCTGGCTGATGGCATGGTACCATACTCGCTCACGAACTACTACATGGACGTCAAGTTTCACCCTTCGAAGTCAACATTAGGGGATATAACTTCAGCCAGTTACTTTCTCGGCGCCATTGGTTCTGCCTTCGCCGGACCACTTGCGCGACGTATAGGTCTTATCAACACGATGGTGTTCACTCACATCCCTTCGTCCACGGCTGTACTACTCTTTCCCTTTCCACCCGTACTCTGGCTAACAGCTGGCCTACTCCTACTACGCACTGCGCTCAATCCCATGGACCAAGCTCCGCGGTCGGCATTCATTGCCGCTGTTGTCAAACCCGACGAGCGCACGGCAGTCCTGGGGATCACAAGCATGACGAAAACTCTGGCTTCAATGGCAGGCCCAACCGCGACAGGCTTTCTAGCAGCAAACGACCAATTTTGGATTGCCTTTGTAGCTGCAGGACTCTTCAGACTATCGTACGACTTTGGCCTCTATGCGTTGTTTGTGAACATGAATGTCGACCAAGACGCAGGCAAGGAAGAAAACAGTGGTGGTGATGGGTATGCAAGAGCAGGGCAGCGTGACGAAGAGTATGAGCTGGACTCACCGAGATTCTCAATCGGTGACGTTAGCGATGGAGAACCGTACGATGCGAGGATCGAGCAAACTAGCTCCAATCGAAACGAGCATCTGCAATCGCCAGATGTCGTTGAACGGGTCCGGAGTCGTAGTCCTCACAAAACGACAAAATCCGACGATGGCTTGGACTGAGCTGGTGGTTTACTATCAAAATATTAACTTAAGCCTGCCCTTGTCCAAATCGCTGAAACCTAGAACTGATCCTCTTAGACTTGCCTTGCCTAGATGATTCCACAGAAGGTAGTTAGTTACTCACCCTCCCTTTTCAAACAAAATCTCAAGCCAGTTCTCCATGTCCATGACAACTGATCTTCTCGCTCCTAAATCGATCTCGAACTTGCGGATAATCCGCAAGCAGCAAACTCCAGCCTTTCCGTATCACGAACAGTGCTTGCTTTTCTTCATCATCTGGCATCTGCGTCAGCGTCAGCGAACAAAGAATGTTTTAAAGAGATCTCTCTCTGTCCCATGATGGGTATCTTATGTTCCCGCAACATCATTTCCCGCATCATCGTTAAAGTCATAAAACATTTCTTCATTTAGACAACCTGTTAGTAGCTGGTTCAAAAAAAGTCATTATCTGCTTTAGTTAATCCTTCTCATAGCTTTGGATACTCGAGCAATGCCAAGGCCCAAGGGCCTGGAGCGGAACTTTCAAAATTGGGTTGGGTATATGGAATGTTCACTCAATTCAAAATTGGCTAATGTGTAGTTTAGGGAGTCTTTACGAATTCAAAGGTTCATGCCACGGGATCGGGAGCGGGGGTGCTCAGGACCAGATAACGAGGATGGAAGGGCAGAGGAGGAGGAAGAAGTAGAAGAAGCGATGGGCACGAAGAAGCAAGAGGCCAACTAAATGAACCACTTCACGATTTGGCTTGTGAGATGTGAGAGGCCGCGTCAAAGACAAGGGGAGTGGATGTAGCTAAGATATATTATTTATTGATGCGAAGTGCTGTAGCCAGATGGCTTGGTGCCGCCGCAGCCCGCAACTCTTGAAGTGTCACTGACACTTCAAGAGGCGAGCATTGGCCACCAAGCCATCCCGACCACATTTGCACAACACGTTTGCTGCATATTGTACAGACTACCAAGCGCAAACCCCATCTCTCATGCTCAATGTACAGATGCAAAATCAATGCTTCCCCTCTCCCCTGCGTTACTATCAACTAACTCGTTCTCAATTTCTTCCTCACCATCATGCTGCGTCTCTGTGTATTGCTTGCACTTGGACCTTCCTCCTCTCGTCTTTCTTTTTCTTCTTTTCTTTTGGCTGCCAAGATCGCCTGTGTTGACCTCATGATCTTCAATCATCTCGATGTTTTGGTGACCTGGCGTACTGGGTTGAGTTTCTTCAGCGGCGTGCAAGATGCCTGTCTCGCATCGAGGGTCTTGGTGGCTTTCTGGCTCTTTTCCAGACGCTGATGACGAAAATTTACCTGCCAAAGCTTGGTCAGAAGATGATTTGAACTGCGAAGGTGGACCACTTGTTCCGCCACTGAGATTGTCCATGTTCTTGTCGCCAGGAAGTGTAGGTGTCAATGGCTGGGCCGATACGTTGGCGGGTTCTGAGGTTGCTGAGGCTGGTGATGCCCAAGACCACGGTGACTGTACTCGAAGAGCGCTCTGTACAGGGTGGCCGTGAGCCATATATCGAGTTGAGAACCACCACTTCATATGGTCAATCGCGTTTTCAAGCTTGTCTCCAGCTTTCTTCTGTAGACGTTGGTTCAATATCGCGAGTTGCTCAAGATCGGTACCGCCCACGGCAGGATCTCTCTGACGAGATGGATCCACGAGTCTGTCCATAAGGGATCTTCCGTCGATGCTGCGTTCGAGGTCACAGGCTTTGATCACTTGGGCGAGATTCCGCAGCTCAATGACTTTAGGCTCGAGCCTATTATCAAACTCGAACTCCTTTCGCTCTTGGCCAAACTGGAACGCCTGCTGGATTGTTCTCTCCACTGCTAAAGCCTTGCAGCTGAAGTAAGCCTCTGCATCGAATCCAGTCTTGGTAAACCAGTTAACACTGTTGGCATCCTTGTGTTTCTTGAGGTAAGCTTTGAATGCGTTGCGTGGCAGAAAACTTTCACCCAGAGCTAGGTCGTAAGCACGAGTACATTCTGCAAGTGCTTCTGGGTCGATAGTAAGAATGTTTAGTGTTCCTGGATATTCTGGCAGCGATTGCTCCTTGAGCTCGTGTTTTGTGATTGTGGAAGAGGCCGCAATTGTGTCGAACTCGTCGACGTTTCTGCCAAAAAGATCTCTTTCATTGGCAGTTAATTTGCCAATTCCTTTGCCTCTGATCTTGAGGATTATGTCTGGACGAGTGGAGCCTTCTTGAATTGAGTGACGGCGAGCCTTGCCAGCCCGAGCCAGCCGGAAAAAGTCTGCAGAGTCCTTTTCGAAGGATTTCCTGGCCTTTCTGTCTCTATTTTTACAATTCCTCGCGTCGAAGGCCTTTCGTTGGCTGTCATTAGCCACGAAATGTGCATGATTCGGTAAGCCAGCAGCCTTAGCTACGTTGATCATCAGGGCGTCGAACTTCTCAATCTTGCGCTTCATAACCTGCATATCCGAGCGCCGTCTTTCGGCAAGATCTTCGATTTGCGTAGAGTGACTTTGCGCGAGCTCGAATTTGTTGTTGAGCTCATCATACTGAGCGGTTATTTGCGTCCGCTCTTGTTCTTTCTTGTGAATAGTGTCGTCTAGCTTTGAGACTTTGTCTGTTAGGACGACGATCTGGTGCCTCAGCTCTTGTTCTGTATCCTTGGCTGCATCATTCGCACGTTGTAGTGTGTTGTAGTTGTTGAGCATGCTTTGTTGGACTTTCTGTCTCACCTCGTCTCTTTGACCCCAGTTTGTAACTTCCGCAGTCAGGGTTTCGTTCGATATCGTGAGACTGGCAATTTTTTTCTCCAAAAGTGCAACGTGATGGTGTGTCCGAGACTCGCACAGTTGCTTGGTTTTTGTAATAACGGTGACCTCTTTCTCTAGTTTGGCGATGTGTGCGTTTGCGCGAGACTCATGCAACTTCCCGGCTACCTCAAGTTCCATGCTGCGTTGTTGCAGGTTGTGGATCTTGTTTTTCGATAGTTTGAGAGCGCTGTTGGCTGATGCTTGCCTTGCTTCTGCATCCTTTTCCATTTGTTTCAAGGCTTCTTCTTGTGAGAGGCTCTTAGACTCGGTCTCCTCGAGTCTCTGACGTATTTCATATATTTCTTGTTCTTTGATGCCGAGTTTCTTTTCTGACTCTTCGGCCAAGGACGCGTACATTTCATCTTGGATCTCGTAACACTCCTTCAACTCGCGGTAGTCCTCGGCTGACTTGTTGAGCGCGTCTTCTTTGTGACTTAGCTCGTTTGCCTTGGTCTGCAACTCATTGTTTGTGGTCCAGGCTTTGACTATGTGGACAACACAAGTTTTCTTCAAAGCGTCGAGCTGTTTGGTCTTGTCGTTCAATCTACCGCTGAGGAGACCCAGTTCTTTCTGGGCATTGCCTAGTTCGCGTTCTGTCTCATATAATAAAGCTTTCGCGTCTTCAAGCTCTTTCTTAATACCTGCAAACGATTCCTCTTTGTCTGAGGATGTGATCGCGTCGTCAGGCAGGTTGGCTTCACGCGTCAATGAACCTTTCTTGGCGTTTTCTTTGCCAAGTAGGACTAGGAGAGTGGTGAAAGAGATGACAAGGAAGAGGAATGCCAGAAAGGCGGTGAGAGGGGCAGGTCGGTGTGGAACAGCATCGACCACTGTAGAGGATGCTGGAATTGGTTGATATGTCGCGCTTACTTGAGGCTCGACGACCTCTTCGAATTGTGCCGATTTTGACGGCCACCCAAATACGTCGATCTCAGCACAGGTTAAAGCGCAAAGTCTGGCACGAGTATGGATTGGAATCCACGAGTAAAATGCTCGAGCGAGCAGAAATGAAACGGCCATCGCGAGGATTGACGCGTTTGTTGGGATTGGAGAAAGAAGAGAGGAGGGAAAGAATGATGGGGTGGAAAGGCATTATAGGCTTGAAGAGTCCAGTGTGGGGCTGGTCACTGTTCGCTCGTTCAGCGAAGAATAGTGACATGCAAACGAAAATTAACGGCTGAAGTGCAAACTCCGAGTGAAGGACTTCTCCGGGGGGGTTGAAAGGAGATATAATGACATTAGTCTCAGATTCCGCACCACTTGTACACAAAGACAACTGCAAGACTCTCGCATCCTGTTGACCGATCTGCACAATGCAAACATAGATCTCCAACCAGGAACAATTTCATCACAAAGAAAACCTGAATGGGTGATTCAAGTACGCACAATAGAATTCAGGCTTCAAGATACCTGAAATGCCAGCAGCATGATGCTTAATCCCTTCAGCCACTTCCCGTGTTCTCCATCTCTGAACCCTCTCATAGTTGAACATCGATCGACACGTTCTTGATCTCATAGTAATATCCATAGTTGAAACAGTGTGTCGCGCAGTGCCTTGTTTTCAACAAAGAATAAGTTGAGATTGAGAATGGCAAGGTGTAGTGTGAAAATACTGTGCCATATGTAGCCTTGCTGTTCTATTCGTTTTAAGTGTGGGCAACGCACAAAAATTGGAAGTTGAATAAAAATTAGCCAAAGGTGCAGCAGAGACAAGGAGGTCAAAACCATCAAGCACGAAAGATTTATTAGTCCAATAATTATGGTGCACGTGAGCTGGATAAAGCGCCGGAAGATGCCGATGCGGCTCTCGAGCCAAAGGATGTGTCAACTCTAACCCTGGCGAGGATCGATCACGAATACGAAGTTGCTTATCATTGCATCCATGCCAGTTTTTGTTCCGCGTTGCGATCAAGATCTCTCTCTATACTCCTACATGCCATCATCATCACAGCGACTAAGAGCTAACTGTCGGGAGGCCAAATCATCCGCTTTGCACATGTTCGTTTCTATGGGCACACAACCGACTTGAGTGCGGACCGAAAGTTCCCGAGCACCACATACATACATAAGGCAGTTGAGCTTCAAAGGGTCGTCCCGGGTGCCAACGTTTCGACTTTCATCTTGCTATCAACGCCCAACTAGAAACACGAAAGCGTTTAGCTATGGCACAACTTTCGCAGGAAGTACTCTTTACGCTGTCCATTCCCGCACACAGATCGCCAGCCTCTCCTTCATCCGGCGGCACCATCACAGTCAGCAAGCTAATCGTTCCGCATACCATGCTCCCGCGTCAATCCGCTATGCAGTCATCGCCACCGGAGGCTGGCAACAACAGAGCCAGACGTCGGTCCAGTGAACATTCATCTCCGCTGAACCTGTACCTGCTAGTCCATCACTCACCTCCAGACAACCGACTCACACCGCCATTCCTGCAAACATACCTGCACGCTCTCCTCAAGCTCCAGCACGGCGGCTATCCGTATGGTCTTCTTTTCACAACCTCGGCGATCTCAAAGTTCTACAGCAACGGCCTGGACCTTGCCACATTCGAACCAGGCGACAAAACGCGCTACCTCTACCCGCTGTGGCGCAAGCTCCTGACATATCCCATGCCGACGTGCGCCTTGATAAACGGGCACGCTTTTGCAGGGGGCCTAATGCTAAGTATGTTTCATGACTACCGCGTAATGAACCCGCATCGAGGCTGGCTCTGTCTGAACGAGCTGGAATTCGACGCGGAGTTGGCACCAGCAATGGCAGCCATCTTCAAGGCGAAGGTTTCCAACAGCACATTTCGCAGTCTCGTGCTGGAGGCAAGGCGGTTCACCAGTCTCCAGGCGTTGGAGGAGGGTCTGGTGGACGGACTAGGCAACTTGGACGAAGCGGTGAAGATCATGACGGATGTAGACGGTGGACATGGGCGAGGCGTAGTGGTGGTGAACTCGAGAGGTAAGGGCACTGCGTATGGGAGATTAAAGGAGGAGATTTATGGGGATACATTGACCGCGTTGGACGCAAGCGAGAAGGGCGAGGCACAGTTGTTGGGAAACCGGAAGTCGGACAGGGAAATCAGGGAAAAGGCAGAAATATTAATGTTGGAGAGGCTGGGTGGGATTGAAAAAGCTAAGTTGTAGCAAGCATTTGGTTCTCGGAATGTATGGCACCAATTGACGGTAATTTAATAGGTGGACTAGGCAGTGTATTACATTATGGGGGACATCTTGGTATGTGAGGTGATTGTGGGTGGAATAGTAGTGGGGGTGTGACATTAGGGACTGGTCGCAAGCCCATTTGGCCCAATACAAATACATGCTCTCTATACAATTATGCGAGTAGTCACAAACAGTCTATCCCAACTAAAGAATGCATCGCAAGGTCATGACTCGTAATCAGCCGCGCCAACTACAGCAGGAGAGCCGCAGCTCCCGCAAGACCGGCAGCGGCACCTCGAAGTGTGCCAGACATGTCCATGATAGCTGCAGCTCCAGTGGGCGACGAACCCAACGACGAGGCAGCAGAGCTACCTCCCAACCTGGCACCGCCAGTTGCAACGTTGACTATAGAGGTTATCGTAGTTGAAGCGGCGACGGCATTTGGTACTGGATCCGTACCACTGGCAATTTCTTGAATGTTGTCTGTTGTTGAATTAAACACTGTTTGTGCTAGGGAGATCTCATTGTTTTGAAGATCGTACACCACGTAGGCGGATCGTAGGAATGTGTCGCCAAGCAAGGGAGTGCTATCTTGGCTTGGAGAGACGCCGAAGATACAGGCGTCCTTTCCATTCGGAAACGTGAGGGTATTGCCCGACTCGTCTGTACCGACTGAGATTAGCAGTTCATTCATCGGTATGTTAATCGTCTTGCCGGAGAAGGTGAAGGAGAGCTGATGGTCTGAGCTTGCATCGTCACAGTAAGCATATGCAGTGTTGCCGTTGAGAACAACGTTGACTTTATCGTAGATGTTCTCGACGATGTCGTCGGGCAGGTAGATTAACGATGTGCCAGAGTCCAACACAACACCTAGAGGCAAGTCGTCTGACCCTGCCATCTTCTTCCCTGCAAATTCGATGCCTGAGAGGGCCACTGAGAGTTCGGCGTGGGTGCCGTATGTTTCGAGCACAGGTACTGTGGTCAGATTACCCTCAAACTTCTCGCTATCGATACCGCCGAAGAGAATGGAGCCTGTTGACGCATCGAGATCATTTAACCACAACGAATACGCATTTGAGTTGATGTGGCCATGGTCAACCAGCGCCTGAGGCAAGTTGGGGTAAGAGCTGCCATTGGTTGAGGTCGCTTGCACTTCTATCGCAGCATATCCGATGCCCAACACGCCGATGGATGATTCAGATGTTTCACCCACACCGAACTGGAAGTCGTGGATGGTGACGTCTCCAAAGTGCAAGGTGTCGCCAACGTAACTGCCGGTGGCACCTGAACCATCAACATAAGATATGTTAAAGTCATTGTTTATTGTTTTTGATGTGGACGAGTCTGCTTGACTGTATGTCCCACCCAGGCACTGGTCGGTCGAGGTGCAGAGAGAAGAGGTGGCTGAATTTACCCACAAGTCTGAGCTTCCAGTGTCGATGGAGACCTTAATCTGCTGTTCGGGCGTGCCTAGGGAGATATCGGCATAGTACAGTGTCAATTCATTGTCCAGGGTCTCCCCCACAACCTTCTGCCGTTTCCGCAAGCGTGCTTGATCACGAGCAACTGGATCGGAGACGGCTCGCCTGCCAATGTCGAGTCCGACGACGTTTGGATTTGCGGATCGAGGGGCCAAGTTGATGGCGGAGGTCAGTGACGCGGTACTTGCAGCAAGTGCTAAAGTCCTTGCCTTCATTCTGACGGGCGATGGTGCGATGCTGTAGGAACTTGAAGGGTGGCCGTAGACGGTGGTTAAGGATAAACTTGGTGATATTCGCGAGAAACGGCTGTCAAACGAAAGACTGCTCTAGCACTGAGCCTGCCGATATGTCATGCAACCGTCAAACAAGACGAAGAATAGCTAATAGACTAATTGTACATGAATCAAAATACGAAAGAGCAAGAGGGAACGACTATATATACGTGATATGCTGAGGCGCAGGTCACGAAGCTCCGGGCTGGTTGACGTTTACTTTTGGAAACCGCCGCGCAGTCCCTGGGCCTGCGTCATCTGCGGCAAGTGAGATCCGTTGTTTCCGTCTCGAACCTCAGTCAGATATTGGCAAGAGCTGCCAAGCCCTTGCTTGTCCTTGTCAAGAACTCAAGAACACCAAGCTAGAATCCGACTCGCAGCACGCATAACATGGGTATCATCGTATGCAGAAATCGGTTTCCGAGACGTCTGGTCGTGTCGCGGCTAACGAGACCAGCTGCCAGGAACACAAATTATTGGATTTGACAGGATTCGGAGAGGCGCATGCTTCCCAATTTAGACCCGATCGTGTTGTGGCCTGGTTGCCTGGCCGCAATTTCCAGGGCAGGGGTAGATGCCTGCAAGGGTGCACAGCCTTTTAGAGCTCGCAAAAATGCTTTAACACGAGGTACCTGCGGCACCCGCGGAAGCTTACGTGGTGGAAAGTACAGCTGATACGAGATGTGTGTCGGCTACCTTCTTCGTTTTATCAGCTGAGACCAATTTGTAACGAATTCCTTTAGGGACGCGGGTCTCTCGCAGGTTGAAGGGTAGTAGTCTCGCGTGCCAAAGTGCCAACTTCGTGCCATATAACGGCTTCCTGACCACATCTATTGAGGCATGAAACTTGCAAAACATGGGGTACCTAAGCGAACTGCGGGAATGGACTCGGAACATCCGAATAAGCCGGTTGCACACCGGGCGCTTATGCCTGCCTGAATGTTCGCCTTTCGCCTTTCGCCTTACGGGAGATTGAGAATCACTCTCATTCCGTGGTACTTCAAACTTTTCATAACCAGCACAGGTGCAAACCAGCCCTCACTCGTCTTTAATGAAAAACTTCCCAATCGTCGTGGGTTGCTGATGCGCCTCACGCGATAGCCAGAAATGAGCCTAGCTAAAGGAAGTTGGATTGACCACCTGTAGTCACTCCACGTTCCATTAACCAGCCCACGGTAAATTGTGACTCCCACGGTGATTTGCGTGGTCTACGCAGGTGACGCAGGTTGCCTCGCAGTACGAAGAATTAATTATTCCCATGAACAAACCTCGTAATAGAGGTCAAATAGCGAGACGATTATAAAGATTGGGTGTCACCTTGAATCCACGCGCCCAAAGCTCGACGATCGTTGCTCCTCCCTCAAATGAGTCTGATTTTGTCTGCTGCATTTGGTGACAGCCACAACAAGCATGTTGATTGCTTAGGGTCTCACCCTTCTATAGTTTCTCAATGTTCAACTGTTTCTTCTTCTTTTTTTCCACCAAGGAGACCAACAATGTAGGACACATGATTGGGCCTCTGGTCAAACGATGCAACATTTGCCCTCACTACCTCAAGGAATGAATACGACTTGTCGGTTAGGTTGTCATACTGCCGCGTACGCTTGTGGTTCTTGATGGATGGATGGGACGGCGGACTTTTAGGTTTTACCACCCCTACACTATTGCTCCTCGACGATATCGCGCCTCACTTCCTGGAAGTAGTAGTAGTTGAGATAGCCGGTAGATCCAACCAGATTTCTCTAGGGATGTTCGTGAGAAGCAAGCACAGTGGGATGCCCTTTCTTGGATCGGATGATGTTCCTTCACTACTGCTACTGCTACTGCCAGAACAGTTGCCACGAGACATTTTCATAGCAGCCAGTTGCCTTGCTGTGGCACCCGATCTTGTTCTTTTCGGTAAACCAAGTCCTCCTCGTTGGTTGCTAGGTCCCTATCGCAATGTGGTCTCGATGGGAGTGCAGATCGATTGGCTTCACAGCAACCAATCAGGTTCAGCAGTGTGAGCGCCGAGCCTCACGCCATGCTTTGATAATTAAAAATATATCGTGAGGTCTGCCGCCATTGCTGATGCAACGGATCCGACGCTCCGAGCTGATCAGCATTGTTGTTGTACATAATCTTCTAGAGGCACCTTTGATGTGCATGCCATGGGGCACGTCATCGGCGGTTTCGTAATCCACTTGCGTGTCTAGATGCATCGCATGACAGCTTCGAGCTTAGACACATGTCGCTACTTAAAGTGTATGCAAAATTAACCAGTCCTTTTCGTACTGCGTCAGTTTGCGGTTGATGGCCTCAGATAACTAAACTTCAACGGCTGGCACAGCTCCAACTGCTGAAGTTGAGTTCCAGGGACCGCGTTGCGCAGAAGTTGCCCGCCCTCCAACAACGGGCTGCAGAGTTGCGTATCAAGCCATTAAGCAACCAGTATGCAAACCGCAATGCGCCTTCCCATCCCACAAACCACATGGACGCACAAAGGCAGATCTCAAGAAAAATGGCTTTCTTAAGCTCAGATCTCGGGTTGTGAGGCTGCGCACGTATATCAGCTTGCGATCTATGATGGTATTATCGGCACAATTTTCCATGACCAGGAACCCCCAAGGACAAACGCCGGTTGCCAATCAAGTAGGCAGTCTATCGTTAACGCTGTCTGCGGTACCCAGCCATTATATCAGTTTCATATCCACGTCGAACTGCCCGCATGTCCTCACATTTTCGCGATTTCTTTCCCGAAAATTGTGTTTAGTGCCCAGGTGAAGATTATCATAAGCCTGCTTCGCCAGCTGCGCGTCCACTTCACGTTCATGCCCCTCCAGGCGAGCCATGCACTCCTTCCCGTCCACCCTTCGTGGTTGATATCTCTTCCTGCGATCACTCCATCTCTGCCGCCAATGTAGGAAACCAACTGCTTTTGTTGATATTTGAACGGGTTGTGGGAATCCAGATCCGCACCAGTAGCATTGAAGTAGTCTACCAAATATTTTGCCTTTTGTACAGCGACTTCAGCTGTTGTAGGAAGGGCGGCGCCTTCGATATCAGCAGCGTCTCCAAGAGCAAAGACACCGTCAACCAGCTCTGCATCTTCATTGCCACTGAATACACGAAGCCGTGAGTCAGTCAACATCCTCTTCAATCCTTTTTGCGTCTTTCGCACATTCAATTTCTCTGTCAGAGGAACATGCTTGTTGCCTGTAGCCCAGATAAGCATGCCGCAGCCGATGCGTCCACTCTCCTTTGTGTAGAAACAATCCTTCTCCACTCGCTCAATGTGAGAGTTTGTCTCGACTTTGATATGCCTCCTGACAAGTTGATTGTTGGCATACTGATACAATTTCTGGTCATACGCGCTTAAGATGTGTGGTGCGACGTCGTGAATGGAGATGGACAACATATCAGCCACCTGGGGATATAAGTCTTGAAGTTCATTGTGAGCCAAGTCGTCAAGTTCGGCTGTCATTTCGATGCCAGTAGGCCCACCGCCAACGACAGCAATGTGGAGAAGCTCCCTTATCTTTTCCGGCGGCGTATTCGGCAGGCTCGCTTTTTCCAACTGATCGAAAAGGATTTTCCGAAATGTCATAGCATCACTGACATTTTTCATGAATAGAGCATGCTCCTCGACGCCAGGCGTGCCGAACGTGTTCGGAACACAGCCTGGAGCAAGAACGAGGATATCATAGTCTATATCAAAGTCGGGTAGCTCACCATCAGAATCTTCAAAAGCTGGGGAACAGTGACAGATTTTCCTTTCGAAATCAATGTCGATGACATTAGCCTTGACGAAACGCTGTTGCTTTCGAGACTTTGATCTGACGGAATCCTCAGCAAGGTAGAAATTGAAAACGCCACATGCGGCAGAAGCGAGGAGTGGAGTATAAGCTGATGTTCTCCGGGGCGACAGTATCGTAACATCGTATTTGCTCGCATCAATGTGTTCGGCGATGTAGAACCCAGCCCATCCTGAACCAACTATGACGAGCTTGGCAACCATGTCGTTTGTTCGAATTTTAATAGTCAATGAGATATGATAACTTGTGGGTATCTTGGAAGTTGGTTGTGGTACAATTCATATTCATTCCAACGGCCGGAGCAAGGCAGTGTCTGTTTAAGCAATGCATAAGAACAGCTTTGTCGGGAGGGATAGGGTGCGAATGATCCATTAGTAGGAGTGTGCCAGCGTGACCGCCCAAGGCTCTTCCGCGGCCTTTAGGCGCAACTTAGCCACACAAGCACGTGGTGGAAGGTGCGGTGTTCTTGAGTAGATCAACCGCGATTTGTTTTCGTTAGTATTCTAGCTATTGCCTTGTTGAGCCTATCTTGGTCTATTTGTGTACCGCATAGAAGATTGCTCAGGATTTCAAAGGGTACGTCCGGCGTGGAATTGCTGTTGCAATACAAGGAATTTGATTCAAAAGGCTGGGACTGGTGACCTATTAATAGTACCCGGAAATCGGGTACGGGGTACAAATAAAAAGTTACGTCAGAGACCACATGGGAGCTAGCGACCGATTCTGTACCATAACGTGCATAACCTAGGTACTGGCGCAAGAAACCGTGGTTTTCGCACAATGGGTGTTATATAGTGGTGCACAGCTCTCTAGACTCAGCCAAGAAGATGTTCATGTGTAAATGCAGCACCCCACCTATCTCTTTCGCTCGGGGCACCAACTTGAATTTGGACAATCACGAGGTTGAGTTAGGTATTCATTGTGCTCGAATCGAAAATGTCCCGCCGATTGAAGAATTTCGATCACAGGTCGATACATCTTTTTCCTGGCTAACCCTGTATACCAATGGTGCCATGCTATGCTAATCCGACCGCCTTTCGAGCTGTTACACGATCCTCACGTCTGCGCTCGAGCTTAGCGTGTTACGTCACAATACCAATGGAATCTCCACTACCCAGGTAATGGGGTGTCCACGTGGGTGTCCACAGACCGGTGTACCTCTCCAAGTCTTACGGATAACCGATACACGGCCAAGATAGCGATTGATTGCCTCCGAAATACCTGCCTGTGCAGATGTAAGAAACCCATGTGAAAGTCTGCGTATTGGTACGGAGAAAAGAATGCCTGTTTCACTAATCTTCCAGGCTTTCTCTTATAAGCCTTAAAACTGGATATTAATACTCGGATGATCGCCGTACAAATCCCCACTAGCCCGTGTTGTATGTAGCAATTGCTAAACGGACGTTTGCATTTCTAGTTAGCCCCCAAACTTGTGGACGATACTGATCGGCAATGCCAGTCTTTGCGCGCCTCTGACGCACCTAGTCTTTGCTTAGAGCCGTAGAATCGAGATCATTTTTTAATGACAGCAGACGAGCCCGTACAACACTCCATGGCTGTGCACATTTGCGAAGTCAAAACACTGCAAGGCCGGCCACCTCCTGCCATGCAACATCTACATCTACACTTTCACGTTCAGCCTCTCAGTGTTAATTGCTTTTTCTTCCATCGAAGCATTCGCAGATGAGATGTTCAAGCAATTGGCCCTCCTGTTGGTGCTTAGCACTTTGATCTTGCTGAGCTCTGCCGAAGATATTGGTGCCACCCACAGCGAGAGGGGTCCCAAATTCCTTCTCCCGAGATTCAACTCGACAGATCCCAACAACCCCTCAAAGTATGAATGTGTCTCTGAACGAGCGCCAGACTACTATGGCATCGGTGAAGCTCACATAGGTACTTGCTCAAGCTCTTAGGCTAACGTTCACCCTTAGGCGTTCGACTCGGCATTTACCTCTCATGGTTTACGGCGTTTATCGCATCAACTGGAATGCCCAACGAGATGTTGGGAGCGCAGGACCAAAATGCCGTCTTCATGTTTTCGAATATCATAGCTTTGGTCCGATGCACTATCACTTTTGTTGTTACGCAATTGGATGCTCTGATCATGATCCATCTGGCTTGGGGATCCGTCTTAGGCGTCCTCTCGACCTGGGGATATCGAACGTGTTGGTACACCATTGAGGGACCACAGGCCACGAAACACTTTGGAGGCTTTGGCACCCAACTTCGGCTCATGCTCGTCGGCGCGATATCTGTATTCTCTGCCTGGTTCTGGATTAATGGCGTCGTGCCTGGAAACTCTGATCTCGTGAACGACCAAGGCCCGTGTGGAACGATTTACACTTTCATGTTCGGCAAGGTGGAGGCGTCTGGGCCGATTCGGATCTTCTACATCATTGTCAGCATCTTCTGGTCGGCATATTTTGGGATCATGGTCGTTGCATCAGCGATCGGTGGCTATGTAAGGCTTCTCAGGCTCTTGAAGCTTTCGAGAATGGAGCGATTCCAAACATCTCCCCAACTTCACATCGCCACTGGTTTCAGCTACAAGCAGTAGGTTTCTCGTCATCCCAAAACAAGAGCCATCCCAACTAACTTCTCAGGTTACGATACATTTTTTATGCTTTGCGCGCTTTCAACTTATTCTGGCTTATATGGTCGATTATAACTGTGGAGTTTACACTTAATTACAACCACGTTGATCCGGTCCTAGGACCGGGCGGCCGCATATTCTTCCCCAGTCAACTCATACCAATGATCATCGGCGCGTTCACACTTTCCAGGCTTATTTACCTGAAGCTCAACAAAATTCGAAGAGCAGATGTTGAGCCTACAGTTGTGAGAGAACCAGCGGCGACTGGTCAGATGCAGCCCAAACCTAAGGGCAAAGACTTTACCAGGATCTTCTCCCCGCCCCAGGGAGTACCTCAACCCGCCTCAAAATTCGTACCTCCAGCAGACGAAGACCTCGACCCCCGCATGCAGGGAGAACACTTTTGGGTTCGAATGGCAATCTCATACCTCCCCTGGTTGAGTCTTCTGCCACGGTGGCGCGACCGCAATGGATACGGCTCCGGCGGTCCCCAGCCAGTACTGGATGAGGAAAGGAGAGACCTCTCTGACCAAGAAACCTTGCGTGGATCCCCTCATGGATTTGAAGCGAAGCCTAGGCTCGATAGCCCCATCGACAATTCGCCGTTGGTGTTCTCTCCAACTTTTGACGGTTCTGATTACCACGAAAGTAATTCTGCTTCGCGAAGACCTGGGCATTTCACGGTGTCAGGATTGCGGGGGAAGAAGCAGCAGAACATGGTGTCATGAAGCCAATACCAGGGAGCAAAAATTGATATGCATTCAGACAAAGAGACAATGGCCGAGACCGATTCGTGCGATTAAGGATTCAATGAAGGGATCGCCGCACGTCGCGGGCCTTGGTGGATAGTGAATATCATAATCTACAGAGTGATTGAGGCGGGAGCAAACTCTGAGCTGCTTCAAGATGCCCAAGGACCTTAGTGGTCTGTATACGGAGGTTGTCGGAGTTTGTTTGCATCCAAATTTCTTGCGCTGGGAAGTACACCGGACGCGACGATCTAGAATAGTCCTATTCATGGGATTGATTGAGTTTTCGTTTACGATTGCATAATCATACTATAGAGTGTATCTCAACTGTGAAAGATGTACGTAGAGAGCGAAAGGTTGACAATGAGCTTCCGAAGAAAGCAAGAAAAAAAAGTTCATCTGACTAATAGAGGCGTGGCATGTGTCACGCCTTGAAGCCCCACAAAATTTTTCATCGAGGGCAAGAAGGAAAACCTGGGGCACGGAAACAACACTGACTCATATTTTCATTGATTCTTCTACTGCTGCAGCAGTTCGTGTGCGACGTTTAAATATCCTGTTGAATTTGACACTCCGTGAGCTAAGATATCTGAGCGCAAGCCCTTTACTCGTCATACGGTATATGAGAGTAGATCGGAAACCAATCACACATTACTGCTCAGTGCTTGGAAAGTATCACAGCAGATGCCCAAAATTCGGATCAGATTGATACCTCAACAAAACTAAATTTTACCCCACTAAGATATCAAAATGCCGTCGAGACAGGAGATATCTTATTTCGGCGCCGGGCCAGCACCACTCCCCACTCCTGTTATCGAAGAGTCGGCGAAAGCTCTTGTTAATTTCGAAAACACTGGTCTCGGCCTTTCGGAAATCTCTCATCGCTCGCCAACGGCCAATAAGGTCCTCGCAGATGCGAAATCGGCACTTTCAACACTCTACGACATCCCGCTTGAGGGCGACGATGCTTACGATATACTATTCCTGCAGGGTGGTGGCAGTGGCGAATTCAGTGCCAGCGTGCAGGCCTGTGTTGGCTGGTGGGTTGAGAGACGAAGACGTAAAGCCGTTGCCGATATCGGGGAAGGGAAGGATGAGGAGGTAGTTGAGCGAGTCAGGAAGGAGATTAAAGAGGAATTGAAAGTGGATTATCTCGTGACCGGGAGCTGGAGTTTGAAGGCCAGCCAGGAAGCGGCAAGATTGATCGGATCGAAGTATGTCAACGTTGCTGTGGACGCTAAGAAGAGCAACAATGGCAAGTTCGGAGTGATCCCAGCCGAGAGTGAGTGGAAGCTGAGCAACAAGCAGGCTAGTGCGATGGTGTATTGGTGCGACAATGAAACAGTGGACGGGGTTGAGTTTCAAGAGTTTCCGCAGTGCTTAAAGGGGCGGACCGAGGATGAGGGAGTAGTGGTGGCAGATATGAGCTCAAATTTTGTCAGCAGAAAGATCAATGTCCGAGACTATGGGGTGATTTTCGGAGGGGCACAAAAGAATCTGGGAATTGCAGGAGTTACAGTGGCCATCGTCCGCAAGTCCCTTCTTGCGCTCACACCCGCCCCAACATTCTTGCAGAAAGTCTCGGATGTACTGCCCTCAGCCATTCCTCCAGTCGTCTTCGACTTTGCGACAATCGCCAAGAACAACTCGCTCTACAATACACTGCCGATATTCAACCTATACGTCGCAACACTCGTCCTCCAGTCACTTGTCAGCAGCTTCGGGGAAAAGAACGTCTCGGGTCAAGAAGAGCTGGCCGACAAAAAGGCACAGCTACTTTATGAAACACTCGACAAATACTCGAGCGTATACCACGTTGTGCCTGACAAGAGTGTTAGATCAAGGATGAATATATGTTTTCGAATCAAGCCAAAGGCCGGCGTTCATGCTGAGCCAGGCACATGGGATGAAGCGAGGGAAAAAGAGTTTCTGGCAGGGGCCGAGAAGCAGCACCTTATGGGACTGAAAGGTCATCGAAGTGTGGGAGGGATGCGAGCAAGTAACTATAATGCTGTCAGTCTCGCAAGCATACAGAAGCTGGTGGCGTATCTAGTGGACTTTGCGGAAAAGGCGTAAAGCGCTGGAGATTATCGACGCTAATCTCTCTTCGGCATCCTTTAACGTCACCTAATACGCCTGCAATGGCTTGCACTCATCGAATATTATAGGTCTCCACAGTGCTTGTTTTCTAGGCGCTTTGATGAGCCAGTCGGGCACTATGAGCCCGCACCCGTGTACTTCGTACTTTGCCGACACTCGCAGGTCTATTACCAACAAACGGCCCCAATTCACTTATTCCCTGGATCAACAACTTCGACATGTTCCGCCAAACAATCAACTTCCCCTTGCGTCTAACTCTACCACATTTTCAGCGCCTTGATGATCTCTGATGCCGATGCCCAGCACAAGCAACAGTAGATTAGCGATGAGATCCAGCACCTGGCAACCAGTCACCGCTGTATCGAACAACCATTTTGACACCTCGTGACCACGAGTGTTCACCTTGACTCGGAACTGGAAAGGTTCTGCGACGGTCCTCCTTTGCGCCTAGACACTATGACAGCGAAGCCAGCCGGGAGGTACCCCCTCGAGACACGATCCGATGGCAAGCCACGATTTCATGGCTGTTCGAAAGTGCAAGAGTACGAATGGATCTGTAAATTGGGAGAAGGGACCTTTGGTGAGGTGTCGAAAGCCAAATCGAGAACGACGGGTCAAGTAGTTGCGCTCAAGAAGATCCTGGTACACAATGAAAAAGATGGCTTCCCAATAACCGCGCTACGAGAACTCAAACTCTTGAAGGCCCTTAATCATCCGAATGTGCTACGGTTGGTGGAAATGGCTGTCGAGCGTCAGAAGGATGTGACCAAGAAGTCGAACATGTTCATGGTCACACCCTACATGGACCACGATCTGTCTGGCATTTTGAAAAACCCTAGAATTACCCTCTCCGAACCACAAATCAAGTGCTACATGAAGCAGCTGTTGGAGGGCTGCAAATACCTGCACGAGAGTCGAATCTTGCACCGAGACATGAAAGCTGCAAATCTGCTGATCAACAACAAAGGCATCCTGCAGATAGGCGACTTTGGATTAGCCAGACACTACGACGACGCTCCGCCGCAGCCTGGAAAGGGTGGCGGGGAAGCCACCAGAGGATATACTACACTGGTCGTGACAAGATGGTATCGGCCACCAGAGCTACTTTTGCAACTTCGAAACTACACCACCGCTGTCGATATGTGGGGTGTTGGCTGTGTATTCGGCGAAATGTACAAGAAAAGACCCATCCTGCAAGGCGATTCAGACCTTGCCCAAGCACAATTGATTTTCTCCCTTGTTGGCTCTCCAAACAACGAGACCATGCCTGGCTGGGAAGAATTACCTGGCTGCGACGGCATCAAGGACTGGGGCGATCGGAGAGGCACCCTTACACAAACATTCAAGGAGCTGAGTCCAACGGGGATCAGCCTGCTCCAAGAGCTGTTGAGACTCAACTGGAGGACGAGGATAAACGCTATCGATGCACTGGAGCATCCCTTCTTCAAAACACATCCGCTCCCAGCGCGGCCGGAGGATCTGCCACAAATGGAGGAGTCTCATGAGTACGATAAACAGAGACAGCGTGAGGAGCGCAAGGCTCCGCCAGCGCCGGCAGGAGGTCAAGTCGGTATCGGGACACAGAATGAGTATGGTTTCCAAGATAGGTCGCGTCCGTTTGACCGGCATGGAGGCCGAGGCGGCAGGGCCCCACATCAAGGACGACGCCTGCCTCCACATGCACAGAACGGCGATTACGAACATAGAGGTCCACGACCGCCTCGCAATAATGACAACTACGATCACGGCTATCGGCCACCACGACACTATGATGATCCCCATGACAGAGATCGAAGACCACCACCACCTCACTATGAAGAACCTTACTCAAGAAGGCCAATACCGCCTGTAGACACAAGCTTGCCTCCGCGGCCTCCAGTTCCTGACGCAGATTCACACTACAATGGCGTGCCACCCCCATACCGAGACAGGGACGATCGGCCACCACCAAGGCGTATCCCACCTGGTGCCGCGCAAGAAAGCTCACGAGCAGCGCCTAGAGCGCCCGAGGTAGACACCTATATCCCGCCATACTCATCTGCAGATCCGAACTCTCGACCGCCGAGAAATGTACTTCGAGACCCCGGGCAAGGACAGCCTCCAGGTCGAAGGCCGCCAGGCCTGCCTCGCGATGGGCCTGACCGGCCAATCTCCAGAGGAGGGCGAGGCCATTCGGTAGAGTACGATGATGTGCTTCCCTATGATGAGCAGGCCAATGGTGATCCATACGCTCGCCCACGAGGCCCGCCTTCGGTTGGCTCGTATGAACGAAGAAGGTCACGTAGTCCAGCGCATCGAGACCGAATTCCTGACCGTGAGCGAGAACGACAATATTATTATGAACGAGACAGCAGAAATGGCGGTCATCCCCAAGGACATTACCCCCCGCGATAGGGGGTCGAAGTTGGCAATGCATTAAGGACGAATCGAATAATGCGGCCGAGCATTGAGTTGTTGCATTACATATGCATTCACGAGCGGGGGTTTGGACAGTTTCTTAGCGAACAACAATTGGTATTGGCCTTGTTCTTGTCATTTGCTATACCATGCCTATTAGCGGGGGAGTCACGGCTGTCTCACTATGTTACATGTCTGATGCAGACCTTCATTAACCTCTTGTGTAATGCTATCGCTGTTCAGAAACGGCATCAGCGAGTTTCCAAATGTAATATGCTGCCCTTTCTTGTCAAAGCACGTCTTGCACACTAGGGCCTCATCCGTCTACGTCGAACGCCCCCGCCCCCGCCCTCGCCCTCGAACAAGACTTGAATACCTATGAATCGCCTCGACCGTAAGCATAGCATTGCGTCACCTACGAGCCGCCTTTCTGCGTTTCGCCGACGGTTTCTTCTTCTCTTCATCGTGCTCATCATTTCGCCCTCTCTTTGAACCCTTTTCGTTCCTCACTCTCGTCTTCACCTTCGCCTTCGCCTTGTCATTTTCCTTTTCCTCTTCCTCCATGTCCTCCTCAGCTATGGCATCGTCACTTTTCTTCCCACTATCGCCTGGCTCCTGCTCAGCATCGGAATTCTCAATCACGACCCTCCGTCCGGGCTTCTTCTTCTTCTTCTTCGACTTCAATTCAGCGACTTTCTTCTCCAGCTCTTGGTGCTTGGCCAAGGCCTGCTTGGTGAAGCGCCGATCCAGCCTAGACGCGAGCTCCGCTAGCTGAGTTTCGTGTTCCTTTAGTGTCGCATCATCTGAAGAGCCGATGCTGTTGGAAGATCCGGGCCTATCACGAGGGCGCGCTGTTACTTTGCTTTTGGGCTTCTTCCGTGTTGCTGGGCCTTTGGACGTGGAAGGTCGGAGACGTTTTGAAGACGTCTGTGAGCCACGCCCGGATGGTGAGCGTATGCCCCTCTGAGATGTCTCGTTGAGCAGAGTCTGCGGGCTGACGTCGTGTGGAGCCGGGGCTGGCGCTGCTGTTGGTGTTGGCGTCATTGCCAAAGGCCTGCCTGATCGTGCATGCTCTCTGAGCTGCAGCTTTTGGAGAGAAGTGGACCGCCTCTTAGAAGTATTGCCCGGTAATGGAAGCTTGTGTGGCAGAGGGTCTTCCCGTGTGCTAATCCAGTGTGGTCGGGGGATGGGATTCTGGTTCGAGGGGTTATCAGGGTCGAAATTCGGGTCATCAAACTCCACCCTGACACTTGTTTGAGGACTAGCGGCAGGGTCAAGAACATTTTCATCAGCATCGTCTTCGGTTGGATCGTTGTACACTTCGACATCGCGACCTGACACCTGCTGGCGTCCCATCATTTGGGCCATTTGAGCCATTTGAGCCAATCGCCTGCCACGGCCTGTCCTTTGAAAGCCCCCCCCAACGAATGGACTCTGGACCGGGATATTGGTCACGAAATCTGGTGAGACCTCGACCGGACCCAGACTCGAAGGCCCGTCCGGCAAAGCACCACTCGGAATCAGCGAATCCATCGTTCCAGGCGGTATCAGCTCGAACACCTGATCAACAACTTCACCCATGATGCTCTGGTCGATATTGGTAACCTGCTCAAGCTTATAATACAATCTCCTGATCGACAGCACGTTGCAAGCCACATAGAGACAGGCGGCAGACAACTCAATGTACGTCACGCCAATAAGTTCAGGGGAGCCCCAGGTTCTACCCAGTACCCGCTTGGCTAGATTTGTGATGCCATCGTCTCGGTCGTCAGCATCGGCCCATTGCTCGATTAAGGATATGGCGTTTGTATATATGCTCCCGTTTCGCTCGCGGAGAGGCTGTGTCGTAGGATATGCATGTGTACTGGGGGCCATCTTGGGTGTTGGACTGGAATTTAGATCCCGCTCGAGACAACGTTTGTAGTCAGAGGTGAACGGGACAATGCTCGGAAGCATCGATTGGGGAGCCAGCAACATGATATTTAACAAGCCAGGGGAAGGCATTGAGCATCCACTCCTGGATCTCACTTCATTGTTTCCAGATGTCATAATTTTCATTGTCTTGCTGGCTTGGATTGGTGCTGTTTTCGGCAGCCATTCTTATCGCGATGCTATGAATCTAGCTCTTTGTCTCTCTTTAGATTTCAGCATTCGTGGGACTGCACCATTCGCAAAACCGCACATACAAGTGAGCCGCTGTGCAGGGACGCATACCCCTTGTTCACTCATCAACCTCCAGGCCAAGTGCTTGAGACTTGGTATTGGTCCAGTTCTCGTTCAGGTTGTTCATCTTTATCATGATCCGGTCCCAGCAGTCTTGACCGAGCGGGAGTCTCAAGTTTTGTATCTTGCCAAGGTCTTCCTTGCTCAAGCTTTTTTCGACACTGTCTACAATTCTTTCAACAGCCTTGGCAGGGTCGCCACCTTGCTTGCCATCCAACCCCCGGAATCTTTTTATTGCTAGGTCTGCCGGTCCTCCCTTGTAATCTTCAGAGACGGCTACCGATTGAAGCGTATCGCCAGCTAGAAAATTTGTTCGAAAGGCGCCTGGCTCGACAATGAGGACTCTGATCCCTAGTGGACCAACCTCTTGGGCCAGAGACTCGGACCACGCTTCGACCGCAAATTTACTTGCTGCGTACATACCAGCTGAAGGTGATGCTTGAATACCGCCAATTGAGCTTATGTTCACAACCGTGCCTGATTTTTGTGCTCTCATGATTGGCAATGTTGCTTGGGTGACTCTGATGAGGCCCCACATGTTGACCTCGAACATGGCCTTCGCTTTGTCCTCTGGGATGTCCTCAACAGCACCAATGACGGAGTAGCCTGCGTTGTTGACGAGAACGTCGATGCTTCCAAATAGCTTTGACGCCTCTGAGATGGTCGATTTAATGCTCGCTAAGTCCGCCGTGACATCCAGGGCAAGCCATTTCCCTTGAGGTGATGATTCAATCTCTGTAACATACTCAGGTGTGCGGGACGGATTGCGAGATGTGGCAATCACATTGTGGCCACGAGCTATAGCAGTACGGGCAAAAAGTAGGCCAAAGCCCGAAGAGCTGCCGGTTATGAGCCATGTTTGTGGTCTCGAAGCCATGGTGTTGTGAATATTTAACACTTGTTGAGGCTTTGAAAGTCGTGCCAAAAGGCCGTCCAGCGGTTGACTCTGGTTCGGCTTAACAGGAGGGGGAAAGCGTGCGAAATGTCGCAATGATTGTACCCAGCTTGTGAGAGGTTGTGCACCGCTTCCGCGTTTGGAAAACGAAACTAGTCTCGGATAAGGCCACAGCACCGCCTTACGGTGAGAAAAGGATAACGTGTTTTTGGGCTCAATGGGTCACTAGGGTTCACTGGGTCAGCCGCAGCCAAAAAAATAATTTCAAATTTCAGCCTTGTTAAAAGAGCCTGACCCAGTGAACCCCTATGACCCATTGAGCCCAAATGAACGTTAACGTAAATTTGGGCTCAATAATGGGTCAGTGGGGTTCACTAGGTCAAAACAATCGCCCAAATCACACACGTTATTTCTATGAGAGGATTGGACTTGCAATTCACAATTGTGTTCGTCTAGATCAAGCAATGAAGCTGTATTATCTTCTTATATAGACAAATCGTGGTGTTGATCTAAGTTGCGCGTTCCTTGCCCTTGCCCGGGCCGTCTTCCAGTAACGCCAGCATTTCAAGCCCATCTGATGCTATAGACACCAGCGACGGCGACGGCGGACGGTTTTGACTTGAATCAAGGAATAAGCTGATGTCTTGAGATAGCTGCGACGCAATTCGATATTTGATCTCGGAATGGCGCTGGACGAAGCGACGAATGGTATGTTCAGCTGCGCGATATTCTGAAGGAAGAGATTGTCCATCAAGATCACGAACGGAGGTGCTATTTTCAAGGGCATATCGACGCTGTAATAGCTCGTTAAACAACTCGATAAGACGTCTAATCGTCGCGGGTATTCCTAGACTAAATAGGTAATCAATGAACTCGAAGACAATAAGCTGTTCAGCTAACAATAGCTTTTCACGCAGAGATTGCGCTTCATCTTTAGATTTACCACCATTTAATCGACGTCGCAAGGTCTCGCGGGATACCTGGAATTGACTGGCAATATCTCGCTAGGATTCCTTTGGCTTCTTCTGACCGGATTTGACGTACTCGATCGTAGCTTACAGACTGACGCCGTACGGATAGACCTTGATTGTATTACGACTACCAATCTCGAGAAGAAAGCGATATTCAGCAGCACGATCAAGCGCAGGTGGACTTAAAAGGGGAGAAGAACGATCAGCAGGTTCAAGAACAGAGGTAATAGGTGTTATAGGACGAGGACGAGGAAATTGAACGCGAATTAGCGAAGACTGAACTCTTAGATCGCTATGAAAGATATCGTCTATAAGAGGATAACCTTCAACCGTTGACTGCGATACACTGCTTAACAGCAGACTGCAGTTGTCTTCCATCAAGCGCTGGTATTTATTCGAGGGCGTATCTGACATTTTGAAGAAGGCGACGACTGCGACGACTGCGAACAGCTAGCGAATGAATAACAGGGGTAATATAGCGAACTGGACGTCAGATTAGCAATATAAACACCACAAATAAGACAAATTAGTCTATACCAGGGTTTCAAAGTTGATAAATCAGCGATTATACTAAGGATCAAGAGGGAGGACGCGTTCCGCGGTTATGATATTATTTACGTGACGGACGCATAGTCTCTAAATCATAAAATTGGTCGCACCGACCCATTGAGCCCAAATTTACGTTACCAGTGCAGAATCCGCAACTCGAACAGCATTACTCCGAGTCCGTGTGCTAGAAGGGCTGCAATGCAGTCGGCCTACGCACAGGGTCAATTTCAAAACGAGTGGAGAAGTAAAAGTAGGTATTATCGGGTTCATGCGTGAGGGTGTTCACAAAGGAGAATTTGGCGACACACGCTTACAGCATCACATCCCAACTGGCAACTACGGAACGTCCTGGATTCGACGGTTGCCATTGCCTGACAGATCATGGGAAGCCTGTTCCACCTTAGAGGGTGGTCCTATTGAGAAAAGTGCTGCGGCTGAGCCAATTCCTGGCTTCAAAAATCAGCCAAGACATAGTTGATTCGATGTGCCTTAAATATTGCACGAGACTCTATGGTAAGCTTTGTTATTAGACGTCTTGAGATAGAGGAGTAGGTTAGTCGTGCCGGTTGTTGGACCGACCGCTTGCTCAAAGACTATCTGCAGCGTAGACCGCCAATTCACTGCGTTCAAGTCAAACCGAACATTGCTTTTATTCTATCTACCTTCCTCTCTTCGATCAATTTGCCAAGATCTGCGGCTTCTGGTACGTAGAGATTGCCAGCATATTGGTCATATCGGTCGAAAGGACATTGCACCTCGTTCTGCGTCTGCTCTCGATCCACAATATAGTAGCACAGATGGCTCGAAATGTGCTGTGCAAACTTTAAATGGCCAGTTTGTGTTAGAGAATAGTGAAATTCCTTTTGACTGGAATCATGTCTGTGGAAGTCCTCTTCGTCGAACCAATGAGCCGTGTCGATCACAAAGGTATTCTTGTCTCCAATGTGCCATTTCAGATCGTTCAAGACTTTTGACGTTGCGGCGGCGAGTAGATACCTCACCAGACGGTTATTTGATGCCGTGGTCGGTATTGGAGGGAGGACGAGCAAAATGGGTGTTTGAGAGGGCGACGAGTTGTATAAGTAACTCTCATCAACATCTTGTTGACTGATGACCTGGTGAAACCTTGATAGTGCTGAAGGAGAATACAAGGTGCGGCGAATGGTCTGAATTAACTGTGAGTAAGAGCGGGAGAAGTCGTCCATGAATTGAACAATTTGATGCTTGGAGATCGAGTCTGCCTTCAGGAAGGCTTCGACATCAGCTAGGCCGAGGATGATAACAAGCGAATATGGAATGTCGCTGGCAAATCCGGATGGCCAAGATCGTTTATACAGAGGCGTGTCCGGAGCACCGGCTCGAAAGAAGATTTCATGAGCCAGTGGAGGTTGAGTCAGTGCATTTCCCTGACTTTGGCAGAGACGAGTCAAGCAAGCAGTCACTGGTACTGTAGCAGGGGCCGTAGTTACGTTGGGGAAGGTCCACTCAACGAGCCGCGTCCACGGCAAAACGCATGGTCGAAGTTGGTGATTGGCATGCGAACGTGAACAACTCATTCCCGAAAGTGTCCAAGGTGCTAAAATATCAATCCTTTTGCGACGCTGGTAACCACTACTTGCATTCGCAACGAAGGTTCTGTCACTTGAAGCTGCATAATTCGAGATTTCTGAAGAGTCAACCAGTTGAGCGCCTTTCATCAGCCAGAGTCCTTTCAATTGCAGAGTGCCCTGCACTGTTGAGTTGGGCAAGTCGACCCTAATACGGTGTACCGCTGTAGGATCAAGATCTTTCGAAAGGCGAAGTAGTCCCCAAGCTTGGTCATGATATATAGTGACAGAGGTGTCATTTATCGTGTGTACGAGGTCGAC
The DNA here is from genome assembly GCA_017656005.1 of Incumbomyces lentus. NCBI lineage: Eukaryota > Fungi > Ascomycota > Eurotiomycetes > Chaetothyriales > Trichomeriaceae > Incumbomyces > Incumbomyces lentus. The sequence goes on along the minus strand of JACJVT010000004.1, from coordinate 285,055 downwards.
AGGGCCTGCTGTGCTGACGTCGACTCGCGAAGGCGTAAGCAGTAAAGTGGTTCTTTTCTGACCGAGATCATTTAAAGGGCGTCCCGGGGCAGCTTTGAGGTTCGACAAGTGCAGGATGACAGTAGATGTATTGTAGACGGCAAATTCAACGCTCGATCCTAAAATATTGTCAACAGAAATTTAAGAAGGGATAGACCTGCACAACCTGGAAAGCTTGCGTCCATGCCCAGTCGATTGGGAGTAGAAAGCCATCGCCCATTGTACTGTAAGAGGTCAGCGATCGATAGCAAAGCGAGAGGTCGCAACGTAAACGCAAGCCTTTGTGATGAGCTCCGAAGTGGTCGTTATGCAATGTCAAGAGCCGTTGAGTTAGTTCATGAGGCTTTGTTGCAACCAGAACTTGGGGAACTCCAAAGAATAACACAACGGCAACGGCGGTAATGAAACAAGTCACCGTGAGCGAAAACCAGAACGGGTTTTTGGACCCCATGTCAAGTTTAGACTCGAAAGATGAGAGTAGGCGTGAATCTAGCAAAGACGGGTTAATGTCGCAAGACGATTGATTGCCGCACAAGGTGCCTCAGTGAAACAATAGTAGGACCTCAAAATCAGCATATCACTCACCACTGTCATACACATCCGCCAAGACACGAAATGGGCATAATCGCATCCCACTACTGCTTTCCCTGTGGCGTGTAGACAATGTGTCCTTGTCAGGAGTATTGCTGGTGAAATCGACTTGTCAGGCTGGCAGCTTGAAGCTTGAAGCAAGGGCTAGTTGTTGCTCATTGAGAATGCAAAGTTCGAAAGGTCAGTGCCAAGCTGCTGTGCTCCTTTTGCCAGATTTCTAACGCTCCCTGGTTTGCTCTTCACGTGGCCTGACTTTGGTGGTCAACTTACCTCCTGTCACGTTGAAAATATCAATATGCAGGGTTCCGGGAGATAACGTAGTTAAATCTGTGTCACGTAACTCCTACCGGAATTTTCATAGATGGCGTTCACAGTGTCATCCCATCAGGGCCCATATGGGAGCAAAGAACCCCAAATTGCCGCTTTGCATGAGGCCATACTAGTGCCATGAAGCGGGCGAAGGGAGCTTTGTATCTAAGTGGGAGGGGGCAACCACTCACAAACGTTTAGGCAAAAAATGAAATGGTGGTTAGGACCAACAAAAGATCCCGTAGTCGGACTCGGGAAGTGAACTGGTCAAGTCAAAAGAACTAGCACTGCTTAAATGAAGTGTCAAAAATATTTCTCCAACTGCCTTATGTTTAACTCACTGCGCTAGTTTCGGTGAAGAGTATTACTATACGGAATGTTCAATGTTGTTAAGGACAAAGAGGAATGCCAAGTACGAGACAATAACCCTGTAGAGGTGGTTATACGATGGATTGCCGGTGTATACTAAGCTTTTACTTCGTCCGGTGTTACATTTTCATAAGTAAGGATCGTATCTTTACACTGAGTCGCGATGTCATCTAAGACGCTGTCGACTCTACATTCATCTGTTGAAAACGAATTCTGCAAATGGCAGGGACAAGCCGCCTCATGATCACAACTCCCAATCGAGCTCGTCGTCCCCTGATTTATCGACGAGCGGTTCCAATGCCTCTTTCAGCTTCTCGATGGTCAAGGTGTCGTCAGCGATAAGAGGCGCACTTCTCGGCTCCTTTGGCGGAACGAGAACATTCGGGATGACATGGATCACACCATCCGCTGCAATACCATCGCTAACTACCACACGGGTAAAGCCGTTGATCTTGATGGTGATGAAGCGTCCGAAACGTGCAACATCGACACTCAAGTGCTTGCCTTCGAGACCTGACGGCAGGTCGATGTGGTAGATGCCTTTGGGGATACGATGGTGTGGGGCGCCCGCAGCTTCTTCGCTCTTATAGATAGCATCGGAGTAGAGCGTGATGTCGTTAGCGGTATGGTATAGAATCAATGCTTTCAAGTACTTGAGCCCATATTTGCTAAACAGAAAAGCATTGATCTTGGGCCCCAGTTTTTGGAAGGCGAAGTTTGATGGAGCAAACAAGGTCCCTCCGTTGTGCAGGGAGGTGTCATTGAAAGCTTCGAACAGACCAGTCTTGTACAGAGCCAGTTCAAGAGTGCTAAACTCGCCGGGTAAGGCATTGATGATGTTTACAGCCTTTGGAGGAGGGAGGAGGATGGAATCAATACCATGGATAACACCATTGGTCCCGAATATATCAACAGCGACAATGCGAGCGTAGAAGTTAACTGTCAGACCTTTCAACCCAACTTGAGTGGACACCCGTTGTGGCACATCCTTGATATACTCGGCTTCGAGAGCGGTAGGAATGGTTCTTGTGACAAAGACTCTTCCAGCTGGATAAAATTCAGGGGAAACATGATAGGCCAGAAGTTTCTTGAGCTGCTCTTTCGACGGTTTTGGAGCATGCTTTGGAATCTTCTCAAAGGCAGCATCGGTCGGGGCAAAGACGGTGTAGTTAGCCTTGGTACCGTTAAGAAGATCTACTAAGTCGGAATATTCATTGATTAGTTTCGCAAGCTTGGTTGTATACTTGCTCTTGGCAATCAACTCGTAGACAGTCTGATTAGGGGGTCCGTGATGTGGTGGGTGTCTCGGTCGTCGGTGTGGGGGAGGGCGGCGATGCGGAGGCCCATGGGGAGGTGGGCGGTCAACAAGATCCTCATCTTCCACTGTGTTGGCAAGCCAATCCTCACCAGCAAACGCAGTCTGAAACTGCTCATCGTACTTGACTACTGTCTCGTAAGCAGCGTCAATGGAGTTGTGCAACTTGTGTTTGGCACATCCCGCTAGTTCCTCGACTTTCTCTTCAGCATCATTCCACAGTTGCTCAGCCGTTGGCAGCTGGTTCCAGACCGACTCGGGCTCGTTCTCTTGCAACTGAAGCTGGAGCGAATGGGCCGTTTCAGTATCGGGAATCACGAAGGCAGCTGCCAAAGCAGAAAGAGACAGCAAGGAGAGGAATTTCATGGTTGCTTCAAGCACAATAGCTACAGTCCAAACAATGCAAAGGAACAGGCGGATGAGAACTGAAATAGAGGGGAGACAGGCAGAACCATTTCTAATCGAAGCAGCTCACGACAAGTAGTCTCCGCAGCCGCGTACGCAGGGCGGCCTTGGGTTCGGGACAGGAACCAAGTGATGATGCGGTCGAAACAGTTGATGACGCCTCCGCCGACCAATCCTAGTGGAGTCTGTTTTAGCTTGCAGGTGGATAGCAGGAGTTGGATTGATATCCGCTTGATTGGGTTTTGGAGCAGAGTCGGAAAGTTCTTCTGCCGGCGCTATTATTCTAAATTGTGACGGGACTCGAGTTCCCGAAGCAACGAGGACGAAGCATTATTCCAAACTCTTCCCATGCCAATCACGATGCTGGAAGCGGAAATCCTGGACGCGCACGCATCATGACGCTCATAATCTCGCCTTCCATGCCTTTCCGTGTCGTGAGCTTTGAGTGTCTTTTGCTGCGTCTATCGAAGTTCGCAGCCGTCGTGACGGGACGTTCAATTCCGGAAATGCGGCGGCGATGGGGTGCGTCGGCTGTCATGCAAGAGCCACAGGTGACAGCTGCCTGTCAGTGGCATGTATAATGTAAAATTGGATCAGTGAACTTGAGATCAGAGATCTCTTGGTATCAGGTTCCAGGTTTACTCGCGGTCGAGCATTAAAGTGGAAGTTGAAGCAAATGAGGCGGCGGTGAGGTCAATTTAGCGTAGGGAGATGCGAACAACAACACAGCTTGAAAGGCACCCGCTTGCTCCAAGTATCCGCAGCCGCAACGAACGGCAATCGCGCTGCACATGGTTTCCACACGAGACGCGCCTTCCTTTTCACTGTGATGACATGCAAGTTCGACTTGCATTGCCACTTAAACAGAATTTCTAACCCCCCCACCCAGCATCCACATATTCAGGTCAAGACAAAGGCTTTGGACTCGACAGGATCCTTTTGGCTTACCTCGTTTTTGCTTTTTGGTGTGGTCGCAATCATAACGGATACCAGATAACTATTACCAGTGACCCTAGCAGCAGCCGCACAGTCCATCTTTTTGATTGAGGAATGTCCAGCTCGACCAGAATAGAAGACACTCAACACTGAATATCAGACCGAATCGAGTTTGCTCAGCTTAACCAAAGCCAGATCGGCCGATTTCGATTTTGTAAATGTGCGCTGGGAGCTTATCAAAACACAGAATTGCACTGACCAGGCTTGTAGTGTTTGTTTACCCGTGCACAACATACATTCGCTACGGCGCGTTGTCTATACACCCTGTCCCGGAAGGGCACTACAATCAAATCACAGCATTAGCTCGGTTCTTGGTCACATGTCGACGCAACGCCAGGTAGTTGCAGACGTATCGCCAAGGTAGCTTGGGATTCTGCAGGTTGGTGCTATGGAACAAACGGCGAGGAAGACTCAACGCACCCACACTTCTTCTAAACGTACTGTCCTCGCCGAGCGTCAACCAAGAGCTCGACAGTCTTCGGGCCTCTCGAAACGACCAGCCCAAGCGAACGGTGCTAATACAGCGCATATTCCTAATCATGAATCCGCCTACCCAGATGGTAGTCTATCTGTTTCCTCCAGATCCCACGCACCATCCCCTCGACCAACCAATGACAGAGTCAGCGCCATTGCTGAAGACGACACGGAACCCAGTAAGAGGAATTCGCAGATCTCCACAACATCCACCGTCTCAACCGGGAAGGCGAAGAGAAAGACACACATCGGGCCATGGCAGCTAGGTCGAACTCTGGGCATGGGCGCAACCGGTCGTGTGAGACTAGCAAAGCATGCTTTCAACGGCCAAGCTGCGGCCATCAAGATTGTCTCTAAGCGATCCGCCGCCATGGTGCAGAGCGCAAGTATGCGCCAAATGGACAATGATACCACACTTGCCAGCAGCATCGCAGGTATCAGGACTATGCCATTTGGAATCGAACGAGAGATTGTCATCATGAAGCTCATTGAGCATCCCAACGTCGTCAGCCTCTACGATATCTGGGAAAATCGTGGTGAACTATACCTAGTCCTCGAATTCGTTGAGGGAGGAGAGTTGTTTGAGTACGTCACCAAAAAGGGAGCTCTTCCAGAAGATGAAGCTGTCCGTCTGCTGCGGCAAGTGTTGGCTGGCTTGGCGTACTGTCATCGATTCAACATCTGCCACCGTGATTTGAAACCTGAAAATATCTTACTCGACCAAAACCACAACATCAAGATAGCTGACTTCGGTATGGCAGCTTTGCAACCCAACGGCCAGTACTTTACGACCTCCTGTGGCAGTCCGCATTATGCTGCTCCAGAGATCATAGCAGGAAAACAGTACCGTGGTGATCTAGCTGATATGTGGAGCGTAGGCATCATTCTGTATGCCATGTTGAATGGATTCCTCCCTTTCGACGGAGGCGACATGGAAGGCACGCTAGCCTTGGTCAAGAAAGGCGAGTACTACCTATCTCCTTCCCTAAGTTTGGAGGCTGCAGATTTAATTCAGCGATTCCTGCAGAAGCGTCCTGAGAGGCGCATTCCCATGGCCGATATATGGAGGCATCCCCTTCTCAGGAAATACGAAAAGCTCCACGCGAGTCTGGCTGCCCCACAGAAGCTCGCCGGGCCCCCTCCATCGCTGACCGCTGCTGACTGCGGTCCTCGTCGTATTCGGCCGTCAGACATTGACCGAGAATTGCTTCGAAATTTACAAGTCTTATGGCATGGTATGCAAGAAGAAGAGGTCATCAAGCGCTTGACAAGTGAAGAACCTAACCACGAAAAGCTCTTCTACTGGTCACTCATCAGATTTCGGGAGGAACAACTGGAGAACTACACGGGCGACCCTTTACACTACTCCACAAGCGACTACCATCACCTCAAACAGCCAGTAGTCCGCCTACCAAAGAGCACAACCAAAACAACTCTACATCAGCGTAGGCACTCTCAGTTTTCAATCGTCAGCGAGGGCAGCTTGCCTCGTGGAGCATACTACAAGTGCCCAGGCACTGCTGCTAGCAAGACGACTCAAGGAAGTTACGACCCGTACCGAGCATCACGCGCTCCCGTAGCGCATGCAACACACAATGGTACCACCGTCGTCCTCCATACTCCCAGTAGTCGTGCTTCTTCCCAGCAGACTCCTTCATCAGGTTTGCGAAGTAGACTGATGGAAGATGATGCTTCCGAAATCCCTGAAGTGCCTTCGTTGAACCTGCAAAATTTGCAGAAGGCAATTCAGGAGAGCAAGGCGACGCATGCTAGGCTATCTTCACAAAGCTCGCTCGCCAGTTCGCAGCGTCGTCGTGTTTTCAGGAAGTCTACAAGTCATAGAAGAAACGTCTCATTTCAGCATCACCGTCAACGATCTAGTTACGGCACATGTTCAAGCAAGCACTACAGTCAACGCGTGTGTGCATCCCGATCTGCCACGCAAGAATCGAATCTTACCTTTTCAGACAGCCACAGTACCCCCAGTCTTCCAACACCCAATCCTGTATTTCGATACAAGAGACCTGCGTCCGATTTAGACCTGCACGGCGCTCGCGCTACCAGCCCACCGTGGAGAGAGGACACTCGCTATGTCAGTGCTGAGCTGTCGAAAATATGTGAGGAAGCATTCAATAGATCATCCGTTTCACACGAAAGTGAGCTTAGTCGGCAAAAGCCTGTCGACTCTCCGGCCACTACTGTTTCTCCACCGAAGGCATTGGAGTCAATATTCAGTAGAGGCACATCATGTGCTGTCAGTCCTGCGTTGCGTGGTCTTCTCGAACGTCGCAGCAAAATCATTGACACCTGGGGAGACGCAGACCCGAAAACGCTGACAGATCTCGTCGAGATGTTGGACCGCCGCATTGTCGAAGAACAACAAAAAATGAGTTCAGTTGTAGATCGCCGAGCAACTTCGGATCCGATGCATAGGGCTCGTCATCCAGCAACCGACACAACGTCAACTTTGAACACCATGCGCGACCTCAGGCGACATCGCCAGCAAGAGGCTCGAGCTGTATCTGATCCCGTAAGAAAGCTAGACAATACAATCCGCATGGTTACTCCTGACCCGACTTCTCCTATTGGCAAATTTGAATCCATGATGAGTAAAATGCCACACACAGATCTGCTGAGTGACGAGTTGTTGGAAGGAAATTGTACAAACTACGATACACGACTCGTTCCAGGTCAATCCCTGGAGCCTATCCTCGAAGAGCCTCCGCGGCAGTCGAAGAAACAACCTGCCTCAGAGACCAAAAAGTGGCCCTGGCTCAGTAAAAAAGCCGCAGCATCCAATGATGATTTCCCGCCGACCCCGCCTTGCAAAGATACTCCCAGAGTGCAGCAGCCTAGAGCTGCGTCAGGCTTCAATGATTCTTCCATTCCACTTAACAACGACACTGTGACTCTCGAAGAGACTGAAGCGAAACAAAGATCATGGTTTCAAAAGGTCTTCAAGCGAAAGAAGGAGCAGAAGCTCTCTATTGACACTGATCACAAAGTGCTCATAGATGACCACGAAGAGACCGATTCTGCACATGGTCTTTTCGCTCCTGGATCGAGACTTCCAACGCGACGAGGTCATCGGCAAGGAGAAAGTATGGAAGTTGATGCCTTCCCACCTACGACTTCGCGACCTGAGACAAGTCAAAATTGGTTTGCCAAGTTCCTTCATCTCAAACCAGCCACACATGTTTTAGTTATGCGAACAAGCAAAGCTCATGCCAGAAAAGAGATTGTTAAGATACTTCGAGAATGGAGAAAGTTTGGAATTCGAGACGTCGCTGTTGAGAAACGACCAAACGGCGACATCGTACGAGCGCGTGTTGATGCGTCAAACTGTAAGTTCTAGGCAGGAATTGGAAACGAGCCTTCTTACTAACAATTCGTAGATCTCCACATCAGGCCGGTCCAATTCTTTGCGTGTGTTTATACTGTCCTCGAAAGAGGCAAGACAGCCAACTTATCGGTTGTCAAGTTTACTCAAGAAAAGGGCGCAGCAAGCAGCTTTCATCGAGTGGTAGATACCGTTGATTCTGTGCTTAAGGAGAATGATTTCATTATGATTGATGCAGACAAACGGAGAAAGATTTTGAAGAGTATGAAACAGGCCGGTCTGTGAGGAGAACGACCAGTAGGTCACTTTCTCTTCCCCGATTTCGCAAGTTGATTATCTTGAGCTTTACGGATATGAAGCATTCTGCAACGGGCAAGTTGTTGCGGCGGAGAAAATGCATTGTAAGAGGCGTTTTTAGACATGTACAGATGAGCTAGCAACTGCACCGATGTACGGCACGTGAGGCGTCTGTTGCAGATAATGATAATATTTTCGGAATCAAGCACAGTGGCTGGAGGAACTTTCGCATAGCCAACTACAGACGAAATACTTCCACATTGCCGCTGTCCACATTGCACACTGCCGCTGTCTCCAAGTGACGAATAGCAGTAGCAAGATATGCCTAGCCCCTTATATCGTCCCGAAACTCTCGTAGCCATCGGCAAAGGAGCGCCGAGATATGGCCCGTCAAAGCAGCTCGGCGAGACAAGGCCCGAAAGGGGTCATACAAACTGGGGCGAGCTGCAAGGTACCTTACCACAGATTGCTTCGCAGCTGTTTGTAGGATTTCTAATCCTCTCCGCTCGAACACCAAAGTTGCTAGCTACTCGCTACCGCAGTGCCAATCATGGGCCTCAATGGAATCCTTCTCGTCGGTAGACATGGACTGGGACCAGTCTGGTCATGAGGACACGGCATCGTAGACGACAATGGATGTCAGGTGAATGGATATATTAGTTCGCGATGTTGTGCTTGAAGACATGAGGGGAGGCTACATGCTCCTGCAATCCAGCAACAACTTGTTACCTTGATCGAGTATTCGAAGGGAGCTCACATAAGACGAGCATCGGATCAGTGGACCCAGGAAACATAACTATCCAAAGGTGCGGCCTGACTTGCATACTGGAAAGCACTACCGAAAAGTACGACTGACACATCCCAGAACAAGATCTAATACAGAGATTTGCTTAATTTTACTTGAGTTCAAGTTGACATCAGGAGGGCAATCTACTACTACTGGCGTCTTGTACAGTTTTGCTAAGAGAGACAACAATCATCACTCGTGCCACCAACATCCCACACGACAAAGACGCAGGGGGGAAAAATGTCCCACATCAACGGATTTTCGGTTGAACACGACCCCGAAGTCCAAGCCTACCGCGCCATGCGCAGGGCTGCTCTCGCGGAAACCCGGCAGCGCAAGGAGGCTGAGCGCGTTGTGAATGGGCTCCCACCTAAACGCTCGGTGAAGGAGATGTTCAGGGACGTTCTTGGAGGGGGGCGCAGACGACGAAGAAGTGTCTCTGTGCAGGGACGCATTGTGGATGCGAAGATGTTGGATGCGGACAGCGATTGGGAAGGTGAGATTGTGGAGGCAAAGAAGAGCTGAAGTTGTAGTTGACTGCGGGAGGATGGGAGTGTGGTGCGAAAGGCAGGCTGGGCGGGAATTGTGTGGCAGAAGCTCCGTTTAGGTTTGGTTTGTTTTTACTTCTTTGGATAGAAAAGCTTGAAGTGCTCTCTTTTGTGGCTTTTCTCTTCGAACTTAGGCTCAAATAAAATGATGCTCGGTCGTAACGATGCACCGTTGACAGTCGAAGTATTATTATCTTAGACTCGTTTTTTTTGGCGGTGTTTCAAAAAAGCCCGCTGACCTGGCTTCCCCGAGCGTTACGGTATGTGATCCGTTCGTCTAAGGTTCCACTGCTTTGACAGCCCCAACAAAAACAAGCAAAGCTCGTGGTTAGAGTTGTGAATTCCATTGTGGCCACGGCATACCAGCGTACGGCTCCAAAATCACCATCACGGTGGAAGATTCAGATCGTGGTGTGTTGCTGCTTGATAGCAATGTAGCTGAACGACTAAAGGACTCATATATAGCGGGTGCTGGCTAGTTTGGTCACGAAATTTCTCGAAGAGGAGTTTCTCTAGACACCTTAATCCGTCATCTCACCGGCTCAGGTATGCCGTGTCCCCTGAGAATTCGCACGACGATCTGTAGAACGCAAAATCCGAGCACCACGAGCCAAAATTCTCACGAATCAAGCGACCACAGAGTGCCGTCATCGACTTCTGATGCGAGCCCACCTAGCCAACTGCCCCGTCCTTGCACACGAATCGTCACGTTCCCACTGCCGGCCCATTGGCTCAACGCAACGACGACCGCGGCTTCATCCTCTCGGGGCAACCGTATGAACGCAGCCGTGCCGTCGAGCCTGAGGATGTCAATGTCAATCGCTGTGCCAGTGACTCCGAAATATTGGTTGAGAGCTGCATTGAGGTATTTGCGCACGGAAATCTCGTCAACTCGGTTGGTACCGTCATTTTGCAGGAAGTCTGATCGAGAAGTGGAGGTGATGAGAAGCTTTAAGTATGCGTAGGGTGGGTCGCGGAGAGTGAATGTAGTTTCCATCGTTAAAATGGCAAAAAGGGTCCCCCTACCAGGAGGGGATCATTGAAGTGCGTTCAACTTGAAAATTCGATCTGAGCACGCATCTGTTTCCCACTGGGCATAGACCCGGCCTCGTCCTAGGGCTATATTGATGTGTGCGATGTCCATGGACTCGAATTCAGTGAGTCAGTGTTGGGGCAATACACTAGCTTGGTTAGTGATAGCGCGTTTGCTCTATACTACGAAAACTACTCCTGCCACCATACTCTGGACCAGAGTGTAGATTCCGCCAGCGAGGTATTTGACCTGCATCAACGACTTGTGATTATTCTGAGTTTGGTTGCTTCTACGTGGATGCCTTGATGTTGAGATTATAGATCTCACTTGATCCTTACTGAACTGCTTCTCCTCGCCTTGCAATAATGCCAGCAGGCCGCCCGCCCCCGAAGCACTACTACAATTGCGGTTATCTGCAGTCGGACGAAGTACTAGAGACAAGATCGATCAAGAATCTATATGATTACTACTTCGAGTCATAGAGTCTATCAAGCTGCTTGATTGAAAGTAACCAGCCCTAGTTTGTCTATCGCTATGAAAGCCAAATATGTATATACAAGTGCCATGGACGCAGTTTTACGTCCTCATTTCCGCCCAGATGTACGGAAAAATTACCACACACGCCTTGCAAAATATAAGTAATGCTTGCACCGCACTCCACCCAGTCAATGCACTCAGGATCCCTTGCTCGCGCATCATCAACCAAATACTCAAAAACGCCACAGCGAAGAAGTGGTAAAACAATACCAACGGTTGCCGTGTTATGCCTCCTAGCAGACTTACCGGGCCATCGACACAGTTTCCTCCTAGCTGGAAGTATCGGAAACAGCCCCTTTGAAGAAACTTAAGCTGAGGGTCGTCCGCAGCGAATAAAGAGTAGAGTGCTTGCGCGAGGATGTTGATGACTGCTGTCAGGCCCTTGCGCTGCCAGTGGAAGCGCTGGAACTGGCGGAGGACGAGAGGGCTATCGTCAAGGTTGGGCACGACTTTAGGGGAGAGGAGCGATTGTATAAGAACAACGTCATTTAACGCGACCGTCATACCGCCACCGGTGAGCGGATGGCGCATGTTCAATGCGTCGCCGAGCAATGCCAGGCCTGGAGTTCGATTGACAGTCGCACGCAAACAAGAATTCGGCATCGATCTCAGCTGACCTCTTTCAATGGCGTCGCTAAAGGTCGATCGGATAGACTCTGGCAGTGTTGGTAGAACAACTTTACTCAGATGCGATTTCACGCCTCCGTGCGCAATAGATGCCGTAGGGGTATTTTCGGGTATATCCACCAAAGCCCGTGTTTCGTGCGTGCCGATCTGGTAAAGTAAAAGAGGAGCATTGTCGGATAGAACGACGTGGCCATGATTGGGCATCGGCAGCGGACAGGAATCATGCTGCAGCTCGAGACCCCAGAACTTTGACTTTGACGAGGGTGTCGCTGTGGAATACTGCTTGCGAAATCTGCTGTTGTAGCCATCGGCGACAATGGTCAGAGATGCAAAGAAGTAGTCCTTCTGCACCTTCTTGGTTAGACTCCGCACGCCCACTATTTGGGAGGTGAGCTCTGACTGTGATGTGATCAGTTCTGTCACCTCCGTCTCAAATATGGTGATGTTGGGGTGTGACATGGCGGCTGCTCTTAACTTGGATATGAACCTGCCATGGTGGAACGATCGACCTTCAGACCTTCTCGACACTCGGTTCGCTTCCGACTGCTCAATGTTGCCATAAGGATAAGGTATTTCGACCGGCTCGCCATGGAAGAAAACCCCATAGCCCTTTACCGGCACGGCATCAATTCCATCGAGGCAATCTCGCAAGCCAAGCTTCGTCAGAGCGTCGACACCTCCGGGCTGCAACAGCTCGCCCACTATCCTGTCTGGCTCTTTCAAGGATTTCTCGAGTAGGATGACACTTCTCCCCTGGTCAGCCAGCGCAACGGCCAACGCCGAGCCGAGTACACCCGCACCGACAATGACAACATCAGCATCGTGGTGAACACGTCGCCTCCACTCTTGAGTGTCTTGTGAAGATTCGACTGAAGACTCCGAAGGCGTATCGGCAATGTACGGCATGCTCTTTTCGCAATTTCGAGAGAGCTCACCAGATTTTCCGCGCCGACAGATTTGGTGGATCGAGAAGACACAGAGATGAATTTGGGTTCAACACTCGTTCGCCGAATATCGACTTGCAGCAGATAAAAGGATGCAGACACAGACTCAGGATCCGAAGATTTGTCGACTTCGTTGGAAAAGGTGCAGTCTCACCCCACAATGTGAAGTGGATGGTTGAGGTAGAGATACGGAGTAATAGCATTATCGGCGCACCTCAAACTTGTGGGCCGATTTAACTTTTATGCATGAGTGACGCCAGCCGGCAAAAGCCAAAATTCTTTCAGGGTCGTGCCACTCGCAACGCTCGGGTTCCTGCACGGTGACCTGCCAATCCGGGGCCGTCCAATACCCACATACTGCCCCTGTTTCTTGGCTGCACTGAGGACACTAGTTATATTACAGAATACTCGTAGCGTGCCAATGTGTGCCAATGTGCCAATGCTCCCATCCACTCTTGACTTCCAAGGTTGGTTGGCAGCGGTATCATACAGATAAAGCGTTGGACCCGGTAAGCCGCCCGCGACGTCTATGATACTGAGCGAGCTCTGGGACAAAGCCACCGATGTTTTTGGGTGCCTGCTATGCAATCCGACAACAAATTGTTTCGGTGGATTCCTTTCCAGCTCAATATGATCCTTTTTTTGTCCCTGCTTTTGGACTACCGGGTACCTCGCTTTATAACTATAATGAGAATTGCATGCCGCCCACCCCCTTCCGGACCTCCGCAGACTGTTTTGACTCAACCTTTTCCGATGCATTTTTTGGTGTCTTGACATCCTGACATTTTCCAAAACACCAGAGTAAGACTGTCCGAAGAGTGAAATTTTCTTCGAAGGCCACACTCGCTTGTTGTGTTTTTAATCTTACACATTACTTTTTGTTGTAATTTGGGTCGAACGTCGAAACTCCTGCCATGATGTGAAATCAAACCACATAGTGTTGTGTGAAAACGACCCTAACCGAAAGGACGAAGCCTTGAGGCAATAATCTCCGGTTGCTGGACCAAAAATTGTAACTCTAATTGCAACCCTTTCGTTTGCATTTCCCCTCTAGGTGGAAGCCTTTTGAGACTCTCACTGCATTTGCGCCCACCAGTCTAGAGTTTCTTCCCAAGTGGCATGTAAAGCAAAGGATACCAGACCGTGCCTGTTTGCGACTTCACTTTCAAAGTCCTAGCAGAACAATTTGTTGCGCCTAAACCTGATTAATTTTAGCCGCCTTTGCGCAATTCTTCATTATGAGGCAGGACATCTCCACCAGGTAGGGCTCTAGGCCTGTCAGAACTCTCTTGTTTTGCTACCCTCTTCTTTTTCTTCCGTCTCGTCTGGGTTTGCCATTCTTGCTGACCATTGACAGCGGCTGCCTGAGTAACGTGGTGTCCATTTGCCATTGATGCGAGTGGCGGGACGAAGGAGCCCATTGGAGTGTTAAATTCCTGATTCATGCCCATCGCCGATGGGACAGGACCATCGCTGATGGTCGCTGCTGCTAGAGCATTCGTTAAATTGCGAATATTGCGCTCTTCATCCATCTTACGTAGGACTGCAGAAGAATCCCTGTCCTCGTAACCAAGATCGTCAGTCAATGTTGCACTTGTGCCATTTAGCGACAGAAAGCCCCTCTCGTGCAATATGTCGTGGTGAACATGATTTCCTCCCGTGCCGTTTATCATTCCAACTTGCTTGATGCCGCTATTGGATGCGTCGTCAGAAGACGACGGGGTATCGATAGGTGCATCCTCGGAGGTGGTTACGCTGATGTCGAGCTCTTCGGACGAGCTCCGGACTGGTCGAGTGTTTGGCTGTCTTCGCGGTGGCGAGTTGACAGATCCGTCGACGACTAGTGGTCCAGCCCGACTTGGATATGAGCTATGCTGTACCGAATCAACAATCGGTCTATGTCCACTGTTCGTCGAAGGGGCCACGAAAAGATGCCCGTTAGCTATAGCCGCAAAGTGAGAAGCCGGTGATGTGGACACACTTGGAAGTCTTGAGCTACGTGTCGACATTCTTGGTGATAGTCCTCCATTGTGAATTGCCAAACCTTCACTCGATAGCATGGGCGATATAGCAGCACTACTGGCATAAGTCGAGAGTGAAGGAGATTGCCCCACGTAGTAGCCAACGTATTCGACAGGCCGCCGACCTGCGTCATAACGTGTCCCTTGTGAGGAAATGCGACTGTGTAGATTTGCAGCTAGTAGATCGTTCGGTGCGGAATTTATCGAGGATCGCCTGACATCTGCTACGTCCACTTGTCGCATTGGCACATCGAAGCGCTGTGTTAGGTACGGGAGTAGACTGGATGCTGGTAGCCCGCGAGCTGGTTGGGATTGAGCGCGTAATGTGGTTGCATTGACCGATGCGCGACGCGCATATCTTCGAGAATCTGGAATTGCCGGGCCAAGAAGTGGTGAGGCAGGGTTAGTCACGATTCCTGAGGAAGCAACTCCATTGTTGAGGAGCGAGGGATTGCCGTTGAAGCGTGATTGATACAAAGGGGCGGTGAGAGGCGCTCTGCCATTCGTACTCGTCCTAGATGCAATGGATGGATCTCGGCTACCCTCTGAGGACTGGGTACCTGAGTAACCCCCACTGACGGTACCACTGTTCGCCGCTGCGAGTCCACGGTGTCGGTAGAGCTGCATTCGTAGCTCTTGCTCCTGCATCTGCAGGTATTGATATTGTTGGAACAGTTGGTCGTGTAAGAGATGCTGCTGGTGTTGTTGTTGCATCTGAAGCTCTTGTGGGGTCATCTGAAAAGGAAGATCTCGGAGATGTGTGGCTGGTCGAGAAACAGGATTGGAAGTTCTTCTTCCGGTATTATTCGGTCGATCGCCACGTCTTCCATTCTTGTGGTTACTCTTCCCAGCTCTAGTCGTTGGGGGTTGCGGTTGTGGTGGGGGTTGTGGTATGATGGCTTTTGTGGTCGGTTGGATAAAGGTCTCTGTCCGGCGCGGAGGGACTTCTGTTTGAGGTGGGACATACTGTTCGCAACACTCCTCGAGGTTGCCGGCGGCTAAGAGCGTGCAAGCCCTCCGCAGTTCGAGATGAATACCACGCATGGAGGTGTCGTCTGCCGTGTTGGCCAGATTTCGACTGGTGTTGAAGGGTTCTTCTACGCATAGCCGATTGTCTTGCAATCGATGCCAAGATTTGTGTGATTTTGGAATGACCCGACCCAGCCGGACGGAGAGAACATTTCTTTCGAAATCCAGTTCGTGTCCGTAATAATGAAAGAATTGGAAAAGCAGACCCCCCAGGCTAGAGTTGTTTGGTTTTCCGAAATCCACATACTTTGTCAAGGTCTTGTCAAAAGCGACGTCGACGCCATTCAGCAGGTTTGGCTCAAGGCCATGACCTTGTTGCAAAGCGGGCAATATGGGCGGATCACGGGTCTGGAGGAAACTCAAGACAAGGCAGATCCAGGTGTAGGAACTCAAAGTGCCTCCAAGTGCTTGGGCATGTTAGTTTCGCACAACAAAGTCCGGGAGTTTGGTGAACTAACCTGCATCATTCAGAATTCGACGCTTAGCCCAGTATTTGACGATCATGGCAAGTGGTCGGAATCTGTCGTCAATGGCAACATAGGAGCGGATCAGCTCGGTGTTCTCCAGCGCGATAGGATTGTTCACATTCATGTCACATGCAACGTGTAGGTCAGGGTCCCAGATCTTCACGATAGGCACTTTGGCGCTCGAAACGCAGACGACTCGTTCCATGCCGTTCCTCGCGAGCAGGTCTGCTATTGAACACACGCGCTCGACCTCTTTGCACTCGGTAGAGATGCAAATGTCCACGTCCGAGTCGTTTGTGCCAAGTCGGTTTCCAGTTGATCCGAAGACACTGACTTTGATGTTCTGGCCGGGCCATCGTTGCCGTAGTAGCATTTCCAACTTCCGCACCAAGCGACGGCGCTGTTCTTCGCTTTCCTCGGTAGGCAACAATCCCTTATACAGCTGATTCATTTCCGTTGTTAATCGTATCTCCTCTTTCGGGCTAAGAATCTTGGCTGCCCCTTCCAGGTCAGCATCGAGTTTATCAGGTCCAAGAGTGTACGGAACTCGCCGTCTCGCTTGTTTCATGCCGGTTTCATACTTGCATATCATCCCACGGCGATGGATGGGAGGAGTGCGACTTGCCATCGTTCGCAAGGATTGTGGAGAACCCTCCCTTGTTGGCCTTGACGCAATAGGTGAAGGTCGTCTGTTCGTTGGAGACTGCGGCCTCTGCGACGGGGTGGATGGAAGCGAGCGGGATTTGGGGGATTTGGGAGAGGGTTTTGAAGAGTGCGACTCGGCCATGTTTGCGTGAAGGCTGTCAGTCTTTGACATGTCATTTGCTATACGTCCTTGAACCTTGGTGTCTATAAGGCCTTGGTCATCTTCATATCGTGGCTCGCCGGACAGTCGGTGGCTGAAGAACCAGAGGTGCTTGGGTGAGACACAGGAGGGCAATGTTCTGTTCTTGCAGATGTAAAGTGTACCAGCACGACGCGAACGACCTTAGTGAACCGGAAGCCCGACTCGTCAAAGGCAAGTCCGATGGACGTAAGCAGTAAATTCAAAAGTCCTCAAACGCCGTCTGTGATTGATTTGACAAGTTTTGGATCTTCGCCTGGTTGTGGACAATGGACCGATTCCGTTCCTGCTCTGCTCTGGAGCGCCTAGGAGGACGAGGCGGATTCCTCAAAGAGCAAAGACCTTTGGCAGAGTAATGTGTTTTCAAAACCAGGAACAACCAGCCGGTGGCAGCAGAACTCTTTCTGAAAACACCCTAGGTAGGTCGTACGGCGCGGCCGCAGTCGTGTATGTACAGATTTGTACTTTGGACGTTCGAATCACGTGCGGTGATTTGAGGATTTCGACGGCAGAAGGTAGTCTTGAAAGGAACGAGTGGTGTAGGCTTCCAGGAATTGTGAGACGTGACCGTACCTGGGCTTGGAATCAAGGAGGTTCGGGGAGGGAAGGGAAGAGAACGGAAGGGCCAATGTCCCTTACACGCACGGTAGCGAGGCAAATCGGGAATCGCTGCAGACAGGTAAAAGACACGGCGTTAGAATCAGTGGGACGAGTGAGACAATTTGTTCGGAGGTGGTGGTGGGAGAAATACAACCGTAAAGCTCAGAGTCAAGTTCCGTTGGTTTCGGACCGCAGCCAATTACTCAAGAAGATTGAGGCTGATCAGACGTTCCTGACAGTAACTCACTTTCAAGGGTCGGCATAGCCTTGTCACCACTTTTGCTTGGGCTTCTGCTTACACTAGCCCAGTCTAGCTAGCTGAACTACTTGGAAGCAGGAGCATGCCAGTGACTTGACCTGCGCCAAGCTACATACAGTCAAGTTTCTCACCCAGAAAAACTGTGGAGGCACTGATCGGGGCACTGGCAGGGTGGCAGGTGCGGCACGCCGCAGGTACGGAGTACCACCGTTACGCTGGCCCAAAAACCAACCCTAATAACGCACGCCGTAGACGCTCTTGGAGTTTACCGGTTTATTACCCCTGCGCAACCTGGGGACGATGCTAGGAGATGAGATGTTCGCCTGCCGTGTAATATTGGTCTCTTGCGTAGAACCGATTTGTTCATGGCTGAACTTCAAGACCGGCTCTTGATGTGCTCAAGATTTGAGGTCCTGAATTATTCAGGCAGAAAACACGTTTCATGATGTGGTGGTCCCTTGGAAATGTTGTCAAAAATAGTTGCTCTGGCGACACAAAATTAGGTACTCATGAAGAGCAGCAATCCGCCACCTATGAATACCTTTGGCTCGGACAGGATGGATATGTTGAATCTTTCGCCTTTAATACTCTGTACGAGCGCGACCGCGAAGCCACAATGATGCCTCAACGACTTCGTCTCAGAAAAGCAGCCTGGAGCCTAGCTTCGTGTACCTGATGAATCACAAGGCCAGTCCTCCGTCCTGCCCCAATGTACTTGAACTATGTAATACCCAGGCAATGTGTTGCTACCAAGCAATGCCAACAGCCTGGAGGTGATCCGTCGAGGCTGCTTAGGAGATTCGCCCCGTCCACGTGGAATCTGGCCCCTCCTAAATTAGACAATACGCCTAGGTAGGTACCGGATGGAGAAATCCACCTGCATCAGTTGATTCTACCCGAGGGATTGCTGTTAATCTTTTGTGCAACTCTGAGGTCTTCTCTGATCAACTGAAATCGCTAGATGAGCTCGATTGATACAACCAGCACAGAATCAGAACTCAACAAGTCTTAAAATGGCATTTGAGGATTATTGCGCATCTATATAACGCTTACCTATTTGAATGTGCGAATCTGACTGGCATTAATACATCAATAATTCAGGGGACAACTACGTCACAGTACCTAGGTACCAATACTGTCGGTAGCCTTACGCGACCCCTGTATGGAGTCCTGCAGGCATCCTGGACAGAACCGCACTGGCAATAATGGGTACTTCGTAAGACCGAGCCTGATTCAAGCCTAATACCTAGAAGCATCGGGACTATAATTAAAATGCAGGCAGCCCTGGAGTTGTCCTGCAGCAGTGTCTGTACGTTGTGTAATACTCCACCAAATATCGAGAAATATCCACTCCTGCCGTTCTGCCATTCATCTGTGATCGTGACCACGAACCAGTTTTCCGTCCGCAAGCCTATAGTATAAATTCATGCCTGGTCCCGCTTGCCATCGATAGGTCGTTGGCGTGTCAATCTCACATGTGGACTATGCCGATGGAGCCATTCTTCTTCGCAGTTTCTTACACCGGCCCCCTTGGCTCTCGAATCTTGCTTCAGTGCACTGTCTCAGCCTTGTCTCCAGGGACATTGCACCGGCAAAGGCATTTGTGAGTCCATGTCGAGCATTTTTACCTGCATTGTTGAGGAATATGCACGAGCGACAGGAATTCATAACTTGGAAATTGCTTGGTAATGCGACGAGTCGACCGAGGGATCTTCATTTCCCGGAGCCACTCAGTTGCATGGGGCTCGACTACCCGTCTAACCATAACAACATTAGCAGTGCCGAGTGAGCCCATCCTCGTGCGTTATCGCGACCTTCTTCGCTTCTCTCAGCATCGTTCGTTTTGTCCTGTCACCGAATTCTTCATGCCGCCGTCTTTTTAGCGCATCACTAAAATTCTGTTTGTCTTCCTTGACTATTAACTGCAATCTGCCTTTTTCGCCGTCCAGCGCCGGTCTTTGAATCTTTCCGCTCTATGGTTTCTTTCCTTCTTGTCCATTGTTTAAATTGATACTGCCATCAGCAGAGCTTAGACGGCCCATCACAGCAACAACAGAAGAGTCGCATCTTCTCACAACATTCGATTCTCGCGACCAACGGCGACACTGGGAGGGCTCGGATCCAAGTCTATCCGCCGGTGAGTGCCTCGCGACGATACTTTCGTCTTATGCGGACTCGAGTTGGCACCCAACCTGCGTCGGGGAAATTACCACGAATTGACCCCCTCAAAAGATCGACTGCAAAATTTACTTCAATCTTCCCCCGCCACCACCAACACATGCCATTCCTCTCCGCTTTACACACGAATTCACATCTCCCGCATCTGTGGCGACTTTCATTCATTTCCCTGCAATCGTTGTGCCCCGTGCCACTAACGCTCCTTGAGCAGACATTTCCTTTTGGCTTCTTGAGCGAGTAGGCCAGCCATTGCCGATATCAGATTCAATTTTCGTCCACGTGTACGGGAATCGCGGAGTACCATGTCTTTCTACGAGCCACAAAGCTGGCAAGCTCCCGTCCGGCAAGCATCTTGGGAACAACCTCCCCCACCGTCGCGATCGGGTGCGAGTTCTACATCACAAAGAGACGAGCCCAATGCGTTTACCACTCAATTCGAAGGTACAATGGAGGCATGAGCACTGTTATTCGGTGTCGCTAATATTACACAGAGGTTGATAGGGCTGTGGACAACTTGATGAAGAGTGGAAAATTCTACGGTACTGGGCCTCGGCGGGACCCTCCACAATCGATGTACAGTCCGCATGGTATGTATGATTGGCGATTCGATGGCGTTTGTGTTCTGACAACGGACTAGCTGCGGGACGCATGCAGGGCGGTCGCCACTCAGTAGGTGATGCGAGACCTGTCTCTCGTTCGGTTACCAACCCGCAGAACTTCTACGCTGCCCAACGCTATCAGGGTAGACCCTCGGAAGCCGATCAAATGATGCAAGCGAAACGTCGCATGGCTGCCCAGCGAGAGCGCGAGCTTCGCAACTATCACCAAGAGCAGCAGTACAACAGAAGTTCGTTCCCTGCCGCCGCACCCGTGTGATCCCAGCTAATCTCATAGGCCTTCTCGCGGAGATGGCTTCCAATAAATCGGATCGGTCGATGAGCCCAAGTACATTGAGCGAGGAAGGACGAAGAGAGCTCATTGCTCGACAACATCGCGCGTTATATGGCCCAGAGGGATCAGGTTTTTCGCAGCACGGACAGTACAATCAGGACACCGGATCGGCTGAACAAATTCAAGGCCAGGGCCAGGGCCCACAGGGGATGCGCGGTGCATCCCCTCGAGGTATGGACCCATTTGGGATGCCGGCGCAATCAGACAATGCGCAGCAACAGACCGTGGAAGGGAAAACGACTTCGCCTCCACATCAGCAAGGCAAAGCTCCTACTCCCACTACCGGCGAGGAGTCCTCGACACATTCTCGCACCATCTCCAAGTCGACCACTGCGCCTGTCACGGGCGCTATGGGCCCCATTGGAAGCCGACCGAACCCTCAACATCTCTCCGGGCAATCATTGAACAAAAGGACCACATCCCCTCTACCCTCATCCTTAGGTTACGGATTTAATGTTAACGATCAGAGCAACGAGAGGGTGACAGGAGCGCAAACCGCTAGTGCTCAAAAGGAGACCTCCACCGCTGCAATGGGCGCCTGGGCAGCAGGAAGCGGGGTATGGGGTAACAAGATTGGCGCTTCTGTCTGGAACTAAACAACCAGATATACGATTCAAGAATTGGACACACCAACTTCATTCTAGGTGAGATGGGCGAAAGGAAGGTCGTCTGCTGTGTAGCAAAGTTTCTGCTGCGCTGTCCAAGTAATTTAGCATCACTCACACGGCTGGCTTGTGGCAAATTTTGCTGCCGATGTCCTGCGGAGGCATATCACAGGGTTGACGACATCGAACAACAACAGGCCGGATGGGGATTTGGAAGGGAGTATCCATTTTTGGTTGTCAAAGAAGGTGTCGAAGAAAAATAGGCATGGTCTGGACTTATGGTTGTTTGTGGAAGGTTTGCATCACCTGGAGTATCGCTTTGAGGAGACGTTTCGGCAAACTGCAGCATTTTTGGAAATTCGCATGATTTCTGTCAAGCGTGCATGTGATACCTTCATTGTTTCCTGGAAGGACCAGGCAACCAGGTGGCATTGTGAGAACGGGTTGGATGTTCATCAGGTGGGAGGACTTGATTCGAGGGGCAGTCTGGTGTGCTTTTGCATGGTAACAGGAGCTGGTTCGTGTTTAGGGTGGGTCTAGAGGCTCAACGAATAATTTTGGATAGTCGTGGGTGGGTGGTTGGAGTCAGGTTGAGTCGTCGGCGTTCTGTTTGCTCAAATTATTGTTGTTTGCCCTCCGTTCATGAAAGCACGAGCAATTCCAAAGGTCAGATATCAATGAATTACATGTAGTAGTTCACTCGAGCCATGGCCTCACGCAGGAGTAACTTGGATGTGGTCACGTGATGTATCAGTGACTAGGTTGCCAGACCACCTGTTAGCAAAAGGCAACACAGCCTTAGACGACCTTCATCAAATGTCTCTCAACCTATTGAGGGCGCTTTTAACGTGTTGCGTATACGTGACGGTTGTGACATTAAATGAGGCCTCTGGTTGCAATGTTCCATCACATCATCATGCCAACCATTAATTTCGACTTATGTGCTTCGGCCTGACCACTGACACCACCAGCTTCGACAATGAACACAATGCGTGGCGTTCGAAAAAGTTTGCGATCACAACCGTAGTGACTAGTCTTTCAGTGAAACCAAAAGTGTGGGAGCATGAAGCGCCTCTTGCCTGGCGTGTTCCGTACCCCTCGCAAGAAATCCCCACGATTGAGGAGATATGACAAAACAGTGGCACGAGACAATTCACATGTCGTCCAGGGGGACATGTACACGATCTTGCGTGATCCACTTAATAATGAAAGCGCAAAGCAAGGTATGCCTCTTCCCGAAACCACAGATCGGTCCCTGAAACCCTCCAGCATTAACCGAGTCTCTTTTCTACGACGCTATGTATGCCAGGAGCGAGCAGCTGAGCCTACCTGCTATCCCCCCTGCTTCTTTCGAATGGGTCTGGTCAACTTCGTTCCATGGTTGGCTTACATCTGGTGAACGGTTCTTCTGGGTCACTGGAAAACCGGGGTCTGGGAAATCCACACTCATGCATTATCTGACAAAGACTTACCGAACCCAAGAAGCTCTAGACCTAGGTCAGACGAAATACACGATTCTGTATTTCTTCTTCGATTATCGCGCGGGCGATCGTGCTGCCAATGACACAGATGGCTTGATCAAGGCCTTCCTAAGACAGTTATGCGAGCGTTTTCTTGAAGTCGAAGACAATCTTGCGAGAAAGGTATTTTTGAAGCGCCTTGCCAACCAACAGTGGCAACCGTCTTTAGACATTCTATGTGATACTGTCAGGGGCTTACAGCATCGCGTTTGTGCCTTCATTGATGGTCTAGACGAATATCATGGCGAATATACGGTTCTTATTCAGACTCTCTACGATATTGAAGACCGCACACGAATGAAGATTTGTTTAGCGAGCCGGCCGGAGCCGGCCTTCCAGCATCGTTTCAAGGAGTTACCTTCTATCAGCATGCAGGAACATAATTCATCCAGCGTGAGGGTGTATATCGATCTTGCAGTTAGCAAGGGCCAAGATGACCTTGCCAACGTTGAATCAGTCTTTGACACGGAGATGTGTGACGAGATACAGGAGAGATCTTGTGGTGTGATCATTTGGGCACGCCTGGCGGTTGATGAGTTGCTTCGAGCAGCTTACATCAGCCTTCCAAAAGAAGAAATACGAGCAATCCTTGACGCGCTGCCCCGCGAACTGGAGCAGATGTACGACAGAGTCCTTAACAGACTGCGACCACCGTTGGACAAAGAGGCTGTTGTATTGCTCTATTTCATCAATGGATTTGGAAGTATCCGCAGTGATGTACTTCTTGGAGCGTGGGATCACTACTACGTGAGGTATGGTCATGCTGATGGAGTGTCAAACAAAATCAATCCACAAAGTTTCCCCAAACGGTTGGCGTTCCTCATAGGATCACTGGTCGATTGTCCTGAAGGCTTTGAGACTGGGCCTGTGCGGTTCATACATAAAACATTGGAGGCATACATGCACCGTTCTACGCACGTCAAAACTTTGTTGCCGGACTCTTTTGCACAAAAGTTTCCTGACCAATTCGTCGCCCGCTTTAACATGGAAATATTAGTAGCTGTCAATGAAATACGAGCTTTTGACTTTGACACGATTGTTTCTGGCGGGTCGAAAACTCTTTCAACGCTGCTGGAGGTCGCCTTGATCAACCACGAATGGAAGGCACGTCTGCCACTCGTCCAATATTGCATCCTTGGGACCTTTTCGATGATAGACGGTATGAAGAAAGCCATCATTTCCGAGCCGATGTACTCGATTCTGAAACGAACGCTTTCTTCCTATGTTCTTATCAGCGCGACGAGCCAATTGAAAGACACACGGATTGACTGGCATCGCGCAAGGGACAAACTATATATTGACGTCCTTCTTGCGATTGAGCATGGAATGCATGATTACCTACATCGGCGAATCTCAGATGGACTCGTCCTCGACAATCAAGACTGTTGCCTTTTGCTTTTTAGAGCAATACTTGCCCGCTTCCCGCAACTAGACGCACCGTGGGTAAAGGTTTTGCTGCCGCGAGTACATACGGCCGATCTCCAGCTGCTGCAGGCCTGCTTGTCCTCTTCCCTTCACTGGCACCGCATTAACGAGATTCTGAAAAACACATCTTTTCCCTATCAAACCCCAAGCATTTCTGGAGCCAGGGACGACAACATCAACGGTCGTTGTGGCGATGCACACGACTTGCTCCATTGGTGGACTGTAGAGGGCGACAATCGACCCTCATCTCGCGCCATCCTGGAACGGATGCTGCAGCATGGGGCAGAAGTGAACTACATGTGTCCATGGAGCGGGACGGCATTGCACTTGCTGGCGCGGAAAATCCACCCCGGTCACGGATATGGGTTCGACGACCTCTTTGACAAATTCCTCCTTTTCATCAAGCTAGGAGCAGATCCTAACATCAAATTCCAGGATCAGACGCCCTTGGAACTAGCAATGGCCCGGCGCGACTCTGCAGATAGTGCACGCAGCGGTGAGATACCGATTGTGAAGGAGTGCAAGAGCGACCACGTCCTGCCACGCTCTGGATATGACTCATTCATCAAAATCCTGCAGCACCACAAGGAGCACGATGAGTGGCCCGACATGGCTGACTATGTATCTTGGATGCCAGACTCGAGCCTCGCACATTGGGATATGCAAGACCAGAGGTGGCACGACTTCAAATAGCCAAAGCCAAAGCCAAAGCCACCCGTGACGTTAAAAGGTAACCTCTTCGCGAAAGCCTGCTTGTGGCAGTACCTTCCCATCCAAAATAGTAGGCACACCAACTCAGATCCGTTCCGTCAGTAAGCCCGGCAACAGACGAGGACGCGCATGTCTGCTCGTAGTCCCTGGACCACACCGACCAGGAGGGATAATTTGTGGGGGAACCAATTGCTGATTCCACTTCGAACATTACCCGGGAATGTTCATCGCAGCAGGGAAAAAACGACTTTCTGAGGCTACATGGTCGAGACACCGAGGCAAACGACGACGACAACGGCGGCGGCGGCGGCATGAAAGCGAGGAGAAGGGCTCCAAAAAACCCCCCCCCCCCAGGAAGAGGAGGCTGGGCATGACGGATGCACTTTAGCGGGGACGGCGTTGTCTATGTAATATGTATGGGTCGGTAGAAAATTCCAGGTCAAAGGAATTGTACGCTACAGTTAGCTCGTTGTAGGTTGGACCAAGGGATGCGTCCGCCGCGTTCACAAAGCTACGTAGATCACTTTTGGCTCGGCCATCCTTCTGGGTATGATTGTGAGAGGTAAGACGACCCGTATTACCGTCCGCGGACTTCAGCAAAGCGCGGTGACAAAGTCAAGAAGCATCACCTAGACTACGCGTTTGTCAGGTGAGAGGGACTACAATTGGCGGGTTTGAGGTAATCAGAGCATTATTTTGTCCACATCGTTATTCGTAACTCGTCAAGTATCCTGCGACCTCAAATCAAAAAGCGCATCCGGATAGATTATGTCCCAAAAGTCGTGGCTGAAGCCCTATTATCGTTGCGAGACCAACCTTGCGCTCCCGAACATGCCATACTTTTTGGTCATGGCATTGGACCTCATCAAATTTGATGTTCCTAATGAATCATGTAACCCGTCCCCAGACCGTGTCTCCGTGCTATCACTTGCCTGGCCGTAATCCGGTTTCGTCCGTCCTGCAGGCCATCGCTCAAATAGCAGGAAAGCTTCTGTTGTGCTCCATGGACCGGTGTCGGATAGTTGGCTGGCAGATGGCGCTGCACCGTCGACAGCTTCGCTTAATGGGTGGCCATTCTCCTGGGGATTGGCGGGGTTGGAGACTACATCTCCAACCATGGCGGAGGTGCAGTCGATTGCTGAGGGTCCCAAGGTGGCTTGGCTCGGGGATGACATTGTCTGCAAACCTTGAAGTCTATGCTGTCTCGAAGCACGCATTATTGGGGACATGGTGCTGAGCTCATGAGTTGAATAACCCACTTCATCGTCACCATCCGCAAGATCGACCTCCATGATTCCAGGCGGGATGACATCTTCAGAGACGACCTGGGAACCAGGCTGCATAGGCTTCGACGTGCATGAGCCTACTGAACAGCCGGGTATCGATAGATGAGTCTTCCCTTGTTCCAAATCCTGACGAGCTCCCATCGTTGGCGATGCAGTGAAAACCGATAACCCAGCTTTAGATGAACGACGTGACAATCCAAATGCAAGGGGAAAAGGCGATGAGGGAGAATCAAAATCGTCCTGAGAATGGCATGCTGCATTCACATCAGTACCGGGACAGTCTTCATAGTCCGGTTCGGTCCCAGGCTTCGACACACTCTGATGCTCGTCTCGATAGCTTGGCAGGTGGTCAAGCACTTCATCGTCTTCAAGGGAAACCTGCAAACGCGGTGATGAAGCTTGTGCGACGTCCTGAGGTACGAACAATGGACTCGAAGCTGGAGCATTCTCCGGGTCAGTCATGATATCATCCGGCTCTTCGTGCTGATCACCAGAAGCAGCGATGTGCATAGGCTGTAAGCGAGCCACGCCTTGATCATTCTCAATCACGGTGAGATGGATCGCATTCTGGTCCAGATTGAAGGCATCAGGGCAAGCAGAAAGGTCAGCTTGGACACGTCCCGAGGTGGAGCTGGACTGTTTTGACGTCAGCGTCTGTTCACGTGTCATAGGATGACTTTGCGTTGTAGGGTTCCCAGGCGCTGGAGTAGCTTGAAAGTTTGCATCCAACGCAGCTGGCAGTAAAGCCTTGTACATGAGCTTCGGGCGCGGCTTAACAGAAGCAAATTTAAGCCGGCATCGGGGACCAAGGGCAAAGGTAGGCTTGGTTTTCTGCCCGTTTCTCGTCGACCTTGAGGAAAGAGCTGAATGGCTCGCGATCTGTCGTGCAGGAAGATTTTGGGGAGCAAACCGAGATGAGCTTTCGGTTTCAGCACTTTCATCTTGCTGTGGTTTGGTTGCAGACGACCCTGCTTGTCTTGCTTCAGCAGGACATCCTGCTCGTCGAGTGGGGTTAGGCTTTAGTTTCCTCGTTGACGATCCGGAGATGAAGTCTTCATCTGATGAGATATCAACAACTTCTCTAATGGAAGGTAGTTGCGGCGTAATCTGAACTGACACCGGACCACCGGATGTTATAGCCGAGCTAGCATCAGTCAGGGTGACGAGTGGAGACTGATTCGCTTCTCCTCTCCTCCGTCGCTTTGGCTGTGGTTCGATGTTTGGTTCGACCTCTGACAGAGCATGCCTCCGCTCGTAGGGGGTTTGATGCGGCAGTCTTGCACAACCTAGCCTTCCTTGTGACGCGGCCAACAATTCCTTGATAGATTTGGGCTTGATCTGACCGGTGGCAGTCTGGGAGCGAATGATGCTGGCTCTAGAAGCCTGGAGATTCTGAGCGTGAAGTGGAGGACGATCGGGTTTTTGCCTGGCGAGCAGTGGCGTCAAGTCAGTTTTGGTCTGGCCCAGCGGTTCCTCAACTTGAACCAGGACGGGTTTGTCGAGCCTAAGCTCCAATCCTTCGCCAAACTCATCCGGCTGGCGATAGTGAAGATCCCCCACCAAGTTTTTGGAATCATCATAGACCATGACACGCTTATTAAATGTATGAAATCGGAGGGAGCCATCGTGCCACTTCTTTTGTTTCTTGAAGATGTCATTGGTGAACATGCACCGGAACTCGAGCACAGGCGCGGTAACTTGCGGCTGCGTAGGTATTAAGCTGGACGTTGCGGTGGCGACTCGGTGAAGGGTCGTAGCCATCGCGAATCATGTGGAGTCGGGTCGTGTAGGGTCGTGGTCCGGCCCATCGTGAGTGCTTGGAGGTAATCAAGTGCAATCGCGTGATGGTGAAGCTGCTGGAGGTTCATGGGGATGCGCAACAGTCCAACATGGCCAGATGGAAGACCAAATCAAACAACTCTGGCGAGGGGAGACTGACAGGCTGCGTTGGTAGCCGGCTCCAGAGATCAAAGATAGTGCGGCGATGTATGGAGTCTTCTCAGAGCTGGTGCTGGTGATGGCCTAAGGGCCGTCGATTCAGGCGAAATGATACCTACCCACCCAGGTATCATTAGGTATTATCCTACCCGTGCCTACCTCAATATTAGATGTTACTGACAGTGGGGAGTGGAATTATCGCGTGTTGGTCCCTGAATGGTCCCTGTCCAGGGGGGGTATTAATTATGAACCCACTGACGCGTGACGCACCTGAGACAACGCGCGTCGCTACTTGGGTACCATGGCGTGCACCGGCTTGATTACGTGGTCTGATGGAGTCGGGTTCATCCAAGATTGTCTCCAGTGGGCGGCGGCGGCGCTATGCCCGTTCTGCTCTACAGAAGACCGCCCAGAGTTTGTTTTTGCACTGCGGCTGCCCAGCCCGCTGCGAGGAAAATCCCCAGGTAGGAAGGCGTCGCTGGTGGATCCGTGTGA
Source organism: Incumbomyces lentus (assembly GCA_017656005.1). NCBI lineage: Eukaryota > Fungi > Ascomycota > Eurotiomycetes > Chaetothyriales > Trichomeriaceae > Incumbomyces > Incumbomyces lentus. The sequence goes on along the minus strand of JACJVT010000004.1, from coordinate 256,115 downwards.
AATTGGGGCAGTGACCCTCAACGTTAGGTTGCGCAAGGCTTTGCACTGGCAGTTGCAGTGATGACTCGGGCGGCGGGTACCGAATAACAGATGCGTAGTGAGCACATCGTATCATCAGAATTTCGTGGTTTGGCTGGTGCTTGCCCACCCAGTTAGAACTCCGACTCTGTTTCCTTCGTCTCCAAGTAGAGAATTTCCAGGCCTGCATTACTTTGCTGCAACAATTTACCAGGCGTCCCCATTCGTTTCTCCATCTTTTGCCGTCCATTCCTTCTCACCCACAGTCTCTCCTTCACTCAACGGTCTCTCTTTCTACCTATCGGTCTTAATAAATCCCCGCCACACCCTGGCTAGGTGTCAAAGTGCATGACAACCGCTTGTCCCGCCTGTGACGGCGGCGTCGTGGCCGGGCAGCTGGCACCCACATCCGTTCCACCATGTTTGTTCAGCGACAGTTTCAAAAATACCAGAAGAGAAGCGCAGATGAACAGCAGGTTTCTCTTATGTTGAAGGATTTCGAGGATGCCGACCAGTTGCTCGGGAGAGTGCGTGATGCCCCACGGCCCGCTGCACACCCACTAACTCGTCGACAGATCATCGATGCCTCGAAGGCCTGGCGCGAAGCCTGGATCTCTATCCTGACTGTCCAGCACCGAATGCTGTCGGAATACGATCTGCTGTATGCGCCTATTGTCGGAGCCGGTGAGGACTACGTCGGGCATGTACCGGTAGAAACGCCTCAGAACTTGGTGGCCCGGACGAACCGGCTGAAAGTGGAATACGAAGAGCTCAAGAAGGACTTGACAGAGGAGCTGAATGCCGTTCAGGACAAAATGATTGGTCCTGCCCAGAATGCAAAGGACAATCTACAGATTGCCCGCAAGGTGATCAAGAAGAGGGAAGACAAGAAGTTGGACTACGAGAGATACCAGAGCCGGGTCGACAACAGCATGAAAAAGTCCAAACTGTCCGATCGGGACCGCGGCCAGCTCACTCGTGCCCAATCCGACCTCCTCATAGCCACCGAGGCTTACCACGCTGCCGATGACCACCTCCGCCATTATCTTCCACCCCTCCTTTCTGCCGTGTGGTCCCTGCAACCATATCTCCTGGCCGCCCAGATCCGCATCCAAAACAACCTTCTCGCTCACTACTACACAATGCTTCACACCTATTGCATAGAAGAAGGATTTCCTTCTCCCAGCCCTCCCATGGACGAGATCATTCGTATCTGGGACGATGCATGGAGACCGGAACAGAAAAAGATGGAAGCCATGCCCATGATAGCGTCCGGCAAAGCTCTCCGGAAATCCCTGAGCAAAGAAGACTCTCATCCTGCCACCACAAACGGTTACCGCAGACCTTCTCATCCCTCTTCCTACAGTCGTGGGCCATCTGTCTCTCCCGCTCGACCTCCAATTCCTCCATCCCCTCAACCCTTCGACATAAAAACCAAACTCTCCCACTCGCCTTCTTCTCACTCCCTTCTCTCGCCAACTCCGGCCGACTCAGTCGTCACCTCTCCGTCACCCTCAACCTCAATCTACCACACCCCAGGTTCCATGACCAGCTTCTCCCCTGCTGGCCCAAACACGGATTACTTTAGTAGAGACCGACAGCAGAGCACCGCCTCCTCCAATTCGCACTCCACAACTCCAGGTGCTACCACTCCCGGTGGCTCAGCAACTATGCTAGCTAGCCTGGTCGGAAAGAAGAAGCCTCCGCCGCCTCCACCTCGAATACCATCATACCATTTTCAGTTCGTCACCGCGTTGTATGATTTTGGAGGCCAGGGAGAGGGAGATTTGGCTTTCAAGGAGGGAGATAAAATAAAAGTGTTGAAGAAGACTGAAAGTACAGATGACTGGTGGCAGGGCGAGCTTAGAGGTGTCAAGGGCATGTTTCCTGCCAATTACGTGCAGGTGTGATATACCCCTCCCGCTTTACAAACCCACCCGACATGTTGACCACTCCGACACGTCTCACGGTCAATGCGGCAGCTTCAAAAGCTGGTTTTCTGCTCCCTCCACCCCATCCGAGTTACCGTGGTGCCCGATCCATTCTCAAGAGCATGCACCTTCGGCATGTAGTAGTAAAGATAAGCCACCCTTCGAGTCTAGATTTATGCAACACAAAATACACAGTCATCAATGGCAAAAGGTCTTTGCCTTTCATAGGATGTTTCTAGCTGGTTATCCGACCTGACCCGATGAGCAGCTTCCTGGCGAGCTCATTCCGCGAGAATAGCGCAGCGATAGCCATGGAATTGCGCCCTGATTTAGCTGTGCATCCGTCGGAAACAGGAGAGATCATGGGAGGACAGAAGGATAAGAGGACGAGGAAAAGGCAGAAGTCGAGCAGCAAACTTCCCAGAAAAGGGGGCAGATGGAGTCTTGTCATGGGTCTTTGCATTTTAGCAACGCATCTGCATCAAGCTGGTGTTTTCGGATCCCTTCATGATAGATAGAACACAAGACTACGACCATCATTGCCGATGGTGATTCCATATTAGTATCGAGCGCAACGATTGACTTTGTTGGAGCAGCAGATTACCCAACCCAACTTTCCCGTAGCCAGCCCTTATTATACTTGTTCCGTGCTAACGTTGCTGCTCTGGATATGAGATCTTGTTGCCTAATTGTTAACTTTCACATACGTTCTGATGTCTATCGTTCTGATGTCTATCGTTCTGATGTCTATCGTTCTGATGTCTATCTCATGGAATCGCTAACGCTTGTTCTGATCTTGCGATCCTAAGGATACACAGCTCCACTGGAGCAACGGGCCCATCCAAATCCCACCTTATTGTATGTAATACCACCAATGCAATGCGCCTCATCCGTTACCTTTCTTCACATCCATCGCCTCATGCCTGCCTGCACCAAATCTAATTACAGCGAGCCTCTAGATGAACAGGGGGCTGCTCTTCCTGACCTCCTCCTCGTCCTCCTCGTCGCCATGCTCGTATTCCCTACCTCTAGCTAGCATCTGGCCATTCGAGTCCGAGCGGCTGCCTTCCTTCCTCCTGCTTCGCAAGAAATTGCTAACCATCCGTTTGGTGCCCGGCGACGATATGTTCTTGTTGCTCGCTCTAGCTTTCTGCTGACTCTCGGGTGTGGGAATCTGTGGCAAGGCGGTTTCTTCACTTTGACTTTGAGCCTGGCAATCAAGAGGCGGCGGTCCGAGACCACCATACCCGCCGGGTCCGCGACAGAAGCTGCTTCTCTTATCGTACGCAAGAATAGCACTTCCGCTACTGCTAGCAGGAAGACATACTTTACCGCCAATTGTGTCATGGATACCTGTCTCCCGCTTACCGAGATACATGGCGTCAAATGGTCGATCAAGTTCGGCCGCATCCACGTTAGAAGCTCTGCTGAGACCTGCCAGAAGCGTGGCTTTGAGTGAATCCGCGAAACTCCCCTTACGTACGAGACCGGACTTCCATTTAGCATTGTTGTTTGCCCCGTTTGGACATCTTGCTGCAAGCTCTGATACTCCAGACGTGCACGGGGCTTCTGCAAGCTCCTTGTCGGATTTACCAGAACCCTGCCGCATCTCAAGTCGATTTTCCTTTCCAGGTTCCTTGGGTAGAATCGATGCCATACTCTTTTGCCTTCTGAGCACTTCGGCCACATTCCTGGGTGATATTCTACGCAAGGAAGCTGCAAATCTGCTCTCCTTCTCATACAAATTAGGCGCCGCTGTTCCTTGTACAGTGTTCTCTTTTACCTTCCTCCGAGGCTGGTTGCTCTGACTTCGTGGGGGGCTAGCATTCCGATTGAGGTACGACACGTCGTCGTTGGCGACTTGCCTAATGTCAAGACAGGAGGATCGCTTTTTCGCCACGGAGAGCCCGTCACACGTCGCTAAAAATGGGGAGTACGTGTGACTATTGGTTCTACTGGCATGGGAGGTTTCTTGCGGGGACTCGATTGATGTTCCATGCGTTTGTTCTACGAGCGATTCTGGCATCGACCCACTAAATTCGGCACCAATTTGAGCGTTCTCGCGGGTATGGTGTGGTGGTGTAAATGGGCTGCCGCCACCAACGAGAGTTGCCGTGTGGTGTTGATTTTGCGCCATGGTCTGTGGTCCATCATGAGCGTCAGAGATAAAACTTGGCCAATTGAGATTGGCATCCGGAACTTTGTCCAATCCAAGACTAGACTCAAGGCTTTGTGCGTCAGCTTCAGAGACGAAGTCCTTTGGCGGCAGCCAGAGCTCTGATGATCGGTAAGGGTTGCTCTCGCTAATCGACTTGTACATGGCAACAGGTGTCTTTGCATCACCTAGGGCATGAATCGTCACACCATCAGCATTGGCGGTATCGCAATCTGTTCCTTGATCGCCTGGCTTCTCGAAGCTGTCTCTCGTATATACGCTTCCTTCGTTAAGGTCGTACTTCAGAAGATCTTCATTAAAGAAACCACGTTCCAGAGCTGTCGGACGGTCCTCGCCGACCAAGCCTCTCTTTATTTGTTCATGCGCTGGTAGATCTACATCGCTTGGTGATGCAACCGCGCGAATCATCCGCTGCTGTTCTTGCTCCTTGTCAATACCTTCTCTTTCAGCGGCTTTTCTCTCTTCTGACTCTTGATTCATTCTAGCGAGTAACGCAGAGTACAATCGTTGAGCATTAGGGGTTTGACCAGTTGAGACAGGGAGAGGATTCCAAGAAGCCAAAGTCCCTCCTAGGTGCATATTTGCGGAGCAAGACGGTTGATGAGGGCCACCATCCTCTTGTATCACAGACAACCGTTTCCTGTCTGTCGGTGATCCCCACAGGGAATCGATAGTCGTAGAGTTTGTCCAGCTCGTAATACGAGACTTGGAGCTTGCAGCCAGACTGCTATTGCTTCGGTTGATGGTGGCAATCGTTGAGAGCCTACGAAGGTCCTGTTCGTCTGGTCTTTCGTGTCGTGGATCGCCATGCAGGCTGGCACGTCTCAGGACTATCATTTGCCTCTGTAAGAAGGTGTCAGTGCACCTGCTTCCGGTACTATTAAGACTCGTAACTCTAAAATGAGGTCTTGAAGCATCGAGTTGCTGGGGAGGTACACCTTCCTGTGATTTGTTAACTGCCCTTTTGAAACGATTTCTCAAAGAAGAAATAGAAGCAGCAGTTCTAGCGAGGGCGGGTTTATGTTTAGCGACCGCTCTGACATTGGTCAATTCATGGTTGCGCAGAGTTTCTGAGAATGCTCCTTTGCCCTTTTTCAAATTTTGATACCCTAATTCAGGAGGATTTTGACGTGACTGTGGTAGCATTCGGTCGCTTGAGAATTGGGCTCGTGCAAGGTCCAATGAATCGGGTCGAAGACATGTTGGACCTGAAAGCTTTTGTGGAGATGTTGCACTTCTCGAACGTAGTTTGAGAACGTCGAACGATCTCTTCAGGCGAAGTCTGAGGCCAGAGGGTCCAAGCGATGTGTCACTCGGAGAGCGTCGCAGAGTCTTGGATCGCATAAGTGGCGAGTTCGTGCCAGATGACCGAGTCTGATGCCATCTACGGCTTGGTAACAGGGCTGACCTGGCTCTTCGGAGCCTTTTATAGGAAGAAGGTTCTCCTTCGAAACCGCCACCAAAGTCAGACACATCAATCTGCGAGTGGGCAGGTGGTCCTGCTGTTGGCATATCTCTCTTGTCCAGGCAGGCTGCAATGTTTACGATACCGGCACTTGCCGTTTGAAGGCTCAATTTTTGTCTTCGAAGCTCATTTACCGGTGAAATCACGGCTGCGTTGCGTTGCGCAGCTTGCCTGGCAGATTGCTGGCTGACTGAATTGTCAACCTGGTTTGGGTCGTTCGAGGCAGACCCTCGGTGTCGATCCATGGCACGATGTGCTGCAATCAATGCTTGCATGCGTGCTGTCTCCGGATTGCGGGGCTCAAAAGGTACTGGATGTTTGCGACGTTCTTTTATGCATGTCGTTGATTTAGACCGTCGAATACGTGTGCTGCTCTCATTATCGAAGTGCGAAAGCATATTGCATAATTGCCTGAATTGTCCAAGAAACAAGGTGAGTTTATGTAACGGCCAATCGCCGCATTATTGTGGCCTGTAAAGGGAGAAGAGATTGAAAAGAGGGAGTGAGCAGCCAAGTGAAAGAATCAGGCGGTACAGATCCTAGACTCATGGCAGGCACGATCTCTTCGCTGAGATCTCCTTACTGCCACAAGGAATGAGCATCTTCAAGATTGTCCCTGCCCCTTCGGTCAGCGGAATACAGAATCATTACGACTGCTGCCTAAAGCCCTGATTGTCCTCGGTTTGCTCTTCTTGCTCTTGATCAACAATGATTCTTTGCGCCTTGTCCTCCACAGTCTGATAGCCTAGGAATATCCCGAGCAGCAGAATATCGTAAAGAACCTTGAGAGCTCCCGCTACGACAAATGCCAACCAAAACCTTTTTGAATCTGCTAGCTTTCCAGTTACGATAGGGCCAACTGCTTGACTCATGGTTTTGACCACATTGACGAAGCCCATGACGGACGTCCTTTCTGACGGTAAGACTGCAGCTGCCAGAAATGCTTGCCTTGGGGCTTGATCCATCGAGTTTGTACTAGAGCGGAAAATCAACAAAGCAGCTGCGATGATAACATTGGTTGGAACTGGGATCAATCCAAGTGCAACCGACGCCGGTGCATGTGTAAACACCATTGTTTTGACAAGTCCAATGCGTCGCGCCAGGGATGAAGATGCTAAGTTGGATGCAGAAGAGATAATGTTCGTGACGAAAAAGAGGGTTCCGAGTTTGCCCTCTGCTAACCCAAATTTGGTGTGAAAGAAGTAAATCATCCATGAAGCCGGTAACAGACCGGAAGCGAGACTGTCCATCGAGAACAAGACGCTTAATCTGAAAATCAGTGACTTCGTTTCTGCTGACACAGATGGCAGCAAACTGTTGAAGGACCGCTTGCCAACGCCTGATCCAGCATTTTGATCCATGCCATGACTGACTAGAAGAGGTCGACGTTCGTTCTCATCCGATGGCTTGGGAGTTTTAGTTGCTTGGACCTCGGCTGCAGAACTCAACGCCAAGCACAACAGAAATTTGATGAACCCCAAGACTGCGTAGGCAACGTATACTGCTCGATATGTAGAAAGTGCTGTCCATCCGTGTTGAGACTGCAGAGAACGTACAGTAAATCCGCAAATAACAGTACCTAGAGCAACGCCGGCTGTTCCATGCAATGTGTACCAAGCCAATACACTGCTGCGGTCATCTGAAGGTGTACGCTGAGAGATGATGGACTCCTCAATAGCTTTGAAAGGGCCTATTTCATTACCACTTGGGCTAATGACCCCAATCACACTTGCACACAAAAGTATCCAGAAATTACCGGTGGTAGCGAAGACGATACCACTCGCTACCATCAACATTGACCCAAATGCTAACAGTCGACGACGACCCAGGTTGTCTGCAATGAGGGTAAGTATGAGAGAAATGACGACGTCGCCAGCTAGTGTTAATGTCATGAACAGCCCAGTCCTTGCCACCGAATTGCCAAGGTCTATCAAGAATAGAACGAGTATAAGGGTGGACGCTCCATACGCCGCAAGTCGAACAAGTCTTTGCAAACAGAGTATTTTTACATCGCGCGGCGATTCGACAAATGCCTTCAGCCCAACTTCAAAATATGCTTTTGCCAGTATCGCCTTCATGTTGACCAGATTGCTGACAGGAAGCCTGTCTGCAAGACGTCGTTGTCATCTCGTTGCACTCCCAATAGATAGCACATTTGACGCTCGGGAGGCTGTCCAGGCAACTATTTAAGTTACCTTTGTGATTGGATAACCGCCTGCTGGACCTTGTCTCCCAGCGTGCCAAGTCTGGTACGCTTCTCCCTACCTAGGTACCCAAGCGTAGGACCAACCGAGAGATGCTCTACTTTGTGTTCACTGACGGCGACAACAACGAAGCAAGACGTTTCGTTGGACAAATTGGTGATCGACTCAGACCACTGTGGTGGTTTTTGACCAATCGGTGTTGCACTTAGTGCCTGAGATTAATCTAAACTATGTGATCTACCCTACCACGCCATCCATACGCCCAAGTAACACAAAATTCACAAACCACCTGCCGTCTTTGGTCAACACCTTGTCCTTACAAACAGGATAGACATTAGGAGAAAAGATACACCAACACTTAGCCTTACTCAGATCGCCATTTGGGTGCTTCCTCCTTAACCTCTCGAAATCCCTTGAGAACGTTATTCATCTTGCCCATCATCTCTTGCCATTCTCCTTCGAGCTCACTGAGGACGGTGATTGCTCCACCGGCTCCCACGTGCCATATCTTTCGTTTCTGCACTCCGTCGGAGTGGCCGTCTCTGACAGTACCACTCCCGCCGTTGTTTCTTTCTACAATGTAGTCCTCCGTTTCGCTGCTCCAAGCCGTTCTTATTGCCACACTCCAGCAACAACCACCTCCCACCTCCATATATCCTATAATTCCACTATAGACGCCTCGATCTCGTCTTTCGAGCTGCTGAAGGATCTCGCATGAGCGCTTCTTGGGGGCACCCGTCATGCTACCTGGTGGAAGCACGTGATGCAACGCTGAGTGGTTGTGAGCAATCACCATCTGTGGTTGGTTGGTATCAAGTGTCGGTGAAGGGTTGGCTCTGATGTGCGAAACAAGTTGGTAGACCGTCTCGAAAGACTTAATGCTGTTTAGAGCAGGTATTTCGAGGGGACAACGCCTTGAGACTTGATTAAAGAAACCGTTGCCCTTGATGACGTTGGGATCATCGTCGACTTCCGTATACAGAGCATTCGGTCTGCAAGGGTTGCGGTCAGGGCCTGGACATTGAGTGTACCTAGTGTATGGCTTACAACCAACCACAGAGTAAAGGTCGTGGCGGATGAGATCGGCAATCATGAGATTTTCGGCTGTTTCTTTGGGAGAGCATAGGATCTTGTAGGCATCATCAAAGGTGGTGTTCTGTGTACGTTGTACTGTGCCTTTCATTGGGACCATGTCAAGTACACCCGTTCGAGAACAGGACAAAAATTGCTCTGGAGAGGTGGAAATGACGGTTGTGCCACCGCGTCCAACGTCGCCCTGCGGGAAATGGAGATAGGATGCAAACGGAACCGGGTTACAATTATTGAGGTTCTGGTAGAGCATGAAAGAGAGATCTGTGTGGGACTGCTCAATATCCACAAGTGCTTCTGCTGTGAGACATAATTCGTACGAGTTACCCGCGTGTAAATGCTCGTTGCACCTCTGAAAGGCGTCGTTATAGTCATCTCGATTCGGCAGACGGTAGTTGGCGCTACTAATCATGGTTCTTAGATGATTCGAGGTAGTAGTTTGGGGAGGTTGTACATCGTTTTTGTTGATTGCCCTGAGCCTTGCCTTCGTATCTGATAGCCATGCGGAATCATTCGCCCGGATAGATTGTATATAGATGCATTTTGTCCTCTGATCAAAGACCACACTCCTGTCGACAAATGCAAAAGCGAAATCCGGAACAATGCGTTTGTCGTTGTGCTGCACATCGATAAGCTCGAGACCCATTTCGTACGAACAAAACCCAATCCAACCTCCCCAAAATGGTACATGTGGACAACCATCAGTGCAGCACGAGGCTATCGTTGACTGCTCTACAGCGGTCAAAGCTTCGTGAATAGTGAGGCTCGTCTCAGAGAGGACTTTCCGGGATGTGCGAGTTGTGAATTTACCCTGAGCATACTCAACAATTTCAGAGTTTTCGTCCGGGAACCCGTAAATGCAATAACGACCCCTCGTGATGGACTCCAACATGGCTACAGCAGTACCACCAGCCGCTTCGTAGCAAAATTGGGACAGTCGTTGGGTCGACATACTGCCGAGCTTAACCATCACCCATTCCACTCGACGAGGCGCATTCTTTGTTGTTGAAATAGCCCTAGAGCGTTCATCCAGCACGTTACTCCTTGCCGTACCGCTGAATACAGCAGACACAGGTAGAGCTGGCTTTTCGCTCCTGCAGTCCAACTTCTCCACCCGATCCCACCAATTTAAGATGATTTGGCCTCCGTTGCAAGACTTGCACGATTCAGGATGGAATTGCAATCCCCACAAGGGCAATGACTCATGCTTGACAGCCATAGCATATCCAGTATCATCCCATGCGAGCAATCGAAGACCACCAAGGCCGTTGCTACCAAAGGAGATGTTGCCCGAAGCATTGGATTTTGAAGTTGAATCGGAAGCGAGAGAGTTCGATCTGCTCTGAGGACCGCATGCTGTGATTGCAGAAGCTTGAACTGCCAGGCTGTTGTAACACATGCCCTTCACATTTGAGCCATCGCTCATCACAGAGAAGATATCGTCCGCAGTGGTTCTGATGTTTTTCGTCTGTCCGTGACAAGGTATCGGCATTCTGGTGATTTCGTAGCCATATTGCAGGCAAAGAGCCTGGAAACCTAGACAGATCCCCAGCACGGGAATATTCTGTATTGCGGCAATCTCAAGCACATCTCGAAAGAGCCCAACATCGGAATTGATTCGAGGATCACCAGGTCCTGGTCCAAGGACGACAGCGTCAAAGGCGGATACAAATTCGATAACTTCCACTCCAAATTTTAGCTTGATGTTGGCATCAATTTCGATGATGAAGACACTGGCTGAAGGTATACAGTCGTAAAGCAACGCAACAATATTCCTGCTGAAGGAGTCGTACGCATCAACGAATAGAATTTGCGGATTTTCTGACATGCTAGTGGTTGCTTTGAACTTGCTGTTGTCCAACTGCATGTATCTTTCGACAGTGATTCACAAACGTCACAAGAGCCCTTCTTTCTCTACTTCCACTACAACTTGAACAACACTTTAGGCGTGCTCAGCCAGCCATATAGAACCTAAGCTCTAGCCATGATTCTCAGGTATGGGAAACATGAACGTTTCTTAGGATTTGGACTTTTTTTCGGTGTGGAATGCTTCACCGAATGGGGAGCTCGTGTCCGAAGCACTACCTCCTGGCCAGACACGTGATACGAGCATCCCTTGTGCATTTACAACGCGCCGAAATGGTTGCGGTCGGCGTCGGAACTCAATCCTTGTTTATTATCGAGTGCGCAAAATTGCACTGCCCTAAAGGCCGTGCATGTTCTGTGATGAGGACCGCCAAGTGTCGTGTTTGTTGTGACCTTAATTAATTAATGCCAATAAGGCTGCTTCATCGTTACGATCCTCACCTGCACCGCAAAGAGTGGTTAATCGAGAACACATTTGAGTTTCTCGCAGCATTATGCTTCGGATAAATCTGCTATCGCCAAAAATCGAATGTATAAACTGGAGAATTAAATAGAAATGTCGCAAGAACTCGACTTATCAACTATTCTTCACCATGATCCCAACTGGATAAATGAGCATGGCGGCTGGATCCATGCCAACAATGGTAAGGTGCTCCTTGATTGTGTCTGTGAAGTCTAACGAGAGCTCAGTATTATTCTACTTTATGAGTTCACCTTTCCATGTAACGCCATCAAACAATGCCGACATTGTTAGCAGTCATCAAGGTTTTGTCGACCGCGAGCAGCTTTACTTGGCTACCAGACAAAAGTTCGAGGCTGAGCTACTCAGAAATTATGTAGGAATTCAGTACGTTGTGGCTGTGGACCCCTTAGAAACCCCAGTCATGATTGAAGGACCAAATGGTCAAGAAAGATCCGACTTGTGGGTGATAAGGAAACAGGAGCGACTGGAAAAGAGGGTCCCCAACGCCGTCAGAGTGCTAGACTACTACTACATCATGAACCAAGTTATCTTTCAGGCGCCACGACTGGATAGCATTATCAACTATCGAATGATGAATTCTTTGCTCACAATAGACAAGGTCGTTAAGACTGCATCAGAGCTGCCAATTTTCTCTGCATCATACGGGCATACCTTTTTGCCGCCTATGCAAAAGTCTGATGGTGCTGCGGTGGGTGGAGATGCCCCTCGAGACGAGGGAGAAGCAACAATACCTGACACAGGTCACGTTTCTGTTCAGGACACGACAGGGAATGGGGACAATGAGCAACAATCTGACGAGCGAACGCTCAGAGAAGCTTTGAGAATGACTTTGGAGCATGGTGGACAATTCTACGACGATGCACCTCTGACTGGAGAGCCTGGAAGTTTCAGATATGCAAAAGTTAAGGATCCAGTCCAAAATCTGAGAGCAGCAGAAACTGGCATAACTGCGAGATCTGTCACTCCATCGAAAGCCACAACACCGGTTCCACCGCATTCGGCAAAGGCGTCCTCGAACCCGACATCGCCTACTACCACTTTAACTACTAGACAGATCGAAGTTGCATCTAGTTTCAAATCTACGCAGGAAGATGGTACAGACAAGCCAATCGACTTGGCTGCTGAACAATCGAAGCCGAAGCCGAAGCGCAAAAAGAGCGTAGCTGTCAACGAGCAAACTTAACTTGCTGCGGACTCTTTTGGAGATCTATTTGTGGACGAAGAGAAGATTACCCCACGAGAGGAAATCGCTGAAAGGTATCAGCGGACAGACAAAAACTGGTGTGTCGAAACTTGAACGTCCGGTCAGACAGGTTGATAGAGTTAAGGGAGTCTTCTTGAGAACCTGGTTGATAGGAGTTGTATAGTCAACCGGATCCTCATCCGCAATTACAAGTGGTGGGCCAATGGTGGCGGTCATCTCTCGTTTATGAACGAGAAACTGTCTTCCATTTTACGACGCGACGAAGCCTTAGACTTGCGGACTTGTGCAAACACCTCGATCTAGCTGGAACCAAGACAGACGAGTTGAACTAGCTTGGCGACATGCGTGAGGCAAGACTATGATGATCCGGACAGCGCGCAGGACTCTGCAGCCATTGTTAAGCACGCCTTAACGAAACAGCCACCAACGCGATGTACCCGTACTTAAAGGTGCAGTAGAAGCAATATAGTTTCCACCCGAAGATGTACAAGCATCGAAGGGAGTGCCTACCTTGGATGATAAAGAGTCACCCCTAGCTATATAGCCACTGCAGCTCAAGCACACGTACACGGACACATAGTAGTGGTGAAAGATAGGTTTTCTAAGATTAAAGAACGATTCAAAGACCAAAAGACCAAATTTTAGTAAACAACGTCTGCCTCTCTGATGACTAATCTAGGTTCGCGGGCATTAGTGTCCGAAAGGCACCAGCGCTAGATTAAGGCTGACCGGGCTGAGGCAGCGACTTCGTCACTGTGTGGTTTGCCTGCAGGTCCTCCACATGGCCACTTGAACCCAGGAACATTCGCCGTGAAATCTGCAATTTGCCGTTCCAGATCATATCAGTCAATCTCACAGGCTTGAAAAATCTGCCACTTCGCTGCCTTTTGCAGGAGACAATCACAACTTCATCTCGATTGGAGATATAAATACTCATCCCGCGCATCATCGACCGAGTGGGGTCAGAATGAAGCTCAACTTCAGGGTAATGTGACTGCAGAATACCGCATTCGTTCAGACATTGACGAGGAGGGCAGGATCTCAAGCAACAAAAGTTCACCATCGATGCCGAGCCCACGGACACAGTAGGTCGAATCACGGAGTGTAATATCTGCGACATAGGCACTGACTTCTCGCCACAGATCTTACAGGTGAAGGAGAAGATTGCATCAGAGAAGGGATGGGAAGTATCCTCGCAGAAACTCATCCATTCTGGTGAGCACGGCTAGATTTGCAAGAGGCATAGCATTTATTAATACACTGCCCAGGCAAGATTCTCGCGGATGCAAATACGGTCGAATCGTACAAGATTGAGGAAAAAGGATTTATAGTATGTATGCTATCAAAGGTAAGGAATAAGGTCTCATACGCATGAAACCGGCTGCTGACTTTTTCGCTAGCCCAAAGCAGCGCCTGCTGCTGCAAAGCCCGCACCGCCTGCAACTCCTCAAGCTGCATCTTCCACCCCAGCCCAGCCGGCCGCCCCTCAGCAGCAGCCAAGTGCGACGTCGCAGACAGCAGAGATCCCTCCTGTGACCCCCACACCTCCTCAGCCAGCACCTCCGGCCCGTTCCACAGGATTTGGTGACGAATCAGCCATGCTCGTTGGAAGTCGAGGCGCGACAGCCGTCCGGGAGATGGAAGCAATGGGCTTCGCGAGAGCAGATGCTGAAGCTGCACTCCGGGCGGCATACTACAATCCAGACCGTGCCATAGAGTATTTACTCAACGGAATCCCTGAGAGCCTTCAACAAGAGCAGGAACAGCGGCAACAGCAGAATCAGCCCAGACAACCACCCACGTCACCACCTGCTGGTGGGCCTCGTGCTGGCGCCGGCACAACACTCGCTGCACCACCCCAGCCACCTACCGAGCAGACGACGGGTGTTGAAGATGTCAATCTATTTGATGCCGCAGCTCAAGCCGCACATGGACAGGGCGGAAGAGGTGGAGCAGCAAGAGCAGGGGCTGGTGCTGGTTTGGGTGCAGGTCTCGGTGCCGGCGCCGGTGCCGGTGCCGGAGCTGGTGGCACAGCAGAAAGTGGTCAGATGAACATGGACTTCCTCAGAAATTCAGAGCACTTTCAGCATCTGCGGAGATTGGTCCAGCAACAGCCAGCCATGCTCGAGCCTATCTTACAACAGGTTGCCGAGGGCAATCCTCAGCTAGCCCAGATCATCAGTCAGAACTCAGAAGCCTTTCTACAATTACTGTCTGAAGACATCAACCTCGGTGAGGGCGGGCCAGGCGAGCAGCCGGGTGTCATCAACGTCACACAGGAAGAGTCAGATGCGATCGATAGGTTATGTGGTTTGGGTTTCCCTCGACAGCGTGTCATTCAAGCCTACTTTGCGTGCAACAAAAACGAAGAGCTCGCCGCGAATTTCTTGTTCGACTATCGGGAGGAGGATGACTGATCATTGCAAAAACCCGCAAACGAGGGACCGCATGGGGTGGACATCCGTTGACGAAGACCGGCGGCTTGTTTTCATAGAACATGTGCTTGTTGTGTCTGGTCCCGTTTACGGGATATCTGCACCTACAGGAGCTGATGTGTCACAGTCATCTAGCAGGCAAGGGGCTTTTTGAGTGCGGGCGTGCTCAGGAGGAGCTAAGCTTGACCTAATTCTCGATGGCTCTCCCTCATTCTCTTGCTACAAGTCGTATTTGGTTCGCATTTCTCATTCTGGGATGACTTTTCAAGAGGACACTCTTTCCATCACTGCCGCTGTGTGAATCTATGCATTGCTAAGCATCTTCCAAAAAGACAAGTCGCTGTTTTGCATAGCGGAAGAATTACTCGCAAAATTATATTACATTGACGTGTCTCTCAAAAGTACCAGTGAAAGTCGCAAGTGTGTTCTATAGGGTATCACAAAAATCAAAGAAGCCCTCCGCCTGTCCAAGTCGTCGCAAAGAATAATGGCCCTTTGCTCCTTTCTCTCATTCTCTTCTGGTTTCTGTCACTCGTCTTCATGCAACGCGTCACATTCCCTCTCCACCCTCCAAACACCTAGTCCTCGAAGCCCGATCAGCTTTCTCAGCGTTCCTGCAATCCCATCCTCCGCAATGTCCAGCCCATCTAAGTTGACATGCATTCTGAACGTCGCCAGATGTGTGAGTCTCAGCCCTTTTGCAGCTTCAT
Source organism: Incumbomyces lentus (assembly GCA_017656005.1). NCBI lineage: Eukaryota > Fungi > Ascomycota > Eurotiomycetes > Chaetothyriales > Trichomeriaceae > Incumbomyces > Incumbomyces lentus. The sequence continues at coordinate 240,533 of JACJVT010000004.1, read as the reverse complement.
TCCCGTGATCGTTGTCTGTTGGCAAAATAAACGAGAAGTTTGATATGGGTGGGACCGGATTTGACAGCGCCAAGTTGCTGAAGGCAGAGAAGGGTGCTGCGAGGAAGACGTTGCGCGGGGGCTCGTGAGAAATGGCGTTGGCGAATTTGTGGAAGATATGTTGTTGCTCGCTGCACAGGGGCAAGTGAGCACTCAGGTTGGCATGAAGGATTGCATTATTGGCACCAAGGAGAGGGTTGGTCACGATGTCTACGACTTCATCGGTGACAGGGCTTTGGGGGCTCATGCCGAGCATATAGAGCGAAGGAGGGTAAGTTTTCCACCAATATACTTCGGCTTGGTTTGCAGTGCTGTGCGTGTTCAGAAGAGAAGTACGAATGATGTCGTGCATCGCCAGCTGAGCGGGAATTATGCCACCTTGGTGATATATGCCCATGACAATACTCATGAGCCCATTGAAGATGCACCAAGTAAGCCAAAAGCGTTTCCGCCAAGTTTTAGAATCCGGGATCTCAACATATGTTAGGATGAGGGGGACACAAGGGAGGAGAAATCGTGGCTCTTGGTGGGGAATGACGCTGAGAATGATGGATCCAGTTATAGCGGCAGTGATGCACGGATTTTGGAGCATGCGATCAACGCTGAAACTTGAGACTCGTGTCGGGATGGGCACCAAGAGAAAGAGTGCTGGTCCGAGAAGTTGCGGCAAATTGACAAGGATGTGCTGGTAATGAGGGTGCAGACCATGCTGCTTGAGGTTCGAGGCTTTGGTGTTGTACACGAGATTATTAAATGGTGTTATTATGGGTGAAGTATGGATGTATTTGAACAGTGCAGAAAAGGAGGTTGTCGCGGCCGGACCGGTATAGAAGGCAGTATCGGTTGCGATTGCCACGAAGAGCCAGAATATAACGGAGACGAGAAGTGCTAACAGGGCCAAAGGTCTATTAATCGTCAGCGCGAGTTCTAGCTCCATAAGTCCCTCGACTAACCTATTTAACAAATGTGGGAGAAGTTGTGCGCCAGGTATCAGTAAGAAAGCAGGAAAGGTAATCCTGTTGAAAAGGCCGAGAACGACCAAGAAACCAAGCATGAAACCAGATGTGATATAAGACCGTCCTGGCGTCGAGTTCAAGCTCAGGCTAGACTTTTCCTCTGATGGGCTGGACGGCGCACATCCTGTCCCAGCAATCCGCTGCATCAGCACCAGGCACCACAGCACGATTAGGGTCTCAACCGAGTTGGAAAAGGTATGTGTTTGGAAAGTCCAAGTCACATACGACGAGACGACGAGGGTCCAGGCGTCTTTCCGCTTGCGACTCGGACGAGAGTGCACAAGCTCATAGATGGCACCTTCTTCTAGAACGAAACACAATCCGAGCATGACGATCCGAGTTGTGTAGTATATAGTCGCCGGCGACACTAGACCTTCACTTTCTCTTGACCAGAGGACTTTCAGCAACGCCATCGGGAGGCCGTACACTGGCCATAACGGGAACACACTTCGAATTGGTTTTGCAACTGTCCATTCCCAAGTGCGGACATTTTTGAAGCCAAACAACTCGCCTTTTGAAGAGTCAGTGTTCGAACATAGGCCGTGTGCGCTTGCGACTCACCAGCTATGACCTCTGGTCCTTGAAAGACCTCATCTGGGTGGAGGTAACTGGGTGAAAGGGCAAAGTAAACACGGAGTAGGAGGAGAAGAAGATAAGTGCGCTTCCACATTGTGGCGACTCATGGACGGAAGACATTCAGAATTTGTTAGATATTACTGGAAAGCTATTACTTAGAACAAAATAAGTCGTCATTGCTGCTGTATGAAAAGGATGGCGAGGGTTGGCGACTGGGTGCAAAATACTGTAGTTGACCTGCACCTTGCGCGCTCGTATGGAGTACAACATTACGGGAGTATCCGCTAACGCCAACATTGTCAACGGTCGTCCTCATCAACTTGGCTGAGCCCATGTGAAGCTTCTGACAGAAGACCTCAGTCACACTGAAGCTTTGATTTCCGCACAATACATAGATGATAATGCTTGCCTCGATGCTTTCTGCCAATTCTGCCGAAGTTTCCCGTAGTACCTGCTCGTACCTAGGCGAGATCACCTGCGGGCAGGCTTAGGCTCCCTCGGGCCTCTGCTTGGACCTACGGTTGGACCAGCAAAGAGCCAAATCTGGGCACCAAGTTAGGCAACATTTGAACCCAATGGGCAATAATTAATCTCTCTTCGGTGTGTGTGCCTGCCGGTCGTCCATCGTTCGCCATCTGCCTGCATCCGATGGCTATTACCTAAGGATTGTTGAGTGTGCCATAAGGTTAAATGATTCCTAGCTTAGCTTACTATTAATACTACGTAAGCGATCAATTTAAGCAGCTGCGAGGCGGTTGCCTGGTTCGGTAGCGCTACTGGAATGGCTCGTCGCTAACTAAGTGTAATAGCTGAGATCATTGCATAGTCCTATTCATACTTAAAACACCCGTCTGTATCCCCGCAGCCTCCACGGGCTATTTGTAGTTGAAATCCTTTCATACCTCCATCACCTCGCAATAGTCTTCCACACTATCTACCCGCCCTCGAGGTAAGCAACATTGTCCTTTTTGTTATCCTACTGCATGAATGAAAAAGAAATGGCTGGAACCTTTTCGTGACACACCAAAAATAAAGTCACACAGTTCCCAAAACTGCGCCCGTTTGCGGCTTACAATCAATTCACTCCAAATATCTGGGGCTTGCAAACGATTACAGTCACTGTGAGCCTGTGCTACTGCCTGCAGCTGATATATATATCAAGCCCTGTTATCATCCTTCCTCTTTCAAACTCTCTATCATCCAGAACACGATCCAAGATTAGAGGCAGTCCTGATAATCCATACTAACTATTTACAAGACTTTACTGAATCCACCTCTATATCCCCTCAATAGATATCAATCAACATGTCTGAGAAGACTGAACAGCCACAGCTCATCCTTGAGACCTCCGATAACGAACAGATCCATGTTGACAAGGATGTTGCCGAACGGTCCGTCTTAATTAAGAATATGGTCGGCGACCTTGGAGACGAGGCGATGATAGAGCCCATTCCAATCCCCAACGTCAATGCAGCTGTGCTAAAAAAGGTGATCGAGTGGTGCACGCATCACCGAGCCGACCCGGCTCCAACCACGGACGACGACTCAGATTCCCGAAAAAAGACCACCGACATTGACGATTGGGATCAGAAGTTCATGCAAGTTGACCAGGAAATGCTTTTTGAGATAATCCTGGCTGCAAACTACCTTGACATCAAACAACTTCTGGATGTGGGCTGCAAGACTGTTGCCAATATGATCAAAGGCAAGTCACCGGAGGAAATCCGGAAGACTTTCAACATCACAAATGATTTCACGCCCGAGGAGGAAGACCAGATCAGGCGGGAGAATGAGTGGGCTGAAGAGTGAGTTGTGACGACATTTCGATTAGCGACGTATTTACTGACACTTTGACAGCCGGTAAGCAGTTCTGATGTTGAGGTCTGTCGCTGGACTCGACGAAAGTGCAGAGAGGAATTGTCAGCAGCCAATTTGAGTCATTGCACGGCGTCCAGGGGTTACGGTGGCATAACTATATATTGCTTCAGGGTTATCGAGCCAAAGCTGCTCTTTGGCGGTGTCGCCCCTGTTGCCAATGACCGCATAGCAGCTAAGCATGAGCAACTGCTGTCGGCAGCGTCTTCCGGAGCTGGCAGCCATAATACCAATAACGCAGACCGAGTTCACCTATGTCTCGTGGCAATCGTGATTTCTAATTTACTTCGAAGCATGAGTCTAGCCTGCCATAATAGAAGACGCGGGACCTTCACGTTGACACTCGCCCAGTGACAATTCGCTGTTATCGTGCTATTCGGTTACATGCATCGCATTATCGTGTTGTTCCTGCATCACTGTACTAACTTGGCTTGTCGGCTGATCTCCTGGTCGAATACAAATTCTCGAATCTCGCGTGTGTTTATCTTTTCCTTAGCTTATGGCCTCTACGAAATGATACTGATCAGACATTATTGTTTGCCACGTCATCGTGGTCGCGGAAAGGTGTACGACTTGTCGGGTTGACATGCGACATGAGATCGTATGGAATGCAGCTTGAAGGTAATGGGTTCACCTGCCATAGGAAACTGAAATAAAATGCAGAGCGCCCATATAAGCCATTCTTTCATTGTGATGTAGGGACCTTGCGACATCCATGCTTAGCATCAATCACTCTGTCCCACGGTCAGAGTGCTGAGAAGCCGTCTACCATGCCTCGTCTCCAACAATTCAGAAGATGATCCTAGGCATTTCTCCTTGGTGCTCTGCCATCCACCCCAGTCCATGTGGCGTTTCTTTTGTTGCGCAGATCCCTGGGCCCTGCACTCGGATCACAAACAAACAAAAACATGTCCATCAGTCGTCTAAATTCCGATTCTGGTCTTCCGCCAATGTCTTCGTTTGGCGTTGTATCTGTAAAGAAGTCCTGTTAGCCTCTGTCTTGTTTCCTATTCTCTTCTCTCCCAATTGTCCGAATCTCCTTCGAAATCTCCTTGCCCCATGACAACCCAGTTCTTTATGTTTCGCTCGAAAAGAAAGCCGTACCTGATGGTGTTACCAGTTCTCAATCGAATCCATTGTGGAATTGGTCGATTTTGTTTTTGTGCTTTGGCAAGCTTTTGCTTCGTCCGGAAAGATTTGTGGCTCTACAATGAGATCGCATTAGTACTTGTACATTAGAAGTCTTCTCTTCGCAGCTTTCAGCATGCGAAAGAGATTCCAACGTATCAACATGGATGGGAGCAAGCGTACCGGCATCTTGACTTGTTGCGTCGTCGATATCGAGAGAAGTTGTCGTGGTGTATCAAGCACAGGCTCAGAATTAGCCGTCTGCGGTCAGAGACCGCAATTTTCCCGCACAGTAATTTGGCTTGGCGAGATTTTGGCCTGGCTCAGGCATTCAACTGATGCATTCGTGCTAGGGACCGAAGCTAAGCGTGCAGCGCCGAGGTAGAAAAAGTGAATTCCGAAGCTCGTCAGGAGCATGACACCTGGGGCGTTGTCTCAGCTCTCGACTTCAAAGCCATGTTTTGAGCCTTTACGCTTCGCAGGTCAAATCCGAACCAGCTCAATTATTCTCGCACCGTACAGCAACAGCAATCACAATGTCGCAAAAGCTGCGAATACTAGTCCCCGTCAAGCGGGTCATCGACTATGCAGTACGCACCCCAATAGAGTGGGATGGCCACTTGAACACTGGCCAACTATCCCTGACATAACTTCGTGCAAGAGCAGAGTACTGATAACGTTCTCAGGTGAAACCACGAGTGAAATCCGACAAAACCGGCGTTGATACCCAGGGCGTAAAACAAAGCATGAACCCATTCGACGAGCTCTCTATCGAAGAAGCAGCGCGCATGCGCGAACGCAAACTTCCTGTGGACGAGATCATTGCCATATCTGCCGGTCCCGCAAAGTGCGCAGACACACTCCGCACAGCCATGGCCATGGGTGCTGATCGCTCAATACACGTTGATGTCGCCGAGGACAAGCCACTTGAACCGCTTATGGTTGCGAAGCTGCTGAAGGCTGCGGCCGAGAAGGAGAACATCAACTTAATATTACTGGGAAAGCAGGCGATCGATGACGACAGTGGGCAGACAGGGCAGATGGTTGCGGCTTTGCTGAATTGGCCTCAGGCCACTCAAGCTGCCGAGGTCAAGGTCGATGGAGAGCAGGTTACAGTCACGAGGGAGGTAGACGGAGGCACGGAAACGTTAAAGGCGAAGTTGCCGATGGTCATCACGACAGACCTGCGATTGAATGAGCCGCGATATGCGTCATTGCCGAATATCATGAAAGCCAAGAAAAAGAAATTAGAAAAGAAGAGCCTGAAGGATTATGGCCTAGAAGAAGCCTTCCGGTTGAAAACGATCAAAGTCGAAGAGCCGCCCGCACGCCAGGGGGGTGGCAAGGTCGAGGATGTCGATGGCATGATTGGAAAGTTCAAGGAATTGGGCGTGTTATAATGGGAGGTTTGGCGTTTCTGAATAATGAATACACCCCTTGAACAGCTTCACGCCATTTGCTGGCCCTGCCAAAAGGCACACTTTTCTCGTTCGCACTCATATTAGAGAATCGCGATTGTCCTGTCACATCTGACGAGCGCTAATTTCTCTTCTGTTCATGATCAGCGACTTCGACAATACGACGCCTAGTGTGCTATCCCTTACACGAGCGATCCATGAAGCTCCCGAACAGAGCATCGTCGCATTTGATATTTGCTCTCTTGGCTCAATCGGCGGATGTTCTTGAAGGACAATGCAGCTCCATCCGCACTTGGGTTCAGGCCTCGACACTCTCACCACGCGCTGGATCTCGGCCCAACTTACCAAAAGACTATCTCCTCATGCCTCGACAGCAAGCTCGCCCTGAATCTTTCACCCAAGTCCATATTGACCGACGCAAGTGTGGAGTGGTCACTTGTTCTCATTCGTACGAATAGGCTGACAAGGGGGCTCTCATCAAGGCAGACAGCTAAAAGGAGCAAATTTTGTCGTCATCCAGCATACCAAGCGTAGGGCATTCTATTTGCCAAATTACATTTGGTAGATAGGTGCAACGAGTCGTGCGATGGAGATCAAATGGAGGGATGGAGTGCGCATGCTTCGCTAGACAAGCTTTTCGGTCACCCTTGGTATGGTATAGAAATGGAAGCATGATTGATCCTCTGCTCGAGTAGAGGTGACCTGATCTGGTAACAACAAAGCAAGCAATCGATCCTCCAGTCGTCTAAAGTGGCCCCAAGAACCTTATTGTGAATTCAAAGACTAGTCTCAGTGATAGTTGAGTGCATACACTGCTACGACAAGTATCGACGGGTCAAAGGATCTAACATACAGTCGAAGGACGAGCAGGATCGCGGCGACTATAATCGGCAATGTCTGTACGTTTTCTAGTGAAAATTTATACCACCGACAAGTGTCTTTTAAATACACATCTTCGCCACGACAGAGTGGTGCTATGCCAGCAAAAAATAGTGCCCAGAAGAATTTCTAAGCGTGGAGAAAGATCAAGTACTTGCATTCGAACGTCTCTTCTTTCGTGTCTATTTATACATCTGGATCTTAAAGTCCCTGATCTTACATCGTTTTCTTTTGAACAAGATCTTGTATTCCGAAATGGCCTAGCAACTTTATGTGCAGCATTCTGCTAAGAATAATCGATGGTGTTAGCGCCGCGGAATTTGCTATGCGGGTTGTTACTCTGAATAGTGATATGTGGGCTGTGGTGGCTGAATGATGCGGATGTTGATAAGTGCTTACAACACAAAGAAGATGTTGAAAGCTCGCGATACATGATGATAGCAGTGCTAGCTCTCCTCAAATGGTACAAGATGGTGTCGACGTGACCAATGACACAAACAAGACAGTCGGTCAAGATTTCGATCACCTGAGCAACATGCCGGTGAGGTGCCCAGCAAGATGCAAGAGAAATGCTTCCTGGTTTAGAAGTCGCGTTCCTGGAATGAATGTGGAAGATAACTAGCAACGTGAGATCGCATGTTCGGTGCTGACGGCGGAATTGGTTGATTTCGTCGAGAGGCGTATTGGTTGCGAAGCTGTGGCTCGCCAAGGGGGCCAATTGGTATGGGCTGGAAAGTAGCGTCGCGCGCGTCAGTACAGTGACTAGTGAGAGACATGGACCTATACAGAGAGGTCAAACGATCAGGAGTGACGGCCAGCTCAGACTCAGCCAAAGGTGTGCCTCGATCAAACTGGGAGAAGTGTCTTCGTTGACGTTCTCTGTAAGCTTGACCTTCGCGCGGAGCATAGAGACCTATTGATTTTGAAAGTTAGAACGTTATTGCACCACGTAAAGCGACGCCGCATAGGTTTGTATGCTCACTGTCTGGAGAGTCTGTGCCTTCTGAATGGGGTGGGGACGTGTAGCATGGTGCTATTTGTTCTATTTCAGCAAGTTTTTTGCTAAAGTAGATTGCCTTGCGGTTCTGGGCAGGGATTGTGTATCGGCCGCCAGCTTTTTGATGGCGAGGAGGGGGAACAACAGGGCGGAGCAGGGGCTGAGATGGTCCTGGGGAGTACTGGGGATCGGGAAGGTACAGACCAACGTGCTCGGCATTGTCGCATGAACGCTTGAGCTTGGCGGCGTTGTCTGCTGCAGGGAATGGTTCTTCTTCTCCGGCATCTGGTCCGTCACCAGTCTTGTAGAGCTGTAGGTATTTAGCGACAGTAGTTACAGGCTCCTCGATAGCACTTCACGAACCTTTGGTCGGAATGAATGTCTCTCCAGCATCACGGACGAATTGCGAAATTTCTGAACCAAACAATCACGGCCTTGAATAGCTACAACACGTTAATCTTCAAAATCCTTTGGGAAGCGAGCATCTTGTACTTACTTGCATAGGAGATCTCAGCAATCTTTTCAGACTGGAATAGGTTCCATTTTTGTCCAGCACGAGATTTCGCAAATGGCACAATGGCCATGGGATCCACAAAATTAACAAAGGCGTAGCCAACATTGCAGTTGTTGGCAAAGTCGATGCGAAGATACATGAAGTCGTATTTGCCCTTAGATGTTTCATCCAGTAGCAGCTTTAAGCTTGCTTGATCAACTCGATTCGGGATGTTACGCAACATGATCTACTGTGGCGTTAGTACTTGTAGCAAGAGTGATGGGTGCGTACCTACAGTTGTTCGAACATCTTGACCGAGCACAATCTTTACCAGATCCACAACATTGTGAGGAGAGTTACCAGAGTCTCGTAAAGAAGAAGAAGAAGGCCGTAGAAACGACAGGACATTCTGAGTATGATCATGAGTGTCATTAAAGAGAGCAGGCTGACCGAATCCATTGACAGTCTGAGGTTGAGCAATGTCAGGCGTGTAAGCTTTGATGGTGATGCGGTACCCCTGTGATTGTCAGCGCCTATTCTCACAGATATGGAGTGCCAACCTACAGAAAGTACTGCAGCTGAGAGCGACGTAACATTTGTGCGAGCGTCAGACCATTCGACGCGAAACGACATATAAGCATTGCCATGGCTTCGAACGGTGCGAAAAGCCTTAACCAGGCCAATGGCAGCACAAGCCTGGAAGACAGCCTGGGCAGAGATGCGAGAAACTGGGGCGCCAACATTGACGAGGTTGACGATGTACTCAGCCACATGATTTGAGACAGAGGAGACTGGAAGGTCGTTGACGCCGGCCATGTCCTTCGGAAGGAGCCAGATGCACGTAACCGGAAGATCACACATGATATTTAATGTCATCTCGCACGCTTGTTGGGCTTCTGCATGATCGTGAAACTCCACGGAGAAGACGCCCCTGCTTGCCATGGAGCTCGCATTAATGTTAGCCAAGGAGCTGAAGTTCTGAGAGAGGTCAGCAATGAATTGTACAGGACAGAGGACAATACCTTGTAGGTCTGACCGATAAAGTCGTAGGCGTGCGGGCTTCTAACAGCAAAGCCGGTGACAAGAAATGCTCGGGTAGAGAGTCTCTCGTCGCTCGTAAAGATACCAACATTGTACACCATACCCTGTTGAGCGGCGATGGATGGGCCTGATCCGATGATACCTGGAAACTGGTAGCACTTTGTCAGAGTCAAGTCAGGATGGGAGAACAATTGCGGTCTGGAGAGAACTCCGGAGACATCAGCTTACAGGAGAGCTTGCTGTGAAATGACCTTGATCACCTGCACCAGCAATGGAGAAGTGATGAGCAGTTGCAGTAGGAATCGGGGTAAAGGCTTCAGCTGTAGCAGAAAGGCTGCTCGTGGTAGCAACATTGTGAAACTGTTGGGAAGAGTATTTGACGGGCAGTCTGGTGTTCACAGGAGCTATAGAAACTCTTCGCCGCTCATTGAGGCTTTGGACGGCGTTGGCTTCGTTTCTGTACCTTGGTTAGTGGTCATGGTATAAGATGATTGGGAAGTGGCCTACTTAGCACTCCCAAGCTCAAAGATGGGTAAGTTCGCCTTGTTGTCAATGTAGTCTTTGCCAGCGTCGGGCGACATTACTGTTGCGTTCGTAGAAGGTGATCCATGATGTGTTCGTGTTCCACCTGACGGTGGACTGGAGGAGAGGACATAGATGGGATGGGCTGGAGCCATAATAGGATCTGAAATCTCTCGTCAGCTAAATTGTAAGCTCAAGATCGCTCTCGAAACTGAAGTGTGGTAGCAAAAATCGACGAACGCCACGCAGAGTTTCCTATCAGTTCTCATGTCTTCAAAAGCTGGCTGAGACCTCCATGTTCTCCGAAACAGCCTAACCGCGGAACACGCAGAGCTTCATCGTTGAGATGCACGGCAACCCAGGCCTACCGATCCTGAGCCATCGAGGAATACTTTTCAGTTTGCTAAATGACATCGAACCCACCTTTGGCAAGTTGATGCTTCCAAACCCTGACACAATGATGCCGGGAAGTGTTTATTGTCAGGTAGCTGAATTAAAATCGTAAAGACTGTCAAGCCACAAGTTGTTGATAGACATAAATCGAGGAGCTTCTGCGACAAGGGAAATTGAGAAGAATGAGTGATAGGAGAGCAGTCGTACGAGGGAAGGTGGGTTGCATGAGACAGAACTGGAAAGAGCGCATGGTGACACTTCTGACTAGCGCAGCTCAACTTTTGAGATCGGGAAGAGTACTCGACACAGCTCGGGCCTGCGCTCCAAACGTTAGCAGACCTTCATTTCACCATCCAGTCGCGCGAAGAGACTTACACGTCTCAGATTCTGCAGTATGGAAGTTTCTGGGTGTTATTTGCATGCTCTCCCATTGGTAGATAAACTTCCACCCAGCCATCTACACTTTCATTGACCAATCAGGCTCTGAAACTTGCGGGTTGCATCCTTGAGGAGCAATCAAGTCATGTGCAGTGAACAAAGGTGCTGAGTCCATGGTCGGGGAAAGTCGCAGGACAGAAACATTGTCTTCGTATCATTGTAGCTTTTGACCACAAATAGATCTTCGGACAAAGTCACAAGCCGTCTTCATGGTCATTTCCAGGCATGGATCAGAGCTGAGCAGTTTCAGATGTGCGAGCCATGTGGCGGCCACGTGCAAGTACTGGGTCAAGGTGGTCAGCCTCTTCAAGGCATCTCTTCACCGACCTTCAGGATATACGCTGAAGGGTCTGCACATTAGGTTTGCCTAGTTATGTTGTCGACCATCATGGTGACGGTGGGAACTGAGGATTGAAAATACTCAGCTTCGTCAGCCCAGGCAGGACATAGCGGGCAGACATGTATTTCCCAGGACGCCAGAATAAGCCTTCATATCGTCGCCAGGACACAAGGTTCGGCGACAAGTCTATTCATGTTGATGGGACGGTGGTATGACTGGGCTGCGACCAACGGCTGTCTAGACGATGGAGGTGAAGATAGTAGCGGCGGCAGCCTGTAGAGACATCGCTGGCGTTTCGCTAGCAACATTAGTGGCTTGGCGACGAGGTCACTCCTGTCCGACGCCGCTACAGCGACTAGCAACAATATTATCGAGTGTCATCAAAGTCAATAATATCGGCGGCAAAATATTACATGCGTGAGTGCTTATAATCACAAAGCACAACGCTTACAGTTACACGCACTCGCCTATTAACATTTATTCCGCCGATGATCGGCAGAGACAACTTCAAATTCGCCCCGCAGCACATACGTGTACTCTCGACCTGAGCGTCGAGTATTGATCCAGAAGATTCTATTCGGCCGCTTGCTCTCGTGAGTGATTTGAGATGCCCTCAGTTGCAAGATTCCGAAATGATTCATCTACGGTCCTCAAGCAGGTATGGTGTTTAGGGTAGAGTACGTGCAAATACTGATGGCCTGAACAGATAGTAGTCTCGCCCTCAGATGATGATTACGTAGATCAGCTGATACCTTCTATTCGAGAATTCAGCCATGGCAACAGAACCGCTCATTTGTTGCACGAACTGCAAAGCTTCGCCGCTGAAAAGGAAACAGAGATCGAGCGCCAATGTAACACGAATCATCAAGAGTTCGTGGACTCAGTGAATCAGTTGCTACGTATTCGAGAGGGCACAGTTCATCTCACCAATGAGATTTTAGAACTCAATACAGAAATCCAGGCAAGCACTGAAACACTTGTCGATCAGAAAAAGGCGCTGGTTGAATCTCGTGGCGTTCGCCAGAACATCGATGAAGCGAAGGCTGCTTTGCATGATTGTCTTGAAGTTCTGAGACTAGCGAATCAAGTAGAAGATCTGTTGGTTCTACGAAAATATTACGCAGCTTTGCGGGCGCTTGATGAGCTGCAAAATGTACATTTGCAAGCGGTCACCCAGTACAAGATCAGCGAAATCATTCAAAAATCCGTACCAGCCACGCAAAAAAAGATTGCAGAAACGGTCATGAAAGACCTCAACACCTGGCTATTTCGGGTTCGTGAGATGTCACAATATCTGGGTGAATTGTCATTTTATCACACCAATCTTCGAAAGGACAGACTCCGGGAGAGGACCGAGAACAATGATTACTTGGGAAATTTCAAACTCAATTCGGCTATAGAACTCGTTGCAGATGAACATGAAGAATTTGACATTCTTCACACAGACGAGCTAGAAGTCGACTTCAGTCCCCTCTTTGAAGCGCTACACATCCATCAAACCCTGAAGCAAATGGACAAATTCAGAGCTGAATATGCCAGCAATCGCCGCACCCAGAAAGACCTTCTCCTGAACGCTACTTCATTGAGCCTCACCGATGAAGACCTTGCTGGGCTGCACACGATCCTAGAGGACATTGCTGGATTCGCAATTATGGAATGCGCAACTGTTAAAAAAGTTCCTGATCTGCGCACCAGTTCCGACGTAGAGGAACTCTGGGATTCGCTTAATCACACCGCCATCTCTCATATCAGCAGAGCACTTCCTCAAGTGGATAACGCCGAACACCTTCTCAAGATCAAGGAGCTTGTGGTTGTCTATATACAAACAATGTCAAACTATGGCTACAACACCACTCTAATGTCTCAGCTGCTTCTTACGCTTTTCGACAAATATACTGATCTCCTTAACCAACGCTTTAGCGAAGATTTTCTCGAGATTGTCAGCACAGACGACTACATGCCTATGCCGATTCAAAACAGCGAGGAATTTGAAAAGGTCGTCAATGTGTCGTGGTATACTCCTGAACAAGCCGTGTCTTCAATCCGCTTCCCGACCGTCTTCCCATTCAGCCAAATGTACCCTCTTTGCTGCATCAACATTCGCAACTTTCTTAACCAGTTTTACTTCTTTGCCGATGAAAGCTTTCCGAATCCAGCAATCATCGACTCCAGACTCCTTGCAAGTCTAGACGACCTTCTGACGACGAAAGTCTGCGACAGCCTCATAAATCGGCTCTCCTCTCAATATCTTGGGCAGGTTGTGCAAATTCTCATCAACCTGGACCATTTCGAGATCGCATGCCGCGAGCTTGAATCACTCCTCATCGAAGCGCGACGCAGCAACACCACACCGTTCCCCATGGCGTCCTCGACTAGCTCTTCATCGCGACCGACTTCGACTCCCGGTGCACACAATTCCATCCACCTCAACGCCACAGCGGCATTCACGCAACACAAGAAGACAGCCGAAAATCGCATCTTTGAGCTCGTCAATTCCAAAGTCAGCGATCTCGTCGAAACCTCCGAATATGACTGGCTCACGCACGTCTACCCGCCGCCCGAACCGTCGGAGTATATCACGGCCCTTACACAATACCTGTCCAACATCATGTCGAGCGTCCTCCTCTCCCTCCCCAACGAACTCAAAAACCTCATGCTCTTCAACGCAATCAGCCACACGGCCTCATCCATCCTCGCCCTTCCACTTGCCGAATCGGTAAGCCGGATCACAACAAGCGCGGTCGCCCAACTCCGCCTCGATGTCGACGAGCTCGTCAAATACGTCGAAACGCTCCCGACAGCACCGATTCTGCTGGAGTCCCTCGACGAACTCATTCAGACAGTCGCACTGATGGAGACCGACTCTCCAGAGGAATTCTACGACATCTCTCTTCGCAACAAGAAGTACAGAGGCGTCGATCCGATGAAAGGCCCGGTGCTGTTGGAGAAAGTGGTCAAGGAAGCGCCGCCGTCGGGCATGTCTGCGCTTCCGGGACGGAAGAGTGGCGGTGCGGAAGCGGGTAGCAGAGTAAGTTCTGGGACACCCGGTACCGGTGCCAGCATGGGCCGAGCGGCTGGCATGGCTGCGGGGTTCAGGGATCGTTTTATGCATAATCGGTAGAAGTCGAAGTCAGAGTTAGCTCACACGGTGTACTCCGACGATTGAATGAGGCAGCACAGCACCACGATAGAATTCTGGACGACCCAAAGCATACACGTAGCTAGGCAGGTTCAAAATCGAGCATATGCGCGATAACGAAACAACTCCTTAGGTAGTAAGTACTTAACAAAGTCGATCTTCCTTCGTTCACGGGCCATCAAGGAGCTTGCGAAAGCGGAAGCCTCGCTACACAGATAACTGATAATGATGAGATCTATATTGACTTTAAGACATTACAGAACGACTTGCTTTTCAAGTCTGCTATCTATCCGACATGGTCCCTCCCTTGTTACTGACAAATGGACTACATTCAGTCTGTGGTGGGGAGGGTAGACCGGTCTCGGACACTTTTGTACCCTCAGTTGGCATTTTAGCACAATTGTCGTTAGTCGTAAACTCATCAGTCCTCGAACCGAGTAGTGGCAAGTTTCCTTCCCACCCCGTGGACTCATGATTTGGTTGCATGGAGTAATACTGTCCTGGCTCCTAACCAGGACCATACTCTTGAGGATCGTCTCCTCCAGCGGTTCGTGGCCTCGTCGAGTAACCTTGAGACTGCGGACGCTGTTGCATCGACGGGTACATGGATTGACCGCCACCAAACTGACCTTGTGCAGCGTAGGGATGGTATATTCCTTGGTCACCAAACATTTGTGCCGCCGGTTGAGGATAACCTTGGTTGGGATCTTGATGGCCATCGCCACCCATCTGACCACCGTACATTTGACTCGTCCGGTACTGGTTGTCAGGCGGTGGCATGCCTCCGTGTGGCATTGGGTTGTAGTCTTGCATCTGCTGAGGAGCAGGCTGTTGCTGCGGCACCTGCTGTGCGGTCGGTTGCTGGCCGCCAGACGTGGTTGGCCGCTTCGAACTGTGACCTCCTGCGTCTTCTCTGGGGACAATATCAATCAGGAAGTCGAACATGTCACTTTTCGCTAAGGCAGCTGCGATATCGCTGCGCTGTAAGGTCCTCCTCTTGTTGTCTTCCGCGTGGATCCAAGCACGCATAGTCAGCTCGGTTATGAAGATGTCGCAGCCTTTGGCAAAGAGAATAGGAGCTTCTGCGGAAATCATTTTAACTTCTGGATCGGCCTTCATGACCTTCTTGATGCGAGCAAGAGGTAGCTGATGGATTTTGAAGTCGTGATTGTCAGTTTCGAGGTGATTGATTGTCTGCTGCCAGTAGGTGGCCAGGATTTCACGCGCCGTTCCGGTCAGGCCTTGATTGATCTAGAAGAAGTATCAGCTGAGCGCGCATCGATAGACAAAAGACAGCTAGTTCACATACATTTTGCCACAGACCAGAGTACAGTTCGGTATGCGGAACATATCCTTGCGCCGAGAGCTGTGAAGGAGAGCACAGTCAGTCGCCATTCGCCTTTTGTGGTTCATCATAAGAAGCAATACGCTGTTGTGTCTCTTTGTAGATTTCCTCTTCTCTTGCACCTCAGCAGGGTCGGTCAAGCTGGTTCTAACCACAGTCTCGCCACGCGCGCCGTGATCAATGCGATTGACTGCCATCTCGCTGGAGTCGCAACTTCTGCGCAAAAGGGAACAGATGAGTTTCACGTACCGATGCGCTAGCCCCTGTAAATACTGCAATCAGCATCACGTTTCACCAAAGCATTAGAGTCCGAAACTGGGTCGTCGGCTGCGTGCGAAACAATGGCATTGTCGTGTCGACTTACCATAATGACCACCCTGGGAGATATCATACAACGGCTGTTGCTGATTTCGCTGATTCTGTTGATTCGATCCCTGCTGTTGCTGTTCCATGTCGGCGGGTTAAGCGCATACAAGGTAGACGGTGAGCTATTCGAGCGGATGGCCGAGGTATGTGACGGAAAAGGTAATTGCGCCCGACGCGCCCGACGAGATTGCGATCACCGAGTCACAGCCAGGGAAAGCGCGAGAGAAGCTCAGTTGAAGATCGCGTAGCGCAACAGCCAGAGAGAAAGAGAAAGAAATTTTAGAGGCTGCAGCGATGTGCAAGAAGACGAATGAATGCGCGAGGTAAGGTGTGGTTAGATGAACCGCCACCGGTACCAGGTGTAAACTGGCTAGCGGATAGTAGGCGTGGTAATAGCGGGCAGGCGGGGTCTTCTTTCCTGTCCACAGCAGGGCGAAAAGGAGCGAGCGAGCCTGACTCTTGTCGATTACGTCCAGAGGTCTTCATGACTGAAATGAGTACGGTGCTGGATGTACGTTCAGTCTCAACCCTACGATGATGCTATTGTTTACATGAAGCTCATCGCGCTTGTGACCACCAATCATCGAGACGACCATGATGGAGCTGGTGGTCCAATGACCTTGGGCATCATCTAGCTCAATTTGCACGACCAGTCACCAGTCACCGACCAGCTTGCTGAGAATTTTAATTTGCCAGCAGGACTGAACCAGGTTTGCCCTATGAGACACGTTGCCAAATGCCTCACTCCAAGCCGATAGGTGCGCACTAATATTTTGAAAGCTGTGTTGGAGCGACGCTGGACGAGTGTGACTAGAATCATTTCTCAGGTACATCGGGCAAATTGTTCATCGGCTTTGGACAACCCCCCAACGCGATGCTACATACAGCCTTTGTGTAGCCATGCACAAACGTCATCGGTTGACGATCGGACTGAGGCAACTCGAGACCCTCATCTTCTTCTCCCGCTATGTAGCAGCCCTCCGAGTCTGTAATAACAATGCATAGTCTTCTTCATCAATTTTGTGTCTTTTCTGCATCCACTTATTCACACCGCTCTGAAAAAGCAAGCAAATGGCGTCTAAGCTAATCCTTCAAACCTGCTTTGTCTCAAATTTTCTTGCTGCCCACTTCGAATGTCCCAGCGGTGAACAAAATCCTCTCATCGATGCCTGAGGCCAGTAACTCTCTTTCACTTCGATCATGATTGCGACGACGTCTTTGATCCCGCCTTGAACATTGGGCATCAACGCATGATTTCCGGCCCTTTCATGGCCAAATTGCTTCACATTTCGGACCCATTATTAATTCAAAGTGAATTTTCGACCCAGCCTCATTTAGGCACGCGAGGCAGGGTCGCAGTGGCCAAGAGCCAAGTCTCACGCTAAAAACTGTTTTGGCTGCCATTGCGCCCCGGAAGCCGCATGGAGGACCGTAGTTTTCGGAGAAGGCAAGTCACGGTCGGCGGTTGCGCTTCTCATGCAACCACATCATTCCAAAAGTTTTTTAGTTCCCAGTAAATGGTGTTTGCGACACTCTACGCAGCACAACAGCATGGGTTGATGCGCCTATTTCGACGTGTAGCAGTCGATCTTCTGATCTCTACGTGTATCCATGGCCTTTAACGATGCGGGGAATGCTGCAGTGGCACTCGCACCAGAGACTCTTTCTGACCAGCGAATTGATGAATTGCTGAAGGAGGCTGAAGGCCGGCTGCGTCAAAGAGCAGGGCTCGAGCCACACGGTCCAGAGGATGCCCTCATTCTCAACACCACCAAGGGCTCTAACCCCACGACAGCAGTTCGTCTTCCGAAGCTGGAGCACAAACTCGGGCGCTCTCCGTACCTCGAGAAGCGGAACGGAGTAGTAGAAACAAATGCCGATTTAACGGTCACGGCAGAGCAGCGTCAGATGGCAGATGGTCTCAGAGTCGTTGAAAGTGAATCAGGCCGGAGCAAGAAGGTGGTAAGTACAGTCCCCTTCTCTCGATTGTTTTCGCCAACAGGAGGAAATTCAATCCCAATTTCCCTTGATGCACATCAGCACTTCATTTTGAGGTTGCCGTGCTTCTATGAGAGTTTACAACAAATTCATAGTTACTCTGACTACGCTCATGCACATTATCTATTACAATCCTCGATGACACCGGGCAAACAGCTAACAGTCCGTGTACAGAATGACCAGACTGATGCAGGATCCAATTGGTTCAATCTACCGAAGACCGAAGTCACACCAAGTCTCAAGCGTGACCTCCAGCTGATTGAAATGCGAAATGTCCTTGACCCTCACAGACATTACAAGAAAAATGCGCGAAGAGGAAAGATTCCAACATTCTCACAGGTAGGTACAGTCATTGAGGGCGCTGCAGAGTGGTACAGTGGTCGCATCAACAGGAAGGATCGATCGAGGAACTTTGTCGAAGAGGAAATGCGCAACGAGCAAGAGACCGGTCGCTTTAAAAGGAAGTACAACGAAATCCAGGACGCAAAGACGAGCGGGAAAAAGGCGCATTACAAGAGGCTCATGGCGAAGAGGAAGAAGCCTGCCTAAGGCCCTGGTCCGCATGCAAGAAACAACCAATTGCCTTCTCCATTGTCATCGACAATAAAACCTCCATTCGCCGGTTTATTGGCTTGTGGCTAAGAATCGATAATAATTCAGTAACCAAATGCAACGGGAGCCAAGCAGAGACCAGAATCTCCCGTTAGACCTCGTCCTGACGTCCACACTGTGGGTAGGAGGTTGGTGTGTCGAGCTGAGAGAGGACATTTCGCGGCGCAAGGTGCTCGGATAGCACAGGAGCAAACTCCCACCTTTTACTCTTCCTGGTTTCTTACCCATTGGGAAGAATGGAGGAAGAAGATGGCAGGGTAACTTGACCCAGCGTCGAGATGTCTTGTAGATAACCTGCTTGGATTGTTCTTCAATATTAAGGTTGTCTTAGCGTGATTCCATTGGCACCGGATTGACATCAGTACGGAACAATGGCGATCTTGGTGGAATATTAGGTGCTGGTTCGTTGTCATAGCCGAGGATGGGTTGATAACTCGTGGAATGGAACAATTTGAGGGTGTAAATACGACGATCTGACCAAAACTCCCGCAGTCAAGATTGCGTCGGAACTGTTCTTTATCATAGTTGGATATACGATGGCGCCAAGCCCGTCCGAGAAGTTGCAACCCTAGGACCAAGAGTCTGATAATCCTTATTAATGCTGACTTTGTTTTATTCGTGCATGCTTCAGGATTGAGCCATACCTCGACTGCCTTACCTCTTCCATCGTTACAGGTTGCATCCCTTCTGGACAAAGCTCAAGAAGTCGTGGAGAATCGGGCGAAAGCTAACCACAAGACGACGCACAACCCCGAATCTCGTGCTCTCTCCCCATCTTTATGATTCGAAGCTTCCACAACATCAACGAACGTCACAATCAACAGCAGTAATGCTACGGAGAAGCTCATTTTTCATGAGCTGAGCTAGGTCTAACACTCTCTGTTTGCTTCTTGAGAAGGGGATAGCCCTTTGCAAAACCTCGTTTCGCCCCTCTTGCATGTCATTATCACAACCATGGCCGCCGCTTCACCACAAACATCCTCATCCAACTCAGGCTCCAGCTCCGTTTCCAGCATCCTCTCCGCACGAGTTCTTGATCTCATTTTCCCATGCTACCTGCTACTGATCTCGTTCTCCTACCTTCCACCCACACTCCTCTCCAATCCCCGCCTCCTGCTCCACCCTCAAAAGCTCCGATCTGCCTGGTTCGGCAGGCTCTGGAAACACATCGGACCTCAAATGGCTTTGTCTCCAGAGCAGATACCCTATATATCGTCGCTCTTCGCACGTGCCCGCGGTACAATCCTCGAACTCGGTCCAGGCAACGGTGACCAAATGCGACACCTACTTCCAGCTGTGCAAGAAGGTAGGGTGAAAGCGGCCGTGGGTGCCGAGCCCAATGCTGCACTTCACGAGCGGTTACTCGCCAATGCCAAGGGAATCGGCCTCGATCCTGAAAAAGGTCAGTACATCGTTATACCGGCTGGAGCAGAGCCGGCCAGCCTGATCCCTGCCCTGCACCGCGCGCGACTTTATCCGACCTCGACAAGCGAGTATGCCGGTAATGGGAGCGAGGGTGTCTTTGACACCATCATCTGCATCAAGTCCATGTGCAGCGCTTCTCAAGACCAGCTCCCGCAAATCTGCAGTACTATTCATGCATTATTGAAGCCGGGCGGCGAGTTTCTATTCTTTGAGCATGTTGCGAATGAGTCTAGCTGGATCACAATGGCATGGGCTTGGCTGCTTGGCTGGATATGGCCATTGGCGATGGGCAATTGTCATATGAATGGAAATATTGATCAGGTTGTGCGGGTAATGGCTAAGAATGGTGATTGGAGCAGTGCGGATGTGAGGAATACGCCAGAGTTTCGAGGGTGGAATATCTTTCGCTACGTTGTCGGTGTGTGCAGGAAGTAAAGTGTCGAGACTGTTGACGGAAAGAGCGGGGCATGGGGAAGGAAAGAGGATCAAAGAAGGAGGTGTGTGCTGCAGGCTGCGGACGTGTTCGTAGCAGGTTTGCTTTACCGATGCTTGAAATTATGCAGGACGACTTTCTCGTGGCCCATGTGTGGTGTCGGGGCGATCTAAATTTATCCCTCTGGTCTTCGACAATCACACCAAGCTCAGATGGTATATCACGATGTGCTGGGGTCAAGTATGGAAGAGCGCAGTTCGCGTTCCCACAAGCAAACGACACGGCGGTCGCACCAGCAAAATCCCGCTTTGCTTTGGAGCTTAGAGGGTTGTGGCTGTGGATGAATTGTCTTCAAAACGACTGACTTGGAACACAGAAGAAAGCAGAGGAAAGAGTGGGAACGAGGTGTGATCACAAAAGAAGCATTAGATTGCTTAAAATCACAGTTCTGGCTTCATGTCCGGGACAAGTATATACACAGAGACTTCGCATCTTGCCCATCGACGCCCGGAAGCCATGCAACATCCCAGGCAGGCTTGATGTTCATTGCGATCAGTGTTTGGAAAGAACCACCGTCATAATCTCACACTGCAACCCCGCGGCCTGCCGTGCAACTACCAGATGGAGCTGCGAGTTGAGTTGCAAATGAATACGCACCATCAATCGATGATTGATGCGTTTACAGAAGAATAGCAGCAAGACCGGCGACACCAGCCAGGCCAGCAGCTGCGTTTCGGGCAGCACCGCCAGTGTATGCGGCGATTGGCTGTTTGCTGGTTGGGTCGGCGGTTTCCAATGCAGGGCTTGAGCCAGTGCCAGTGACACCGGCCGTGCTTAGGGTCGCTGGCGAGCTGGACGACCAGGCGCCCCAGCTGGCACTAGCAGTGCTCGATGCCTCAACCGGTGTGGCGGAGCTGGAGCAAGAGGTCGAGGTCTTCGTCCAGACTGGGACAGAGATGGTGCATGGGCAGTCAGTGACGGTCAGGGTTGTGCTAGCGGAGACAGTGTAGGTCTTGCCGGCGTGCACGATTGTGGTGGCGGATGGGCAGAAAGTGGTGATTGCAGTCACCACGGTGGTGGTCCAGGAGTCTGGCGCAGCGGTCTCGGTGGTCCATTCTGACCAATCGTAGCTGGAGCTCGTGACATTGGAGGTAGTGGTTGGGTCGACTGAAGTGCTAGTCGAAGACCAGGCGGTCCAGGTAGCAGGATCGGTGGAGGTCGTTGAGGATGGAGTAGCAGATGCTGTTGAGCTCCACTGCTCCCATCCATCGGCGGCAACGAGGCCAACAATTGCGGCGAGAGTTGCGACTGAGAACTTCATTTTTGGTGGATTTAGAAATCGAGTTTGCGGATTAGGATGGATTCAGCGCTCGAGAAGTCGTCGATAATGTGTTGAAAGAGTGAATACGTGCCGAAGCAACGAGTTGGTGTGTTGTCGTAACGAGTGACTGTGAGCTTGACTGCGCGGGCTGGAGAGAGAAGAGAGACATGGCTGCCAGAGCAGGCGCTGGTCATATAGTGAAGCTCGGGAGATTGCAGCCAAGGACAAACATGAGATAGCCATCTGAGTCGTGTAATCCCAGTTGATGGATATCTGGATCAGGGGAAGGCAATCAGCCAGGGCCAATGACGGCGCGTCTCAGATCGTTGTCTTACCCTTTCAAGTAAGGGTTGCGTAGCCTTCCCGCCATCGAAAATCACCCTATTGGCTTGCCTTGGCTGCCACAATCTCCATTTCTACCACTCTTATTTTCAATTTACGGCGCTGTCAAAATGAACCACATTGAACTCGCTAATGGAGTGGGACAGGCTGCTCTTTATCAGGCTAACGGCTTGCTCGAAATCTCACAAAATTCGTATTCATCAATCTTTCTAGGGTGACTACTTTGACTTGCCTAGAGCAAAGCTGCACGTGGTAGACGTGATGATCGTTGGGATAAACACTCGCACGTGGTATGATGAAGTCAGGTAATAAGATTGAACCGTGTGAGCCTTGCACATCGGCGTTTCCTCTACTGCCCCCGAGTAGTCAACTTGCAACTACCCCGTGGTTCGGGAATTTTTTGGACAAGCTTATGTTTCTATCGGTATCAATCTACAACGTCGGCGTTCGGGGGTATGGCAGGGCTTTTCAATAAAAGCTACTTCAAACAACCTTGAACACACCTGCGCTGCTCGAATTGGGGTTGGTGTGAAGCCACATGATGTTATGCATGGCGTGGTAGGGACCGGGGTGCTCTGGTCCACTTGACTGGTGAAACACATATTCAACCAGGGTAGAGCCTGTCTTCGGTCAGTATACTATTATTATTCGGGAGTATTTTGGTATCATTTGGCTATCTGTGCGTCATACCTCTTATGTTATATGTGTCTCATTATTTTGATACCTTTGCAATCTCCTAGAATACGTGATACAAAGCAGTATCGGTGCTCATAGATCTATATAAGTTAACAGAATTCATTTCCCCCTCTATACGACGTTGGGGGAAATAAACTCTGGTATGACAACCAAGAGGGAACATTTTGGCACCATCTCACCAGTCTCAGTGCTTTGCGCATTAACAGAAGCGCAACTTCAGAGATTTCTGCAATTTATACCACGATATGGGCACCACTTGTGAATGGTATTTTGATGCTCCATCCGCGGGATCTTTTGCCTGCTCTCGTCCACGTTTGGTAGCTTTGGCACTTTCATGAAATGCTTGAGCTTGCTGAAGACCACCTGAACTATCTTTGAGTGGCCAAAGTTGCAGGTCCTGATCAGCTCCCGACAAGAGATGGACGAGAAGGCTCTCATGAAGGTAACATCGTTAAAACCAAGCTCTGCTCTGCCCACAAAGCCAACAACGAGTTTGTCGAGGACACAGCCAGAATGTCCGATCATGCGAAGGACGTGGTGGAGCACAGGGTCGTTGACATATTTGCGTTCGGCTGCCTCGAGTTGCGGAGTGAAGACTGGTACTGCGTCGGAAAGTTGAATCGACAAAAACCGCATGAGACCAATGTTTTCTGGTCCAATCGTTTCAAGAAAGCGACGCACGTTTTTGTACCCAACTTCCTTGAGCTCATTGTCAAAGTAGCGACCGCGAATCTGGTCGACACGCTTAAGGTGGAACGCGTTTTCTCCATACAGAATGCCTCGACCTTCTTCATAGATTTGTCGGCACGTTTGAAGAATGGCTGGCTGTCTTGTTGAGTGGGGCGCAGGATCGAATTTGATCACCTTGTCATCGACGAGCATCTCGCGGTAAATCCAATTACGTAGATCTGGCTCCAACTCAAGGAAACACGCGTACTCAGGGTTCAACCTCTTGCTTCTTGAATCACGGACTTTGGTATCCTCGACTCTTCCATGGCCATCCACAGCTTCGACACCGAAAAGTGTGGTACCATCGACATTGAATGCATCGCTGGCGTTAATTGGGAAAGGGTGCTTGGATAACAGGTCCGTCAGATTGATGTTGATGGTAGCAGGTGCAGATCTTATTTCGAGCCGAAGAACTTGTGGCGTGATCGTAGCTTTGACTGGAGTTGCAACTGTTTTCTTTCTCTTCTCGAACATACGAAGATCTTCCGCACGGTCTTCCTCAGAGTCTGTGTCCGAGACATCTGCAAGCTCGAGCGATGGTTCTCGTACTATTTTCCTCTTTTTGTTCGCCGATTTCATTATTTGGGTAGCGTGTCTGTCTCTTTTTCTGCCTTTCTTTGCTGTGGATCTCTTGCCGTAGTCAGAGTGATCGGAGGGAAGATCGAGGTCCGAGTCATTGATAATAGCATCCGTGATGAAGTCTCCAGTTGATGGCTGCTGCTCGTCGTCGGACAGTTTGACTTCTTGAACGGGCTTGGCGGCTGACTTTGCTCTTCGAGACGGAGGGATCATCGTTGCACCTGATGAGGCACTTTGAGGTCCTTGTCAAGACTGGAAAAACAGCGGATACAAAGGGAAAGTTGCTCCGGCTGACCGGTAAAATAGTCGGAGCGGCTTAGGCTGACGTGCTGGTGGTTGTGACAGAAGTGAAACCTTTCGTCGCCACCCAGTGACAACGTTGTGAACGTCCAGCGGATTGACGATCCGAGAGCTGCGATCATGTCGTACCGCAGATACCCCAAGTATTTAATATATCTCAGGCAGGCACTACCCAGGTCCTCGTCACGTCACATGATGTGCAGAGCCGTTCGTTGATCCCAACAGAGTCGATTGTAAGCTGATACAAACACCTCATAGCTTGGCTTTAATGTCACCACCTTCCTTCAGACCCTTCTCCTTGAAGTATTGCCGGACACGCTCTCGAGCCACATCGACTACAGCCTTATCCTCGACTGTGGGAGGAATGTTAACCGCTTTATCGAAATCGCCTTCAACAGCATTCTCGATGAGCTCCCGCAACACTCGTCGCAACGTCTTCCCGGACCTTGTCTTTGGGATGATGCCCTTGCCCTGAAGGATGCCACCGAGAGAGGCAATGTTTCCAATTTGAGATCGAACTTGCTTGTTGACCTCGTTGAACAGCTCTTTTGGTGCTGTCGCCGGCAAATCGCTCGACGAGGCCGATGTAGCTGGCTCAACGAAAGCGAAAGGTAGGTGTCCTTTGATAGGATCTGGAATGCCGATCACACAGGCTGAAGCGACCCCCTCGGCCGACACGATTGCCTGCTCGATTGCACCTAGAAACTGTCAGCAAATTTCTTAGTGCCGATATCGACTGAGACATACCGGTGCTAAACCTGTGAGCAGCAACATTGATTATATCATCGCTTCTACTCATGACGTGGACATAACCATCATCATCGATCATACCGGCATCCCCGGTGTCCATCCATTTCCCGTCGAAGCGTTTTAGGTAGCCTTTGTAAAATCTGGCATCATCGTTGAACAAAGTCGTGAATCCACTCGGGCCGTACGGCAGCGCGAGCACAATATTACCCATCTCTCCCTGTTTGACTTCTTTTCCCTCGTCGTCTACGATTCGAACGTCAAACCCAGGCATAGGCTTTCCCGCACTGCCTGGTTTGATGGCCAAAGCGGTGTGTTCCTCAGTTGACTTGTGATCATGCCCTATTCCAGGCTTCAGTGCAATTCCAGTCATTGGTGAGCCCGACTCGCTCGACCACCAATGGTCAATGACTTGTGCTCCGGGCTGTGCATACTTGCTCACCAACTCCTGATAGTGTGTGACAATACTTGGCTCACTTCTCTCACCAGCCAAAAACACTGCCCGCAATGACTTCAAGCCACCCCTCTCACCCACCTCCTTGAAGAGCCCATCCCCTAGGTCGTCTTTCCTAATTGCGCGTAAGGCAGTTGGGGCCGTAAACAAAGTCGTAATCTTGTGTTCCTCTACCATCCTCCAAAACTTTCCGGCGTCGGGGGTTCCAACGGGTTTGCCCTCAAACAAGACAGTGGCTGCACCTGCCAGCAGCGGCGCGTAGACAATGTAACTATGTCCTACGACCCATCCAATATCACTGCCCGTGAATATTATATCTCCAGGCCCTTTGATGTCAAACAGATACTTGATACTAAGATTCAATCCCACGACGTGACCGCCGGCCTCTCTTAGCACTCCTTTGGGCGACCCAGTTGTCCCACTCGTGTAAATGACATACACCCCATCTGTACTCTTGACCGCCACCGGCTCTGTCACTTTCACCCCCCTACCTCTAGCACTTTTGACCAATCTCTGCCAATTCCTCTGCCCTTTTCCTTTCTCGATCGGGTCCCATCTCTTCTCCTCTCTCTGCCAAACAATCACCTTCTCTGGCTCAAATTCGCTCTTCTCCAAGGCACCTTCCACAAATGGCCGGTAATCGACAGGGCCCTTCGCCCCCTCGATTCCACAGCTTGCAGTCATGATCACTCTTGGCTTCGCTGCGTCAATCCGTTGCGCGAGACTTGCGGCCGCAAATCCACCAAAAACAACTGCATGTATGGCGCCCAAGTGTAAAGTCGCTAGCATTGCAAATACTGCGCTTGGAATCATAGGCATGTAAATCAGGACCATGTCACCCTTCTTTACGCCCTCTTCACGGAGCACACCAGCAAGGGTCTCCACCTCCTCTCTCAGCTGCGCATAGGTATAGGTCGCCTTGCTATTGCTCACGGGACTGTCCCAGATCATCGCCACCTTGTCGCCGTGGCCGGCCTCGACATGGCGATTTATGCAGTTGTACGTCGTCGAAATCTCACCGCCAGGGAACCACGACCAGTGAGGATGTTGAATGCCATCTTCTAGCGTTTTGGTCTGCTGTGATAGCACCCGGCTATAAGGCTTCGACCAAACTACCTCTTTTGCATGGCGATCCCAGAAGGTGTCGCGGTGAGCTAGGGATTCCTTTTGCATGTCGTCCTGCACTGTGTTGTTAGGGGATCCAGGCTTTGGCATGGTCTGTCCGCCCACGATGGGAGCGGGAGGGAGGGAGGATGTTGTCGCTGGTCGGCAGAGCAAGACTCGACTGAAAGGTAGGTGAACTTCCGAGATCACTACAGAAGCTCGAACTCGACATTGAAACGGGGAAGGAAGGAGCCTGCAGGAACCAAGGACAGACGACAAGCGGCAAAGAAGGTAGGACATAACGAAACCTAGTAAAGCAATTCGGAGTATTAAAAGAGTGGGTCAATTCAAAAAGCGTCTATCCATTTCCTAACTTCCACACCCCAGAGGCAAGCGAATATTCGTTAGCCTCGTGTGCGGGTATTTCTAAGGACATGGTGTCACCCACTTCGGGAGGATGGTGGTGTGGAAGCAGCTGTTACGGCCCAGCGGCATTCATCGGAATAGCAAAGCTGTACTAAGGACAAAATATCCGGTAACGCGGAGAAGCTGGGACCGAGGAGTGGGCCCAATACGAGCCCGGCGTGGGCTCGGCTAATATATTCCGGTAAAAGCATCAAGCAATAATCATCCCACTCCTCCATATACTTGAACCAGGCAGGAGGAAACCACCAGACCAGATGGGCAGTGTTCCAAGCACATAGTCGTCCCCGATCCTTGTCCGCATTGAATCTCTCCGTTATGCTTATTACATGGTATAAATGCACAATGCAAGTGAAGTCCACAGTAGCCACCAACACCTCCAAAGTGTGTCCAACAAAGGTGCATCTCAAACTAGGCCGAGTCTTTCAACCAAGGTTCGGAAAAGGTACTGACCCATTCCTCGACTTCCTTCCGCATCACCAGTATCTCAGATACATCAGAGCCATCCTTGAGGTAATCAAGGAATGACTTGACCGTGCCAGGGTTCTTCACGCCTTTTGACTCAGCAGCACTTCGCGCTTTCTTGTCCACTTTGACAGTGATTGACACCGCTTGGTCCACGATCTCAGCCACTCTTGCAAAGTCGGACGCGCCAAAGCCTCTTGTGGTCATGGCTGGAGTGCCCATGCGTATGCCGCCAGGCTTCATTGCTGACTTGTCGCCCGGGACAGTGTTCTTGTTGCTGGCCACACCGCAGAGCTCCAGCACTCTCTCAACTCGAGCTCCATCCACACCTTTCGACTTAAGATCAACCAGGACAAGGTGATTGTCCGTACCTCCGGAGACAATGTTGTAGCTCAGCCCGCCAGCGTACTCTGAGTTTCCTAGCCGCTGAGCCAAAGCTTTTGCGTTGATCAGCACCTGTTCCTGGTAGTCCTTGAATTCTTTTGTCTGTGCTTGCTTCAACGCTACGGCCAGTGCTGTGATGGTATGGTTGTGAGGCCCGCCTTGGTGTCCAGGGAAGACCGACGAGTTGATTGGACCTTCGAGATCATACATGACCTTCTCGCCTTTCTTAGTAGTGCTACGGACGCCCTTTCGGTAAAATATCATTGCCCCTCTTGGTCCACGTAGCGACTTGTGCGTGGTGGTCGTCACAATGTCTGAGTATGGAAACGGAGAGGGAATCACTCCTCCTGCTACTAAGCCGGAGATATGGGCCATGTCTGACAAAAGATAAGCTCCTACGTCATTGGCGATATCTCGCATCGCTTGGTAGTTGATGAGTCTCGAATAGGCTGACGTTCCTGCAATGATAATCTTCGGGCGATATAGTTGTGCCTGTTTGTGTAAGCCATCGTAGTCAATTATCCCCGTCGACTCGTCTAATCGATACGGGAAGGTTTCAAAGTATTTCGAGATCATCGAAATCTTTTTGGTCGGTGTTTGATAACCATGTGACAGGTGGCCACCATGGGGAAGGTCGAGACCCATGATTCTGTCGTGTGAGTTGAGTATGGCAGAGTACGCGTACAGATTCGCTGGCGAACCTGAAAGAGGCTGAACATTAACGCCCCATTCTTCAGGGTTCAATCGGAAAGTCTCAAGCGCTCTTTTTTGGCACAACGACTCGGCTTGGTCGATGTACTCGTTACCACCGTAGTATCGTGCTCCCGGGTAGCCCTCGGAGTATTTGTCTGTGAGCTATTGTCAGCACTGAAACGTCCAAACAGCTGAGCTTCTTCTGACTTTGCATAACGCTCCCTAGAGCTTCGAGAACAGCCAGAGACGTGAAGTTCTCGGACGGAATTAGGTTGATGAAGTGTCGTTGTCGATTCTTTTCCTGTTCCAGGATACGGTATATTTCAGGGTCAGAGTCTTTTAAATGGCTTCCGAGCAATTTCGTCTGTTCCGAAGTAGCTTTCCGTGGTGGGCTGGTTGCTAGGCATCTTGATGGTGCACCGTGGCACGGTGTCTTGAGTTTGGAAAGACATCGTATTGACATGGTCGCTGGTCGGCATATGTTGACCATCTTGTCCTGGAAGACACTGTTGATGTTCCCAGGATCTACCGCACCGAATATTGGCTCCCACCCTCCAGATTGTCCGATTGTCGACCTGAAGCCTCAATAAGCATCAATATTGGGACTTTGGGGCCAACTAAGATTACAACTTTTTGAGGGTTAACTCATTTATTTCATATTCTCCGCCAACGTCGACGTGAAAACATCGACCACTTTAGTAACGCGGTCCTTGACGCGGTCATCTCGGCGAGAGGAGACAAATCCGATATCCTCCGCGACTAGTCTTCTGGCCCTTAAGCTACTCCGTTCAAGCCTGGCTCCAGCGCGTTTCCTACCTGTGGCGGATTAAGGTTTTCCTTATCCCAGCTCGCGCCAAGCCCATCCAAAGCACTTTCGCAGCTGGTCATAATTGTCTCTTCCTTTCCTTCTCCCTCACAACTAAACCGCAAGTGATGCAGCTGCTTACTCTCGACTGTCTCAGCTCCCGCGCTTCGACGCAAGCCGAAGGTCTGTGGGCGATGTTGACGTGTTTCGGGCCCATTTCACCACCTTGGGAACAACTTGACTTGGTCTGATGCGGCGCGTGTTGTTTTGTCAAAATGATTCACAAACACTGTGTACGGCTAGAATTGCTATCGTCATTAGCCTGTTTTGGAGAGTCGATTGAGGCTGCTCTTCGACGTGACCGACTTTGGTATAATATATTCTACACATCCTCGTCACGCCTTATCTCTTTCAACTTGAGAGGTAGCTAATCCCCATTTTGAGCTTTCCTCTTCTCGTCCATCTTTTCATATTCAGCCTCGTCTATGTAATCTCTGTTTAGCCAGCACATCAGACGCCACAGCCCGGTCAAGAATTCGCGCCTGTTCTGAACCTGCAGCATGTCAAACCAAGCGCTCCTCTGTACTTCGAGCACATCCTTTCTGACGCCTTGTACTTCCTCCGTGGGCACCTCCTGACCTGTTTCGAGCCATTCAAGATACTGAGGGTGAATCTTCATTTTCAACAGCGCAACGTGGTGATTTGCGCTTGTGACCATGTAGACCTCATCGAATTCCGCATCTGGGGCCTTCCCGATATGGTTGTATATGATCTTTTCGTCCCACATTGGCGTGTTACCTCTCAATTTCTGCCAGTCTTGATACCATTTCTTCCGAAAAGGTGGCACGTATAACAAGCGTCGCCCGTCTTTCCACTCTTCCTCTTTTCCAGGAGGCCGTTCAAGGCTCCTCAACTTCTTTTTACGTGATCCACTCAGTGGATCTCCTGGTATTGGAGGTAAAGTGGGGGCATTTTTTGCCATCAAATCATCGACCGTGACTTTCGTACTGTCGAAAAGGTCTTGGGCTTCTTTTCCTTTCGCGTTTCGTTCTACGTCTCGCAGCCTCTTCTCTTCTTGCAACTTTTTCTCCTCCGGGCTCCAACTAGGATCTTCGTCTTCGTAGATGTCACTGGCAAGAAGTCCCCATCTAACTGGGCCGCCACCCCAGCGCTGCTGTGTCACCCACCATTTATCGGCTCCTGAGACAGATTGCTTAGCCCTTCCTTCACGTTGTCGTTGTGCAGCTAAGATCAGCATACAGCCGATTTCGCGGAAGAAATCGAATTGCTCGCCAACATACCCTGTTGCAGAAGGCGCGATCTTTTGGTTCATCGGCCTAGTTGGAAGTGTCCCAGAGCGCTCTGCCGAGCCAGTGGTAAGCAGAGCCTGACGAGATGCGACACTAGGCGTCTGCTTGAAGCGAACTTCTTCACGACAATGCACAGCCAAGAGCGGGCCCTCCACCATCCGTGCTCTTGCCATCTTCATATCTTTGGGTATCCTTGCAATGCAGAGTTGGTATTGAATGCTCTGAACTTTGACCCCTCTGATGACCAGCTTTTCTCGTGGCGCGGGCATGGGTTCGTGGTCCCGGCACACAAATTTGTGTGTAACCATCTTAAGAAGATTTTTTACCATAGCCACTCGAGTTCCCGGATTGACTTGTTCGCCATTACCGAAACGATAACCTTTATAAACTTCCTTCGTTTTGGGACTTTTGGTTGCGTCGTCCGGATTATCGCCGGCCTCAACGACCATGGCGTCTTTCATGTCGACGTCTTTATTCGTTATGTTGAGTAGATTTGAAGTTGATTGGCCGTTTGCGATCCCACTCGTGGACTGCGTAGGGGTATTTCCGGAAGGCTTCTGCTTGCCACCTACCGCAATCTGATAGTAATCATCCATACTATTGTCCCAGTAGCGCGCCATATCTTCCAGGCTCCCAAAGAAATTCCTTGCGTAGGCCAGTCGTGGTTTGGTTCGACCAGGCAGCGGCTCCATGCGGAGGATTTCCCTGAAAGCATCTCTATTCTCACAGGAGATCTCGGTCAGCATCGCCTCAAGATCCTCATCGAATAGAAGTGGCCGCTGTTGGAAAGCATTCTTTGGTAAGAGTTCTGAAAGCTCTACATTTTGATGGAACTTTATATTGAAGTAGCTGAGGTCTTCATCAGACACCTCGACGGGAGAGCGAATGTGGCATATCCTGTCTCGCGCTCGGCTCGACAGACCAGCGTCAAGCTTTCTGGGTATATAATGCGGCTCATAGCTGGGGAACTCGAGCTCGAGGGGCCGAGGAGGGGGCTCTCGTTCCTTCTCAGAGTGATCTTCCACGCCACCTGTACCCTATCAGTCTGATGAGCAGCTCAACGCTCGTCCTGGTCGTCACGACCGAAAGTGGTGAAAATTGCAACTTTTTGGCTTCATAGAAACCCTAGGTACAAGAAGTGGTGGAGTTTGTCTAGGTGCTGCTGAAGAGATAGGAGGAAGCCGGCGACCCTTCAACCATGTGCCATCTTTCCTCATGTGTTGCAACGCGAGACAAACTTACCGATGCTTCCCCCCCAAAAGGTTCCTCCAAACATGGTTTTAGCTTCGGCAACAGTAGAAGCCAGTGAAGCAGAGAAAATGTAATCCTAATCGGAAAAGGGTGACTGGTAGAAAATACCTTCAGTGTCCTAGACAATGTTGAGCTCAGCAGCACATGAATCATACGCTGAGGAAAGATGTGCACCGAAGAAAGGAACTTGTGGCAACACGTACGTGCACGTACTAGCGAGGCTACCAGCCACTGTGCATGTGTGATCTTGTGCATCTGCGTAATCTTAGACATTGGCAGGACCCAGCGACAGGTACCCTGTAAGCTCTCGGTTTGTTCAGGCATCAACTCCTGATCTATGTACTAACAGAGCAAACCTAGATATGGCCTGCAATGCAACATTTAGGCTAAGGACACCAACACACTAGGCGACCGTTTTACATTTGATGGCAGGACTTACGCTCAGACCATGATGCCTAAAATTTTATTTAATATAGACATAGACGGCCCGCTCGAACACCCCTCAGTATAGGAGCACCGCAAAAAGTTGCAAAGACAGCGGTAGATGATACAGGATCAGGTTGGTAGAGTTCATTGTAGTTGACCTGTCCATGATACCAGTGAGTGGCCCATGATAACAAACCACCTCCGTCTTCTTATGAATCGCCATTCTTAGCGAGCTCCCAATCAGTGTAACGCGGTTCAGCAACCCGAAATCATCAGTCTACCGCAAAAGTAGACTTAGAATAGTCTGATGCACACATCTGCTCTCCTTACACCTCGACTTCGCTCGCGTGTCTGGCGTACATGCTATCGGAAAGCCTGTCGTCACGAAAGCTGACGAGCTCAGAATTTTTGCCGTCAATATATCAAATTCCGTAGTGTCATACTCATGAAGCCGGCGCAGTTTCATCGTCTGCCGCCAGAGCATTTTGCTTAGCCGTCTTTCGTTCGATTCGTCGTTCACGGGCAGCCTTGACCTTGGCGCGTTTGGCATCCATCTCTTCTTTGAGGATCTTCTCACGTTGCTTCTCGGCTTTGGCTTTGTGAATCTGTAGGAAGGTTAAATCTGTGTGCTTCAGACGAATTTCATTGGACCCACGTGTTCAACGAGAGCACGCTTGTGCTTGAAAGTGTTACCCTTGGATTCTTGATACAATTCATGGTAGAGGTGCTTGTCAATCTTGCCAGAAGCTCTGTACTTCACAAGTAGGCGTCGCAGAACCCGTAGGCGTCGCATCCAAAGCACTTGACTGAAATCCATTAGTGGTCGCTTCACTCTTTGATCTGACCCGACCCAGCACATACCTCGGCATTCTTGCGTCTTTTGTTCCCTTTCTCTTTCCAAATCCTCTATGTCTACCAATTCTTCTTGCTTCGTTCAACCGTCGAGCTCGAGATCGGGAGTGCATGGCAACAGGTTTTCGGATGATAAGGCCATCACTAACCAACTTTCGAACGGTTTGCCTTGAGTTGGCATTCTGAATCTCGTTGCTCTCGGACGGATCGAGCCAGATCTTCCGCTTACCACAGCCGATGACTGAAGCGGCGAGTCGCTTCTGGGTACGAAGATTGACCCTGTCAGAAGAGAATGTGTTAGCAAGGTGAAGAGGGGTTGTGACACAATTTCGCTGTCAAGATGTTCTTCTTTCGGATGACCGTTTTATTCATAGAGTCTCTCACGAAATGAGGTGCATCTTAAGAGGCAGCCAAGTAATTCAACTTACATATTGTCGGCGTTGTCGTGCTGGATGATGTTTCAACACTTCGCCAAACTCGATTTCGATCAAAGTGTGCTGCTCATGTCCACTCTTGGCAAGGTATAACCACTATTCCCATATAGGTAAAGCGTATTTCCGCGCTGAAAAGCCTTCCCTCCTAGTCTGCCGACTCAATCGATTGTCGGCATTCGAGACCAGCCTTGCCAGCCAAGGCGAATTGCAGCAGGAAGCGTTTGCTCGCAGCCAAAAAGAAAGCTCTCGCATTTATGTCCAATTATGGCTGGCAAGAAGAAAAGGAAAGCTGTCGCAAATCCCGCACGAGGCTTCGCGACAGTTTCACTACCAGCCAAGTCTAAAGGTGACCCTCTTGAGATCGGACAGCACGAAACTTCTGCGAGCTCCGATATGACGCAGAATAGCTCGGCTGCTATGTCGAAGTCCATCGATGGTGGACATGACACTGAACAAGCAGCTTCGCTTTCATCAACTTCTTTGCAAGGTAAAGAAATTGCTGAGATGACTCCTGATGAGCTTGAGGATCATTTACAACAATCCCAACTGCTAAACTTGGTAGTGGCACATGCTTTGCAAGTTAAAAGAAATGCTGCCAAGCACTTCGATAGACTTGAAAATGAGAGGCGACACCTTCGACATCAAGCTGATCGAGCTACAATCAGCGGACTCACAGAGGACATTGTGGAGAATATCTTGCGCCGTGACTGTTTCCCGTCCTACCCTACGGTAATGTTAAATAACCTCAAATCGAGTGCACTTGCTTCTCTTGACATAGATGCTTTGATCAAGCTCTGGACCTTGCAAGAAACCCTGAGACATTTGAGTCTGCCCTCGCTCAATGATGCACTCAAGTATATCCTTCATGTCTGGCGTCATTATGGGCTGTGTTCTTCGACCGAGTATCCATTAGGATTACTTGAAGCCCTATTCTGGTATGCAAAGCACAAGGCGTCTTCGGAGTTGCCAAGTTACCAAGCGGGGATTGCCGTAGATGAAGAGAAAATGGAGAACGAGCTTTGTAAGAGTATTGCTAGTGGTGAGTTTATTCGTAAAGAGCACGGCAATGATCTGCACTGAAGTGCTATTGTTTGTTGCCCGACACAAGTCCCTATCCAGAGTCATCGTCAACGTTCGCTGGAAAAGAAAAAGGTGCTTGCGATGCTGACATGGAGCATAAACAGAGCAATCGGCCGGTTCACAAGAACAGGAGGCGAAGGTGATCCCTCAAGAAGAAGACGTGTCTCCAGGAATCGACCCTCTACAGCAATCAGCATTAGATGCTGTTACCGATGAGGATGAAGACAATAACGACCCTGAAATCTTGGTTGATCGCTGGATCCGACTCCAAACTTTAGCATTTGGCCTAAAACGGTGGGATATCTCGGACGATGATCGGATCAAGCCCAAGCAGAAAAGAATTGCTGATCGAGTTCAGCTGATCGAACGTGATCTGTTATTTGATATGCGCATGGCCCATGAAAGATGGTATCCGATTTTGAGAGAACTGCAGGTCAAACGTGGGAAGTCAAGGAAGAGAGACAAGCAAGCACCAAAATCTCAATTGCAAGAATCGAGGATGAATGCATCATTCGAAGCTTTCGAAATGGACGATGCATTGGAGACCTTGTTTGACGATGCCTTTGAGGAGTATGCTGCTGACTCGAGCACACCGAACGAAGATCTCGTCACAGTGCATGACTTCGGGACGTGGTCAGGTATACATCCCCGTCGAATTCTCGAGGAGACCTTCGCTATCAGTCAGAATCAAAGCGGTATTCTCTTCAAGAAACTTCACGTGACGTCTTATTCTGTTCGGCTACAGCTCGATGTGATCTGGATGTCATCCAAGACGGCAGATGAAATCAGTGTGAAATGTCTGCCACATGGAATCTCCTTTACAAACACCTCCAAGTTGTGGTCGATCAAAATGCAGTCGATGGCGTGCAAGACCAATGCACAAAGTGAGGCTCTTCTCGCTACCCTGACCTCCTTTCTTCTGGCTTCGAAAGACATCATATCCTCGAAGCAGTTGCAAAGACTACCAAAAATATGGAGGGAAATGGTCTTCGATCTGAAAGATAAAAGGACAGCACTTCTTGTGGAGCAGGACCTGAGGCATTTGAAATGTATGAAGCAACTGATGCAAAATTCTGATTTAGAGACAGTGGCCGTAGGTGCAGCGAAGCCTGACAGAATACACAATGACAGACGCTCTTCACCCCATGCTTTCCAAAGGTTGGCCTCTCACGAAGCTCAGAAAGCTTGGCAGCAAAGAGCGAACACAAA
Source organism: Incumbomyces lentus (assembly GCA_017656005.1). Lineage (NCBI taxonomy): Eukaryota > Fungi > Ascomycota > Eurotiomycetes > Chaetothyriales > Trichomeriaceae > Incumbomyces > Incumbomyces lentus. Next base: position 204,456 of record JACJVT010000004.1, on the reverse strand, counting down.
GGCTTTTCAGGCGATCCAAAATGTTCGTGAAGACCTACCTGTCTTTCAATTCAAAAAGCAGATATTAGAAGCTTTCGATCAAACTCAGATTCTCATTGTCTGCGCAGATACTGGCGCAGGCAAGTCTACTCAAATTCCATCATACATTCTGGAGGCGAAGCTGTGCAGTGGCCAAGACTGTAATATTCTAGTAACCCAACCTCGGAGGATTTCAGCGCTCTCTATTGCGAGGAGAGTGTCTGCCGAGCTCGGCGAGGATCACGATGCACTTGGGACCTGTCGTTCATTCGTTGGCTATTCAATAAGACTTGAGAGCAGAACTGCCCCGGAGACGAGGATTACATTTGCTACAACAGGTGTATTACTTCGTATGCTACAGCGTTCCACTAATCTGGACCACGTTGATTGCCTGATTCTGGATGAAGTACACGAAAGGACCATGGATCTTGATCTTCTCTTCATCGCAGTCAGACAACTATGTCAACGCCGGCCAGATTTTAAGCTTGTCCTAATGTCAGCAACTGTTGACACGACTAAGTTTTCGTCATACTTTGGCAATGCCCCCGTTCTTGAGATTCCTGGCCGAACCTTCCCAGTCCAAGTAGGCTTTCTAGAGGATGCCATTGAAGAGACTCGTGAAATACAAGGTTTGCAAGGTGTGGTTGGATTGAAAGAAGAGCATACCATTGATTCGACGGAAGGCAGCGACCTAGACGACGCAGACACCGAGCTTATTGATTTGGACAAGGACAGCCATGCAACCCGAGAATCGCTCTTGCGGCATGACGAAAGTCGCATTAGCTACGAGCTCATTGTGAAGCTAGCAGCTGCTATCGCTGTTAAGCCGAAGTACATTGCTTACAGTAGGGCGATACTGATCTTCATGCCTGGGATTGCAGAAATACGGCGAATACACGAGTTGCTACTTTCTTGTGAAACCTTCTCGACAAAATGGTTCATTTACAGGCTTCATTCGTCTTTTTCTACTCAAGATTTGGAAAAAGCATTCTTGTTTCCGCCCCATGGTTATCGAAAGATTGTGATTGCCACGAATATAGCTGAGACTGGAGTAACTATTCCAGACGTCACAGCGGTCATCGACACGTGCAAGGAGAAAGTTATGAGATTCGACAACAGAAGACAGCTATCGAGATTAAACGAAGCGTTCATTTCCCGCGCATCAGCGAGGCAACGGAGAGGCAGAGCAGCAAGAGTCAAAGATGGGTTATGCTTTCATCTTGTAACGCGACGCCTATATGAGACGAAAATGCTCGAACAAGCCGTTCCCGAGATGCTTCGTCTGAGCCTTCAAGAGCCGATCCTTCGAATCAAGACTTGGAATCTGGGACCAGCAGAGGACGTGCTGGCGGCAGCGCTTGATCCGCCAAATCCACGAAGCGTCCGCAGAGCCTTATCCAAGCTTCAGGACTCCGGCGCTCTCGAGCACGGAGAGATGCTAACACCACTTGGTAACAATCTAGCAAAGTTGCCCCTTGACATTGCGCTGGGGAAAATGGCAGTGTTTGGCGTTTTATTCCAATGTCTTGACGCTGTTGTGACGATCATTGCGTCGTTTGCTGTTAAGTCAATCTTCACCGAGAACGACCAAAGCAGCAAGTCGCAACATGAACCCTTTGCAACGGGCAGCTCTGATTTTCTAAGGACATTTCACGCTTTTTCCGGATGGAAGAAGGCCAACAAATTTGGTTCTGGTCAGCAATTTTGCCACAAGTATAACCTAAGCCATCTTCGGCTTCAACAGGTGGAGGAAGAGAAGACACAGCTCCTGGTCTATCTTGCAGATGCAAGGCTGATCGTGTTGAATTCTACCGAGACTGCGGAACTGTACCGGATCCGCAAGTCTAGGTCATTCATGCCCTTCGAAGCACCGGCGCGATACAACAGATTGAGCAGTGATCCTATGGTATGTGCGGTCGTTGCAATGGCCCTGTATCCAAAATTGTTGAAGCGCGAGGGTCATGCTTATAGAAACATATACACGAATCAAATACTCCAGCTTGCACCGACATCAATCAACAAATTCGCCACAAAGCCACCTGCATGGCTTTGCTATCTGGAGGCAAGCCAGACAAAGAATGGAAAAATGAACGCCTTCTATTCGTCACATGTAACACATGGAGTTTTATCAATTTTGCTGGGCGAAGCTGAGTTCAAGCTCTTCTCGGGAGTCATTGACATCGATAGCGGGCGTGTTCGGTTGTCTTTTGGGCAATGGAAAGCTTTGGCCGCGCTCATGATACTGAGATCAGAAGTTCGTCGTGTGAGGGACTCATTCCTAGCCAAACCTGATTCACTGTTTGAAGCTTCACACCAGGAATGGCTTGATATTCTTGCGGTTACCCTTGGCGGGCCTCCACTGTCATAGATTAAATTGACATGGCTTTCCGCATCTCGGATATCCCTTCATCGGCTTGCGAGGGCTGGGCGGATTGATGGAGTCTGAAACAAATTGGTATAAGATTCGCGGCGACTTGTTGTGCATGATAGGCCATGCACCTCTGTCTTGCATACGGAAACTATGGTTTCAGGGCCCGACAAGCGCGACCAATCAAGACACAGACAAGCCATGTCGGATAAAGAACGATGATGAAAGCCGGCTCTCCCGATCGAGTCTTTGATTTTTGACCAACCTTCCAAAGAATTTGTTCCTCCAAATCTGCAGGTGCATCCCCGGCTCATTGCATATACATAAGCTGGGTTCTTGCATAGATTTTTGGCTTCAACAACATGGCACATGCACAGATCGGCGCCAGGCGCTTAGAAGTGCAATCGAAAGCGTTAGACTTTGTCAAAATTTAGCACAGAAATCATACGACTTCTGCTGGCCACAAAATAGTTGAAATGCTGCTGACAAGCGAAGGGCTAGCCAGGTGGAGACCGCGGGCCCAAGGTAGTTCGTGGTAGAGATTTACAGGCTGTTAGCAATGTGGCTTGCATCGGATCCGCTTTTCGAACGGCACCGACCAGGATTAAGACAGTTGGAAGAGGTGGGATTCCAAGAATTGTGGAGAGGCTTAGTCGACGTGGCCGAGCCTTCTACCTATCATGCCAGCCCTGTCTTTTCTAGCCAGCGGATGCAACGATTAGGCAACTTCTTCGTACCCTAGGGCGCTTCTACCAATACAAGATCCAGATTTCGTATCAATAATAATAAAAGCCGGTCCGACTTCGCAAAGCACATGCCATTTTCAGATGATGTAACAAATGAAAAATTACAAGGGTATTCCGTACTTTACGGCGTCGATACTTGAATACTTAAACGTTCCCTCGCTTCAGATTTCAATCAAGACTTGTTCCGACCGATGATACTGACACCGCCACTGCGGAGTCTACCAAGCTAACTGAAACCTTCTGCAGGTAGCAAACCATGTATTTGAGAATATGACAGTTGGTAGTCGGCAGGAAGGTGATAATGAGAACGTCTTGAATTTTTGTAGGCGTTGCCTGGAGGAGGCATCGGCTTTGAGGAAATGCTATGTAGAGGCAATGCATGGTTGCCTTAGAGGTGCAGACGAATGCACAATAAATTTTGTCCTGCGTTGCAGGATGCATAACGATCTGCTAGACAGGATCTTAGACGAGGAACCGCATGCTTAGGCTCGACTCTCAGAGCAGGACTTAAAATCAACATCAATATCGAAAACAAGATTTACAACTGCATCGCATGTAGCTTTGGGGCCGTGGGATCGTGAGAATTGCTCGAATGCAGCAAGAAGGGAGGATTGCCCACCTTACCAGCACTTGCAAGGACGGTCGAAGGGGACAAATACACCTATCTCCTCACCGCCAGTTGCCCCTTGCTGCTGATTCGGCATTATTGCTTGAGGGACTCACTACAGTTTGCAAACCGGGTTAAGAGTGCCGGACCAGATCTGAAGGGCCTGCTTTCATTCCATCAAGTACTTGGGAGAGACTTTATCATATTCGCTAAAAAATGTTTCATGGATTCACAAGTGTTTCCCGTGTTCGGATCCACGATGCAAGTCATCTGGATGACGCAAATCTACCAGCCACCAGCAAATTTGGGCGTTGATGGATGTGGTACGAGCTAACCGTGAGGACTCTCTAGACTCTCTATAGATGTGGCAAAAATGAATCGGTAGTCTCGGCTTGGTCAATGTGAAACACCAAATAATGCTGATTGTGGTTATTGGTTACCTGTGCTGGAGGTTGAGACACATTCAAGCTTTTTTGAACGTCAGAGAGTCTAATAGAGTACTACTTCCAACACGCAAAGACCTGTTACCTATATCTTATGCATTCATTCATTCATCAGAGCAGACACCGATGTAGATCCATCGCGTGAAGGTTGTTGATGCTTTAAGATTCTGAGCCGAGGAGGTTGGTGCGAATAGGACAAAAATTAATGTCAAGACGTGTTCTCCATGCATAAGGTAACCTCGAAAAGCTTTCCCTCATCGAGGCAAGGAGGACCTAAATTTTGTTAGCTCAACTGATGGATATGAAGAGGCGAGCTGCGTGCCCACTCAGGGCTCGCAGACAGCGACCTCCGCGTGATGTGGTGCACTTTGGGACCCATGCCACGGGCTGAAAGCGGCCTGGCTCTTGGTCTGAACCGACAGTACAACCATCCAAAAATCCTCCGTTGTGGTGGCACAGATTTTATTTCCTAGCAGACCCGTCGAATTCACAATACTCCTGCAAACATTTGAAAACCTGTGATTGGCTTGAGTAACTCATTCTTTCGATTTGGCGTCACGAGCTTTCTGGAGGTGTGTGACGGTGAAAACTTTTGCTATTACCTGTGTGAATAGACACGAAGTGCAAACGATCAGCACGTGGTCTTGGCGACATTTCAACAAGCTCAGTAATAGCATTACAAACACGGAAGAATGATACAGTAAGCGTCCATGTCCCCTCTGTCAGATGTGTTAGTCTGGCGTGGCTTGTTAGTGTCTATCAGGGTGCTCACGGATGGGCGATAAGTGTGGTCCGATGGAAGAATAACTCCACTGGGGCGTCTCATCGTAAGGCCACTTCCGTTGTTGACGGGCTAGACTGATGGATCTTGAATTAGCTTAGGTGCATGAAGAGGCTGGAGGGAACGATAACCGAACTCTGCAACTGAGCCATCTGATTTCTTCTATCCAGCAGGCATACAACGGGATGCTAGGCTTCAAGCTCAGCGAATGTTTATGGGAGCGGAATAGAGCAGGTTCATTGCATATTGAAGGCCACTGGTTGGCTTGCATCGAGATCTTCATGGGAAAATGGGTAGCGTGCGATCGAGGGCTGTACTTCCTGAATCCAGAGCCGAACGACAACTGGCACCAAGAGCAGGGGTCATGGTTAGCGGCCTCGGAGTGGGCAAGATTTGGCATGCCCCCAAGGGCCCTCAGAGAATAATCATTGCCAATCGACAACTAGCGGGCAGGAAAGTGCGTGGCAGTCTCCTAGTTTAGCTGGATCCCCTCTTTCGCCCTCCGTTTCGCCTATTACTTCGTACTTTTCAAGTTCTTGGCCGGCCCTGTAGGGTGGTGAAAGCTTTATCGCTGTCTTCGGAGCGTAGATTGTGTGATCGTAGTAATCCTAGTTCTGTACCCCAACTCAACTTAGATGCTCCAGCCAACCCGCGTCTCCTCCTCCAAGACTAAAGAGTGGAAATCTGAGTCGACAGGCCCGTATCTCTGCCTCGATTTCGCAATCCCCTCCACTTTTTGAGTAAAAGTTCCACCCGGAAAACCGTGTGCGCTGCGAGCTCCGACAAGTGTTGAGACAATTCTTTTGGATATCTCCAGCACAGACTGCAACTTTGTTGTCTTCATCGCCCCTTCAGATTTTCACACCTTTCTCGACACTACTGCAGCTCTTGCCTACCCGCCCGCCTGTGCATTCGCGCCTGTTCTCTGGGCCTCACCTGAAGTCCCTACCCTCTTGAGCCTTTGTCGCCTCGACCTCCAATCATGAATTGAGCGGCCAGCTGAACTCCACCCAACATTCCTGGCTACAGCAACTACTTACTGTTCGGTTCGTTAATTCTCCTCACGCTGAGCACCACACTTATTCTTCCATCTCACGCACTCTGTGCTTATCGAGACCTCACGTCTCACCTGCAGTGTTGACGTGCATCCTCCTTCATCCTGCTTCTCTTTCTTCGTGTCCCCTTCTTCGGCAAGCCGGTCAATGCTTTTTTGCTGTGGTGTGTACTGATGCATTGGCCGCCTACAGTTTGGGCTTAGCTCTTTTCAACGTAGCCAGTTCTGCTTTACACCTTGCATTTTGAGCCTTGCAAGACGTTTGGACACGAGAAACGCGACGACGAAGCTGATGAACGGCAACGACGACAATTGCCCACGAACTTTACGAATTTGACGCGACACACGAACAGTATCCATTTATCAGTTTGCAAATTGCGGACCAGGCCAGATAACAGCTCGAAGCACGCTTCCGAAAACACTTTCTTTGTCGCCATCGCGTGCTTCTGTACAGTCCCGACTAGCGTGGTGCAGTCCGCTTCGTCAACGTCAGAAATTTTGGTCCTGCAATAGCTGCCACAACAGCGCAAGAAGGCCATCAAGGGCTACGAATGTGAGATCTCATCTTCTACTACTGGATAATAGAGGTGCTTCTCGACAGACCACCGGAAAGTCCGTATAAACAGCGTCCACAGTGTTCAACAGCGGTACCCATCCTTTTTGCGTTCGCTTGCGGGTGTTCCAGATCTTTCATCTGGACCCGGCAACCTACTCGTCAGCGCATAAATTACACCACGCATCCTCACAATACGCAGGCCAGAGTCGGCAGTTTCTCAGCAGAGGTCAACTTGGATTAGTGTAGCTTCAGTGGCGCTGTCTGAATTAGAGCCGCCATGATGAATCAACCACAACCGTACATAGATATGCATGGAGGGCCTCATATCTCCTCTGGGCCATCGTATTCTCACCCAGCACCGACACACTATCAATCGTACCCACCTCAACAACCGATGCCACCAGCTTCTGCTCAGTACGGACCAGGATCGAATTACGGAGGGTACGGGTACCCAAATACCGTTACTTCGCCGCAATCGGCAGGACCGCACATGCAGTCAAGCATACAGCTACCAGGTATAGCAATTCTTGGTGAAACATTGGAACCGCGACTGACGCGAAATTTCTAGCAATGGGATCGATGAGCGGCCCCCAACATTCGTACGGACCACCGAGTGGTGCGCCAGGGCACCCATATCCCCCGAGTCAGCAACCCTTTGACCAGACAGGTCAGATCGCGCCTCCTGGAATGAAGCCACGGGTGACGGCGACACTCTGGGAAGACGAAGGAAGCCTCTGCTTCCAGGTGGAGGCGAAAGGTGTTTGTGTCGCTCGTCGCGAAGGTATTTCAAAGAGATGCAATGGAGATAAGACTAGGCTGACACAGTGTCTCAGACAATCACTTTATCAACGGGACGAAATTGCTTAATGTCGCAGGAATGACCCGCGGTCGCAGAGATGGCATTCTTAAATCTGAAAAGATACGACATGTTGTCAAAATTGGTCCCATGCACCTCAAGGGTGTTTGGTAAGCAGCCTCAATGCTCTTTTGAACCGATGTAATGCTGACTGCGGCAGGATTCCTTTCGATCGAGCGCTCGAATTCGCGAACAAGGAAAAGATTACGGATATACTCTACCCGCTTTTTGTGCACAATATCGGAGGACTTTTATATAACCCTGAAAACAGCAGCCGCACAAATGCTGTAGTATCTGCGACTGAACAGCGCCGACGAATGGACAGCACGGACTCGACACGACCCCCGAATTCAGCCGCGAGTGCTCCTCCTCTGCACCATCATCATTCGATGCAGGCAAGTGTTGGTGGACAAGTGCCTTCAACACCACACTCTATGTCTGGTCAACCTGGCGGCGCTCGACCTGGTATCGACAGAGCTCACACTTTTCCGACACCCCCAACTAGCGCTTCCAGTGTTATGGGTATGGGCACCACGAATGGTTCGTATGAGTGGAATCAGTCCAGCCTGCCGAATGGTGTCAGCCCAGGGCAGCCACTTTCTATTGACACTGGCGCGATGAACGCTAACCGATCAATGCCAACCACACCTGCAACCACACCACCGGGTCAGTCGGTACAAAATATGCAACCATATTCTGGACATCAACAGTACGACAACAAGCAGCATTATTATGCAACAACGCCTAGCTCCCAGACGGGTTATGCCACCCAGAATGGTGGCCGCTTTGACAGTTTCACTAAGAGTGACATGGGGCCTCCGACTGCTCCCAACACCGGAAGTGCAGATGCCAGCCAAGGGGATCACAAGCAGGATTACGGTGCTCATCCCGGAGCAGACAATGCGGATCACCATGACAACAGTTACTTGAGCAATAGTGCAGCCGCATACGGCTCGACGCGACCCGAATATGCCTACAATCCTGCTCCCGGACATCAGCAGCTATCTCCAGAAATGACAAGTCCTCCTCATCAAGCTGGATCTGGACGAGGAACTCCACGCACCCTCCCAGGTGGACAGCCTCAATGGGGTGGTGAATACCGAACTCCTCCTCAGTCAAATCCTGGAAGCATGTACAACGCAGTTGGAGATTCGAGGAGTTCGAACGCGCCAGGCTCTATTGACAATTATACATCGAGTGGCTACAACTCCTCACTCAAGCGACGTCGGGACGATGATGAGCAAGACCCACGCCCGGGCAGCCGCGACGCCTATTCGGCCGGCTACGATGCAAAGCGCCAAAAGATGAGCCGACCTGAATCTTTTGGTATGCCTCTACCGACTACACACATGCAAGCTATCAAGACTGGACCAATGTCAGGCAGATGATGACGTTTCATGAGTGTGATAGCACGGTGTGGTCCCTTTTCGTGAGGTTCTCTTTCACGATTAAGACACTCTTTCTAGCGATTTGTTCATTTGCCCAAAAGCACTTACGATTGACACGAAAGGCTTCGGCCAAAAGAAGAATTACGACCTACATGTGCTTATCGAGTACGGATTATTTTCAGTGAAGACACGACTTCATGACACGAATTTCTTTCTCTGGCTGCAGTTGATGGATGCTCTTCGGCACCAGTTAACCGCAAGCGACGGGTGTTGCGCTCAGGGTGCCAAGACTACTCTCCAGCAAAAGCGGCTGGCACTGGGTGTTGCGTTTTAGCTCCTGAATGAGATACGATATACACAAAAACGACAAGACGAACCGAGTTTGAAGGGATCCAATCTTTTTTTTCCATTTTTATTTAGGCAGTTGGATATGGGACCATGTTGGATCGGGTCGATGGTAACGACATGAATGGTTTTCTCATGTCAGACGTCACGAGTGCAGGTCTAGGGAAATGCAACCACGCTTATCGGGATTTTGCTGGAGAGCTTGTGCGTTGTCAAGAGGCATCCCGGGATTAAAATCGTGTGGGTAAGACGGAGCTCAGGAGGCCGGATACAAATCGGATCAGTCCACAAGCTTCATGACGAGACGCTATTCGAAATTTGAATGATGAATCTAATTCAACCCCATCGGACTGCTTGACCGTGGCTGCAATTCTACCTCGTGGAAGGAGAGTTATTACTTAAGAGCCCGATTTTTGACGCCATGTCCTGACGGGTCCTTTTGGCTGTGATGTGGACGAGGCAGCCAGTAATGGATCCCGCAATAGGTTCATGTCGTATGCATCGTAGGTTGATACAAGTGCACCGAAAGCTCCCCCCATTCGTAATATGATCTTTAGAGATGTCGTGAAGAGACTTGCTTCGGGTCCGTATGCCAATGAGCAGAACACTCAACTAAGCTACTCCGGACTAAGCTGGGTCACCTTTCGCCATTTGGCAGCGTCGCCATGGTGGAAGGGTGCTTTCAAAGATGAACTCTGGCCAAAAGCAAGGTCGTTGCAATTAGGGATTCGATATCATAATCTGCGTTGAGCTGGGCAGCCAGGCTGCACCTACAGTTTGCTTTAAAAGCTTGTGAGACAAACAGCTGCAATGCGGCACGCTGCGAGGCATGAAGCTAATTAGTGCCCGCATGCTATTTAAGCCTCCGGGTCCCAACCCACCTCTTTCCCCCCTTGCATCTGAGATCCAATATTATGGCCCTGCAGCTCGCATCAACTAGTGAGTTGGAGGGTACAAAATTTTCCGGCCTACTTCTGAAACAGCTTGCATGATATTAGATGCCTGGCAAGAGTGCTGCTCCGTGGATTGTTGTCGATGCTCTTCCTGTTCTTGCTTCCCCTTGCATCGCCTTATTTGGAGCCCATCGAAATTTAACTCCGGACTCGGGCTCGAGTCATTTCACTATTGCAAACATGGTTGATACTGAAATTCGAGGCTTGCATTGGAGCATTCACAGGATTGAACAAAATTGGCGCAGCTTCCGCTGCCTACGAATTGTGCAAGGAGAGTGCGCGGGATAAACGATCTTCAGGAATGTGGGTTTCGATTTCACAGACCCGTTGCGCAAAAGGGTTTCTCAGGTTTCACGACATGTGGAACCAGGGCCCTTGACAGATGTCGTGTTCGATGGGCAGACTGGAAGATAGGCCTCATGAAATGACACTTTTGGTCAGGGCCGCGACCACGTTACACACCGCCGGCCTTGCTTTGTTTCTCCATGTGCCTGCATGCTCGTCTGATGGACTGCGGTTTGTAGCCCAACGTCTGAATGAGGCTGTTCGGTGTCGCTGATAGGACTGGACCAGTAGAGCTCCTCACTTATAGAAGAATCTTGTAGGTCCCCCATGTCGGGGGAAATGTAACGATTCTCGTGGGATTTAGTATACTTTGACAGTGACAGTATCTGCGTAGTGATGGCTTAGTGCGATTTATCTTCATCTGACTTGCTTTGGCTCGGACAAAAACACAGCTGAAGCTTCTGAGGACGCAAAAATACTTGAACAGGAAGATTCTTTTCGCTGCTAGCATAATCCGAGGGCAGTCAGACACCTTTGAACCACGAGACGAGTACGAACGAGACGATTGCTGTATTGAACGCACAAAGCTGCCAGCTAACTAACGCGAATTGCAACTTTGGCCGTGCGTCTCAGAATCGTGTGCCGACATTGGATGTCTCGTAAGACGGAGACTTCGCTATGGGTTGCATTTAATGGATAAAATGGGAGGCATGCCTCGATGTCATGTTCAGAGGACTCAACAATCTGGCACACTGACCGGGATGTTGATGGGCACGCTTGTGGCTAAACCACTGAGACTTGTCTCTTTGAATTCGTCTTGCATCCCTTTCGCGGTGAGGCGCATTGCACGAATGGCATCATCAAGCCTCACCTTTTGTGTGCCAGCAATGCTGTTGAGAGCTAGGTTGGCACTGGAAATGGCCTTGATGGCGCCGAGAGCATTTCGCTCAATGCAGGGTGCTTGGACTAGCCCACCTATAGGGTCGCACGTCAGACCAAGATTGTGCTCGATACCAATTTCCGCAGCCTGCTCAATAGTCTCTGGCCCGGCGCCCATACAAGCGGCATACGCACCGGCTGCCATCGAACATGCGACTCCGACTTCAGCCATACACCCGCCTTCAGCTGCGGAAATTGTAGCTCCTCGCTTATATAGTGAGGCGATCGCAGCAGCTGTTAAGAGAAAAATCGGGATGTCTCGTTCTGGATCGTCACTGACAAATTCGGCGACATATTTCAGCACAGCTGGAATGATCCCAGCGGCACCATTTGTAGGTGCCGTGACCACTCTTCCACCAGCTGCATTGGTCTCGTTCACTGCAATTGCGTATACCGTGAGATAGTCCATAGCTGGGAGAGTACTGCTTCGTACGGGAACAAGTGGGATCGGGTGCTGCGGGGAGCCTTGCAAGCGAGCAGGCCGCGGTCGAGGTCTCCTTCGCATGGTCATTCTCGTAGTGGGAATGTTGTTGGACTCTTGGTTGGCGAGTGTTCCACTTGAGGGTGATGAGAGCATTGCAGTGGCTTGTGGAGCTTCTATGGATGCAGATCTTCCTGAGCGAGGCGGGTCCGGATACAATCCCTTTGTGAGCCGTTGGTAAAGAGCTGGTGCCCTCCTCCGAAGTTGAAGTGATCCTGGCAAGTTTGAATTCAATGGGGCTTGTACGCCCTCTCGAATACTGTCGTCCATGACATCCCAAAGGGCGAATAGCTTACTGAAGATCATATCGTCGCTGTGGCCAAGACCTTTCTCATTCTCGTACATCAATTGGGCAATGGTCAAGTTGTGCTGCTTGCACAAAGCTAGGAGACTGCTAGCATTGTGAAAATGATAAGGAAGTCTTCGTGCGTCGTCATGTGATTTCAGATAATCCATGTCTTCGTTTCCACCTTTCGTTGGGAGAACGGTGTCGGTTGATCCTGTGTCATTCACGGTTTCGAGATCTGCATCTTCTGTCGTTGAACCGGGGCTGTCGTCGAGATTTCGGGTCATTTTATAGAAAGGATTCAAAGCTAGGTTCGCCGCGTGCGTAAAATCCGGGGAATCGTTGGGAGCTTGGGTCTGATGGGGTGACAAGGTGGGACGAACTTCCATACCTCCATTCACCACGAATCCTCCCCCAATGCTGAAAAGGTCGCTGGTCGCTATCGGATCACCTTTCTGATCAAATACAGAAAATCGCATACCGTTGCTGTGGGTTGGCAGCTTACGCGTCCATTCCCAAACAAAATCACGGGTATAGTCGAAGTCGATTTCTTGAGATGCGGAAGAGGACCCTAGCCGTAACTTTCTTGTTTCTTTTATTTGAGCAAAACGTACTGGAACGTATGATGTGTCGACAGTCTCAACATCAGCGCCTTCAAGGCCGAGAAGGAGGGCACTGGGTGTCATGTGACCTTCACCAGTTAGAGCTAGACTGCCGTAGATAGATATCCGAATTCTGGCAACCTCGCGTAGCAAGTTTGCTTCGATGAGATCTGCGACGAATATATTACCAGCGCGCATCGGACCGACAGTATGTGATGAGGATGGGCCAATGCCAATGGAGAAGAGGTCAAAAGTCGAGATGAGCGCATGCTCTTGTGAAGACCGATCATAATCATCGTCTTTTGATTCTGCCGTGGCGTCGATAGTCAATGAACGGTGTCCGATACTATGGCTCAGTAGTGCTTGAGCTGCCTGACATCGAGTGATTTGTGGTAACCCTGAAGGTCGGTGTCTTTGGGTCGTCGAAAGAACTTGTCGGTGGGGAGCAAATCTGACAACTTTCGCAAGGGACCCAAGGGACCTTGATGGCAGCGCTGGCCGCGGAATGCATCTCATATCTGCGGCGTCGGCGGCGCAGTAGATTGCTGCAATTCTCCCCTCAACCGGGGCTCATTAAAAATGCTGGCGAAATGGAACCGCGGTAGAAAATGAAAAGGCCTCAAGTGACAAACAGACAAGCCACTATGTCAAATCTGGGGAGGCTCGTAAGTCTACACTTGATGCCAGACCTGCAGGCGCATGAACACATCGTCTTGTGCTCTCCGTAGCTCTGATAAAATTTCATATTTTGATAGCATGTTTTGAATTTCTCGGGGAATGATTGGAAGGTGAGCACTTGCGTTAGTGCGCAAGGTAGTCTGCTAAGGCTAAGCACGTGCGTAAGCCACAACCTTGATGCCGGATTTTCTAGCCTTGGCGCGGAATTTGGTGCCTGGCGGGGATTATTCTTGTCCGCACTAAAGTACGGTAATTGTATTCCGCCCACGTCCGCCGTAACAATCTTTTGAGCATCGCAAATGACGATGACTGTGGGGAGAATCAAAAGTGTAGCACCCCATGAGTGCCAGTTCGAGAAAATACAAGTTCTATAGTCTCGATCTACGGAGTCCTCGGCATTACTGTCGTGAAATGCTGGTAACAGATCAGCATGGAAAATGAGGTGACGGACGGTCTTGCCAATGTGGCCAACGCGGGGGATCCGTTCGAGCACCGATTGCAGCGTTTGCAGAGCAGCTCAACCAACACCCAGGTCGAAGTGCTACGCAGCGTACTGGCTCAACTAGAAGACGAAGGTAGATGAGCCTGTTATACTGCCACTAGACCGCAAGCTGAGAACACTAAGCAGCAAAACCACCTGGACACGGCCTGTCACAAGAGAGCCTCGCCTTCTATCCCTATCTTCTGTCAACATACCCACGCCAGGTCGACCGAAAGGCACGTCGATTGATCCAAACATGTCTGCGAATCTACCTGCAGTCAGATCCCTCCGGCAAGCTCAGCACGTTCAGTGGCACTTTTCTGCTGAGGGAGAGCCAGAAGGCTGTCGTTGCGGCCAGTAATGCATTTGTCCTGCTCGAATGGTGCACAATCATTGAAGAAGAGCTGGCCGCAGCAGAAATCCTGAACGAGGCACTTCTCAAACAGGTGTGCTCAGCACAAGCACTACTGCTTGATAAGTGCCTGGCGCCTGAGACAAGAGGAGGAATCTCGCACACTGCTCTCGTCGTGTCTCGCCGTGGTCTCCGCAAACTCCTCCAGTCCAAGCATGGCGGTGCTGCCTTGAAAGTGGTGGTGAAAGAGTTGGCTGCTGGCTCAATTGCGACCCCTGCGAATGCGCCCTTGCTTGGTGTTGTGGCTGGGGTTAGCGTGCGCTTGATTCAAGTGAAGCCGATCTTCGAGACTTGCACCGGCACAGTTCTTGACTTCTACGTGAAGGTCGTGCTGGGTGCCAAGATAGCGCTGCCGAGACAACAAATTCATGGTTTGGACGAGTTCTTCAACAGATGCGTGACTGCAAGTCAAACATCCTCCAACGTCGTTCCCACAATCGAGAAAGCCATACTTAGGGCGCCTGAAAATGTACTCCAAGGTCCTATTACTGCTCTAGCCAAGTCTTTACCAATTGAAATCGACCTGACCGAAGCGGTCAATATCAAATTACTGAAGCCTCTGTTGTCGTCTCTGAGCTCTTCCAACTCTACCGTGCGAGATGGTGCTGCTCAAAGCTTGTCAGCGCTATTGAGTCGAAGACAAGATGCTGCAGGCCTCGAGAAAATTGTCAAAGAATTGCTTTTGACCGCCAAGTCTGCAAAAGCGGCAAGTTACGAATTGCGCGCACTGATTTGTGATGCTTTGAAGGATATCACTCCTCAACAAGTAATCTCTGCCGAGATAGTTCAAGCTTTAGTCCTTGTAGCTGCGAAGGAAGCCAACGAGAACGCTTTGCGCCGAGAAATAGCAGCAATTTCAGCACACGCTGTCCTCATTTTGAGCGACGCTACTTGGACTAAATCTATGACAGACACAGTGGTGAAAGGTTGCAATGAAAAAAGGGCCCAATTCAAGAAGTTGTGGTTGACTGGGCTCGCAACGGCTCTTCTTCAGCTTTCGGTTGTACCCCCGCCATCTCCGGCCAGAGATTTTCTGACTGCTCTGCTGCGTATTGCGGTGGACTCATACCTAGAAATCTCTGCGAAGCCTCTTCCTGCTGCACAAGCCGGCACAGTTTCGATGGCTTACACTGTCCCTGCCCTGGTTCAACACCCCGTACTTGACATCTTTCTCAGAGACAACCAAGCCAAGATGTCCCCAGACACTGTCGGCTCGTCTTGCATACATCCTCAATCGTTCTTGCTCAACTCGCAGGTCTACACGAAACTGTCGAATATTGATGACCAAAAATGGGCTCTAAGTGCACTTCTTGGTGTAGACAACTACCTGGCGAACGCGACTGACGACGGTAAATCTGCTTGGGGTCGAGCACTTCTCTATTTGCTCCTGTCACCGGAAATTAACCCAATAACTAGGAAAATTACCTCAGCAGAGCTCGCTGATCGGTACATGACAAAGCCTGCAGCAATTGGTTCAAGCATTGTGCTCGGGATTTGGGCCTATCTTCGAGAGCAGCACTCTGATCATGGGAAATCACCTAAAACAGAAGCCCGTTCTTCACATCTGCCGCTAAGACGAGCCGTGGCCGCCATCAGTCCTGCGAGACACGCCTGGCAGAAGCAAAAGGTGGAGCCTCCGTACCACCTGCTCGAAGATCAAGCCGTGTCTACCGTCGTCCTCTACGGAAAGGATTTGATCGTCGACGTTGACTGGGTCTCAAACCTGTTATCTATCGGAGTTGATCCTGGCGTTCTGACAGCATCAAGAACTTCGGAACTTATGCAGCAAGTTCTCAGCAATTTCGAACCTGCTAAATTTGCCCCTTTGTCCATCTTCGAGCGAGCAGCGTGTCGCGCAGCTTCGACACTGATGTTCGTTGCCCCGGACCAGACCGGTCCATTACTAATAGCCCAGATTAAGCAAGATCTCGATGCTACAGAGATGGATGGCATTGGACCAACCGACGCTGCGATTGCACGCGCTCCTGAGGGAGTTTTGGTGGTTGACCCACTGACAAAAGCCAACGGTTCAGTTGAGAACAAGAATGTCAAGGACTATGATACTCTCAAGTGGGAGGAAGAGCTTCGTTCACAGTTGGCCAAGAAGAAGGGCACTCCGCAAAAGAAATTGACGTCTGATCAGCAAGCGAAAGTTGACGCTCAGCTCTTGCACGAGAATCAGGTCCGTGAACGCATAAGGTCTTTGTCGGCGCAACTCCGAAGAGGTGCTGGATTTGTCCATGCACTAGCTGTCGGACCACCATCAGAAGCTCGATTGTGGATGCAGCCTGCGATTGGCAGTTTGATCCGAGTGCTGAAAGCTGGCGGTTCGTTCTTCGTCGATGATGAGCTCATTGCTGCCTACCTTTCCTGTTCAAATTATGTGACAGATCGTCTTGGAGCATTGCGCCCTTTCATTGGCGTCGTCACACTTCGGGCCATCGGTTCTTTAGGCCTGCTGCCTGAGATGGAAGTTGAACCTCTTGAGGAGCTTGCGACGAGAGTGCTATATCGTTTGCGCTTTGCATCAGAGCAACGACCTTTCGATACCGCATCCTTAGTGTACGCATTGCCTCTTATTTTTGCTATTCTCGATGATGGAAAGATTGGTAAACCTGCTTCAACTGAAGACGCAGATGCTCAAGTGCTGCTTGCCTTGGAGTTTTTGTCCTTGCAGATGAGCGCCTGTAGTGACGAGAATCTGCCGCGGGCGGCCGTTCTTGAACATCTGTTTGCCTCAATTCGAAAATACCCTCAGCATTACCGATTGATCAAGGACTCCATTCTGGAACTCGCATCAGCAGTGGCCGCCAACCTCAGCGATGTGGAACGTGACGTATTGTTGTGTTCAACTACGTCGGCGGACGAATCAACTCGATCAGCCGCTCTTCAAGCCATCAATGTCCACCTTGATCTTTCCGATATGGAATATTCTGTACACATTTGGATTGCTTCCCATGATGAGGAAGAAGACAACGCCGCCGCGGCGCTCGAAATCTGGGAAGAGAATGAGTTCGAAGTACGAGAGTCATTAATCGAGCTGATTCCCTCGTTCTTGGCTGATAGAGCTCGATCTACAAGAACCGCTGCTGCCAAAGCGCTTGCTAAATCCTTACTCACTCTGCCTGAAAACACAGCAAGTATGCGCATGCAACTTCAGACCACCTACCAGCAGGAAGCCCAGCCATTGGTACCAAAAGCTGACAAATATGGTATCGTACAACGAGGAGAGTTGATTGATCCGTGGGAGCAACGAAGCGGGATTGCACTTGCATTCAAGGAGATGGCCGATGTCTTCAATCAGGATGACTTGCTGCCATTCATGGACTTCTTAGTCTCGGACAACGCACTCGCTGACCGAAATATGATAGTCCGGCAAGAGATGTCACATGCTGGCGTTGCAGTTATCGCTGAGCGAGGTAAGGAGGTTCTTGAGCCCATGATGCGACTCCTTGAGAAAACTCTACAGGGAGAAGACAAGGCAACACAAGAGTCGGACTGGGTCAACGAGGCAGTCATCGTCTTTTATGGCTCGCTATCACAACATCTGCCTGCTGGAGATGCTCGTTTGAAGAAAGTACTTGAGAAGCTAGTTGCTACTCTTAGTACACCGTCGGAATCAGTACAATATGCCGTCGCGAATTGCTTACCTCCACTTGTGCGAGCCGCCGGATCAGACGCCGATTCCTATTTCCCGCGACTTCTGGAAGAATTGTTTCTAGGTAAGACATATGCTGCAAGACGAGGCGCTGCTTACGGGTTGGCCGGAATGGTGAAGGGTAAGGGCATTAATACTTTGCGCCAGTTCCGCATCATGTCATCTCTCAAGGCTGCCACGGAAGATAAGAAGAAACCTGAGAGACGACAAGGCGCTCTCATGGGATATGAACTATTGTCCTCTACCCTTGGTCGAGTGTTTGAGCCATATGTCGTGGACGTGCTGCCCCAATTACTGGCGTGCTTCGGTGATCCAGTGGCTTCTGTTCGTGACGCTTGCTTGGTCACAGCGAAGACGTGCTTCTCGAGCCTGAGTTCCTTCGGTGTCCACAAAGTCTTACCTCAACTGCTCGAAGGTCTGAGCGACACCCAGTGGCGCAGCAAGAAAGGGGCATGTGACCTGCTTGGAGCGATGGCTTACCTTGATCCACAACAACTGGCTCAAAGCTTACCGGATATAATACCACCCCTGACCGGAGTTCTCACGGACTCCCATAAGGAAGTGCGGGCTGCTGCAAATGGCAGCTTGAAACGGTTTGGAGAAGTGATCAGCAACCCAGAAGTGAAGAGTCTTGTTGATCTTCTGCTGAAAGCGCTCAGTGACCCAACAAAGTACACTGAAGACGCCCTTGATGGCCTCATCAAGGTCTCATTCATCCACTACCTTGACGCTCCCTCCTTGGCACTTATTGTGCGCATCCTTGAACGTGGTCTCAACGACAGATCGTCAACCAAGCGCAAAGCTGCTCAAATTATTGGGAGTCTCGCACACCTTACCGAGAAACGAGACATAACCACTCATCTTCCCATACTGGTCCGAGGCTTGCGGGCTGCTGCTGTTGATCCAGTTCCAGCTACTCGTGCAACCGCCTCGAAAGCTCTTGGAAGTCTGGTGGAGAAGCTCGGTGAAGATGCTCTTCCTGACCTTATCCCAAGTCTCATGGGCTCGCTTCGGACGGACACAGGGGCTAGCGATAGATTGGGTTCAGCGCAGGCGCTCGCTGAGGTCCTTGCTGGTCTTGGGACCGTGCGTTTGGAGGAGACCTTACCTACAATCCTGCAAAATGTTGCAAGCACAAGAGCAGTGGTACGGGAGGGGTTCATGACACTATTTATCTTTTTGCCGGCGTGCTTTGGCAACAGTTTTGCCAACTACCTGGCTCAGATCATTCCATCAGTGCTGAGTGGACTGGCTGATGACGTTGAAGCCATCAGAGATACTGCCTTGCGAGCTGGCCGGCTACTCGTCAAGAACTTTGCCACCAAGTCTATCGATCTATTGCTCCCCGAGTTGCAACGAGGCTTGGCAGATGACAGTTACAGAATCCGATTGAGCTCTGTCGAGCTCGTAGGCGATTTGCTTTTCAACCTTACTGGAATCTCTGCCAAAGCTGACGCTGAAGAGGATGAGGACAACGCGGCTCAAGCTGGTCAGTCACTGCTTGAAGTGCTTGGTGAGGATCGCCGGAATCGAGTTTTGTCGTCCCTCTACATCTGTCGCTGCGACACTTCTGGTCTAGTCAGGACGGCTGCTGTCACGGTATGGAAAGCGCTTGTCGCCACCCCGAGAACTCTTCGGGAGATCGTGCCTACCTTGACTCAAATGATCATTACTCGACTTGGTTCAACTAATGCTGAACAGAAGCACATCGCGGCCAATGCTCTCGGGGAGGTCATCCGAAAATCGGGTGAAAGCATATTTACCTCCTTACTGCCTACACTGGAGAACGGCCTACAGGCTTCCACAAACGCAGACAACCGACAAGGTATCTGCATTGCGCTGCGAGAAGTCATCACTGCTGCTTCTCCAGACTCGATCGAGGACAATGAGAAAAAGATCATCAATATTGTGCGCATGGCACTTGTTGACTCAGATGATGAGGTTCGGGAAGCGGCTGCCGAAGCGTTTGATGCACTGCAGAGTATTATTGGCAAGCGAGCTGTTGATCAGGTTCTTCCACATCTACTGAACCTACTGAGAAGTGAAGATGAGGCGGAACATGCTCTCTCAGCATTATTGACACTACTAACGGAGCAAATGAGAGCGAACGCAATCTTGCCTAACTTGATCCCTACGCTGCTAACGTCTCCGATATCCACCTTCAACGCGAGAGCCCTAGCTTCGCTTGCGAAGGTGGGCGGAGCAGCTATGAATCGTAGGTTATCCACAATCCTCAACAACGCTGCGGATAATATTATCACATGCAAGGAAGAGGAGCGCAAGACTGAGTTGGAAGCTGCTTTTGACGCTGTCATCTGCTCAGTTGATGAATACGATGGTCTGAATAACGCGATGAGCGTCATGCTTCAAATGATCAAACACGATGACCACAACCGAAGAGCTATTGCCGCGAAACATCTTGCCGTCTTCTTCAGTAAAACTGAAGTTGACTACTCTCGTTACAACCAGGATCTCATTCGCGTGCTGCTCATTTCCTTCGACGACAGGGATAAAGCTGTCGTCACAGCCGCGTGGTCAGCCCTTAGCGCGCTACAGACACATCTTAAGAAGGAAGAAATGGAATCATTGACTGCATCGACAACGTCGATGATGAAACAGGTCGGAACACCAGGGCATAATCTGCCTGGCTTTTTGTTGCCAAAGGGCATCCAGCCTGTGCTTGCCATCTTCCTACAGGGTCTCATGAATGGTACAACGGAGCAGAGACTACAAGCTGCTAACGGTATCTCAGACATGATCGACAAGTCATCGCCGGACTCGCTGAAACCATTTGTCACCCAAATAACTGGGCCACTTATCCGTGTGGTCGGAGAACGATCTATTGACGTCAAAATAGCCATCATACACGCTCTAAACCAACTGCTTGACAAGATACCAGCTTTCTTGCGACCGTTTTTGCCTCAACTTCAACGAACATTTACAAAATGCATTGCAGATCCAACAAGTGACGTGTTAAGAAATCGAGCTATCCGTGCATTGAGCACGCTTATTACATTGACACCAAGGATCGACCCGTTGATCACTGAGTTGACCACAGGTGCCAAGACAACGGAACCTATGGTAAGGAATGCCATGCTAAAAGCTCTTCAAGAAGTGGTGAGCAAGGTTGGCGCGAACATGAGCGAAGGTTCTCGCCATGCAATATTGAATCTGATGGATTCACAAAATGCTGAAACAGACGAGATGATGGTTGTGATGGCTAAGCTGCTTGGAGCTATGGTCAAAGTATTACCTTCTGCTACAGCAAATTTGCTCATCAAAACTCGCGTGCTTTTGCAGCCCGCTACTTCAGCATCCATCTTAGCTTTGAATGCTGTTTTAGCTGAAAACGCGAAGGCCTTAACCGAAACTCATCTCGACGAGACAAGAGACGTGCTCGCAATGTCGTTGGCCAATGGTTCAACTTATGTTCAGCACAACGCGGTACTCGCAACTGGCAAGTTTCTACTTATCGACCAGCAAAGTGATTATGACTCTATCATATCTAATGCATCCGTCACAGCGCCGCTGGTCGAATGCCTAGCCAGTAAAACCAAACCAGGCAACGACATTGACACTCGTCGGCTAAGTCTGGTAGTCACCAGGACCCTCTCACGCCACCATAATTTGGCTGTCCGGCCGTACATCCACAGTCTCCTACTTCCTATCTTCCAGTCTCTCCGCGACCCCGTGATCCCGATCAAGCTTGCAGCAGAAGCCTGCTTTATCCAACTTTTTGATGTCGTAGAATCCGAGTCAGCGATTTTTGATGAGTTTATGTCGTCCAATGAAGCCAAGAAAGACATTCCAGGCCCAATACTGAAGAGTATTAGCGAGTATATGAAAAGAGTAGGAATGAAACTAGGAAATCAGAAGCGAGAGCAGAGGGAGGCAGAAGGTGGGGTGCGAGGTGCATTGGGACTGGGAAGCGATGAGATTGAAGATGAGCGGGAGGTCTGGAGCGTGGGGAGAGTCGAAGTGGAGGGAACATTTGGTGGGGACGAATGAGTCAGGAGACGCGACCATATCCAAGCTCTATTTGACGAAGAAATTGAACCAACGTCGAGTCTATCACGAACAATGAGATCCATTGTAGGAGCGCGTGCAAGCCGTCTTATGACATCTTTGATCGGTGATGAAGGGAACGTAGAGGTGCTGGACCGAGAGGCTAGCACGTCGAGTCGACAACTTGAGGCCATACTCTGCCCACGCACAGTCCAAATCAATTATGATCCTGGCAAGATACGCTACAACAGTGAAGAGTATACCTGCTTGAGAAGCGCAATTGTCTCGCTCACCAATGCTCGCGTGTGCTAGAAAGTGTGGCCTTATTAGCTGCCGTTATTCAAAGTTTCTAATCCACGGCTGACAGAGGGATCGGCGTTTCGGGAAGACGTGATGCCGAGGCACCTCAGGTCCTATAGGAAAACCAACTCGTCCGCGGACGAATTCAGGTAGGCAAGATTTCCTATCTTGCGGTCAAGCGACAAAATTATATGCAATGGTACATTCGTCCGTACAGGGTCGACCCCTCAGGGCCTTTATTTGACGTCTTCATCATTGCCGGGACGCCCTAAAACATAGGATAGGATGACGGTGAGACAGACACTCGTCTACTTTGGCTTTGACTAGATTGAATGATCGTTATATCATCTCATTTGCATTTCTGTCTTAGTTCCGCATGGCGACGGTAGCGGTAGATGAGCCATGGAATGATCAGAAGCCTGGTGAGTTGCCCAAGGGCATGAGGAGGGAATTTCTGTCGTTTATTAAGGTAAGTATTGCCAATGCATCGCAGAACGGGTTTTGGCATCATTTCAATCTGTACAAGGGCATTAAAAACCACAATGTAGATAGGGACTTTATAATTATACCTATGTTTCCCAAATGACTGACTTCTCGCGTGTAAGAACGTGGCGTCGTTCAAAGGCGACCTCTCGTCGTTCACCGCACCGCCTTTCATCCTCTCGACAACTTCGCTCACCGAATACCCAGCTTATTGGGTCGAGCAGCCTGCTCGCTTCATTGCCCCTACACAGGAAGAAAGTGCCTCTCGCCGCGCGCTCCAAGTCCTGGCCTGGTTCCTCACCACGCTCAAACAACAGTACGACCATCGCCCGGATCGCAAAAAGGGCAAGCCGCTCAATCCGGTGCTGGGCGAGCTCTTCCTCGGGCACTTTGCGCACTCGACCTGCGGGACGACGCATATTATCAGCGAACAAGTGAGGCACCATCCTCCGGTGACTGCGTACAAGATTTGGAACGCAGAGCACGGAATCTCGTTGACGGGGCATCATGCAGTGAGGACCTTTTTCGCCAACCGAATGATTCACATGCATAAATTGGGACACGTGGTCCTGCACATCGACAAGTATGACGAGGACTACCTCATCACGTTTCCACAGGTGCATCTCGAAGGCATCATTCCGCCACCTCCGTACCCTGAATTCGATCCTACACCAATGTACATCGTGAGCAGCTCGGGATTTGTCTCCAAAATCACGTTCTCGGGAAAGGGCTGGCTGAGAGGAAAGCGAAACAGTTTTGCAGCATCGTTGTACACTTCTACAAAGGAAGACTCAAGTGCCGGGACCTTGTATACAGCTGAGGGACAGTGGACTGGCGAGTTCTGCATTCGGGATGCAAAGACTGGAGAGGCGACTGAAGAGTATGATGTAAGGTCATCGAGCGAGAAGCTGACGCCCATCACGCTGGCGCCGCTGGAGGAGCAAGACCCTATGGAAAGTCGTAGGCTGTGGAACCGATTAGCGACGTGCATGTCTAAGCGTGATTTAAGCGGCGTTAGCGCGGAGAAAAACAGGATTGAAGTGGCACAGCGAGAGTTGCGCAAAAAGGAGGAAAAGGAAACCCAGAAGTGGGAGTCGAGGTACTTCTCCCAAGGATCGATCGACCCGAAGATCAAAGCTCTTTGCGACGAAATTGGATTCGAGTTTGACCCTGAGCGTACAGGCGGTTACTGGGTGTTCGATGAAGAGAAATATCAACGTGCTGGGAAGAACAGGGACAGAACATCTGCGAACGTCCAAGGTATTGAGTATTAATGTTTTGTCACAATGTGACCGTAGTTGTCGTCGTCAGTGGTCCGGTTCAACAATAGACGACAATGCGTGTATAGACATGCTGTATGAGACATGTGAAATCATGAACCATATTTCGTACGACGAGCGTGGACAAGTGCTGCAGTCTTGACGCTCTCTCATGTCAGTCGATGTTGAAAGATTTGATCTAACAGCTGGAGCTTTGTGGGAGCAGCTGAAGGCCCAGCCAAGTATGACAGCCAATCGGTACATAGTCGGACAAAAAGCATTTCAGCCCACCAGCTAGGTGAGAGTTCAAGACCATCCCACAATTAAGTGCTCGTAGGGAACACTCGGCACATTTTAAAGTTGCCAGTCTTTTTCCGGGGCACGCCATGGACACCTGGCTAATTTCGAGATACGAAATGGCGCTGGCCAGACCACATTGTGTTGGCCGGCGATTACAATCTATACAAGAGATCTCGAATGGCTTCTGACATCTGAAGTGAAATGTCAAAAGCCAAGAACTTTAGAATTTTCGTTTGTTCGTGGCCGCTCGAAGTAAGCACAAAGACTTAGGAGAGCAATTGCTCAATTCAGGCGCGGATTCTTCCAGATGCGGAGAATTTGTTTATTGTTCTTCATGTGGAGCCTGCCAAACCTTGGTCCCTGAAAGTTGCCCACGGGTTCCTGCATGACATACTAGTTAGTTTTAGCATTGGGAAAAGACTTCCAACAGTATATGGAGAGATGGGAAGCCATATGTGGGGTCTATCAGACGAAGTCAGCATCTGTAACGAGAACGTTGGTCGTGCTTATGATCGCTGCAAAATTCTGCGAGATCCCGTTTGATACGGAAGGCGCAACTTTAGCTTAGCACTCGTTATAATCCTCCTGGGCTGGGCGGGACCTTGGTCTATGAATGGTCGTCGTCTTTTGACCCATATACCTTGCAATTCTGGGATCGTACGTATAAGCAGCCTGCATGGGTTCCGTCCGTCCGTAGTCCCGTCCATTTGTGAATCTAGCCCTGTGACACAGTCTGAAGCACGAGGTTTCCCAAGGTTGCTTAGTCGTATGGAGTATTAATTACCTAGCGAGACGGGTGACAACCACCTGAAAGAGGAAGGTCGTCCACCAGTACACGGGAGAATATCGGCCTACTTTGGTTGTCACCCGCCTCGCCGCTCAGTACCGCTGATCGTGGCGCTGATAAAGGGGAACGCGTTAGTAGCTGACGAGGTGTGTACCGCGTCGCGACGGCGCTAAAGTCAGAACAGATAGTCAACTATTGGCATCACTAAACCCTAATAGAGCCACAGATGTGCAGAGCTAAGCTTCGCATTTCGCGGATCATGTACTAATGAGCCTCGAACAAGCATGACACGATACCCTGTGCACAGCCGTGCAAAACGCGTCGGTAAAGGAAAGTAGATGCTCCACCGAAGGACGAAGGTAGGGAGACTCATCTTCATGCACAGGGTACCAGGCGTAGGATTGGGTGCCCGAAAGCACAAATTTCGTATCAGACTGCAGCTTCAAGCCACCAACGGGCAGCAGATACCAAATACAGCACACGTACGTAGAGCCGCCCCCGAACCACGCGCACCTGCGGGACAGGGAGATTTGGGCGCAGGGATTCCTGGCCCGACCACCCCGACCACCGACACAGAAAAATGGGATGGGACCCAAAGCGGGATAGAGCCAGGCACAAGCGACTCAAACGCGGAATATCCCCCAATCACATTTGTACGTAGTGGTTCCCTCAGAACCTTTGTCAAGCCACCCCGACCAAAGTAGGCAAGGGGCCCACGTTCTCGTCAACCCCATTTCGCCTTACACGATCGAGATTCTAGGTTAAACACGTTAAGATCTGGTGCTGGATAAGCCTATATACCCCGTAGTCCTGCACATTCACTTCCAACCTGCTTGAAGGGACCTCCCATATTTGGATTGACGCGCCAGAGCTTTGAAAATGTTCAAGTCTTTAACCTCGTGGCTACATTGGTACAATAAGCCTTCTTATCGAGATCCAACGACCTTTTTCACGACGGTCAACGCGGACGTTGAGAATGGGCCCACGCGACCAGCATCCGTCAGCTCTCAGTCTGATGCTGCCATCCCCGCGAACTTATCTCTTGACCAGGTCCTCTCCAACAAGACATGTATGGCCCCAAACACTGGCGGACTGCGCGGCGCCTTTGCTGCATCGGCGAACTGACCTCTTTGCTCACAGGCAGTCCCTTATCTCTGTACGATTTCTACATGTATCTCAAGCACATAGAGCTGTCTTGTGAAAATCTGGAGTTCTTTATCTGGTAGGGATCATTCTCGAGAATTATATGATAGGTTTCTCACCTGATGAATAGGTTCCAGGACTACGAAGCTCGTTACGTCGAGAGTTTAAATTCAGCGTCTGTCAATCATATGACGCCATTGCTCTTGTCAGCTCACGGCAAGAAATATTCCTCTTGGGCCTGCGCGGATGTGCTAGGCGACGATGATGTGGACTCAGACGACGGCCACCAGGATGCAGGTAATGCATCAAAATTCCCGGCCCTTGCGGCGGCGCTGACAGAGTCTCAGAATTTCTACAATATGTCGAGGGTCTAGTGGCAGCTCGACAAACCCAGCGATGCAAAACGTTCTGGCCAAAGTCCTCGCCCGTCGAAGGGGCGATGAAGGAAAAATACACCAATACTGAGGAACTTCGGAGAGTGGTCGCAATGTTTCTAATGCCGGACTCGCCCAAGGAGTTGAACATCCCCCCGAGACTGCGCAAGCAAGCGCTGGAAGGTATCGCCATTTCGGACTCTCCAGCCTCCCTGACTCCAATAGTCAACCACGTGTACTATCTGCTTCGCAACTGTTCGCATCGCAACTTTATCCGCTTGGGTGTCAAGAATGGGACTTTCGAGACTCTGTGTATGGTCTCGATCGTCGGCTTTGTCTTCGCGGCGCTAGGTCTACTGACCATGTTGCTGATTGCGTTTGCCTCGCCTTCCATCCACCATTCATCTCGCTGGCGTGGACTAGCCGCTGCACCATTTTGGATCATCTCGCTCTCCTTCCTGTTCGCCGGCTGGCGAGGATCTTGCTTTCTCCTTCTACTCTTCTCCCGCCGCCAGGAGTTACCGTGGGAACGCATTGAAGACAACAGCAGCTTCAGATCACGGGGCAGCAATCGTTGGAGTCTGATCAGGTTCGCCAAAAAGTTGATGATTTTTGAACGAAAAATTCGGGTCAAGGATGAAGGACTTCGAGAGCTTCAGCGGAAGATTGTCATACAAAGTGTTATTGGTGCTTGTGTTGCTACTGCAATTTTGGAAACCATCTTTCTTGTCCTGCCGATCTGGAAATAGTTACAGCTACGAATAATTGGAAATAATGCTTTATGACGGATATTGGGAATGATACACTTTCATGCTCAGGCAACTAATGTGATTTTCCTCCCCTTCAAGCTTCTTTGGCTGACGCGGTGTGAAGCTGATAGCTGTGTTCCAATAATCGGGAGTATGGACTCGTCGGTGGTGCCTGGTGTGCGTGGGCGAGAGAAATGCCGAGCTGTGTCCAGCTCACTTCCGAGCTCAGCTATGCTTCACGCGATCGTATCACATTGTGACCTGCTCTGGAAGCATGCAGAAAGCAATTGCAGATCCCTTGCTTGGGGTTTAAAGCTTAGTTGAACACGCCGCCTAGATACAAATGCGGAGTATTAACAACAATACTCCCTACATATGGCGCGAGCGTGGTTCAGAGGTGTTAGCTTGACTCGCTCTACACTTAACTTAGCCCTAAAATCTTAGTGTCAAGCCCTAGTGATAATACTTCGTACGCTATACCGCAGAGAATGCGGGGGACTCAAAGTTGCGTACTCTTAGCACAACGCATGGGGTCACAAAATTGCAAAAGCCACCCATTCTTCACGAGGTACCGTGCCTCGCCTCTGCCTCGGTGCTTTCGAATTGCCCTGTGACGTCAATCATCGCAATGCGTAGCAGACTTGAGCTTACCATCGAGACAGATTCCCCTTGCGGCTATACAGTTCAGCCAGAAACGGGTTATGTCATGAGTCCAATATGATCATGGAGAATACTTGCTCAAGCAATGGGAACAGACGAACGAACCAATCGACGTATTCGGCTGTGAGACTTCCCAGCCGAGGGCACAGTTAGTGACTCACTGCCGACATCGGAACCGTTTGATCATGCAATATGATACTAACCTTCCACCCAGCCAGCCAAACCAATTGACCGAACAGTCAATCAGCTGAGAAACATATAACTTGTCAAACCAACACCAAACAGCCTTGCCATTACAAACACACATCCCATCACCACTGCGAAATACCACCACCACCATCAGCAATGCCACTTCCTCGTGACCCGTCCTCCCTTTACACGCTCCTGACCAAGCTGCACAACAAATCGCTAACACAAGAATCCGGCATCCCCAAATCCGAATACGAGTCCATCCGGGCCAAGTTCCCCAGCGACCCAGATGGAGCCAAAGCAGCACTTGACAAGCTAATGGTGGACAAATTCATCGCCCTCGACGAAGACAAGTGCCATTTCATCTACCACACGCTGCTGGCGACGGGCGCCAAGACCGTCGTCGAGATCGGCACCAGTTTCGGCGTCAGCACCATCTACCTCGCGCTTGCTGTGGCTGACAATGCGGCGGCGGCGGCTGCCCCAGGAGTAGAGGGAAGCTCCACCGGTGGGGAAAGTGGATTGGTGGTCGGCACTGAGAAGGAGTCTTCCAAGGCTGCTGTGGCCAGGGATGTCTGGAAGCAGGCTGGGGAGGGCGTAGAGCAGAGGATCAAGTTGCTGGAAGGGGATCTGGAGAAGACGCTTGCTGGCGAGGAGATTGAGAGTGTGCTTGGCGCTAGGAGAAAGGTCGATGCCGTTTTGCTCGATAGTGAGTCTTCTTTCCCCGTCATTTCTTTCTTTCTTTTTCCCCCACTCACCCCTTCTTACCCCCAGCCAGCCAGAAATCTTTCCTGGATGGGCTACCTACTAATACATTATTGGGAACGCACCCCCTCACCCCCCTCACCCCCCAAAAAACTTGGCGTCCTACATAGTTTGGGTTACGGCTCGGTGTGTGCCCGCTGCGGGCGTGTCAGAAAAACTGATTTTTGTGCTAATATATCCTCTCTATATATAGTCTGGCCGTATGTCGCCCTGCCGGCGCTCAAGCTGCTTACTCCCCGGCTCCGGCCGGGCGCAGTAGTGTTCACCGACAACAGTGTCCAGTCGGCTGCAGGGTACACTGATTTACTTGCTGTGCTGCGAGACCCCAAGGGCCCGTGGCAGAGTGTTACGCTGCCATACAAGGGTGGACTAGAAATGAGCGTGTACCAGCCCTGATATTTGCAGACGGGAACTTTTTTCACAAATACCCCCCCTCCCCCACCATCACGCACAAAAATAAAAAGGGGTTAAAGTAGAACAATTATCTCTTATTGATTGTCAACAACTATTCAACACATGTCATGTAAAGAATGTTGCATATCGTGCCAAGAACGTTTGGGGACATGTAGTCCTAGAGAATCCATACTAGATCCGGGAAACGGTCTTCCTCGACGTGATAAATGTATACCTCCTTCGCCCCAAGCTGCTTCTGGGAGCCGAGCCGAGCCTTGGGTTTTGACTCTATCGCCTCTGCTGCGCCGGCAGCAAAGGTATGTGTGCTTAGAAGTCGGTGACCTCGTAGCAGACAAATTTCTTCCCGCCGGGCCCAATCATGTGATAGCCACTTGATGAAGGCGTGGCAGGAGACGTCTCAGTGGCAGCTGGAGTGCTTACACCCGTCTCAGGGTATTTAATGCTGCTGCTGCTGCTGCTGCTTGGCACTTTGATCCCAGTGTCTGTCGGTGAAGCGGTGATCGCAATGCTGGTAGTCTTGGTAGTTGAGGGAGAAGGTGACTCGCTAGACGCAGATGGGCTTTGAGATGAGGAAGCGGTGTGATGAGGTTGTGTCCAGCTCCAGCTCTCCCATGGATGAGAGCTGTTGGCCCAAGGCGGGCGACCGGTGACTGTGGACAGCGTTGTTGGATGAGCAGACTCAGATGGTGTTGAGACATCACTGGAAGGCTCAGAGGATGATGTAGGCGCGACGGATGAGGAAGCGGCAGCCGTGCTGCTTGTGCTAGCGTAATTCTTTTGGGTGGTTACGCTGGCGCGGGCGCTGACACTGACAGATGACGTTGCTGCTGGCGTAGAGCTGCTTGGAGCCGGGCTCTCAGATCCATCACAGCTTGCAACGGGCGGTCCAGGAATGGTATACTCCTTCCCGCCATTATCTGGCTTGCCCGTACCGCTATAGATGGAAATGAGGACGCCAGGGTCCGAAGGAGAATATGCACCCGGGAAAGAGACCGTGTCACTGGGTGAGCAGGTACCTGAGCCAGTGACTCGGATTCCTACACAGGACATGTAGAACTGAGCTCCGCCTGCGTTGCCAGCAGAGTGCAGGGCAAGAAGCTCCCCTCGCAGGAGATAGTCACCAGACGCCAGAGAGGGCATCGTGAAGGACCACAGACCAGCGTTGGCAATGAGAGCTAGAGCAAGAATATGTTAGCAGCTATCCCCGTGGGAGCAATACAGGAAGAAAACCTTACTGTCAACACCCCACGTCCTAGTACTTGTGTCAAACCCTTCTTCTGCCACCTTGAACCACTTCAGTCCACTCCCTTCATCCGTGCTAGCATCGTCCACCTTGGCCATGTAGACCATCACGGGACCCTTGTGGGAGGCAGCAATTGGATCGTCGCTGTCGCCCGGGGTTGGTCCAGCCAGGTTATGGTTCCATTGCATACCAAATTTATCACCTGGTGCAACCTCAATGACATCGGTGCTGACAGGTTGGTGCAGTGGCGAGTTGCAGGCCATGGCAGAAGAAGAGACATCTTCGATTGGAGAGTTGGAGGCTGGAGCTCGAACGCCAAACAGATGACCTTGAGAGACGTCGTTGACGTAGCCGGTGTGGAAGAAGGCATGGGCATTGACACTAGCTACCGATAGGGCGAGGGTGATGAACGAAAACCCGAGTTTGAATGCCATTGTCACAGGACGTATCAAGCTATGGGTGCTTCTCGTGAGGAAGATGTTGGTGATGCTTGGGCGGCGGAGAGTTGAAGGTAAGAGAGCCTGTCTCAAGCCGAACGAGTGTGGTGTTCTGCTGTAGCAAAAGAATGGAAGCGAAGCACAGCTTCGACGTCGACAAAGATGGGACGAGTGTGAGGGTCAACCACACAACTCCTTGTTATTTGCTGCTTGCTGCTGAAGCAGAAAATCATTGAGCTGCGGTGGGAGAACGTCTGGCTTTTGTACATGTTGAACGCAGTTACAATAGCGCCACTTCAGTGTGCGCTGACTGTGTATTTTCAACATCCTGATCAATGTCGCCTAGGTTTCGGACGCACTGGCTTGATCAAAAACGAGCATATCGCGCCAACACGTGGGGTGAGGGAGATGAGAAAGGTATCGATGAGACAAGGGTTCCCTATCTCCGCCGAGGCCAGCACCTTTGAGGTCTGCATTTCCGAACTAGATTCATGCCCTCGTTGAGGGTCATGACCTAGCTTGAAAGATACAGGAGAGACGATGGTGGTTTCAGGAGCATGCCGAGGTCTCATATGTGCCAAGAGCAAATCTCGGGCAGGCTCGGTTGAATGGGGCGATCAGGCAATCCGGTCAAGCCTTAGGGTTTCAACCCCAGCCTCGATCGTGGCTTCGACAAGGATTGTCAAGATCTTGAAACTGGCCTATCAGAAATTGGCTCTCAAGCTCGAAAACGGCAGAATCGTCCAGCTTGCAAGAGCTTCCTCTACGGCGGAGAATCCAACCAGTGCCATGGCGTTCTCATCACGATGTCTGTGAAGTTCATATAGATGAGTGGCTACTCAAGTGTACAAATCTTCTATGCTGCAAGCAATGGATGACGCTTAAAAAGACAGAAATTCACAAAGATTGGTCGATCGTGGCTGGGTCCTCCACGGTCTTCGCACTCCCGCTTTATCTGAGAACCATCAGTTTCATCTCCTGATCATCAATCCTTGCCTGGCTGGCCTGCGTCAAAGCGGCTTGGCATGGCCGCCTGTTCAAAATGCACCGTGTGCCCTCTTCTCCTTTTCGCTTTTGGACTTCCCTTGCCGCCACCTTCTTCCTCAGATACATGGCTGGGGCTCACTGATCGGGAGCCTTTCATGGACGACTGCCGAGCACTCGATCGTCGACGGCCGGTGCGGGTTGGGTTTGACTGTGAACCTTCTCCTTCATCGCCGCTCTGTTCGCTGGTGCTGGAGAGGGCTTGTGACAAGGGAGAGACGGACCTTTTCCGTGGGGGAGGTCTCAGGAAAAGTGACGAAGCTTTTGGCAATGATGATAGAAAATCGTCGTCGTCGTAGTCGTCACCGTTCTCTTGGTCGTCCAACTCGGCCCAGATGTCTCTCGAGTCTGTTTCTGGCAAAGGAATCTGAAAGTCGATAGTACGGGTTCGAGATCGCCTCCTAAGCAGCGGAGAGCGTTCGTTGTCTGACATGGTTCCTCGCCTCAACGAGGGAGATCTAGAGCCCATATCTTCAGAAACACTGAAAGCTCCCATTCCAGGGGCAAGGGGTGTTGATGGCGCGACTGACTGGCGCGGTAGCTCTTGTGGTGCGACGTCATCCAGCCTCCACGATAGCGCAAGAACTCCAGCCAGTAGAATGACGGTGCCTAAAGCGACCAGGCCGGCGTCCAGCGCAGTCAAGCGAGAAGCCTGTCGAAAATATATCAGACCGTCTAAAATGGCAATGATGTTATAGATGCAAAAGACAAAAGGATATAATGCACTAGTGCTGCATAGGCGGAGGCCCAATTGCAGATAGTACAACTGTGCCACGGCAAAGACGACCAGTGCCACCAAGATAAGCCAGGATTCGAAGCGATTGAACTGGTTAACATGATCGACGAGGGTTCGGACGACCAACTCTACGGCCGACTTGGCGACAAGTAAACAATGGGCTGAGAGGACACCGGAAATTAGAGCGTAGGCCAGACCACGAATGAAGCGCAGACGAACGAGACGAAGTTGCATGGGTCGTGGTAGGAAGACGGTGAACTGGCGCCTCATGCGACCGGGCGAAGAGACCGAAGAGGCGGAGCGGGGTCTCTCGGACTTGGTGAACCAGTTCTGAATAATATGTTGATGTGAGGAGTAGATCTTGAGTAGATGCGCGAGTACGATGGTCACGATGACAAGCAAGAGTGTGCCGGACATCCATAGGATGAAGGGTCTCTTCTTGAGCAGGTCGAGTAGCTGCTGCAGGTTGTGTGCGGGCTCCGCGATAGCTCCAAAGATGGCTATCAGAGCTGCGCCGGTACAGGTCAAGACAGTGCCGACGACCGAGTATCTTGTAAAGG
This sequence comes from Incumbomyces lentus, assembly GCA_017656005.1. NCBI lineage: Eukaryota > Fungi > Ascomycota > Eurotiomycetes > Chaetothyriales > Trichomeriaceae > Incumbomyces > Incumbomyces lentus. The sequence continues at coordinate 171,071 of JACJVT010000004.1, read as the reverse complement.
GCTCTTTCAGCAGCAGGGTGGCAAAGGCAGTGTTGAAGACCAGGCCGGAAGCCTGTAGGGTCGACAGGACCGGCAGCGGCAGGACGGTGATCTGGATGGTGCTTCCAATCACGTTAGAGGAGACGAACATGAGCATGCCGACCTGCCACCTCGGCCTCTTCCATGCCGGTTTTCGGTCATCGTAGTCCTTCTCGTCTTCCAACAAGTGGGAGAGTCGTTGCAGGGTCAAGCCCAGACTCTGGATCGAGGTTGAAATCAGGCCAACAATGACTCCGACCTGGCGCAATCAGTAAGGAAGCTTGTGCAGAGATGCGAACTTCGTACAGCTACCGTGCCTTCCGGGGAGAGATCACCTAGCCCGGGCATGGCACCCGGTGTTGCGGAATCAGCGGTATGCACGAATCAGCTAGATCAGGTCGCGACTGATGCATTTTGGCATGCTCATGGACCAGACGAGTGTTAAGAGAGCATGGACACAAGGACTGGCTTGCTACTCGGGCCCAAAAAGCAAGAGGGTAGAGAAAAGAAGAGTTGGGTGGACACAGCACGGGGGATGTCGAGAAGGATTGGATGTAGGCCGGTCACGGAAATAGTGAGCGTGGCACTTAAGAGTCCAATTGGACGAACGAATGACGTCTAACATTAATATCATTGAGCTGCCTCCTTCATTGGATCGGGCACATCGGGTGCTTGTTCATGTTAATAATCTCTGGGAGCTTGGCGGCCCGAGTTGCCCGACTCGGAGCTGCGGTCCCTAAACTTGCTGAGTGCTGCAGGGTTAATGCAGGTGTGTCTAAACATCTATCGCTATTCAACTTGCGACCGCGGACGTGCCTGCCTGCGTACCCTGTGCTAGTGTACCTGCATACCTCTCCCTAAAGCTCCTTCCGTTGCGCTCGAGCTTCGTTCTTGCCGTACCGTACGTGGAAACTGCAGCTGGTCACCAACTGCCGGACTTGTTTGGTCGATAATTGAGCTCGGGAAAGCGAAAAAGATTCCTTATCACGCCTTGCAAACTTCACTCGCTTCTCTAACAACGGCGAAGCTGCTCAAATAAAACGTGGTCTTGCTGCTGCACTGTCTCGCTGTCTCTATCTCACAAATCGAATTCTACCCCCTGGCTCTGCCACGATTAGCACCCCACGACCCTCAGAATGTCGGCGCAAGCTCTCTCGGACGACCAGGTAGGTGCTAAAAGCAATGCGATCTCGCCACGTACTTCGTGAAATGCAGATGGCTGATGCTAAGACGCTTGACAGGTCGCCCAGGAACTCAAAAAGATGACTGCCTTCATCAAGCAGGAGGCCATGGAGAAGGCCAGGGAGATTCATCTAAAGGCAGACGAGGAGTTTGCGATCGAGAAGTCCAAGCTTGTCAGACAAGAGACTCAGTCAATAGATCAACAATACGAGAAGAAATTCAAGCAAGCTGCCATGTCTCAGCAAATCACGAGATCCACGTCCGCCAACAAGACTCGACTGCGTGTCTTGTCCGCCCGACAAGAATTGCTGGAGAAGCTCTTTGAAGATGCCCGGAAGAAGATCGCTGACAAGAGTCGAGATGGCTCGTATGAAGGCACACTCAAAGACCTGCTGTTGGAAGGCATGTACATGATGTACGAGCCCAAAGTGGGCATACGGTGCAGGAAGCAAGATAAGGACAAGGTCCAGAAAGCGGCCGAGGCTGCCGCTAAGGAATACGAGGAGAACACAGGGACCAAGACAAAGGGAGTCATTGATGAGAAAGAATGGCTCGCGGAAGAATCGTAAGTTTGCCCGATTCCTTCTCCTCACCCAAGTTGTGCTAATCTCTTTCTAGGGCAGGAGGTGTCTTTATCACCGGTAGTGGAGGCAAGGTCGAGCTCAACAACACCTTTGAAGAACGACTAAAATTGTGTGAGACGGATGCGCTACCGGGTGTCAGGACGACCCTGTTTGGCGCCAACGAGAACAGACACTTCACCACCTAGGCACCAACGGCATGCACATTTGATTACTAGCATTGGATGTTCGTTTAGTCTCAAAGCATCTGCGAGCGAATCAGGCTTCCACCCATTTTCTCGTCGTGATGATCACGAGAGGCACTCGTATGAACGGTTCTCCATTACTTGTCACCTTCACTGCCTCGAGACAGCCACCTAAATTTAGCAGGAGCAGGGCGGTATGCTTTGGTCGACGTATACGCCGCAATGTTTGCAGAATCTAAAAGCGTCTAGACTAGTGATCACAGTGTACCGTGGCTTTGGGCATTTCAATCCTCGCTGCATGTTTTGGATCCGCTTAATCGATGGTTTTCTCAACCAAGGCAATGTCGTACTTGTCCCGTAGTTCCGTCAACAATGGCTCTGCAAGATCCCACGTCACCGGTGCCAAGATGCCCTTCTGGTTGATTCGGCCGTCAAGCACCATCAGGCATGCAACGGCACATGGCACGCCCACCAGTCTGGCCATGCTGCTGTACCCTTTGGGATCGCCGTAGTCTACCAGCGTGCTCGTCCTCGTCTCGGTCTTGCCATCGGCCCATTCAATACCGAACTTGTGTTGCATCATGACCATGTCTCGCTCGCCAGGGCCATACTGACACTTCTCTTCCAACGAGGCACATAGCGTATCAAGAGGCGTTCCTCGAGGAGTAATCGGCGTGTCGCTGAAGATGCCGATCCACTTCAAGCCAGAGATGATCCGATCCTTCTCGTCATTGTCACTGAATTTGGTCTTGGAGCTGATGGCCCACAGGAGATCGGATTCTTTATGTGACGAAGCGCCGAGGATCTTGGCCGTCGCCTCGTTCCAGCGGGTCTCTTTGTTCGACAAGAAGTCGTACTTGTCTTCTGACAGGAAACCGAGATCCACGAGCGCCTTGATAAACTCCGGGAAGCCTTGGTAGCGCAGCGTGCCCCGGACGAGGGTCTGCGCTTCAGGAATGCTGTAGCGTTCTCGGAAGGGAGTGCTGTCTCGGTTTCCGTACGCCACAAAGGCGAATCCTGGGTAGATGAAGTAGGGTTTGGCGCTGGCCATCAGCTCTGGGCCGCTGTACTCGACCTCTTTGCCGTCCTGGTAGAACTTGGCCGTGTTCCGCAAAGCGAGCAGCACCCCTCGGCTGGACCACGAGAATTTGTAGCCGAGCGGGTTGTCCGAGGCCTCGGGGGCAGGCAAGCCGCCGCAGAACGACTTGAACGACGTGATCTTGCCACCGGCCTTGTGCACCTCGTCGATCATCTTCACGGCCCACAGGTGGTCGACGCCGGGATCCACGCCGATCTCATTCATCACTGTGATTCCGGCCTCTTTCGCCTGAGCGTCGAGCTCCATCATGGCCGGCGACACGTAGGATGTGGTGACGACGTTCTTCTTCTTTCGGATCGCAGACTTGATCACGGTGGCGTGGAAGGTGTAAGGGATGAGGGAGATGGCCAGGTCGACCTTTTCCATTTCGGCATCGAGGGCGGCATCGTCGCTAACGTCGAGCGAGATGGCGCGGGTGTTGGAGATGCCCGAGATGAGGTTTTGGGCTGATTCGAGCGTCCGACAGGCTGTGAGGTATTAGCTAGGGCCATACAGCTTATGCGTACTCGGACCAACTGACCAACTGTGACCTCGACGCCGTTTTTCGCCAGGACCTCAACGGTGGGCTTGGTCACGAAACCGGCGCCCAGTAGCAGAGCTTTCTTGCCGCCGCCTCCGAGCTTACTCTGAATGGTGGCCACAATCGAGGCCATATTGAATGAGGGATCTTGTTTCCTTATCAATTACCGTGATTACAGTAGAAAAATGTCCCAAAGAAACAGGTTGTCTGTTCTCTGTTCATCTGAAATTTTAACTCCACCGTTCGAGTCACTAATTGCAGCGAGCGACAAAAATTTACCCCACTGATGCAATAGCTACTCCACACCCCGAGGCCTTCACGCCTACAAGCTGCGTACAGATGGTTCCCAGTACTCCGTACTCAGGGCAGTATTCGGAGATGGGCGAACACTAATAGTGCCAATACTTCGTAATACCTTAGCGTGCTTAGCGTGCTTAGCGAGCTTTATAGGTACCGCGCAACGATCCCGCTCATGCATCTCCTATCAGCGACTAACAATACGGTCCTTCTAATCTTCCCTCTCCAAAGTTGTAGCCAGTGGTGATTGATCGTCACCGGCGATAGTCTGCAATACCAGAACAGAAAGTCCCAGAATGAAATGCACACAGATGGAAGTTTGGGATGTTTGTCGGCCTTTGACGTGGGTGACAAGGCTTCTTCCGGGGTTTTTACCCTAAACTCCGCTGCAGTCTCTGCACTGTACTGCTAATCGTGTCGCGTTGACTCTGCCTTGATACTGCTGGTTGTGCTTCGATCTGTGAAGTTTGAGAACATGTCAGGTGTTCTAGACCACGAGTAGGTTGTGCTTGGGCTGCAGCATATTGCGTGGCACTGAAAATGGTCGGCAGGTTCGACGGCAGGTTGTAACCAATGAATGGGCGCCGGAAGTTCAAGCCGCACTGGTACTACTATTAAAAGTGGGGTCGTTGTAGGTGGAGCACCCATCGTCATCGTCGGCGCTCAGGCTCTGTCGGGTTTTGGTTCGTGGTCGCGTGTCAAAATATCAACCAAAGTCTGGTTCAGAGCTCCATATCGTGGCAGCAAACTCTTAAACCAATCTCCAGCAGCAACGACTGTCATCGGCTAGGAGCTTTTCTTCGCACTGGGCCTCCTCTGTGATCGATCGGAATACTTGTTAGTGCCTCCAGCTTGCTGCGCCAAGAAAAGCACCGACAGGTCCCGGATTTGTCCATGCTGTCCCAGGTTTCCATCGAGTAAGAAAGTTTAACTGGTCTGCAGTAGTGGCCACTGGAACTGGTACTTGGTACCGGGCACGGGCAGTGGTAGCAGCAGGAGCAATGCAGCCTCTTCCACCGCCGCCCACTGCTCATGCTGCAGCCTCCGATTCAGGGAATGGAGCGGGCAACCAAAAACAATCGACCCCTACGGCCACCACCAACACAAATACCGCTGCCGATGGTCCTGAACATCGCGCAGGCCCCTTTCGTCCCACGTTCGCTTTACAGTCCCCCGACGACCCAGACTATTCTGCACAGCCCTCCCGCACGCACTCCGCCACGGGTACTTCGAAGAAAAGAAAGAATCGGGGCGGCAAGAAGAGAAGAAACCGACGACAGTCGTTCGCTGCAGCCCCCTCTGAAACTTCCCCCGTCGGAAGCAATATGGACAATAGCGCGGCTGACGACGATGGCAATCCTCAGTCCCCCATTCGGCCGGGCGAGTCCTTTTACCGCCGGAAGAGCAACCGAAGCCGCGACAGTCTCGATAGCGATGCCCTCCTCGACCACCGTCACCAGGACCCCATACGTCCACGGCGGGATAGCAGGTTGAATCCGCTAGCTGCCCATCGAGCTAGCCTCACCGCCACCTTTGGCCGTCAGCGCAGCAACGACAGTCGTAACCAACATGCTCAACGGCCCGGTGCAGTGCCTGAGGATGATGGTTCCGCTCAGGACGAACCCACCGATCGCACGCCCCTCATGCCCGCCTCCGCTCAACCTCAAAGCCGCAGCCCTGGCCCCCCTGGCTACGGGATCTTCCGCTCCGACACAAGGACATCGAGCAGGTCCACCACCCGCAGAAGAAGAACAAAGTCCACCACCGTCGGCTCATCCTTTCCCAAGTACTCCGACAGCCCAGGCTACGACGTCAACAACCCTCCCTCCGTGCCCGCAAGTCCACACCTTGGTCCCAGCGATGACCCTATGATGCCCGAGCCCGGCTTCCTTGCCCGCTCTCCCGAGACTTCTCGCACTCAGAGGACGAGACTGAACGGTGACGCTTTGATCGACATCGACCAGCAGGACCTTCATGATGGCGAGCCTAACTCCGCTCCACCAAGCCCTCGACTGGGTCCGGAAGGCTTGACCCGACACAAGCGTACCATGACCTTTGGTGCTGATGTCGATGTCTGCTTTCCCTCCGAGGTCATGTCGGAAATGGCTGAAGAGGAATTTGATCGCATCGGGTCACGAGACGATCCCGTCTACCCTCTTCGCCGTCGAAGAAAGAGAGAATGGCCTCAATTGTGGGTGCTGGACGAATGGGCGAGGGAAGAGCAAGAGCTGCAAGCGGCCGATCGACGCCAAACTCAGCGCGTCCACGAGCCTGTTATGGTCGAAGGTCGACTGAGGCCTTCCAGACTGAGCGCCTGGCATCGCGATGTGGAAGAAGCCCCTCTGCGTTACACCTACTTCAATGAGGAGTTCGATAGCACCATTCATGCCACGTCAATCTCAGACCTGATCACTGATGGTGCTGGCTTTCGAGAACTCTTCATCCCTGACCGCCCCGTCTTGGATGATTCTAGTTCGAGTGAATCGGAGCCGGAGCCAGCCCAGCCTTCGCCAGCCCCAGCAGAGAGTGCCAAGTCGACCGGTGTAATCAGCCCTAAACAACAACAACCGCCGGACGAGAACGGCAGTGGGAATGGCAACCCCCTCTCACGACTTAGCACCATCAGCTCCCTGCACCAACGGAGCCGCTCTCAACAAATGTCCCGTCTGAGCTCCATCCTCTCTGATGTCCCCGAGGCGCGTTCTCGTGATCCGAGCAAGGCCCGCTCAATCGACAATTCCGGAGAGATGATGCCTCACCCTGCCGTCTTGCCTACTCCGGAAGAGCGTCCCAAAAAGTTTGGGCCCCGGCCCACCTTCTGGCTCGACGTGCTCTGTCCTACGGAAGTCGAGATGACGGTCCTGCAAAAAGCCTTTCGTATTCATCCCCTGACAAAAGAAGATATCATGCTACAGGAGGCACGGGAGAAGGTCGAGCTGTTCAAGAACTACTATTTTATCAACTACCGAACCTTCGAGCAGGACACCGAGTCGGAGGACTACCTCGAGCCCGTGAATGTCTATGTCGTCGTTTTCCGCCACGGCATCTTGACCTTCCACTTCAGCCAAATACCACATCCCGCCAACGTACGCCGCCGAATCAGACAACTGAAAGACTACCTGATCCTCTCGGCAGACTGGATTTCCTACGCCATGATCGACGACATCACTGATGCCTACGTTCCTATGATCCACAATATCGAGACCGAGGTCGATGATATTGACGAGGCCATCCTACAATCCACTCCCGGAGCGTTTTCCTTCCATAAAGAGGCAGCGGGCGACGAAAAGCCAAAAGAGAGGAAACAAAGCAAGGAGAAGGACGACAATTCTTCCCTGTTCTCTTTCTCCTTGCCTTTCACCAAAGCTGAGGACAAGAAAGACACCTCTGGCTATGACATGCTGCGACGAGTCGGTGAGACGCGCAAGAAGGTGATGAGCCTCTATCGCTTGCTGGGCACCAAAGCAGATGTCATCAAGGGTTTCGCCAAGCGATGCAACGAGCAGTGGGATGTGGCACCAAAGACTGAGATTGGCCTCTACCTCGGCGACATCCAAGACCACATCTTGACCATGACCTCGAATCTTGGCCATTATGAAACACTCCTTTCGCGTGCCCACAGCAATTACCTAGCTCAAGTGAGCATCCGCATGAACGAGCGATCCGAGCAAACGGGTGATATCCTGAACAAACTGACCGTTTTCGGCACCATTGTGCTGCCCATGAATATCATCTGCGGTATGTGGGGCATGAATGTGAAAGTTCCAGGTCAGGAAATTGACAATTTGTGGTGGTTCTGGGGTATCACGGCCTTCCTGATGGCCTTTGCTGTGGGCTGCTATCTGTTGTGTCGGAAACTGTACGGTATTGTATGAACAGGGCGTCGGAAATGGCGGAACGAGGGGGGGGGGGGGGACCAGCCAGGCGTTGTGGAGATGGCCTTTTTGCTGTCGCCTTTTGTGTACGTCCTTGTTGGACTAACTAGAATGCAAGTTTCTGTACAGAGGCAGGAAAAAGAGAGAATTTGGCAATTGAAAAGGCAATGTCTCGTAGAATTGGCGGACGGAATGAGCGAGTTTGATTGAATGGGAAGCGGGCTACGAAATAGGCCACCGATTGATTCAGTTTGAGACCCCATGTAAATATGGCGAGCGCCGATAGCCCGTTCGTTGCTTTGCAAACATGAACATATTTCTGCCTGTCGTGGGTTCAAGACATGGGACCAGCAAAGATCCTCTTTTTCCTTTTTTCCTTCCTTCCTCCTATTCTTATTCCTTTCGTTCTCTGTCTGTCTTCTGCCCTCGAACCGCGTTGAACAGGCTATTGGGCCATGGAATTGCGTCTCTACCTCGGCGATATCACCGAGTCAGAACACTAGTAGTACCCATTAACAGAAGTTCAACTCCCATTCCTACTACACAAACACATATTATATTGCCGAGGAGGACGGACGGGAGAATATAACGAAACGAAAACTGACTTGCCATAATTATTTGACTAATCAACTAACTTGGTTGATTGGACTTGACTTGGTTATTATTACTCTCCTGTGAAATATATATAAAATAAATCAATGAGGGAAGGAATGAACTTATGAAGGAAGGAATGAACCAAATCAATAATAAATCAACAACTTGAAATCATTCATCCTATTTGCGAGAAAAAAATTACATATAGTACGGCAAGGAATTCTCTAGCTAATTACCATCATCCCAACCCCCTTCAAGGCCTTCCATAACCCCAGATCCACATCCGAATAGATTTCCATTTTTCCATTTTCCATTTTCCCTCGAGGCTTTCCCCCCTGCCCAAAAAGTTCTTAGTTGCTGAATGAACGCTTTGACTGGACCTGGTAGAGAATAGATAGATAGATAGATAGATCCTCAGAAAACAAGGCTGTTTTGTGTTTTGTTTCGTAACGTCGTGATATGCCCCAAAGAAGAAAAAAGCGTAAAAGGCGTAAAAACTGCGGGGTTTGTGTAGACTGTGCGAGAATGTATAGAATAAAATAGCCAAGCAAAGTACAACCGGCATCGTCTTTCCCCTTTTCCTGAGTTTGCCTGGTTTTGTAGAGTTCCCACATGATGTTGATGATGATGCTGTCCCCCCCCATAATGTACGAGAAACGCCCTGTCCCCTAGATCTAAAACGAGTCCAAACTATGCTAAACGCTTGCTCGCTGTCCAATCGAAATCTTGCATTCAAAACGCCTTTGCCAGATTGGTTCGTTTCCACAAATTTGATTGTGATTGCTTTGTTTTCCCTCTCACTTCTCCTGCTCGTCCTCCTGCACATGTAACTACTCTTCACCGGCTTGCTCAGCTGCAACGAGGACCTGCGCAGGGCAAACCACAATCTCTTCGTCTCCTTCACCTCCATCAGACCCTTTCTTTACCACTAGTGGAAACAGGACCATGCGGACAACCGCCTGCATCTCCTGCAACTCGTCGTTGCTGCTGGTCTTGCCCGACCGCTCGTTCATGAGGCTCGCGTTGAAATAGACTTTACGTGCCAGATCGCCATTCGTGTCGTACTCCGGCTGCAGCGGAGCAAGCATAATATATTCAGCTTTCTGTGTGCGCATCTCAATGCTGAGTTTGACAGCAGCACGCATGACGTTCGTCAAGCTCTCCAAGACTTGCGCCTCCAGGTTTTGTGGTGGTGGGAGGAACTTGGACAGGGTTTGCAAGATCTCAGTCGCGACGGCGTCAGTGTCGCTGTCCTTCTGTGCCTTGAAGGATTGTCGCTTGGTAAGCAAGGTCAGGGTCAAGGCACGCCACTGGTGGACGGCCGCGACTGGCCCAACCTCGGCCAGATTCTTCTCCAGCTGTTTCAATTTTTGTCGTTGATCACGATCCATGCCGAAGAGGTAGCGTGTGAAGACAAACTCCCAGATCATGGTCATGACCACCGACATGAAGACATCCCGTCTTCGCACGCGATCGGCCAGGTAGACATCGACTTCAGATCCATCGAGGATGACATTGTCGAAGCGATCGATGATTTTTTCATTGCGGACTTCGCTAGTCGCCCTACAGACGCGGGTGTCACTGAATTTGCTGAAGCGCAAGACCCATTGCTGGACGTGTTGGCAGAGTTGCTGACAGGCGTTCTCAAAGTAGTCTTCGTCGCGGACCACGAGGACTTCGTCGACTCCTCTCTGCAAGATTTTGGACTGTAGATCTCGGATTTTGGCTCGTGCGACATCCAGGTCCCGACGCAGCTTCTGCAATTCGATGTCTTTGCCGGCAATGGCATCTTCGAGCTCGCGATCCTTGGAGGTAATGACAGCAGTGACTTGTGCAGCGACGATGGCCTGAACCTCGTTCGATACCTGCTCGTGCTTGCCCCGTAAGTGCTCGAGTTCTCGACTGGACTCTTGTAGTTTGCTATGCGCCGTGTCTTTCTCGTTGAGCAGCAGGGTATATCTGTTCTCATGCTCATCTTTAAGGGCCTCTCTTGCCGCCGCGAGACTCTCAATCTCTCCGCGCAATCTGCCTATCTCAGAATCGCGCTGCGAGAGTTGTTCGTGGAGCGTTTTGAGCGCCTCCTCGGTGGCTTGGTCATTTTGGGTATGTTCGAGGTGCAACTCGTCGAGATGCCGTTCGGCAAGCTCCTTTTGCTCGGCGAGAGCCTTGTTTTCGCTTGCGAGCTCTTCGACACGTGCTTGGAGGTCGAGTACTTGGTTCAATGATTGTTGTTTGCGTAGGCTCGGCGGTCGTGAAGTCGAGGGAGAATGGGCAGGCGCAGCACCATAGCCATCATATGATTCGGCCATCGAGGCGCTTCGATCACCGGCTGGACCATCGGCGGGCTGCTGTGGCTGCTGTAGTGATGAGGATGGAGAAGTGCTAGACCGACGCAGGTTGCGCATCGAATTTGTCCGCGATTTGCTCAGGGATCCACCTCCACGCTCACGTGACATCAACGCTGCCCCGCCAGCAATGCCCATAGCTGCTGCCACCCCGGCTGCCCCTATGGCAAGTCCAGCATTTTCGTCAATCGTACCCAATGCACTTCCGGCTCGCGGCGACACAACTCGATCGATGCTTTCGCGCGGAGAGAACGGTCCGGCAAACTGTTGTCGAGGTGATGAGCTGAAGGAATCCCGATCGACCTCTTGCGTGTGCGCGCGATGCAGTAAATTCGACGACAATTCTTCAGAGTGTCGTCGTGATCGAGGTGAAAGCGGTGACCCGGCGACTGCTCGGAGGTTGCCAAACGAGTCTTTCTGTGTCCGCAGACCCGTTGGGGTAGTCGTCGACTCTCGAAGATTGCCGAAGCTATCACGCACCATCCGCAGTCTAGGACTGGAATGCCGCTCTCCTGTCGATGAGCCAGATCGAGGGTGGATGGACTCGGCAGCTTCTCTCGTCGCGCTTGTCGACGGCGTGCGGAGGTGCGCAAACTCAACTGGTGTCTGAGCCGTGCCGCCATGGCTTGGAGGAGATGTCTTGGTCAGCGAAGCATCCTGTTCCCTTGACGTGGATTCATCGTCCGACCATTCTTGTCTGAGCGGGGTTTCGAGATTGCCAGCTGATAATGATCTGATGTCCCGTAGTCCTTTAATGCTTTCAGAGGAGCTAGTAGGCGACCTAGGTCGTGGAGGCCGCAGATGGCTCATTGTCGCCCCTTGCTCTTGTGCGGACCTCTTGCCCTCTGGTTGGTTGATTGGAGGGCTGGCTGCAAACCCGCTATCCCTATCTCTTGAGAATACGTTATGGGCAGCGATGGGCGAATCTTGAAATTGGACACCGCTATCACGGATCGACTCTCGCGGTCTGTCCAGGTTCGAAAATGACCAACCAGCAGATTCTGGAACCGGCAAATTTCGGCTTGTCTCGACGCTTGCTTGCTTTTGTTGTGCGTCCGCCACAGCGCTGAGCCCAAGACCAGCCGCGATGCCGAGAGCGGTGTCCATGAGATCATCATGATCTGGTGGAGGTGTCAAAGCTCGACTAGCCGACGATCGTGGCAGGTCATCAGGTTCCTGACCTGTCCACAGCTGGGGTGATCTTCGTCGCCGTCGCCGCTCTCGAGTGCTCTCACTGATCTGTGAGCTTTCGCTGTCGCTTGCCGCTCGAGGCGGCTCACTTGCAACCGCTTGAGCTGCCCATTCCTGCGAAACTTTGCGAGGAATCCTCGTTCCCGTGTTGTCGACTTCGCCCTTGTCGCTCGGCTCAGCTCTGCGGCTGTGTGATGATGACTCCGTAAGACCCTCAATTTGTTGAATATTTTCATCACCACGTACTTGCTCAGTGTCCATCTTGTAGTATGACTCGAAATCGGGAGAAGCAAGGTCCCTGGTCAGCGAACTCGCTTGCAGTTGCTCAGATGGCTGCTCATGTGGCCTATCATATACTTCCACGCTGCGCTTGTTGAATTTCGGATCAACCTCCGTTGACGCAGAAGCTTCCGTCAATGGGTGTTCTTCACGGGGCGCGATATTGCGATAGAAGCTTTCTTCGTCTTCACCTGGTGTTTGAGGAGCTTCACCCATCGGAATATCCTGTCGTGGTGGGGCTGATGGCATGAACTCTTCATGCAGCATTCCAGGATCCTCCGAGATGAGCTCGGGCTCGACTGTCCTCTCTTCTGATGCTGTTGCATGTGTCGCTAACCCACGCGGTGCTTGTTCGAAAGCGCTGGTTGATGCAGACATGGCCTTCTTCTTTTTCTTATCCTTCTTCACTTTCTTCACTGGTTTTGCCCAGTCGTCCTCTTCCGCAGCGACTACAACTTCCTGTATGCTACTTTCTGCCTCCACTGGTGTCTCTCCAACGTCAGCGACAGGCTCAACGTCAGCGACAGGCTCAACGTCAGCGACAGGCTCAACGTCAGCGACAGGCTCAACGTCAGCGACAGGCTCAACGTCAGCGACAGGCTCAACGTCGGCGACAGGCTCAGCGTCACCTAAACTCCTCATAAATTCAACCTTCTCGGCAAACCCCTCGACGTGGGTTGGCTCGTCGCTCATTGGAATCTGTGTTGTTGACTTCCTCTTCTTCTTATCTTTCTTTGACTTCTTCGAAGTTGAGGCAGCCCATTCATCCTCGACATCTGCTTCTGCTGCAGGTGTTACGGGTGGTAGATCCTCTGTGCGAACAGGCTCCACGGCTGGTATCTCCGTCTCGGGTCCACGAGTCACGAAGTCATTGGGCTCGTCGAACGAAGGTGCTTCGTCGCCCATCTTGTCGACTTGAACGCGCACAGGTTCTGCATACATTTGCTGAGGCGGAGTTGTGATGGACGGTGACTCAGATACCATTGATTTGCGTTTCTTCTTGTCCTTCTTCGATTTCTTGACTATTGGTGACGTTTCCCAGTCCGCTTCGGCTACTTTCGGATCCTCCATCCAAGGACCGCCAGCCGCTCTGTTTTCTTCAGGCGCAGCTTCAATTGATTCGGCCTGTGGTTCTACGGGCGTTTCCACCACTTCCTTATCAAGCAGTGTGTCCTCATCTGCTACCGGCGCACTCACAGGCACTTCGTTCTCGGCGTCTGACACGAGGGTTGACTTGCGCTTCTTTTTCTTGTCCTTTTTGGATTTCTTTTCGGGTATTGCCCATTCTTGGTCTGCGGTGTTTTGCTCGACTGGTAGTTCTCGTTCTGTTACAATCTCTGCGTCTCCAAAGGCCTCGGTGGACTCAACAGTCTCTGCAATCGTCTTATCATCAACATCGACAGCAGTAAATTCAGGGACCTGAGCTTCTTCCTCGACGAGAATCGGCTCTGCTGTGAAATCTGGCGCCTCGATGTTTTCGGAAGATCTCCTATCGATTGGTACTGTCCCGACTTCTCCTTCGAACTGTGTCGTTCCCTTGTCCAATGCCGCCGCTGACGTCGCAGTTGACTTTCGTTTCTTCTTCTCCTTTTTCGATTTCTTTCTGTACAACAACCCTTCCTCCTCTACTTCAGTTGAAGTCGGTTCTGTGCTGTGCGGTGTCGGACTACTGGCTCCTATTCCTGTCCCGTCGACCGAGGTGTCTAGGACGCGATCTCCAGGTTCTGTGACGTTATGCTCCTCTGCAGGTTCAGGAGCGTCCTCTAGAGGACCAAGCTCGCCCTGTCTTGCTATGTTTTGAGGTTCGGGTTCGACTGTAGAAGAGATCATTTTGTCTTGCAAGGAGCTATCCTCTTCAACGAGGACCCCATCGTTCGATGTGAAGTGAACAGGCTCGAAGGAACCTTGGAACTTAGCTTGTTGAGAGGAGACCTCTTTGCTGTCGACTTCAGGCTCCACTTCGTCGTCCTTTTTGGTAGTAATGTCCTGCAACGATGCTTCAAGCACGGGCGCGTCTGCCAATGTACCTCTGCCAATACCCACGTCTTCTGGCTCAGCCGAACGCTGGCGTCTCGATGCGGCAATTTCCAGACCACTAGCAGAAGATTCTGGTTCCGTCCTTTCCTCTCCCGTTTTCGAACTCGTGGAGACTGGGAATGTGTACCACGATTCGGGTTCCTCAACAAGCATTGGCTCTAACTCCTCTTCAGGAAAATTTTCGGTGATTTCCATCTTCTCCGCATCTGATACACGCCCGGGTGAAGCAAAATCGTCTTGATTCGTAACCTCCATCAGAGTTTGTTCCAGGTTGACTGCGCGTGAACTTTCAGGTTCAGGGACTGGCTCTGCAATTACTTCTCTTGCCGGTGCAAATGCCCCTTCTGTTTCTGTGAGATTCGAAATCGTAGCGTCGTCGTCTCCTCTAGCATTGGACGCGGCTCGACTGCCCTTCCTGCTTTTCCTATCCTTCTTGGCTTTCTTGCCTGCTGTTTGTGTCGACCAATCGTCTTCAGGTACTGGCTCGGCGGCTGCAGTCTGGTAGACATCGGGTTGTGTAACTGCGTCTAGACGTTCACCATGGCCGAGCGTTTCGGTCTCCTGAACTAACTCAGTTTCGGTCGGCGTGATCACAGACGATCCTTTAGGATCGGGGTCGTTGTCGGATTGAGATCGACTTTTCTTGCCCTTTTTCTTGTCCTTGGATTTCTTGGTTGGCCTAGTCCATTCTTCTTCGCCAGCTTCCCCGGAGAATTCTTTCGACTTCGCTACAAATGGCTCCGTGCCGGAAGTATCCATAGGTTCAGACCCTTGTAGACCTTCGTAATTTTCCATTCCACTTACAGAACCCACCTCAGGATGCTCGATGACCATTGCGTCAGGCGGCATCTCTTCCACGAGTGCTGGTTTCGTAGCTGTCTGCTGTGCACTAATTTCGTCCTGTGCATCACCCTGCACAACTTCGATGTGAGTGGTAGTGGGTTCATGAGCTCCGGACTCCGCTACAGTAAGGCCTGACTCGAAAGTGATGGGCGCGGATCGTGCGGTATCTTGATCTTGCAGAGGCTCTGTAGCTGGTGCTAATTCACGGAACATATCGGTTGCGTCCTCTGTCGGCTCGTCTTGAACAAGAGATTTTCTCTTCTTTTTACCCTTCTTTGACTTTTTCGAAGTTGAGGTCGAGGTTGTCCAGTCATCCTCAATCGGGTCAAGCTCTGCAGTAGCATCTCTGTCAGCACCTGTCGAAAGTAGTCCGGCGCCATGTGGTTGCTCATTGTCGGCTTCCTCGGTTACAGGTTGTGCAGATATGATAGTCTCATTTCCAGTGGTTGGAATTTCGCGTCCCGTCTCTGTTGGCTCAATCAGGAGACTTTTGCGCTTCTTCTTCTTGTCTTTCTTGGATTGTTTCGTGGGCACAGACAATTCGTCTTCAGCTGAAGCGATAGCGTGCGCTTCGTTCTCGTCAAGAGCAGCACCTTCGGTTGGCTCTACGACTTGATGGTCAGCAAAGTCTTCAGTAACAGGTGCTTGCACATCTTCTGTCTTGGCAGGTTCAGCCGCGGTGTCAATTTCTCTGAAGAAACCTTCACTATTTTCTGGAGACTGAAATTCAGCTGTAGTCTCTTGGTCTTGGAGTTTCTTCTTTTTGTTCTTCTTGTCCTTTCTCGACTGTTTGCTGGAGACTGGAATTGACCAATCATCTACGGACCGAGTCTCGGGCACAGGCGCATCAACTTCAGGATACATAGAGTCGTCATTGAGGTCAAAGACTTGTCGAGCGCCGTCGCCAGTAGAACTCTGTTGGATCGGTAGTCCCTCCTCCGCGATGACATCGGGGATTGGAGCACTTTCCTGCTGCAGTACAGTGTCGGAACTGGGCGCCTGATCAACACTAGATTCAACGACAACATCTGTGCCAGGCGTTTCTTCGGCTTCAACACCAGGTGTTTGTGTAATGAGCGCTGAGTCTGGATCCGTACCGGTCTCATCTCTGAGGGTAGATTTGCGTTTCTTCTTTTTGTCCTTCCTGGAGATCTTGGGTGCCCAGATTGAAGGTTCTTCATCAACTAGAGCTTCCGTCGCATCTGCAAGCTCGGCGGTAGGGCTTGAGTGAGCTGGCAAGGACAAGCTAGATTCTGCTGTTGCGTCTAGTTCTTTTTCAACAGAACGGGCCTCTGCCTCAGCACCAATCTCTACTTCAGATTCGGCTGTTGAAGTGTGAGGCAGAGATTCTTCCTTAGTCGCCAAACCCTCGTCTAATGTGGACTGTCGTTTCTTTTTCTTGTCCTTTTTCGACTTCTTCGAAGGCGTAGGCAAAGCCCATTCATCGTCAGCAATTACTGTCAATGGCTCGGCTTGCGAATCTTCAGGTATATCATCACGAGTGAGCCCCAATTGCGCAGCGTTAACATCTGCGATCGCCTCAGCAGCCGGTTCAGCGATAGGTGTCGCTATGAGCATGTCCTTCTCTGTTGGTGGATCGGATAAACCCTCGATGCCGGAACTTCTTTTCTTTTTCTTTTCTTTCTTTGACTTCCTGCCTTTCTCGGGGATCATCCACTCCTCGTCGACCTCATCGGGTGCTAAAGGTCTGCTCTCAGGGGTTGTCCCGTGCGCCTGGTCTGATGCGTCTGCGAAGACGCTTGTGTTGTACTCTGGTGTCGGAATCTGCGCTTCTATTTCATTGTCCGATAGAGGCTTAATGTCGTTGCCAGCAGCCTCAGCTTGCTCATATTCTAGCTCCTTGCCAAGTGCTTCAGCCTCCTCTAAAATAGATGGCCGTGTAGTGGTATCGAGACGCCGTTGTTCTTCGCCCATTCCACCGTTGTCAGATCCCTTTTGCTCATCCAAGTTGCCTTCGAACCATTGAACGATAGAAGACTTGCCGCCCATTGCAGCTTCTTCCGTCACCTGCGTTTCAGCGATCGGGTGTCCGACCAGTTCTTCTATGGTCATGCCATCCATTTCATCCCCAGTCTCAATGACACCTTCGCGTTCTTGAGCTACGGGGGCAGCTTCGGGAGCCTTTAAATTGTCTGAGGATCTCTCAAAAGTGACAACATCTTCTTCGACTGGAGGCTCGCCGTCGTCATTATCAGTTGTCGTGTCTTTTCCAGTCGGCTCATTTCCATCCCCCGTTCCCTGCTCTTCCCGGCCGTTTTCTTCATTTGTTGCAAATTCCGATGATAGCTTCTTGGTAGGAGTGGGAAGATCGTTATTTGACGCCCTGTTCAGTTCCTCATCCTCAACATCAGCATTTGTGGACTTTCTCTTCTTTTTCTTATCCTTTTTCTGCTTGCTCGATCCCTGTGTGGCCCACTCATCCCCAAGCTCGCGCTTTCCGGAAACAGGTGAAGGAGCAATAGGTGGAACTATTTCCGTGGTGTCTGCGGAGTCAACTTGCATCCCTGTAACATCAAATTCGAGCGCCGAAGGTTCATCCACAGCGAGCGACTGTTTCCTCAGCTTTCTTCTGTCCTTTTTGCTTTTCCTGCTACTTGACGGCAGAGTCCACTCAGTGTCATCGGTTTGTTCTAGAAGTTTGTCTGCTAGTGCAGTAGACTCGCCGAATTGATCTACCGTCCATTGCGAATCACCTGCTGACGACTCATTGTAATCAGCACGATCGACGTCAGTAGCTATGTTACCTTCTACGCCTTCATCAACTTGCTCCGGCGTTGCGGAGGCCTCGGCCGGGACATCAGTCGGGATCGAGGTGGGCGCTTCTACGCCAGCCAATGAGCTAGTCGTCGTAACAGGTGCAGGTATGAGATCAGCACGAGCCATGCTCGGCGAAGATCGGTACCAGTCTTCAGCTGCGTTATTGTCATCACCTTGAGAAGTCGCACTGGGTGCTTGCTGTGAAGATATTACATACGGAGCTTGTTGGTGCGCATACTGGTCGTACTCTGGCATTGCGAAGGAGTGCGAGGGCGCAAATTGAGGTTCCACTGGGGGCTGCATACCATGAGGTTGGCCAATTAACCCCTGATCAATAGTTTGATCGAACGGTTCGGTCCGGGGATGTTGACCTGCATTTCCGGGGGCTTCACGATAAAAATCCTCAGGATCCGCCTCGGCCACCACAGGCTGCTGCGTTGATTCCTCAGTGGGCTGAATGTTCACCATCTCAGCATCCAAATCGGGGGAAGTTTTGTCGAGGACGGTACGTGATACCGAGGTAGCAGACATGGGTTCAGGAGTTACGAGTTCTGGTTGTGAGGCAACGACTTCAGGAGAAGTCGTCATTCCTGAGAACATAACTTCAGGTTGTGATACAGCAGATCTGGAGTCGGCAGTTCCAAGGCTATCTTTTGGAATTGTTTCCTCAATCTGGTGAATATCATCAGGAGAAGCACTCATGCCATCAGCAGAAGTTGACGGAACCTGTATGGGCTCGTCAAGTGTAAGAGAGGCGGTAGATCCACGCTTCGCTTTCTTTTTGTCTTTCTTTGATTTCTTCTTTATCGGGGCCCATTCCTCCTCTTCAACTTGCTGTATTCCTGACCCGGGCGCTCGTGTCACGAATTCGGCGTCTTCAATTCGAGAATCAGACTCCTCCATTGAGATAGGTTCCTCCACTAACGATGTATCGAAGACATGCTCTTCAGTTGGTGTGGCTTCAGGGGCTATTTCTGCGGTGTCCGGTAAGTTTTCATCCCCTGGCTGAGAACTACTCCCTTTTTTCTTTTTCTTCTTGTCTTTCTTGCCCTTCTTGCTGATGGTGGTGGGAAGTTTCCACTCCTCCTGCGTCTCTGACTCTGCCGGGGTACTGGCTTCTGGCGGATCGATGGGAGCGGTCGAGTCCAAAGCTACTTCTGGGGATGCCTTCACAGGTTCTGTCTCAGGATCCACAAGCTCTTGTTGAGACTCCATGGCTGGGTCAAGATCAAAATCGTCTAGCCTTCGCTCTTGCCTCCCCGCCTTGTGTGCTTCGTCCGCGGGCTTTTCGGTGGATTGAAGTTGACCTGATTGCAGCTCGTCATATTCTTTGTATTCAGGATCGTCCCGATAGATGCGCTCTGGTGAAGGTGGTACAACCAACTCTAAGCCTGACTCCGTAGCAGGGGTGCCAGGGACGGAATCTGCATCGGCCCATATGACGCTTTTCCTTTTCTTGTTTTTCTTAGATGAGCGTCGCGAAAGGGATCCCAGGGACGGCTCTGAAATGGTGTCTTTGGCTTGGATTTCGATCGCAGGATCGACAGGAGTAGGTGTAGCAAGTTCGTCAAAAGGATTCACTGTGCGTTCGGTGGTAGGTGTGGCCAGGCCCGAATCAACTGCCGCATCTTGCCTTTGGCTTTCACTGACACTGGATATTCCGTGTGGCTGTGGGAAATCACTCTCGTCCACGACATTGATTGCAGATGTGGCGTTTGATACTTCTTCCTGATGCATGGACCCTACAACTACATCGTCCTGAGTATTTCGAATAGATGCAGTCTCCGCAACACCCAGCTCTTTCTCTGCAGTTGCATTCGATGACAGATTTAGCCTCTCAACACTGCTTGAGGTGCTCGACACAGACCCTTTCTTTGCTTTTTTGCCCTTTTTGCCCTTCTTACTCCCCTTGACCCAGGTGAAATCATCGTCACCTCGGGGTGATTTTGGAGCTTCAAAGAAGTCGTCAATTGTGGGGTCGGCGTAGCGTTGTTGCGATTGTTCAGCAGTGTGAGTATCGGCCCAGTCATCGCCAGGCACACGATGTTCATCAGTTTCTGACTTGGCATGTAACTCAATCTCAGACCTGGGTGCAGACTCAGATGCGCGATGTAGGTCTCGCTGGCCATCAGATCCGTCGACTGGTAGAGTCAAGACAACTGTTTCGTCTGCCTCTTTGTCAAGCGAACGGTCGGCGGCAGTCCCTTCATCTTCTTCAGATGGCCGTTGACTTTCTAAGTCCTGACTATTGAGACCAGCAGAAACTTGTCCAGGCTGTGGTTCTTCCAAAGCATGTTGCATTGACGGACTCAGGTTCGAACCCTCGATGATGGGGCGACCGAGATTCACGTCGACGGAGGCTTTATCGTCATCATCGTCATCAACGGGGGGTCGACCTAGATTAACATCAATCGAAAGTTTATCATCATCAGCAGTAGCCTTTTCGTCGCGGTCAAGTTCAGCCTCGAGGACTTCATATTCTGCCCTCGTAAGCTTGATTCCTTCGATTTCAAACATTTCATCTTCCGCAGACGGTTCGTTCCCTGCCGCTTCTGAGGAAATAGCAGCTGAAGCATCTATTGACTCGTGAGCAGCTTCTGGTGTCATCGGTGATCCTGGGGCTAAAGTCGGAGTGGGTTGTGTGTCGACTGCAGGTGGGTCGGAGCGTTCGAAGTCATCCAACGAGATGCGTTTTTTGCCCTTTTTCTTTCCCTTCCTCGTCTCCTTGAAGACCATTGACTCGACCTCAGGGACGCGTTGCTCGGAAGTCACCGTAGACCGCTCTTCAGTTACGTCAAAGGTGTTTTCATTTGCTAGAGCTCCCTTCCTGTGAGCGGGGTCTTCGACAATTTCGGTAGGAACTTCCAAGCCAGCGCTGACCATACCCTGAAGATGATCGTCTGGGGCTGTGCTTACTATCGATGTTTTCGGATCGTCTTCGTGGAAATGTTCTCCTTCCTTGACACCGGGGTCAGCGACAGTGTGAACACCAACTGAACTTTTACGCCTCTTTTTATCTTTCTTCTTTGAATTCTTCGAAGTTGTAGACCAAGTGTCATCATCAATAGTGGCCGGAATATCGTCAACAGACTTCCCAACCAAAGTTCCTGGAACTTCGGCTTCGATCAATTTATCAGCGCTTCTGTCCCTGACCACTTCTGCTTCCGCTGGTTCGAGAGCCTCGGGTGTGAATTGGTCGTCTGATTTTCGAGCAGACGGCGCCAAAGACGGGTTCTCTATTCCGGATTGATCTGTGAAAGGTTCAGAAATAGCATTGGATCCTCGGCCTTGGTTCTCGACAGCAGCATCAGGGGCGGGGAAAGGGAGATAATCAGAGGATGCTGTCCGTACAAGTTCATCCACAGACCGTTTTCCAGAACTCTCGCCCATTGATTGTCGTCTACTCAAGATATCAAGCACAACCCCTGGAACCGTGGTCTGATCCTGGGCATTGGGCGTCTCAACAAACGAATCATGGACTTCACCCTGTCGGGCCTCATATGTTGGGGATTCCACTAAGTTGTCAGCGACAAATTGCGACTCAACAGAGACCTGTGGGCTTGTCTCCGGGATGAGGTTGGACAAATCTCCACCATCTTGCGAAACATCTTCGACGACAGAGCGGCCGCGGTCAGATTCTGATAGCTTCGTGGCCGTTCCTTCGACGCCAAGGCCTGCTTTGACTTGGCCAGCTTCATCGGACACATCATCTGTGGTTTCAGGCGGCGCCATTTCATCGAACACGGTGGACTTCTTCTTGCCTTTCCCTTTCCTGCTCTTTTTGCTGGGAGTCGGAACAGCCCATTCGCTTTCTGGAGTTTGGGCGAGCTCTTCAGCCTCTGTTGCAGCAGCTGAATCGAAAGTGGATGCTGCACTTTCAACTTCGTCGACCTGCAGTTTTCCCTGATGCCTTTTCTCTTCATCTCTGTGTATGTTGTCGAGCGATTCTTGAGTGATGCGATCGTCCCAGGTGCCGTTACGCCTCATTACCTTCTCCTTGGCCTTTTTCTCCTTCTTAGACAAGCCGAAATCCCATGGCACTTGCTCAACCTGAGGCTGCTCTGAAGTAGGGCATTCATCCGGCTCTTCTACCTCTCCCACAACAAGTTCCGTTGCTTGTGTGGGATCCACAGACGACGAGACGTCTCCCACTTGCTCAGGCTCGAGCATTTTCTCCGCTCTTGCATCGATATCTTCTTGCGTGACACGGCTGTCCCACGTGCCATTCTTCTTCATGGCCCTCTCCTTCTTCTTCTTTTCTCTAGTGGAGAGGCCAAAATCCCAGGCAACCTGTTCACGCACAGGTAATTCTCGAGTAACCTCAACCGCCTCAGGCTGATCATAATTGCGTTCCGTCGTGGCCAACGATATTTGAGATTCTGCTGGCGCTGCAATTTGACCAGACTCCACTTCATTGGAAGTAGTTTCGTTCGTGTCATCAGCAAGTCCAATCGACTTTTCATTCTCGTCACCACGTGGAATTTGAGGGCCTTGAATCGCAATTCCTTCCTTGTTGCGTAGCTCTCCGTCGAAGCTGGAGCCCAGTATGGCCGGTCTCTCTTCGTTAACTTCAGGGAAAGCCCCGCTTGCTTCATGCGTACCAGACAGGTCGAGTTGCTTTGGCTCGTCTTGAACTCCACTATAAGGTGTGGCAAGCTCGCTTTCTGTGACTGTGTAATCGTTACCTCCAAATGGATTCGGCAGATCCAATGACAACTCGTTCTCGAAATGTCCCATTCCTTTCTCCGATCTGTCTTCAGTCTTGGAGAAGTTAGAATCATCGACGGTAGTGTGAAGATTCTCTGCGGTTTCAAGGAGGGGTGCAGGTGACATTGGAGCATCTTCTTCTGAGAATTCTGCTTGCCTTGTCATCCCTGGGTCTGGAGAAGTTGCATCTGCGGCAAAGCCGAAAGATTTGTCGGCATCCAAGTGCACGGCTTTCTCATGAGAGGCCCTTCTGATGACTTCCTCCTCCAAGGCTCTCTCGAGCTCTTGAGGCGGCACCTCCTCGTTCGGTGCTGCATCTCGCACCAGCTCAGACGGTCTACTAGCCTCACCACTGGCGTCTTCTGATGTAAATTCTTGGCTTAATCGACTGGAACCAGTATTCTGCTTGTTCTTCTTGCTCTTCTTGTTTTGCTTACTGGACTTCTTTCCTGCAAGTTGCATTGCGAGGTTAGTGGACGAGCCGTGCAAGTTGGCGGGGCTTTGAGACTGTTGATGCTCTGGGCTTTGGATAGGTGTGATACCTATGCTAGAAGCGAGACTTCCAGCAATTGGGCTTAACTTGTCCTTGGGCAAGAAGGGTGCGTTATTTCGCTTCGGCAGGAGAACTTCAAGGGCCTCCTCTCGTGTCATACCCTGTGGAAGTCCACGAGCGTGAACAGCACGGGCGAAGGCCATTTCGAATGCACCTAGATCATTCTTACCGTGCTCGAGATCTTCTTCTGTCGGAAGAAAAGTTTCGACACTACGTTCGTGTCTTGGGAGATGAGAAGTTTCGGAAAAGTATTTCTCACGTGTCATCAAACCATCCCGAGGTAATTTAGCAGCCGCAGACTCCTCTTGGTCGTCAAATGATGCCGAAGAGCTAACAAGGCTCATAAATGATGCTTCCGGTGACTTGATCTCCCCAGTTTCAGCTGGTTGCTGTTTAGGTGAGATTGCTTCGTCCTCAAGATAGTGGGCGGTTTCGTCAACTTGTTCCTGAATTCCCTTTGGGAGAGAAGAATGCTCTATTCGACCTAGTCTATCGAGCGCACCCGAGCGCGCCTCTAGAGGACTGCTCGCATCGGTGGGGAGTACCTGGTCGACACCTGTTGTGCTCTTACTGTTGTCGAACTGTGCAATTTCTGCCGAAAGGTCGTTTTCGAAGCCCATAGCAGCACTCGGAGAACTTTTGGTAGTCTGTTCAATAGGAATTGATGTCACAAGGTCTTCCCCGAAGCGTTCGTGTAGTTCTTGATCCCGTTGGAGGTTCGTTTCGAAATTAGTACGGCCAGAGAGGCTTTCCGACTGCGTCTGTAGCTGCGGCAAGAACTCGCGTGTACTTACAGCTCCACTGATCTCAGTGGGCGTTGGATTCGAACCAGCAGAGCTAGGCAGAGCAAACTGCGATCTCGATGGAGTCATGCCTATACTCGGCGACAGAGACATGTATCTCGCTGGTGGTGAAACAGTGGCAGAAGAAGGTCTGAACGGCGAAAGTTGTCTAGCTGATGGAGCCTTTGACACAGCGACATCGCGTGCTCCTAGTGATGGCGGTCGATTGGAGTCCATGGTCGGTGTCTCGGGACGACTTTCAGCACTCAAGAATTCCTGGTCATCCACTGTACTAACCACACTTGGCAAAGGACTTCCAGGTCGAAGCACCAAATCGAGTATCTCAAGGTCCGCAGATAAAGCAGGGTCTTGTAGCAATTCGCTTGGAGAATGGAACATGTGCTTCGGTACCTCTCTTCGACCTCTGGGTTGTTGAGTTTGCTGGGCCTGTTGCTGCTGTTCGCGTAGTCTTTGCCCTTCGCCTGGTATTGGTGTGGCGGAACGAGAATCGAGGATTTCATCCGTCCAGCTCCCCTGGTGTGTTACTTGCCAGCTGCGCCTACGATCCGAGCGACCTCTGCGACTCTCGGCTTCGCTGTCAGAAAGCGATCCTTCGGCAAGACGTGGAAGATCTTCAGTCGAGCCATACAAAGAAGTTGTTCGACTGGAAGGCAGGGAAGGCAACAATTCTTCCGCAATGGGCGCCTCGGTCTTAACCGGGGTGTGCCTCTCCACGAGATACAGCGGTCTAAACTCTCGCGAGTGAAATTCGGTCGACTTGGGTCTGCCTTGTCGAACTTTTGGTGTGAGAGGCGATGATGGCACTAAAATCGGAGAGCTCGCCACTTCTCTGTTCGCACTCCTTGGGGTAATAGGAAGTCTTTTCCATGGTGTCATCCGAACCCTGCTCGGTGAAGTTGTTACTCCGATTCCTGCGCCGCGATTTGTCGTCTGAATGACAGACATGGCACGTGGACGACTGAAGGGCATTTTGTCTGAGATTTCAAATGCTGTTTCTTCACCACTGTCAATGGCCGTGTTGCCAACAGCGTCTGCCATGAGGTCGGGGTGAAATGCCGACATGGCATAGGAGTTGTTGATCAGCTTCTCATCGATGTTAGGTGCTTGCTCATCTAGTTTCGCACCCTGGGCCGTTGAATGAGGATGCGGTAGCTCGCTGGCATCCAGGAGAGCGCCGGACATAAAATAGCTTTTGTCATCAGGACTTTTAGCCCGTTCAGCTTTCCCAAGTACATCGGATGAACGCCCTTCTTCACCTTCTTCTAGCCCCGAGACACCATCAGTACCCATTGACACGTCTATTGTCGCCGTTTGTGGTGGCATTTCGGGGCGCTTGGCTAAAAAAGCCTGGTCATCTTGCGCAGAGACAAATCCGTCGTCAGTGCTCCGATCTTTGAACTCAGCTGCAAGGTCAGGCTCCGTTCCCCTTCTTGTTAGGCTCGTGGCAGCGGGGTAGTCTGATGGTGGTTTAGAAAGATCTGGGACACTTGCGGCTCCCGACGACTTGGCGCGCCGCCGCTTCCGACCTTTCGCATCTGGGTCATCATCTCGACCCAACTCAGATTTGCCCGACTTTGAATCTTGCTTTTTTGATGTGTTCCCCTCTGATCTGCTAGATGCGAAAATGTTAGAGAAGAAACTGCTTGACCGGCGCTCGTCCTTGTGCTTCCTGCTTGGGGTGCTTCTGACGGAGCGGTTGTCATCGTCATCATTCCGGGCTCTCGCATCTTGTTCGGCGACGCGTTCTCGAGACTTAGTCCCGTGTTTGGCAGCCGCGCTCTTTCCGGACACAACATCAGCGTCGTCTTGGTCATCATAGACATTGAAGCCGTCCGTAGATTTCTTTCTCCTCTCTTCCGCATCAGCCGGAAGAGAGACAGTGGAGTACGATTCGTCGTCATCTACAGGTCGAGAACTCCTTCTTGACTTCCGTTTTGAACGACGGTCCGAATCACGTGAATATGCGGTGCTAGCCACGGAGCGAGAATCGTCTTCGTCCTCGAATTCACTTTGCCGTCTCGACTTTCGACGAGACTTCGGCTCCTCATCTTTTATGCCCGACTCACTCATCTTAGATTTAGGAGATTCAAAGCGGTCGTCGATCTCATTTGCACGCTTCGACTTTCGTCTTCTTGGCTTTTCAGACTCTGCTTCGTAGAAGTCTGGCTCGACGGGTAGGTTATTAGATCCAAGGTCAACTTCAGGGGCATAGGACTCTGGTTCAGCAACTGGCGCAGGTGGCAGAGTAGGCACAAATGGCATCGCGGGCTTTTCGACAATGGGAAGGTCCGACGTAGAGTGGCGAGCCCGTTCACTGCGGCCACCCCTTGAAACACTGATATTTGGGGCATCTTTGTTGTTCTCTCGAGCTTCTTTTCTTGCCATCTCGTCGGATTCCGCGCGTCGCGCGCCAATTCCAGCTATCGCGGCAGTGGCGGCCGCAATCATTGCTTCCCTAGATGTAGATCCACGTCCATCCTTGGATCGCTTTGGTGCGTCTCGTACGATAGGAGTTGCGTTCTGGGCGTCGACAGTGTCACTTATTTGTCGAGGAACACGTGTGGACTGCTCCTGATCTGATCGCGATAGAGGCGCAGCACTTGCAACACCACTATCTGCATCCTTCGTCGTAGCTGTCCGTTTCTTATTCTTTTGAGCTGAAGCTGCGGCAGCTGCAGCAGCTACATTCATGAACGCGCTCCGCAAGGCCGGGTTGGGCTTTGGTGACCCAGCACGCGTATTGTAAGCCGGACCTGTCGGCAATTGATTTTCGGAAGAATCATTTGGGAATTCGGATCCCATAATTACAGGCTCAGTGGTTTTGTTCTCGTTCTCAACAGCATCTTTAGCAGTCGGGTCATACATTCTTCCTTCAGGACTCTGCGATGAGAGAGCACGCTCAGCTCTACGTGCTTGGCTGCGCGTTAACCTTGCACCCTGGTCCTGAGTGATTGGATCGAAGCTCGAATCTACCAGCTGCTTCTCCATAGATGTTTCACCACTTTCCCTTCGTGCTTCATCGGGCAACAGTTCAGTACGATCAACAACTGATTCGGGATCTTGGACTGTTCCAGTGTCAAATTCGGCGTCTGTCAATGCAAATGGACTCTTATAGAAAGTCTTTCCACTGGGAATATCGGGTAGAGCTTGCTCGGTCAACTGTGGGAGGCCAGCGGAGGAGTCGAGATGGTCCTCGGGTTGATAATCTTCTTGGAATTGCTCTTTGGCCTCAGGGACTGAATTTGACGTCCCGAATCCTGTTTGGGCACCTGAGACAGGGGAGCGAGGCTTGTGCAAAAAGGCTGATTCTGCTTCGTCGTCTTCTAGAGTGTAAAGACGCTCAGCATGTGGTCGGTAGTATTCTTCAGGAGGGGTTTCAGCTCCTTCGTGGAAGGAGCTCTGCCCGGTGTAGAAATCTTCCGGCTCTCTGTCTTCCACGTTTGCATTCCTGTCAATATCATCAAAACTGCTCAAGTCTTGTCCCGATTCAGGCTCCTCATGTTCTGGAGTTCGATCTTCATACACGTGTGAATCATGGTCATCAGACGATATCTTTGAGCTGAACTGCTTGCTTGTCTCCATTTCACTTATCTCATCGGCCTCTGAGTGTGGACTTTGAGAAGTTGGGATCATCAGAGGACTGTGAGGGTCTCGTTCGCTATGGCCTCGGCTAGCTGGTGGCGTAGGTTCAACCAAGCCGAGTAATGGTACTTTCCAAGGTAATTGCAACGGATCGTGGTCCGGACCTAAGCCGAATTTCTCGTAATTTGCTGGGTCGAAGGGCGACTTCCGATTTCTCGGAGAAGGGCCTCTTACCTCAACAGGATCGATATTCACGATGTTTGCACCAATATCATCACGGTGCTCTGCGGCCTGATTGTGCTCTTCAACGTTCGCTGCAATGTCCTCTGGCAGGAAGAATTTGCTGTAATCTTCATACACAGGGGATGGTGTTCTCGAGACTCTTCGAGTAGCCATACGCGCTATTCGTTCCTGTTGGGACTCACGAGAAGCTGATATCTGCGGAGATACTTCGGAGCCTTCATGTGCGAGCGGTTGCGCGCTATCGACTTTGCGCGGCTCGCCCCTGGATTCGCGGCGTCCTCGGCGTTTCTTCTCGTGTTCAGGGTCTTCCTCGTGACCATCTAACATTGCCGCGGCGGCTGCCGCTCCTACACCGCCAGCAACCCCAGCTAATGCAATACTAGAACCCACGGAATTTCTTTGTCTCTCGTTCTCGGCTCGAGCTTCTGTTACGGTGGAGTGCTCCTCTGCATCGCGATCTCGCTCTGTTCCTGTGCGCTTCTCCGCCCTTTCTTCCTCTTCTGCATATTGCATACGTTTCTTTTCTTCATGTTTGCGCTTCTGCTGTGCTCGCAGTCTTTTGATTTCTGCATCGATGTCCGCCTCAGTCCTTGAGGAAGCACCCACAGATGCTCGACGAGGGGCGTTGCTGTGTATGCTGCCATGTTGCATAACAGTCTCGGCGGCTAACGCCTCTTTTGCAACTGTTCGTTCTTCTTCGGTTTTCTTCTGCAACTCGGCGACATCAATGGTCCGGCGCCGATCTTCATTTTCACGTCGACGACGTCGACGTTCCTGCTTTTCGTGAGCTCGTCGCTCAGTCTCAAGCTGCTCGGGCGTCAGATGCCAACTAACGCTGTTCTTGCTCAAAGTAGAGGGATTGTTAGGAGGTAGATCAGGACTAGTCATCCTTCCCGGGGCTGTGTCCCTGGAGATCTTGCGCATTTCGAAGTCCTCGCGTGACCTCGTTTCTCGGCGAACGAGGGAGGGCTCATCGGGGCTTCCAATGTTGGGATCGTGGGAGGCAATCGACTCCATCTTCGCGGTTTGTCTCATAATGGGGCTCAAGGGCTGGGGCTGCTGCAGAGAAACCTGACTTGCCGTGGCAAAGTTCTCAGGTTGAGGAGTAAAGGACAGACCGACCGGCGTAACAGAGTCCGACATTGGCTGAGGATCGATGTAGCTCATTGGAGTTCGCGACATTGGCGAAGGCTTCCCGGACGAATCCGTTCTAGCAGCGCCCACGATTCCTAGTGGAGCCGTATTAGCGGCTGAGAATGGATTAACTTGGGCAGAAGTCTTTCTCGCAAATGGTCGGTCAGGATCTTCAGCCATTTCGAGAGGAAGCTGCTGTGCCACAGCTGGCTGTGGCCGCTGCCAAGCGGCTTCGATAGACTGTTGTCGTTTCAGTTTCTTCTCGTCGCGTTCCCTTTGGTCTTTCTTCCACCGCCAGTCCCATTTTCCGGTTCCGGAAGATTGAGATGCCAGTGATTCCTTACTCTGCGTCGTGGACAATCGTCCGCCATAAGCCAATCCCATATCTATGTCATCAGACAAGTCATCGCCGCTTGCGTCCTCCCATGCATCATCGTTCTCATCATTCGTGGTTTCGTGATCTGCTAATTTGATTCTTTGGCCATGCACGGACGGTCTCCCTTCTGTTCTGCCGTTAGTATGTCTCTTTTCCTTACCTATCTTGTTGCTGAGGGCTGCGCCTGCAGCTGCCAGGCCAATGATCGCTGCCGTATTGCCTCTATGGTCGTCCTTATCCTTTCGCCGTCGATCCTCCTTCAGTGTGGTCTTGACGCTATCTCGTCTCCGAACTGTCCCTTCGCCAAAAGCCAGGTCAGCGTCGGAAGATGACGAGGAGGCGTTCGAAAATGTAAACATGCCCTTCGGCTTCCGACCCTTCTGCTTGTTCGCCGAAGGACTGCTGAAAAAAGAGCCGAAGCCAACGGTGCCTTGGTCAGTCGATGTAAGATCAACGTACGAATGATGTGGTGAGATCCGTTTGGAGAAGTACTTGCGTCGAGTAGAAGGGCGGTCTCTACTCCGAGACCTGCTTCGACTGCGCCGCCGATGAGCGGCCTCGGCGGCCAGACCGAGTCCAGCAGCACCGACGGCAACACTTGTGACATTGCCACGACTAAGTCCTTCCTCCGACGAGTTTGAAGATCTTCTTTGTTGTCGGTAGCGTTGATCGCGTGCTTCGACGCCTCCGTCAAGCTTGTTTCGAGAGGACTTGTGGTGCAAACGAAAGTCTTCTTGCGATGATTTTCGAGCGTGAGCTCTACCGTCGTCGGGCCTCGAATAAGTGGTTCGCTGTTGTACGATGGGTTTCCCAGACTTTACCGAATAGGTGTCATCGAAATCGTGCTTTGAATTGTAGACGGTGTCAGCGAGTTTTGCGGCTCCTAAGCCTGCAAGACCCACAGCAGCAGCTTTTTTCGCTCTCGAAGACTTCTTTTTGCGTTCGTCGTCAGAAGAAGAATGTCGATATGGCTTGTCCACTCGTAGATTGCTGCCATACCTGCTCGGTTCGCGCCGAAGCTTTCGGTGATAGTGGTGTTTGCGCGGACCCTGGCCATGAGGAGCATTCGGGTCAAAGCAATCTTTACATACTCCTATGTACTCGGTGTACTCTTCAAATTCCGCAACGTCGTCCGGCGCGTTCCACCAATTAACCAGTTTAGTCAATGGACCGGTCTTCTTCCGCTTCAATCTTGGTTGCTGCGGGTTTTGATATGCCACCTGTCCGGTATTAGGCCGGAAATTCACGTTGAGACCTGGACGAGAAGGCGCGTTGTAGGTCTCGTGAGTGGTTTGAATTTGTGGATGATTCTGATGGCTCATGTAGGCCACAGCTGCGGCGCCCGCCAGTCCTGTAGCTGCATTCATACCAAATTCCTTGCCACCAGACTCGGATTGATGTGGCCTGAGAGGACGAGAGGTCGAAGTATACATCTCCGTTGTCTCTTCTGCCTGAGTGCCGCTATAATATTGTGTCTGGTGGACTGCCAGCGGATGCTGTCCAGTTTGGGCAGGATGAGAATCGGTATAGTAGCTCATTGCTTCTCCTGTAGGTCTCGAGCCTGGCGGGTTGAAGGTGGTTGTGGATTGATCAAAACGATTCGAAGGAGCAGGATCAGGACTTCTTTCGATGGGTCTATCAGATCTCCGTGACGGTTGAGTATGCTTGGATTTTCTCGCTGGGCGAGAATCTCTGTCACTAGCAGAACTGGCGGCAAAGAAGCTAGCTGCGGCACCAAGTTGGCCACTTGCACTTGGTTCTGGAGGCGGCTTTGCTTCGGAGGTGGGGGGGTGAAGATGCAGCTGTTCCTGGTTGACAACGAAGGAAGGCTGATTTGGTCGCACACCAGGCTGAAACTGCACCGATTCGCCCTGATCGCCGTAGTATTCAGCAGCATGACCGAGGGTCGGGGGTCTGTAGGGGCCCGTGTAGGTCTGTGGCTCGGAGAAGAACTGATTTTGTGGCAGGGCAGCATCGTGGTTGCTCTTCTGTGAGGCTCGAGTGTTCTGCGGGCGTTCAGAGTCTCGTCTAGACTTTTGACGGCGTAGGCGGTCACTATCTGAACGAGTGACCCTGGTCCTTCGATCATCATGGTCGCTCATGGTTCGTCTCCTCTCGCTCCTGCCCGCGGTCTGGATATCCCTTTGATTCTGTCCTCGGTCGTCGTAGGCGCTGGGATCGCCCTCAATTTGGCTCACAACGACAGATCTAGAGGGATTCCTTTGACCAAATGGCTGCGCTGTGACAAAGGTGGATGATAACGACGGGGCCATGTCGGATCGTCTGGTTTGCGACTTGGATTGTGGAATGTTGTCCTCACCGCCTTCACCAGCGTCGCGCCTCGATGCCTTTCGCGTGGACTTTGAGAGGGACGTCGTCGACACATTGGTGCGCGATCTTCTTCGCGAAAGACCTGACTCATGGTCGTCGTCGTCGTCGTCATTTTTGCGCTTCGATTTGGAAACTTCTGACCCTGACCTCAGTCGGCCAGAGCTTGAGCGACCAAAGTTAAACATGCTGGGGAAGTCTTCTCTTGTCTTAGATTATCATCTTTCGAACACGTTTCGATGGTCGTCGGCGCTGATTCGTGACGTCGCGTTCGCTATCGGCGATACTATTATAATAATGCGAGGAAGAAGTCGATGCTGATCAAGATCGGAAAGGTCGAGTCAGTCGTGAGAAAAGCGTCATGGAGTTTCCTCCAAGTCAAATAATGCCGTACGAACAAGACGACATTGACCTAAAACGTGCTCGAGAAAGTGATGCGAATCGTCGCTGTGGACGCTGGCAGACACTGCTGTGCTGGCTGATCGGCAGCGAAAGTCAATTCCCAGTGGCTGGAGCCGGCCCATGAGGGCCCACGCGAGCCCACGAGAGCCACAATCTGAACCACCCACAACTTGAAGAGGAAGCGCCACAATAGGCTCGTGACGGGGGTGGAGTGCTAAGGTACCTAAGTCCGCAGCTAGCCTCAATTGAGCAAGGTCGGTAGTACCCTCAAGCCTATCTCGCCTATTACTCCCGCTGGCGACCTCGGGGCTGGGGTCAATTTTGCATCCTCTATAGGTGTTACAGCATCACCCACCAGATTTCACCTTTAGAGCACATCTATAATACTACACACTCTCCTCCAGTCGTAGCATTGCCAGCCCGTGGAAAAAAGGAACGACAACATATCCTCAAGTCAAGCAACAACATGTCTAAACAGGATCCATGGCATGCCATGCAAAGGACATGTCAACTTGGAATAAATTCTAGATCTTGACGCACTCTATAATATTCCTTTTCTCAGGTAGGCAACCGCGTCTAACAATATATATCCTTTTCAAATCTGCACTGTCTCAGCCAAGTCAGGTCTGCGCAACTCAGAATATCCGTCTCAATGCTCAATAATGCTGCAGAAAACTTGAATCCCAAAGCTCCGGAACTTGAAATGTGTCCCATTCTTCCCGGAAGCCAATGCCAAATCGTGGGGTATTTTGAAAAACTACCAGGCAGCACTCTTTTTCTTCGACAATCTACTATTATTTTCTTGGTCGCTGTGCCGCCGAAAGCTAAATATGCTCGATTTCTGCTTGAGTCTCGGTGGATCGGGCTGCAAAAGCGTGGACTGCGAGGCCCCGCCCGACATGTAGGGTGTGGGATAGGCTGTCTGTGAGGCATAGGCCGAGCCACTGTACCGGTGTTGCTCTGGCACTTGGACCGATGGCAGGTTCTGCTGACCAAACACTCTTCGCAGCCGCTCCGTCTCGGCGTCAATCTCAGCTTGTCTCCGTCGGCTTTCCTTCTCTTCTTCCTCCAGCATTTTCTTGATCTGCCGCTGCTCAGCCTCCTCGCGCATCCTTTCCTGTCGCTCTTCTTCCGCCGCTTGCCGCCGCAGCCGCTCCGTCTCTTGATCAATTTCCCACTGGCTTCGGGGATCTGTTGGCGGGATTCGGTTTTCACGTTGTTGCGGACTGGTCGTCGTCAGCCTCGAGGGGTGCGGCGGAGGAGCCATCACGGGTGCTGTACTGATTGGAGAGGTTGCACTCCCTTTGCGCCCACCCTGAAGGTTGAAGGTCTCCTTCATCGAGCCAAAATACACGTCACGAATGACGACAGCGCCCAGCAGCAAGGCAACCTCGAACCCTTTCAGATCTTCGATCTCGACCCGAGCCATGTTCGGCTCGTAGATGGTCACCTCTTTCAGGTTTTTCAGGATGGCGATTGTAATGTCTGGCTCTTTGTGCTTACTCTTGCTCCCGTCAGCACTCGAGGACCGACCGGATAAGAAGCAGGCCAAATCTTTCGACAACCGCCCATCCTTCTTCCATTTGAGAGCCAGCTTGGGCGTGAGCTCGGAGACGGTAGGGTCGCTTTGGCTGCGGTCGAGCTTGGAGTGTGAAGGCGTGCGAAAGCTCTGGATCGGCATTTCAAATTCCCACGTTGCTGCCGAGGTCAATGAAGCCGGTTTATGTTTGACCAAGACTTGCTGGTCGGGATTGTACAGTTGGATTACGAATTCTAGAGGCAGAATCGGTTCCGGCGCAGGCACCACCCCACCGGTTCGCCTACTATCGTCTTGAGCTGTGCTCACCTGCGACCAGTCGGGGATGAGAAGAACTTCGGCGAACAGGACGTCCGGGTTCCAGGCATCGTACAGGGCAACGGCATATCGGTTGCGAGAAGATGGCTGCTCGGGTTCAAGGTGTCTCAGAGAGTAGGCCGGCTCGAAATCGTTGCCATACTGCGAGAAGAGGAGACTGGAATGGGTTTTGGGTTTGTCTTTCGTCGCTCGAATAACATAGGCTAGAATGTTGTACGTCAGTGACAATTCTTTCGGATGACATGTACCACGGACTCACTCGGTAGGTTCTCGTCAAGCATGATCACGATTCAAGTTGTCGAGAAATGGCGGAGCAAGCAACTTGAACAACTTGAACAACGGAACACGAATGATCCCAAAACTGGATCATTGAGAGTCTTATTCAGAACACGATCGTCGAACTTCTCCCATCTGATTCCATTATTTCATTTCTTGGGTTAAAGGGCTTAGTCTTTCGTACGTACACAGCCTCTCGAGCTGCGTAGTTACCTCAAGTCAGGGCCTCATGTTTCGAAACGTTGTCGGTGTTTGTGACGCCGGGCTTAGGCTGTTGAATTGGCTGCCAGAGCAGCGGCCGTGCAGTGTTGCCTTGCAGGTGGCCTTGGGGGCCGAATCGGCGCGCTCAGCCTCGCCGTCCGCGCAGTATTACGAAGTACCTCCTTTCACCTAACTTTACCCACCACACCCAGCTACCTTAGGTAAGGCTGCCGCGGCGGCTTTTCAAGTTTGCTTTGTTACATGATGGCACTCTTCAGCCGAGATGCTCCCCTGAGTTTACCTGATTTACGGAAATTGAAGAATTTGAGTAACGAATGACCGTGACAAGATACCATACTTGATTCGAGCAATCTAGGTACCAGCTGGCTGCATGCCACCGCAGTACCTTGAAACCACCAGAAGGCGGCATTGTCACAGATCTGAACACACCCACGCACAGACGGGAGGATGAGCTTATTCTACTATAATGCTTCTTGCGCCATGCATCGGACGCTAGCATTGCAGTCTAGATGCGTCGAATGCGAAAGCGAGAATCAGTTTTCTCAATTTAGAGACCCAGTCCCTCATTAATCTCGCCGTACTCCTATGCTTTCCCCGGAGCTGGCCACAGAAAGCTCAGTGACACTTGTCTGGCGATATTTTGGTGCAAAATGTCAATAGACGGGCTGCAACCATTATCGGCATTAATAGATTGTATACGACTGCTCCCAGCTTTCTTTTACTTCTCTCGTAATCGGGCCGGCCGCATGATTGCCTGTTGTAATATTGAATCTAGCTTCTCTGCTCCAACCCGCCTTTGAGCATAACAAATATTCCCCTCGTGTTGCACCTCCATGCGAGCGTGACTATGATTGTATGTTTGGCGACTTAATAATTAGCTGGGGATTTTTACGCCGTAGGCTGAAGTCGTTTCAAAACCCTTCCCAAACGGCGTCTAAGGTTTTTGGAGGGCGCGATCGTCGGCAATGACAGAATCCATAGTTGTTAAATTTGGTACCTTTTGGTTGCCGCTTATTGTGCTTGTATGTTCGGCTTTCTTGTGTCGTCGCCCCGAGGCAGGAACGCCCCCAAACCATGAGCAGATATACTCGCAACCTCCACGAAAACAAGGATCAGCGTCTTGAGGTGGAAAGCGAAAGCCGAAGCGAACAGGCTCTGATCTTCCCAGCATAGCTTGTGACTCGTGCATGATTAGCATGTGGTATGTGCGTCCGAGAATCGATGATACTTCTGTCAGAAACTTGCAGTGGCTGAAATGTAGATTACACTATTGTGTGAGACTGCTGGAAACTCTGCAGAGTGAGTGAGTAACTTCTGCAAAACTATGAGGTGAACTGGGAGGTCGTCGTTTGTAAGGACGTTTGTCGTGCGTGCCCGTGTGCTTGACTTGCCATCAGCTTGGTTGCGACTGGTTGCTGGGGTCACCAATCTTGTGGCTGTGCGGAGGGCCAGCTTCGATATTATTCAGTAACGCTCTAGATTGTCGTGAATCTTTCCAGAAATCAATAGGTTAGGCAGCCCGAAAGTTGGACACCCATTGCCCATGCTCGGCCTCGTCGCTGTCATCCATGACCTTCCAACGCCTTCTGCAGTATGCTTTGTGGCAACGATACCAATCGTTACCAATACTATGCCCAATAGCATACCACAATGTAAAGCACCAAGCTCAGTTGAAGGTTCCGTTGCGTCAATAGTCGTCCTCGTCATAACCACCATCCTCGTCGTCATCGCCACCCGCTACTGTGGCTCTTGGCCTTTCTGTCGCATAGCTGCTAAAGTTTTTGTCCTCTTGCGTGGCCTCTTCGGCGACGGCTTCTTGAGCAACACTTTCGCAAGCATCGATCCAGTCGGAATACACGTCGACGGGCGCAGAAAGATAGTTGATAGAGGACTGGAATTTCTGTCCACAGACCTTGCAGTACAGATCTCCAATGCCAGACTTCTTATCCATCTTGACTTGGACGGCCTTCTCGTGGTTACAGAAAAGACAGGTAAAGGAAGTGGCGAGCGGTTCTCGTTTCTTGGGGCCCTGAGGCTTACGAGATGACTTCTTTCGTTTGCCCTGAATCCATGTCAGCGTTTGCGTTTGATGGAAGTCGAGCCGGCGTTACCATTTTTGTCCCTCACGCTATATTGCTGCACGGCAAAGACTCAGATTGGGAGAGCGATCGGGGAAATAAAGAGACGGGATTGAAAGAGCCTATGTCAAGCGCAGCGTCACGGGACTGGGTACATCCGTTACTCCACTAATCTGGGAACGACTCGGCTTCTGACCAAATGCGGACGAACCAATCACGGGCAATCGACATCATTACGCCGGTGACCGGTGCATGTGTCAATGGTAACAACGAGCATGACATTGATAGAACCAGTGTAGCGTTTGCCTCCTTATCCGTTTGGATGTTAGGCACTACTATTAGTACTCTCACATGGTTCCCATCGCTCTTGTCATCGCACCAAACCCCATTCAATGAAGCTTGTTCCCTTTCCAGTTTGCGAAACAAAGCCCTCGCTACTCTCCTCCTGCAGCGGCGTCCTATATGAGAATTGAGAATTATCAAGACCGCTATCCTCATAAACACACTCAAATCCACCGAACTCAGACGTGATTTACTATGGCAGACCAAACCGTCGTGCTCTCACAAATACTTTCGGCTTTGCAAAAGCTGGAACTTAACCAGACAGCGCTAGCGGCCACCGTGGAAGGCATACAAAGCCGATTAGATACATCCTCCTCGGTACAGAACTTGCGCCATCAGCATGTCCCACGGCCTTTAGACTCGCCGAGTGTCGATCCGCGAGATGTTAGAGATGGTCAGAATGGGGCTTCGTCTTCTCCAACACCTCAGAGTAGCAACGATGGCGGGCGGGCGTCTATAGATCTCGGCGCACCCTTGAAACCACCCACATCGCCTCGACGCCCCTCTGTCACGTCTCGTATCATTCTTACTACGTATCCCGGTCAATCCGGCATTGACCCTGTCCCTCTCAATTGGGGTGCGTCAGATCCTGCGGAGCGCGGCCCGGTAGTCGTCTCTCGCCATCACAAGACCATCCGTCGCCGCAACGCTATCGGCGCTCACGGTGGCTCATACAGCATATACAACGCTCTCGCTGTTGCCTCTCATCACCTTGACCTTGAACACAAACCAGATTTCACAAACACTGAGCCAGCAGCCACCATCGGTCCCTTCCCGGCATGGGGGAATAAACGCACGATTGTGGCCATGGATCCCTTTGGCCATCTTGCACCTTGGTTATACAAGGACCTTTTGCTGCCTCCACATGATCTCGACATCCGACCGACAATAGCAGTCACCAAAGCCCACATGAAGATCCCTGAGTTGGAAGACTCGGTGCGAAAGGGCAGACTAGTCCCTGATGGAAAGATCTGTCTCAACAGCAGTGGTGAGCTAGCAGTTACCAAGTTCGCGGTCGAGCCAGTGTGGTACTTACCCGGCGTCGCGGAACGTTTCAACATCACTGAAGCAGATCTTCGCAGAGCGCTCTTCGAGCACACGGGTGGTTCGTACCCGGAACTTATCACGAGAAACGACATCAAAGTCTTCCTCCCTCCCATTGGGGGTTTGACAGTCTATTGCTTCGGGGATCCCAAGCTCATGTCAGATCCAAACGTGAAGCTCGCGCTCCGGGTTCACGACGAGTGCAACGGAAGCGACGTCTTTGGTAGCGATATCTGCACGTGTCGACCATATCTCATTTTCGGCATTGAAGAAGCAGTCAAGATGGCGCAGCAGGGCGGCTCCGGCGTGGTCATATATTTCCGCAAGGAAGGTCGTGCTCTCGGTGAAGTCACCAAGTACCTTGTCTACAACGCCCGGAAGCGGGGCAGTGATAAAGCGAGCGAGTACTTCAAGCGCACAGAAAATATAGCGGGTGTAAAAGACATGCGTTTTCAGGCGCTAATGCCAGACATTCTGCACTGGCTAGGCATCACGAAGATAGACCGGATGTTGAGCATGAGCAACATGAAACATGATGCGATTGTGGAGCAGGGCATACCCATACACGAGCGGGTCGAGATACCTGAGGAGATGGTGCCGGAGGACTCGAGGGTAGAGATTGATGCCAAGATCCATGCCGGTTACTTCACCACGGGAAAAATTATGACCGTACAGGAATTGGAGGCTGTCAAAGGAAGGGCATGGGAGGACATTGAGCATTGATGCATGTTGCTGTTGCTCGTCACTGCGCCTTGCATTGGTGCAGGCACGAGTACATAGCCTTGGATATTGTCGGGCCTGTGGTAAGAAGGGCAAACCTAGCTTATGCTTTCGCTTGATCAATGGTCATTGCTGCACAATAGCATTTTGACAATTGTACGGGTTTGAGAGCGTCGGTGAGAATGGTGCTCGAACGAGATCTTGCCCTGGCATAGTCTAGACAGTGGCAAAGATTGTCGATACACGGAAGGCGTACAGGTAAAACGTGGATGTTTCGACGCATGCGGCATTTCATGGCAATTTCACCTGCAATTAGGTCATCCATACGAGGAAATCTTGAAGGAGCTGTGTATCCACTACCTACCTAGCTAGGTAGAAAGAGGCGTCGACTTTGTGTGATCCCCACGACGCCTGCGGGCAGCCGCGTTCATACTTGGATGCGAAAGCAACGAAGCAAGCGTACCTATTCAATCATTCCGAGCCCGACTGCGCAGACGCACTGGCAGGTTGGCCCGCTACTGCCAGCAGTATGGGACCCGCGGGTTCGAAGGTCACGATCCTGCCTGAGGCACATAACTTGAAGCGTATGGAAATAGGCCAGGTTACAAAGGTTTATGCTGTTCATTAGGCATCTGTAATCCACCAAATACCTTACTTATTTCTTAGACACCGAGGCTACCTACCTACCTAAGTATCGGACAAATGCAAAGGGCCATTTTAAGTAAGAGCATTCCAATCTCCGCTCACCGGTCGCCGTGGAATACTGTCGATTAGCTGCCGGATTTGCCTTGCAAAGAATAATACTACATAACATTTGCGAAGATCTCCATCTCTCTCATGACTGCGGTACTCACGTTGCGTGACAGTTCGTCGTCTTCAAGTTGATGTTTCAATTCGAGGTTTGAGGCTGGCGTAGGGGCCACGAAAAATGTAAAAGCAGGATCACCGAGATTGATCAGCTTCGTTCTAGCTAAGCTGTCTCGATTTGTCAGGGCTGTAGAGTGGTGCTCACCAAAAATCTTCGGCCACCAGTTGAGGTGTTCCAAATTTCAAGGGGTTGAACGAACTTCTTCGCTCGGTTCTCAATAGTAGCTGAACTGCTGGAGGGTGCTGGGAAAGTGTAGAGAGGCTCGACGGAGACATCAGCAGCTCTCATTGACGTGGCTCTTCGGCTCCAGCTGCATGAGGCTGACAGATTTACTCGTGTGCGAGAGATCTCGAATCGAGGATAGGAGGGGAGCTGTCGGATCTCATGGTTTTGCCTGACTGCACCCACATACAGAGCTTTGGAATGGTCGTGTGTCGCGTGCGAAGCACTTGCTAATGAAAGA
Organism: Incumbomyces lentus; assembly: GCA_017656005.1. Classification (NCBI taxonomy): domain Eukaryota; kingdom Fungi; phylum Ascomycota; class Eurotiomycetes; order Chaetothyriales; family Trichomeriaceae; genus Incumbomyces; species Incumbomyces lentus. Next base: position 131,251 of record JACJVT010000004.1, on the reverse strand, counting down.
CTGCAACAAAGGTACCGCAGCCGGTCAGCTTCCAAATGGAGAGCATGCTGGCTACATGGCCGCACCTGACAACTGTTGTCAAGGCTATAGATTCCACGAAGGCACTGACTGAGGAGCCGTGAATCAAGATCGAAGTAGATAGTGAGAGGCTCCGATCTCGTAGTGAACGTTGACGATGATTAAATCCTTTGGTGCGTGAGGTCAGATCGCCTGATAGATTCAAAGGTAACTTGGATATGCCGTCCGAGTCTTATGCAAGACGGCAAGTGGTGAAGTGTGGGCAGCCTTCAGGAACGCTTGAACAACAGGACTGGCCTTGTATCGCTCAAACAGAGCTGTGAGTGCCGAGAATCCGAGTTGTGTTGCTACCTTTGGGTCCGCTTGGGTTTGAATTCTTGTTTGGCATCCTCAAAATTGCTGAGTGGAGAGGTCGCGCTCTGTCGCATCCAGTAATGTTGGCTCACAGATCAAAGTCATTCTTAGGAGATGGCTCGCGTACCCACATTGCGCGAGGGCCAGCTGCTCGCAGTCACGAACTAGGTTCCAGAGACGAGTCCTATCAACTTATGCCTCGGTCATTTGAGTGCCCGTAGGACGTTACGAGCCACTCTTTCAGTCACTGCCTTGATCCACGACCCTAGCACTGACAATCTTAACTTCTTCGAGTGGTCTGTCCTCGCTATTTGTCTTGACGAGGCCCATTCTCTGCACAGTCTTCATGCCACCCTTCACTCTCCCAAAGATTGTATGCTTGCCATCAAGCCAGGGAGTGGGTGCTAAGGTAATGAAGAACTGACTGCCATTTGTGTTCGGACCGCTGTTTGCCATACTTAGAACTCCTGCGCCGGTGTGTTTAAGTGTTGATTTAATCTCGTCCTCGAATTTTTCGCCATAGATAGATGAACCTCCTCGGCCGGTGCCAGTGGGATCGCCACCTTGTATCATAAAGTCTGGAATAATGCGATGGAAGATGACGCCGTTATAGTAGCCTCGCTTGACTAGAGTTGTAAAGTTCTTGCAGGTCTTGGGCGCATGATCCTGGTACAATTCGACGGTGATGGGGCCCTAAATGAGACATCAGAAGGAGCTACAACGAATGATAGACTTTGTTACCATAGTCGTCTCTAGAACAATATCAGTCGCCATAATGCCAACGTTTAGTTGAAAGAAGCAAATACTATGAAATCAGTTCTATAGACATATTTCAACTTGTTTCCTGTCGTATTTAGAAAGATGAGAGTAATTCAGGCCACAAGGCATCACATTCTGAATAAGGCTGATAATTCAAAGTCACCTGATCTACGGGGCTATCGCAAGCGAACTTGAACTTCAAACCACAGCTCGGACTCGACGATCAACGTAGCTCTACAGCGACGAGCTATTCACGACTATACAGCCATCGTCGCTCTTTCAGAATGTTTCGACCCACATGTATGTTTCCACCGATTTTGCACGAATCCTTCTCGACCTCGCAGACACGTCACCAAACGTTCATACGCTCAAGTTACTGACAACGAACACAGTGAGACGGTTATCGGGTCGTCCTCCAACCGGGAATACTCTGTGGCAAGCGAAAGGCAAAGATGCAGACCACCCTGTCGGTCGAGTGGACAAGCAGCCATTCATCTACAGGTTCTGCGCAACAGGACTTGGTGCGAGCATGTGGTTCTTTGTGAGTTCGCAGTCCACCCCCGAAACCCCGTCGAGATGTGCCTCTGTACCGATTGGAGTCAAGCAGTCCGCAACATGAAACTTTGAAAGTATAGGAATAGCACGGACCTATTTGGAAAACGTGTCACGGTGCAAACAACAACTAACATGTGATGAATAGTTGATGTACAGGGCGAAGCAAGATGGACCCGCTTTATTAGGGCTGAAACATCCGTGGGATCATTGAATTGAATGCTTTGATGGAGAGAAATCTGGGTCTTGAGGCATACCGTCGTTCCATTGGCGTTCAGATGCGAATTCACCAGCTTGAAGGCGATACACAAGCTCGATCTGCAAAGTGGCAGAGGAAATAAAGCAGAAGCCGGACCTTGCCGTGATGGCTACACAACAAGCAGCAATAACCATGTGGTGCGCACTCTTCTGTGGTTGAAACAAAACAGCCAGCATCGAGCAGAACAGGTCATAGTTGAGCATTCGTGAGCCATCATTGATTATCAAGGTCCGCTTCCACATCCTCCATACCCTCCTGGTCCTTGCTTGGCCTTATAATCAACCCAGGCGCGCCATGGATTATATACACGATTAATGACGCTGTTCCGCAACATCGTTAGCTATTTCATGCAATATAACCCAGCTCTAGGTCTCCTAGCGTCCCTCCACCTTTCTTCGGCCAATATCACGACCCCTCGTCAGCTGTTCTGCTTGCTTCTTACTTGACAAGAATCACTGCTACTTTGTTCTCGTAGAACAAGAAGATTGTCGAACTTGCCTTTTTGCTTGCACCCTGAGCTCTAAACCAAGATATTCGTCTATTCCAAGATTCTATGGCGCATACTTGATAGCACACGATTTGATATTTCCGATCGAAAATCTACCTCTTATGAAGTAGGGGCAGGTCAAACATGAAATACGAATCGTTGCCCTCGATGACCCACGTAATGGCAGTACGCTCCGTCCGCTTGTCCATTTCCCTCGGATGCAAGTCCAATCTCGTCCGGTGCCATTCCAGCAGAAAGGCCGATCTATAGAGGCCATTCACAACTTCAAACCATCCACGACTACTCCGTACCTCTCCATCTCGCCAATGCTTTCGTCAGATTCCTCAGTCGACAACAGGTATGGGCTCTGAATTGTAGATTTCCTCCGTTCCATAATCAAACGCCGAGAAGATGTATGTCCGGTCCTCCTCTAGCAGGTCGATAGCGGTCCAATTGTAAGCTGTGTCCACTCCTCCGCCATAGACATGTGCTCGCCATGAGGAAGCTGATGCATCCTTCTTGATGTAAATCTCGACCTTGCCTACGTCAGCGAGAGGGTCCAAGGATGGGTGGTCCGACTTACTTCCGCAACAGCTCCAGTCCAGGCCAACTCGTATGTTTCACCAATCGTGATGCTCGCTGGCAGCTTCGTCCACGTGAATTCTGCCAAGACTGTTGCAACGAGAAGGAGAGATATGGTCAAATGCAGAAGACCGGATGGAAGGAAAAGAGATCTCATGATATCGAATTTCCTGAATGCCCGACTTGAACCTTCAAAAGTGAAATTCTTTAGTGTGAGTATGGGATATCTGTCGGTTCAATTTGTGGTTCGAGGACTTTCGCGTTTTTGATCATTTGGGTAGAAGATACGACTTTGGTGAGGAAGTTACACCTTCAAATAGTTTATCGTCGAGTTTCATGTCGTAGCTATACGACTGCTCCCTGCCTTGCTGACTGTCACACAATCGATGCGTGCTTACGATTCTGTTTGTTTGGTAGCTGCAACACAGGTGGCGATTTTGAAAGCATAGACCACGCCCCAATACCCTGTCGACCCAATCGGATATATGGTAGCGGGGGTGCTCCACTAGACCGGTCTCTAATACTTGAAGCATGAGCCTTCCAAAGAGCCCCAGCTCGTTTGCTCACGCGTGGCTCACGTTAATGGAAACGCAGTTGGATTCTCCGGGATATTGTCGATGGAGAATCGGATCCGTGGAGTATTTTGGTCTTCAAATCGATCCTAGGTGTAGTCTGATGAGGCATCATCTGCACAAAACCGCAGATGGGGTCAACCTCACAGGCCACAGTGGAGCTTGGGGTGGACGAAGGGATACACTAGCACAGATTACGACAGATCCAGCTTCTTGTAGGGCAGCGGACTTTCGTAGCGGCCCAGTCTATGCTTACATTTCATTACAACAGCAATGGTTAGACGATTGTGTGGAGGAACTAAACCCATTCATCGGCCGCCGGAAGGGGCCCCTTTGCGTTTTTACCATAAAGTCATCGGATCGTGTCTTGGCATCGGAGATCGAGTCATATAGTGAGACAAATGACAGCATTACAGCTCTGATGTGAATCTTGAGTTCCTCACGATCCTGATTCTACCTAGATAGTTAGTCTCGAACCTCGAGGTTGTCTAAAAACTACTTCTTTGAAGTTTCGTAAAAGGTATCTACACTGCTTGGCATTTCCATTCGCTTGGCGACACACCCTTAGCATTGGCTCGACATAATCAAGTCGCCAGCAACTGTGGCGATGAAGGTATTGTTCTACAGCGTGCCTGCACCCAACCAAAATGCTTCACATTATCTGCTTTATTATCTTGTCGTGGCATCTTTGTGGGAACATTTTGTTACTGTACAGGCTGTGCATTTGGAGCCGCCTGCTGCACGTAAGCAGAATGCAAACCTGCGGCTGCGTTTTGTACCGTTGTATTTTGATGTAGCATTGCGAACCCGATACCCAGCCGTTCGCCAGGTTAAAGCACAGATAAAAGGTAATTCAAGTGCTCGGCGAGGACTTTTTCTCGAAGAGGTAATGGCTGACACCCCAGACATCGCCGCCCATCCAGGCGAAAAGTTCAGCACACGCCATGTAGAAAATTTGCCATCGATAGAACCACATTTGCGCTTTGTCGTTTCCATACGTCTCTTCCAGTCCCGGCCAGATTTCCTTCCTTCCCTGACGGCTGGACATCTTCGCAAGCCAGTCCTCACACGTCCTTGCGTAGTGTTTGCCGTTGACCCACCATTGTTTTCGCAGGGTCAAATCATCTTGAAAGAAGTGAAGTAGATCGGCAGAGGGCATGGTACCTCCGGTGAAGAAATGCTCGGACATCCAGCCCGATTCGAAGTCATATGGCGTTGAGCAGTGTGCGAAGATGTGCACAAAGAGTTTGCCATTTGGCTTTAGGGCTCGTGCAACTTTGGACATAAGGAGTTGATAGTTTTTCATGTGCTCAAATAGTTCAATGCTAAGAACACGATCGTAGACAGCTTCCTGAAGTTGATAGTCAGCAATGTCGCCTGTTATGACCTGTAGGTTTTCAAGGTCCTTAGCGGCAGCTTGTTCCGTTATGTATATCCTCTGCGTTTTGGAATTGCTGAAAGCTACAACTGACATGTTTGGGAACCGCTCAGCAAGATATAAGCTTAAGCTGCCCCAGCCACAACCTAGGTCTAACACAGTCATACCATCTTCCAGCTCAGCTTTTTGGACGTAACTCTCAAGCATGGCGATTTCAGCTTGAGCGAGGGTTTCTCCACCTGTCGGATAGAGGCAACAGCTATATTTCATCCTCGGGCCGAGACACGCTTGTAAAAGACTCGTGCCGACCTCGTAGTGCTGAGTGTTGGCATCAGCCGTGTGGATAGCTATAGGCCGCGTTCGCAGGACATCGATGTATCTTTGCTTTCGTTGCCACGCATCAGAAAGACATGTCGACCCTATCTCGCGAACTCGATCTGCTAACTGCCTCCTTATCCCCATGCGGATCATAAATTCGGGCAGATAGCCATTGTCGAGTAGATACTCGGTGGCATTCATTCTCCAACAACTCAACAATCCTACCTTGCAGTCCGGTCTTATTGTCAATATGCTTGGTTCTCAGTAAGTAAGACGGCTTGACCAGTGACTAAAAATGGCACGAGGAAACGGGGAAGACAATGTATTAAAAACCGGCGTTCATTCATAGGTGTTAGCACTGGTCCGGATGGGGGAGTTAGCGCGATGAGGCAAACGTCACCATTTCACTGGCTAAGTATAGCACGTATACATACGCAGCGACCTAGGTAGTTATCAAGGAGGAGATCATGTTGGCAGTGACGAGCAAAAGCTTCCTAGGATTTCATAAGATACGTAATCCGTACGCTTGGTATGTGCATTACGGATCTCAATTGGTGCACAATACGGCAATACAAGGGGTACACTGTTGCGGGCCAAAGTTGACATTCTTAACGCACCCTGGAGCTTCAACTTCACCTAGTAGCTATTTTCAGTCGATGCCTCAGATGATAGAGGCAGACGTGTAGAAGCCACTGCTAGACTGAGTCTACATTCCTTGCTTGATGTTCCACCGCTAGAGCGGTCTTAAAAGCTCGCGAGGATTTATTTCTATCCGAGAGTAGAGCGATAGAGGATGCCAAAAATGAACTGCTCTTTCCGGACGGCGTGCAATTCATTTCATCGATATGCAACCCTCTCCCTCTTTCACTGCATATCATCAAGAATTGCTTTGTATTGTTTCCGCTTTTTCGGGTGAGTAGGTCGTAATGCCCTCTTCATCTGTCCAATCCACCTCGCCAATGCTGGAAACACGTACCTTTCTGCCAGGTACGCGAGAATGAATCCAACGAGAGCCAGAGCCAGCAGAAAGAGTTCAAAATCCAGAGACATATCTGTTAGATCCATAAATTCTTGCAACCCTTTCGCCGGATCCAGAAGCATGTACAGAGATATGCATAGTGTGATGACAAGCGTGACGCAAAACGGAACGTTCTTCTGCATCGATTCTCGGAATGGTGGCCCAACGCTTAGTACAACTCCAGACAAGATATACTGGTAACATGAAACAAGGAACAACGACGTGTTCTGCGAGTTGTCGGCGTTCGACTTCTCTTTGTCGAGCGTTGGAGGAATATACCAGGATTGTTGCTGAACAGTTTCGAAAGCAATGACCTGAATGAACACGCAAAGGACAATCTGGCCAAGCAGAGGAGTGAGGATCTTTCTGGAGACAAGATTGGCTGTTGGCCTTTTTTTGCTTAATTGTGGGAAGGCACCAGTCCAGCCCATGAAGATGGCGATCGGAAGAATGAGGGCAAGGTCGATGAACAGGAACTGAAAGTCGCCCAAATTCGATGCTGATGCATACAGCAAGCTGACGGAAGTGAACTGAATTGCAGAGTACAGGCTCATGTACTTGAAGCAACAAAAGCTTGTAACAAGCGCCGCACGCCCTTCCTTGATCAAGGTCGGAACACATGAGATGTCGAAAATGTGACTGGTAAATGGAGCTGCAACAGATGCTTCAGCCTCCGATAGGGAAACACCAACGTCAGCAGCCTTGAGAGCACCGCAATCATTTGCACCGTCACCACAGAAGCCGCAGGTGTAATCAATGCCCTGCAACTTCTCAATGAGTTCGGCTTTTTCGTCCGGTGACATTCGTGCAAAAACATGGCCTTTGACGAGCATGCGCTTCAACACATCAGAAGAGCCGTAGTCAACAATCCAGCGGAACGCATCGCCCGTCACTGCTAGAGTGTAATCGGTGGTCGCAAGGACATCGAAAGGTGCTGAAGTATCCTGTTCCGCCGGGAGCGGGATAGGTAGCAACGTTTCGCTGTCGAGTTGATAGAGATTATTGTCAACACTTTCCCAGGATAGTTCGGCTTTTGGATCCATCTTGTCGCTTGCTGCAAAGTGCGGGACGTAGCATTGTGAGTCACGATCAATGAGTTCACATTCTCGAGCAACGCTGATTGCAGTCAAGATGTTGTCTCCAGTACACATGACTGTTCTTATCTTCGCAGTTTTCAGTTCCTCAATGACCTCGGCCGTGATATCCTTCAGCTTATTTTCGAAAATAATGAAGCCGGTAAGCTGCAGTCTGGACTCTGCTTCTGATCTTTCCATGCTTTGCAACTGCTGCCAGATCATTCGAGAAACATACTTCGAAGCACAGGCTATCACACGATATCCCTTGTGTGTGTAATAACTCAAAAGCTCGTCAAAATCTGCAGGAATACTTGATGGTGTACAGATATCCTTCATGACTTCTGGAGCACCTTTGACGTATATATTTACCCCTGGGTCACCATTCTGTCTGACAATGACACTGGCCCTCCGCAAGTGAGATACAAATTCGAATGCTTTGAGAACACCAAGCTCAATAGGCGCTGGGTTATCACTATTTTGTGAATCATCGATATCGTATTCCATGCCAGGAGGTGGTCGTGTAACGGACGGCGCTGGTTGATGAGTGCCAGCCTCCACAAAGTGCATCGTCTTCTGAGAGCCCTCTTCGAATGACCAGTCTGTAAACTGAAACATCTTCAAATCCAGTGGATCACCAATAAGCTCATCGTCGACTAATCGCAGGGAATGGCACGTTGCCATAGTGTACAGCATATTTTTATTGACCCGATAATCCACAGTCGGGTCTCGATCATACGAAGCAGGTGGTAGAAGATCACGGACCTCCTCGAGGGTATCGCTAAAGCGGATTTCCGGGTGTTGGACGACTCTCACTCCTAACACGTCAAGGCCGTCCTCCGTCAATGTGCCGGTCTTGTCAAAACATACCACGTCCAGTTTGCCGGCTACATTGACCCGCTGAGGACTTATGCAAAAGATCTGCTTCTTCTTTAAACGAGCCAAGGCGAAATTTGTGCCAATAGTCAAAGTCGCCGGGAGAGCTGGCGGAACGACGATTGTGATCAAATCCAGGGCACGAACAATAATCAGGTGCCACTTCAAGCCGAGTTTGACAAAATTGACAAATGAGGCAACGAATCCAATGGCTGCTATGATTCCCATGACTCCGATGTATCGGAAAGAGTCTCGGTAAAATTTGAAGCCGGATGGTTTTGGAAAGAGCATTGATCTTACTAGGGCACCCTTTGTGGTGTTGAAGCCGGTTCGGACGACGATCGCAAGAGCAGCGGCCTCGTCATCGTCGTCATCAGTTGGTCGTCGAGCACGGATGATCTTGGTGCCACTGAATAAAAAGTGTCTTGCGACGAAAGGATGTATCGAGGTAGCACCAAGGTCAATAAAACTGAGAACATCATCTGTGATAGGTATTTTCGAAACTGGGATGGATTCGCCCGTGAGCATACTTTCATTTATGATGCAGTCGCCCGCCAGGAGCAAGCTGTCACAAGGAAGTTGCGAGAGTGACGGGTCAGAAACCTCATAAACGTCTCCAGGGACGAGATCTGTTGAGGAACAAGCTCGCCAAAAGCCATTCCTTAGTACCCGTACATCGCATTCAAATCTGGAAATTTCGCTGAGTCGTCTCATGGTTGATCTCGTTTCGATGACGGTCGTCGTAATGCTGAAGACTGAAATCAAAAAGATAGCGGCAGCATAGTAATAATATTCATCCATGGACCAAAGCAGTAGACTGGCGACCTGAAATATGTAGAAGGGATGAAAGGCCTGAGCTAGGGTTAGCAGTGCTGCAGTGATGGATCGAGGTGCTCACCTCATCTAGAAGAAGCTGTGGAATTGGCTTTTGTCTAATATCAATAGCATTCTTTCCAAAGACTTGATCTCGAGGATCGCGTTCTTCACTATCCAGACCTTGCCTCATAGCCTTGACATCTGTCCACTGTGGATCCCACCAATCATTGTTGAGGACAAATTTATCCTGGCCTGGGTGGTAGATGAAACGTAAGTAGCGATAGTCCAGAAACCTGAGCTGCTTGAGCTCTCCCTCGTGATCGTATCTATGGCCGTTCAGCTCCTCTTTCGAAGGTTGATTGAAAACGCTTGAAATCGGGTGTCCATAGTCCTCGGTGGTTACATTGTGAACAGTAAATTCACCCCATTGGTTCTGCTTATTCTTAGCTGGTGATCTTGACCACTTTCTGTTGCATTCAGAGCTCACCTCTACCACAACCCATGCGCAGGTTGCGAGCTGGGAGGGCGTGCCAACAAGAGTTATACGCCATCGAGGTACCCATCGCATGATGAGATAGCCAATGCCTGCTGTTAGGCAACAGATGACTAAGTAGATGATGTAGCCAAGAGAGCTCGTGGAGAAGCCGGCGACTACCATGGTGAGATCTTCGTTCTCAATGTAGAACTTTTGGCTGAAACTGCCACCTTTTTCATGTTCTTGGGTGTCAGATCTGGCCGAGTCAAGCCTTCTAAGTAGGGGCTGTTCTGCAGAATCTCTGCTCTGTCCTGTCGATTTCCTTCTTGGCGATCTAGTGCCAGATTCAAGATCTCGATGGTGGCCATGGGTCATGAACAAGTCTTCGTCGTCACTGACGTCTTCGATCGCCTCATCCGAATATTCAGGCGTCTCTTGGTCGTCTTGAAAATAAGTGAAGCTTGAGATTGATCCTTGTCGCTGCCTTGGCCTTTGATAAGCGAAGGATGTCACGCTTGACGGCACACTTTCAGAGATCGGCCCAGAGAATGCCTATACAGCTGGTCATCAAGTAGAGCAACAATTAGTGTTTGCAAAGCTCACCTCGTCTGTGGCCATCTCGACCTCAGAAACGATACTAGCACTTGAGAACCAGCATCAGCCGAAACGCCGCACAATAACTAATTCAGTACTTACTTGCTCATGTCCGAGTCACGTCGCTGAAGTCTTCGTCCGCCATAGGAAAGACTGCTTCGGCGATGAGCCGACGAGGACCTGCCTGACCTGTCCATTCTTTCCAAGGTTCAAGGTATGGGCAGAGTACGGCCTCGCGATTACTTGATACCGGCCGATGCACCCTCCCAAGATAAAGGAGTGGTGCCGAAAATCTCGGTCATGCGGCAGCAAAAGGCAATCAACAGGCACTGGTAGGACAAGCGCCGAATTATGCTGTTGTTCGCGCAACAGAGGTTAGCTAGTCCATTATTGATGCTGTCGCGCAGCTTTACAAAAATCCACGAGCCAGGTTTCGGAGGTTCATGCTCTACTCGTCGGTTCTGATTGGACGGAAGAAATAGTCATCGCCTCCACTTTTTCCTCTCGCCCTCGTCACGTTGGAGATGGATGATAAGAGGATAAGCCAGATCGTGCAGGCACAAAGGGCTCGCAATTTTTCTGGTCCGGTCCTCGCATGTCACTACAAATTTTGATTTTGATTGAGAATCTTTGTTGTAATCCACGCCGACGTTGTCGAAGAGCAGTCAGTCCAGTGACCGAGCCTTCCCAGCACATTCAAGTTTGACGACATCCCAGAGGCGAAAAACTGTCATTGTGCATAATAGTAGTAGTGCAGGGCCCGCCTTTTTGACTTACTGTTAGGTACTCGGTCGGGGCTTTCAAGTTGAGCTTCCCAACAGACAAATCCTTGACACGTCGAGATCGTCCAACCGACTCAACCACTACCCAACAATGGCAGCCAGTCATATACCAGGACGAAAGGATATTACCGCCCCGTAAGTTTTCGATCAATTCTTCCACACCCTGTCTCTATGCCACTGTAGCTGAACACCTGGACGACAAATTTACTAACATGGCTTCGTTTGACCTCAGAACCCCACAAAACAGTACGAGTTGCCTTTCTATTGTGTATTTGGCATCAAGTTGACCTGTCCAGCACCCGCACAAAATGCTCCAATTTCATCAAGAGCACAGGCACCGGCGATCGGTAGCATACAAGAAGGTTCGTCTGAAGAAGCGCATGCAGCCATCTCCACAACACATGCTAACATGGCAACAAACAGAGGACATTAATCGGGTCGCAGCAGCCTCGATATTTGCTAAGAACCCCGCCCTGGTCTCGATGATGCAAGAGAAACTCGGCTCGCTCGTTGGTCGCTCATCTGGATACGTCGAGTCTTTACCTGCGCCCGTACGGAATCGTGTGACGGGCCTGAAAGGCATTCAGAAAGACCATGCCAAGCTCGAAGCAGAATTTCAGGAAGAAGTGCTTCAGCTCGAGAAAAAGTATTTTGCCAAGTTCACGCCGCTGTACGAGAAACGAGCCAAGATTGTGAATGGTGAGGTCGAGCCTACGGAAGCTGAAGTTGAGGCCGGCAAGGACGAAGAGGAAGAAGAGGAGAACCACGAAACCGAAAAGATCGAAGGTGGTGAAAGCACCATTCCTGAAGATGCCAAGGGCATTCCTGAGTTCTGGCTGTCGGCTATGAAAAATCAGTTGTCCCTGGCCGAGCTCATCACAGATCGTGACGAAGAAGCCCTCAAGTCGTTGACCGATATCCGCATGGAATACCTCGAAAAACCAGGCTTTAAGTTGATCTTCGAATTCGCCCCCAACGACTTTTTCGCCACCAAGTCCATCTCCAAGACTTACTTTTACCGAGAGGACACCGGCTACGGCGGCGACTTCATCTACGACCACGCTGAAGGAGACAAGATCGACTGGAAAGCCGGCAAAGATTTGACCGTCAGGGTCGAGAGCAAGAAGCAACGAAACAAAAGTGCGTGGTGTGCACCTTTCAACCCAAGACTCAGCTAATGTGTGGCAGATACGAAGCAGACCCGAGTGGTGAAGAAGACCGTTCCTACCGAGTCTTTCTTCAACTTCTTCTCCCCTCCCGCTGCGCCCGGTGACGGCGACGACGTTGCTTCAGATATTGAAGAACGTTTGGAACTCGACTACCAACTGGGTGAAGATATCAAAGAGAAACTCATCCCCCGGGCCATCGATTGGTTTACTGGAGAAGCTCTTGCGTTTGAGGAGCTCGACGAGGGTGACGATGCAGACTTCGAGGATGAAGATGATGAAGACGACGAAGACGAAGAGGAAGAAGATTCGGACGAAGATGAAGAGGAAGGAGGCAAGCCCAGATCACAACAAAACCAGTCAGAGTGCAAGAACCAGTAGGTTTTGGACAGCCCTCCATTCTTCTGGCAGGACGACGAGTCATGGGCAAACAAGTTGCGAGCGACCTGAGATGAGAGCAAGCCAGGCGGTCCCGACCAATGCTTGCAGCGATGGTTTGAAATGCATCATCGGCGTCAAAGTCAACAGTTCCTCTCATCCCTTCCTTTGCTGCACATAACAACAGTATTTGGGAGGCACGTTGTGTTGTAGGGATCGTGATGGTGGGAGTTAGGTTATTGAACAGGTCAAAGCAAAACGGTCACACAAGCATCTTGTAACTCCTAAGATTGTTCCTCGCGTTTGTGGCTCATACGGAGTACACCATTCTGCCCGCCGTGAAAGTCTGGGGGATCCCTGAGGGGAGCTTGAATGCTGAGCCACAGTGGGGGAGGGATCTACGGGAGTATGTACCTAAGAGAGTTGAGGCGCATCTTGAAGCAAATCTCACTAACCTGTTCCTGTTCCTGTTCAGCCGGGTCGTTTCAGAACCTTCCAGGAAGATGCATTAAATCGTTAGTCCTAAGAGAGCCAAGCCTTTAGACGTACCTGTTATTGGTGACCTATTAATGATCGCAGCGTGTCGACAGGGTGCTGCTTTAGTGCACCCAAGAATCCTCAAGCATTGCAGTAATATGTGCTGATTAAGAGTGCTCGTGCAGGCGATGATGATGCCGGAGGCACCAGTCGAGACGGTTACCTATTATCAGACTGTTGTTGAATTATTTAGGGGCGTGCCAGGACAGCCACGACTGCTAATACGAATCTGTACTAAGCGGCATAATAAGCAAAAGCATGGTGCTGATGGTTCGGTGTGGGTTCGCTAACACCCTATGTATTTAGGGCTAGGGTCAAGCGTGACAAGGGCTGGTCTCGTCGCGTTCGCTCGACCTCCCTAAAAACCAGATACTCGGAAAATAATCCTTAGGTGGCCGAGAGGCGTGAGCATACTCTGGCATCTACTTACACTTCATCCTCCTCATGCCTTGTTAATATCTAATTGAATCTCTTGCGTGATCATTGCGTTTTGTGGTTTGGTCTTGGTTTGGTCCTTTCCATCCTGTGTCTCACAATCTCTCCCTGTGACCCGACCCTGTCGACCCTGTCAGCCCCCGAGACCCCCCATGTCGAGGAGATAACGCCCCGGTTCGGGCTGCAATCTCTGAAGCAGAGACGAACGTGAACATGTCGTCCTGGGAAACCGACGTGAGGGCATGGTTCCCTTCCCAGACCGACGCCTACGTCGGCGGTCGGTTGGTCGACAAGAAAAAAGGAGGAGACAAGGTTCAGCTCATCTTCGAACTCGATGATGGCTCGATACAGACAATTGAGACCACGGAATATGCGCTTGCCGATTCCCGGAATGCCTCGCTGCCGCCACTGGCCAATCCTCCCATGTTCGAGGCCGCAGAAGATCTGACTAATCTGTCTCATCTCAATGAACCTGCTATTTTGCAAGCCATTAAGCTGCGATATGCTCAGAAGGAGATCTACACCTACTCAGGCATAGTCCTGATCGCCACGAACCCCTTTGCAAGGGTCGATTCTCTCTATGTCCCTCAGATGGTTCAAATCTATGCCGGCAAACAGAGAGCATCACAAGCACCGCATCTTTTTGCCATTGCCGAGGAGGCCTACGCGGACATGTTGCGAGACACGAGAAATCAGACTGTCGTGGTGTCCGGTGAATCCGGTGCAGGGAAAACCGTGAGTGCCAAATACATTATGAGGTATTTTGCTACACGGGGTGCCCCTGGTCAGACCAGAGGGAGCAAGTCAAGAGCCGACTCTATCTCTGAGACCGAGGAACAGATATTGGCCACGAACCCGGTGATGGAAGCATTTGGTAACGCAAAGACAACGCGCAATGACAACTCTTCCAGGTTTGGAAAATACATCGAAATCATGTTCGACAAGGACACCGATATCATCGGTGCGAGGATACGAGTCTACCTCCTCGAACGATCGCGCTTGGTGTTCCAGCCTCTGAAAGAAAGAAACTATCACATCTTCTATCAGCTAGTCGCTGGAGCCACAGACCAGGAACGGCAAGAGCTTAAACTCCTCCCCGTTGAACAGTTCGACTACCTCAATCAAGGCGGCGACCCGATAATCGATGGTGTCGACGATGCTACTGAATTTGCTGCGACGCGAAAATCCATGACCACCATCGGCGTCAATGACTCGGTTCAACGAGAAGTCTGGCGCATGCTTGCCGGTCTTCTGCACCTCGGTAACGTGAAGATTACAGCCACAAGATCTGATTCGCAGCTGTCTTCTACCGAACCTGCCCTTGTTCAAGCCTGCGACATTCTTGGCATCAGTGCGACAGAATTTGCCAAGTGGACGGTGAAGAAGCAGCTGATCACAAGAGGGGAGAAAATAACGTCCAACCTGACCCAACAACAGGCCACGGTCGTTAGGGACTCCGTTGCTAAATTCATTTACTCTTGTCTCTTCGACTGGCTCGTTGAGACCATCAATCGAGGTCTGGCTGCCGAAAATGTCCTACAAAGAGTCCACACTTTTATTGGCGTGCTTGATATCTATGGGTTCGAGCATTTCGCGAAGAATTCGTTTGAGCAATTTTGCATCAATTATGCCAACGAGAAGTTGCAGCAAGAGTTCAATCAGCATGTCTTCAAGCTGGAGCAGGAGGAGTACATCCGAGAAGAAATCGACTGGACCTTCATTGACTTCTCTGATAATCAGCCTTGCATTGACCTTATCGAGGGCAAACTTGGTATTTTGTCTCTGCTCGATGAAGAGTCCCGCTTGCCCATGGGCGCGGACGAGTCGTTTGTGACTAAGCTACATCACAACTTTGGTGCTGACAAGCAAAAGTTCTACAAGAAACCTCGCTTTGGGAAATCATCGTTTACCGTCTGTCATTATGCCCTCGATGTCACATATGAGTCCGACGGATTTATCGAGAAGAACAGAGATACAGTGCCTGATGAGCAGATGCAAGTGCTGAAGAATTCCACGAATCATTTCCTAACTCAAGTCGTTGAGACTGCATCATCAGTGAGAGAAAAAGATTCTGCCGGAATGGCTGGTTCAAAACAGGTCGCCACGGCTCCAGGTCGAAGAGTCGGTGTCACCGTAAATCGGAAACCAACTCTTGGTGGCATTTTCAAGAGCTCTCTGATTGAACTCATGAACACCATCAACTCCACAGATGCCCATTACATTCGCTGCATCAAACCCAACGAAGGTAAAGAAGCTTGGAGATTCGAAGGGCCCATGGTGCTGTCTCAGCTTCGAGCCTGCGGTGTTCTTGAGACCGTCAGAATATCAACAGCAGGATATCCTACCCGATGGACGTACGAAGAGTTTGCATTCCGGTATTACATGCTGTGTCATTCAAGTCAATGGACCACCGAAATCAAGGATATGGCTCATAATATTCTGAGGAAAGCCCTCGGTGAAGTCGGCCATCAGAAGGCTGACAAGTATCAGCTTGGTCTGACAAAGATCTTCTTCCGAGCAGGCATGTTGGCCTACCTGGAAAGTCTACGGTCTGCACGACTGAAGGAGTGTGCCATTATGATTCAAAAAAATCTGCGTGCCAAGTACTATCGGCGAAAGTATCTCGAAGCTCGAGAATCCATCCTCGACACGCAAACAGCGATCCGTGGCTTTTTGGCAAGGCAGAAGGCAGAAGATCTACGCCAAGTCAAGGCCGCTACCAACATCCAACGAGTATGGCGAGGCTCGAAAGAGCGGATGGCGTACACAATCATTCGCAACAATCTCATCCTTTTCCAATCCATTGCGAAAGGCTACACCTGCAGGACTACGATCCTCGAGACGAGGTACAAAAATGCCGCTACTACTATCCAAAGAGCGTTCCGATCATGGCGCTCGCTACGAGCGTGGCGGTCCTATAGACGCAAGGTTGTCATTGTGCAGAGCTTGTGGCGTGGTAAAAATGCCCGGCGCGACTACAAAAAGCAGCGAGAAGAAGCGCGCGATCTTCGACAGATTTCATACAAGCTCGAAAACAAGGTGGTGGAGCTTACGCAGTCTCTCGGTGCTTTGAAGAAAGAAAACAGATCGTTGATGGAGAAGCTCGACTCATACGAAGGTCAACTGAAGATTTGGCGTTCGAGGCACGATGCTCTCGACAAACGAGCCAAGGAACTGCAATCCGAGGCTAACCAGGCCGGCATTGTGGCTGCAAAGCTGAGTGCTCTTGAAGAAGAGCATGGCAAACTTCTGAATTCACACGATGAACACCTCGGAAATGCTAAGAGACTACAAGAAGAAGAGAAGAAGTTGCGTGACTCGTTGAATGTTTCAAACAAGGAGCTTGAAAAGTTCAAAAACCTTAGCGTAGATCATGAGTCAGAGAAGACAACGTTACGACAACAGATCAATGACCTGCAAGATCAGCTCGAGATGTCCAAGCGAGCTCCACCCCCGGCGAACTACGGTGCCAACGGCGAGGCGTATGTCAATGGCAATCCTGTCCAGCCTGCTAATGGTCTGATTAATCTTGTCTCGTCTAAAAAGCCTGTGAAGAGAAGAAGCGCTGGCGCAGCAGAGAGGGTCGAGTCAGATCGCTACAGTGGGGCGTACAACGCCCGGCCTATGTCCATGGCCATCGATACGCATATGAAAACGCTGTCTGGGTCGACCTTCAATCCTACCCTGGATAGTGTTGAAATGGAGCTCGAGAACCTTCTTTCACAAGAGGATGAGCTGAATGAAGAAGTCACAATGGGCTTGATTAAGGGCATCAAGATTCCTTCTCCATCTGCAAATCCAGCTCCAACTGACAAAGAAGTTCTCTTCCCTTCATATCTCATCAATCTTGTTACTTCAGAAATGTGGAACAACGGTTTCGTCAAAGAATCGGAACGTTTTCTTGCGAACGTCATGCAATCCATCCAACAGGAGGTCATGCAACACGATGGAGATGAAGCCATCAACCCGGGTGCTTTCTGGCTTTCCAACGTTCACGAGATGTTGTCGTTTGTCTTCCTGGCTGAAGATTGGTACGAGGCCCAAAAGACTGACAATTACGAATATGACAGACTTCTCGAAATTGTCAAACACGACTTGGAATCTCTCGAATTCAACATCTATCATACGTGGATGAAAGTTCTAAAGAAGAAGCTACAAAAGATGATTGTGCCTGCCATCATCGAATCACAGTCATTGCCAGGCTTCGTTACGAACGAATCGAATCGTTTCCTGGGCAAACTGCTGCCATCAAACAACACACCAGCTTACAGCATGGATCAGTTGCTAAGCTTGCTCAATAACGTCTTCAAGGCTATGAAGAGCTATTACATTGAGGACAGTATTATCACACAGACTGTCACTGAACTTTTGAGATTGGTCGGCGTCACAGCTTTCAATGACCTGCTTATGCGAAGAAACTTTCTCTCGTGGAAGCGTGGTCTACAGATCAACTACAACATAACGAGAATCGAAGAGTGGTGCAAAAGCCACGATATGCCGGAAGGAACATTACAACTCGAACACTTGATGCAAGCTACAAAATTGCTCCAATTGAAGAAAGCGACCCTAAACGACATTGAAATCATTCAGGATATCTGCTGGATGCTCTCACCTAACCAGATCCAGAAATTGCTCAACCAGTATCTTGTTGCCGATTACGAACAGCCAATTAATGGCGAGATCATGAAGGCTGTTGCAAGTAGGGTCACTGAGAAAAGTGATGTACTTCTTCTGGCACCAGTCGACATGGAGGATTCTGGACCTTATGAAATCGCTGAACCTCGCGTCATCACGGCTCTTGAAACATACACACCGTCATGTGAGTAATAACTATTTACCAGTTACACTACATTACTAACTTACAATAGGGTTGCAAACTCCACGACTAAAAAGATTAGCGGAGATCGTTTCCGCACAGGCGATGGCACAACAAGGCTCTGGAGACTTTGACGGCGCGATCAGTGATTCAGAAGAACGAGTTTAGGGCGGGTCAGTTGTCGTGCACACGAACGTGGTTCCGAGCTATTACCGCTTATGCGATTTGCCCAAATTCTGTTATTCAGGGCGGACGCTTGCGCGCAATTCTTCTAGCATAGCAACATGGTGTTTGGGTTGAGGCAATTTTCCGTTCAGATATCAACTTTACCTCAAACTCACTCCACAAGCGATACTCTATGCTTCAAATTACTTCTTGGTAACATTTGATTGGATGCTGGTCTTGCAGCATGAATATTAAACGCAGGAGATGTTTGCCATGGTTTGTCGATCAGACTGGATGGCTGGTCGGTTATATAATGAGGAACGAGATACCGTCAGACCATTGTGTAGACGGAGGGAGAGAGAAGACAGACGTTCCCCCATTCCGTTCTACCTCGAGTCCAGCAAATGATTGTTGGACGTATTCCAACTTAGTTCCATTATTTGACGGATCTATGGGTAGTAATCTTTCGCCACGCCAGCTTCGCACTCTCGCCCATGCAGGCACCAGTCAGTGTTCGCGTTTGTGAAAAGACTTGGAGGCGCTACCCAGGTGCACTTGAGTTGAAATAGGTACAAAGGTAAAGCCAGTACTGCGGTGATTTCCCGTTTATCTTCCCACTTCCAGCCGAATCTACACCTCTTACCCCAATGATCTCTATTCAAAGCCGACCCAGGCCCCCGGTCGTACTTATCTCAATACAAGGTTCGAGAACGCGTAGGCTTGCTATGCTTGGTGCCAAGGAGGGCTGAGTCCCAATCGTGTACGGCAGCTGCCAAGAATAGAAGAAGTTCGCGATGTTCGTCGGCAACCTGGAGGCTTTCTCATTTGTTTCCCGAACGGCACAATGCCAAAACTAGGCATTAGTGCCTTTCGCTTTTAGTCATGGCGGCAAACACCAAGAATGAATCAGCAATGATCGCAACTGAGATGCTACACGACGAGTTTGTGGAGAAGTCATGATCTGTTATGATCGATAGTTTAAAGCGCGGCTATGCCCTCAATCACAGGAACCACTCCTTTGGCTAGAGGAACCTGAGCACACTATTCCTCTTCGAAATCCGTTATTTGCTGATCAGTGATTTCCAGTGTAAGTCAAAATGGCCGACCTACCCCCAGGCTACCACGAATTCGACCAGGAGGAGCTCACACCTGCCTATGAGGCGAGGGGAGGGATAGCAGCACGCTGGCATGTCCTCGACAACAATGCTCGGAGTGTAATATCTACCAAGGGTATTTAGATCCTAAGGTCAAAAGTGGTTTAGTGATCATGATTAGATTTTTCACTAGAAGCGGAGCTTGACCCTAGTCCTCGATCCGTCAGTCTCCACTAACCCCACAGGCATGAAGTACGCGGATCAATCAGTTCAAGAACGTAGATACGAGCTACAGTACAAGGATGGTCTCATACTCGAAGCTTTCGAAAGCGACCAAGTCCGCAATGCTTATCCGAGCTCCAACAAAAGCACTAATAAGCTTTTGTCAAAAGTTAAACAAGCAGACAGACAATACTTTGCCATCGCCATCGCCACAAAGGTTAACCTCAGCTTCAACAAATCGCAGAAACAGCCTCTAGGTATTGACGGTGAGGATTTGAGTTTGAAAGACCCGCAGGACCAGGGCAGATTGGGTGATGAATTGAGGTTGGTCACCCTACATCAGATGATGAGCAAAGGTGCACCGTTGCCAGTATCTTGGGCCATCGAGGACAACCTCCAATTTGCGAAAGTTGAGTCTAATAACGAAGCTACCAAAACTGAATCGGCGACTCCGGCTAGCTTTGCAGAGGCTCAAGGACGCCAGAAGCAAACATCGACAAAAGGTGCAACCCCCGAGAATAGCGCAGCAGCCGTGGAAGCGAAAGTCTCACAAGCCGAGAGCTGCCCTCAGTTCTAACTTCAGACTTCGTGATGAGCCCGGGCACACGTATGCTTCGTTCACCAATGAGACCTTCTCGCCATCGCCTGAATCGCTCAGTCTTGCTTTGTCCAACAGCACCTCGTCTAGAGAGCATCGTTCCCTTAACGCTCACGGCGATATTGGAGGTCAACTTGAGGTTGCAAGGTGGGCCGGAGGGGGCTGCCTTCAATCAGGTAGGGGCTACAGACAGCACAGAGTATGTTGGGACGGGGCCGACCTGGCGAAACTGTGAGTCGTGGGCTAGGAAACTTCCATATAAATAGTGCCACCTCGATACTCAACGTCTTTAATTAATTCTAGCTCGTCTTCTCCAACAGCACATCTATATTCTAACGACTAACGACTAACGACTGCCGCTATGCTCAACTTAGTTCGTCTAGGCTATGAATTTGATGCCTTCCCAAAGTTGATTGGTCGTCATCTGTATTCCTGCAGCGATCATACCGGCAAGAGAGACCACGTATGTACGTTAATCAGTTTCGGTGACATGGGGACCCTTTACTTGCGAGAATTTTTCGTTTCCATCGCATCCTGCACCTCCCTTTGCACCTCCCTCCCGACCCGCTCAACACAACCGACGAACTGTGTATACTTCCACAAGACCTCTCTGCATCCCTCGGCGCGTAAAGTAGCTGCAACGAGATTCCGCTGAGCCGCACTCGGGCACGCTCCGACATACGCAATGCATGGGATAGCAGCCGATCTAGCAGCACGCGCGCCGTTGCGGGAGTCCTCGATAGCAACACATTGCCAAGGATCGACCTTGTTCTGCCGCATTGCGAGCTCATAGACAGCAGGGCTGGGTTTAGGTTGTGGAGTAGGGAGTGATGTTTGTGCACTGAAGATTTGATCCTGGCGAAAGTATTTAGCTATGTCTGCTGCATCCAGTGCAGCATGAATCCGACGAAGTGACGAAGAAGAGACGACAGAGAGATTGAAGATATTCGACTCGTGAAGCTGCTCTAGGAGCCGTTCGATACCCGCACAAGGGCGTGGCGTATTGCAAATAAGGTCGACAACAAGATCGCCTTCGTACGTTACATATTGTTGGATTTCGATGGGTGTGAGCGAGAAGTTGTGCATTTCAGAAAGACCCTTCAGCATTCTCTGTGCAGGTTGACCAAGAAACATCCCGAGAAGTTCTTCTGTCGTGTAGCATATCGGGATGCCATGCTCCTGAAGACACCTGTTGACAACCTGAGCTGTCGCTTCGACGACGAGAGTCTCGGTGCAGACAAGGGTGTTGTCACAATCGAAGAAGATCTGCCGAGTGAACATAGGATCCACGAGGTGTGGGTTGAGGACTTTCGAGAATACCATCGTGAGGGAGGGTGGCTCTATTTCCAGCTAGGGAGATCTGCCCAGCGATGTTATAGTAGAACCCTTGAGAGATTGTGATACTCAAAATGGCGGCTCGAGAAGTGGAATGCCACTATAGTAATAACATTCTCACAGAACAGGCCTCTAACCGTTGTAGGTGCACAAAGTTAGACCCTGCGAAAGAGCTTTGTCTACATAAAACAAAGCAAAACGTCATTGAGAACGCTTCGAGGAGTTTCATGTCTGGTGTTGACAAAGGTGGTTTGTCTCGCTCCAAAGGGTGTTGAACTTGCATTGAGGCGGGTCGAAAATTTGCTGACTCGCTATTGGCTTCGTTCATAGTTTCTCTAGATCAACGAACGGGCTGGCACCTTCTGCAATTGTGACAAACTTTGGAGCGAAGCGCAGCGTCACCCTCAAAAGTCCTGCTTCGTTACAGCGGAGATCTATATGACAGGACAGTCGGAAATTTGGTCGACTGTGAGGGTCCTCCTAGCCCATAAGTTGGGCATATGAATGGACGTCCTCGAGACCGCTAGGAGCAAAGTTAAGTGGCACCTCTTCCGTTGAATACTAGCTTGCGCAGGACTGTGCGTGCTTTCGAGTCTTGTGGTTGTCTCCCAAGCTAATCGTGGTAGCAAGCTTCCCTGGGAACCAAAGGTGAATTTCGCTATCCCGACCTTTGTGGTCACCAACGCCATTCGAGATCACTCGCCGCTCCCATGGCTTATCAACGATATAGTGAAGCAGGATCACCGTGTCGCGGCACCGTAGTCGAGGATGGAGGTAAGGGTGAGTTTTGAGCGCATTGCACTTCTAGGATATGGCTTTCCATTTGTTACAGAAGAAGTCGGCGAGGAAGTCTTAGTTAGGGAATTGATAGTCTTTGAGCCGCTCAGTAGAATTGAAGAAGCCCTTCATTCGGACCCATAGGTCTTCTGTCGGGTGGAAAAGAAAAAGGCTACCATTGAGCAGTCGATTAAAAATCTAATTCACAATTTGTTCTGTTGTGGTGAGTGTGGTGTATGCGCGGTTTCCTTTCTGCCACGCCGCAGGAGCCCAACTGACTTTATCAGGAGTACACACAAGCATGAGTTGCGGCTATCCAATCGCAGGGGATCTCTGTATGAAAAATGTCGTCAGAATTTCGAAAAGCCCCATGTCTGCATCGAGGAAGCAAGCTCTAGTGAAGCCCTGTTTGTAAACCTCGAAAGCTCGAAGCTCAGTGAAAGTGTCTCGAAACCGTTCTGCTACTGACTCCTGCAGAGTTTTCCTGCCCTTGTCGCGGCAACTATATGACTCGGATGAGTTCGACGAGACCGAACAGCCTCATCCTTCAAGGCTGAAATGGCTTCGTGACTAGCGTAACCCAGCATGTCGTCTCGTGCATTGGTTCAATGCTTCCCAGAATTGTGTGGACCTTGCACAAAGTCGATAGATATTATTTGCATGTAATGCTATTGCTCTACGGTCGAATGAGTGAGGCGGAGCCCAAGCAAGCAAATTTAGTAGAGATTAGAGAGCGATTAAGCATGAATTCGAAGTCAAAGCATTTCAGACCTCGCATTTGTGCACCTTGTGATGACAAAACGTTATGTTCTTTCTCTAACTGAGATGGAAGATAGCCAGAGAATCTGAGAAGGCCGTCTTCAGAGTTCATGGCATATGCCACGACTGTGCAGCGAAGAATTTTGGGTACGGCAAAGTGCGACATCGATATGATCATTGAATTGCGTTAATTAACTCCCAGATTTGTACTGCGTCGTCATGATAGCCGATGAGAAGGCGAGGGCAGTGTTCCAAATCTATTTTGTAAAATGGCCGGCAACAATGGGCACACGGCCTCCTACCTAGGTATCGACTTCCAAGTTGTAATAATTGTCACAATTGTGGTAGGCCCTTAAAAGGCAGCAAGTAAATCGTCAAGCAAAGCGATCTGTCCTTGGTAGGCACAGCACTACTGCCGCCAAATGATTGGATCTGGTCGACAAGTGAAGCTCAACACAGGTATGCAAGATGCCGGTTCAATAGGCAGCAATATTCGTGGAACGACGACTCTGCTGCCACTCCAAATACGGCACATGAAATAATCCGTACGAATGGCGAATGGGGTTATGTGATTTGCCAGTGGAGTGGTAATTGGTTGCTGTGGAGACCGTTCTTTGTTGACATCCGTGGACGTCACGATGCTTACTTGGCTTCCACGGATACTCGCAACCAATCAAAGTTCCCAGGATGGGCGGAAATGGAGCCCGAAGCCGCCGATTGCAGCCACTAGAAGACGATTTTCGGGGCTGACAAGGCAAACGTTGGACATCGGCAGTATTACAGGTCCGCTTGCATCGACCAGGCTTTCTATTCATGCAAGATCTGGCGTTGATGAACCGTATCCTTTTGCCGACTGTCCTGATATACCCGCGCTGATTGCTAAATTTGTACGGGATCGTCGACTTGGAATCGTTTGAATTGAAGGCTCAAGATCTCGGACTGGCGTCCTAGTACAAAAGACAAGACTTGTGTGAACAGTACTGAACCAAATTAAAGTGAACATTCCTGATTATGCTGCGATGGTGCTGCTCGAGAAGCAGTGGGTGAATGTACAGGAGAAGACTTTCACCAAATGGTACGGACCACTGTCTTTCTTTCTTTCTTGCGTCTGTCTTTTTCTTTGAAGGACGAACGCTGCTAACTTTCGCAGGCTGAACAACAAAATCAAACCACGAGAGGTGGCAGTGAGAGACCTTTCGACCGACCTGTCCGATGGTGTAAACCTCATCCACCTCCTCGAACTCTTGAGTAACGAGTCACTCGGTCGGTACGCTGCGAAACCCAAACTAAGAGTGCAGAGGTTTGAAAATGTCAACAAGTGCTTGGACTTTATCCGAAGCAGAGGGATTCAGATGACCAACATTGGCGCCGAAGACGTGGTCGATGGCAACCGAAAAATCATCCTCGGCCTGATATGGACCTTGATTCTCAGATTCACCATCTCCGACATCAACGAGGAAGGTCTGTCGGCCAAGGAGGGCCTGCTTCTGTGGTGCCAACGAAAGACGGCATGCTACGACGATGTCGATGTTAGAGACTTTTCAGCATCGTGGAATGACGGGCTTGCTTTCTGTGCGCTTTTGGATATCCACCGACCCGATCTCATCGACTACGACACGCTGGACAAGTCGGATCACAAAGGAAATATGCAACTAGCGTTCGACATTGCTTCAAGAGAGATCGGCATACCCGATCTGTTGGATGTCGAAGACGTGGCGGATGTTGCGAGGCCCGATGAGCGTTCGCTGATGACCTACATCGCGTACTGGTTTCATGCCTTTAGCGCAATGGAACGAGTGGAAAACGCCGGACGGCGGGTCGAGAAGTTCGTCTCCAACATGCAAGGCGCATGGGAGATGGAGTCAGCATACGAAAAACGGATGCGAGCCCTCCTGAGAGCAATCCGTGAGAAACGTCAGGTGTGGCGCAACTCTCGCTTCGAGGGCACATATGCCGACGCAAAGGCGCAGGCTAGCGACATGAGCAGATTCAAACGGAGCCAAAAGCGAGAATGGGTGGCTGAAAAGTCGGAGATAGGTGCTCTGCTCGGGAACATCAAAACAAAACTGTCCACCTATCGACTGCGCCCCTATCAGCCGCCACCGGAGCTGCGCTTTGAAGCACTCGACGAGCAGTGGGCCGGTCTGACTCATGATGAGCAGCAGCGCAGCAGACTGATCAACGAAACCATCCGAGACATCAAAAATGCTCTAAGGAGGAGTTTTGCAGACAAGGCCAACGACTTTGCCTTGACGCTCAACACCTTGTCTCTCGCAATCTCCGGCTTGGAAGGCGACGTGGAGGATCAGCTTCAGCACGCGCAAAAACTGGCAAGCAACATTCCCGTATTAGAGCAGTATCTGGAGGGCATAGCACTCCTCGACGAACAGTGCCAAGAAGCCAACATTGACGAAAACGACTATACCACATACACGTATGATGAGCTTGTCTATGAGCTAGGCCTCGTCAAGCAAGCCACGTCTAAGAAGTTGACCTTTTTGGAGAATCAGATGGTCGCCCGCAATATGACCAATCTGACCCCGATCCAGCTAGAAGAGTTCGAGTCAGTCTTTCGGCACTTTGACCGAGACGGCACCAACACGTTGCACGAGCTCGAATTCAGTGCAGCACTCGCCAGTTTGGGCCTGGTGTATGACGAGCAGGAGATGCACGGCAAATTCCTCGAGGTCTGTCATAGTGGACTCGATCCTTCCATGTCCCCAGTGTCGAGGCGGCAACGCGAGACCCGAGGGGTCGGGTTTGAGCAGTTCATCCGCTTCATGGTCGCTGTCACCGAAGACCAAAACAGTGCAGAGCAAGTTTTCGAGTCCTTCCGCGAAGTGGCGGATGGCAAGCCATATGTCACGGAAATGGACTTGAGGCATTCCCTGATACCAGAGGAGCTGATTGACGATCTTCTCCACAGCATGCCAGAACATCGAGGTCCCGACTTGGAAGTTGACCGAGATGTTCCCAAGTACGACTACATCACCTTCATGCAAGGTATGATGGGCGATGGAGGCGAGAGACAGACAAATGGTGATCACCGACCAAAGACGTTGGCAAGATAAATTCTTGTGTGCATTCCTTCCTGTTCCGAATGATCGCGTTTTCCGTGAAGCGTGCGCGGTCAGGCGTGGTAGTACAGTCGATTATGTAATTTGGAATACAACATTGGGACAGTCAGCCATGTGATAAATAGGTACCTTGTAGCGGCCTTCAACATGACAAAATTGTATTCTTCAACCCTATATTCGATATGGCTGTTTGGCTGCAAATAGAGCTTTCAAGATCTTACACTGCCAACCCAGAGTCGTCTAGCTGCCCGAGGCAAAGGACTGTCGCGGATCCAATCAAGGACTGGACTTCGGGGCAGTCGCTACTAGGTAGGTCCTGCGAAGCACGAAGTACCAGGCGTCATAACCTCCGCTGGGTCGCCAAAAGTACCTGTAATCTTCAAATCCTTAAGCTCGTGTGAGATTCGGATATAACTGCGCATCATGTCTGATAGCTCCTTTGCTCGTCATGGTGAGCCACTAGATAGCCCAAATTGGTTAACTAGCGTTTGAAAGCTCATTTCCATAGTCAGACTCCGGTAGTTAGGTGACGTCGGAGAGGCGCCAACGAGGCGCCAAAGCCCAAAATGACCAAGCAATATCTTCCTGAGAAGGACTATCACATTCCAAATATCGATCTGCTCTCGCTGATCTTCGGTACAGTCTTTAGACGCCCCTGAAGGTGTCTGTTGCTAAGGGACTACAGACTCTCCTCTGGCTTATACGACAGAAGAGACGGTTCTCCATGCTGAGGCAGCAGACCCATCAAATCGTATCACGAAAGCTCATGCCCGTGTCCTCACCAAGCAGCTAGCCTACACTTTTCGAAACGAATTCGATGTTGGCAAGAATGGGGCCGGCCAGGACGTCGTTGTCTGCATCTCCTCAGGTCAAATTTTGCTGGCGCCTCTTTTCTACGGTGTCATTGCGGCTGGAGGTATCTACTCAGCTGCCTCTACGGCGTTCCGACCCCTAGAACTCGCGCGGCAGTTGCGTCAAGGCAAGAGCAGTGTTCTATGTACAAGCCCAGATGTGGAGGGCGTTGCTGTGTCCGCAGCCAAGGAGTGCGGCATTCCTTTGTCACGAGTGTTGATCTTCGATTCCTGCGGCCACAAAAGAGTGCTCAAGCCTGCCGATGGAAGGCCAATAAACTACCTTGACAACCGGCACGAGCTGGACTGGCCAAGAATCACCGACCCCCACGCCTTAAAAACCAGCCGGGCATGTCTTCTCTACAGCAGCGGCACTACTGGACCTCCGAAAGGTGTCGTTGTCTCACATCTGAACGTAGTTGCAGAGGCCTTGATACCGCAGTTCATGATGAGAGAATATTTTGCGAGACGCCGTCGCTTGGATCCTGCTTACAAGTTTAATTACAAAACCCTGGCCCACCTTCCCACAGCGCATGTTGCAGGCTTACAGGGCTATTTTGTCAATCCCGCCATAGCTGGTGGTCCCGTCTACTGGATGCCCAAGTTCGATTTCCCCAAGTTTCTCGAATATTGCAAGAAATTTAGGATCACCACCTTCTTCACCGTCCCTCCGATCTATCTTCTGATTGCAAAATCACCCCTCGTCACCGACCAATTTGCTTCTGTCGAGCACGCAACAACCGGTGCCGCGCCGATGGGGGCAGACCTACAGCAGGCTGTACAAAAGCGCCTGGACTGCTATCTCTCACAGACTTGGGGATTGTCCGAAACCACTGGCTCAGTGACATTAATGAAATGGGACGAACATGACTTGACAGGCTCGATAAGTCCCGTCATGCCCAACCAGCGCCTGCGCATTGTTGACGACGATGGAAAGGATGTGGATGAAGGAGTGGAGGGGGAGTTGCTCGTACGAGGTCCGTGCGTGACCCAAGGCTATTTCGACAATGATCAAGCGACGCGCGACTCATTTACAGGAGATGGTAAATGGTTCAAGACTGGAGATGTTGGTGTGAGGAGGAACAAGATGTTTTATGTAGTAGATCGCAAGAAGGTGCGCATCAGGCCCACTTGCATTCCAAAGCTGAAGCTGACCTTGACTAGGAACTCATCAAATACAAGGGCTTGCAGGTGGCCCCAGCAGAGCTGGAGGCTCATCTTCTGTCACATCCCCAGATCCACGATGCTGCAGTTATTGGTGTACCCGCACCGGACGGTTCAGGCAATGAACTACCAAGAGCATATGTGGTAGCCAACAAGCAGATTCTCCACGAGCAAGCGATCAAAGATTTCGTGAAGAATACTATGGCAAACCATAAGCAATTGAGGGGGGGTGTTTTCTACCTAGACGCCATTCCAAAAAGTCCCTCGGGCAAGATCTTACGAAAAGACTTGAGAGAGCTCGCAAAAAGGGAGCATAGATCTTCTGGCACTAAGCTGTGAGCGAATCGACAATCTCAAAATTAGATGTGTGCTATCTCAACATCTAGATCTGATAGATGAAATAAAATTAGAGGTCACGTCCACCTGTTAGTAATGTCCAACTCTCAGGGTGGTAACAGCAAAACTACACAGCTCCCGGTGCTAACTTGAAGACATTTTGGTTTAATGCGCTAGACTACACGTTCTCGTTATACGATCAAGTCTATGCTTCCGAAACAAGTAATCTCCACTGCCTCATTGGAACTCCGATGTGTCTCCCATCCGCAGTAAGTTCTTGTAAGACAATAATATTGTACCACATTGAGTCTCTCTACGGGCAATAAATTTCAGGTTATTACTTAGGACTATCTAAACTAAGAAAGGGCAAAAAGACATAACAGACTACAGCTGATTGATGCATCAGCCGGGAATCGAACCCGGGTCTAGTCGATGGCAACGACCAATTCTACCACTGAACCACCGATGCTTGCGACCGAGTTATTTTTGAAGACTGTGGGCAACTTAATTTTTAGTCAAGTATATATCTGTAACTGCTGAACACTTAAAGACAGATCCTGATCACATGGTTTCAAGTCCCCTCATACTCCGTACACTTCACTTGATCCGCGGAACACGGATACATTCGCCAGAAGCTGGACAATCTAGCCGAACCTCCACCTTTATCAACGAAAACCTAGGATATTGGTGTTTTTTTTTAACGATAACTGCAGAGAACTCTTGGGACTTGAGATAAGGGCATGACGCGCCAAAGGTAGGTGTCAGCGAGATGCCTCGTCAAGGAGCACTATAGAGCTAGGCCGGTTCGAGTCCAGCACGTCCAGATGGGCACTGACATGGATTAGCGCCAAGCTTCTGGGAGGGAGGTTCCGAAAAAAGCTTGGAGCATTCATTATTGGGTATAGCTGGGACCTTGGAATCGATCGAGATTATGAAGGCGCCCTTCTTGAAATGGTCAATCTTCCATCCAGCTGTTGCACTAGATTTGCGAGGCTATGATACAAGCAATACACCAAGCACCCGCTTTTCGTATTCTTAGGTCAAGTCATCCACCTCAGCAAGATGCGGAGCAAAACACTGATAACGATGCACCAGTTACAGACTCGTGTTTTACTTTTGTGCTTCGCATCATGTTGCCGAAGTCCTAGTCCCCACTTGCTTGACCCACCAGATTGGTTCAGGATCTGATATATTGCGATGGAGCATGTTCTCACTATCATAAGAACAACATCAGGTGGCCTCCTATCATTCCATTTCTTTCTCATCAAGGCTTTCTTGCCTACCAATTTGGTCATCGAGGCAAATTGCTTGTTAGTAGTTTCGTCAAACCAAAACCAGACTAGAGCCAGACCATACCGTGTTACTTAGGTCTGTTCAAGATACGACGAGCAAGATGGAGAGGGTCAGGAGAGCTTCCTCCGTCATATCTGGCAAGATTCCAGGTGTCGACGAAGGCCATTTTGCGCTTCACAATGATGCCAAGCTTGCAAATCTGGGATACGAGCAAGGTAGGTAGAGCGGCATGCAAAATGCGATGAGAATCGACGTTCTCGAGCTCCGTTTCTGGTTGTCAAAGCCCGGTACAATGCACGACCACCTCATCTGAGGTTTCGCGTCTCTCTATTGTCATTTTCGTACATGTCAAAGCTGACTAATCTTTCGCTCGACAGAATTGAAACGATCCTTCGGTCTGATCGGCATGATCGGTTTCTCCTTCAGCATTGTGACGTGCTGGACAGCTCTGGGTGGTGTTCTTGTTATTGGCATAACGAGTGGCGGTCCGCCTGTGATCGTATGGTCCTGGCTCGGCGTTTGTGGCGCCGCACTCTGTGTTGCCTATTCCTTCGCAGAGATGTGTTCCGCCTACCCCACCGCAGGGGGCCAGTACTCTTGGGTTGCAATCCTCGCTCCTCAGTCCATTGCACGAAGCATGAGCTACGTGTGCGGCTGGTTTATGATTACCGGTATTGTCGCGATGGGCGCGGTCAACAATTTCGTCGCAGCGAACTTCATCCTCGGCATGGCAGTTCTGAACCATCCCGATTATGAAATCCAGCGCTGGCACACCGTTCTCATCACTTACCTCGTGGCATTCCTAGCAGCAGGCTGCAACTTGAAACTCAGCCACTTCTTCGACAAAATCAGCACGGCTGTATTGGTCTGGAAC
This sequence comes from Incumbomyces lentus, assembly GCA_017656005.1. Classification (NCBI taxonomy): domain Eukaryota; kingdom Fungi; phylum Ascomycota; class Eurotiomycetes; order Chaetothyriales; family Trichomeriaceae; genus Incumbomyces; species Incumbomyces lentus. Next base: position 100,461 of record JACJVT010000004.1, on the reverse strand, counting down.
GTGACCTCATTCTTCACCATTGTGATAACCATCCTCGCTACCAATGATAACAAGCAGAGCGCGAGCTTCGTCTTCACAAAGTTCGAGAATGAAACAGGTTTCAGCAGTCCCGGGATGGCTGTGATGATCGGACTTCTTCAATCCTTCTTCGGAATGTGTTGCTATGATGCACCCGCACACATGACAGAAGAGATGCTGAACCCATCGGTTGAAGCCCCCCGCGCCATCGTCCTCTCCGTATGGCTTGGCGGTGTGACTGGGTTTTTCTTCTTAATCGCTGCCTTCTTTTGCACTTCGGATTTGCAATCTGTGGCTGAAACCAAGACTGGTGTTCCTCTGATCCAGATTATTGCAGACTCGGTCGGCAATACCGGAGCTGCCACTTTCCTTTCGGCCATGATCGGTGTGATTGTGCTCGTGTGCGCAAATAGCCTCATGGCAGAGGGATCGCGCTCGCTCTACGCCTTCGCGCGAGACCGTGGACTTCCTTTCAGCGACCAGATCAGCCATGTGAACAAGAAGCTGAGTGTTCCTGTTAATGCTATCTTCCTCTGCACCATCGTTCAAATGGCGTTGAATAGTATCTACTTTGCCTCCTACGAAGGGTTCAGCACCGTCATCTCAATCGCCACATTGGGTTTCTACCTCAGCTACTCCATGCCCTTGTTCGCTCGGCTGATCAATCTCAAAGCCCACAGGGAGATATCTGGAACGGCGTACAGTCTTGGGAAATTCGGCCCTTGGTTGAACCTCATAGGACTAATTATCCTGATATTCGCATCGATTATTTTCAATTTCCCGCAGGAAGGACCGGTGACAGCGAACAATATGAATTACTGCCCGGCCGCGTTTGGGATCATTGGCTTAGTTTCCATAGTGACGTGGTTTGGTGGTGCGAAGAAAACATTTACAGGACCAGAGACACAAATCGAGGGAAGGCCATCCGTCACACAACCCGATGATGCGGAAATGGCAAAATCCACGCCAGAGAAGGCGTAATTGGTCGTAGTCAAAGATCAAAGAGGCAGAAGAGAAAAATGTTCTTGTCAGTACAAGTTACGGACGGTGATTTTGCCCCCAAATGGGCACATGAACGCGATCTGTCCACACCCAAAGCCAGCTTTCAAGGTGATGTACCTGATCTGTCTCCATATATCGTAACCAGCACTGCATAAACATGAATGTGTCTCAGCTCCTAGCAACCGATCTCATCAGCTAGTTGTAACTGCGATTCGAAGACGCAATTGAAGCGGGACTCAGACTCTGTTGAAGCTTTGGTTCAGTCGGACAACTTCGATCAAAGTCCAAGAGTGGTTGAGTGATGGTGATAGTTTAGCTGGGAACTCTTGGCTGTGGCAAAGTCCTCTTCGCTATTAGCCGTACCGCTTCTCGAATGTCACTCATAGAATCCATCCCTGCCGTTTCCATGAATCCAGGACCCAATCCAAAATGGTTGAAGCTTGCTGAAAAACGATAAGTGACACAGACAGGAGAGCTAGTCGAAGAGCGCGGTTGTCTTGAAATTCGCGAGTCCGCCAGGGCCTTGTTCATCGGTGCATCGTCCTGGCAGCAAGCGGTGCACAATCTTGCACTGAGACAGCGCCGAAGAATGACGAGGAGTGCATTGCGTGAAATTGTGCGATCTTGCGTATAGATCCCTTATTGACTGTCCTGTGGGTAGGTGATCTCGAATCCCCAGTGCCAAGCGTTATCGGCTGGTATATCCCTTCGTCAATTCAATCACAAGATAACTCGCCCGCATCCCGTGACAAAAGAGGGAGGCCGATCGCGAGTTCTGCATATTTACCTGTTACCTTCAGCTATCCGTTCTTCCCTACCCCGAACGCTTTCTTCGCCGAGAACGCGCCCTGCCCCTACGAAGAGTGCACCGACGTATCCTCCGAGAAATCTCATGTCCTGTGCTTGCATGCTTGTCATCCTCAGGAGATTTTCCGTGTCGGCCAGGTGGGCATTCAGTTGTGCTATTTGAGCATGGAGATGCGTGTACTGGCGTTGCTTGTTGACGTTTACGGACGATGAAAGCGGTTGGCCTGGATTTGAGCTCATAGTGGTTGGGTTCAAAGCGGAAGATTTGGTGTGTGAGAAGTTAGAGAGACGTTGGTCTCCGTGAGGGCTTCAATTTAAACTAAATGTCTAAGATTTGACCCTCGATAATTGGGGATGGACCTGCAGTTCTAGAAAAGTGGCTGGGGGAAAGTCGAACGACATGCACAATGCAACCCTTGAGAGCGGTTAGCAACTCTGAACAACTTGCAAGGTTACTCTTCGTTTCCCAACGCGAAAGAACGTTACTACAACTTGGCTCGCTTCGCTGTTAATGCGGGTCGGAGTAGGACACCATCACGTGATGCAGGCGTTGCGAGCGGCCAGTCATGTGGGGCCGCTGTTGGCAAGCGGAGCTTCAAGTTGGGACTCGGATCTGCGCCACATCTGGGATCAGACAGGACAAATTTTGTCAAGAGACGTAGAAACATCTTGGATACGAGAAAGGATAGTTGGTGCGAGCAAAGTATTCAATACACTGTAAAGGATCACAAGATGTGTGGACAAATCGGCTCGTTTGTACTGTCCCTTGCTTGACCGATTGCTTCTGTATACGTTCAAGAAATTATGCTATCCTAATCACATTGAGATTATTTGTGAACCCACTGAGACCGTCAAGTCTGATATCCTGTCAAGGGGTATTTCGCCAGGGAAAAATGCAATCGAGGCCGGTCTCCGAATACCGTAAAAGGGACGGCGATGTTCCCGCTCGTGCGGCCCTCCTCCATATCCTTCCACTTCGAGGTCGCAATGCTTCGAGTCGCACAACGACATGTCGATATGTCAGTACCAAGTTTCTTCTCTTCAAAGGTCTATGTACTCAGAAAGAAAAACACCAAGCCGTGTGGTTGCCCTGCTCAGCCGCAACAGATTGAGCAGAAATCCAAACGCTTTTGTCTGCCTGCACATGCCACCAGTTCTGCGAGATTGTGTTCGTAAGGTCGTGATGATTTGCTGTGTTGCTCGCATTGCACTATTGCCAGTTGGACGGGAGATCGGGTTACTTATGCACATGGTCGGAGGAGGTTCGACGCTCAACCTCTGCCTCGAGAATGTTTGTTGCTAAGCATGGTCATATCAGGAAGTAACATTTTGAATGTGGAGCACATGCAGCAAATGTATCCGTTGGCCATGTCGCGCGGCTAGAAAGGTTGCTTTAGTGAACTCCCATCATGGCTCGTGGCGCGAAACTGCTCGTACTGCTGTGTGCAGAGGGGTCGCTTTCGGTGTTTGCACTGCCGCTATCACCACTGCCTGCGCTAGCACTTGCACTGCCAGTCAGACTCTTGGTTGTGTTAGGTGGGTATGGCTTGCTCACCCCAGCTTGTTGCTCAACTGCACGTTGATGCATCATGTTACCCTGACCTTGTGGATATTTTGGGGGAGGTGCTTGCATCCCTCCTGGCGGAGACGGACGGCCGTTCCGAAGGGGGCCTTGCATGTAGGGGTCGTTAGGCGGCGAGGGACGTCCGTGCGGTCGACCTATGGGACCGGGTCCGACTGAACTGAGCGGGTTTCCAGGTGAACGGCTCGTTCGTCGGCTTGGTGGTGGATATGGGCCGCCCGGGACCCCCATCTCTTGGAGCCTACTGGCTGTTAACGAATTTGCACGAGACTCATCTGCAATCTCTTTTCTGTCCACATTGCCGTAACGATTCGATGCAAATCCCATCATTGGGTTGTCGAGGATGTTCGAACCGAGCATAGGCATATCTGACATGAGTTGTGTACTAGTCCTGTGTCTTGCCATCTGCGACTTCATGGGACCAGGTCGCATTTGCTGTCCGCCTTCAAACATTCCTCGTCGGAGTTGTCCTTGGCTGGGCGCCCTCTTGGTCCTGCGAGAGGTGACGCTCATCATATCAAAATTTTCCGAGTCGACGGGAGGCATGTGTTGGCCGCGGCCATCCATTGGATCGAAATAGTCGTCTTCGTCATCATCGTCATCCATGTATGCTTGATGTTTGTTGTGAGATGCTCTTCTGCCTGCACCTCGACTTCTGATATGCATCTCTTGTTCTCGAATTCTGATCTCCTTCTCGCGGACCAGGAGTTCTCGTTCACGCATCGTAATCGGATTTTGGTTCCCAGTATCGCCGTAACCAGCAGCCGCCGCAGCGGCAGCGGCAGCATCACCGTCAGGGACATCGTCATATAGAACTACATGCTGGAATTCATCGAGGTTATTTTCCTCGAAGGAGGCCTTGCGACCTAGCTGGCTGGGGCCACGCGGAGGATAGCTATTCGGTGGCATTCCCCGATATCCATTGACGGGAGGAGGACCCCTACGTACGGGGGGAGGACCCATGCGCATACCATTAGGACCTGGTCGTAGGGGCATTTGTTGTGGAGCGCCATTCATCGGTACTCCGTTGGTAGGTCGTGGTGGCTGTGAATTCGGTGGTATTCGAGTGGCTTGCGGCACGGGGGTTTGTGAGTCGCCACTGGACGGAGGGGCTCCAGATTGTGTCGGCTGTGCAGGTCGTTCTCGGTTTGCGACATTAACATGGCGGAGGATGGTGTACAATGTTTCGATTCGGGGAACAGGAAGGCCGGCCAGTTTTGCCAGGTTATAGGGAGAGCCTAAATAGGTCTCGACTTCCATGGGTCGCCTCGCGGTGAAATCTTGATACATGGTGCTTTGCTCTTGTGCTGGTTGACTCATTGTGTCAATGGTCTTCTGCATGAAGTCGGGTGGAAAGACACATTTGTGTGATTGAGCAAGTTGAATCAGCTCTTGAATAACAGCCGAGACCAATTCTCGAACACCAGGCTTTCGAAGTAATTCGTGGAGATCAGGGGTCTCGAAGAGCACACTGGTCGGATGGAAAGCAATAGGTCTGTGTGGGGGTTAGCGAACGCTTTTGCTACTGCTCATGCTTAACAAACCCTATCATTCTTTCATACTGCTGCTGACGTATATTATCAGACACTTGACAATCGACCTGGCCGGTTGATAGAGTCATGGCCAAGGCGTCGGACATATCCCGCTGTATGGCCTGGGGGATCTTGGAATCGAGGGTGGCAGGACCAACCCACACCTCTCTTGATCCGCTGTGTTCGAACTCGCTGGAGCCAAGCTGGGTAAGATTTGCTCCAGATACCAAAGACAATACGACGTTTGTGGGAAAGCTATCTTCCAACTGCTTCTCGACACCCAGGGTGTTTGTCGTGTTCACAATGATACAGGTGTGCTGGGGAGTAACAACGGAGCGTATGATATCGGCTAGGTTGTACACGTCAGGCAGAGCTTTCACGCAGAGGATCACATAGTCAAAAGCTGATCCACGACTCGGAGCGGCGTCTTCGGGGCTTTGAACAACTGGGGTGGGTTAGCAACAACCAAATGTGCAAAAAGACAAGAGCGCGCACCAAATCTCGGCTTGAACCTTTCATTGCCGAATGCCATGGACCTAGTTTCCCTGTCAGCACATGACGACGTTGCGGAGGTGGTCTTCCGGACTCACTTGAATGATATGCCATACTGCGCTACCTGTTGGTAGTTTGACTTCCACACCAGAGTGACGTCGCAGGCATTCGTAGCGGAGAGTCGCCATGACAAAAAGGCGGAAACGGCGTTGCCGCCAACTATACAGAAGTGTTTTAGTGCTTTGTGCATTTCAAAGGTAGAATGAGAGGTAGAAAGTAGTAGCAGATGGTTGAGAAACGGCCAAATGTACAGATACTTGGTGGGCAAACAAAGAGGCCTCAGGGGTGACGTACCTGAAAGCACCCTCAGTCGGGGTTGGGCAGTTGCCATGGTCTGTTGCAGTGGTTGCACGATCCAAATCTGCGGTTCTTGCGTGGGTGATTAAAGGCAGGAACGGATTATTATGTATGCTAGTATACAATGTCTTTCGTTCTCGTTTTGGACAGTCGTGTTGTGGTGACAAGGCGCAACTTGCGTTGCCGCTTCAAAGGTCAACACAAGCTGGAAATTAGGTGCAAAGGTTGGGTAAGCGAGTGGACAGCTGCTGGCCTCACAGTTGGAGAAGGGGCATTGGGATGCCGAAAGAGTGTCGTCAGGTTGGATTCTTGCAAGGCGCAGCCAGTAAGGCGGATGTCTCAATGCGTGCTCTGGCACACACTCTCTTTCCCTATATTAACCGTGTCTGATCTGTCTGTCTGTCTGTCTCTCTCTCTCTGTGGGTGCGTGTGTGTGTTTGCACCTCAACAATTACCTTGACGTCTCTCGGGTGCTCGCTCACAAGGGCCAAAAGAGCCACCGCCTGGTCAAGGAGGAGAGGACAACCTCCGTAAGGACGGCGTCGAGAGAAGGTGAAATGAACCAGCGAGCAAAACGAATGTCGTTGATACACAAAGCAGTGGGCATATGGTGTATTGAAATCGAAGAACTGGAGAAGCGCAACTGAAAACGAGACACTAACTAGATAGTAAACAGTAGGAGAGATAATGTGAACCTGAAAACGATCGCGCTTGTGTAACTTGCGAATTCTCCAAATGCCTGCAACAATAATGGAGCCTCCGGGCTGCTAGGGCACGGGCACGCTCACGCTGTCGGAAAAAACTAGGGCATTGCCTGCGAACCTGGGCACGCGTTGGACCGTGAATAATGCACCCACCTGAGACGGAGGTCGGTCTCTGTTTCGAGCTCCTTGCCCTAATTCGGCGGTCTGAGCGGTCATCGGGCTTGCTAAGCTGTTTGGGGCTAGACCTCCACTGCTGCCGAAGAGAGCTTGTGCGCCTTGGTCTTGGTGCCCCTGGCTATCGGAGCTTGTTCTATCACTTTTGGCTGGTTCGAACCTTTTTTCTCCAAACCTGTCCCCTGCATTCAATCTCTCTTTGTTCATCACTTTTTTCTCTCGCTGCCTGATAGCAACTATAGCAACCCCCGGAGTCCGGGTCATTGAAGCCGACCATAGCCTTATTTCTGATGGCGTCGCAAGCTCCGTACCCGCCCCCGATAAGACCCTGTTGGCCCAGCTTTATTAACACGAGAATTATTTAGTGCCGGTCGAACAGAAACCTGCTTCAGCGATAAGCACTGCGGCCGCCATGTGTCTTCGACGGCGGATTTGGTACCTTAATTATGGTTCCAGGGTGGCGTTGACATGATTGGATCATCCTGAAACGCCTTGTGCATGTCCTGAACCAGGTACCGTCCCTAGGGCAGCGAATTCTGTTTACCATCGGCTTCGTGATTCGTCAAAATTCACCTCAACGACAATCACTACCGTGCTCACATTTGCCAAGTATTGGCATGTTTCTCCAGCCACAACCCGTGCAAGTCAATCTGAATCAGTGTTACATATATACAACTTTCATCTCCTTGCCTTTGCGATGATGGCACAAGGCAGTCATGGACCAAGATTCTTCAACGATCCCACGAATGCTCATCTGCCGCCGCCTACAATGTACACGTAGATTGATGGACCCACTATACCCAAAAAAGCAGTGTACTTCGTAAGTAGTTGGAGCGCGGCTACCACAACAAAAGGCTGAGAGCCAACGACGCACGATATTGGGCAGTTACCGCCATTCCTTTACAACGGAATTACTCGTGGCAATCTCGCTCTTCTCCAACCGTTCCGAATCGAACGCCGGTTGATTGTGTAGCCAGTTGTAGAGAGTAGTTGATGTGGATATCATTATTGCTGGTGGCCAAAAATGATATGTTATTAATATCCCCGTTGCCTCGTCTACAGGTTCCTAGTGACTTTCCTATCGTGCTCCCGACGTCAATCACTATTCATCCGTCCAATCTTGACTTAGGCCGAAGTGTTGGTGGCCAGTGGTGGAGGGCCTAAAGCCAGTCCATATCACCTTGCGGATGAGCCTACGATAGTAAAAAATTCCACTGCTTGACGCTTGGATATAGGCACACTGGAACTCGAGGAGAGCCTTATGAAGCCAACAGTACGTAATCCGGAAGTCTGAGGTTCACGCCGTTTTTTGTTAGGTGGATTCAGATTAGGGTGAGACCTGCAGAAGTTAATGTTAACGCTGCTTCGTCATCGTTGTTATCCATGGATGGCAGGGAATTAGGGGATTTCTGCAATGGCCAAAGCTTTTTTTGCCATGTGCGGCTAATGAAATCCCGTATTTCGTCGTAATCCTGTTAAAAACGTTGTGTCAATGTTAGATGCGTTAAACAATTCAGGTATTGCTGCATGACTGTAGTCGTGTGGCCTCAGCTCAAACTTCTCGTTGCAATCGCGTCGACGAAATGAGAATTTGAACACACTTCCGATAATCCGGTTGCCGGATAGTTTAAAATTGGTGGTGCCACAATTGGCACAGAACGTTGAACGCAAATCTTTCGTTTCGTATGCTGAACGGCTCAGGGCTAGGTAAGTGTCAAAAATAATAATGAGCGAAATCCCATGAGCTAATTAGATTCAATAGGTCTCTCTGCTCTTTTGAGTGGTCTTGGTCTGCCACAGACGTAGTGAGTGTCAAAGACAGTTTCCTGCGTCCACCAAAAAGCAACTTTGCTTCCTTATCTGCTTGTAGCGAAGTTGCTATCTACCTAGGTACTCAAGATTGTGTCCTGATCCGAGGGCTAACGTATAGGTGTCCTGCAGCCGCGCCTCACATAAAACAATCCCCTTTCCCCACCACTGTTTAAAGTTTTGATCAATAGTTGAAAAAGTACTTGAGTCCCCACAGCCACAAAGCACATGCTGATTCATTATTCCCATCTGACAGGATCTGCGTTTTCTGGCTAAACGCGCAGGCGAGGAGTATAGAGTAGAATTGTACAGAACCGTCACATTTCTCGCTTGCTCGCTCTTTGTCTCCCAGCGACCTCGACCGGCTTATTCGAACCTGACAGTCATGGGTCATGCTTGGCTGAGGCCACGTGTTTCTTATGCGACAGACTCACATGGCAAATCTTGTGTGGCATGCGAAGGCTACAAATAATGAGTCGGCCTACTGAGGAAATAGAATGTGTCGACGTTAGAGCTTCAAGCACAAAGCATTATGATTTCTGGAGCAGAGCAGCAGGAACTGTGATGTTACTTATTTAGCATCACGGTCAACCCTGAAACAAGGAAAGGGACTCATAGGCACGCTGGAAAAATCGAAGTCGTATAGTCCATCTGTGGCGCACAATTGTCTTCTTCACCTCTTTGCTTCTACGCTTGAAAGATGCGTTTCTGCTTATCTATCAACTTCAAGTTATATTCTTGTCCGCCCCAATATGTATATCCACACACACCCACACACCGCTGAGGTCAGGGTGGACTATGCTACGATGATTGCGCAGTAGTATTTCTTTGCGAACAGATTTTGCGATGCGGTACACAGGCTTTTGAGGTTCCCAGCAGCGTCGAGAAGATTATGCACATCATTGGAAAAGTTTTCCAGACCGCGCCGCCATTTTTGCCGGAAAGTTACGACGTTGCGTCTGCTTTTCGTGTGGCCAAGTATGAATCACGCTTGTATCCTGAATAGGAGACGCGCATTGCACAAAACTTGAGCTGCTCGTAAGCTTCTTGGCTGCAGGTGAGTGACCGCTGCTGATTAAGACTGAATGCACTGAAATCTCGAATCGTGGATGATCAAGGCGTAGGAACATGAAAGGTCGTTGTTGCGTAGGATGTCTTGACAGTTCAATATTGCTGGACTAACATACCGCTTTGGTACCCAAAATCTGAAAAGCGCTGCTAATCTTCTATATCTTTTGTTTGTTCACATAGATCTCTAGAAAAGTGACAGCCCGTGATAGGAGTGGACGACGTGCAACGAATGACATTAAACCGAGATTTAGCTTGGGTGGTCCCCCGACTCTAACGTCAATTTCAATTTCCTGCATCATCCGGAATAGGATAAATAAGGTTTGAGAACCATTGGAGAATAATGCAACAAAGAATTTGGACCATCTGCGGATGGATGACTAACCAGGACCAGGCCCTTGCTCTGTATAACGCCCGGAGGACGAAGTACAACCAAATAGAGTTTACATAATTCTCGTTATGCTAATTATGACCCGGATTGATTCGGATAGCCCGCATAAGCCCACATTACTACTGACCTCCTATAGATCCTACCACCTAATAATTCAGAGAGACTCCTTAGTCCGGCATTCTTGGCCAGTAGCATCCATGGATAGAGCCAACTGCGTTTAGTACGGTACTCGGCAGAGGCGATCTTGAGGCCGCCCGAGGTGCACGACCGAGGAAGGCACTATTCGCGTTTCGGGCTTAGGAAGCATAGGTGGCTCCTGCTCCTGCTCCCTCGCTGACATGAGACTTGCACCGTGAACCCCTTCAGCAGCCACCATCATCATTATCAGGGAAACAATACGATCTTTTCGTCCTTACTAGACGCTGGCCAAATTTGTCTGTAATGACGCTGGCAAAAGTACCATCTTCTGACTGACACCTGGAATACTGGCGCGATCCTTAGCACCACCAGCCGCACTTGATTGTATCGGTAATCATTTCGCGACGGAACATCGCCCTTAGCTTTGCTCTCGCAGCGGAAGCGAACGAAAGAAAAGAAACTTGCAAAATCATATCCTGCAGCCTCTATCTGCAATGATCGAGTTTCCGACGCAGGAAAGCTGAGTCCGATCAGCCGCTCCCTTTCCGCACCGGATACGGCAGGTTTCGCTTCTAAAAAGAACGGTTGCTGTTGAGACACCGCCGATAAACAATCCCGGGTTTTGCGAAGAGCGGCGAGGCTCGAGATTCACCCAATCGTCTCTAATTGCGGTGAAAGCTGTGCAGCCCAGTCCTCCAGCATGCCTACCATGAACAGGGTGCAATTTGACGGCACAACGACCGATGGAGACGATGGGGATGGCCTGAGGCCCAATCGTACCAACACTGGTAATATTTCGAAACCTACGAAGCGCATGCGATGGGCAACGCAGCGGATGAGCGGTCAGAATGCTGTCAAGAAGAGATTGTCTATCTTGGGTAGAGCGGCAAAACTATCACCCCACGAGGAGAAGCATAGCTCCCAGGGTCAGAATGGCAAAATTAGTGACAATAGCCCGATGGGACAAGAAAAGGACTCTCCAGAATCGCAGGGGCGGACAATCTGGTTCAACATTCCCCTCCCTGACGACGCGAAGAACGAGCATGGCAACCCGAAAGCAACCTATGCTCGCAACAAGATCAGAACATCAAAGTACACGCCGCTCAGTTTTATACCGAAGAATTTGTGGTTTCAATTTCACAACGTGGCCAACATCTACTTCCTGTTCGTCATTATTCTAGGTATTTTCAGCATCTTTGGGGTCGACAATCCCGGACTTTCAGCAGTCCCGCTAATCGTAATCTTGTTTCTGACTGCTGTGAAAGATGCCATCGAAGATTGGCGACGAACTGTGCTGGACAACGAGCTCAACAATTCCCCCGTGTATCGATTAGTGGACTGGAAGAATGTTAACGCTTCAGAAGATAATATTTCAGCATGGCGCAAGACCAAGAAGGCAACCACCAAATTTTTTGTAGGACTTTACAGATCAATGAGAGGTTTGTGGCGGAGAAAAACAGCCAAACTAAACGAGGAAAACGTTGACGGAGGCGATCTTTCGAGACAAGGGTCGAATATCACAAGACCTACGATCATAACTTCGGCCTCTCATCGCACCTCTTTCCAATCAGGTCGAAGTGACGAAGGCGAAGATATTGCTATGACGCCTGTCGGATCTCCTCACAGCCCCCGGCTCAATGGGCACCCGTCTCCCGAAAGCCCCACAAGCTTGCACTCTTTCGATACTGCACCCGAACAAACCACACATCTAACCGTGGGGACTGCTAACGCTCCTTCCGGTCTGCGTACGAACCAGAGCTCCAAACGCAAGAGCACCATGGCTGCGCGGGACTATGGGAACGTGCTTGACGGACGGAAAGATACCCCAGGAACTGCCAGGTTTCGGAAGGACTACTGGAAGAATGTCCAAGTCGGAGACTTCATCAGAATCTACAATGACGAGCAGATTCCTGCTGACGTAGTCGTCCTCTCTACAGCAGACCCTGATGGCGCCTGCTACGTCGAAACAAAGAACTTGGACGGGGAGACCAATCTCAAGGTCCGAAATGCACTTCATGCGACTCGAGGTGTGCGCCATGCTCGAGACTGTGAGAAAGCGGACTTTCTTATCGAAAGCGAAGCACCGCAAACGAACCTATACGCTTACAACGGCGTGCTGAAGTGGCACGAGAAGGATGCAAGAGTCCCAGAAGGGCCTAAGCACCACCGAAATGAGCCTATTGGTATCAACAATCTTTTACTTCGTGGCTGTAACCTGCGCAACACGGAGTGGGTTCTTGGTGTGGTTGTCTTCACTGGGTCACAGACGAAAACAATGCTAAATGCGGGTATCACTCCGAGCAAGCGTGCACGACTCGCCAAGGAGCTTAACAGAAATGTCATCTACAATTTCATCATTTTGTTCTTCATGTGCCTAGTGGCAGGCCTGGTTCAAGGAATCATATGGAAGACCAAAGGTGGCTATACCGCTCGGTACTTCGAATGGGGCTCTTACGGTGGAAGCCCTCCCGTTGATGGTATTGTCACATTTTGGTCTGCCGTGGTTCTATTTCAGAACTTGGTACCCATTTCACTCTACATCTCGCTGGAGATTATTCGATCCGCGCAAGCGTTTTTCATCTTTTCTGACACGTTTATGTATTACGACCGTCTGGATTATCCGTGCACTCCTAAGTCTTGGAACATTTCCGACGATTTGGGCCAGATTGAGTATATCTTCTCCGACAAAACAGGCACACTCACTCAGAACGTTATGGAATTCAAGAAATGCACTATCAATGGTCGACCATATGGCGAGGCATATACTGAAGCCGAGGCTGGGCTGCGCAGAAGAGAAGGTGTAGATGTCGAAAAGGAAGCCGACGAAGTCAATGCACACATTGCCAATGCCCGTGTTGAAATGCTTCAGGAGCTGCGGAAATTGCACGATAACCAGTTCCTGAAGGACCAAAACCTGACATTCATCTCACCAGATTATGTACATGATCTGACTGGGCGATCAGGTGAAGAGCAGAGCCGTGCTTGCGAGCACTTTATGATGGCACTTGCACTCTGCCATACGGTTATTACTGAGACTACGGCTGGTGATCCTCCGGAAATCGAGTTCAAAGCCCAGTCACCCGATGAAGCTGCTCTTGTTGCAACAGCCCGGGACTGCGGCTTCGTCGTACTTGGTCGTAACAATGATGACCTGGTCATCAATGTACAGGGTCAAGACACAACTTATCGGGTTCTCAACACTTTGGAGTTCAACTCAACCAGAAAAAGGATGTCCGCTATTATCCGTATGCCAAATGGAAAAATCAAACTGTTCTGCAAAGGAGCCGACAGCATGATATACTCTCGGCTTGCCAAAGGACAACAACAGGAGCTCCGCAAAGCAACAGCTGAAAACCTCGAAATCTTTGCCCGTGAAGGACTTCGTACTCTGTGTGTCGCTGAGCGGGATATCAGCGAGGAGTTCTACCAAGAATGGGTAAAGGACCACGACTTTGCTGCACAAGCTCTACAAAACCGGGAAGACAAACTGGAAGAAGTGGCAGACCGGATCGAAAGAGAATTAATGCTTATCGGTGGAACCGCCATCGAAGATCGTCTACAAGATGGTGTACCCGACACCATCGCGCTGCTTGGTCGTGCAGGAATCAAGCTTTGGGTTCTTACCGGCGACAAAGTCGAGACAGCTATAAATATTGGGTTTTCTTGTAACCTTCTGTCCAATGAGATGGAACTGCTTTTATTTGACTTGCCAGAGGCTTCAGTTGAAGATGCAGAGAGATTACTTGACCAGCACCTCAAAACATTCAAACTGACGGGTTCAGACGAAGAGCTCGCCGCCGCACGCCTGAACCATGAGCCACCAGATGCGACCCATGCCCTTGTCATCGACGGGGAATCCCTCAAATTGGTCTTGTCCGACGAATTACGACAAAAGTTCCTGCTTCTCTGTAAGCAATGCCGATCTGTTTTGTGCTGTAGAGTCAGTCCGGCTCAGAAAGCGGCTGTGGTGTCTCTTGTGAAGAACGGTCTCGACGTCATGGCACTCTCTGTTGGCGACGGGGCCAATGATGTGGCTATGATACAAGAAGCCGACGTTGGGGTGGGTATTGCTGGTGAGGAAGGTCGGCAGGCCGTAATGTCCTCAGATTATGCCATTGGACAATTTCGTTTCCTACAGAGATTAGTGCTTGTCCATGGCCGATGGTCTTACAGGAGGCTTGCGGAGATGACAGGCAACTTCTTCTACAAGGTAAGCACGAGTGTATCTTCTCCTGGATGCGATTACTAACGCTTTTGGTAGAACATTGTTTGGACCTTTGCACTTTTCTGGTATCAGGTTTATAATAACTTCGATATCACGTACCTTTTCGACTATTCCTACATCTTGTTGGTGAATTTGGCGTTCACATCTCTTCCGGTCATCCTCATGGGCATACTCGACCAAGATGTCAGTGACAAGGTCTCTCTTGCTGTGCCGCAGCTGTACAGGAAAGGCATGGAACGGAAGGAATGGTCCGAATTGAAATTCTGGCTCTACATGGGTGACGGTGTGTATCAATCTGCCATCTGCTATTTCATGGGCTACCTCCTATTTGCACCTGCGACCTTTGAGACCGAAAATGGACGAGGAGTCGCGGATAGGAGCCGGATGGGGGTCTATATTGCTTGTGCCACCATTGTTGTGGTCAATGCATACGTCCTACTCAACACGTACAGGTGGGACTGGTTCATGGTTCTCATCACGGTGATCAGCAGCCTGCTGATATTTTTCTGGACTGGTGTCTATTCCTCCTTCAAAGGCTCTTTCCAGTTCTACAAGTCAGGAGCAGAGGTGTACGGCACTCTTACTTTCTGGTGTGTGTTACTCCTCATTGTGATTATCTGCCTGTTGCCGCGGTTTTGTTTCAAGTTCTTTCAGAAGAACTATCGGCCTTATGACGTCGACATCATTCGCGAGCAGATCCGGCAAGGCAAATTCGACTATCTTGATCAATATGAGGCGTTTGTTCCGCCAAAGGCGGCGGCAGGGTCAGGCACATCTTCTGAGACCACTGAAGTTGCGGCCGACGCAGAGCCGACGAAAGAGGGCAACCATGCACGGCATCCAAGCATGACTGACTCAGCGAGACCCATATACCCACCATCTGAAGCACCTACATTTGGCACGCGGCAGCCGCACAGCCAGACAGGAAGTGACGGGACTGAAGGAACAACGCGATCATTTGAACATCCCCGAATCGTATTAAATCGAGTTCAAACTTCGCCGGAGCCAGCACGACCAAAAACGGCTACGAGCCCATCATCAGACAGGGTTCGTCCGTCGTACGACCGAGCTAGGACCTCGCTTGAACGGGTGGTGTCGAGACAGTCGTTTGAGAGGCCGTTGAGGCCCAGCTTTGAGCAGAGTCGGGATTTTACTTCGGCAGCGATGCTCATGAGGACGGAGTCGAGTTACTCCCAGCCAGGATTAACACCTGTGTCAACGAATACCAGGAGACGTTACACTGACATACAAGAAGAGAGAGAGAGAAGTGCAACAACGACGGCTACTGATGGCTTCGAACCGCTACCGGGACGACTAGAATGAGGTTCACGCCTTCGTGTTTTGATGAGAGTGGAACGTTTTGTGTAGGCTACATTTAAAGCCATATGGCTTTGATTTGTTATTTGAATCTCCTCAGTTGCGCACGTGTCTGTTAGACTGTCCTTGCTCACAAATATTAGCTGCAGCAGTTGTTTCGTGATGATGATGCCCCAGGCCTGAAGCGACCAGGCCCCCGTAGGGTTGAGGTGACATCATTGACAGGCCCTGACTGCTTTAACGCGTCGGTGGTCAAGCGCGACTGGCTATCATTATTATCGTTTTGTTGGATGAATTTCGCCCTGGGCCCAAACTTGAAGGAGACATCGTTCTAAGGTCGGCTTCACTCACGGCTCACGCTCCATCTAGCTAGCATCCTTGATGGGCAGTCTCGTCAAGGCGGAAACAGAAGGTTGATCCCCCACGAGGAGGAAATGTTCGACCATGCAAATTCCCTCTCTTTCTCAAGGGCCCGGCGGATATCACTTTCTCGCCTTCCAGTAACTGGCTAGAGGGAAGTCACATAGGGTGATTGGTTGGAGGCATGGCAGAGCACGTCAGTGCCATCCAGTACGTCGCATAGGCATGGCATGACATAACGATGCCTGGATGTTAACGGAATCAGGGCTCTACAAAAAATCGCCGAGAATGTCCACATCTTCTGCTCGCGAATCTCGGACGATGCAACACACGATAACGTTAGTCCAGAAGAGGACGAAAGACGTGAGCGCGAGAGTCAACAGAGACGCAGGTTGTTCTTCTCGGCCTTGCCCCTGCTTGCCTACGATGGGGTCGAGTGTCGCGAATACCATCAATGGTTGTTCAACACGCTCGACACCCAACTCACCAAGTGCGAGGCATGTATCCGCCAATACTATCTGACCAAAGTTGGCTTTAAAACACAGCTGATGCAAGACTATGAAGCGGACGAGGTGCGACAGTTTTTACAGATCCTGTCGAGGAAAGAGATTTCGAGACTTCAAAGTGGATTGGATTCCACCACCGCCACACTCGAGCCTTTGCCAAAAGAGCAGCGTGGGCCCAGGGTGCTGGACAATCGCCAGCTGTTCGCTATATTCGAAACCCTTCACTGCGAGTCATTCTACAACGACGAAAAACTCCTCCGAGCCTACTTCGACAAGCCCTTCACCTTGGTTCAAACGCAGAAAGAGTTAAAGATCAAGGACATTCTTCCTGCAATCACGAATTTTCTCTTCTCCACCGACACCGTTCGTCTCAATTGGGCGGTGAGGACATGGCAACGGCTTGGGAGACACCCCACCGATGAGGAGTGGGATTGGGCTGTAAAGGATATTCTCACCACTCAGTTGAACACGATCCAGAATGAGCAAGCACAGACACGTTTCTGGGGCGCCCTCAAGATCATTTCCGACACCATGAGCAGTGAACAGGTGCATTTCAACATCTTCGACCTGGGCTTCAATTTTCCCCGAATGTCCCTCGATCATCTCGCAAAACCGACCATGGCCATTCCTCAAATTGCCTCTTGTCTCGCAACCATTTGGACGAAAGCTGCTGAACCCTTTTGGCAATCTCTGCCTTCTGTTTCAGCCGCTACCGTGGCCGAGCAATTTTTTGCCAGTCCCAAATTCGACAAATGCTTGGAAATGCAGGTAGGAACCTTGAATCCTAAAGGTAATTTCGAGGTCCTCTCGTGGATGCACCCATTCTTGAAAGGCCTTCAACCGTCCAATCGCCCACCAGCCGCCCGAGCATTGTTACATCAGCTCGTCAACCGCACCAAGTCTCTGCACACAAGCGCCCGCGTCAAACAAATCTGTTTCGAGTCGGCCATCAAGGTACTCGTTTCTACTGTCATGACCTTTTCGGAAGACGCAGACGCCCGGGAAACAGCTGCTCGACCCGTTCTTTCCGATGTCCTTTCCCTTGCGAGCACTCATCTACCTTACATTCTCGCTTTCAAAATCGATGGCCCCGAGCATCGACGAAAAGAGGTCAGAGAATCCATCATTACTCTCGTCAGGAATAGCTTGGCTCTGGAGTGTATGATATTCAAATCTGACTACGAGGCTCTTATACAGGAGAGACCTGGGGCTCAAGCCAGCTCGTATACGCCTGATTTGTGGAACACAGTGAACGAGCACCTAGATGCAGATCATCCCGATCTCTCAATGGCCTTTCTCGTGAGCACCATGCCATTGGCTGGTCTGGAGCAATTTCCCATCAAGTCTGACCCCACCAACACCGTGAAAGAGTCCTTTAATTCCATGTTTACCAAGGTTGAGGACTCGGTCAGTCTATGCGTTGATCATCTGGCCGGCTTCCCGGCCGAGCATCTAGATCCTCTCTTTTCGAATCAAAACACGAACATGGCCTTGATGGCCTTGCTATTTTCGGGAAATGATAGCATTTATCAAGCCACTGTGCAGCTCATCAAAAATATTGCTCAGGAGCCTGGTCGCGTCGAGGCTCTGTCCCATGTCATTCAAGCCTTCTTTGCCAACACACTGTACTCTATATGCTGGGTATTTCGCAGAACTGCCACGTTGATGCCATTTTCACCTATCCCGAGACTGCTCAGAACGGGAAAAGAGATCATGGACCTCCTATGCGACAACACTGGCCTATTACGTAGCAAGAGACCTGATACGCGCGAGTGCGAAGCTGTTCTGGCCTACTGGGGCTACTCTTGGCTGATCCTTACCACCATTTTCCGGAGGATGGAGAGATGGTCTTTGGACGTGGCTGACAAGCCATTAATGACCGAAGTCTGCCGGAACACCATGCAATATGCCCAAGAGCTCTTTGGCCATTATTATCTCTTCGTTAAAATAGTCGAGCAGAGGTCATCTCGAAAAGGTACAGTCCGTAAGGATGAACATACTGTACCGCAGCAACTACTTAATGTCGATGCAAAATCGTCAAGCGGTTCGCCACCGAAGGCTCTGGACGTCATGGTCAAATGGCTCCGGCTGCGCGATCCATATCTGGCAGAAACTTTGGTAAATCTTATTATTGGGCTCTTGCAACGCCTAAAGGAGTATGGTACACAAGTCTCTGAAGAAGGCTATGCTCTGTCTTTTGTGAAGGAAGTTGCTATTGGAAGAGGTACGAAGGGCAAGGGCACCCGGACCATACTGAACGAAAATCAAAAGGCTGAGCTCATGCGAGCGT
The DNA here is from genome assembly GCA_017656005.1 of Incumbomyces lentus. Lineage (NCBI taxonomy): Eukaryota > Fungi > Ascomycota > Eurotiomycetes > Chaetothyriales > Trichomeriaceae > Incumbomyces > Incumbomyces lentus. The sequence continues at coordinate 81,689 of JACJVT010000004.1, read as the reverse complement.
TAGAACAGTACACCGGCAAGCAAATTAGGGGCAAAGAACATAAAGATGTCAAGAAACAACAGAAACTCGATCACTGGACTGAATCGGGTGTCAACACGCAGACGATAGCCGGTCGGGAAGTCATCACACTTGATGACGACGAATCCAGCGAAGGGATCCCAGACGAAGACGCTCAAGAGCTCCAGCCACAGAACCTTACCGTGGGCAAGGGATCACAAAAATCACAGCAGCAACCAAGGAGGCTGCCCGCTCGACCTTCACCACAACCGCTAATGGAACGGCTCAAAGCGAAGCAGTCTACATCAGCCAGAGCGTTCCTGGAGAAGCGGAAGGCCGAAGAAACCGCCAAGAAGGCTCGCAATCAGGAAATCGTAGCACGACTCCGCGGTAAGACTGGCAATGAGCAGACAGCGGATGCTGGTTCTGGTCTAGCTGGACTTGGTGTGCCCGGCAAAGATCATTCGAGTCCTCGCAACCATCTAATGGTTTCTTCAGAATCCGAGAGTGAGTCGTCTGAAGATGATGAGCTGTTTGGCTCGAGCGCCAAAGTGTCTTCGGTATCCGGCCCGCGGAACCACAGGCAGCCAGTGTCAATGCCAATCAGAAAAATAAAACAAGTTCGATCCGCAAAGGACATGAGAGCACGACTTAGCCCAGACCTTACTGGTTTACATAAGATCATCTTGGGTTGGGACTTTTTTGCCGACAAAGATACACCTCCGAACTCAGCAAAGGACGATTACGCGCTCGTCAGCAATACGTTTAAGACGGTAGAAGAATACCAACAAACTTTTGAACCGCTGCTCATCCTGGAAGGCTGGCAAAGTTTCCGCACAGCTCGAGAGGATGGTAACTTTAAACCGTTCGAGGTCAGAATTGCTAATTCAATGATTGTGGACAATTTCTTCGAAGTCAATAGTACCGTACCTATGGCTGAAGGCAAAGAACTCGGTTTGAGTCCATCTGACGTCGTCCTTCTTTCGAAAGGTAGCCGACCTCATGTGGAGCCGAATGAACCACACTGTCTGGCGCGTGTCAAAGAGGTTACGCGAAAGCGAGGTGAAGTGCACATCGTCTACCGGATCAACTCTGCCAATAATTCGATGCGAAATCATCTGAATGATAAGGCGACTGTTTATGCGGTCCAGGTACTCTCATTGACTCCCTTAGAGCGAGAGTACGGCGCGCTTATGGCACTCCCATACTACGACTTAGCAGAAGAGATTATTCGAGCAAAGCCTTCGCCTTTGCTTGAGTACACGCAGGAACAAGTCCGGGGTATCCAAGAACTGCATAACCTTAACCTTGCACAGGCCAGAGCAGTCAAATCGGCTTTAGACAATGATGCATTCACCTTGGTTCAAGGGCCACCCGGCTCGGGCAAGACGAAAACGATCACGGCTATTATAAGTGCCACAATGACCGGGTCGCCAACTAGCCACAGTTTTGGTGCGACGAATGGGGCCATTTCCTTACCTTCGTCCAACAAAAAAATTCTTGTTGCTGCTCCAAGTAACGCAGCTGTAGATGAATTAGTCATGCGATTCAAGGGTGGGATAAAAGTACCTGGAGGATCCATGCAAAAGATCAACGTAGTCCGTCTTGGTCGGAGCGAGGCCATTAATACTGCGGTCAAGGATGTCACTCTTGAAGAATTAGTCAACGCTCGACTAGCCGAGAACATGGGCCAGCAGTCTAATGAAAAAGAAGACATTCATTCAGTCATGATGGATCACAAGAAAGCCTCCAACGAGATGCTTGAACTCAAACAGAAAATGGACGCAACGCGAAACAGAGGCGAGCAAGTCCCTGCTGCCGACGATCAATTGCACGAAGCATTGAAGCGCCGCAAAACTGCGCTATCCGCAAAGATTGATACTATGCGCGAAAAACAAGCATCTGCGACTCGTGATGCCGACATTAATCGACGTCGGATCCAGCAAGAAATCCTTGACTCTGCTCATGTGCTATGTGCCACCTTGAGCGGTTCTGGACATGAAATGATTCAAGGTCTGAATGTTGAATTCGAAACGGTTATCATCGACGAGGCAGCGCAGTCCATCGAACTATCCGCGCTAATACCCCTTAAATACGGCTGCTCGAAGTGTATACTGGTTGGAGACCCGAAGCAACTACCTCCTACAGTGCTATCGCGGCAGGCTGCAAAATACCAGTATGAGCAAAGCTTGTTTGCCCGCATGGAGAACAATCATCGAAAAGACGTGCATCTGTTGGACGTTCAATACCGAATGCATCCAGAGATCAGTACTTTTCCGAGCAAGACGTTCTATGACTCGAGGCTGCGCGATGGCGTTGATATGGCGGTATTGAGAGCACGCCCTTGGCATCGAAGTCATATATTTGGGCCTTATCGCTTTTTCGATGTCGAAGGGATGAGTCAGTCTGCTCCACAGGGCCGCTCACTGGTCAATGAAGCTGAAATCCAGGTTGCTCTTGCAATGTACGATCGACTTGTCACTGATGTACCACGCTACGACTTTAAGAACAAAATCGGCATCATCACGCCCTACAAAGGCCAGCTCAAAGCTCTTCGGCAACGATTTTCAGTGAAGTACGGCGAGGGTATTTTGAACGCCATCGATTTCAATACCACGGACGCCTTCCAAGGCCGAGAAAGTGATATTATCATCTTTTCATGTGTGCGAGCAAATACTCAAGGCATTGGTTTTCTGAATGATGTGAGACGGATGAACGTTGGATTGACTCGCGCTAAATGTTCGCTTTGGGTTCTGGGAAACTCAAAAGCACTTGTTCAAGGTGAGTTCTGGCGGGCTCTCGTGAAGGATGCCAAAGATCGCAGCCTCTACACTGATGGCAACATTGTCAAGCTACTTGGCCGCCCTCTTCTATCTCCCGCGATGATCCGAGAGGACGTGGAGATGGGGGGTCTGAACGATCAGTCAGGTTCTGTGGCCATGAATGGCGTGGAAAACGGTACTCTAGTTGATCACTCTGAAACGGCCGTTCAAGCATCAAACACATCTCGAGCAAAACATCCACTGGCGACTTCGACTTCGAACTCTGATGAAACGACCCTGCCAGCTGATACAGAAGCTGCAAAACTATTAAATGAGGCAGACCACGGAAATGCAACAGCCGTGCCTCGCTCCGTTCGGTCGACTCCAACAACTGGTCGACATCAGCTTTCACCAAATCCCGCACATAGCTCAACTCGCGCTCCGAAACCTGACATTGCTAGGGAAGCTAGTAATCGTCAAACAGCAGCGAGGAATTCTCTGATCGATGTAGATGGGAGTGGTCCTTCAGGTGGTCGGTTTGGACTCAATACAAAAGCCAACTGCACTATATGTGGTTCGGATCAACACTTTTCCCACAACTGCAACAACGATAAAGCCCGGGAGGCTTCTCTCGGAAAATGTGGCCGCTGCAACCAAGTGGGGCACACCAAACAATCCTGTGCTGCTGATCGTTGTCTGACTTGTGGCGAGGTTGGCCATCTCGAAGCCTTGTGCTCTGCTGGACCCCATCAGCAATTGTCCGAGCGTCAGCGAGAAGAGATTAAACAACAGGAAACACATCATCAGCAGTCTTTAAAACACAATCGTGAAAAGCTGGCCAAAAAGCAACTTGGCGAGCATGGCGCTAGCATACCAACAGTAAAAACTGGGACAGACGTTGCAGATAGTAAAAGGAAGCGTTCGCCTGAAGGCGAAGCACTCTCAAGAAAGGCACACAAAAGCAGAAATGATCTTGGACAGAAGCCTGGAATGTCCGAGCCAGGAAGTCAACCTCAGGCACTCCGGACCGCTGGAGCTATGGCACCGAAAGGTCCACTTATTCGAAAAAAAGTCCGCGACGGCAGCATGTTTGCGAGAAAGAGATGAGCTATGTACCCCTCTCATATCATCTCTCAACAACTTTTTTCGGTAACACCGGGAAACGCTCTACTGATGTGCTCGGAGTTGTGGTGCTATATCAGCGTTGCATGACTATACCAACATAGCGATTGGAGTGGACACAGGCGGCATTCAGTTGTTGGAAACTGATAATACGTGAAGCGCGCGCCCATAGCCCATCCGCGCGACGAGTGTCACTTAGATATAGACTACAAGGCGCAGAATCGGATGTGCCCAGCGATACGTAGCGGGGACTTCATCAAAAACTCAGAAACAACAGACGATTCGAAGTCCGACTTGGACTGGCCGGATACACCCTGATTGAACCTCTGAGCTACATGCAGTGCCAGAATTCACTCCATATCCGGCGTGAGCTCGGGCATGAGCTAGAAGTAAAACCCTTCAGAGCCTTGCCCCCGGATCTGGAGCGTGATTGCGAAACACGCTTGCAGTTAATGGCTTACAATGGCTTGAGTAAGTAGGTAGAGGTGTCTGACGTGCTCAGCCTCAAGGATTTGTAGATCGTGGGTCTTCCAGCTCTCGTAGACGTGTACGAAGTATATGGGCTCATCGGCGCCACTGCGGCGCCTGCGTAGGGCTTGGTCCACAATTAACTAGTCTGTCTGCAAGCAGCCTAAAGTGCCCATATTTGAAACTGGTCACCCGGTTGAGAGGCCGATCACATCGATCTTTACCAGCCCACTTTTCAGTGAGATTAGTGTCAATCTGATCTTGACAGATCCAGCTCAAAGCTGTAGTACAAGCTTGTAGGCATGGTCGTGGTGTTGACTTGATCAATATGGCTTTCGAGAATATGTCATGGTCTGGCGGGGGGACGCTCACCTTCAAGACCTCGACTTCACAAATCAACGAACAGATTATCGTCCATTATGACAACAACAGTGTCCTCTCTGAAATCCCTTGAGCATTATCTGGGCTTCCGCAAGAAGGGTCAAGTAAGTGAAGCTATTTGACACCCTCCAGTAAAGGACAATCTCGCAGGAAAAAGCGAACCGCGCCGAAATCCCGAAGAATCGACCTCGGGTCTCAGCCGTTTCCGGGTTACACAACTTGATGGGATGTTGGTCGTGAGTGTAGCTTAGTAGGCTTGCATATTATATGCAGTAGCGCCGATCGCGGATGGCGCCAAACTACTGGATACTTCCTTGTAGAGACGAAGTGGGCAACGTTTAGTGCTTAGCTCACCCAGAGCAGGACCAAGATTTCGGAACGTGTTGCTGCTTTCCTGCGGTTTTCATTTGCTGCCCGTTCAGCTAAGGCCTCTCGGACAAACTCCCCGCTGTCAATAATGGAGAGCTCCTTCCAACCCTTGTTGGCGAATCAACATTGATGACTGGACAGATCTCTCATGTCCTGGTAGTTCGGTCTCCCAATAAAGGAACAAGTTTAGCAGCATCTTCTACTTCGAGTTTTACACCCCCACACAGTCTCGATGTAGTGAGCTTGGCTTGAGAGCACGGATCAGGGTTTCTCAGTCCCCACTGCGATGAAAAGTTGCAAGGCACACAGCATATGCCCTTCGGTTCGCCTGTCCGGATGTGGATGTGGACAACGACTGGTTCGGGACAATGCTCTGATGGCATCGGAGCAAAGTTACGTTGATGGCATCGTACATACATACCCAACTACGGCATACATTCAAAGTTTACAGTGGACAACTGCAAGGGCTTACGCATCAGCCTCCCTTGTTTGCACTATGCATATGCACCTACGATGTTGGTGGATCTGACATACGCATAGTATGGGAGATTGCCTGTGCCCAGATCGTCTCGTTTGTGGTCCTTGCGCTACATATGACACAGAAAGCGCACAGACTCGATCAACTGAACTCAACTCCCCTGACTCCTCATGAGCCCTTAGTCCATGCTTCGAGCGTCGGTGCTTTGTATCTACGATCAATGCTGCAGGGTACTAATCTCATCTGCGAGTACAGGTTGTGCTGCACGGGTTGCATCTCAAAATGGCTTGTCTAACCACAGCATCGAGCGTCATTGAGAATCAGAGACATCTTCGACTCTCAAACGCGTTTGAAGGTATAGATCCAGCGTCCATCAAGTTGGCCTTTGCATCAGTACCAAGCTCAAAGGTGGACGATGGAGGGTCAGTCCAGCGGCTCTCAGCAGCATTGCAGAGTTTAGCCGCTTCGAATAATGGCAAGCAACTGCCAGATTTACCCATACCAGCCTATGACAACGGCAATGTCGAACCTCATGGCATGTCAAATCAGCCAAGTATTCCATCTACACCAAGGAAACCACAGACCAACACTGAGATGCCTTCAACGATCACAAGACAGGACTCGCATCCAGTTCAAGGCTATCGAAAGGCTTCGCAAGTCAACCTGGGGCATCTGATAAAATCTAATCCTTCCAGTCCGAAAAAGACACATAAGAGGAACCGGTCTCGCACGCAAGCAACTTGTGCTCACAAGACATTTCTTCGGGACAGAGCCTCGTCACAGGTCTCTCGGCCGTCGTCGACGTACAGCCACTCAGCATTCAGACGACAACCTACCGAGCATCAACCGAGCAATTCCGACGCGCCCCTATGTGATGGCGGTCGACGTAAAAAGTCCATCACTTTCGACGATCAGAGATGTGATCCTCCTCCAGCCCACGAAGCCACCAAGATCATGCAGCCGCTCTACTTGTCTCGAACCCGCTTTCCATTCAAACGAATGGTTCAAGATCTGCCTTTTAAATCTGAAAAGCGCAGGAGAGCAGTCCATCCCCCAATGCTAGTTCCAAGTGAACGGAGAAAAACATCACGGCATTCATCAACGAGCCTACTGTCCCTGAAGGAGATGTTGCAAGGTGGTCCGTCGCCATTACCCCGTCTTCCAAGTCCTGTCCACGACACAATGTTCGCCGAAGGACTCGAAGACTTCTTGTCATTATCGCCAGATTCGTCCAACCAACCCTCGAACGAGACCACGTGTGAACCTCCTCTGTCGCGGCAGGTTTCGAAGCAACCTGAATCGTCTCATGGTCCTCCTGAGCATCTGCACCGTTTATCAGAAGCAATGTCTGTCAGCAGTAGTATCCTCGATTGGGATTGGCCTCAACCAAGCGCATATTGCAAGCCTGTAGACCTAGCTTTGCACGATGATGAGGCAGGTCAGCCTAGACCCGACTCTGGTCTGGGAGGTCCTAGCAAAGTCGACGATACCATGACAGCACTTCAAGCAAAGCTTGAAGTTCCTTCGACGCCAGGCAGACGCATCCCGAGGAGAAATTCCGCTCTCACATTGGCACCAAATGACATGAAGTCGTTGCGTTCGCCACCTCCGAATCGGCCCTTACCACCGACACCGGCACAGGTCAGAGAAGCCTGTGTACAAAATTCACTCAAGAAGGTACATGGTCTCGGGGTTCCTCAGGAAGTCAAGCTTGTCCAACCGCTTCCGTCTGGGCCTCGGAGTCGCCAAAAGAAAGTGGCAGCAGCAAAGGGTCTTCAGGTTGACACCACGATTGGGGATGGTTTTGACATCGACCAAGAACAGCTATCAAATGCGAGCCCTCTCACAAATCAGCAATTGAGATCAAGATTCAATCAAAGCCGACGAAGCGCCCAGGTAAATTCATTGAAGAAGAAACATCTCTCTGCCCTGCTTAAAGACCATGCTCAACGTCTGACACGTGAAGACGATAACCTCACGTTCAGCACAAAAGACATTCGAAGATGTTCAGCACCGAGCACATTGTCAGGCCAATGTAATGCGACAGATTCGGATATGCAATTGTCTAGGTCCAAGCTGCTTCACCCTGACAAACGTAATGCGATACCAAAGGCTCCCCTTAGTGCATGTCGAAGCCGAGGGAAAGTCATTGCAGGTCCAATAAGTAGATCAACTTCGGCGCGTTTTCCATCATCAGCCCCTCGAACTAGTCCTATCAAGCGTGGGCTTAATGCGCATCACAAGTGTGCTACGAAGGTCCCGTCTACACCTTGCCTGGCAACCTCCGGAGTCATGGTACTTGTAGATAGTGGTCCAGGAGACTCTAACGGATTTCATGCCGGTGCCGTAAGTCCCGGGCTTGTAACTACAATGGGACAGTTGAAAGCGATCGAGAAGAAGCCTCGCTCGCATGGGCACAAAAGAGGTGACAGTACCGAAAGCCAGCCGTCGAGTTCGCTGTCTATGATCTCCAGTACAATGAGTTGTGACACGAATATCACACGTCCGTCATCATACGGATCGGATTCTTTCGCCGTCCACCCTGGGACGAGGCTAACACAATATGATGAGAATCCTAGGCCCCAAAGCACAAGATCCCCGGGATTGGGGCCAACGCCACGAATTGACTACCAAGAAGGGATCAAATCCCCACAGCCTTGTTCAACAAATCTGCCGATAGTGGCCTTTGAGAAGCATTCTGACATCAAGCCACTATCCGAAGCATTAAACGAAAATTGCACAATCCAAGATGCCGTAGTGCAACCATCGAGAGAGAGTCAATGCTTTGAAAAACGGGTTGATCTGCAACCTACCGCATCCGAAGTCATCACTTTCACTAAAACTAGTGGGAACGAGTTAGAGCGTCCAATAGTGATTCAGGATAGAAACTTGATTGCTGAGCGTCTAGACCAGACATCGCAGGAAACAAAAGCAGATTGCTTGCAAAATCGGCTCGATGGTGACCTACAAAATCTCGACATTACTCATGATCAAATCAGGGAAAGGATGACCAAGTCGTCGCTGGAATCGGCAAGTCAGCCCTTGGCACGCTCTGAGCGCACTTTTACGAAAATTCTAGCTAAGAATGGTGATAGAGACAGTGATTGCGGAAGTGTTGAAACGATCACGCCACAATCCTGCGGCCACTCATCAAAACGCCCTGGACCTGACGGTATCAACAAATATGATGATCTTCGTGTCTTTCAGCCCGAACGCGAGTCCTCTGCGCGCCCAGTTTCGCAAATTTCTGTGATAACTCCTGACCTTCTATCTCTGTCCCAGCCACCTCAGACGCAGGTGCGACTTCCGGTGAAGGCAGGTTCGACATTGATTTCAAAACAAAGAGCATCAGCCCTCCGTTTACTTCAGTATAAGTACGCTTCATCCGTTTACAGTCACAGCGGTAAGAAACGTTATTCTCATATTTCGATCTACAACAATATAGCTCAGTCGAATGCAAGATCATCAACACAGAGAGACAGTATCTCACTACCACAAGCTTCCACCACTGAGGAAGCCTACCTAACACAGCAACAAGGGCCCCGCTATTGAATGTACCAATTGAAGACATTGATTCGGAGCTCAATCTCGACGACATCCTGATCAGCACCAGTCAAATGGATCGTGCCATCGCCAGATTCTCCGCCAGTTCGAACTGAATCATCAAGCAGCAAGAAAGGAACATTCTTTGTGCTCTTGTCTCCAGTCGAAGATTTCACGCACATTTTCGTTTGATACGGCCTTCGACTACCCTCTTGCTTATGAATTATCTTGCATAGCACAACATATTACAAAGATCTAAAAGAATTTCAGTCAAAACTTGAACCTTGAGACAGACCTCTCACAACAAATCCATGTATTAGTGGTCTACTGTACATGAATGTCATTCTTTCTGGTGGAGAGGGCGAATATTTACTCATTGCGCCGGCTTGTCTTTGAGTATCTTGTGATATTTCGCGCCTTACGGCGCTAGCATATATGTAGCACTTCTGTACGTAGCGAATATTCCAATGATTGGAGATCAAGATCTGCGTTGCTTGTTCCATTTCGTGCATTTACGGGGCTCCATACGGCTGCGCTACCTCTCACTGCAACTTGCAAATCACCCGAGCTGTAGCTACCCGTTTTGAGCGCTGCAGATGGATGAAGATGATTCGATAGGTGAGCATTTCCTGCCCAATGAGTAGAGAGTGGTCCATTGACTCTTCGCGCAAGCTACTAGTAACGGCACGCACTCAATCCCATTAAGTCTTTGTGAAATCGGACATCATTCCTACCACAGATTTAATCAGCTCTCGATCTGCTTGAACGCCAATCGCGAAGGCACACCTTCCGGATACACCAATAAGAAACTCCATGCCTCAACCAGTGCGCATACGTGCATGGAACGTCATTGGGTCCCTCGTTCTTCCTCCACAGTGAGCCCAGCGTACCACCCAACACTCTCAAAATCAAACCGTGGGCCAGCTTGAAGCCAAAGCTCCTCGTGAATACTATCAGGACTTGTTTTGGCCACCGTCCGCATTCCACAACCTCAAGCAGAAGTGGAGTCTTTCGTTTCTTATAAAGGTTTGCGGCTGTCATGGAGATGCTATGGATATAGCCGCGACGGTTATATCGAACCAGTTTGCACGATGAGTTGGCCTCAATTACAGGCTTTGCAATGAACGGGGAGCTATCGGCAAGGCAAGTTCCTGCAAAGCTCTGATTGAGAACGCGAATGCGAAGATACCAAGAAACGAGGACGTACAGGAACTCAACCAGCTTGTTATATCGCTATGATGACTAAGCTATTTCCGGCCCAAGCCGAAGCCGAGAAAGCCAATGTCGAGGCCACCACTCGTAGGCCTTGCATTGCTCCCATTGTCTCCTGTCGGGGCCTGACTTTGAGAACTATCGTCGGAATCTCGATTAACTGAGTCAACGTCGACAGACATACCGGATCTCTGCAGCTGGGGTGCCTCTAAGAACATCCCGGATGGTCTCATATCTTGCGGCGATAAATGGACGTCCTCGAAATGCTGAGTAGAACCTCTGGTGCTCTTGTAATTAGCCATCTCAACTTTCGGGGACGCACGACTGGTTCGATCCTTCTTCAATTGCAGGAAGTCTGAGATGTCCTCTTCGACGTCCGTCGTTTGGTTATTGTTCGCAGTCGACCGGTCTCTCGCGCTGTTACCTTTGCTTGGCCGGAAGAAACTTGTCAAGAAGGGCATTTGGGAACTTGTTCGGCGCCTTTCTATCACTGGCGCGATTCCCTCGGCCACGTCTTCATTGGTGACTTCAAAAGTAGAAATGGCTGGGTTGGAACTCGTCATCTTCTTGACTGTTGTTTCGGTTGCAGGCGGTTGATCCTTGTAACTAAATGCGGAAAAGTTTAACGACGGCGAGGATGAGTTTGACGAGAAACCAGCCAAAGCGGCTCTCAGCGTCGCCTCTATGGCCTCAAGCTCGCTAGTTCTCTTAAATGAGATGGCGTCGTCGGTATGCTGCTTCATTGGCAGGTCCGCTGGTAACGGAAAACCACTATGGGCATTAGGTAGCGAAAATGCTCTTCTGTCGGAAGTCTTCTTTTCGCGTGAGAGACTGCGATTCGTGTTTGCTTGTCTGCCGGCAAAGGAGGAATAGAAGCGCTGTCGTTTAGGGGCAGGAGCGTTACCTGTCATTGTTTGGTGTGACTCGTCGGTATCTTCGAATTTTAGTATCTTACTTGATCCCATTTTAATCTTCGATTCGTTTAAGTCAGGTCCAACCACTTGGCCCTCGTCAGCCTTCAGCTCCGAGCCTGCTGCTTTCGGCGATGAAAATCTGATATCGCGCTGCTCCTCAAATGCAACTGTTTCGGCGTCCATGCTCTGCACACTTTTCATTCCGGCGCGAAGATCTTGTTCACTTATGTATTTGTCCAATTCCACAATCTCTTCCTGCGATCGATTTTCAATTCGACACTGTTTGGGATATGTACAACTGTCACACCCCACGAGAACCGGGCCATTCATCCTTCTATCCATAAAGTGCTTCAATGCCATGCATCTTCTCCTCCACTGATTCCACCGCTGCCAGCCTTCATAGTCGAAATCCACAGTGCAAGATTTGTTGTGTTTGCGCCGTCTACTGCGTTGCGAGGGGACAGCTCGACCATGACAATACTCATGACCATCTATCAGACAACGCCGGGTGACGGAGAGGGGGTAGTGAGACCGGCACATGTGACATTGCCACATCCATGGACGAGGTCGGCTTGGTGGAGGAGGAAGCACAAGGCGAGGCGGATAGAAGCGATCAGTCCTCGAGTGGCCATGATATGTACTTGCAAAATGGGGCGTTGTTGGTGAGACATCCATAAAGTAACTTGTTGGTGATACGGTGTCAGCAGAGAGTTTTCGAGAGGGGGATAGTGGTGGGACTGAAGCAGAGTTGCTCATCTGAGCGTCATCAAGTCTGAACCAGTCGAATGTGGACTTCTCCTTAGGGGAACGGACCGGAGTTGAGGACGCCTGGGTGTCGGCCATGACGCGGCTTTTGTCTTGATTTCTGGATTGCGAAGACTGTCTAGGATGACTCGGGTCGTGGCATTTCCAGGTTTGAATCAGAACTTCATTGAACGGGATTGTATTCCTAATGGCATGTTTCCTCGCCCCTGTCACGATCAGCAGCAAATCATGGCGATACTAAATGGAGAAATAATATGACATGACAATGCGGAGACAGCATCGATGCACAAGGATGTCTTTGTTGCAGCAACTCTTTGATTGACGAGGATGAAGAGCACGTGCAGCCGCATGCAGCTATTTCACTGATATTCAAGTTTATTTCTCAGAATGAATGACAACATGAGCCTTTAGCTTTCCGTTTTGCAATAGAAATGAGCCTGCTTTGGGGTGCGACATTGACGTTGTATTATAGGTCCCTCTTGCACCCCAGGCAAATGTGCAATCTCACGAGCGAGATTCCGCGCAATGAGGATGGAATTATTCATCGTCAGCAACTCAGATTTACGGTGAAGAAGCGTACTGTTTGACAATTGTTGCACCGGAATATCAAAAGATTCAGACGACTAGCAGCAGCGCGATCATGATGGCCGAGCAGTGGGTCCTGCCTAGCCTTCAACCAGCGGCGGCCTAGTACAAATTGTGGATCCGGACAGGAGCGAGGCTGGTACTGCCAGATATTATCCCTTTCCTAATTGGGCCTTAGCGCACAATATCCACGAGGCTGGGCGAGTCATAAACACCTCTTAATTCTGAGCTTCACGTTTTCTTTCCACGCGAGGTTGATAGCCTGTCCAACCTCTCGTTATACATCAATGTGGTTTCGATACTTGCCTTGCCACAATCATGGGGCTGGGGCTGAGATCCTGCCTCAAATATGGGCTTTGCATGCTTCACATTCCACGAATTCCTACTTTCCTCTCCAACCTCAGCAGCTTCAGTGTCCGTTCCATGTCAGTGCTTTCTCAGCAGCTTTGAACCCATACAGAGTTAAGACGGCGACAGCATTACTTCGATTTTTTCTTTGACGACGAATAAACAAGCAGCGTCAGTAACGAAATCGTAAGCAACGACACCGACTTTCGAGGACTCTGGCCGGTCCTCATATCTCCCCAAGATCAATCAAAATTCTCTCTCTACAGGTTCAAGACGCTGCGTTTGATTTCCCGCACCACATCGCACCAGAATTTGAAGCCAGAGTGTATACCTCAGATCCGATTTGTATCAAGAGTCTCCCAAACAGCAGCTCTCTACTTTCTGGACCAGGGCTCAGCCCGCCCGCCCCAAATCGATTTCGACTAGTCGTTCACAACAGAACCCAGAGCTTCCCATCACAGAACGTCAGACAACAACGAAAGAGTTCACATCACAACCATTCTCGATCTTTGGGACCGGGTTCTTCTCCAGCAGCAGGCGTAAGAATCCCATCTTTTGCTGAAGATCCAAACACGCCCGCCTTCTCCTTCCAAGGACGAGAGGTCGACGTCAGAGCTCTCTCTCACTCCTTCCGGAAATCTTCGCAAGCACATATCGAGCATCGCCGTGACAATGGTGCAGCGCAATTACGTGATAGCGATCATAGTGATCGTGCTATTTCTCATACTAGCTTTGGTCGGCTACACAATCTACGCCGTCCAGAACAAAGTCAGCCTGTTTGCGAAGAAGGAGAGGGAACTAGACGACGAAGCGTAGCGACACAAGGTAATGCTTCGTCTTCGGAAGGACGAGCAAGCCGCCACCGACGACAAAGGACAGGAGTCAAGATTGGTACTGCCAAAGAATTGATCGCCTCCTTCGAAACATCGAACAGAAGCTTGGACCACCAATGTACCGAAACCGTCCCATCGGGTCTGGTGCAGCAAAGAATCTCTAGTCTCGAGAACTTGAGCAATCAGACTCGAAACCAAGTTCCCTTGACGAGACAATCGACAGCGCCTGGGGAAGCGACGAAAACCAGAACAGCTGCAAGTCTCGATCCCCCCATTGTCTTCTCCACGAACCAAGCGAGTCAACGCGTCTGGGCGAATCCTTCACTTCGAGAGATGGCCCATACGCCCTGCCGCAACTTACGAAACGACGACGTGGAAGATCGCGATCCTGATTTGGAGATCAACAACAGCGAGCTCCTGTCAATGCAATCTCGTCCTCTTCCCAAATTGTCATCACGAAGACACATGCCGGCACATTCATCGTCTAGCAACACAATATCACGCTCAGCAAGTATCATGCACGAGCCTGAGCACTTGGAAGGAAACGCCGCGACCCCAGTTGACTCCAAACATTCGAGACCGGCATCACCCAGTCGACTAGTGCCTGCAAATACACATGCCCTTTTGTTTCCCTCCGCCTTTCGAACTGTAGCTGTCGAAGAAGCCGAAAGACCGAGCTCATCGCACTCAAACTCCTCGTCTTCGACCATTTCCGAGGCTGGGCCCACCACACCGGAAGCAAATTCGAACTCTTGGTTGTCATGGTCTCTCTCGCCTTTCTCACCTTTTGCCAGGTCGCCCGCAAGATCGAAACGATCACAACAAACGGCGGCAAGTCCGAATACCAAATCAGCATCGCCAAACTCGATGTTTCAGACTTCAGGAACGGCTTTGAGCCCTTTGAAGCCTGATTCGGACGATTTTGGTCTTGCGGCTGCAATCTCCTTAAATCGGGCCGTGGGCATTGGCGAGCATTGGGCGGATGTGGGTCCGCACGATGATGACTGCAGAAGCCACAGGCGTGAGCGGTCTGTTTCTAAGCAGGTCCGATGGGTTGATGATGACTCTGCACGATTTTCGTGGTTTTGAGCATGATTTCTTGACTGAGCCGATGAGATAAGGACGGTTTTAAGAACAAATGTGACGGGTACACTACGTTTGTATGGAGTTTGGGGGGAGTTCAAAAGAACATGAGCAATGTATGACTGTATTATGTAATGTTCAGTATTGAATGTATCATTCAAAGGGGATTCTTTGTGAAGGGCAAAGGCTAGCAGGCCGAAATCAGATATATCCAGATCTAGTTCTTGATATGATACCCCAGTGAAACTTTATACTAGCTTATAGGAATTGACAGAATCCTAAATCTTGTCTAGTCTGATAGTAAGAGGATTTAGGCTAATCATCTCAGAGCTCTTTTCCCCCTCATGGCTCATTTCCGTGGTAATATCATTCGAACTTTCGGCCTCTACATACAAATAAAGTGATTTGAATGGTATTCACGAGCAAGACGAATGATGGTGCGGTACTTCGGTGCGGCTTGCAGCACCGTCTTCCAGGCTCGACATGTGACTGCGATTCAGGAGAATTTGGGAGGCTGCTTGCTGCGCAGGACTTGGAGACCTTGAGGATCGACCGCAAGACTACAAGGTTATATTTATTGCGTCATTCTCTTTCCATCACAACCACGTTCATATGCCTCTGAACCCAGAGGCCTGCAGCAAGTATAGTGCTTCCACGGTGTGGATCGGCAAGTGCCCAATCGAAATTTCGAATCATCTGCATTGATAATTTAGCATGCCACGGAAATGGGACGAGACGTGCATGTTCGGAATGGGTACCAGCACGGTTGACTCACCTCGATCAGAAATTTGTTCTGTTCCATGTATCCTATGTACTTTCCGAGACACGAATATTTCCCACTTCCGAACACAAGTTCGGTATTTTGCAGCCGCTTCTGGCGGATATCAGGATCAGCATCTAAAAATCGTTCGGGTCGGAATATCTCGACATCCGGTCCATATACATCGGTCCGTCTGCAAAGAGCTAGTATGATCAGTGGGGAGATGGTCTTTTAGCAGCAGCTTAACTCACCTTGAAAGCAAGTGCATACGTCGGTGCCTGGCGGGTAATGCCTGCCTTGAATAGTATCACCTGGCGAGGATTTGGCCAGCAGGCCGAACAATGGTGGGAACATTCGAAGGCCTTCGTATATGCACGCTTGAAGATATTCGAGCTTCTGAGCCTCAGCGTTTTTCACAACGGGATACGAGATACTGCCATTGGCCACCGCGTCGTCGATTTCCGCGCGTAATTTTGTGAGCACTCTCGTGTTGGAAACGATCAGAGTCAAAGTGTTCCTGATAGCTGAGCTGGTTGAGTCTGACCCAGCTATGACCTGCAGGCGGCTCTCAGCCTCTGTTTGAATTTGGGAAAGTCCTCGCCTGATGAAATGGCCCATGAAGTCCTGCGCTTCGGCACCTTTAGGATCTCGAGCATATCGAGCTTGTATGCGATCTCGTGCGAAACGGATCACACGGCCGGCTCCCTTGGCATCAGTGGGTTGTGGTGCGATAAGCTTCTCGACAGGTCTAAACAGCAGTAGATTGCGAAAGAGTGGAACACTCAAGATCATCTCTAAGGGCGCGAACAACTGGCGACTTAATTTGTTGAAGTCCCATAGATCTTCGTTTGCTTCCACAAAACCAAATGCCTCCCCAAATGCAATCTTGCTCAGGATGTCCAGGGTGAACCAAGCTGTAATATCGGTAAGGTCGCAAACCTTGCCCAGATAGTTATTCCGAAGGAGGTTGATCGTCTTGACAAGGCACTCATCAACATCTTGCTCGACTGTGTGAACGTCCTTCATTTGGTACTGAACCCGGTCAGCTTTGGAGTGTGCCGTTGACGTGAACGGTAAAATGCTTACAGCCCCGATCTCCATGCTTCGCATCTCGTTGTGGATTTTATCGTCCCTTTCAGAAAAGACACTGTTGACTGGAGAGCCGAATTTCACCCCATCATACCAGTCAGCTCTATACCAGCCATTTCGTGGTGCATTGACGTGACGAATGAGCTCTGGGTCGTCTGTAACCACCAAATTTGGAGCAATACGGACAGGGCCACCTGAGCGGGTGTGTCAGTAAACCTTCGATCACGCCGGAGAAAATTAAACCTCACCATACTCCTTCAAAGCTTCCAACTCAGCAAACGGAAGGCGATTGTGGTAAATCTGCTTTGCCAACCACCAATGAGTCCAAGCGGCCAGCGGTGGGCCGGCAAAGTGGCGCAGTTTGCGATACCTCAGCCATTTTGTGAAAATGTTGTACAGAACAAAGAGGATGGCTACAGCAACCAGCAATGAAGTTCTGTCCAGCGACAGCATGTTGCCAAAGCCTTGACCAGAGGTTCTGGTGGTGTCAAGATTGAAGCGGACACTGAGCTGACCTATAGTCAAAGGTCTGTTGGACGAAGAAGATACATGAGGACGATCACATGCCCGAGACGGTTGTCCTCTACATGAGGTTGTTCAATTCTTTGCGGTCTCCATCGGACATTTCCTGTCGAGCGTGCCTAGCTTCATGTGTTGTCTGGCGTGGTGTGACGGGCGGACTTAGACATCATGCACACATCCTCTAATCGATTGAATCGTCGCAGCGATCCGACAAGTTTAACAATGATTGATGCTAGCACCGTTCTGCATTTCGTCGTTTTAGAGCTGGCTCTCGGACTCACGTGCATCAGTGCTTGTGTGAGAGATGCCCACGGGCCACTGGCCTGGTGTGTATCAGGTTCGACTCTCCTGGATGCACAAGTTAGGATTTTGGGCAATACGGGACTACTTTGTACGAAGTACCCACAAGGCCCCACGACGGGCGTTGGGCGGTTAGAAGTAAGACGGCGTTGGCAGAGACCTGATTTGCCGTAGCAGGGACAGTGAGAATAAAGTTATGCCCAAAAAGGTCGCTTAAATTGCAGCCAGTAGCAGTTTATTCAGGTGCCAATATTAAGCTCAGTCTTTGCGGGCCTTCGCGTGCACTCGGTTCAGATCCCTGTTGCCAATACAGCCAATTGCCACGTATTATGACACCAAGTATTATTATCACCATCATCTCCATGGGGATCCAGAAACGTGAGCAAAGTAGCGATAAGGGCTTTCACCTGCCCTGCGACGCTGCTGCGACTTGGTGCGACTGCTTCTGAGGGTGTCTCGATCACACTCACACTCATGTGAACATCGTCCCCGCCTGGGACCACGAGCAGCTGTGAATTTCCCCTCCCGTTGCTTGCCTGGGCCTCACTGCCACTTTATACCTCATTCGCTACAGTTACCCTCGGTTCTTGAGTGCTGCGCAGAACCATGGCCGAAGAGATTCGGTCGAACACGACCATTGAGCCTGCTCCCGGCGAAACTGGAAGTGATTCTGATTCCCGATACGACGAGCACACCCTCTCCACCGCCTCGGTCACCTCCAGCATCTATAACCACACAAAGGAGAATGGGCGCACGTACCATGCTTACAAGCCCGAGCAAAACTATGCCTTTCCCAATGACCAGGCTGAGCAGGAGAGACTGGACAGTAAGCTACGCACGCCGAGAAACCCAATACAGGACTGACGGATGCCGCAAGTTCACTACCACTCACTGCGCCTCGCCCTGTTCGACAAGATCTTCTTCGCCCCAATCGAGAATCCAACCGCTGTCATTGACGTGGGAACGGGCACAGGTATCTGGGCCATAGACTTTGCAGATGCCTATCCCAACGCCCAAGTTCTCGGTATCGATCTGAGTCCGATCCAACCTGGCTTCGTCCCGCCCAACTGCTCCTTTCAAGTCATGGACCTCGACGACGAATGGAACATGGACAACCGTTTCGACCTCATACACACTCGTGAGATGAATGGTTTCTCCATCAAGAGTTGGCCCAACTTCTATAAGCAGGCCTTCGACGCCCTGCAACCCGGCGGCTGGATCGAAAACCAAGAGTTCGATTTTGACATCAGCAGCGATGACAACACCCTCCCCGCCGACGGCGCGATTCTGCGGTGGCAGCAGCGATGGGAGGAGGGCGCGGGAAAGGCTGGACTGACGGCCCGCTGCTTCCCTGAGAAAATGAAGCAGCATATGGAAGACGCTGGTTTCATCAATATCCAAATCCTGCCATTTAAGATGCCCATCGGCCCATGGGCGAGGGACCCAACACTGAAGCAGTCTGGACTCTACACATTGGTCGGCCTGCTTGATGGCATTAGTGGCATTTCCCTAAGGCTCTTTACCTCCATGCTAGGTTGGTCCATGGAGCAGCTAGAGGAGTTGCTTGAGGAGGTCAGGACGGAGATGAAGAACAAGAAGATTCACTCGTATTTTCCCATGTAAGCGCACACCCCCCTTCCTCTACACGCCTGACAATGGGAGAACGTTCGCTTTTGCTGACTCTTCGCAGATTTGTCGTGTACGGACAGAAACCACCTGCTCGAACGATCGGCTAAAGACCGCCGATCGGGCTATTCGGTAGTCGCTCTCATTGACTCGGTGCCGTGCAAAGGTATAAAATGGCCTGCAACGAGCGTAAACATTTCTTTTCCATCGATATCCCACTGCTGGCTTGATCTCGTGACACGACAAAATCGGTCGTTGGCCTACAGACGACAAGTATACTGTATACTGCGGCTCTCTCGGCGTGAATGTGCACTTCCGTGTCTTATTTCCGACTCTAGGGGCCATGCTCGAGTCTTTGACACTGCTCAACCAGATAGATCAATCGACGCAATCGACGCAATAGACCAAATGTGCATTAAGCAATCTTGATGGAGCAACAGCGGTCGGTGATCCGGTCAACTCAACAGCGCGGCCAAGCACGAGACCAGCTCCAGATCATTTTCGTGTAGACTACGGTTTACAGAAACAAGAGATATTGAGAACCCACGCTCAAGGTCTCGACGGGCTTTGAGAGCGGGCAGGCTAGACAACAATGATCATTCCAGCCTAACGGTGAGACTACAACTTTCACCACGCCCTTCCATCCATATTCAAATTTCTGTTGCTTTGTGTTTCATTTTATGACGTCTAGAGAGTTGGGTCTTTTGGTAGCATAATTCCACGCCCGTTAGAGCTGTGTGCAGCAGTCAGTCACTCTATGTTCATCCCCATGCTTTTCGCAATCTTCGTTGTGCTGTACAAGTGCAAATGTCGTCCTCCGTTATGAGCCAGGATGAAGCCAGATGAGCAGACCCTGACATAGGTCCGCACAGGCTTGCGTCATGCGTCACCTGCTGTGATCTGCGTAACGAGCCTCTCCCTGCAAGATCCCATCAGAGCCTAGCAGCGGCGGCGCATAGGGCTGTTTCAAGACTAGTGCGTCGTTCACAGCCTCGGTTTCTTCTATCCTTAGCACAGCGCCTTTTGTAGCTACTAAGATCGTCGCCAGCAGTGCCCATCGTCCCTTGCACGTGCACTTGCTGTCTTTTCTAGTGGAGAGAGGATTTCGAAAGTTATAAGAGAAAACTTTCGACCAAATCTGTCACGATGCAAACCACATCTAGTTCAACGTGTTACAACACCTTAACAGACACATAACGAAATCTATACATCATGGACGAGAAAGCATTCGTCTCGAATGTTTCAAGCAACACCGTTCTTGACGTAAACTACAAGCACTGGAGAAGGGGAATCACCGTGAGCAACGCCAGCACAGGTCAGGCATTGTTCGGGCTCGAAGGCAACTCATGCGGAGGCCGCATCACAGTCACCAATGCAGGAGGGCAGGTCGTGGGCTCGTCCAAGACGCACAACCTGTCATCGCGAGTCGATGTTGAGACAGTCAGCACAGCAAGCGGCAGCAGGAGGGAATTCGAAATCCGCGACGACAAGAAGATGTTCGGCTCGCCGAGCTTTGTCTCGCCGGCCTTCGGCGGCCAGACGATGACGTGGAAGAACAAACTCATGTCCTACCGGATCGTGTACACACTCATCGACGGAAGCGGGTTGGCGGTTGCGAACTTCAAAAGCTCGCCGAGAAGTCACGTCGGGAAATTGGAGGTCGCGAGCTCTGTCACCCAGCAGGACGAAATTACCGAGATTGTCGTGACCATCTTGACCCTGCTGCACAGGAAGATGCGGTCGATTGAAAGTTCGGCCACTGTTGCGGCCGTGTCCTGAGAAATTCGAGATGCTATCGACAGCGAATATTTTCAGATTGACACCATTTCATGATCTGCCAGAGCGGGGACCATCGTTCTACCGGAAATTACGGGACAGCCGCACCGAATTCGTTAGGGGTTTTTTTTCCCACCTTGCAGACATTGAAAGCGAACAAGGGGGTCACGCAGCAGATGCTAGATTTATGCAGCTCCGACAGGCATCCAATTAACAGAGACCCTTGCTCTGAAAGTAAGCCCTCATCAGGATCATCAAATTCAGCGTGCAGGTGAACGAAGAAGTCTTTCACATTGCATACGAGCAAGATCAACCTGCGCAGCTCTAGCAATCTCTCAGCACCACCATCACCACCAGAAGCTTTTTCCAGAACAAATGCAACGATAAGCAGATGAGAAACAAGCAAGGTCGAATACTTCCTTATCACGACCAATTATCAAATACCTACCACCTTCCTACCAGTAGCCTTGTCATATTTTGGCTTTCGTCACGATAGATCTGAAAAGAAGCAGAGGTTCAGTCTGACCGACAAAGCGAAAACGAGATGGGATGTACAAACACCGAAATACGTCGACAGCCCTGCTGCTTTAGAGGAATAGCCACTTGAGGAGGAAAGAAACGGTTGTTTGCCAACTTGTTACACAATGTCCCGTCCATCAGAGCACGGGCTAGACGAAAAGTTTGTCTGCATTTTTAGACTTGGCCTGGGGAAGATATATACTTGGTCATCTTCTCATGCGGATATTGTCATGGCCAAAGTCATTGATGACATAGACTTGCATGGCTCAATGTGAAGGGGACGGTCGTCCAAAAGGAACCTTTCCATTGGAATTTTTTCACGTCAAAGACAGTGTTCAAGTAATGTGACCATCTCCATAAATGGCATTAGGACACAATACAGGTAGAAAAATAGAGAGGAGCGTGTTGATCAATACTCTGATATTAAAAAGCATACTTCTTTTGAGCGCATCATAAAAGCAAGTCAAAGGGCATGACTGCCCGCGGCCCTTCACTCGCGCCATTACACTACCCAGACCAGTATCATTCCCAGATATACAGAAGAGTGCTGAATGAGCGTCCAATAGCGAAGACGGTTGTCCAACCTTAGTGTCCTTTTTCAATGTCCTTGCCAACTCAATTGGGGCGTCACCCGCCCTACCCAACACACTTCGTCCTCATCCCAACCTGCACCTGGTGCTCATTCGTGCAAGACATCTTCGAGTCACCCATATCATAACCGTAATCTCGTTAGTGGTATCAATTTCGTCGTCTCATCGCGTAAACAAGAAGAAAAAAGTATAGAAAAGACCTTTTAGCCAAGAATGATACCCGCAACCTAAGCATCATATACGGGAGGTATGGCTCCGAGCAAGAGCCGGCCTGGGCCCGCCACTCAGCATGCTCCCGAACTTCAGTGAGGAGCCATTACCACTACCGATCTTCGAAAATCCCTTGGAAATGTCAAGCTCTTCTCCCTCCGAGTTCTCGTCTGGGAATGATCCAAAATCAAAGAGACTATTGTCATTCTCGTCATGATAAAAGTCCACGTGTTTCGTGGGAAATGATTTCTTCAAGGGCGAACCGGTGAAGCCGACTGAAATTGGCGCCTTCAGGATGACATTGCCTGGTAACTGACGTGGAGTTTTAGCGTTGAGCTTGCTACCGCCATTAGCGCGTTTAGTCACGTCAGATAGCACACCAACGGCGGTGTTGGCTCTCTGGATGGACGGCCGGGCCGACATGGCAGGCTTGATGGGTGAAGAGCCTACTGGCGTGGCCGGCTCGGCGAAGTCATATAAGAAGCTATCGTCAAACGAGATAGACAGACTGGGGGTGCACAGCTTGAATGCTGGACTGTACGTGTCGAAGTCAACTAGAATGTCATCTCGCTTGCCAGGAGAACCTCCTATGAACTGTGACATGGCTTCTCGATGACGTCGTAGCTGCGTATTAGGTGATATGGACTGCGGTGGTAGGTGTGGCTTCTTGAAGACCACCGACGGTGTGGCAGGGGCTTCGGCCTGATTATCACGAGCGGGAGAAGATGATCGGGGCGCGTCCGAAACAACATTCCGGAATCGACGACCGCTAGGAGTCAAATCATGAGAAGAGCTTCGAATACGGGCGATCTCTTCTTCCGCACGACCGACCTTCTTTCTAGGGATGAAACCTAGCTCCGAGGTGGGCATGATTCCTCCATGCCGAGGTCTGCGAGCAGAAGATTCTAGAGATGAGAAATAGCCACTGTCGTCCATACCAGTCATATTTTGTTGTCGTTGCTTTGCCGAATGTCGAGCTATATTTGCCGGAGACGATATTGTCCGGTGGTGATTTCTCGACATTAACGGTGGAGATGAATTGATGACGGGTGGTGAGGAGGGAGGTGGTTGCATAGACGGCGGGGCCAATTCGGGGATCTCTTTGTTCGCAGCTCCTTCCTCGTCGTTGAGAGCAGGATCGGAAGCCGGCAAAGTGGCGTCGGATGATATTTCTGGCAGAGCCGAGTCTATGGCAGGAGCGGTCTGCGGTCGTTGAACGGGCATCTCGACAACAGGTTCCAAGTTAGGTTGGGATTGAATGATCCAGGGTCGCGGTAGAGCAGCTTCGACGACAGGCTGTGCCATGGCTTGGATGGTTGGCTGAGAGCTGAAGGATTGCTGCATGGACATGTTGATGGTGGCGTTGCTCTTTCGAGGCTTGTCCTTGCAGAATTGAGCTTCCATACCCGGCTGGATGAGCCAGTAGCAACCTTTGCCAGCATCACTCTTTGGACGCTCTTGCTTGATGAAGGCCTTGTTCAAGGACAGGTTGTGCCTGATACTGTTGTGCCAGCCGGTCTTGGGATCTTCTCTGTAGAAGCGAAAGGTCGAGGAGATCCAATCATAAATACAAGCCAGGGTCAGGCGACGATCAGGCGACCTCAAAATGGCCATGCCAATCATCTGGGCGTAACTGTACGGTGGCTTCTGACCATCATCGATGATTGTGGGCATATCTTCAGGTTGTGGCAGCTCGACGGCGTCTTCATTCTCATCTTGGAATGAAGCTGTTTTCCCTTTCTTGAAGGGCTTATCGTTGCTCGGGACGGTCTCGGAATAGGAACGCTTGAGAGGAGCTCTTCGTATAGACGAGGGGTCTGGAAAGTCGACAAAGTTGTCGGGAATGGGTATCGGGAGGGGATAGTTCTCTTGAGCAAAGTGCTGGAAACTACCGCTGTCCCATGAGGCAAACATCGGCTGTGTCGGAATGGGATGGGCTGGTAATAGCGGTTGGGACGAAGGCAGTGGAAATCGTTTTTGCGGCGAGTCGGTATACGTTGGGGTCGAGTCTGGTAGGCCCATCGAAGGGACCATGTTCATAGCAGTGAAGTCGTGCGGTATGGGCGGGTACTGAGATTGAATCGGTGATATCTGTGGTTTCATCGATATGCTCGGCTGGATGGGGGGGTACATTGGCTGCTGCGAGTTCCGCAGCGGCTGCAGCGGCATGGCAGAAGGAGCGAGCTGAGGGCGTGCTCTCGATTTAGTTCGCTGCTGAGGAGCAGGAACAGGAACAGGAACAAGAGGAGGAGGAGGCTGCTGAGGTTGTGAGAGTGTGTCTGGATAGTCTTGGTAAATCTGGACCGGCGGTGCTTGACGCGTCGGCGACATGGTGAATCAGCGTGGGCAAGGCTCAGGCGCGGGCAAAGGTAATTCTAGACCCCAGTGCGCGTCAGCGCAGTCAAATGGTGAGCTGAAGCCACAGTGGGAAATTGCGGCGGCGTCGCCAAAAGCTTGATCGCGGCAGGCCGGTGGGCCGGTGATAATAGACGAGATCGACCGACAGCGAACCCCTCCACCTCGACAATGGATGGTGGCCTCGTGTTTTAGTGGTGAGTCGCCCTTCTGCCGTTGCTGTTCGTATGTGCCAGCTCAATACGTGTGGTGAGGAATCGGTTCCTGACGAGGTGGCCTGTACTGAACTGAGCGTGTGGCTCGAGCGCGAAGGAGGCGAGGAATTGAACAACACACGCGGACTGTGCGAAATTAAAGTGGGTGAGAATTTACAGCAAGGTTGGAATCCGATCAGAAAATAATGTCTATTGCTGTTATCGTTTGCACTCCCTGACCGACAGTGACATAGAGTCAAATGTGCAGTATTCTGGTGCAGTGATGCGATGCAACAAGTGAAACTTGAAGGTAGAAGTCAAAGAAGTTGGCGATGCAAGTGGGTGGGCAGATAGTAAGCAACACGGCCCGTATGTCGCGTTGAGCGAGTACTAGAGGTTGGTGCAGCCCCGCCAAACTTGAACTTGAAGACCGATCAGATGCAATTCAAGTTTCGCAGCAGTCACCCGCACACCGAAAGGATGCCGTTAAAGCTCAGCGGTTCCTACATTGTCTCGAGCATGAAGCTATGGAGCTTTCGACCTGGACGCGACAAAGCCAACAGGGGAAGCCTCCAATCAACGGGCAGAGTGACAAGATCCTCTCCAATCAACGAACAAAAAGTCTCGTCCCTCAGCAACACGCCAAATCATGTTTAGTGCGACATGGAGTCAGGCACTGGTCTTTGATTCGCTGTCAGCAGACCTCGTTTGCAGGCCACTAGCTCTATCCACCAACGCATCTACAGGCCCAACCTGGACGTGACATGGGTCAGATTTGATAAGCTCCATCAGTCACCGTGTCTCAAGTCACGCAGCATGATGGGCCCCGCTCGAAAGCGATAGGATTGATTGTCTGTCTACTAAATTTATCAACATCTAGTGGAGCGAGGTACTCTGGATATGGCTCTGCACGTCGCATTGCAGTTGCTAGAAGCTGTCTCAGCTGTCCAGGAAGGTAAAGAGATTCGTGTGCAGAATATTGAGAGCCCGATCAGCATCTCTTTCCTCAATGACACAGGAGATGTTAATCTCAGAGGCTCCTGCTCCTGCGTTAGTCTCTGCAAGTGGTGTAATCGGAACACTATCGAGCTTACCTTGGGAGATCATTTCAATGTTCACGTTGTTCTCACCTAGCGTCGAGAACATCCGGCCGGCTACTCCGACCATGTGCCTCATTTGCTTCCCAACCAAGCTTACAATGGCCATGTCGGGAATGATGTCGACGTGGCCAAACGATCTCAGATCGTTGATAGCGCCTTGCAGATCTTGATCCACAATCTTGTATTCATCATCCCCTCCACCCGTGTACAGTGGTGCCTCGGAATGTAGAGCCATGGAGATGTTGACCTCGCTGGTGGAAATGACGTCCACCGAGAGCCGCCACTTGTCGAGGGTGGCAAAGATGCCGGCGAAGAAGCCATGCGACAGTGATCTCTTGTTGGAGTGGACGTTGACCACGAGAATTCGGTGTTTCATGGTGACGGCCGTTGGTCTCTTGGGCGTCTTAGCTGCTCGAGCTGCATTGACCGTGGTCGAGCTTCGAGAGCGGAACAGTTGAGGAACACTTCCGTGCAAGGTCGACTCTAGTTCATGAGGCGTGTCGGGATAGATGATGGTGCCTTGGCCCCGGGGATTCATGACATTCTTGATGCGAATGGGGATTCTCGCTCGAATGACTTGATCCATGGTGGATGGATGGATGACTTCGGAGCCGTAGAATGTCAATTCAGCCGCTTCAGCCGGGCTAATTTGTGAGATCAATTGAGCTGTGGGAACCTTTCTTGGGTCGGCCGTAAAGATGCCGTCGACTTCTTTCCAGATCTGAAGCTCCCGTGCTTGAGTACCGACGGCCACCAAAGCAGCGCATAGGTCGGTGTAGCCTCTTCCCACAGTGGTGAGCAAGCCACGAGGGATTGCACCAAAATAGCCGGTGACGACAGGCACTTTGGAGGCCAAATCTGGCAGCAATTTCGCCATGTTTGTGGCCACTCCATCGTAGAAATCTTGATTGAGGCCGTGGCCCACTTTGAAGTCGATAATGTCAGCAAAGTCGACATATAGAGCTGGAATCTCATGATCTTCCAACATGGCGGTCATGAAGCGGCAGCTCAGCTTCTCGCCCACGCTCATGACTTTGTCTCTGGAACGCGGGCTGGTTTCGCCAAGGGTCTGGGCGGCTTCGAGGATTTTGAGGACTTGATCACATTCGTGGTTGATTTCTTGGGTCAGTCGTGCTTGGAGCTCCGGCGACTTGATCTCTTTCACGGCCGAGTCGAGGTGATCACGGCGAACATCTTCGATCAAGGAGTGGAACGACTGCGAGTTGTGGTTCTCGGCGTCCGAGGCAGCACGGAGCAGTCGATTGGTGGTGCCAGCAGCTTTGGTGGAACTGGATCTGGCCGAGCACACAATGGCTACATCGTCGTCAAGAAGACTCGACCTGACTACGTTGACGATGTCGACGGGGAATTTGCCAACCGATGTGCCTGACAAGGGGGTCAGCGGCTTGTGTGTTTGCCCGTGGGTGTTGTCTTTCACCTACCACCAAATTTTTGAACAATTTTCCCCCTTCGTGGGGGGCCATTGATGCCGTTTAAGCCTGTCATAATGGGTGACTCGATGAGATTCGATCGTAGAATCGAAGGTCCATATAGCTTTCGGACACGATCGGACACAATAAGGGTTATTATGTCTGGGTGGGCGAGAAGTAGAGGGGTCACAGGGCGAAGCTACGAGAAATGCCACTGTGTGGCCGAAGGAAAAAGAGGACTCACTAGCTCGGTCAGCATTCACAGGCGGTGCAGTGTGTATGTCACGTGGTCACAGGCGGCCGACTTCAAACTTGGAAGTCGTAACTAACCTTCGATTTTTGCAAAGGCCGTTTTTGAATACCTGAGTACTTCGTAGCAGAAACAATAGGATATACTGATCTGAACACCATAACTTCAAAGTAATGGCTTACGACACAAATACATAGAATTCATCAAATCATCGTGCACCAATGTATGACAACCTTCAAGGGACTCTGCGAGCTACATCCAAGAAGCCATATAATGACGTTGATCCAGTATGATACTGGCAACGCAGCACCTGCCTTTCTCTAGATTCGGAACAATGTCTCACAATGTGTATCGAAAATACTTGTTCTCTTTGTCGGTACGATCCAAAAACTCTTCGCCGGCTGGTTGTGTAGGCAGCTGCGCAGCCTCTCGCTTCGCATTCTCTCGCTTGTTCATCAAGAGTAAGGCGATGCAACATGCTAGCGCAAAAATATACATGGCAATGCAGGTGTATTTGGCGTCCCGATAGTATGGACCATCTCTGAAGGTTTGAGGACCGACGATGAAGCCGATACAATAAAATATAAGCACCATCGCGTTGACGGTAGTCTTCTTGGTATAACCTGCAACGTTGGTTGCGATTGAGCTGAAGATGATGAGAAGAACTGTAGCTGAATTTCCTAAGAGGAAATAGTACCCGACAAGTTGGCCAATGCGATGAGCCGTTGGTCCTTCGGTCGCAAGACCGGTCATCAAAGCAATAGCAAAGAGTCCGAAAATCATCGAGAAGCATGACGAGAGCATTCGATTCTTGATTCTCGCCCCAAGCCAGGGAAAGAACAGGTTTGAACAAACCTGAACAAGCCCACCCGGCATTGAGATTAGAAGAGTAGTGCGCGAGTCGAAACCGTATCCTTGGATCAGCAGTGTGAAGAAGACCGTTAATCCTCCTGCTGGAATCATAGTGGTGCAAGCGATCAGTCCATAAAGCCAGCTCTGTTGGAAGAAGCATTAGCATGAGTATCATTAGTGAATGGGAGCCGCCTAGCGTTGATGAGACGCTGACTCACCCTGATGTCCAAGACGGCTTCGCGGAACTGGTACCCCTTGAACACTTTGTTACCAATTCCTTGTTGATTCATTCTGAGTCTCTCCACGGCACCGGCCTTTTCCTCTTCACTCAGCCATTTCGCGTTCAGGGGAGAGTCTGGGAGGAAGAGAACCATAGCTACACCATAGAGACACGTCAGAATGCCAGTGACGATGAAGATGACTTTCCAACCAGCAAAGGTGATGCTCTTGTTCTTCTCAAAGCCGGTGGCAATGCCATAGGCCAAGGCACCACCAACGATCTGAGAAACACCGTTGGCGCAGAACCAGAAGGAAGTTCTGGTGACCTGCTCTTCCGCACGGTACCAGCGCGCTGTCATCAGGATAAATCCGGCTGTCACGGACCCTTCAAGGGCTCCTAGAAAGAAGCGAGCAATCATGAGTGTAGCGAAGCTGGTTGTGGCTGCATGACAGGCAAGAGTTGCACCCCATAAAATTACCGTGCATGAAACATACTTCATGAGTGGAAATCTTTGCATCAAGCGATTGTGTGGGTATTCAAAGGCCAGATAACCAAAGTAGAAGATCGAACCGGTCCTGTCCCCCTTGCAGTCAGCACGACAGTCCAAGGCCACATAAGATCAAGGCCGTTATCCACAAGAATGTGGCGGCACGCGCAGAAGCTTACCAGGCATATTGCGAACTGTTAAGATTCAAGTCATCTCTGATACCCATGATAGCGGCATAACTGAGTGCTGTTTTGTCCAGATACTGGAGCATGTAAAGGACAAACATCCATGGGATGAGACGAAAATCGATTTTACTTCGAATTCGGCCGTCTTCGGATGGGTCAATGGGTGGTGCAACACTTTCCTTGCGAACAAATTGCAGTGCAGCGTCTGCATCCTTGAAATCTTCTACCTTGCCATTTTCAAAACTGAGCTCATGAGACAAAGGCATGACGCCCAGCTGATCGTTCTCTTGTTTCATGGTGATATCTGATGTAGCCACGGTCTTTTCGCGCATTGTCGATGCGTGGGCTTCGATGATTGAAGGTCAGGCACTGATGATAAAATCCGTATGTTATAGCTAATAGTATTTCAAGGTCGGCTAGGCATGGTTGTTCGACTCGAGAGAGAGCGAGGATCAGTCGTAGACTGATAACAAATAAAATCCTGGACGATCAGGTGGTGACGAAAGCTTGAGTCAGCGAGGAGTCCATATAGAAGTTGGAGCTGGTGCAAGAGACGAGCTGGGTCGGAAAGCGCCATGACAGTCTGGCCTTGACTCGGTGTCAGATCCTCGTAACGAGACGAGACGACTTGCAAGGATCCCGAGGTCATTACCTACCTACCTAGGTAGGTACCTAGGTATGTAGATACCGATGTGGAGCCGGGTCAGAAGGCAGTTTCCAGTTTGCACTCGGTTTTGTAATGACAGCTACTCTCGCATCGACGATACCGTAATTCATCTTTCCTTATCGGGAACATTTGATACCGGGTATCTCAGTTAATAACAAGGGGGTTCAATGGGTCAGGCTCTCTTAATAAGGGCTGAAATTTGAAATCATGTTTTTTGGCAGTGGCTGACCCAGTGGACCCCAGTGACCAATTGAGCCCAAATTTACGTTACCAAAAGCTGCGGCTGTTCATCCATGGATAGTCACATGCAGGAGCTACCGCGCCCACAGTAAAAGTATTCAGGAAACTGTTCGAATATCAGGATAGATTAGGAAATTCGTGGAGCAGAAGTGGATCCTTGAACATATTGTCCGATACTACAAAGCTCGTCTGCACGCCGTGATATATTAGCTCCAGGCCCGGGGTGTTCGACTGCCACGACTTGATGAGGTATTCGTTTCGGTTCTAGACTTTGAATTCTTTTTGAGGTGAGTCTTGCTCGCGAAAACTATGACTACTCTCACCATACATACATCTACACTGTTCGATTCCAAGGAGAAGCGATTCCTGTCGAACATATCTGTTTTGGTAGACCAACAAAATGGCCTCATTGTCGGCGTATCTAAGACAGACACAGCAGGTATCAAAGATGGAGATATTGATCTGAGGGGCAAAGTTGTATTGCCGGGTTTGGTTGATGCTCATACGCATATTTTCCTACATGCTTACTCGTGTGTATTAATTTCTAGCTGTTCTTCCATTCCCTCTTGCAACCTAACAAAAATGATAGTGAGCGTCCTGCCCTAAACCAAAAGCGAGACGAAAGTCATGCAGAACGGATCATTCGGGCTGTCAGCCACTGCCGAAAAGCACTATCTGCAGGTTTCACAACTTATCGGTATGTTGTAGTGGCTGCCTTCTCGACCCTTGTCGCAGTCGGGCAGGTGGACTGACCAGTCTGAACAGTGATCTAGGTTCAGAATCGATGGGAGACGCTGATGCAAATGTGCGAGATGCGATTGCTCGGGGCTTGATGGCAGGACCACGCCTCTTCGTGGCCACGAAGGTCTTGGCA
Source organism: Incumbomyces lentus (assembly GCA_017656005.1). NCBI lineage: Eukaryota > Fungi > Ascomycota > Eurotiomycetes > Chaetothyriales > Trichomeriaceae > Incumbomyces > Incumbomyces lentus. The sequence goes on along the minus strand of JACJVT010000004.1, from coordinate 50,583 downwards.
AGTACAGGATCATACGAGCTTCGTACTGAGAACAGTGATCATGTGTGTCTTCCTTCGGGCGCTGATGCAGTTGATGGTGTCGACGAAATTCGCCGCGCTGTTCGACGACGCATAGCTGCTGGAGCAGATATCATAAAGTTCTTCGCCGACTACCGCCGGAGAATAATGAGATACCCACCCGCACAGCAGCATCCGTACATACACAGCGTGCTGCATCCGCCACACCAGCCCAACCCTGATGTTCTCCTTTTTAGTCAAGATGAGATGGACATGATAGTGTCCGAAGCGAAACTGGCCAATTGCCCGATAGCAGCGCATTGTGGCACTGTCACTGGCGCACAGTGTGCGATCAAGGCGGGAGTCAAAACAATAGAGCACGCTTACTACGCAAACGAGGCGCTCTTCAAAGAAATGATCAAGAATAACGTCATCTTCGTCCCAACTCTCTCTGTGTGCGAGGTCCTTCACCCTGACCGCATGGACGAGATCAAGGCACAAGTCGCTCTAGCTCACAAAATGGGTGTACGCCTGGCCTGTGGAGGTGATACGGGTCCTGTCCCGCATGGCGAGAATGCTAGAGAACTGGAGCTCATGGTTGATGCAGGTGTGCCTGTAGAGGACGTTATTGCAAGTTGCACGAGAGGTGGTTGGGAAGCTTGTGGGGCGGATCTTTGTGGTATGGAATTTGGTGCCATTGCTGTCGGTAATAGAGCCGATATTATTGCGCTAAGGACTGATCCTAGAGAGGATGCTGGCGCTTTTCGTAGAGTTGACTTTGTCATGAAAGATGCCATAGTGTGGAAACAGGATGGGCAAGATATATACTGATGACAAGAAGCTTCTTCCGCCGACGCTTTTAGTCCCTGCTTACGTTTTTCCTTGTAAGTTCCAGGTCTCGGTCGTGTACACTTTCGGTGACACGTTGGGTCCGTGGTCACCTAACATGGTCTGTCTTCAAACGTCAACGACAGACTACGGAGCCCATCAAAACAACACTACGAGTTCTAGGACAATCGAGATCATCTTTTCCTTGATCAGACAACATCAAGTCGAACCTAATCCCTCGCAAATGACAGGAGGCCAAACTACTTAGGTGTAGAGTTCGTCTGTCAACTTCTCTCGCCGAAGTTTATCGCAGATACCCGATACATTCTGATGGCTCGTCGGAGAAGTCCATTGTTTTGAAGACCCGATCCCAAGGGCCCTCGGGGCCCTCTTTGACAGCTTCGTTATGCAGGGAAACGCGGAACGGACCATCCTTGACACCTAAGCTACCTATTTCGAGCAGAGAACAGAAACTTGGCGATCAGCCTCCGAACAACGAAAGGATGGACACTAGGGTAGGACTCATTCGCAACTCCAAAAACGTATTTAAAGTCTCTCAGCGTTGCTTACAGGCCATCGGCTTGTCCATTCAAGGCACATCACAGCATTTCCCACGGTCTGTGATTGTGCTCCTGCTCCGACTTCATCAATCATATTGGTCAGGCAACATCAGACATGCAGTCTATGATTACGTCGCCACCTTCTTCTGCTAGCGCAAACATGGATAGGACTTATATTGTCGCCATTGGAGCAATAGGTCTGGTAGCATGGTGTTTTTGGTGGCTTTATCGTCAGGCCTTTTGTACCGACGTGCCATGGATCCCGGGAATTCCAGAACCACCTGGATCCATTCCATTCTTGGGCCATTTGAGAGCACTGGGTATAGACCACGCATCGAAGCTCCAAGAATGGGCAGTTAGCAATCAATGGCCTGTCTTCCAGGCACGGTTAGGCAGCCGTCGAATTTTGGTTCTCAATACATTCGCAGCCGCACAGGAATTCATGGTCAAGAACGCAAGCGCGACTATCGATCGACCATTATTTCACACTTTTCATTCAGTATTAAGTACCACTCAAGGTATGTATTACCTCCATCCTTCGTGCTACAACTTTCAACTGATATTTCCGTTAGGCGGCACGATTGGGACATCGCCTTGGGATGAATCGTGCAAGCGAAGGCGAACAGTCGTGGGTTCAATTATGGCCAGGCCAGCAATCTCGAAGAGTGCTCCACTGCTGGACATGGAGGTAAGCGCCTTGATCAAAGATATGGCGGCAGAAGGTCTTGGTCTCGCAGAAGAAAACCCCGGGCCGAAACCGGCAGAGTTAGATCCAAGGCTGATGTTCCAGAGACTTGCTCTGAACTTCACTTTAATGATGTGCTATTCAACCAGATTCGAAAGACTTGATGATCCTATGCTACACGAATTACTCCGCATCGCTCTATCTGTATCAACGTAAGTTGAAACCAGCGTTAAGGACATGGCACTAGCTAGAAAGAAGTAGCGGCTGATTGTTTGTAAACCTCAGATTTCGTTCTACCAACAACAACATCCAAGACTATGTGTCATTGTACCGCTATCTACCAGGCAACGACAGGACACGGCTTGCAGTGGCCAATAGAGTCAAGAGAGATGAGATTCTGGGAAGCCTGCTAGACAAGGTTTCCAACGCAATACAAGAGGGAAAGCCTGTGAGCTGCCTGTCAGAAGGCTTACTACGCGACAAAGGTGCCTCGAAGTTGACGGACGGTAAGTCACTTGCAATTTTGGAACCCACTAGCAAAATCACCGCGAAAAGTTCAGAAGTATACTAACAGTGAAACAGCCGAAATCCGTTCAGCTAATGTATCGCTTGTATCTGGAGGGTTTGAGACACTATCAACGACTGGCCTAGCAGGTCTTGGATTCCTTGCTTCGCCTCAAGGGCAGAAAATACAAGAGCGAGCCTTTGAGGCAATTATGGCAGTATATTCGACACCAGAAGAAGCCTGGGAAGCGTGTCTAAAACAGGAACAAGTTCCTTACCTGGTTGCCCTGGTTCGGGAGATATTGCGCTACTATGCGGCCATCCAACTTATCCCCCCACGCCAGACGTACAAAGAATTTGAGTGGAACGGCATAGTCATTCCACGCAAAGTTACAGTTTACCAAAACGCTCAGGCCATTAACCATGACAAGACGGCTTATGGACGAGATGCTGATGAATTTCGCCCGGAGCGATGGCTCGACGAGAACTCGAGCACCAAGGTCGGCCCACCCTATCACTACAGTTTTGGTGCTGGCTCGAGGATGTGTACTGCAGTGGCATTGTCTAATCGAATCCTGTACGCTCTCTTTTTGCGAATGATTCTGCACTTCAGATTTACCGCGTCCTCGACTCTGCCACCAGTGACTGATTATGTCGATCTCAATGAGGATGCTACTGGGCAAACTGTGATCGTCAAGCACTACCGCATCACGATGGCGGAGCGCTTTCCGCGAAAAGCACTCCTCTCAAATCTTGAAAACTCTGGTAGGGCCATTCAAGAATTGTCAATCGTGTGAGAAAGCCAATCAGGTTGGTTTCCCTGGTTGAAGAGTGACTGCGATATTTTAGGCAAATGCAGTGTAAATCGAAGAGAGTATTTCGGGTTATACTGTTGTGATGGCAAATACAAGCTCTGTGAATGTGGTCCACAGCTTGACATACGCAGCACAAGGTGTCCAGCGCTGCTTGAAAGAGGCTAGCAATGAGGAAACCTGAGACATTCCTACTAGAATATCTGAGCGCCTCAATTCCCAAGCCGTTTCGTTGACCGATTTCGAACGACGAGACAGTATGATAAGATGTGCACCAAGAACTGCAGCGGACTGTAGGACTCTTTCCGCACAGAGTTGTATGCTGCACAGTAAGTTAAGATCGTTCTTCTCATATGTGTCTTCGATGTAAGTTTGCGCGGCCATTGCAATCCAGTTTACTAGCTCGGTTTCCCGTGGCAGGTACGTTGCAGAAAAGAGTGCAGAAGCAGCTTCTCCAACAGAAATTTTGAACAAAGTGATTAGCTTCACAGTGTCATGGCTACCAAGTCGGTCGTCACCCGTTCGAACATTAAGCTTGTCTCGGAGTATTTGGGCATTGTGGCCAACGGTACCAGCTGTCCAGAAGGTGAATTCGCGAACATGCTCTTGTAACATGACTTCTGGCGTTGATGCTATGTCGAGACGCCGCACGTGGAAGGTGAAGGCGGAGGTGAGACCATGCTGGAGACAGATCGTGCTATGAGAAATTGTTAGGTCCAGTACACGACTTTAACATCAGTCACCTACTTCTCAAGAATGTACAAGCATATACCTATTTGGTCGATGTCCTTTTTGAACGGTGTTGATGAATTTGGCATTATGAAGTACTGTACATATCGACTCGAGATAAGAGACAACAAAGTGTGTAAACTGGCTATGTGTTGATCTGGCTGCACAAAGTAGTAAATCGCCTTGAACATATAGGTCATGATCTCTCGAAACCGACGTTCGTCGCAATCATACACTGCGTCTGCTTCGGAACCGAAAGCATCTAGAGACTGCATATATGATTTAGCCAGACTCGAAAAATCGTGGTTGATGTCTCGCGCTACCAGAGTGGCGGCAACCGAGGACACTCCGGCAGCAAGGAAAGAGTGCATCTCGCTCGAATGTCGTGCTTCGGAACTGTGATCGAAATCGTTTTGCAGATTGTCCATACGTTCAGAGTTTAACAAGGGGAACTCAGGCTGCACCGTCACCGCCCAGTGCCTCACGAGTGCTCGTTGCACGGCAGGCTTTCGGTCACCAGTACTTGCTTTTCGTTCTGGCGCTCGGGTTTTCAAGGCTTCAGACAGCCAATCATGAGACTTCTGAGATTTTCGCAGAGGGTCAGCTAAAATCCTCGGAGTCTTCACGGAGAAAGTGTGCCAGTGTGCTGCGAGGCCTCTCATGAAACTTAGCAGCGTTGCAGAAGCGTCGAGGTTCTTGGTCGTATTGCAGACAGGCATTGCGGAATCAAAATGTACAAACTCCACCCGAGTCGACCGACCGAGACTGTCGACGCTGGCGGGCTGGCGCCTCAAGCGAACCGTCAGGGTTTGGTCGAGCTCGGCGACCCTTTGCAGCAATGTGTGCAGGTATCTATGTTATCTATTAGCTAGACGGCAGGTCAATGATGATCACGACGATCTTACTTACCCTCTAGCAACTTCAGCTCCCGCTGCCACATCAAAGAACGTGCATTCGAGACCTCCCAATTCACACGGACGGCATTCCGGAAGAGCAGTATCGCACTGCCACATATTAGATACTCCTGAATTGGAATTGAGTTGACTACCTACCCGGATTTTCCTCTTTCTGCATTGGGTGCATGTCTTAGTGGCCATGTTTTGATGCTTGCCAGGTGACTGACCAAGTATATGGTCCAAGCTTAAACACTGTTGACACAGACAATCATAAAGTACCTAGGTAGCCATATCTCGAATATCTTACGCGCAGTTTTGCGGAAGCTAAGTAAATATGTCCTCTTAATCGGCAACGCAGCACCTAGGCTTACTGTTACTATCGTATTCCGTCAGGAGGAAACTTGGCGCGTAACCGGACACTTAATTTCCCTACTGCACCCGTCTGCCTCCCGAGGCATCCGCCACCCTGCCCTTTTCCTTAGTTACCTTATCTATGGCGAAAGATAAGCCACGTCGCTTGCACATACAGCTTGTACTTGACGGGCTTCTACATTTTTAGATGATACTATTATTAATACTAGGACCATTGGAGCAGGGCAAGAAGATTAATGATGCCACCACGAGTAACCAAAGCGTGCGCACGATGCCGCAAGCGTAAGACAAAGGTTAATGAGGCATAGTCGAAATAGTCACACTGAGACTGAGAACTTCTTAGTGCGATCTGCAGTATCCGCGGTGCAGCTCATGCGCTCGAGCAAGGACCGACTGCACCAGGTTAGATCTCTGCACCGGCTCGGAATTGCCTCGAAGCGAAGTCAGTGAACTCGAATGCCGAATCAAGGAGCTAGAGTTCCAACTGTCTGCGCTCAACGATGATCCCAATCTTGGTGGAGCATCAGCCATTGAGACAGTACTCGATCAACTTCAGGCTGACCTTCAAAATACCCAAATTGGCTTGCATGGTGCAATTCAGTGGTCCGAGTCCCGAGCGCGTCTGGGAGGTGTAAGCAATGATTACAGACTGCTTAAGGAGCTACTGTTGTCCCCGGCACCGTTTGCGTGCGTAGGGCACGATCGGGACGTATCATCATCGTCCTTTGCACATGGCACAGGTGATCGGCGAGGAATCCCTGTAAAAGTCGTGCCTCATGATGTTTCAGCCAGGCTACTGAAGAACTACAAGGAGACTTATCTCGCACAGTACCCTTTCCTAGATCCAGACGAGCTGGATGCTTCTTTCTTGAGGATTATCAGAGACGTCCCTGGATCTAGCTCAACAGCGACTCACTTTGACCATTATAGCGTTGGGCTGGCATTGGCAATCAGTGTGCGTCACGTCCTCCCTTTTCATGATGTATGCTAATTTCTGATCACAAGGCAATGACGCTCATTCGTTATGACGAGCAGCGTGCGACATCAAAAGCGTATGAGCTTTGGAACGGAGCACATCTGCATTTGCCCTTTGTCTTTGACGGAAAAGGCCATGAAGTGCTTCGTTCGCTCTTACTACTCGCCCACTTTTACTTCGTGCATCCACAAGCTGGCGATCCCTGGACATGTTCTGGAGCTGCAATGAGCCTTGCCCTACAGATGGGCTTGCATCATGAGCCAGCCCACGTGGATGGAACGCCTCTCGGTCAGAAAGAGCAGAACGAAAAGCGCAAATTGTTCTGGGCGACATACATTATGCACGCGTGATTAAACTCTCTGAACCCTTTCATCCATTATAGCTCATGATAACAGGGCCATACATTATACGGTTGGAGTTCCGTTCCATCTTTCAATTTCGGAAATGTCCACACAGGTATTTCTCAACATCCAGTCATGAACGCAAAAGCTCACACGTTCAGTTACCTTCAACTTTAGCCAATGGCTCATTGCAATCATTTCTTGACCACTCGTCCTATGTAGCACCACACTTGTGGTCTGCTAGAATACTTGAAGCCGAGACTCTGAACGTGATGTACAGTCAACCCGACCCAGCACCAGTCCACAATGTCCGCTTTTGGCAACGTGAAGCTGTAAGTCGTCTTGAGGACTGGTATAGATTAACAAAAAGTAGTCCAAACGACGCGCTCGCGACAATTATCCAGTTCCATGACATGATTTATTACTTCCTTCTTTTCCGGCTCAACCGACCTTCACATGGGATACAAATTCCGGACCAAGAGATGCGCCTTCAAAGTATACGTTCAGCTCTAAAGTTAGTCGACGTATATATCCACGTTTCCAACAAGGGGCTCTTATTTTATATCTGGCACGCAGCGCATCACATGTTTGAGTTAGGCGTCTTCCTGCTACAATTCGTTCTCGGTGCTACCAGAGAGTGCACGCCTAATGAGCTTTCAAAGAAGGAGAAAATTGACTTGAAGAAGTTGAGTGATGCAGTCGAGGTTATATTATCGATTTCCGGAAAGATATCTGATCGGTGGCCGGAATCAAGGCCGAGCCTCAAGTCTCTTGAGACTGTGTCACGACCGATTCTCCAGGATATTGAACTGTGGCAATACGGAAACGAGTGGCGTGAGGACATGCTTGATCCGGAAGTCAAGGCTTCTCTAACTCGCCTCGCCACAATGGTAAGCCTTCCTGGTCAACAAAACTTTGCTGACGTTGTGGAAACGAAGGTCGTTGCGAACGCCGGCTCGCACACTACCTTACACTCCCATGTGCCTGAAGAAGTCGTGATAGAGGAGCTGACATGGCCCACGGCATCAACTTTGCCAGGTCAAGTTTCCAGTCAGTCCGTCGACCTCTCAGCCAGCCAGCCGATGGCTGGACTCACATATGATGTCGCGGAGGACTTTCAGCTCGGCGGAAATGGTGAACGAGCTGAAAATGCGCACTCCAACCTGGACACCCTTGATAACCTCTGGAACCTCTCTTCTGGCCAGCTAGAAGAACTTTTTACTTCTTGGGACAATGTCACTGAAGACTTTGATTCCACAGCGTCATGCTAGGACCGTGGGCCTGTGATTTAGGCAGACCCTCGTCATACGTGATACATTTGCAGTTGCACTTCAACGTCCAATCGTTCAAGATGAAGATGGGAGATGGCCCTGTTGGTGAATTAGGATTTTCTGAAGTCGTTTCGCTGTTTCATAGAACGGAGCGTTTGCAAAGCCAGTGCAAAGACCCGGGCATGAGAGGAATTTATTGAATACAGTGCCACCACTAGAGTCTAGGAGCGTGGCACCGCTGCGGTCTATATACTCAATGTTCGCACTGGAGGGAAGAGATTAGGCTTGCCTAGCGATATCTCTGCTCTCGACTCCCCTAGATTCATGATGATGGTACACAAGGTCTCCACCCTCTCTAAACCCTTTGCGCCAGGAGGTGCCGAACGACATATGGAGGCGGGCGTGTCCTGCTCGTCCGACATGCGACTGCGGATGCTGTCGAAAGAAGGTGCCTGTCCACGACTCAGCTCCTGCATGCGTGCCAGACGAGAAAAAGAGTTCTGGGCGGGATGGTCGACTAATTTATCTGGCAGCTCTTTAGCAAAGAGATGGTTGGAATGACAGACCGTGCCTTCGGCGTCTGGTAAAATCGGAGTATTACCCAATGGCGAACATTCAATCGAAGCCAGCCCTCCCCGGCCATCGGCGACGGTAAAATTCACACAAGATGCCAAGCCGCACCTATCTAACATTTCCGACGCTTCCTCGAAAGACCGGCATTCAAGACCCTTCCGAACGGCCACATGGACTGGCAGCTTTTCTGTATCCACGAAGCCAGACCGAAGAGCATTCATGCAAAAGCCAACACCGAAGGAGTTAAAGCCGAACTTTCCCACCAGACCAGCCTCACCAAACATTCGGATACGTGGTCCACCTTTAGGTTTGATGTCGAAGAAAACAGTGGCATCTGCTGTCTCACCCACCCAGTCCCAATTTTGCGACAGATACACAAGCTCGTCGCTGCCGTCTTGAGGCTTCCAACGCTGTCCGACCGTTGTGCAGCCATCGGAGTAGTTGGTCAATGAGATCTCGCTGCGGACGTTCAGCGTCATGATGTCGATGAACGGCAGTCCTGAAGCAGTGGCAATGGCGTGTATCTCCTCGATAATCTCAGGTGCATTGCGTGTCAATGGCTCGACGAAACTCTCGGCCCGTGTGCGTGACTCTTCCCAGGTCAAATTTCCGGTCTCGGCGTAAAGCCTGGTGTAGTTTTTGATGCTTGTGCGAATGCGATCAGCAGCTATCCGGCCGTGTGCTTCGCCGATTTGGCTTGGGGTCGCATCGTGGCAGACAATTTCTGGAACTCCTTGCCAGGATGCCATCTTACCTACTCTAGGCTTTAGATTAATGCAGTAGATTCGAGCTAGGTGATTGAGCAAAACGTGAGCCTAATTATACCCAGGAGCTAGCTTAATCGCCTGACTTGATCGCCTAGCTTGATCGCCTAGCTTCATCGCCTAGCTTGATCGCCTAGCTTGATCGCCTAGCTCAATCGCCTGACTTGATCGCCTAGCTTAATCGCCTGACTTGATCGCCTAACTTGATCGCCTGCGTACAGGTTACCGGTTTGATGACCATTCATTCTACCCGTTCCGTACACAGCCCTCGGAAAGGCGGAATTCCATCAGTCCAACTTTCAAGTGATTCAGGTTAGCCAATAGCAACGCAGTCGAAATTGACGTTCAGTAGGGACCGATAAACCCCACAAAAAGAAATTACGAAGTACAGCTAGTGCAATACGGCGGCATTTCGCGTGAAAATCTGTTCATGGTATCGGTGTATCGCGAGCCGTATCACGACCTTGTCAGGTCGAGTCATTTGAACGGCCGACTTTCCCCAACCTTGGAAAAGGCAAAACCGTTGCTCTGTCACCAACTAGCCCAACAGCCAGCCAGCTGTTTTAGATCAATCACCAGGGTTTCAGGACTTGTATCGCTTCACCACCTACGTAGCAGTGATTCAGTGCTGACATATCACCTAATGCAAGCTTCCATTCGACAGTCATTCTACTTTGTTATGGTATCCAGTTGATGCATTCTTCTACCTCAGCTGGAAAAGAGGGGATACTTTCAGGGGAATGGTAATATTGCAAGTGCTACGAGACCCGACTGCCCTGGTTGTCACAGTAGAGTGGTCTGATAGTACTGATGGAGCAAGGAGCGCGTGTTCCTTCATTCAGTGATCCTTCCGCTTAAAACCAAAAACCTGCCCCCATCAATCCTAAGGTTCTCGCCACTCATGTAGGCGCCTGCCGCACTGGACAGATACAATGCCGTCCCGACCATTTCCTGCTCTGTGCCGGCTCGTCTTGCGGGCATTTCTCGGACAAACTTCATGTTGTTGTAGTTGGGGTGTGACGGGTCTGTCGGGTTCATCTCACTGGGGAACAGACCTGGTGAGATAGCGTTGACCCGGACTAGTTATCGTCAGCTAGGGCTTGACATTTGGCGTGTGCGGGGTCTTCTTACTGTAAAACTCGGCAAACTCGGCCGCCATGGTAAGAACAAGGTGATCAACTGCAGCTTTGGACAGTTGATAGGCAGGTGCGAATTGTCCAAAATGCTGGGCGGCTACAGAGCTGAAGCAGATCACACAGCCTCTACCTCGGCCGGCTTTGGCAGCTGCGCCTAGCCTCTCGACTAGAGCAGATGTGAGGAAATATTGTGCAAATAGATTGACTCGGAATGACAGATCCATGTCGGAGTATTTGAGAGCACGCATTGACTTCCCCAATTGGCAAATATGCTGGCCAAGTGTGTACTCCACGTCTGAGACCTTTCGAACACCAGCACAATGGACCAAGATATCCAGCGATTCCGGGTGCAGTGGAAGAGTTTGGTCGACAATAGCTTTGACGCCGTCTTCCGTGGAGAGGTCGCCTTGCACTCTGGGTGTCGGACTTGTTGTTAATGACACTATTTGCGCGATCTGAGCGCGTTCTTTTACTCACAAGTTGACTTGGACCTCCGTTGCAAATGACGAAGTGAGGTAGTTGATCTCTTCTCGGGTGCGTTCGAGACCAGGCTTGTCCACGTCGACCAGAGTGAGTATGTGTATGTCATTGACCGCGAATCCTCGTGCCAACATACGTCCGAGCCCAGCGCCTAGGTAGAGTTAGTGCTCGCGATAGGTCGCAGGAGGTGATATTTTACGCACCTGCGCCGGTTATCACTGCACTCCTTCCGTGAAGAGAGAAAAGACTCTTCATGTCCAGGTCAGCCATGGCAAATGCTTGGCGAAGACTTTGCGAGATGAAGACGTATGAAAACACTAAGAAAGCCGGATAGGGTGGCAGAGGATGATCGTGAGAGTGTTGTAGTGATTAACATAACCATTTGGCATTGATTTATGAGTACCCAAGCTGATGAGGATGTACAGCATTTCGAGACTGACATGTTGGTACGGCCTATGTATTGGAGATGCCCGAAACGTTCCTGAATTGCGAGAAGAGTATTCTAGTGATTTACAAGTATCCATGGAGCGTTCAGCCAAGTACCTTGGAAGTCTTCATTGATAACGGATATCCCCGTTCGCTCAGGCTGGCGAGCTGAGTTGCTGACGGACTTTCTCCTTCACCTATCTCAATCCCATAAGCGCGCTGTCGAGACTGTGATTGTTGATTAGTACATAGCGCAGGCCGAGCATGATTCGCTTCTTCGTAAGCCAGCCCAATGCGGTCGTGCTGAATCTGAGATAAGCGAGCGAATTATGCGAAGAGTAGGTAGCTTGCACACTACCTAGGTAACTCAGGACTTGGTTTAACCCTGGCCATGAGCACAGGACTCTCCTAGCCTGAAACTCCATTATAGGCGTTTACGAAGAGAATGGTGGGTTCGGCCTTCGCTATTGTTGCCCTACCTACGACTTGTGTGGGGGGTTGGATCGTCTACATTTACGTCAAGATCGGCTGCCAGCCTCAACAGCAGCTCGAGTCGGGCTATCGCGAGGCCAGCGAGGGTGATGAGGGCAGCCCTCGTCCGTGGGCGAGCTCGAGAGCACAGGGTCCTGGGTAAAGCGTGATATGTCGACATTAGAATTAGGAAGGTAAACTCGGCATCATCTATGTGCAGTCATGCTTAATCTTCTTCGCCCTACGGTGACTTCCTCGTCGCTGTCGTCGCTGTCGTCGCTGGCCGAGTCGTCCCGGAAACCCTCTTCCAATTCTCGGCTCAGTCGTCGAGTGGAAGCGTGATCGGCGTGGGTGGAACGGCCCAAGGCAGCATTGATAGCATCGTCTTCACCCGAGTCTCTGATGCCCAGTCTGCCATCGTTTCGAGATCGGGCATCACGTCCCCTCCTGCCCTCGTTCATGTCAAATCCGACCATGCGCTCCCCGCTCTCTTCATCGAAGAGTCCTCCATCGTCATCGCTGCTATCTCGTGCCTCCAGTGGATCCTGGTGCCCCCCGGCGGCTCTTTGACGAAGGGCCCACGTGGAAGGTAGGAGGAAGCGGGTCAAGAGGTCGCCCAGCTTTTCTCTTATTGATCTCGGCCTCAGGGCATGAGGAATATAGTCGCTGAAGATTGAGGTGGTAGATTGCAAAGTCGATGTAAGAGGTGCGTACTGAGAGTAGCGCGCGATGTCTGCCCGATATCGTCGATAAAAAGGGAGGAGGACCAGGGATAAGAGGAGATAGAGGGCAGCAGCAACGAGCAAAGGAGCAAATACAGTCTATATTTCAGTCAGGCCTCAAATATCAACCCCAGTATTCACTCCGACCTACCTTGACCACTCCCAGCGTTGAACCCGCCATGGGGCAACGCTGTGCCGATCGCACGTGCTCGTACAGGTCTTCTGTCAAGGCGTAAATCGATCACCTAGGTGAGCCAGGTAAGGAAGTCGTTCGGTCTGGGCGCATGCGACAGTCAGATAGTCGTACACGCTCTGCGATGCCGGTAGAGCATGGCACAACGGGGACGGTGACACGACACTGCAGTAGGCGACGGAAGTAAGAGTCGCCACAATATTGAGGCAAGTAGACGCTGATCGAGTTAGATGGCGTTTAGATCAGTAACAAGGAAGCATTTTAGAGGAAGTTGGACAATATTATCAGTATCACTGAGCACTCAACGATCACGACGAGGAGGCTGAACTTCAACTGCCACTAGTAAATCCGAATCGGGAGCCACTACTTGCGCACCTTCCTCGCCTTCTCGGTGAAATAGGCAATGATCACGTGATTACGCGTGCTCCGCCAGATGAAGCGCCGTGTAGTTGCCATTAACTGGACGAAGGAAATGTCGGGTCAGAGCAAGCACCTCGATCAAGATGCCGCGGCGCAATGCACGGCATGATATCGATCTCATGCACACATTTCTCTACAAGCCTCGGACCAGATTGAATCCTCCCTGAAGCGAAGTTGCGTGGGTGCCGCTGCCAGCGCTAATTCTCTCGAGTCAAATCTTGAACTCGGAGTCTGATCTTGATTTTTAATTCGACATCCTCAATCACTCTAAAGATCTCATTGGCAACTGCCTTTCAGGGACGTGAGAAGAGACGCACTTGGAGAATCATGCCGCCATCCAGAAAGCGAAAGGCTCAAGACGCCGCAGCCGCTGAAAATGATGTCGAAGAGTATGCTGATGCTGAGCCCGTCCTGGCACTCTCGGTCGAAGCCACCGACGGAGCAGGGATCTCAGTTGATACTCCATCGAAGACAGGAAGAGGAAGAGGCCGGCCCAAAGGTGCAAAGAACAAGCGTACTCCCACCCCCGACGGTGATATCCCTCCTGAGGAACGATACTTCTTCCAGACCAGAGTTGGTCCCGCCAACCAGCAGCCCAGTTCGACCAACTCCTTCTCTGCTCTAGGTCTGCTCACTCACGACGACTATCTGGCCGAATCACGAAAATACACAGACCCGCACGACCTCGAGATGCGCCACCTGCTCAAGCTGCATGCTCGTGCCTTTCCTCAGTGGCTGCTAGAGCTCGAACACGATTTCACCATCTGCCTGTACGGGTGGGGAAGCAAGAGGCAACTCGTCACTCGGTTTGCTGAATACCTCTGCCGGCACGCTGCGAGGAGAGACGAGCCACACCCGAAAATTGTCATCGTCAACGGTTACGCTCACAAGATCCAGATCCGTCACCTCTTAAACACTGTAGCCACTGCCCTCCAGAACTCACCGGAGAACGAAGATCCTATGCCAGTCAGATTAGTAGGTCAACCGCAGGACATTCTTGACACGCTGTTGCCGAGGCTCGACACTACGTCGCAGCCCATTTACCTGATGATCAACAGCCTTGATCATCCATCCTCCCTGCTGCGGAGTGCAGCCTCTCAGGCTCTACTCTCCCGTCTGGCAGCACATTCCAATGTTCGCACCCTGATGACTTGCGACACTCCCACGCTCAATCTGCTCTTCCCTTCCAACATCCGGGATCAATACAGTCTCGTCTTCCACGACGCAACCACATTCGCCGCGTACGATGTCGAGACCAGCGTTGTCGATGACGTGAACGAGCTCCTTGGCCGGAAAGGCCAACGCGTGGGCGGAAGTCAAGGCGTGAGCTTCGTGCTAAAGTCTCTTCCCGAGAATGCTCGCAACCTGTATCGTTTGTTGATATCCGAGATTCTAACCATTTTGAACGATGACGATGACGATGCAGGTATGGCACCCGAGGAGGACTATGTCGACCCCAGCCTGCTCAACCTGTCAGCAACTCCACGGAAAGCGAGGAACCACGCACAGGCTGCCGAAGAGATTGGCATCGAGTATAGGGCACTCTACCAAAAAGCGAGTGAAGAGTTCATTTGCTCGAGCGATATGAACTTTCGTTTTCTCCTGAAAGAGTTTCATGATCACCAGATGCTGACTACCCGGAAAGACGCCGGCGGAACTGATCTACTCAGTGTGCCTCTTCGCCGGGCCGAGATGGAGATGGTGCTCGAAGAGCTGGTCATTTGATACGTCGTTTGCCGTGTTGTCATCACGCCGGACTGAAACAGTAACGGCATTCCCAAGGTAGTAGAGAAGTGCTCGAATAGTCTTAGCAACTGTGATCGACGGTGACTGCATGGAGGATAGACGTTGCGGTCTAGTGCTCGGGTTATAAGCCCTAGAACAGTGTGCGCATGTCACAATAGAAGGCCAGAAGGGTGAGGCATGCTACAGTCGCCCTCCCCCGGAATGGTGACGAGGGCTTTGTAGGCCCTCAACCACTCAACCGTTCCCCCTCACGCCGTTGCTCAGCTTGAGCTACCTACTAGTGCCCAGTCTCCCCAGCGCCTAATATTCTTGTTTCAAGATGCCCTTCCCACCGCGTTTCTTTCACGTGCGTACCCTGGGGATACATCCCTTTGCCTCCATGAAACGTGTGGCGGTCTCAATCTCTGAAGCGCACTCGTTGAGACCCTCTGGATCTTTCTATATCCTCACCTGCTTTCCTGTTGCACGATAGCTTGCGCAGTGTATTCATTTAGTTCAGCCAACAATCCATGTGTACCAGAAATGTGCTGCTGAATGTAGTGGTATAAACCCACCTAGCTGCGTATCGGCCCCCAGTGTCATCTCGTAGAGTCGATCCACGTCTGCACAAACACTCTCCCTCCCATCGCCTTATCGTAACGATCAATACATATCCTCCTGCTGTATCTGAACGACGCCCTGTAGATCACTCGAGCCTGGAGGCTACGCAAAAGGATACCGCCACCGGTTCACAAATCTGGCCCGGAATGCACCAAAACTCCCTCCTCGACCCTTCCAGTTCCCACTGCCTAAAACTCTCCAAATGCGGTGAGGGCAAACATGAGACCAAAGCTGATTTTGAACGCGGCGTTGTCGTTGATCGCAGACCGCAGATTGATGCCTTTGACATACCGCTGCATACGCTCGACAGGGATGATATTGTAGCCACGGCGGGCAGCATACTGCAGGTCACCCCCGGTGGTCAGCGTGGGCACGGTAACAATATAACTCGAAGAGACACGGTTCCCACTAACCCCGCGCGCGAGATATCCCAATCACCGGGGAGCAGAAGACACCTGTGAACGTGCTCTATAACAACCAGGGGGCATACTACGTGATAGAACAGAACAGAATAGAGCACGTTCGGACAGGCGCAAAGCGGATCAAACTCACCTGAGACACCACGATCCCGACCCCCACCAGCAGGACCAGCATCCTGCTGAACGCGCTGACAAGCACGCCGAGCCCCAGTCCCATTAAACTGCCCATGCTAATCTGCCGGATGGCTTTGGGGTTGATTGTTCTGCCGCCATCTTTGCTCAGCGGGACCTTGGCGTCTCGTCCGTGGCTGTACGGTGACCCCGACGGCGACGTGCTAAATCCCGGGCTGGTGTCGTGATGGACGGTCGTGCGCGATGTGAAGAAGGGCACGGCCAGCGCCGAGGCAGCTGTGGCTGTGAATAGTAGGGGGTGCCGTCGTAGAGGGACGGCGGCGGCCGTGCGGGAGTGAGGATGAGGACGAGGCAGATTCCTCGGTGTCAGCAGTGATACGGGAGAGCTGCTGAAGGTGCGCAAGGGAGATGAGGTGCAGAGAGACAGGCCGAGACTGTGCGTGCTCTTGCTGCTGCTGCTGCTAGTACTGCTGCTAGTACTGCTGCCAATGCTACCGCTAGCACGAGCGAAGGAAGCTCGAAAAACAGCTGGACGGAGAAGGAGGAAAACCATTGTTTTTCAAGGCGCCAATCTGAGTGTGTGCACAGCGAGCGACGGACTTTGATGGGGCTCACTTGTATGTCAACGAAGACGCCACAATTCCCTGCCACTCTACCAAAGCAATATGAAATCGTGGTACGAATTGTTCCAGCATGCAATGCTTAGACCTCGCAAGGCCCCGACAGTGATTGATGACGTCGGCCACTGCGAGACCACTAACCCGCAGTCGCGTAAATTCACTGTCTGTAATGGGAAAATTCGTATCCGTCAACAGCCTGTGTACAACAATGGTATATTTATTTCATATTCTAGCACGTTAACCACCCATAGTTGAGACTAGCAGAACACAAACTGGAAAGCTCGCGCTCTTCCAGACAGACCGTCTTGAGCAAGCTAAGTTGATCCATTCTGGGAAATTTCCCAGCAGGGGACTCATCTCAGCTCGTCATGCTGATGGTATATACAAATACACAATAGCCTCCAATTCTGTCGTTTGCTCGTCTCATATTCCGCCAAGCACACAGATACCAAACGGTCAAACAAAACGAAATTTGAGGCTCAGCTTGCGCTGGCTAGGCTCGACCTTCTCAGTGATCAAAGAGAAGTCCAATAGATGCATGCACAACACCAAGTAGGCTTGCAAGAAATGCCAGAAATACATCACAACATCCAAGCTAACATCCCAAAGCAGGGTCCAAATGATTTTATATGGTCGTATATCAGTCGTAGCTCTCAGTAGAATGGTCACACGCCGGTGTCGTGCTAAGCTTTTGTGGTGGACGTGACCAAAGAAACTTTACATATTCCAAGCCTGACTCCGGCGGCCTAGAGTCGGGCCAGACAAGGTTCACTCACATGTGCGCAAGCATCTGTGGCTGGATCAATTGCGACGGCGTGAGGATGGGTTGAGGTAGAGGAATACTCGATGGCGGTGGCATTGATGTTCGCCCTGCCATGTGCATTTGCTCCAATTTTGGTTGAGTCATTTCATCGGGAGAGGTGAGATCGTCTACAGAGCCGAATTCGTTCTCTTCCTGCTCGTAATCGTCTTCTTCACTAACCGACGTCATCGGCTGGCCATCCGCTTGAGGCTCGTGGGTTCTCTTGTGTCTGAGGCATGTTAGCATGAAACGTGGACGGACAATAGGACTAGAGACTTACTGAGCCAAGTTGTCTGATCTGGAAAATGCTTTGTTGCAGTGGTTGCAAATGTAGGGTCGTTCTTGTGTGTGCGTTCGCACGTGCCGTTTGAGGTGCTCGAGCCGCTTGAACAACCTGCCACACGCTGGAATTGGGCACGAATGTGATTTGTATGGCACACCGAGCTCCATCATGGTTGCACTCCTAGCACGTCGAATCGGTCCCGGTCGTTGGGCAGATGCAGGGCTGGTTTGGAGTGACTGTGTATAATCGCCACCATCGAAGCTTGGGAATTGCATCGGCTGAGATGCATCTTCCTCGAGGCTCGCCAGCGGAGTGCTGTGTCGCGAGAAGTCTTGAAACTGATCTCGGGCGACCAAGGTCGATGGATATGGATGCGTCGACGGCGGCGGAGTTGCCGTACCCTTGTTGCCATTGGTGAGTGGCACAACAGAGCCAGACACCGACCGTCGCAGGTCCGATGGTCGCTGCGGAGCATGACTGGTGTTGATCTTGTGAAGCTGCGCGGTGGCATTGGCGGCCACAGCATTCATAATGGATGACGGAATGCTAGATCGTCGCCTACGCGCCTTGTAAGTCGGAGAGCCCTCCATCATGGGATATGGTGGAGCGAAGGTCCTCGTGGCTGGTGCAAATTGAGGCCCTGCCATTGTGGATGGCGGCATTGGCGGCATTGGGTTATACGTCTGCATGGTGTTCATTTCTGGGATTGCGGTGTAGAGTCCTGTCTCTTCGTTGGCAATGTAGGCAGGTTCGGCACCGACAGGAACGGCTTGAGGAGGCGTAATGGGCTCGTAGCTAACACCCCGAGCACTGTACCCGTCGTAGTGCGAAGAGACAAAAGATGGAGCAGGCGAGTATTCCATGAACGCAGGCATCGAAGAGTGTCGCATGTGGTTGTTGCGGTCGTAGTAGACCTGCTGCGAGTAGTCCTGCTGGACGGGCTGGCCCAGGGGTTCGTGGGGCATCTGGTGTGGTATGGGCATGTTGCTATAAGTTGGTTGCTGATACGGCTCTTGAGTCCGAGGACCTTGCTGTGGTACCATCTGTGGCGGTGGCATAGAATCAGCCGCCCGAAGGACGGGTGAGGCCGACTGGGAGTGTGCCGCTTGAGGTGGTGGACCAGAGTTTGAACCAGCAAAGGAAGAGGATTGAGCTTGTTGAGCCTTGGTAAGCTGTTCAAACAGTGATTGTGAGGAATCGAACTCAAATGACAGTGCAGGCTCAGAAATAGCCTTTGTGGTTGCCTCCTGTCCCATTTTCTCACGCTTGAGGTCCCTTTCGAGCGCATCGAGGAACAAGCGATCATGGGGCACGCTGTACCAATAGAACACCTTTTGCTTCTTCTGCGTGCGGATACAGTTGTTCTTGTAGAGAAAGTCCAGGAAAGGACTCTTCGGTTCTTCAAGAGATGCATCCGTTCCAGCTTTGAGATTTCTAAGGTCGGAAAAGATGCCCTCCTCGAACTTCTTGGGGTTCTTCACCGGTCGACCAAAGGCCTGAAATCTGAAGGACAGACATCGCACGATATCGGTACCGGAGACGTGGAACAAGTTATTCCACAAGACGCAGGAAACGTATTCGCCCGTGGGCAGGAGAAAACGACGGATGAGGTGTTCCTGGTTCCAATCGACCGGAGCCGAGATGAGGAAGTATTTCAGGTTGTCCACCTGCTGCAATGCCACCTGTGCATCTTGTGGTAGACTCTGCTGTGCTTCGCTGGACAGCATAAACGTCTCTGGCTTCTGTGACTGCGCCATCTGGGCGGCCGCAGCGGAAAACATTGAGCGCGTAACAGGGTGTTGTGGCACGAGTTCCGTAGCGACGAGGTCAAAGAGCTCGGCGGGTGGGGGTGGGGTGAGAGTAGCTCGTTTGCAATGGTTCAACAGGGTCCTTCAAACTTCAGACGTCCTGCATATGTAAACCAATTCGGGTCCTGGCTAATTTCGGAGCAGATGGCTCGACCTTGTTCTGTTTGTTCTAGGGATGTCGATAGCGAGAGTGTGCGACAGCAGAGATGTGCAGTCTGGATGTATGACGAAGAGCCTGCTTCGCAAAGAACGTCCTGACGTTATAATGTCGTCGGTGGTGGTTCCCTTGGCTCGCTGTGTGGCGATCGGGGTGGACGATGAAACGAAAGTGGATAGAAAAGGAGAGAGAACTAGTCTCACGCCGCACTGGCAGTCGCCCTGCGTCTGGAAAAGCGAAGCGTTCACTTTGCGACAAAGGTTGTGTGCTCGTGCAAAGAACGAACCCCAAAAGACGAAGATGCACAGCTTACAACAGCAGTGGGGGGAGAGATGAGATGTTGAGAGGAAGTTGACGAGAGTCGAAAGAGGGAAGACGTGCAGAGGAAGTGAGACAAGTCCACCAGACTTGGTGTGGAAATATGAGAAAGCGAGGCCAGGGATGGCATCGATGCAAAAACAGCATGGCCCAAGATCCCGCGCTGCGCTTACCAGGGTTCAGCTTTAGTCGCTGGCGAAGGCTGGCGTTAGCACCCTCACCGGTGGAGCCCGTTCTCGCGCCCGTCGGCGAGCAGATCCCAGAGATAGCCCATCTCCTTCTTGCGAAATCTTCTCTGGCCACACGGCGCTCGAAAGTTAACTGGCCATCCCAGCGGAGTCTCAATTCAGCACGCTCACGCTCACTCTACGAGGTCCCGTTACTCATCATAATTTAGCCCTCTTCTCGAATCAGTAGCTTTTATCGTTGATGGGCCAGGGCAAAACCTTAAGAGGGTGAAGCAAACCTGGAACACGATCCGAATGTTCTCGTGCTCTGTCCCAACGAGATCGACTGGTGTTTTTGTTTGGAAGGGCGTTCTGCTTAGAGACGTAGTGCTATGACAGGACCAGAATAGCCCATGGGGAGCTTCCAAAAACATACTCTGCCTTCATCCAAGACTGAGGAGCTCGAACATGAGCCTGTCAATTCCCTTTGTTTCCCTCCATCAACTTGAATTTGACAGCGTGCCTACGAATACCCTTCTGCACGCGGCGGTGGTTGGGGTGGTAGAGACGGAGCCAGCGCATCGCCGGATGTCCAGTGTGATGCTTGATCAACGGATTCAACATCTGAAACGACTGGCTAAGAGTGACTGGACAAGAGGCCAAGGGACACTAGGCCTGGCGCCCGCTTAGAACGATCGGCGCTGCACGACCTGATTGGCCTTTGACAGTCCAAACACTTCTCAAACACACGCCTAAATGCCTCTCTGCGCTGTTACCATCCCTAACTCGACTTTCCCCTTCGTGCCCTTCCTAAGCCTTCGTCCATTGCCCTACCAAATGCCTTTTTGCTCGATGATCGAGATCACCATACCATTCGTCGTGGGTTGTGGGGAAAAGGCTGCATTCGTATTTTTTCTCCTCTTCGAACCTTTGTCGTCCATCATGCATCAGAGGCTTGTTACGATGCCCTGCATATTCCGTCACGTTATGAACTAGGATCACATATAAAGGAAATCACGAAATCGATGTTACCACTTTTTGTATTCAGCCATAACGAGAAATAAGCAAATATTCTACTGCTACCGAGTTTATTGGTGAAGAATATCTGTAGGGCGCCCTAAATAGTGACTGACCAAACCCTGGCGAAACTACCAAATAGTTCAATCCAAAG
The DNA here is from genome assembly GCA_017656005.1 of Incumbomyces lentus. Lineage (NCBI taxonomy): Eukaryota > Fungi > Ascomycota > Eurotiomycetes > Chaetothyriales > Trichomeriaceae > Incumbomyces > Incumbomyces lentus. Next base: position 29,204 of record JACJVT010000004.1, on the reverse strand, counting down.
GAAGGTGCGAAACACATCCAAAAACCACGCGGAAAGAACTCAAATGCTCTCTTCAAGATTTACTGCAGCGCATCGACTGCCAGAAGCAAACCTTTTAACTAGTCGAATGATCTAGCCTGTGGCGACAGTTCTCCTATCTCCTTCGAGCTCGGTGTAGCGCGTACTTTCCCCTTTTGAACTGGAATAGTCTTTGTATTACAGGTTCTGACTTTGTATCTAGCTCTTTTGGTGATTGAAAACCCACCAATGGTTCAATACGATCGAATATCGTGTTACCATTAATTCTTGCATCGGTTGGTGTTGAGGCTCGATCAAACAAGCGCGCGAGGGGAACCTTGGGTTTCTTTTCGGGGTGGCAGGGTCAAGCTCCAGCGCTAAGGTTTCAGGTATTTGTGCTTGTGCAGGTCCCATCCCATTTGCCAAGCCTCTCCACAATTGGTCCGTCACGTCCACATCCTTGCCCAAGCAAAAAGTGTTGTGAATTGCAATTGGACAGGCCCTGCCCCAATGCCGTGCGTGACATGTGATCAGCCAAATCAAGTTATTGTTGGTGGGTGTGCTTCGCAAACTTGAAGTTGAGAATCGATGGTTGGAAACTTTTGGTGATGCTAGTAGACAGCCGACGCAACACACAAATTTGCGGTAGTGCCATAGAGATAGATTTGAACGTTGCTCCGATGCCCAGGTAGTCACTTAGCATCGGTTTCGAGTGAGCAGCCTCGGATAGGTAGTAACTACGGAGTACTCGAAGCGGAAAATTGGCCGTTTGAGGTGCCCTTGTCAGCGGGAAAGGCTTGCTTCCCGTATCTGCAAGCTTCGAAACCGCACTGCCGGTCATTCACCTAGATCAGACACAGTCGCTTCGTCCAGCTCCTAGTCGAATTGGTTCTTTTATGCAACGAATTTCCCCACGCGCTCATCTACCTCGCCTGCCTTTTCTCGCAGCGGCTAGATACGGGCCTTGCATACTACTGATATCTTTCTGGGACAGTTTCAGAGTACCGCCTGCAAACCTCCCGACGGCTGGGACATCGACACCCCGAACTCTGTGGGCAGCCTTGGTCTTCTTGCTGGCTTTCTCCAAGATGATGCCATTCTCTCTCGCTTCCCTCCGCCGCTTGGTCTCTTTTTGGTCCGCTTTCCTTGAGATACCTATGCGATGGGCAATCGGCATCTTCAGCTGTGCAGACATGGAATTCTTCGCGCCGAGCGCCTGCAATCTCAAGTCGAGCGCCATCTGTCTTTGTTTGCCAGGATTGTCTGAAGCCTTTGACTTCTCGAGTAGATGTGATTCTCTGAGTAAACGCTGGAGGTCGAGGTCGTGTTTCAGGTTGAGCTGCTCTGTACGATCATCCTGTTGTACAAGCTGCGATCGCGGTGCCTTCAATGTCGTGTTAGGTGCACGGGGAGGCCGAGAGGACTATTCAGGATAAGCGCACCACTCGCACAGGTCGGGGAAGCATGGAAGTCTCACCATAAAATCCTTATGTCGAGCTGGACCAGAACTTGTACCGAAGGTTTCTGCAGCGGCGTGCTCGATGACTTCTACCTGCTGCAGCTGGTTGCTCGATTCCGACAATCCAGACCACTGCGAAACTTCGGACTCAGTATCGGAGTTTGTAGCGTTGTCCTCGCGCTCACTCGTATCCCGGTCTCGCTGTTTCGCCGGCAGCGGGACGAAAGACGCCTCAAAGTGTCGTCGGAAGACGGCGTGCGCATCGGTGTTTTTGCTTTCTTTGCTTTCAGGAGCTTGTGAATCGTTGTCGCATCTCGAAACCACTTTCGTCTCTCGCTTCCTCTTACCCAACATGGTACTTTGAATTGATCTACTGTCGCGAACAATAAAAACCCTCCTTGAAACTCATCCGCCTTCAAAAAAAGTTACGCCCTGCTGTAGCCTGTTTGCGGGGTTTGCACGAAGTAGCCGGAAGTGCGCCCCGCTGTGCACGGTGAACCCTCAAGTCCGCGAGGACCTCAATCCATCTTTCTGCATGTCGCACCTCATGGTTGGTCTACCGCGTGCGTGGATCATTGGTCTCTTAAGTGACAGTCGTAGCTCTGGTGTAATACATATTTCGTCCCTGTATAATTGTTAAGTATCGAAAACGCCTAAAGTAGGGAGTAAAATGACGTCTCGTGAGGCTAAGCCGCAGTAGCCCCTCGGGCCGTTTTCAAAAATTTATTCTGTAGGACATCCACGTGGACATCTCGACTATAAAACATATTGTCCTTACCATGGTGTAGAACTCGTATCTAACCTAAGTATCCTGCGTATTATCGAGAGCTACGGATCGGATCATTCTCTGACCAAAGGCATCTGCGCGCGAAAACAGATCCAAACGCCCACCCGTGCTAGCCATCAGACTTTTAGTCTCTGTCTCCCTGTCCTCGCAGATGATGCGACAATGACTCGTTTCCGCCCTTGCATAGACCTTCACGCCGGTCAAGTCAAGCAAATAGTGGGCGGAACTCTAACGGACAAAGATGCTGATCTTAAGACAAACTATGTCTCGACTAAATCAGCAGCGTACTTCTCCAATCTGTACAAGGAAACCAATTCCACTGGCGCCCATGTAATAATGCTTGGACCTGGCAATGACGAAGCGGCCAAAGCAGCCCTAGCAGCCTGGCCCGGCGGGCTGCAAGTAGGCGGTGGTGTCACCGATGTGAACGCAAAACAATGGATAGACGCTGGTGCAGAAAAGGTCTGCTGGTCCCGTCCTTCTTGAGTTATGGTAAGTTAGTTGTGCTGATACTCTGGCAGTAGGTCATTGTGACTTCATTCATCTTCCCGGAGGGCAAATTCTCCTTGCCAAGGCTACAGTCTATCTTGAAAGCGCTCGACAACGACAAGTCGAAGCTCGTGCTTGACCTGTCGTGCCGACGAAAGTGTCAGACGTGGTTTGTGGCGATGAACAAGTGGCAGACCATTACGGAGATGGAAATCACAAAAGGTAATAAATACTCGCAAGAGACCCTGAATGGGAGAAACTTTTGCCAAAAAGACTGACGAGACCGAATTAGATACAATTTCTGTTCTGCAGCCGTTTTGTTCAGAGTTCCTCGTCCATGCCGCCGACAACGAAGGCCTCCAAGCTGGCGTTGATCTTGACCTCATCACTAGACTCGCGGAATGGTGCTCCATACCGGTTACATACGCTGGCGGGGCACGAACAGTCAAAGACCTAGAGCTTGTCAGACAAGCAAGCAATGGCAAGGTAGACCTAACGATTGGAAGTGCATTAGACATCTTTGGTGGTAGTGGAACCAAATTCGTGGACTGCATTGCATGGAACAGTGTACAGGCAGGGTTTTCGTGAGAATCCATTATGCTATTGTTGTCGGAAACGATACGCATTGGTTCTACCCTGCTCTTGTGGTGGCACTGGCATTGCTTGGGTACTAGCCTTGCCTCCTCTTCCTGGCCTTGCTATTACGAACCCGTTCGAATCAACATCAAAGTGCTAACATCTCGGCCAATAGAGCTTGTTCCAATCCGAAATTCAACGGGATTTGCCACTGCGGATCCTCTCGGTCCCATCGTGGCTGATGCAAAATGTATTGCTCATTCCTCTCGTCCTTACGAATCCTCTTCACTATCAGAATCCCATGTCTCATCACTCCACAATGCCACTGCTATGTCTTGTTCTCTGATAGACTCCATCGTGTCACTCAAACTCAACTCGATCGGCCCCGTTTCGCTCGACCCAGACCCTTCACCCTGCTCGTCCTGAGAGAATGTCTGCTGGTTGAACAATGTCCAAATGCTTTTAGGGCGGTGTTGCGAGCTTGGCAGACTGTGCGCTTGGTCCAGGTCACTACTAAAGTTGAAGCTGTTTTTATTGCGACAGTCGGCGACGAACGGATTGCGAAGCTCCTTTCGCCGACGGGACTCCTGACTGCATATCCCGGCTGCATCGGCACAGAGCTCAATTCGACTGCATCGGCTCCAGTGCATCTGGATTGCGGCGCTGAGAATAGATGTGAGTAGGCGTGCTTGTTTGAAGCATGCACCTGGTCTGGGGAAAGTGTGCTCTCCGGCACAAAACAACCACGGATGCAGTGGAGATCTGTCAAGATAGTCGACGTGGTTGCGCATGACCATGTTCTCACATTCGGCTGCTTCTAAGGGCTGATCATGGTCTGGACCATGCCATCGAGTGTTCTCAATGCCCTGCAACGGCCCTGACCCGTCTTCTCTACACAGCCGCAGACTTGAATTGACACTGCTGCTATTTGATTGTCTAATGCAGGTCATGGGCCTCAAGTTGATGCTACGCCGTGCGCCAGGATCAGACGATGGCCATGCGATAGGACACAATGCATTGTCATGCATCACAGATGCATAGTAACGTGAATGCCGGAGTGCAGCAGATTGGTTATTGAACGGCGACGGCGCTAGATGTGGAGGATGCTTCAAGATGGAAGGTAGTTGGCGATCAACAATTAGAGGGGTCTGCTTCTGGGGACGGAGTCGTCTTTCCGATGGATGAGCAGAGAACATTGAACTCCATTGACAGGCGTATGGTATCGAAGTAGTCGACTGCGTCTCAAAAATTAGCCGGTTTCAATACGCTTGACTGTTGACCCTCATCGACACATACCTGCTCGTGTTGTGGCTGACCGCGGAAAGGAACTTTCAACCTCTTACTGATCTCTTGCATCATATACTGACCATGTGCGGTCTTTGCTTGGATTCGGGCCGGGAGTTGATCTGGCATTTTCGGCATATACAAGCGTGTTGGCATCGTGGTTTGGGATAGCTGGAGCCCAACAACCTCCATCTCATCATCTGCTGACGGTTCTATCTTCGCCCAGGCCGCCGCATGTTTCTGGACGAGACGAGCCTCGCGCTCTGCATTAGCCTTTGCGATTGCACCTTCTCGCTCCTCTGACTGAGCGTTGAACAAAAGAGCCTCGCTGGACCGACTTGGCCGCGCAATAGAAGATGATCGAGGCCGACCTATTCTGGTACGTCGAAGGGCTTTCCCTTTGTTCTTTTCCCAAAGATGTTAGCTGAGGTTGTTCTTGGCTGGTAACCTGTCAATACGATAACGTACCGGCTGAGGCTTCTTTTTCTGATTGGACACGGCCATCTTGAACACCAAATTTCGCAGGGATTGCGGTGAGACACGCAAGACAACGACGAGGCTGGCCGTGTTATGGGCTTTTTGAGACTTCCCAGAGTACCCATCATGTTGCACTGTTTGGGTTGGCCTCATATTCGGACTCTCGTTGAATCACCGGAAGGAGAAAGTTGGCGTTGAAAAGGTGTAAGAATAATGTGCTGACATTCTCGATGGAGTTAACTGGGGCGAATTCGAGTGAAAGTTACAGAAAATGCGAGACGTGTGCGCGTTATTGATCACATGCTTGGTCCCTCTTCCTTTGTTAGCACCTTGTTGATGGCTCAATTGCTTGGCGGAACTGTCTGGAGACTATGGTCATCAACTCTTAGTCTCTCAATATAAGTTAACTCCTGTTTGATCCATCTTCTGCAGTGGCAGGATTGCGGTCTTGCAACCTTCCCTCCACGCAAACTTGTACCCATGCAGTGTTCTGATCATGATAGTGGGGGCCATATCGCATTCGGTCGGACGAGAGAGCGAGAACTCATCAACGTTCGAGTCGCATGGACTACCACTCTGCTCCCAACCTTTTGACTAGCAGGGACAACCAAAGAACGTACAAGAGTAGTGGCACTGACGGAGTCAGGAACGAGCCACAGCACCTTGACGGACCTGGACAAAACCCCATATTCTCCCCAACCGAAGCTACTAGTAATCCTGGAACTTCTATCAGTAAGTAGATCGGTATTGAGGTGTTCACTTGTCTCGCGTTTGCACGGAGCATGATGATGTGGGCTGTTGGTATCCCAAACATTCACGGCGTGGCCAGGTACCAGTCACATGCTCACTACATCAAAAATCAGCCGGGATGAGAAATTCAGGACGGACGGACGTAGTGATTGGAAACGCTGTAGGAAAGTGGAAGAGAGTTGTAGTGCTAGCAATTTATTTGGGCAATTCTAGAGTGTCAACTCTTCTCGAAGTGTAAGGCTATAGTATCATGTGTGCCATGCAATCATAAAGTGTACCAGCACCCAAAGTGGCTCAAGGTCTTGTCGTTGAACTCGACATGATCGAAAGTTTACATTCTTAGGTTCGATGGTAAGGTGTTCAGTCTCGCAAATTCAGGTTTAGTGGGTAGCGGCTTGCTTGTTGCCCTCGGCAGACGCCTGAATATTTAGTCAGCAGTTGGTTCGTTCCATGACAGATAGTTGGAACACATACAGCATTCTTGGACTCATCGAGTTTGTCACTGGCAGCATCCTTTGCAGCAGTTGCTCGGGTACCGAGGCTGGCATTAGAGTCCTTGGCAACCTCCTTGTTGGCTTCCTTGGAGGCACCAGATGTCAACTCGTTGGCCTTGTCACCGACAACTAGGATCGGGGTCAGCTGCTATTCTTTGGTTGTGGAGGTCAAGTTGCAACATACAGTTTGCGGCGTTCTTGACTGACTCCATTGTGATTCGAGGTGTCTTGGTGTTTAACTTGAGAGATTGCTGGCTGTTCTGTGAAAACTTTGGGACTGGACGGGTTGGTCTGGATGGGTTGAAAAAGTGGGAGCGTTCAAGGAGAGTAGACGATTGATTTATACAACATTTGCCAGAAACTAGCACCCCGCTACGAGCAGGCGCGTTTGTCGTGACAGGCAATCGCGAGGCACAAAACCCACGATGGTCCCTACGTCATGTCAACCTTACATGTGAATAGCACGATCTGCTGACCATAACAAAGCATTTGGCCGGTGCCCCTTTGTTTTAGCAGTGACGACCATGTCAAATCGACCATATGGCGCCAAACTGTGTTAGGCAAGGCGGCAGGATTGCACCCAGTCACAGTCGGTAGCAAGCCACGTCGTCTCCAGATTTCGAGGCTCATTCCGTGGCGAGAACATCAGCGAGCTAGCCTCTTCAAGCATGACGTAGAGTCAAAACCACCACGTTGCGAATGGATTCAAGTTCCGTCCATAGCTTCTTGATCGTGCACATCTATCCAAGTTTTGCTTGTCACGCGGGTCAAAGCTGGGAATATACCATTTTCTCTGCCCGGGCGGAAATGCGTGTCATGACGTGAATTTGCTCGGCCAAGGTATGAATCTAGGAGCAATTATGCCGAGACAGCAGCCGTGGGTAGGCAATTTGATTTGAAGTCGCTTCACAAGACGAATAGTTGCAAGATGTAGAACTTGCAGGCGTTGTCTCCATCACCGTGAGTTCTCTTTGTCTTCAAGTTCTCGGACCTCACTTCTAAGGATCTCTAATTGACCTTAAGCCTCGGCCTAGGAGTTAAGCATCGTTGATGCCTTGATGCCTCAACCACGCGCTGTGCAAACTGCTGGACAACCCGATTCGTCGATCAAAGTCCTAAAAATTTATTTAATATCGAAAGTTATTGAGTCATTCTGAACACAGTAACAATGGCTGTGTGTAATGCGACGATGTGTCTGTCAGTCCTGTTCCCGTAATCGGGATGCAACTCAGAATTTTGCATATCTTGTACCAGTTCTTGGATTGTGGCAGGCTCTCGGCAAACGAGCATTTGTTTGATACGGATCTAAGCTCTTTGCGTGTATCATTGAATGACTTCGTCTGATCATGGCCAATCGCAAAGTATTTTCCTCCTTCGGCGAGCTCTCAAAACCCTTTGTACAACAGAATCGCTCATACTCAGCGCCCATCGATACCTCCTTACCAGGCTCAAAGCTCAAGTTTGTACCAAAGGCAGGGACCTACCCGCAAGGCTTCCGAGTGTCAGCTACTCACGTCGGTGTCAAACCATCAAACACCAAAAATCCAGATCTGGCATTTATCGTCTCTGATGTTCCAGCGTTCGGTGCAGCTGTCTTCACTACGAACAAATTCCAAGCTGCTCCAGTTCAAGTTTCTCGAAAGATCCTTGAAGCTCGGGCCGGAGCAGGCATTCGCAGCGTAATTATCAATTCAGGCTGTGCCAATGCAGTTACCGGGCATGGCGGCCTTGAAGATGCTCAAGCGATGTCAGACATGGCTTCGTCTATGTTCCAACAAACATCTCAACCTGAAGATCAGCAAGACTCGACTTCTCTGGTCATGTCCACAGGAGTCATCGGCCAACGCCTTCCTATCGGCAAAATATTGAGCAAGATCAGCACAGCCTACCAGAACCTCGACACATCCCACACCGCTTGGCTGAACACTGCGAAAGCAATTTGCACGACTGACACGTTTCCTAAGCTCCTCAGCACATCCTTCACACTCCCTGGCGCAGCCCATGAAGGGGTTGAATACCGCCTAGCAGGCATGACGAAAGGTGCCGGCATGATCCATCCCAACATGGCCACACTCCTCGGCGTCCTTTGCACCGATGCGCCTATTTCTCAGCGAGCGCTGAAGCCCCTTCTCACCGCTTCAGTCAATAAGTCGTTCAACAGCATCTCTATCGACGGCGACACGTCCACAAACGACACCATCGCAATCCTCGCGAATGGTGCAGCGTCTAAGCCCGGCACTGGTCCGGTCGAACCCGACACAGAAGCGTACATGGCCATGCAGTCTGTCCTGATCGATTTCACCAAGAAGCTCTCCCAACTCGTGGTTCGTGACGGTGAAGGGGCCACTAAATTCGTCGAGGTCCGCATCCGAAACGCTTCGAGTGAGTCTGATGCAAAACTCATTGCAAGCACCATCGCACGCTCACCATTGGTGAAAACAGCGCTATACGGCAAGGACGCTAACTGGGGCCGCATCCTCTGCGCCATCGGCTACACTCAAGGTCTCTCGCCAAACGCCATTAAACCCACGAGCACGAATGTCAGTTTCATCCCAGCGAACAATAGCGCGAGCAAGGATGAAGGTGTCCTGAAACTCCTCGTAGATGGTGAGCCAGAAAGTGTGGACGAAGAGCGAGCTGCGAGGCTGCTTGAGGACGAGGATCTCGTGATCGATGTGGAGTTGGGAACTGGGCATGAGGAGGCAACTTACTGGTTTTGTGACTTCAGTCACGAGTACGTTACTATCAATGGTGACTACAGGACATGAATGTCGAAAAATAGAGTCAAACCTAGTTAGTACGAGATGGAGTTGCGGCTGTTAGAGACCAATGTCGCTTGATGCCATTATTGTGAAGAATAGTGAATGGTCTTGAGCATTACCGGCTTCCGTGGAACGTCAATTCGGCTCGGGAAAGTCGCTCAAGTGCGACAATCGACCAACGGCCATCCAAGATAAAACAGAGCACTAAGGTTCTTAATTGTAGGGTTATCGTTCCGGTTACGCCCCTGGCGTTGTCATTCCAAGGCACCATTGAACCGACGCTACCCGAGTCAAATTGTTGTCCTAATTAGTTGAAATCAAAATCAACACTTCCGACTCCGTCGCTATTGCAATTGAAGTGTCTCTTCATCAAGGACGCCAAACAAGTCTTCCACGTCTTTGAGACATTGCCTAACCTCCAACGCCAGCTGTCCAGTTACCAGCGCGTATGTGTACAACAAAGTATAGTCTTCTTCATCGCTCTTTTGTTCTTCTGCATCCTGCTTACGGTATGCAAACATCCGTGCCAACAGACGATCCCTGGTATGATTAGCGCGCGGGAGAACGTCAGAAGAAATGTTGCACTCAAGTTTGACGCACGAGGCGAGCACCGAGAATTGGTGGGATAGTCGTGCGCAAAGTTCTGTCCTTTCTGCAAGCGTGGCATCAAGGAGGTCAAGCTCGCCGGGTGAGGCGTGCAAATCCTTCTGAATGGCCAGATTCATTGCATGGAACGCCTCCAGCATACGAGCTGTGGACTTTAGGATGTTCTCGTACGTTTTGGCAGGGAATGGTCTTCTCAGATCAAATTCGTTCTTGGAAGCATCCACCAAAACCTGAAGTTTGGCAAGAAATCTTTGCAAATCGTTCTCTTCGCGAATATCCATGTACAAGTACAAGTTTTCCGATTCACCTTCTGTGAGAAGGCTGAGAGGATCACGTTTCCAAATCAAGCCCATGCGAAGCCAGAGCAAGGAAATTCCGTCTTTGAGTTTCTGACGGGCAGATATTGGCCAGAAAACACGGGTTATGATTGAAGCCCAGATGATACCAGATAGAACGGCAACCACTCGATGAATAGCAATACTGACGATCAGAGGATTTGAATTGTCGTCTTCTTCGTCGCCATCATCTTGATAAAGATCATCCGCCATCACTAATGAGTAGGAATAGAGGAGCGTCATATTGTACGTCAGCATGATGAATCGACCCATAGGACCCTTGCCTTTGGCGAAAATCATCCAGGCGGTCCAATAAGCCGTCAAGAAACAAAAAATGGCAAGAAGAACGGGACTTTCGTTGCTGATGAGCCAAACGAGAATGGCAAGGAGAGCGCCCATGCCTGTGCCCCAAAAGCGCTGGACGCCTGTCGAATTGGATGCTCCAATCGTCATCGAACAGACAAAAGCATAGGAGAGCAACCCCCATTCGCCACGGTATTGAGCAAAAGTTGGCCGAGTGGCTGGAATGTAAGCGGGCAAGGCGTAGATGACTGCGCCCAAGCCGACCTTGATGCCAAACTTGTTGTCCTCTTTGCGGAGCACTGCAATTAGCCGGTAGACCCACCTGAACAAAACTTGCTTCCAGCGAGCTTTGCGACTTTCAGCCCAATAGTATCGGTCTCGAGCTTCGCGAGAGTGAGGGTCGGGGATAGGTTTTAAGTCGTTGCATTCAGCGCTGTACAAGTCTTGCGAGAAGTGACGGGTCCGTTTTCTCCAGAATTTCAACCATGACCAAGATCTGTAAGACGATTTGGTGCCGGATTCGGTTTGCAGATCATCGATCCAATGTAAATACACTTTAATCTGCTCAGCGACATCAAGCAGACAGAAGGAGAAGTGACCACAACAGGCAGCAGCTTCTTCCCAGTCCGCTTCAGCCTCCCAAGGGCGGGTTCTGTCCATTTCTTTCTGACTGTAGACGAGAGCTAGGGCGTCCCTCCGTGACTGGTTGTACATGTCGAGTGCTCTCTCCAAACTCAGCGCAAACTGAGGATTGATGGAAACTTCGTAGTTTTTGTCTGGATCAAACGGCAAATCATCAAGGATTTCTTTCATTGTGTAGGCCAGCGACCGCATTGACGGGCCTAGATTTTGGATGAAAAGCTCGAAGATCTGTTGAGGCGATCGCCATTGGTGAGTGCTCTGCCGTCGAGCGCCAGAATTGGTGATAGGTGAGGGTGCAAACTTGGCGATGCCAACGGCAGAAGTCTCGGAGATAGGACTGAGGAAGCTGACGGAAGACTGAGATTGGGCAAGGAGTATAGGTTTACCTTTCTGGGATCGGCTTCCCCTTCGCAGCCTGGGGTCGAATTTTTCGAGAGGGATTTTGGCAATAACAAACTGCATGGCTGCAGCAGATCGCAAACCACCAATGCTCTGACCAATCCTGTGCAAGCATTGGGCAATTCGTGATTCCAGATCGGCAAGCTTTTCTCGGCCCAAAAAATAGTGCTCGTATTTGGCCTCTTTCAAGTTTTGGGTCAGCCGTGCTGAGGACTTGGTGTAGCCCTCGTTGATGGCAGTATAGTCTTGGTCTTCGAGCTCCTCTTCGTCGCCGGTGATAAAGCTCTTGGTGATGAGGCCCAGCATGTCAGACAATTGGTCGGAGACTTCCGTCATGTTTTGCCTGAGGTTGTGGCGGCCGGAGCTTGGATAGACCAAGAATGTAACCAACATGGCACAAATCACGCCAGCAACGGTCATTTTGAGAATTTGCGCAATTGACACGAAAGAGTAACTTCCTTCTAGGATTGCACTTTCTCTGGTCAAGACGGAAACGAGCGGTAAAGAGGCCAAAGCAACAGCGATATTGACGAGCGGATCGCCGGTGTTCAGTTTGAACCAGAAGAGGAAGCCCAGTCCACCACCAAGGAATACAATTAGGACGACGGCGTGACCTAGAGCAGGTACATGCAGGTAAACGGTAAAGAGAAAACTGATGCTCATACTGAACGCGCAAAGGAGGGTTGAGAATATGAAGGCGATGGAAGCAAGAATCAACGCATCGAGCATGCTCCCCCAAGAACGACCTGGGTGGAACCAAATGGTGACGGTAGCTATCATGTGCTTGGAATCCTGTCGACCAAAGATGGAGCTAAGGAAAGGAACAAGAGTAACCAGACTGCCCAGCAGATAGGCCAATGCACATTTGAACATCACCTTTCCAGTGTCGGAACGAACGAAATCCCAAGCTTTGAGAGCCTGCTCTTTTGCCTTTTCAACCCGGGAGGCTCGGCGAGGTGGCCAGTAGAATCTCTCCTGCTCTCCGTCGGTGCTTGACGAATTATCGGGGAGGAGGAGAGGATGCTCCGCTCCGTAGGGACTGGCATTGCCATCCTGGCCCGGTGGGAAGGGGGACAAGCTGAATCTCCGTTTCGACTGGGTTGCGGTACGAGGATCTATGAAAGTGGCATGTCGCAACTGCTTCAGTCAGTGACTGCCTGTGACACTCCCCCAACTGATTCACACCTGTGCTCGGTAACTTCTGGGACTGCTCGGTGTCGTTGTTGTAGGACTCGACGGGCTGGACATTGCGGATCACTCTGGATGCTTCAACGCATCGCCCGGCGGGGGATAAACATGAGGCCAGACACGACGAAGACGCCACCCATCAAGTACATCAACACATGAGCATCCACGACAATGTGAGCAGCCCGAGGATTGGGACTGCGAATGAATTAGAATTTCCTGAAGCCTTATTAGTAATTTACCTGGAAATGATGCAATAAGGGTAACGAACCCGGGGCACGGGGGCGGCTCGGAGGAGAGAGGTGGATGCGCAGGCACGTGGTCAACTCTAATATTATTACCTAAAGGGCCTTTTAAGCCTACAGAAACACTGGCCAGTTTCAGAACCTTGGAAGTACCCAGGCTTAGGGCCGGCTATTAGCTACCTGACGTTATTAACACACATACCTTATCCAGACAGTTTACTATTACCCGGTACACAGGCACAACCTACCTAGGTATGAAGGAATGGTCGTGGGATGCTTCAAACTTGTGCTGTGCCTGTGCTGCCCTAGAACCAGTGACCACGCTTTCACCGCCTTGAACGCACCGATCTCGTTCGTCCTGGCCCTGCCCGTAGCATTTCTATGGAAACTTCGCCCATGGATGCGCATGCTCGGCCAGCAGCCCAGCTCCGGTTGCTGTTCAAGAAATGGCAGAAGTGCCGCCGGGAGGACATTGAGAATGCCACAGATCTGCTCGATCCTCTACGTCTAAAATCTGACGATCGTGTCGTCCGCAGTGGTGACCATCTAGGGCAGGCGCATGTCTTGCATCGAGCAATGGAAGATTTCCTACACCATCAAATGCCACGCAAATCCACCCCATCATGCTTTGAGATCAAATGTCTGCCCGGTTTGCCTCTCCCACACTGCTATATGTGATGAAGCAGTCCTGATCATGGTAGGTCTTTTCATTGCCCCGTCGCTTTTCCCACCCTCATTGCAGGTCTCGCTGCTTGACAAACTCTTGCATCGAGATGCAAGCGATGTCAATCACAAGACCAACTTGCATTTGCACTACCAAATTCCCTCTTGCCGCGAGCCACCCGCTTCGATGTTTGATTTCGATCCTGCCCTCGAACTAAGGCCGAAGGACGCTGCCGTCCATCGACCTATCACAATGAAACAAGTCCTCGAAAAGAAACTGCGATGGGTCACCTTGGGTGGCCAATACGACTGGTCGGCCAAAGAATACCCTGCTGGAGCACCGCCGCAGTTCCCACAAGATCTGGCCGCTCTCATACGAGCCGTTTTCCCCAGCATTGAGCCCCAAGCAGCTATCCTCAATGTCTATTCACCAGGTGACACCTTAAGCCTGCACCGAGATGTGAGTGAGCAATGCGATCGAGATCTCGTCAGCATCAGCATTGGTTGTGACGCTATCTTTCTGGTTGCAAATACTACTGGTTCAGAGTCATCTGCGATCCGACTACGGTCAGGAGATGCCGTTCTCATGTCTGGCCAGGCAAGATACGCCTGGCATGCCGTGCCTAGGGTTCTCGCAGAAACTTGCCCCCCGCAACTAATGGACTGGCCCTATGTGGATGGCAAGACTGACAATGACGCTTCGTGGAAGGGTTGGATGGCAAATAAGCGCATCAACCTCAACGTGCGACAGATGAGAGTTGAACCATACGAATATATCCCACACCAGGGTAGTGATTGAGATGCGACAACAAGATTAACGACCACAACGCAGGTCGCGACACCGATAAACGCAGGCCTATTCATCAAACGTCTCTGGCCAACATCCCAACTCCCTGGTCACAAATTTAGTCTGGCTTGGTAGCGACAAGGTCCTCTCCCATTTTAGGCAAGTCAGTTGCCCGATTTCTCCAACAGCATCCCCTCTGCGGAAATGGGCGTGGGGTTAGGCGCTATCACGATAGACAATGGACAGAATGCATTTCTGTCTTCCTTAATCGCGCATACCAAGCAAGGTTTATCCGTGCTTGCTCTTGTGTACGGCGAGCCCCAAAACCATGGCAGGAGATTGGCAGTCAGCTGCCGGCCGGAAAAGAGACGCAGTTCTCGACTCAATACCAGCAAAGTGGCGGCTTGAGTCGATACCTTCCGTCGAGGAGCAGAAGGATGTCACGGGCGCCTATATTCAGCAATTCTTGGATGGGAAAGAAATTGAGATTACCGAAACAGATGCTGTTGGCATCGCCGAGAAGGTCGCTGCGGGAGACTGGTCTGCAGTTGCAGTGATAGAAGCTTTCTGCCATAGAGCATCGCTTGCCCACCAGCTGGTAAACTATGCCTTGTCCTCTTATACTGATGCCTAACCTGTCTAGGTCAATTGCCTGCACGAGACCTTCTTTGATGCTGCTATTGCCGATGCCCAAGCCCTCGACGCCTATCGCACCAAGCACAAAACTACCAAGGGGCCTCTTCACGGCGTGCCTGTGTCGCTCAAAGATCAATTTCACGTGAAAGATGTGGAAACCACAATGGGCTATGTGGGCTGGATTGGCACGTTCCAGGGCAAGAAAGGGGATCCAAATTACAAGACTTTCGAAAGTGAAATGGTAAGGGAATTGCGTGAGTTGGGCGCGATCCTGTACTGCAAAACAAGCGTACCACACACGCTAATGACGGGCGAGACTGTGAACAATATTATCGGCTATACCTGGAACCCGACAGATCGTTATCTTTCCTCAGGTGGCAGTTCAGGTGGAGAGGGTGCTTTGATCAGCTTGAAAGGCTCTCCACTCGGCCTGGGAACGGACATTGGCGGTTCGATTCGAATTCCTGCCGGCTTCAATGGTTTATATGGGATTCGACCAAGCTTTGGACGACTACCTTACGAAGGCATGGCAAATTCCATGGACGGCCAGATAAGTGTACCATCGGTCGTCGGACCAATCGCTACTACGGCCCGATCCGTTCGGCTGATGGTCAAGGCTTTGCTGTCCCAGCAACCATGGAACTTCGATCCTATGGTGGTTGAGATGCCCTGGCGGTCGGATCAAGAGGAGGACGTCTGGAACACGGTCAACAGTGCCCTGGGACAGCTCACCTTTGGCGTCATGAAGACAGACTACGTTGTAAATCCCCAGCCACCAGTTGCGAGAGCAATAGAAGTAGTGGTTAAAGCATTGAACCAGGCAGGTCACAGAGTTATACCTTGGGAGTACGAGGGCCACGCAGACGGACTTGCCACAACATTTAACACGTGGTATTTCGATGGAGGCAAGGATGTTCACGAGTGTTTTGCCTTATCGGGAGAACCGCTTTCGGAGCAGATTAAGATGAGTTACGGCGCCGCTCCCCAGGAAGAAAAGACGGCGTCTCACATTGCGAAGAACAATATTTCTCAAAGGCGGTGGAAGAAACAGTGGATGGATCTATGGAACAGCACAGCGTCCGCATCAGGTACAGGAAAACCGATTGATGCTATCATTGCCCCTTTAGCGCCGTATGCCGCTGCAAGGCCAGGACAATACAAATACTATGCTTATTCAACATTCGTCAACGGTCTCGACCTCACAGCTGTGACGATACCAGTCACCAAAGCCGACAAGAGATTCGACAATTACGAATCTGACTACAATCCCATCAGCGACCAAGACAAGGCAGCGTACGATGCCTACGATGCAGGACTTTATGATGGTGCTCACGTCGCTATTCAGATCATCGGCAAACGATTTCAGGAGGAAAAAATGCTAGCACTTGGGGAGTACATTGGACAAATTCTACAGCCACGAGATGGACGGTGACGGTGACGGACGTGATAGGAGGATATGAAAGAGTCTTGCGTATTCTACCAAGTTGAACAATAGAGCTCTCACCCCTCACCCCCGTCTGGTCTGCTACAACACTCGCTAGACGCGGCCATGAGAGAGGCTAGTCGCTCACACTATTAGTACACCAATCTTGGACTTGTACGGGATCTCGTTGATTATGGGACAATTCTTCCTCGTAGAATTGTAGTAATACATATTCGAGCTTAGTCACGCCTAGTGCACCGTTCAAGTCAAGTGCTAGCAAATGATTACCTATTACTACTAGCGCCCCAGGGTGACTCCACTAACGTCACTCGGAGTTCGGACTCGGAATTTACTGGAAGCCCCCGGGTGCGGCTGGACGTTGGCTTCGAGCCGATGGCCTATACACTCAATGTTATGTGTCGCATGTATGGAAAGGAGAAGACACTCGGATCAACAGCCGGTGCGATGCTGGGTTGACCGAGTTGAGACTTGAAGCCTGCGACAATCGTTCGGGCGTGGCCTCCTGATGACGAAACATGACGACCAGTCCAGATGCGTCCGACGCTTCTCACGAGTCGGACAACGATGACCAAAATGCATCCAACTCGAGGACATCTGCTTCAAAGGACAAAGAATGTCAATACTGCCACCAGAAATTCACTTCGTCCTCCCTGGGTCGTCATCTCGACCAATTCATCTCCAAGAAGAAGCCAGATGGGATTCACGATGTCGAGGAGATCAAGAAGCTCCGAGCCAACATCACGAGAAGGACTGCGAGAGGAGGAAAGAAAGAGAGCGACCAACACGATGTCAAAGATGGACTGGCTGCTGCCACGTCCCCTGGACAGCCTTCCAACAACGTAGCGACACCTTCCTTTCTCGAAGGGTTGAATAGGAACATATCCGGCTCGAACGACGTGCAGTTCAATCGAATGGGCTGGCAATCGACTGGCGTGATCACTGACCCGACTGCCCACAACATGAGCAACACGACGGCGGCAGCAGCAGAACATGCGCTCACTTCCAGTATTCCTAATCCCAATCTGGCGGCTGGTGCGAAACGAAGCTTTTCCACTTACGCTGCAGACTTGCCCCCCTCGACGGCGAATGAAACCACCCGAGCCTTGGAGCTTTCCCTACGTGAGGTTCTCGACGCGGTCAACGTAGCTACAAAGCGAGCCATTCCTCTTCCCCAACCTTTTCCTTTTGAGCTGGCCTCCATGACCTTCCCTGCATTATGTCTGGCCCTCTTGCCTCCTCCAGCGACGCTCTTCCAGTCCTCGCCATTTGCCACCAATACCACCATTCCCCTGAAACCTCCGGGTTTTGAACACCTCGACGCCCTGCGCCAGATAATCCGTGTCATACTTGATCAATGGAAGTGGGACGCTTTGGCGCATGTTCAGCGTACCTCGATGCAGGACGGCATGAGTGTTGGAGAAGAGGCCGAACGCTTATCACAAGCAAGTCAGAAGCACGTGGCGGAGGCCATGCGCCATCTCGACAATGCCTTTCAACACTTCATGTCCAATACTCCAGACCTGCAGTATCAGCAGTGGGCCATTGAATTGTTACGCGCATACAAGAGAGAGCAAGACAAACTGAAAGAAGCCAACGAGTGTATTGCAAGAATCACGCAAGAAGCAAGCCAGCTCCAACAACAGATCGACTATCTGAGCCGATGTCAATGGCCGAGGGAGATGGCCCTGTGGCCGCCTCAACGAAATACCTTCAGCTCGGCTGTTCAAAAAGAACTTCATGATACCAAAGTCGTGGGCCACACTAGCCTAGATTCGGTGAACGCGTACGGTATGACCAAAAGCCCAAACGATGGTGACACGAACGTAGATGACAGATGGGATTTTGATAAGCTCCTGAGCAAATGGAGGCGCCATGTGCGAGAAGACCGAGCTCGAAGGGGTGCTTCAGGTTCTATGCTCCCACCACCGTCGGAAAGCGTTGAGCTTTCGAGCGGCGGTACACCGCCCGCCTCGATGCGGAAAGCGATGTCAGAAGCCTTGCACAATGGACAGAAAACTAGCTCGTCTGCCAATTCGCCCATCGGTCGGAACGGAACTGGTGCCATCGGCTCAAACGTGAGTATTACGGACAAATACCCGACTTTTGCGAATGCTAGCTCCAACCTGCAGAGGTCTTTTGCAGGCACAGTCCCCTCAGTCCCTCGTACCCAAACACCCTCTAATCATCCCATGGCTGCCGTCCACATCATTTCCGATGTGCAGGATCATATGGCTCGTTTCCAACCTTGGTTCCAACAGCAGAAGGAATTAGAGAAGAGAGAAAGAGCAGGGATTGACGTCGGCGACTGAATGATGCAGATACGGCAAATGATCCTTCTCTACCTGCATTGGCCTCGACATTTCTAAGGCTATTTTTGAGATTACAGGGCCTCGTTCGTTATAGCAGTCCTGCGGTCCGTCATCCAAAAACTCACCAAGCACAATGGGAACTTCGGCTAGGTCATCCAACGAGGCTTTGTAGTCTACCCCCAACACCATTAGCCTTTGTGACCACTTGGCAGCCTTAACGTTGTGGCCTTCTATGGGTGGTGATGGCCAATGCTATTCGGACCCTGGTCGGGAGATCATCTTTCACTCAGCCTTGACAATGATTCGATACTTGACCAGAACCACTGTTGCAGCTTTCGATTCGCTGCATCTACACGTGTAGACTTTGCTCCACAATTCCACCTTATCGAATTTCCTATCTTTGCAAAGAGATGTGAAAGATGATTTGATAAAGCACGAGATACTCGCGCGAGCGATTCCTATGCCTCGAGATAGAAGCTGCGACTATCGATATTAAATACGACCGTTGGCTAACTCTGCAAAAGTGGAGAAACAGAGGAGAGCAAGAGATTGCAAGCGCAGCCGCTTCATCCAGGCGGCTATAGCTAGCTAGTATTTGACGTCGTCATGATCCGTGCTAGTCGACATTTCCTTCCACTCTTCCAACAACTTCAAAGTGTCTTCACATTTTGCCTTAATACCCTCATAACAGTCCCGACCCAAGGCCAAGCGCAGTGGAATGTCTTTGCCAGTCTTACGTGTCAACACATCCACCATCACTTTCGCCCCTTTCTTCAGATCTCCAGGCTGCTTCCCGTCGTAGGCATCCATCCTCTCGGCCACCTTCCGAGCCGCAGTGCCGTCATAGTCCTTGATGCGACTCTCATCTTTTCTCCGGTTGCCAGGATTGAGAAAGTTAGACCGGAAATAACCAGGCTCCACACAGCATACCTTGATGCCAAAATCGGCCAGCTCAGCAGTCATGGTCTCGCTAAAGCCAGTGACCGCCCATTTCGAGGTCGTGTACATCCCCATTCCCGCAAACCCACGCCAGGCTCCAATGGAAGAAATGTTTGCAATGACTCCAGAACGTTGAGCCCGAAAATATGGCAGGAATGCCCGTGTGACGTTCAATAGGCCAAAAACATTCGTGTCGAATTGAGCTTGGCTTTCTTCTGGTGTGAGTTCCTCGATGGTCCCTTGTGCCGAGTAGCCGGCGTTGTTGACAAGATAGTCAATCCTGTTGTGGATTGCATAGGCTTCTGCAGCTTTAGTTTTGAGCGTGTCTAGAGGTGCGGTGATATCGACTTCTAGGACAGACGCCCCAGCAGACTTGAGAGGCGTAAGTTTGGAAATATTGCGGGCTGTGGCAATGACATGGTCGCCGCGAGAGAGAATCTCATACGTTAGTGCGGAGCCGAACCCGGTTGAGCAGCCTGTGATGAACCAGACGGCAGGTTGAGAATTGGGCGTCATGACGGGGGAATTGGAACACTTGAATGTGAAGGAACTATGTCTTTGCTTATTGATTACTTCAATTCAAAGAGTGATTTGAGTGAGATTATGGACTCCGCATCGAGGTCATCCTCGAGGTAGACGTTTTCATATAGGTAGCAGCGCGCAACGGCGCCTTCTTCTCCGAGCGCCTGCTCGTTAGCACTCTTGGCGACCTTCCAGGAATGGTCTTCTGGCTGACAAATGATACATGAACCGTCACGATAGACGTCGAACAACAGCAATTTTGACGGAGTCGCTTAATGCGAATCGAGATTGAAGTTTCCCTTTTGGCATAAAATCAGCCTACATGCAGCTGAGGTACGAGAGACTGGGATATGATGAACAGCGTTTACCCCTTCCCTGTCCCTGTGTCGTCGGACCCTTTACATACAACGTGGCTGATTGGATATCAGAAATCGCAAGCGGCCGCATCCGACTTATCACCGGCGGCCGACTCGTTCGCCCAGACGTCTGGAAACCCTCTTTCCATGGTGCTTGGTCCGGAGAAGAGTCACCCTCATCAAATAGTGTGATGCAGACGACTAAAAGGGAGGTCAAGCAAGCATTGGCGTGCTGTCAGGTCTGTAAGCTGGATTGTCCTCTCGTTTAGATGAGCTTTAGATATCAACCCTACAAACTAGGCCCTTTGTGTATACCTGAAGAAACGTTCATGGAGCGTGATGGAGGTATCGAGATCACACAAATCTGCTGCCATCGCATCACTTGAATCATCTGCCAAGCAGAGCTTTGGTTGCTAATTCGGCTTAGCATTAATCTCACCCGCAGAGCTTTTTCTTGGTTCGCCCACTTATTGCGATGTTGAAGGGCCTTCCCTTGAGCTAGGAAGGCAGATCCTTGACCTGATGAAGGCACAAGTGCGAATCGCTGGAAGTTGCTTTCCTTACACAACCTCTGCTGATTGAGTTGTTATCACCTCGCTCATTGTGCGTTAGGATTGGCGACCATCATGTGAGAAGACCCGGTGTTGGAAACGAGCAAGGGCACGATATCTGTCGCTTCCTACCTCTAGTAGCGGCTCTTCTGCGCTAGAAGCAAGCGTGGTAGATTATTTCAGCATCAATAGACATTGAGAACATGCTTGCTAAAAACATGATTCCAACACAGTAAGTCGAGACTTTGAATCACCCGACTCATGGTATCAACGGTCATTTGCAACAGTAAGCATCAGGCAGGTATTTTTTAAGCAACTACCTTGTACACTTTTAGGACTTGACGAAACCGCAGAAGCCTTTTACGCACCTATTCATTCCGGAAATGCGGACAGGCAGAAGCCTGGCTTGGCACTCAGCGCTGCTATCTCCGAGTTCTCGCGTGTTCCCTCAAATGCCCGCCTGTGAAGTAGGTCGACTTTAGCAAAATTCACTGTTAATTTTTAAACCTCTGGAAGCAGTCCTCTACAACGTAGATAAGCTATTACGCTGAACTCCATTGTGAGATGTCGAGTTCTCGTCCAACACATCTTATCTTCCTAACGTCAAATGCGGGCAAACTTCGCGAGTTTCAGGCAGTCATGGCCAATGTGCCAGACCTGACCATAACGAATCGTGGCGACATTGATATTGATGAGATTCAAGGAACTACAGAGGAAATTGCCCGAGACAAAGCGTCAAAAGGTGCTGCCGCCACCGGTGGACCGGTGTTGACAGAAGATACTGCATTGGAATTTAGAGCTTTAGAAGGTTTACCTGGCCCATATATGTGAGTGATTTCTCGATACTGTTTGTTAACTGAAGTCTCTTCGCTTCTTCTTGCCTCAAATGCTCGGGGTCTTCGTCCGTGCTCACGACTCTTACAAAAGGGGTCCCTTGTACTCTAGTCACTCTACCAAAGTCTCGGTCACTTTCACCGACTCAGTCGCTCTTTGGCATTGACCTTGATGCTGTATCCTTCGCCCCATTGATCTACGATGCTGGACCATCGGACGGGACAAGAGCGAAGGTTAACAGGCGGCGTAAGAACTTCTGTCTTGTCCATCTCATCTCTGCTCCTGATTGCCCCTGTGCTGGTAAATCGAGGGTGTCAAGCATCCTACTTCGGCAGTCTTCCTGTTACCCATCGCTTCGAAAGGCAAAACCTTGCGTAGTGCACGGTCCACATGCTAACGTTTACACCGGGCTCTAGCAAGCACTTCTTGATGTCTATTGGACAAGATGGCCTGAATAACCTCCTTGCTCCATACGATGACAAAACCATCACGAGTGTCTGTACATTTGCTTATTGTGCAGGTCCTGGCGAAAGTCCACTGCTCTTTCAAGGTCGCACCGATGGAAAGCTCGTACCAGCGAGGGGCCCGAGCAACTTTGGTAAGAGAATTGGTAGCGAACCCTGAAACTCCCGATACATGGTTTTGAGGTTAGTTGCATGAAAAGTCACTGATTGGTGTTATTCTTGTTGCAGGTTGGGATCCCTGCTTCGAGTACAAGGGCCAGACATACGCTGAGATGGATAAGGATGAGAAAGTGCGTTGTCCGCCCATAATGCCAAAGGACCAAGTGTTGCTGACGTACATAACAGAATAAGATATCGCATCGAGCAAAAGCACTGACGAAGCTGAAAGATTGGTTGGCTGGAGGAGAGGCTGACACTGAATGAATGTGATCAGTATGCAGTGGCGTTGTCTTCTCCTTGGGCAAGCGGAAGGTGTTAGATTTCAGCCAAGACCGAGCTATAAAGTTGATTGCCCAGCAGGACACTTCTTGTCCGCGTGTCGCAAGGAGCCGGAACTTGAATTCAAAAACCGGTGCAAATGCTCTTATTTACCTCAGCATCCTCGAACTCCATTCGATCCTCGAATGTGCGCCCGGTTCCTAAAGACTGTGCCGATCTACTGCAAAGCCTGTTTCTCCTGTTAAACCACAGATGCGTGAAACGACGCCAGGAGCTCCTCGTATCAGCCTGCGTGTCCCGTTTAAGAGAATCAGATCCTGTTCTGTGATTTCTGGAGTCAATCCTCAGCCTTCGTCCACCTTACCCGTAGCGTGATTCTCAACCCAAGCCTGACACCAAGCCCATATCCGTTCAGCATTCTCTTCAATCTGATCTGCGTGAACACTTGCGAGCTCGACGACTGCACCCTCATCAGGCCACGCCGCTTTAGCTTCATCTGCAATTACACCAAAAATCTCTGCATCAATGTTGTCTTGCAATTTTTGCCCAGTGTAGCCTCTCTTTTCTCCTCCATCTGCTTTTGTGTCGTTTGTCAACCTCTCATAGTAAACTTCTGTTTCTTCACACCTAAGAACAACGACGAGGTCGATCCAGCGCTCAGGGAAGATATCGCAAACGTGCCAGTCAATCACGAATCCACCGTCACCATTACCGTCAGCAATGAGGCTCTCGACATAATCAAGCAGTTTTTCTTCATCAATGACATGTGTCTGCAGGGCTTCATCGTATGATTCGTACAACTCCTGCTCCTTTGCTATCTTATTGATCGAGATATGCTTTAGTGGTCCATGGGCCGACTTTGCAGAGGGAGATTTTGAGGTTTCAATTAGTAGTTGTGCCGTAGTGGTTTTGCCGACACCAGGGGTGCCTGTGATGATGATGTTCGGGTATCTACGTGGCATGCTGAGAAGCAGGTAGGATCAGCACCGTTCGCGGCGCCTCGAGCCTATGTAAGTATGAATTCTTCAAGTGTTTCAGTCATCAGAGAAACTTTTGGGTTCGGAGGAGTGCAAACTATGCAAACATTAGGCGATGAGTGTTGGGTCGTTCGGAAATATTTACGGAGAAAGCGTCTTGAGGTAATTTAGAAGAGCGTAGTTCAATGCACTCCAGTTGTGTACAGCACAACAATTGGGCTATCCAGTCCGTCCTCATCTAGGTCTCGATATGAGATACCTCTTGAAGACCCCCTACGACCGTCCGTGAAGATTCTTCGCCCAACATGCAACTCCTTTAAGTCTGTGCATGAATGGGCCTTGGGGCTTTTAGACTGGTTTTGTAGTAGTCGCTCTTCTTCTTGCTGCGGTAACATATGATCTACTTCGTTTGGAGCAGGTGATACGATCACTGCTGCAAGTCGCATTCTACTGGCATCATTGTCAATGGATTTGAAGACAAGATGGGTTCGGAAGTCGTCAATCTCTCCGGGTGTCGAGCACCATAGATGAGACGCTCGTAGGTCAGCAAGATATTCGCTGACTGTCCAGTGAAGCCTACAGCTTATGCACATGATTTTAGTTGACTGGGCGGGTTCAATGGTCTGCCGATCGCTGATCATTTTCTTCTCCACGGATCGCTGAAAGTGGACCTGTTTTCTGCGACATTCAGACAGAGGTAGTCTGCATGAAGCCAGGCTGATTCCGAAATGTGCTGTTGAGCCAACTAGACTAGAGAAGAGGGCCGTCACCGTAGTGGTCGAATCCCACAGATCGAAGTAAGAACAAAATCGACAGAAAAGGTCAAACCTGTTCTCACCATAGTTAACTGGAAATGAGATACCGCCGGGTAAAAGTGACAGCGTGCCATAGACACGATCGCGCCGATCAGCACATTCCAGCACCGAGCATTGCTCCAGGATATCTGAGACGCTGTCTGTCGCACCCTGGTAAGTCGAGCATAGCCTCACGAATCGAAGAGGGCATGGATCGAGGGAGATTGGCAATTTGGGTTGACTGGGGCCACGGGAGTTTCTTTGATCTTCCCAGAGCGATATAATCTCAACGCTCCGGACGAATACCTCCCACTCGATGTTGTGGGGCCCGCACAATACTCGAACTCGCGGAGTACCCAAGAGGATCTCTTGCACAACCCAAACTCTTGTCCAATAGATGTGTTGCCAAAGAGCGTCCCTCAAATCTTCGAATATGTTTTCGTGATGCCAAAAGTATTCATCGAACTGGTCCCAACTTCCGCCACTTGACACCGGATGTACTTTGCTGCAATGGCTCAGGATCTCAAAACCACGTACTAGAGACTCTCCATGTCCTCCTAACCAAAGTAATACGGTCCGTGCTTGAGAATAGATTTCGTGCATGAGCTGTACTTGATGGTTACGCTCAAGAAGATTATTTTGATCGATGCAAATGGCATCAATCCACAAGTACTTATAAGGATAATAAGTCGCCGCGGTCTCTAAGAAGCTGTAGAGGTTGGCTTGCACATTCAGCATTTTGCCGTTGACTAAGATCGCATGCTTGTCCTTGCTCAATCCCCATGCATATGACAGAGCCATATACCCATCAGGGTTACGTCTGTATGCTTCGAGATCAATTGTTTGCATGTCGCAAGTGAGAATTTGTCCTCTAGGCCTTTTATGTACCTTAATCAGCCGAACGTGTATGCCCTCCTCGGCTAGGTTATCATAACAAAACGACCTGAAGCGTGGCTCGCTGCCCTTGCACGCAGCGGGAGAAGGCGAAGAGCGCATGATAACGGTGAACGTTGCGGTAGGGTGTCTGATCCTTGACGAGCGCCTGTAGCAAGTTCTGTTCGCAAGGTGATTTAAATTTCCAGAGGTCTGACCACATTTCCAAAGAGCGGCCAAAAAGGATACGGTGGTGCCGGCGGCTCCAAAGCGTAAATGCTTTCTGAACCACGTGCTCGGATAACCGGGTAGTTCATGCTCTGATGTTGAAGGCTATGGAAAGTTTGACACTATGTAAGGTTCCAAATTCTGATCCAGAAGGGCGTTATTATCTATGGAATGCCATCGTTCATTCAGGCACGCTAGGAAAGCAACTTCACATATCAATCCAAGCCAACCGCCAACTCCACACGCTCTCAAAACTCGCCCAATGCGATGCAAAGTCCATCATTAACATTATACCAATGCTCCTCATTTTCATCTCCAAAAGCCAAAGTCTCGTTTTCATGGCGATGTTTGAGCCATTTCCGCGTCCATTCCAGACCCACAGCCGCCGATGTCTCACACGTGGACGATGAGATCCAAAATTCCTTGCTCTACGCACATCCGTTGATCTTGATCAGTTCGAATGCTCGATATCGACAGAGGTAATTCTCGTCTCGCCGATGGGCTTTCATGAGCTTTTCTGGTGTAGGGGTGGAGAAGGTTAATTTATTATTAAGTGCCAGATTTTTGAGTTGTTTCGAAGGATTGTACATGGGATCAAAAACGACGAGATTGGCCTTGCGATCAACGTCGAGCTCAACGCCGACTACGGTCATTGAATGGCCTTGGTGTTGGAAAAATATCGGCGGCTTGTCCGTAATGATGACCTTGTCTGGATTGTCCGATTCTGAACCATCATCGAAATAGTTACAGACTGCTTCCATCATCGCACTGTACGCGTCTGCCCTTTTGTTTGCCGAGAAAGCTTGTGCTTCAGCAGGAATCCCTAAGCTCAGCAACAGCGCTTGTGCCTCTGGTGTGCCAATGTATTTGCGGGTCCAGCGAATTCCTCCTGTCTCGATCCGACCTGTGCTATTGTATCCTTGGTCCCAGGCGCTCTCAATCATTTCTTGCAATCTCAAAATAGACGGTAACCGCTTACGTTCGAAGACTTTGTGACCAGGAGCACCAGCATCCCGAATGTATGAGATCAGCATCTGGATGTTACGGTATCCACAAAACCCTCCCTCATTGGGCAACTTTGCCACATGCCTTACGAAGGGGTTGCAGTAGAAAGCCCGTACCACCTGTCTATCTACGACAGACAACCGAGCGAGGACAGGCACAAGGTTTGGAGTTTCGTTGCCGACGATTTCAACCTTGACCAATCTGCCATCGTGACCAATTTTGTTAGCAACAGTGACTTTAGCGCCGTCCTCAAGAAGTCGGATCAACCACGATGGCATTCTCTTCTCATTTGCATACGGACCTAACTCGGCTTTACCAAGTCGCCGGACTTCTTTGATGCTAGTTTCGATATTGATCGCGCTCGTCGCTTTCAGTCTTGGAGATGAGAACATGTCTTTCAAAGATGTCACCCAACCTTTCTCCTTGACTGGAGTCTGCACTTGTGACAAAACCTGGTCATGATTCCTGATTGCATTAGAGATTTCTGTCGAAAAACTATTCGTGATATCAATGATGGCGGCATCATGGTTTGCCATGTCTTCAGCTAGGTGGAAATCGGTATGGAATTGAAGATCGTCGGCAAGGACTTGTTCGCCGCAATGGTATGGGCATTGGGCAAATTCAACAGCAGATGGGGTTGAACAACCTGAATCAGGCCGAGACAATGCGCCTACCCCCTCGGGATCTCGTTCAAGTTGTCTCGCTGCTGCCACTTCATCCTTGACGGCGAAAGGGCTATTTCCGTCTTCCGTGTGGAAGATTTCCACGTGCAAGAGCATCTGATAGTCATTTCTCTCCGTGTAGTCGCAAAACGGGCAAGTAAGAACTCCGTTGTTGCCGTCTATTGATTCCATCCTACCTAGTTAATGAGAACCTCTACAGTCAGCTTGTTGCCATTTGGTACTTCTGAATATCGAAGAAGACTCTCCAATTCCTGCCAAAATTGCAATGTCAACCATGAAGATAGAGCGTGATGACAAGCGACTGATAATGATGAATATGTAAATTAATATGATGGTTGTCGAACTTTAAACTCGGGTCACAATAGGAGCTAAGTTTGGAACGCGACACGAAATGACACGCGTCACGGCAACCAGAGATAGGTCTCGAGGGATTCGGGTGACGGATGAGGGCAGGGCTGCCCAGCATTGAAAGAATAGCACAATCCCAGGTGTCTTCTCGGGAGAGAGTGTGTGCATGAGTAAGGTATCCTAAGGAAGTTATGGGTTGCGCAGGCAGCCGCCGATAGTTATTCGACACGTAATAGGGGATAAGGCAGGTTCTGCAAAATTTTGTACGGTGATTGGTGAGCACCATTTGCGGGGCTGACCGTGGCTACGCGGGTTGTTTCTGTCACATTCAAGCCCCAAGAGGATCTACGCCAAATGCTAAGCTTCGTTTCCGCATGATTGTGTAAGCGGATGTTTGCTTCGGAACGACGCGCTGTCTTCCCAAAAGGCTAGCGAATACCAAATACTAGCAATTGCCAAGCATGCTCAGACTTCATCGTGTCCAATGATAGTTCTGGGTGGCAGGATGTGGTTCAAGAGGCATTGTGTGGATTGTCCTAGGTGAGCCACTACCATTGCCATTATCGTGCTCATTCATAGCTTCTACCAGTCTCACTTGTAGTAGATTTGTTTCGTCATCAGCTTCGTATTTTCGGTATCAAGTGAGTTGACTTTCATATTCTCCCGCAAGGAGGCAATGACTGAACGGGACGGGCTCGGATGTCATTGCAATGGACGCGTGACAGATAAACAAGGGGATCTGCAAGGTCGATCATCCGCTGATGGGTCCCCCCTTCAGTGGACATGATGATCCGCCAAGGAATTCCGCAACACCAACAGCCTCAAATATGCTCAAAAACGCTCGGATCAAGCTTTAACAGGCTTTCAACAGGCCAGTCCCGCCGGCCAAGCTGTCACTCGGCGCGGTACCCGTCACGCAATGGACGTGCTACCAGTTGCTCCTTCCTGCAGAACAAGCAATCAATTTTTGGCCACAAAATATTTTATTCTGTTTCGCTCTCCTCTGACGAACTTCTTCAGTCTTTGTACAACTAGTCTGTTGATTGACGGTGATTCCAGAGATCAATCACTGAAGTTGATGAATCCGCAACAATGTTTGCTTGGTCAAAGGGCATCCGCTCAGTTCTTAATACAGATGCGCTCCTTTTCCTAGGAATAAGAGTAGCAGGCATTTTGCTCAGCATTGTCTCGATAATTCTGTTGTGTCGAGCCATCACCCTCCAGCAATTTTTCGTCACAGATGGTCAGGGGTTGATGTATGATCTGCTATCACTTGGTCCCGTAAGTTCTGTCTACTTTCGATCCGACGACTACTTTTGAGCTCGTACTGCAACAACATATTTTGTCCATATGACTAGGTTTCAGATGCTAACTTTTCATTCCATAGCTAGCATACTCTTTAGTATGGTCAGTCGCATCACTGATATTGCCAGGCTGTCAGCGGAAATATCACCCCGCTCTTGACATGGGGTTGGACTTCTTAGGATGCGTCGTCTCGTTTGCAGCAGGGGGTGCTCTCTTCTATTGGTCCTTGACAGATGGCTATGAGTTCGAACAATGTCA